>QVTF01018513.1:0-1474892 GCA_003573665.1 Oxygymnocypris stewartii | reverse complement strand
TTTCCCCTCAAGGTTTTAGGTTAACACTTATAGGCCTATATATTTGTGAAATAAAAATTATGTTTTTTATCTTTTTCAGGTTATTTTTAGAAGGTTATGTACTGTGACAAATTAATTTTAAAAGTACAAATATTCCATGTAATATATCAACGACTTTGTCATAAATGATGAATAATTATTATACTTTTAAGATTATATTTCAAAGTTTTAAAGGAGGTTTACCAAGTCACTGCAGAATATTTCGTATTAAACTATTAAAAAAACTTATTTCCTATATGCTAGGATCTGCACAAGTATGTACAATTAGATTTCAACCCTCTATAATGTTTGTCTCTGATTTATTAAAAGATGCTCAAAAGTGTTTAATATTATTTTTTAAACTGCATAATTGTGTAGTAGATTATTACTTTACAATTATGTATAATTTCACAGTATTATTATTTTGTAATGTTTATTTTAAAGAGTCTTTAAAAGTAAGAATTTTCGAGAGAGAGAAAAAAAACTAAGACAAAAGACAAAAAAAAAATGGTCAAAGATGTGGCTGGTGGTGGTTTAATATATATTGTAGTAGAATAGTGTAAGTTGAGTTACTAATGTTGACCCATTGACACTTGTTCTCCTGTACTGTTACATAGTGTTTACTTCAAAGCTAAAGAGTATGTTGACTTTATTCACTAAGCACAATTTAAAAATCATTCAGAGTTAATCACAGCAATGTATTTCTTTTCTAAGTCCCCGGTGGTATTTCAGTCTAGACGGACGTTGTTTTTGGTGGCAGATGTTGTTTGTGACCTTTACAGGAAACGGCAGAAAATTGTTATAGCGCAAATAGCCAGCAGTAGTTAAGCAGCAGGGACAGATTGTTTGGGTAATGAATGCCCCTCTGAGACGCCACTTAAAATGGGACGTGTGTCAAGGCTATAGAGTTACTTTTGCCCTCACTTTGTCCTTTGCCGAATGGACGTTCATTTGTTGTCGCAAAGGTCTGAATAAATGCAACGTTTTTCATCGTTTCAGTTTAAATCTCGTTTTACATTTGCATTTCAATGCGACAAGATGTTCATTAAGATTCAATAATGCCAATTATGAAGGAAAAGTGAATATCATCTCACACGGTTCCATTTAAAACATCTCATCTGTATAATAAGATCCCTTATGTTTGAGCTTTAGATTAAGGCAGTACCTCTACAGGCTACGAATACTAATACAGCTCGTTAGATTACAGATTTGCATTTCTCAGCGCTCTGCGTGATATGGCGTCTTCATGATATTACAATGCGTGACCCAGCAGCACTAATGGGGCAATGGATGGAGTCAGAGTTAATGTACTTATAGATAATGTAAGACCCTTTTAGTGATATTTATGGGAGACTATTCTTCATTATATCTCTGTTCAGTACAGTATGGGTCTCCAAAATCTCAGATTTGTACAACTGGGTTTATCTTAAGTGATTTTGTGATTTTGCTAAAAGATGTTTTATTTGACTCTTTAACCCCCTTAACCCTTTAGTAAGCCTGAAAAGGATAAAATGTACAATAAACGGGACCTTGTTAGGCCCCACAGATTCAATTGAGATCTTTGCAGAAATGCGCACTGCTCTAACTTGACTCTGCTGAGTCATTTCTTTGAACTTTATTGTGTTGCACATTTCATGCTAATTTGGCAGTGTTGTGTTTTAGAATGATTCACTTCTTCTACACACTTATATTTAACTGATAGTCAACAAGAACAGATATGTTTAATGATTCAGTGACTACTCGTGCTATTCTTTTTCATACAATAGCAGTGAATGGTTCAAAAGATCCAAAAAGAACATAAAGCTTGACTCATGTCCTGTATTTCTCTGTAAGTTCTCTGAAGCCATACAATGATTCACAAACTAATTATTATTTTTTTATGTTTCCTTATATTCAAACTCAAAATTGGTTATGAGACCATGTTATCAAAACCTGGGGTCACAACTGGGGTCTCATTTATATAATTGCTAATTAGTTTTAGGAGACATGGTCAGGAGACTTTAATACAATGCATATGTACAATTTTATGACAGCTTTATCACAAAGTTTTTTTTTGGGGGGGGGGGTTTGACAGTACATTTACACACACATTATAGCCCGTATTTGTGCCATTATTCATATATTCATAAATATGTTAACAGGAAGATTTCTGGGTAAAGCAGTTTTGTTTATTGTTATTGTAGATTTGCATTTATTTTGTTGCAGTTTGAGGAATATATAATTCGTTTATGTATGTGTGTTCTATTTCATCTCAGTCAACACGCCACAGTATGGGTCAGACTTACTAAGGATGAGCTGTCAGGAGACGGTATATCAAATTAGCCACGCCCCGCTTGCAATCACGGTCTATAATTACAGGTGCAAACCAGCCGTCGCTTTCTCTTTTTGCCTCCTACCATTGATGAAAGCTGGTTGACGGTAAGATTTCGCTGCGTGTTCTTGTGTTATATTTTGCTGGCCGGAGTTTCTTTACCCGCGAGGGTTTAAACTGCCGAGTTGGCACTTGCCTTTTGTAAACAAGCACGTTGTGAGTTTAAAAGAGCCTCTTTTACCCGCGAGGGTGAATGCTACAGTTATTGTTTGTTTGTTTCACATTTAAAACGTAAGGTGAGTTTATATTTATATAGGTGTATATATATATATATATATATATATATATATATAGATATTGAGATATAGATATATATATATATAGATGAAAATACCATTAATTATAAGTATTTCATAACAAACGGCCAAAGACCTCTTCACTGGTAAGGGTGAAAGCTACAGAGCTGTTGTGATTATAGAGGAGTCTCATTGTAATTCAGACAAAGAGGCCTCTTCGTCTCTGGAGGCGAAAGCCATCTAACTGATTCAAGTTTCCTAGTTTTAGGACACCACTGGTTTACCCTCTGAGATGTCTGCAGGCAGAGAGCCACTTCGGTCTGAATGTGATCCTCAGGAGGAAGAGGTCAGACGTAAACAAGCTCGTAAACGCAAGCATGTAGAAGGGGACATGGGTCAGCTTCAGAAGCAAATGCAAAGTATGCAGGAGACCCTGAATAATTTGTTAGAGGCTCAGCAATTGTCTGTAGAACCTCAAGACTTGGGGCTGCCATTATCAAAACGGCCATGCAGCCACCCTGATGAGCTTTCAGTGGCAGCATCTGGAGTGTTTGGAAGGGATAACAATTATGTGCCTTCAGAACAAGAGGACATCTCTGAGTCAGAAACGGGGGATAGTGCTTCTGAGGCCTCTGATGCTATTGCACTGGACCCTTCAGATAAAGCAGTGATTTCCAGAGCAGCTGAGCGTGCAAAACTGCCTTCCCAGGCTGCTTCAACATCAACCTCAGTGTTTGATAGAGGCCATCAGCGTCGAAAATCAGAAGGGTTGCCAATACTTCCTGATTTTATGTCGGAGTTGCAGTCTTCCTGGAAGGCCCCTAGTTCTACATCACTCCCTAGGACACAGCTGGGCAACCTGGCAGGGGCAGCAACTTATGGGCTGGCTACAGCTCCTCAGATCGGGCCCACATTTGCTATGTTGAATGGGGCTATGGCCAGGATTGGAAGGGATGCTACACACCCTAACAAGCATGGTAGAATAATTGACAGTCAGCTGCGGAAAGCCTATCATGCCTCTGCCTTGTCTGCAAGACTGGCATGCACAAACTCTCTCCTCTTGGTTTATTTAGAGGGTCTACTGCAGGATTTGTCCTCCGCTTTGACAGAGGAAGAAAGCATCCCAGAAACATTGCGAGTGGTTGACATGTTGATCCGAGGAACAAGTGCGCATGCCCAAGCCCTGGGGCAATCCATGGCCAATATGGTTCAAGCACGTCGTCAGGTATGGCTTTCTCAAGCTAATTTATTGGATCAAGATTGCATGGCAGTCATTGCTGCCCCATTAGTGCCGGGGGAGGTCTTTGGACCCCCTGCAGAAGCAGCCTTGGAGCAGTCTTGTAGAACAAGAGAACTGACTCGATCAGTGGTTAGAGCACCAGCTACTCGTGGGCTACGCACATCAGCTGGGATCAGCAATTGGGCTCGGCCAGAATCATCAAGCCAGGCCTTCGTAGGTCACCGCCGGTTTGCTGCCCAAGGGGCACCCGCAAGACCAAGCCAAAGAGTCCAGCAGTCCTTTCGTAGGACACGACAGACAGATTCTTCCAACACACGTGGAGCAGGCGGAAGAAACCGTTTCTGATGGTTATCAACCTCCGGCCCCACGTTTTTCCAGTCAACATCTCTTCCACTGGTGCCAATGCACTCAATGTCCATGGGTGCTGAGCACCTTGGAGTTCGGATACAGGCTCCAATTCAAATCCAAGCCACCCCAATTTCAAGGGATTGTTCCTACTGTTTTGAGAGAAGAGATGCAATACAGGTCTCTGAAAGACGAAGTGTCAGTTCTTTTAGGAAAATTGGCGATAACACGCCTGCCCTCGGGAGCGATAGGACAGGGGTTTTATTCGACCTATTTCCTGATTCCGAAGAAAGATGGGGGTCTTCGGCCCATCCTGAATCTCAGGAAGTTCAATCGTCATTTAAGGCGTCTGCCCTTCCGTATGCTTTGTCTTTCAACCCTTTTAACGTTCATCAGACAAGGGGACTGGTTCACAACACTGGATCTCCAGGATGCCTATTTCCACATCCCAATTCACAAGGACCACAAAAAGTATCTCCGATTTTACTTTCAGGGAAATGCTTACGAGTACAATGTTCTCCCCTTCGGTCTGTCATTGGCTCCCCGCACCTTCACCAAATGTATGAATGCGGCACTCATTCCTCTTCGTTGCCAGGGCCTATGTATTGCCAATTACCTGGACGATTGGGTAATTTGCTCGCCTACAGAGCAGCAGGCCAGGAGCAACACAAAGGTGGTCCTAGCCCACTTGCAGAAATTAGGGTTGACTCTGAACAGCAAAAAGAGTTGTCTCACTCCCACAAGGGTGGTGACGTACCTAGGCTTGAATTTGAATTCGGTTATAATGAGAGCATCCCTGACTCCACAGAGGCAGTCAGTGTTGAAGGAGTGCCTGTACGAGTTCCTCAAAAAGGATCACGTTACAGTGAGGCCGGGTCGGAGACTGCTTGGCCTAATGGCGGCAGCCTGTCAGGTGGTGCCATTGGGGTTGCTTCACATGCGCCCATTACAGCGATGGTTAGCAAAGTACAAAGTAAGTCCATACGAGAATGGACAGCGACTGGTTCCAAGAGACCTGGATTGTCTTCCAGCAGTCAAGTGGTGGCTCTCAACTCCAGGCCTGAAGGAGGGAGTCAACCTGGGACCGTTATTTTCAAGGGAGACCATAACAACAGATGCCTCACAGGCAGGCTGGGGTGCTATCTGGAGAGGCAATACAGTACAAGGAAAATGGGAGGCCTCGTGGATAGGAGAACACATAAACCTCTTGGAGCTGGAGGCAGTATTTCGGGCCTTGACACATTTTCTTCCTCAGTTTCAGGAGAAGCGGGTGGTTGTTCATTCAGACAGCACAACAGTCGTGTCATACATAAATCACCAGGGCGGTGTACGTTCAATATCCCTACACAGGAAGGCTCGGGATCTTCTGTTATGGGCACATGCTCAAGGAGTGTCCCTGAGGGCTGTACACTTACCGGGAGAGGACAATGTAGCAGCCGACCTCTTGTCAAGGGGGGGTCCCAGGCCAGGAGAATGGCGACTTCACCCAGCACTGATACAGGCCACCTGGCTTCGTTTCGGGAAGGCCAAAGTAGATATTTTTGCCACACAGGAAAACACACACTGTCCCCTGTGGTATTCGATGGTGGGCCCCAGAGGGCCCCTAGGGGTGGATGCTCTGGCAAACAAATGGCCCCCAGTACTCCTGTATGCATTTCCACCTTTTCCACTGCTGCCTGCAGTCCTGCCCAAGGTGAGAATGTTGAAGGCCAAAGTCCTGCTGGTGGCACCAGATTGGCCTCAACAGTCATGGATGCCGGATCTAATTGCTTTGCTGAGAGGGTCGCCATGGCGTCTCCCAGTCAGACAGGACATGCTGTCTCAGGCCCAAGGTCAGATCTCCCTGCCGAATTCAGGGAAGTACAGGTTGCACGTCTGGCCACTAGACGGGAGTCAGCCAGGAATCTTGGAGAAGCAGTTCTAACCACTTTGCAGGCAGCCAAAGCCCCATCTACAAGGCGGCTTTATGCTTCTAGATGGGGGAGGTTTTCTAGATGGTGTCAGTCCATGGAGATAGACCCATTTTTATGTGAAGTAGATTCAATACTGTTATTTCTCCAATTCCTGCTGGAGACTGGAGTAACAGAATCAACCTTGAGAGGGTATATAGCCGCAATATCTGATCGTCATGAAGGCTACGGAGGTAACACAGTTGGGTTTCAACCCCTTATCAAGCATTATCTGAAGGGCGCTCGCAGACTGAGTCCATCTCGAGCTCGGCTAATTCCCTCATGGGATCTGGGTATTGTCTTGAAGGCTCTGACAGAACCACCTTTTGAACCGTTAGATGAAATACGGATAGAATTTCTAACATTGAAGACCGCTTTTCTTTTGGCTGTTTCTTCAGTTAAGAGGGTGAGTGAAATTCATGCATTCTCTGTGCACCCTGCATGTTTAAGATTAGGAGAAGAAGGCTCATCTATTTCACTTCTTCCAAACCCCTCATTTCTGCCAAAAGTTCTGCCCCGGTCCTTTGTTTCCAGGCCCTTGGTGCTAGAACCTTTCCATCCTCCTCCTCACAATTCAGCGGAATCAGCAAGACTGCATTTGATCTGTCCAGTCAGGGCACTGAGAAGATACATCTCTTGCACACAGCAGATAAGGCGTAGCGATCAGCTATTTGTCTGTTATGGAGACTCTGTGCAAGGCCAGGCGGTGTCCAAGCAAAGGCTGGCAAAATGGGTGGTCAGGCTGATAGAGCTAGCCTATCACAGTGCAGGAATGACTCCTCCACAGGGAGTGGTGGCCCACTCTACAAGAGGAGTGCCTACCTCCTGGGCATTGTTTAGAGGGGCTTCTCTGGAGGATGTGTGTGCAGCAGCTGGTTGGTCATCATCTATGACATTTGTGAAATTCTATCGGCTGGATGTTGCTACGACAGTCGCATCGACTGTCCTGCAAACAGCAGAACAAGCTTGATCTGCCTTATGCAGACAATATCAAGGTGCGCTAAAACCTCTGATTTAACTGTGTAAATGACTGGAAAACTAATAAATGTTATGTTAGCATGGATTGGTTTCCTTGAGTTATTGCCCCGCTTGGGTCTTCTCCCCTCCTGACCTTATCTGGTACACAGTTGACCCATACTGTGGCGTGTTGACTGAGATGAAATAGAACAATGGGTTACATAGGTAACCTAGTTCTGTGAATGAAGTCAACACGCCACACGGCGTGGTCACTCGGGGAGCATTTGTCCCTAGTCGGCAAAAGAGAAAGCGCCGGCTGGTTTGCACCTGTAATTATAGACCGTGATTGCAAGCGGGGCGTGGCTAATTTGATATACCGTCTCCTGACAGCTCATCCTTAGTAAGGCTGACCCATACTGTGGCGTGTTGACTTCATTCACAGAACTAGGTTACCTATGTAACCCATCGTGTGTGTGTGTGTGTGTGTGTGTGTGTGTGCGTGTGTGTGTGTGAGAGTGAGTGTGTGTGTAAGACCAATAAAGAGCTGCTGTAGAAATCTGCAATATGAGTGTCAACCACACAAATTACAGTAACTAATATTACTCACAGGTGTATATATTATTAATAATACTGGGTTAACAATGACAGTATTAGGCAATTTAATATTGAAACAGTAAAGAACAAGAGGCCATGGTATGTTGTGTATTGAATATAGTCTCAGATGTCATTACAGGATATTGCTTTGAAACTAAAATATATGGTTACCATTAAAATATGAGTTTTAGCATGGTTGCAATATTTTGCTATCCAATCAGATGCAGTTATGTTTTTGTGAATATATTTTGGTGGGAATGTGACCTGCTTTAAAATTATGACCTGTTTTGAAGGTATCAAGGCTAAAAATAAATTCTGCAATATTACACCATTATGCATTTAGCAGACGCTTTTATCCAAAGTGACTTACATTGCATCCAGGCTATACATTTTTTTGTCAGTATGTTTAAAAGAGCATAACATATTGGCTCTATCAACATATCTGTAGGTGGCACTCGCTCATTGTTACTGTAAGAAGACAGCTGGCAATGTATGTTGACCGTGTGTGTCTATGTGTGACGGCAGCTATAGACGTCCCAGCCAACAGAGCCACACGCTCATATTCATGGATCAGTCCCAGAGCAGCACCAGCCCTGCGGTCCCTCATCCAAATCTGACAGAAGTGGATCTAACCATCTGCTGAATGTAGAGAGACAGTGGCCGCTCAAACCGCCACTGTGCCTCGTTCCCTGCATGCTATTTATGAACCATCTCTCCAAACATCTGAGTGGGCGGCAGTACATGGAAATCTTGATCTGTTACGAAACGACAGCACATATCAACGCTATATGTGACCTCCAGAATCATTGAAATGAGTCAATGTTGCTTTTGGGTCACTTGGGCTTAAAATGGAACAGCCCGGTCTTGAGTTGTAGGTCTCACGCTAGGGTTTAATATGCGACATAACAAATGTGCAGCCCATGCTATGTGTGACAGCATCATTAGAGACATATCAGGCGCTCCGAGCACCTCTGGGTGACATGCACTACAGCACGAGCTTGTCCTTCTGCCTGTATGATGCTCAGGGCTAAAATCAGACAGCGTTCTAATCCAAGAGGATGTTTTACTATCTAGAGACTTCCCAGACATGGCTGACAGTTTCTGAGAGAGCTCTGTCTTTAGAGATGAGAGATGAATTGTTTGCTTTTGTGTGCTTACGTGATTACAAGCCCCCATAGCCAACCTTCTCTGCTCCAGATACATAACTAAGCAGTTCCGAATGAACATTGTTCATTTCTGCTATTCTGAGATTTCTCTATTTCACAAAAACACATTCGCGTCACACTTTACCCCACAATCAAAAGAAAGAAATAAGAAAGTAAACACTATTTTATGATTGTGTTAAATAATGTGACATTCTAACAATATTTTACAATTATACGTGAAAATTAAGCCCATTTTCATAAGAAAATTATAAGTACTGTTTAACATAATTCTTTTCTTGTTATTCACAGATATTTGTAAAGATTTTTTTTTTTATTAGATTCACAGGTCCCTTATAGGGGGTATTTAAATACTATGGACTACATTACAGCATTTTGTACGGTGTACTTATTGTGTACATGCATGTATTTCACATGTTGCATGTACTTATAGTAATTAGAGTAAATTATGCCTAATTTCATGCAAGTAACCCTAAACCAGACTCTAAACCCATCCGTAACTTTATAGTAAATATATGTATCATATCATTTTATTATTAAATTAATAGGCCTATTATTCAGTATTTGAATGCACTTAATATACAAGGTTTATCTACAGAGAGAGAGTCAGCATAAATTAAACCAACAATTATATTACCATAATGTATAAATAAAATGTATACAAAAAAATGTATCTAATTTCAATTATATATATAAAACCTTTTTTTTTTTTTGTCAAATAGTCAGCATAAATTAAAGCCAGTACAACAAACATTATCACAATGTATAAATAAAGCTTTTTTTTTTTTTTTTTTTTTTACATATTATCATTTATTTTATTCCATTTTTTTATTATAATTATTGGCATTATACTAATGGAAATTCTACTGTTCTGAAAATAGACATTGTAGAAATTACAATGTAGTTTCTTATTTCTCTCAATATTGAGGTGAACATTTTTATTCTTGACAGGTTTCATGAGGTTATCCCTCAAAGGTACAACGGTGCACATGATGTTCATAATATTATATATTACGAGGAGAAGCTCTTGGGGTGCCGATGTATTCGCTGTATAACTCATGCAGGGCATTACAGCTGTGTGATGTAATCACCATGGCAACAGATGCTGACTCTCAATGTGAAGTCTATTGGCCTGTATATGTGTTGATCATGAATTACTGCCAAATAGACCTTAAAAACAGCACAGATGCAATTTCTGTGGTTCAAACATGTCCCTGAAACACATTAATATCCAGTGAGTTTGAGAGGAGGGAGAGAAAAGGGGGATGTGTGGTTTATTGAGAAAGGGAAGCTATTTTAGGAACAGGGTCTGTCTGAATATGCTTTAAAGCCTCATTTCAATTTCTGATGCAAGCCAAACTGCAGTTGGAGTCAAACTCTGGAACAAACAAGTGCATTTGAATGCATGAGGTCAAAGGTTGTGTGCCTGATGAAGCTCTGAGTTCTCATTGAACCTGAAAACACACACAGTTCTACAACATTCTGCCCACTAACAGACTTAATTAACTGGGCTTTCTGAAATCCACTAATTGTTCCCAGAGAGCAGTGTCTGACACAACAACATACTGCTCAACATGAATGAAAGCACTTCTAGAAGTGGTATGAAACAATTACTATTTAGAAAAGAATGACAAAGTCTTTAATGAACGTTAATTTCTGTGGAACAGTGTTGGATGCTTTTTTCATTATGAAAAGGGGACTTTTAAATGTACATTAAGATGTTTTTCCCTCATTAAAAAGTTAGAATGTACTTTTGCAAAAATATTTAAAATGAAAAAAGGACTCATATCATAACAGTAGCCCAAAAAGCATTTTTATTTTATATGAACAGTGTTAGATCACATGACCAGACATTTGTACTGTTTACAAATTTAAGTAATTTCTGTATTTTTGGACAATTTTGTTTGCTTAAGTAATTGATCATGGCTTACTGCAAATAGCTTAAATGGCATTGGTTACCAAAAAAATTTGCTCTCGCATAATGCTTCACCAAGGCATGAGATTTTACCTGGTCCTTCAAGAGTTTACTTTATCAAAGAAAGATAATAATAGTTTAGTTAATAATACATTGTACCAAAGTAGATCTAAAAAAGACATACTGAGATAATGAAGACAAAATTGTAGTTTCTATTTCCATCTTCATCATTTATCATGCTGAAAAATTAAAATCTATATTTTTGTGAAAAATATAGCTTCATTTAATGAAGCATATATGAAGCTTGTTTCATAGAATTAGTTGTACATTATAATTACCTGCGTACTGAGAAAAAAAAACATAAACCTTTGCAATTGTGAAACACTGGATGACACCTTGTCTGCTTTGCGGTTATGAAACAACATTGTGTTATTATATGTCAGAACACAGGGGTGCAAAATCTGTCAATAGAAAAAAAAACATCCTGTCAAGATGTTAGGACAGGCCCAGTGACCCTCCAGGAAAAGTATTGGATATCCCTTCTATAAGTCCTCTGATGTGTTCTGAAAATCTTCTCCTCTGCCACAGCTCTCAAATCTGATTCAAACTCATGCACATTCAAACCTGCTTCCTCAACACATGGCGCCAATCAATACAAGAACCAGAGACATTGGATATCATTCAATTAGCCTGCCATCTTCACAATCTGTTTAAAACACCCCGTAATTCCTCTCTCCCTGTTTAAGACATGTCCACTTTGGGCAATGGGTTCATGTGTGATTGTATGATACAACTCACATGTGTGGATGCACACATGTGCTGCTCCTAGATACAAACGCATGTCCTTGTACGTGTCCTTGTCTCAGTAAAACACATCTTTGCTGAATTGACTTCTTCCTCTGAAAGCTCCGTCTGGCTGAGGTAGGGGCAAAACAAATTAGTGCCTCGCTACTTCAAAGCCTCTCACCAAGGAAACGCCGAGAGCTGGCCAGACCAGAGTAGAATCCTGTTGGACGGAATGAGGGTTTAATATAGAGCAGGATACTTCAATCCCACAAGTCTCTACCAGCACCACACCACACTATACCTGTGCACATCCATTGCAACTTTGCAACAGTCATGTTTTTTTAATCTGTCCACTCATCGATCCATCCATCTCCAAATCATTCAATCTGTTCTTGCCACTCATGCTTCTTCATCCAACCACCCACCCTACTTTTCCATTTGCTCATTCATTTATTTAATATAGTAAGTATTTCTCCATCCATTTTCTCTATCCATTTATTTAAACCTTGACTATTAATTTACTAATTCAGCCATATATTTACTCATCCATTCATCTATTCAACTGTACATGTTCATGTGGCTCAGTGGTTAGAGCATTGCGTTAGCAGCGCAAAAGGTTGTGGGTTCAATTCCCCGGGAACACATATACTGACAAAAAATGTATAACCTGAATGCACTGTAAGTCGCTTTGGATAAAAGTGTCTGCTAAATGCATAAATGTAAATGTACATCCATCTATTCAGGCAGTTATCCATCCAAGGTCTGGAATCCATAGCAGCTTGCATTGGCCAAGGCCCGCCCATGAGGCCGTTTGACCAACATATCAAACAACCGATTACAGTTAGTTTCGTTCAGTGACAAGTTCCAGGGCGTTGAAATGTCGCCACAATAACAGACCGGTGTGTAAAACTCTCAGACATGTTTTAAAGATTCTATGCCATGAAGTTTAAATATTTCACATTCTTTTGAAACTCCAGCATTTAGCTGATCCTGATAAGCTCACAGTTTTAATCTCGACGGCTTTTTTCTTTCATAAGGGGGTTTGGTACCACGGCATCTTTGTTTCCAGGCGATGAACTTGACACACACATCTCCCAGAAATCCTGTATAATTCAAACAATCCATCCATTCAAACCCCACCCTGCCTATTAATCCAACCATCCATCCATCCATCCATCCATCAAATTACCATAAAGCGCTCTTAAAACCATTCCTCTGTCAAATGTTCAGTGTTATACCTGACAATTATTTGCATAAATGTGGCTTTGCAGCATATTTGTGATTACAGCTGTGTATAGTTTCATGTTCAACCAGCTCTGCTTGTACTTAACTCAATTTAATATATGCATATGTTTAATTTCATTAATTTCATAATTTAAAAGGTAAGTATATAAAAGATAGATTTTTTCATGCTATTTACATTTTTTTTCATGCATATCATACAGAATAACTGGCTTGGTTGTGCCAACAATAAGAGTAGAGTGTTACAAAAAAAAAATAATTGACCCTATTCTAAAGTCACATTGTATTCATTAACTTTATTTTTATAGTTTTCCAGGGTCGTTCCTGGGTAACAGTACATAATATATGTAGCAATAAAAAGGATAATATATTAACTTTAGTTATACAGGTGAAAACTACATTAGATTTGCTTTTATTGCTAAATCACAATTAAGTGTACACAAGTAAAATTTAAATAATAACAGATGCTTCCATTTTTGCCATGGCCCCAAGATATAATTTACAAAGTCTGTCCATAAGCATATTTCCAAAAGTCTTGTATGCTGTTTTTCAGAAATGCTTCATAATTGAATACAGAGAATGTGCTGCAGACCAGGAATTATAAAAAGCTTCTCTCTACAAAACCTGAACAACAGGCGGCGGCTGAAATAGCATGAGAGAGAGGCAGAAAGACACAGCTGAGATGAGGGACTGACGATATTTGCTCTGTAATACCTGCTGCTGTGGGGGATCAGTGAGTTGAAAAGCTAATAGTGGCCCTGTGGTGCGGGCGCAGCGGGAGGACGTCACTCGACTCCAGGCCTGGGCTTTGAAGCAGTGTAGCAGCACAGGTCTCTCCGTCTCACTTCCAGCTCTTCTTTCTGCAAGAGCTCGCGGCGGCTGTGATCACAAACCAACCCTGACGGGCTGGGATGCCGATCCAGCTCATTACCGACGGAACTAATGGAGCTTGCGTCACAGGTGTGTTAGGGACCACGCTTGTGTGTGCATCTACAACCAAAAATTTGCTACATATTTGGGTGCACCACATGTTGAGACCTGTACGTTCAACTGATGATAAGGCCATCATTTTACAATATATAAGTTATGTGAGTTACATTTTAAAATGCACTGAGCCTCTTAAGGTTAAAAATCACTAATTTCAACCATCAAATCATCCAAAATTGCAGATAAAATTAAATGTTGGCTATTGATATATTTAATTCAGTGGGGGAAAACATTTAATTTGTTTGCTATATATAATCTACTGTTGTGAGGTTGCTAATATAGAATGTGTCAAAAATGACTTAGGCTCATTGGAAAAGCAAACCTGTTGTGACATTTCTGCAAAATTATATCGCACTGAACATTTCTTGAGACTTTAAAGTGAAATATCCAGTAAGTATAATTCTAAAAAATTTTTTTAGTTTTAATCAAAACAGATGAACATGAATATGACAATGTTTATTATGTTGGTTGTATGTCCAAAATGTACACAATTTGTAGACCCCAGAGGGTTAATGCTGTGTCACATTTGAAAATAACACCACCTACACTCCACAATTAACCAATTAACCTATACCAGGTAAGCTCCCGAGCAAGTTTACTATGACAAGCTTACACAGAAAATCCTTACATATGGAGCTGGTTATGAGACAACCATGAATATGTATTAGCTTACATATCATAGTAAAAGTGTTTTCAGGTCATAACACATGTGCAAAGAACAGTGCGACAATAAGTCTTTACTAATAAACAATCTGCCCTTCTAATTTATGTGAAAATAATAAAAGTTGTTGGTATTTTTATGTTTTATTAGTGCTCATTTAAGCTTTGAATTGTAGTGTATTGTGTGTACTTGTGCGTTTTAGGAGTTTTCAAAAATATAGTTAGAGGCAATTTTTCCTATAATCCTATGTGGGTCAAAGATGCTGCATTAGAAGTTAGCAGCCTATATAAATAGGCTGGAATACAGTGATAGGAATATATTCCTTATCACTGTACTGTATATATGTGTGTGCATTGCCAAACATTTAAAACTCTTAGCTAAAAAAAACCTATAAATATGTACATCCTTAAAGTCCATTATAAGCATCTACAAACAATAATCAGTCGTGTAGCATTAGCATGTTATTCATATTCATTTTTATCTCTTTATTCTTAATTACTCATTCTGAGAAAATATTTTTAAACATACACCTGTGAACTGAGAGAAAGGACAAATTATTTAATGTTTTGAAAGGTGCTAATCAGACATATGCTGTTTCTAATTTCAGCAATATGTATACTGTGCGCAGTATGTGAACTCTCTGCAGGGGCGTAGGAAGGAGTCTCTGTCTAGTTTCCACGGATACTTTCAAATGAAGAATGATAGAAAACTTTCAAATTAAAACTTTATTACATTTTAATTTTTTTAATTGTTTCTGCACCCCTGGTGCTTGAAATATCCTGAAAACTACATTCGCCAAAGGTAACTAGAGCACACTGTATGAGATACTGTATCCCACAATGCAATGCACTCAGTTTGACATTAATCTTCTATTGTGATAAATGAACCATGTAATAATAAGTGCCGTTGTTTTTAACATCCCCTTCTTAACTTATTTGATTAGACTGCAAAAATGTTTTTAGTGGCACTTGTTGAGGAGAGATATGTTATTACTTTTTAAGCCATCAGAAATTACATTTATTTTTCCTTTGCAAATGACAAATCAGGAGGAAAAGGTATCACAGTACTTTGAAAGAAGGGCCAGAGTTATATAAACTCCAGAGTTCAGAATATAAGAATATGATAGAGACTTGGAGGTGGGCTCTTTTGACCTGGCTTGGGCAGCAACCACATAGCAATGCCTTGGTAACTACTCACAGCATCAAGAAGATTAATTTTGAGAGGAATTTTTTTTATAAGACAAGTTGTTTATATAGCAATGTGTTAATTAGAAATTGAAGGTTAAATAAGAGGATTCTGGGGGCTTCTGATGGACCAAAAGGTGGCAGACTTTCCGTTTACACATAGATTAAATTCCTACCAGAGGCTCAAATGTTCCAGTTTTCTATTTAAAATAAATTAAAGTGAAGTCTTTTAATTTGATGTGACAGATGTGTTGCTTATGAGAGTTGAAGATCACACACATGCACACATTTCTGCCCATATTCCTTGAGAAACAAGCCACAGTCCTTGAAAAACTAAAACTGATGGTGCAAGAACTTTTCAACACATTATAGACATTTTGTCTCCTGAGGGAAAACATCTGTTTGAAACCATATGGATCCTACACAAAAACACAGAAGCATATACTGTATTGAACTGACGTTTGTGCTGTGCTGACATTCACCAGGTATGATGGCAGGTTCAGCTGTCAGCTCTACACATGACATTTTCCAGGGCGTCTTTCACTGCCAGAAAAAAGGCGTCCATGAAAGCTCAAGTGACTGTGTACAAAGATGCATGAGAAGCCGACAGCAGCATCCTGTCTAAACGCAGTCTTGCATGAAGCTGTGAAATATAGAAGAGCTGGTTTAAAAAGTTGTAGGTGGTGACGGGGGTCCTGGCAACAGGCCAGGTTTCCCTGAGCACTTACTGTTCTCCGTTCTCTCCCTCTTACACACATACACACACACACACACACACACACATGGTAATGGTTTTTATACTGTACAAACTGTATGTGCTATTGCCCTACACCTAAACATAGCCCTCACAGGAGACGGTGCATTTCTACTTTCCCCCCCAAAAAATTACTCTGTATGATTTATAAGCATTTTGAATTACGGGGACACTGAAAATGTCCTCATAAATCACCTTCTCCTTGTAATACCTATGTCATACCTATGTCATTATACAAATTTGTGTCCTCATAAACCACATAACCACACACAGGCACGCATGCATGCACGCAAGCACACACACACACACACACACACACACACACACACACACACACTTCACCTCTTATTGCCACGGCAACAGAAAAGTTGGTTTCTTGCAGATCATGGAGCGTTGACCTTTGAGACAGCTTGTTGAGACATCTGTGGCATCTCAATATAGTCTAACACTGAAATGACGACAGGTGAGCGTGAACCACGAACACTTCCTCTAATAGACACCATGCAGGTAAGCGCCTCAAAATCACACCAATGAATAATTGATTTAAAACTGATATACTGATGTAATTAGTTAGTCTGAATTAGTCAAAGTTGTGTATATTGGTTCACTTTCATGTTAGTCATAAAAACTAGCGTTCAAAAGTGTGGGGCTCACTCTTGAAGATAAAGGTTCTTCACAGCGATGCCATAGAAGAACCATTTTTGGTTCCACAAAGAACCATTCAGTCAAAGGTTCTTAAAAGAACCATCTCTTTCTTACTTTTTCATAATTTGAATAACCTTCTTTCACCACAAAGAACCTTTTATGAAACAAAAAATGTATTCAGGTATTAAAGGTTCCTTGTGGAACAATTTAGACAAAACAATGCCTTCTATGGCTTCGTAAAGCACCTTTATTTCGAAGAGTGTTGGTACGATTTTCTTTTTATTTGAAAGAAGTCACTTATGCTCACCAAGGCTTTGCTTATTTGATCACAGATAAAGTAAAACAATGGTATTGTGAAATATTACAATTTAAAATAGTAAAATTTGAATATATTTTCAAAAGTAATTTATTACTGTAATGGCGAAGCTGAATTTTGCAGCATCATTACTCTTCAATGTCACATGATAATTCAGAAATCATATGCTGATTTGTTGCTATTATTATCATCAATGCTGAAAACAGTTGTTTTATTTATTTTTAGTGGAACCTGTGCTCCATTTTTTTCAGGATTCTTTGATAAATAGAAAGTTCAAAAGAACAGGTTTAATTTAAAAAGAAATAATTTGCAACATGGCATAAATTTGAATGTTAAAAGCAAAATTGCAATGCAATTATGTAAAGTGGCAATGTATCCATGCAAATATAATTTCTTAGTCTCTCTCTATCTCTCTTTCTCTCTCTCTTTGTTTTTCTTCAGCATTGTCCACACTGTATATTTTTTTTGTAGCCAGTGAGAAAAATTCAATTAACTAATTTATATATTTTTTTCTCTCTTCTTATTCAATAGACTACAAATGCATATTCACAACTTAGGCTGATCAATTAATTAATTTGTTTTTGTAAAATGCCATGGGACAGTAGACTGAACTAAAAATTGCTAAGAATTTAAAGGAATTTTCTATTGATGTGCAACCCTGTTCGTTTGGTATTTGCATCGGTACCATTGGTAAACTACTAACTAACTATTGGTAAAGTTAAGGTACAGCACTACTTTAAACAACAATATCATAACTTGGCACATTGAAACATCAAATCAATCGCAAACTTATCTTTGTGTGCAGTGCAAAGGGTGCTGGGTTAAAATTAGCCCAAAAGCAAGCATGAATACATACTTTAAAGAAAGTGTATTCCACATCCAAAAGTTGGCACATTTTTCCGTATCATTTAGTGGTAAACAAGTGGAATTATCAAGTTTTTGTCTTTTTTTTTTTTTTACTTCCTCCCCCTTCTCCCCAAGCTAATGGAATATCATTTTTTTTCTCATGTGGAAACAATATTATGACAAAGTTTTCTTATTTCACGTGGAGTTAAAATCTCAACTTTTTTTTGTAGGACACAGAGACATGTGTTTTTATGTTGGTCACTGGATCCGGTGGGAGCTCGGATCCACTCCAGTTGCTTTGAGCAGCCGCTGTGGTCCGACTGCAGCTCTTTCATACACAAACACCATCAAATGTCAAACGCACAGTGCTTGCTTCTATCCTTGTACTGTCAGTATCTTTCTGTCTCTCTCTCTGTCTCTATAGTAAATCTGTGAGAACGTCTAATTGCAGAATGTTGTTCCCTTCTCTTTGCATCAAGCTTGACTCTGTGTCAGACGTGTGAGTGTACATCTGTGTGTTAGACTCTGTATATACTCTTTGTGTGTATACATGTGTGTTTCTACATTAAATGTGCATACACATTCAATCTTGTTTTTTATGAATGTGTGTCTTTCGATACCTTCATTCAGCCAGTGTTTGGTATTTACTAACAGGTATAACCTGCAAAAAATTTCAGGAGTGGCTTGACATAAACAACACTTTAGTATAGGGACCAGGTCTTACCATTAACTAGTTGCTTATTAGCATGACTATTATTAACATATTGGCTGTTTATTAGTAGGCCTATTATAGAATACATATTCTGCATAACCATATTCTACATCCCTAATCCTACCCAATGCCTAAACCAAACAACTACATTACTAAGCAGTAATTATACATTTATTCAGACAAAATTCATAGTTTATGATGAGAATTTGACCATAAAATAAAGTGTGACCAACAAAACTGAAACAAAGCCCCTGATTCATGTCTGTTAATATATTAACTGTCAGGGTGTGGGTGATGAAGGAATCGGATGCAGAGTGTGGAAAAAGGAGAAAACTTTATTCTTGCCAAAAACAAAAAATAACATAAACAATATGTAAACACTCACTAGTGTGAGCGGCAGTGTCTGCGGACCACACAAGCTGCTGGATCTCCATGCTATGGGTCCTGTCGCACAAGGAAACAGAGGGACAGGTAAAGACAGTGATGCGACATGTAAACACAAGCAAGGACAAAACAATCTACTCACAACGAGGAGTAGAACACACGGACATATAAGGGAGAGGGGAAATGAGCAACAGGTGGGAAAGAATCAGCTCGTGATCCATGCACCCCTGCCACACGATCGGCAATGATTGCCCAAACCACGAGCTGCCGAACATGACAGGCAGTGGTGGTTCTACATTGAATTACTCTCCGGGCGAGACCCCCTCTGAGCTGTTTCTTTTTTTTTTTTGCACAAACAGTCATATAATATTCATATTATTTTACTACAACAATATAAGTGTAAGATAAGCTTATATTTCTCAATTGCACATATCCTTCAAAATTCCCATTTGATGGTGTGAAGAGTGTTTCTGTGTGTCCCCTTAGAGCCAAATTTTGAACTGCCAGGGACTGCACAATAGCAGTGAGACATGTCAGCACTGCTCTCCATCTCGCTCTCTCAGCCTCCAGAAGTGCCACCTGCTGCTTATCAATAGTTTCCCCATTTCTTAACCTCGCTGCCAGTTCCTTCCATGCTTTCATGCAATTGAGGTGTTCTGGGCTGTTTCCAAGTGATGTGAGGTGAGTGCTTGCATGTTTCCAATTTGCCATTCCTGAACTTGTTAAATTAATGTTCTTCTTGGAAAACAATTTGCAGCAGAAGCAAAAGAGGCTGTTGTTCTTCATGGAATACATCAGCCAACTTCTTGCCATCTTTTCACCACTTACTAATGTATTCTTAAAATATTGGTGGTGGCAACTTCTTCCATCACTCTCATTACTACAAACAAAACAAAACAAACTTTGCATTTCTACTTTCCCCCCAAAAACTCACTCCGTATGATATATAAGAGTTTTGAATTATGGGGACACTGAAAATGAAAACAAAACAAAGTCAGGTGACAACCTACGTGGTCCTCTGCGAACCAACTCAGTCCGAATCCTGTCAGTCAGAGGTGAGGGCCAGTTAGCAGGGTCAGTTGACAGAGGCTCATCCTCAGCAGTGGGGCTGAGTGGGGGTTCAGCTCCAGGCATTTCTATTAGACAACATATTGGCAGATTACTCAAAGCATATAGCAGTGGAACATAAGACATAGGACTACTCAGAAATGATCAGAAATATTAAAATTACATTAAATTGCAGTTGTCCAGTTGTCTTGAAAAAAAATTGTAGCCTAGGTATACCCCCTCTACACAAACACACACACCCACACACACACACACACACACAGAGAGAGAGACGTGCAATAATCCACCTGAAGGCTCATGCTCATTTTAGAAGTGCCCCTGAAATTGCAATTGAAATTGACATCAAAAGACCGTAGGCTACAATATAACTCTTATGAATTGTACATTTAAATAAACATGCCCTTACATGCTAAATGTCTGTCATGACTCATTAGACGCTATATTAATCTAATCTAAGGGAGGAACAATTAGCTCCTTGGTTACTGCCTCGAATTATATGCTTTGTCACGTAACAGAGTTATAGCAAAGGGCAAATGTTCGTCTTTGAAACTACCTACACATATGTAAATTCCGTTGGCTAATTACAGGGCCCAACATTAACCCAAATGATGTAAATAAATAATAACTGTACTTGGAACAGTTTTGTTGCAAAGCACAATCTTATGGTGACATTAGATCTCGTGTTTGTTGAGTTAAAACCGGATTATTGTTGTATAAGCATAGCAAGCATCATAGCAAGAAGGCTAACAAACGTAAGAGTTAACGTTATACCACCAATTAACATCAGCCTTTCATTGATGACATGGATAATGTAATCATACAGAAAGAATGTAGATGCATACCTTTATCTTTTACTCTTTTCTCCTCTTCTTCTTTTCTTTTTTTCCTAAATTGGGCACCTGACGGCTTTGAACTTTTTCCTCCATCGCTGTGTTTATTTGGCACTTGACAAACAGATTTCCCATCCACCCAACACTGTCACGACCAGAAGTCAAGACTAAACCAATTCACCTCCACATAATCGTTTTGTATTACCTATTATTATTAGCCATTTCACACAATTCAGAAAAAAACAAAACCGTGCAAATTATAGGCCTGTGTTTTAATATTATGAATGAAATGTGCGTTATTTGGAAGAAAGTCAAGGTGCGACTGACTTTAGCCCACTAAATGGATCCCCCCCCCCCAACTTGTCCACTCCATTTGGGAGAGGTGAACTGCCCCCGCGGCCGCGCCCCCCTCCCCTTTACACTTCTCACCCATCTTCTGTGCACGGCACCTTTTCAGCAAGCAGGAGCGTCAACTTGCCAATTGCCCACACAGTTATATGATAGATAATAGAAAACCGCTTAGCAGTGCAGATTATTATTATTTTTTCAAGTGCTTGTGCCGCCCCCCACGTGTCATGAAAAAATTCCGGTTCGCCCATGCCAAAAACCGCCACTGATGACAGGACAACAAGGGTAGCCGAGAAGGCACCCTGAACTGTGACAATTAACAGTGACTTAAGTAAATATCAGAGAAGGTGACTTATGTAATACCAAACATTGTATTACTGACACAGCTTAAACATCCAGTTGGGACCCATCCCATTTTTCACTTTATTAACCAACATCTTTTTCCACTTTTTCCATTTGTGTTATGTCCTGGCCACAGATCTGATGGGAGCAGCTCAAGTAGAAGAAGCCTCATTTTTATTAAAAAAAATTCTGAAATGTACAGTGTTTTAATAGTACAAAATAGATATCAAAAGATCAAGACAAACTTATCCAAAGATAACCTTCAATATTTCATGAAAGTGCATCTTAAAGTGCAGTGCAATCTCTCAAATTCCAGTGACACTGATGTGAATGGGTCAGCTAAGCTCGAAGTATTTTGGATAACAGCTGAGGATAAATGAAATTATTTGAGACAGTCATTCCCCTGTGGAGTTAATGAAAACATGGTCATGTGCTCCATACTGATACTGCGCTGAGACAGCTCTATGCTGGTAAGTAAACCACTAAAATATACTGCATGTACTAAAGGCCTGTTCACACCAAGGATGATAACTATAACAATAACTATTACGTTTTAATAATCATTCCAATTTGTAACAAAGTCCACATAACTGCAATAATGATCATGTTCAAATCACTTTCATTAAGTTTTTTTTTTAGCTGATGTACAATATTTTAATGCAGTGTGCATTTAGATTAAACAGCATATTAATATCCAGTGGTTTAGACACACATATAATAATTATAATTTTCTTTATAGTTATCGTTCTTGGTGTGAATGGGTCTTAAAGACTACATATGTACTGCCTCCAGATAATTGCCTCGTTATGGCCCTTATTTTGTTAAAGAACAAATAATGGTTCTCCAACATTAATTCAAAGAGTGTTCCAGGGCCTTCTCAATGCATAGCTCTCAAAATCCATAGAACTATAAATATAATATATAATAGATGCAACAAAACAAGTCAAATTCTTCTTATTTAGGGGTCGGAATTAATTTTCTTTTAAAGATACAATTCCCAAACTATAAAAATAAGCTAAAGTTCAGCTGCTCTTACATTGTGTTGATTCAGGGTATTTTTGTCTGGTTATTTATTATTTATCAAGGCACTTTTCTCGAAGTTACTCACAGTAGAACTACTACAGGGCAAACCTCTTTTAGAATGTTTTTCTAGCTATGCTCTAGGGCATAACATATGTAAGGTAACTCAGTAAGTGAGCTGGTTCCTAGACTTGATCCATTGAAACACTGACCAAAAAACTTTATCCAGCAGTCTAAACATCACTTTTTTCCCTTTCAGTTTTCAAACATTAAGCCTCATTGCAGTACTCTATAGTAGAATATGCAGAATGCTGTTGAACTAACCTTTAAACGTCTCTAAACCACTTTCTTTCTGTAATATAACTTTGGCAACACTTCATTTCAACGATCAATTCTCACTATTAAATGGTTGCTTATTAGCACGCATATTGCTAGCATATTGGCTGTTTATTAGTAGGCTACTTATAACTTATCCTTATTTTTTATTTATATTTTTGTATGAAAATCCCAGATCCTCATGTTGTTCCAAACCTTTCTTCGATATAACGCAAAAGTAGATGTTTAGTAGAATGTCTAAGCTGCTCTTATCTATTCAATTAATAGATAAGAGCAGCTTGGACATTCTACTAAACATCTAATTGTGTGTTCTATCGAAGGAAGGTTTGGAACTATATGAGGGTGAGTAAATAATGACATAATTTGCATTTTTTGGGGGATAAACTATCCCTTTAATAGCATGGTCCAGATGTTTTGTTGCTTGTTTGCATGGGGCTAAAGGTTCCAACTATTGAACACCTAATTCCAAATCACATCTTCAGACTATACACCTCCACTCCTTCTGGCTACAATCAATATGTCATAGAGATATGAAATGACAGTCTGATAGGTACTCTGAGAGACTGTAGGGGCTGTGAATTTGATCGATCTTTTCCAAAAGAGAGGCGGTATCCATAATCATCTCAGGCTAATGCTAACACGTGATGGGCATTTCAAATTGTAACTCTGTGATATTGAAATTATCTCTGAAACTGTTGTTTTCATCTGGAGGGCTATTTGTTCTCATAGTGCTGCGAGCTGAAGGAAAAAACACACAAAAAACAACTAAATTACTACACTAACTTTCTACACAAAATGTTAAGGTTTTCGATCCAGTAAAGTTTTCTATTTCAAACTTTGGTAACTACTTATTAGCATACTGACATAATTATTAAGGAAAAATTGCATTTGTTTTCTTCATTTGTTATATGTTTGACCTTTCAACTACTTTATCTTTTGTTGTATGATCAATACATGTTTCTACTGATCTATAAGGTACTTTGGATTTGTTCTGGTAAGATATAGCTAATGACTTACAGGGTCATGGAAGGTTTCAAAAATTGAGATGAACCTGGAAAGCTCTAAGTGAGACCTCTGTCATTAGGTCAGGAAATGTATAAGGAAGAAATACAAAAATAGGCTACCTCCTAAGCATTCATCTTGTAACAGAAGTGCAACCTAGTAACCTCTACAAGAACGAAGACACACACACACACACACACAGGTTTTTACCCTCAGTGGGCTTGTGGGTTATTATCTGTGAACCGCACAGCCATCAGTTGGAGGCTTCATTAGCTGTGGCATTTAGAGGAGGCGTCGCTATATGGCCAATACAAATGCCAACGTGTCGTCCGTGCCGCACATATTACTCTGACACGCATGGAAAGGTTAATAAAGTCTATGAGTGGAGGACATCCATGTTCAGATATGGAGCTTGTTCTGCTAACACATCTGAGGCTGCTTTTTAACAACATTCAGTTTTTTCCTCATTAGAGGAATGTAATTCTATCTGTCGAATGACATTTAAGTACCTGGGGAAACATGTTAGCCATAATCATAAAATCAGGTTGTGAAGTCAGTTTATTTTATAAATAAAATATAGTTCTCTGCATCTTTTAAAATTGAGATTTGGGTTTGCAGTCTACCTCCGTTTCACCTTTAGACCCTCTCATGAATGCATTAATTTTAATTCGTTTGGGCAGAATAACCTTCGGAGAACCTGCTTTTTGGTTTGAATAAAACCACCCAAAGGAAGGTTTTTGTCAGAATTGTTGTTAAATTTGTATTGCCAAAAAAAATCTGTGTTTTTATGTACACTGCTGTTAAGATTATTTTTTTATTTTTTTTACCTATGTTTTTCAAAGAAGTACATTTTGCTCACCAAGGCTGCATTTTGATAAAATCTATAGTACAAACATTTAACATTCTAATTTAAAATAACTGTTTTATATTTAAATATATAGTTTCAAATGCAATTTATTCTTGTAATGGCAAAACAACAATTAACTGACATAATTTAATTCTAAAATTCACTTGCCATGTAAGAATTATTTCATTCTTGAGACTCAGATGACATTTCTCTCCAGAGCCGTGTGCTCATTATGCCAATCGAGTCTTGATTTATTGCTTCTTAATTATTCTTTTGTGGGCTGTAAAGCATTTGTGCCAAATTTACACCCCTGAGCCTATGACATCCTTTAATATGGGTGTTACTGTAGTCAGAATGAGACAATCGCAGCTGTCCAGCTGCACATGATTTGAACCCGCTACATGAATCAGTAACATCTCTGTTAATTTCCTCTCAACTTAGCAAATTATGACATTCTCTTCTTTGTAGGCTTGTGTGAAAATTAGTCTCACTTGACTCAGCAATTATCTCTGCTCATTGTTTGATGTTGCATTGTGTCGCTGTTTAACTTTGTCTTCTCACCTTTAGTGAATTGCCAATGGTCACTTATGTCACCCGGAATTGCCAGCTCTCATTGAATGACTTTTGGTCACTTTAATGGTCCAAGTTGCTGTCAGTGTGAAGACCCTTTATTCTTAAAGGGACAGTTCAGCCAAAATGTAAATTCCATCATGATTTACCAATGCATTCCAAACATTCAAGCGTCTTTTTAATTTGTTATAACAGAACTGATGGTGATTTATACTGCCAAATATGTAAAATAAATATTATATAATATCCATATATTAATTATGCTCTGTGTTCTGAAGCCATACAATAGTTTTGGGTGAGTAATTGGCAGAAATTTTGTAATCACAGAACATTCTCTTACGACCCTCAAATCCAACACAATCTCATAAAAATGCATAATTATTTAATGTATTTGAGAATTGGTGGCTCATTTTAAATGAATTTGTACACTCTCATCCATACGTTTTCATGCAATCCCAGTGACTTACATTCCTTACATCCCAGTGATTGTTATGTTTATAGGTGGCTAATTCATAAAAAACAAAAAACAAAATAAGTATGAATAACACTAAATTACCACCAGATTAAATAGTAAAATTTTCCTTTGAGATTAAGTTGCTCAAAAACTACTCGTGTACATTTAAAAAATTATGATTTTTAGCTGTGTCATGCCAGGTTAATGTCCATATTCATGGTCTTTGTCATTGGAGAGCATGTGGACAGGAACTACGGGGGAACTAAGGAATCAAGACTGTTCCAAGACTGATAAATGTCAAAGCTCAACGTCTTCAATGCAAAAGAAATCCAAGCTTCAGAATGATATTTGAGGCTAATAATTTCCCATGAATCATCATGTTCAGTGTAGTGCCTCGTATGCGTGAGAACACGCTCAAAATGATTGAGAAACAGCACATTCCTAAGGGAGTCGTAAAAGGTTAATACATGAGTGATCCGCATTTCACTGGCTGGCCGATTTCCTGCCCTAAGTCTCCATATCTCAGGAGACCTCTAAAAACTAGGAGAGATTTGAGGGATACGTCTGGATGTTTTCCAAAACAGGACAAAATAACTGGTCCCGGATGACCATTTAACGTATAACTCAATGATGCTATCAATAAGGAAGACGGATTTATGATGAGACTCGAACTGAGCCTCAACAGATACACATTAAAAACGTGACATTCTTATGACCCCGGACAGCTCCTTATTCGCTCCTCTTTCGCCCCCCCCTGCAGGCCAAAGGAAATAACTTCACTGTGCCTCTGCTCTAGACAAAGAACACCCAGACTTGTGTGGACTTTATGCAAAAAGACATTCATTTATTCCATCACTAACAAAGATACCCAGGAAGGACGTGCTTGATGTCGTTCATATGCTTGGCGTGATTATTTGGAATATAGGATGTTTTTAATCTGTGCCTTAACCTGTGTAGTCGAACCTATGCTATTTGTCTTAACCTATAACTATTACTGTTCCCTGTAAAGTTATAACTAGTGTTTAGATTCATATATCTGGTTGTGACAAATACGAATCAGTGGTGCAACAGATTTGGTGATATTATAAATGGGTAAGCATGTGATAACACTTTACATAAGTATTAAACTCTTATTATTCGGCACATGGAAGATCACAGAGTAGATTTTGTATGTCCTAAAAGACATGGGCGGGGCTCCGTCCCACAATAACAATCTGATTGGGACAGCCGTCCATGTGTGGACCCAAATCTAGCTGTTTAAAATAGACAACAAAAGCTTTTAGCTTTAGACTTCGTCTCTCACTCACTGCTCGCAAACTTGCTAAAACCTCGGCGTCTTCAGTGATCGCCCGGGAAGCGGTCCTCGCCTTTACCATCAGGCTGACCGCCAGAAGAACAAAACAGTTTGTCGCTGAAGAAAACCTTGAAAGCCTGAAACTACGCGGAACTCCGAGAAGAACTCCATGAGTCACGCGTCACAAAGGAACCAGGCAACCGCCAATCACAAGAGGGTTTCCCCAGTGACATCACGCTACAATGTCAGCCGCCAGAGATTTCCAGGAAACACGTGGAAACGGAAAGATCTGCATGAACTCAACTGAAAGCAAGTAGACCGAACACATCTCTATTTTTACTGAACTGATGAATTGATCTGTATGCAGAAAAGATAGCAAAGTCTCTGCTTGTGATCTCCCTCTAGTTAAAGTTACGAGATAGCACGAGTGCTAGTTTTAAACTTTCTTCTAACATTAACCGCATGTGTATGTTTATGTGTATGTGTGTATTTCTATTTTTATTAAGTGTAGTCCATGTATTGTAGAATAACAGTTAGCAAATAAACCTTGTCTCATTTATAAAGAATAATGTCTTGGGCTGTGTGATTTTCAGAGTTTTAAACTATTTTGCCCTAGATTACATTACCTAGCTCAAATTGGATAAAGTACTAATTTTGTTTATTTTATCGTTGGCCACGAAGCAAGATAAACAAAATTGTTAAAGATATACTGATATTAATGGTCGCTGGACGAGTCGTTAATAAAATATATATCATAAGCTAAAGATTAATATCACTTTAATCAAAGCAATATTGAACCTTTAATAAATGATTCCCCAAAGCTGAAATAATAACTTCTAGATTTATTACATTAGGATCTTGTGTGGCCCAAAATCATATGATTTTGAGGAAATCCGAGAGTAAGTTAAATTAAGTTTTTCTCTCTCTTTTTTTTTTCTCTGACAGCAAGCAGCATTGATTCTCATGCGTCACGTCACCAAATATGACATGGCAAATTGGAGAAATGAGAGGTGAGAAGGGGAGATTTATAATAAATAACTTCCTTCTCACACCACATTATTCTTGTGGCTTAAAAAGGCTTGAAAACAGTGCACAAGTTATATTAGCAAATTTTGTATATATATATGTTCATGGCAATTTTTCATCATTTTGAAACTCAGCGTTATTATGTAATACGTTTTTAATTTTGATTGCTGCTTATTTTACGTAAATGTATTTTATCTTATCTTGTTTAACTGTTGCATGATTGTTTCGTTGTGAGAATGATCACTCATTGTGGGTCGTCTGTGGTAAAGATGGGAAAAGGTTAAAGTTGCATGCTTGTCCCTGATCAGACTCTTGAATCACCATGTGATTCATTTCTCCTTAGGCAGAATACTTGCTTTTCCAAAATAACTGTCTGTTCCATCTGTCTGTCTCGACCAAGAACAGGCTTTCATGTAAATATTTAGTTATTTTCCCTCTGCTTGATGACCTATTTGGTTATAAACACAGATTAAATCATGAATAGATGGATGCTAAACCTTGTGTATCTATACACGTAGCATTTCTTCTCCTGAAAAGATCAAGCTAATTTTTTGTACATTTCAATCAATGCTTTTATATTCCCTCTCGCCTGTCCTGAAATTGCTATTTTCTATGATCATGTCAAGATGGTAGAATTAATCCAAACTCATTCAAAGGACATACACCACTTGTACCATTTTCTGCTCTTTTGGAAGCCTTAGTAAATATGACCAATAGATTTGGAGTTTTCCCATTACCCTCCGTTCACCTCAAATCATCGGTAAGCGCCTGTAGAGATGGCCAGACAGACAATCTAATAAAGCTGTAAATTCACGACGCTCTTGGAATATTTCTGTCATTCCCTTTCTAATCATTTCACAGGTCATGTTCCGTGGCTTATTGAGATGATTATTTCTCCACGCTTTTGTCTAACCTCTGTAACGCTTGTGAGCAGTGCAAGAATGGGATGATAAATTTCTCTGTAACAACCTGATTTAGAGCTGTCATAAAATTGATAAGTTTGCCAGTGCTCATTCGGCAAGTTGTCATAAACAGCTCAGCTTTCATTTTAGACATTGGGCTTTGTCAGTCTGTCATATATTGAGGGTCCGGCAATGTCACATGCTATTCTGAATGTCTCTCCGCTTCACTTTATACACAACCCTGAATAATAATAAGACTTATGGAGATTACTTGTGAATGTGAAAGAATGACTTACTTTAAGTCATTCTTTCACATTCACACATGAAAAAATATAAAAAAGAGAATAATACAGTGGGACCAAAAGCATTAACTGACACTTGAAGTCAGTTCCTCTCAAAATCACACAGGTGTTTAGAGTAACCGAATGTGTTCATTAAATACAAAAAATATCCCTCCTATAGTGTCTTGGCATTTTGTTGACATTTATAAGATTTCAAATGTGTACAAATCCTTTTTGGGAGCCACGTTACAGTAATTACCATGTCAAATTGCATAAATTATTTTCAGTATTTAATCCACTGATAAAAGCTGGATTAGTGATACTTTTTCAGTTATTGAGGTTTTCATTTGCAAATGTAAATATATTATTTGTACAAGTTGAATCTGTGATTTTATGAAAGATTAAAATTAGGCATCATATTAAGAACAAAGCCTGCATTATGCCCACTGTAGCTTGTGCTCTTTTTTACCCTGGAGATCACTTTTTTTTACATACATTCTATACATATATTCATAGTTTTCCCACAAATCTCTTCAAATTTCCATGGCCAGTGTCAAAGAAAGGCTTTGTTAGAACATAGGCAGCAACTCACAATTTATTTTAGTTGAGTCTGAGGTCTTGCATGTTGCAAAGTTGTTGAAAATGCAATACAACAAATATTGAAAAGCATACAAATAGTATTTTTTTAATTCTATTTAATTATTGCATTGATACTTTTATATGTATATAAAATACCACGCATCTTGATCCATCAGCCATGTTAAACATTGTCTTTGTATTTTTGTTTTTTATTTTATTTTTAGCATTTTTTTTATACTGAACAATGCTTTCTGTGATCTTAAAGGGGTCATCGGATTCTAAATTCACTTTACAAGTTGTTTGAACATAAATGTGTGTTGGAAGTGTGTACACATCCATCCTATAATGATGAAAATCCACCTAGTGCTTTTTTTAAAAGTCCTGTTTTAAAATGTCCTTTCTCAAATCAGGCTGTTTTGAGATTCCTGTCAGTATCACATAGTTCTGCACAGACCGCTCCCACGCCCGTTTCACACTGCAAGCGTGAGCGACGCATGAGCGGTGCAGAAGCGGTGCGTATGCAGAGCAGGAGCAGCGCGCGCCCATTGCCCTTTCACACCTGTAGCGTTCGCAGCGCGCGGCTGAGTCTTCTGTACAGAATGGGCAAATTCGAATCTAATTTTAAATACAATTGGTCTTTATTTATTATTAGAATAGTTTATATTACTGTGTTTATATTACTGTAAAACCGGCGTGCAACATTTACTACTATAGTGGTATGATAGTAGTGTGGTGTGATTGAGTGTAGGCGGGGACTAAGTCTAAATATGTAATTTTGATTATGAAAGATTAGTTTTAATGGATTCAGTTAATGGATACAATTAGTGACACAATTAGGAGAACCCATAAGCTTGAATCATCTTATTTGGAACCTTTATTTTTAAAGTGTACCTCAATCCCACAATATTGCATTTATACATGGATTTAAAGGGGTCATATGACGTTGCTAAAATAACATTATTTTGTGTATTTGGTGCAATACAATGAGTTGATGTGGTTTAAGGTAAAAAACAACAACATTATTTTCCACATACTGTACATTACTGCTTTATGCTCTGCCTTTCTGAAATGCATCGATTTTTACAAAGCTCATCATTCTGAGAAGCGAGGCGTGCTCTGATTGGCCAGCTATCCAGTGCGTTGTGATTGGCCGAATATCTCAAGCGTGTAATGGAAATGTTATACCCCTTACCATATTGTAATACCACATCCCTGCGCAACAAGACCAAAACAATAAAACACATTATAAACTAGGCATTTGTTGCATCCAGTGGGGACATAATGTTACGAAACTCGCAGTTGGTCTAGGGGTAAATGAGGTCGTAACAAAATAAAAAATTAAAAATGCTCTGACGGTCACGTTTTGTTTATTAATAGCAAAGGAAGCAAATCTTCAGGAGAAGGCTAGGCCAACATAACAAACAAATATCTCTAATTATAAACAGAAGCTTTAAATAACCTTAACCAAAATAAAAATACATAAATTATGCTTTCCCTAGCACTTCCAAAAAGGCAAACAGAAGTTTTTGCACAAAATGTTTAATTAAAACAAAATAATCATTAACATACAGAAAATATACCATAGCATTCAAACACTCTCTCATAGTTTGCGATTGAGAAATTTGCTCACAAAGTTAAGAGGTAAAGACCGAATTTGGTCACCCTGAACTACACAAAAGAGAACATTTCTGGATCAGGACAAAGAGTGAGCGCGTAGCCGTCAGCACTCCGGTATTGTTTCTTTGCCGTCGTATACTTCTTGAATTTCTGTGGCGTTCACACGGTACTGATGAATGATGAGCATCAGCTGGAACCCAATTAGCGATCTGCCACAGGTAGAGAGATAATTCAAGAGCAAGAGAAGAGAACACACATGCAACAAATAACCAGAGATCGAAAGTAACGAATTACATTTACTCGCGTTACTGTAATTGAGTAGTTTTTTGTGTACTTGTAATTTTTTTAATCTGTAATTTTATTTGTACTTAAGTATATTTTGTTTGAGGTATTGTACTTTGCTACATTTTAAAACACATTACTGAGTTAAAAAACCCCAAATAAATACATTTGAATAAAATCACTCCCTGGAAACTGCAGTAAATAATGGGCAGGAGGACACACTGGCACTAAAATCCCAAGAAAGATGCTGACGGACAAGACAGGCGTTAATGGTGCAGACCCAGCTGAAAACCAAACCCTGTCGTATTCTGCTGAAGTTCAACTCAAAGGAAATGAAATGAACCCCTCGCCATATGTATGCTCTATTATGCAGTTTAAGCTGTGTTTGCCTTGAGAGACTCAACTAGCAGCTTATAAAATCTCGACATCACCCCTTCGCAAGCATGTAGAGATTACGTTAAGGTAAATACTTGCATCATTGCATTGGTGGTTAAAATGAAGCTTTGACAAATTAGCCAAAAAGACTGTGGTGCAGGGTGTGCGATATCATCTGCGCTAATATAGTAATTGTTGTTCTAATGATGTGCGATTTGACATTATCAGTATTTTGCCAAAAATCAAACAAGACACTTTAAACAGTGTGCCGTGAAATCTAGTAGATTAGACTAGTCCGCGTGCATTTGGAGTGCTTTCTTTCACTGCGTGATTCGGTCTGTTAAATGCGTTTAGAATGATCACAAAATTGAAGTTACAGGGGCAGAGAATGTATATATTTATATAATTTCATATAGTAAATCAAGATCACACAAAGAGTGACGTTTTTTTTCTCCACATATCAGCATGATTACATAGGCCTGTAGATTTTTTTTTTTTCAAAAAACAAGAAGTTAATTAAGAGACTTGCGTTTTAGACACCATAATGCCATTATTTTTGCTCTATTTCAACAACAGAAATAATTCCAAACACAGCCACCATACACAGTTTTGCGTCTCTGAGCAACATGAGGTGTTTCGTTGTTACGTTCTACGTGTGTTTTGGTTGTTGCTCTTCCTTCCCTCCCTCTCTTGTCACTACCAATCTGCTCTCCAGGTTGTCAACCTGCCCATCAAGTCTCTACTGGTTGGAGGAGGCGGCTGCTAATTATCATTAAAGGCGTTGTCTCTGCAGCCAATCCGGTGTCGCCGGGCTGGTTAAAGCTCTCGGCTGATGAGCTCAGTGTGTGGGCTGAACCCAATCGAATATCTATGGAGGGAGCTGAAACTCTGTGTTGCCCAGCGACAGCCCCAAAACCTGAAAGATCTTGAGAAGACCTGTATGGAGGAGTGGGCCAAAATCCCTGCTGCAGTGTGTGCAAACCTGGTCAAGAACTACAGGAAACATCTGACCTCTGTACTTGTAAACAAAGGCTTCTGTACCAAATATTAAGTTCTATTTTTCTATTGTATCAAATACTTATTTCATGCAATAAAATGGAAAATACTTATTTAAAAATCATACAATATGATTTTCATTTTTTTTTTTTAGATTCTGTCTCACATTTGAGGTGTACCTACGATGAAAATTACAGATCTCTATTTTTTGTAAGTGGGAAACCTTGAAAAATCGGCAGGATATCAAATAATTATTTGCCCCACTGTAACACTATATACAAACTCCTTTCAACTGAGATAGATGGCTTATATAACAAAGTGGTTTTGATAACTTCAGCTCACAGAAAGCAATAATTCACCACAAATATTCTCCTGACAGTGATTTTCTTATTGGTGATTGCTACTGTGAACTCTGGTTTCACCGGTGTTCCTGATCCTCTTCATATCCCATGGGAAATATACACAGGTCATTTCTACAAGAAAGGGTTACATAAACATGATTTTCTCATATTGGTAAGCATTGCACACTGGAGACATTCAAATAACAAAATGCCTGTAACAAAGTAGTACTGTTTTGTTTTCACACAAAATCTTGATTTTGACCATCGCAAACCCAGTGAGCTGCCTTCTAAGATATTGTTTTGGCAAAATTCTTAGCATCATATACAGTATATATATTAGTGCTGTCAAACGATTAATTGTGATTAATCACATCCAAAATAAAAGTTTTAGTTTACATAATATATGTACATACTGTGTATATTTATTATGTATATACAACATACACATACATGACTATTTCAGAACAAATATGTTATGTTTATATATTAAATATATGTATTTATATTATACATTATATGAAAATAAAGACATGTAAATACATGTAAATATTTTCAATATATAGACTGTATGTGTGTATTTATATATAAATAATAAATATACGCAGAACACAGACATATATTATGCAAACAAAAACTTTATTTTGTATTCGATTAATCGTTTGACAGCACTAATTTATTTTATTTTTATTTAACAAGTTGATATAATTATTTAGGGTCTTAATGAAAGTCTATAATATACTTTGGTTAAAATTTCTAAATTTTGTGTAAAATACACCCTTTTTACCTTTTTATCTCTGTTTTCAACAAGCTGTTTTTTTTTGTCCATGTTGCTTAAAATGCTAATGAGCTCTGCTGACCCCGCCCCTCTTTTCCATAGAGTGACAAGCAGACTGTAAACTTCAGCCGTGAAACTGGCTAACTTGCACATCATTAGGAAAGGCGATTTGCAAAGATTCATAAAAAAACTAGCCTGAATGATTCGAGTGAACATAGACGCATTTAGACAGATTGGGGGTCAGAGCATTCCCTTCAAAACGAAAGTAACGTTAATCCTCTGCGTAAATGACGACTGCTATATTCATTATTATATCCAACAATAAAACACCTCAATCGCTTAATTGGAGTCCTCTTGTCTTCCCTTGCACCGGAGTTGACCCAAAGGCAGACAGCTCTCAGCTCACTCAGGGCGGGTCGAAGGTTACGCCGGTTTCACACTGCAAGCGTAAGCAGCGCGTATTTTTTTGGCGCCCATGTTAACGGATGAGAGCGTTCACGCCCGTTTCACACTGCAAGCGTGAGCGGCGCGTGTGCGGCGCAGAAGCGGTGCGTATGCAGAGCAGGAGCAGCGCGCGCCCATTGCCCTTTCACACCTGTAGCGTTTGCAGCGCGCGGCTGAACACCGTCTTTTGTACAGAATGGGCAAATTCGAATCTAATTTTAAATACAATTGGTCTTGATTTATTATTAGAATAAAGTTTATATTACTGTATTTGTTTTATTTACACTGTACATGTGCATCTGTGTTTATGTGCAGTATGTATTGTAGATAGAAAAAAGGCAATTGCGCTGTAGCCCAGCCGGCATTTCAACGTTGTTTCACCCGTTGATGGAAACGTCAGCGTACCATGGTGGAATCAACGGGGAATTACCTTTCGATTTTGCAAAAGGATCAAGTGATATTGTGACGTCGTTCACTTCGGAAGCAACAACGTTGATTCACCGTGAAAATCGCGACGTTGTTCAATTTACCTCTCGGGTTATTGATATAACGTTGATATTGTGACCGTTTCACCGGGTACCTTTCAACAGGTCGATCGTCGTTAACGTCCAAGCAAGCATTCACTTTTGAAATGGTTAATATTGCAATTTAGCTTAAACGTCAACACCGAGATGTAAACTATGATTTTCGGTGCATATTTCGTGTTTTCAGTAACTAATAAATCTTGCTGTACATGATTTGCAATCAGACGGCAATAAAAAAAAAAAAAAATTGAAAAAACCCATTCTAACAACTAGATGTCCATAAATCTGCAGTGCAGGGATGAGATGCTTCATTTTCTAAAGAAAAACATTTGAACAATTATGCCAAATGGAAAAAAAATCTTAGAATTTAAATATACAGTATATCTATATTGTACATTTACACTTTCACAGACTTTCTTGAGAAATTTTCACTCAACAACAAAGCACTTTCTTAAGGGTTTAATGATATATCATAATGCAGAGGAAAAAGCTTTCATTCTAGTTTCATACACACTGCAAAGATTCACACAACATATATAAATAAATAATTATAAATATAGTTTGGAAACTTGCTCAAGTCTGTTTGACCAAAAATACATAAACCATAACACTAACAAACACTAAAATCTTACAATTTCCAAACTTCTGACCAACATATGTACACATTTCTTAACATTCTAAAATATCAACAATTAAGTGAAAAGGAATCCAAGTAAAAGTAAGGAAAGTTTGTAGAACTAGTAAGAAGTGATGTGTACAGTCAGTTGATGAGAGAGTGTGTGTGAGAGAGGATGAGTGTGTGTGTGTGTGTGTGTGTGTGTGTGTGTGTGTGTGTGTGTGTGAGAGAGAGAATGAGTGTGTGAGAGAGTGTGTGTGTGAGTTGATGAGTGAGTGTGTGAGTTGATGAGTGTGTTTGTGTGAGAGAGTGAGTTGGTGAGTGAGTGTGTGAGCATGTGTGTGTGAGAGGATGAGTGTGTGTGTGTGTGTGTGTGTGAGAGAGAGTGAGTTACTAGAACTAGTAAGAAGTCATTTGTAGAACTTTACATTTCTCTAGCAACAGTCAATTAAAAAAAAAAATAGGTATCTTCAAGGAAGAGTCTTCTTACGGCCACCACCACCCATCCTCTCTGGTGCAAAAAAGAAAAGAAAAAAGGTGTCTTCAAGGAAGAGTCTTCTTACGGCCACCACCACCCATCCTCTCTGGTGCATATTTTAAATATTTGGACATGGTCTCCATTACTTTTGTACTTGTTGTGTTGTGTGCATTGATGACTGCATATAAAGAGAAAAATCAAAACAGCCCAGATCAAAAACAATTCTATAAATTTATGGAAAAGCTTTTAAGGATGTAAAAGTTATTAGGATCACAATTGACCTTATGCACAGTAGCTTCCCTGTTTTCGATAAGCCAGCTCAGTCATTCTCGCATATTATACATCATTCATGTCTGTGCAGTGCTGCTTCAAGTCAAACACCTATTGTGTTTTGTTGGGAGACGCACAACAGTTCTTCTGTGGCTTTAGAGGTAATATTTTTGTTTACACAATTTTGCTAAATCAGACAATATTGTGTCTAATACCACAATATTAACTTTTTATTATTGCAACTGGTCAGTGTTAAAAAAAAATGCAGGGAAAATCACTTTATGTAACTGGATTAGTGTGATTACTGATATCTTTAAAAAATATATATATAAAAAAAAAAATTCACCCATTAACTTTCAAAGCTGCTACATAAGAATGACTTTCTACTTTGATAGAAATGTAGTGGAGTGAAAAGTACAATATTTGTCTTTCAGATGTAGTGAAGTTAGTCATACGTTTCCAGAAAAAAATATACTCAAGTAAAGTACAGATCCTCAAAGTGTACTTAAGTACAATACTCAAGTAAATGTACTTTACTACTATCCGCCTTTGCTCACTGCCTTCAGGATCTGCCTCAGGTCAACAATGATGTGATCCAGATACACTCAAAGGCTTCATCAAGCAAACAGGAGAAAGGACTTAAGTTGTACATTTCTAGTTAGATCCATGAATATGAAAGTAAGTAACGAGGTTTTTGAGCTGGCTTATATTACTGCAGATCTAAATCAGAACGTTCTGTGCATAAGGTCAATTAGGTGACAAAAAGAAATGTGCACAAATATCTTGCATAGAAAAAAAAAACACTACAAGAGGCATAAAAACTAAATTTAACTTCCATTAAAACTTGTTACATGACCAATAAAATGACTTGATGAAATTGTTAATGATAATTTGTGTTAGTGGTAATCCAAATGACACTCCAACACAAATATCAATGGGTTGTTCAACTCTTATTTGAGGAAGAGTTCAGGAAAATGTGTTAAAATTGGGTTTTCACTACGTTATTCTTTTATAACGTTTATCATCTCTAAATATCTTTTATAGCTTTTCACTACATTATTCTTTTATAACGTTTATCATCTCTGTAAATATCTTGGCAAAATGATTGTGTTTAGTACAGAAAAATACCGATTTGCGCAACATTAGTCTCGTTAAACTATTATTTGCTCAGACAACTTGCAAAACTAACATGGAAAAAAATCGTGATAATATTGTTATTGTTAAAAAAACCTCCATAGGATATGTTTTTCCATATCGCCCATCCCCAATTTCTTTCGTGCTCTTTCCCTTGGCTAGTCTCGCTTCCAATCTCGCGATATTACCCTGAATGGACAGTAATGACTGTTAAACGGAAAAATTATCTTACGTACACTTTTGCTTGCTGAAATTTTGAATCTGTGTGCACACGTATAATGTCTGAAAATCGTCGCAGCAACTGCAAAAGCACAAAACGACACTGAAGCGGCACGAGTAACGTTAAGTTAAGCCTCAATCGACAACTGTAAAAGTAAGTTAGGCCTCCGCGACACACATGTGGAAAAGCATTCCCTGAATTAGTTCAACAAACTGTGCAATTACAATTCTCCAAGCACTCACATAATGCGTTTAACTCATGACCTTGCGTATATTTGTGAAATCAGACTTACCTTTTTGATCCCGCGCCCTCCCTCTTTCTCTGGCTAGTCTCACCTCCAGTCTCGTGATATAACATTAACGTTACCTGAATCGACAGAAATAATGACAACGACGGTTGAACAGTTAAACAGGAACAAATGAGCTTATGTAATTTAGTTTTTTTGAAATGATGAATTTGTTTAAAATATTCTAACGTTTTTCTCTGAAAATCGCCGTATTGCGCAGCAGCTCTCTCACTTACAGGCTCAGCGACCTCACTCAGAAAGACGGTCAGGATAACGGTCATATTTTCAAACTTAAAATGGCGCGCACAGTTTCATTGGCCAGTTTCATGAATGACAGACAGATTAACCAATCATGATCAAAGCAAATAAGATTAAATAACCAATAGGAATTGTTTCAGCGTGGTAAGCAGCGCAATGTGTTTAGTTTTGTTGTTGATAATATTTATACCAGAAGGTTTCATGATAAAAATGTAAAATGATGATAAAATAATAATAATGATCTTAATAATAATTTAAAAGGCAGAAATTATTTATTCTGTACATACATTAAGTGATTCAACCTATAGATCTTGTAAAAAAAATCAAAGTTGTTTTATAAGTGTTTTTATTACCCTTTTTCAACCATTAAGCATTAAACATTATTTCAACGTAGTTTCAACATTGAAACAACAACTGTCATTTTTTCAACCATATTTCAACGTTGAAGGTTGGTCATGTACCGGTTGGTTTTCAACCGTTAAGCATTAAACATTGTTTCAACGTTGTTTCAACGTTGAAACAAGAACTGACCTTATTTCAACCATATTTCAACGTTGAAGGTCGGTCATGTGCCGGCTGGGAGGCTATTTGTTACTACGGAGATTACGAAGAAGGATACGACGTAGATTTTGAGTGCCCCCAGGCAACGGAACAGCAAAAAACAATAACTGACCATAGCAGAAATGTTATAGTTATTTTATACATTGTGTTTATATTGAATATGGTCAATATTTTAAAGGTTTGTACTGGTAACCAGAAGTTTCTTTTTGCACATATATACTGTAAGCTGCTGTTCTTTATGTTTTTTTTTATTGATTGTTATTTACAGATTGTACAAAGTTGTACTGATTGGACAGATTATACTTTTTGTCTTTCAATACAAAAAAAACGCAAAATTGCCAAAGCAAAATGACTAGTCCTTTGTAAAAAAAACATTAATTATAGGAGAATTACATGCCTTTGAAGTTTTGGTCAAAAGATTACATCTACAATGTTGACATATTTTGCATCTTTATTCAACATTTAACATTTATTAGCAAACCTCTTCATAATGCCTGCTTACGAACGCTTATTTAATAATGAAGCAATATCTGAATGGCATGTAATAATATTGGGTTGATTTAGCTATATATGTTTAAATCAGAAACCGATTCCAAAGAAGAAGAGGGGTAATCCACAAGCTGATGTATCAGAATGATAATGCATTTTATTTCCCAGGGTATTCCCAGGGAACACATACAAAACATGTATAGCCTGAATGCACTGTAAGTCGCTTTGGATAAAAGCATCTGCTAAATGCATAAATATAAATATAAATATTTATTGCTATCTATACCATCGCATGTCATTAAACTTTGGCCTGATTACATTAAAACACCTATGTGTTGCTAATGTTACACAAAACATGTTCTTGTTTGCCGTCTCACAGTTGACCCCACCCTGCAAGTTGACGGGTTATGTTTCATGTTTAAGACGGTGGGGAACAGGGGTTAATTGTATTTGGTGCAAGTTTTAAGGAGGAAATAATTAGCAATAGTGTTGACTGATATGTCTTTAAACATATTAAAACACCATTAATTAACATTAATGTTAACTTAATTTTCTCCACAAGGGTCTTTAAAAGAACTGCATTTTTCTCATTCTGAATAATCTTTGTGCAATAGAAAGGAGATGTAAAAGGTTATTTGTGGAAACCATTGGTCCCCCCATGCACATAAATGCAGTGGTTAAGTAGGAAATTAGGAAGGAATAAATTCATTTCAGAGAAAGAACCAGTCAGACATTTATGAAATTGCCTTCTTTGTAACATCTTAAATAGCAGTGTTTAATTCCTCTCTTTACTTTGATGTTACTTTCCTCGAAACTTTGTTCTCATCCTATTACATCTTGTCTAGTCTTATAATGCTATAACTTTAATCTAATAGTTTTGACGGATTCTTTATTTATTTCTTATTCTTTAACCTGAGAACTTGTACTTTATTCTCATAAAATGGCTATTATAAGATTATTCTAAAAAAAAAACAAGCTTATTCTCATAATGTAAAAAACTAATTTGTATGTGGTACAAAACAACATCATGGGGAAGCATCCCCTTTGAAAATAATGGATTTGCAGCATAAACTCTAGTGCCTAGCTGCCCTAAGATACCCGACACTATATAACCCTTGCAAATACTTCTTCCATTCCCACTCAACTATTTGTAGTCAAAATATCAAACATAGAGAGCAGGTTTCATCCTGCAAAGGCAAATAAGAAACAGTTGTTTGACAAGCCCCCACTCCCTTTAAATTCATCTCATTCCTCTGATTTCATTTCAATATTTAATTGGCGATCTCGTCCATTATTCATGCAGAGGTGGACATACTGTAGAAGAAAGGCCACAGATGCTCGGCCCTGGAGGAGGGGGTTACTGTGAAATAGAGTGTGTGTTGGAACATCTAGATATAGCAAACTTCCAAGAGGATTGCTAATATTTTGATACATGAAGTCTGAAGTCAGATGGTTGTTTTACTTGAGTTATGCATTGACTACGGGGTGTTCTCAGCAGTGTAACATGTTACAAATACTGTAGGGTATATAATCAGAATATTCTTGAAATGAGTACAGTAACACTTTGATATCTCTTTTATTACATTTTCACCATAATAAAAAGGAAACAATATTTTTTTCTGTAGTATCAGTGGAATTATTATTGTTATTATAGTCCTGAAACTATTCCCCACTCTCTTTCTTTAAAATTTTAAAAGACTATAAATTAAATAACTCTAAAAATAACTGAAATAGACCATTGTAGCCATAGCTCATTACAACCATTAACTATACAACTGTTAACTCTACAGCCATTAACTATACAACTATAACTGTTGTAACAGTAGACCACAGCTTTATCACTTTATCTTTTGTTTCTATTGTTCCATTACAACTATTATGATGTCAGTGCTTTATGAGAATTACAATAGAACAAAACTTTATTACAAGTATTGTGTGATCACAGCTCTATTAGGAGTTGAAGACCAAGAAGAAGAAGCTATTTTAGGACGATATCTATTGTTTGTCAAAAAATTTACACATTTCTAAATAGTTTGGCTTCAAGTGCTGTTCCTCCCACTCAGAGCAGAAATGCCACCTTTATGCTAAAGTTTATACTTAAACCTTTTGTATGTCAAAACATTGCATGTAAAACTGCATGCATTTTTTTTATTCTTTGTAACCATGGTAATATTATAATCCTACTTTAAACCATGCATGACCAGCATTTGCTGTGTCACATCCTGACAGCAAAAGGGAAAACATATGAGTCAATGTTTCTCTGTATGGAGAGCAGCTGTTCCACAATACATCGAGGCCAATGAAGAGAGACACTAATAACCCAGAGAGAAACATTTACAGTATATAATCTGTTTGTGTCTATTGATGCCTGGAGAGTCCTTGAACACATCTGCTGAATCTCCACATCTCCAGCACAAGGCTGGAGTGACAACACAACGGAACCCTTACTCTGAGCATTACACAAATTGATATCCACACTAGAATGTTCAGCTCTCAGTGCAAGACAAAAAAAAACTGCTGAAAATAAGGAACAGCATCATCTGGGAAGGCATATTAAAGCTATAGTTTTAATCTGGAAATGAAAATTCTGTAATATTTTGCTGACAAATCTTTACACACCACCTTCACCAACAACAATTAATGACAACCACATCTGTCCAGTTACCCCAAAAATAATACAAAATCCATAGTATAAGACTGAATTCAATCCACCGATGGCAAGCCAAAGTTGAGAAACCAAGGTCAGTTTGTTGAACAGTAAACCAGATACAAAATAAACAGAACTAAAACCTAACGTGCATGGCTACTAAAATTAGACTTAAACTTATAACTCTGAGGATGAATTCAACTGTTATACTATTATAACAGACTTGACAATTTCACCAAAAGCAGGTTACAAAAACAAAGCTAGACAAGAAACTATGGAAATATGATGGTTATATATGCACATTACACAAGGACTAATGACTAACAAGATACACCTGAGAATAACCAAGACAATGATTTAACACGACTTAACACAGCACTCTGCAGACCAATCAGTGCCTGACAAACGCAGTGCATTCTGATTCAACTCTTGATAACTCTTTATTTCCTATATGGGTTAATGTAAATGCTTTATTTTTTAAGATTAACAGTTTTTTTTTCAAAGGCATTGTTAAATTCCAGTGTTTCCTGTCACAGCTATGCAAATGTTTGATTTCAAAAACAGTATCATTGTAACGGACTCATCAGCCATGCCATCCACCTGTACCCGTTTGCAATCACCCGATTACTAATCACCCACACCTGATGTCACTTTACTTACACCATATAGGTCTACTCACCCCTCTCCTCCATTGACTGGTCTTGAAGTTACAAGCTTTGCGTTGCGCCGGTTGTCTACTCACTAGAGTCCTTCATCTCAGGGGACGTCCTCCTCCCATTCATTCCACTGAAAGGGGAAAGAGAGAGCGAAGATCTCTTCAGTCTATTGAGCTTCATTCTGTTCCTTAGTTGTTGCCGTTACCTTTTGGCTTATTCCTTTGTTTGGTGAATAAAGAAGCTCTCAACTTATACCTCCTCATTTGCCTCTTCATCCAGAGCGTGACAATCATAGCTATTAAACTATGTCTTGGTATGATTTTAAATATGCATTTAACCTCAGAAATTCTGAGTCAGAATGATCTCATAGTAAGTCTCATTCTGTGGTGGCTGTGCTTCAAATGGAATATCGGATGCCCATTTTCACAAGTTGGTTTGATTTAGGGTCTTTTTTAAATGGCCTCATTGGTCTTATCAAACAACACCCTTTTTACCTTGTCAAAGACAGCTCCATTCACAGCGACTCGTTTCAGTGCATACCTCTTTACATGATAATGAGTTCTGCTCACCCCTCCCCTCGCTTTCGTGGAAGAGCAAAGGTGATAAATCATTAAAAAATATATATATACTGTAAAGTGTGAGACTTACTACTTCTGGAAGTGCATCTGGATCACAAACAATGGGTACGGATCCATCTTTTAACTTTTTAACAAAACCTGCCTTGTATTGTCCCTCATTCAGAAAGCAATGGAGTAAAATGATTTGCACAGACATAAACTAATTTAGCTGTATTTGTTTTTCGCATTACCATCAAAATCAAAGGCTAATCCACTGCGTTCTCAGTGGCTCTGATGTTTGGAGAAAATTAGGACTCTTATATTCTGCCACATCTAACAACAAAACACCTGCATTGCTTACAAGACATTGTTGTTGCTACAGTTGCTCAGGCGTGGAGAAATTGACTGACTTCGTACAACTGGCTGAGGGCAGAAATATGCTAATACAGGACAGTACGTCAGTGGTCGTGGGAGGGGCCTGAGCAATATGACATCATATTGTCTTGATAACTGTTTAGGTTTTTGGGGGATTAAAAAAAGGAGTTAATGGATTTTTATAATTGAGTGATAAAGGGTAGTTGTCTCTACGGACTACAAAGACACATTTAAATGCACATAAAAAGATATTTTGCCTCCAATCTTGATTCAAGTGATGAAGGCTTTTGAAAGTCTGACTGCAATCAGTGTTGAGCACTACTGTAAGGTTAACTCTGCCTGGTTTACATGTTTAAAAATGATTACCAGTTGAAAAAAACTAAATTGAAAAAAGTAATCAAATGTAATCAGTTACATTACTTTAATAAAGTAATTTAAAAGTTACACTACTTATTACATTTAAAGTAGGGTAACTTGTAATCTGTAACCTATTACATTTTCAAAGTAACCTTCCCAACACTGAGCAACACATAAAACAAAGGAACCACATAAAACCCAACACATAAAACAACACATAAAACAAAGGAACCACATAAAATCCAACACATAAAACAAAGTAACCACATGACCATAGGTGGGTAGTAACGAGTTACATTTACTTCGTTACATTAACTTGAGTACATTTTTTGGGTACTTTTCGAGTATATTTAAAAATGGGTACTTTTACTCTTACTGGAGTATTTTTAGTGAAAAAATGGCACTTTTACTTAGTTACTGTGGGCGACGCCATTCTAGTTACTTCATCTTAATGCAATACTAGTAAAAAAAATGCTTCAATTTATTCCAATCACGCCGTCTACTTTTCTCTGGGCAAAATCGCAAATGATTCATTTTTTTTAAGTCAATTCTGTTTAAAGGCTTGGGCCGTTTCTTACTACCAAGAATGCAAAGTTCGGACTTGCATCCTCAGTAGTTCGGACTTTGCAAGTTCAACTCGGGAGTGCGAAATCCTAAGGACGGAAGGACACAAGTCCGGTAATTCTGCAAATGGAACAGCAGCGTACTTGATAACTTCAGTCAGCTCGCCTCCGGTTATCTACACTGTATTACAATACAACGAAATATCAAACACACTGCCTATTTTTGTTTTCATGTAATGTTAAACATATTAATAGCCGCAAAAATGTAGTTGGGGGAACGTACATACATTACAATTAAAGGAAATATTATATCAAACAGCGTTGCCTCTTTTCCGTTAAATTAAAAATATTAATAGCCACAACATTTTTTTATCAAACACCGCTGCCTTTTCGCTTTCTTCAAAATATAAAACAACTCTTCGTTTTCATTTAAAAAATATAAAAACATTGATATGTGGTTTAGGCAATAACTTAAGTGCACATATACACTGATTATCTTTACTGTATGCAAAATAAAATGAAATATGACAAGCACAAGTCTGCCATTTTTGTTAAATGTCAGTTTTAATTAACAATAATAGCCATTATAAAAGTAGAAGTATAATAAGAGACTTATGTGATAGGAAATAAAGACAAAGGCAAACAATTCAGTCAAATGTATGTTAAAAAATAAAATTCAGCGCTGTATTGCGATTAATAAATAAATAATTTATGAAACATAACTTTGTGCTCAGTCAAAATAATATGACCTGGAAGAAATAATAGATTCAAGCCTCGACTACGGAGAAGTGGAAGTGATGAGCATGAATCGTTGATCAGTGGACGAGAACATAGACCATTAAGCAGTGTCGGACCTGAAACATGGAGAAGTGGATGAGACCATAGACCAGGGGTTCTCAACTCTGGCCCTCGATGTCCACTTTCTTGAGGAGTTTAGTTCAAAACCTAATCAAACAGACCTGAACAAGCTAACCAAGTTCTTCAGGATTATTTGAAAGTTACAGGCAGGAGAGTTTTTATCAAGGTTCGAGCTAAACTCTGCAGGGAAGTGGATCTCAAGGGCCAGAGTTTAGAACCGCTTCCATAGACTGTGGAGCTGTGTTGGACCTGGGCTGCGGAGCAATGGATGAGACCATGTTAGACCTGGAGATCACCAGGGCAGAGCAGGTGGAGGAGATGACTACCATGGTGGAGCCGGCTGAACATGGCACTACAACAGAGCAGAAGATCCTTGGGAGTCAGGAGACCGTGGTGGATCAGAAGACCACTGGAGATCAGGAGTGCATGGTGGGGCAGAAACACAGAAGGCATCCCTTTATGTGACAAAGTAGGTGTGGACAGCTTCCATGGCCATGACAGAGAATAACAAGTGTTCTCTCACCTTCAATACCACGACTGAGGTGAGACCCTTGAGCAAGGCCCCGAACCCTTCAACTGCTCCCCAGGCACCGCAGAATTGGCTGTCCACTGCTCCGGGTGTGTGTGCACTTGGATGAGTTAAATGCAGAGCACACATTTCACTGCTGGTTATATTCTTTTTAATTGTGTATGTGATGAATAAAATGTTGTCTTCTTTTTCTTCTTCTTCTTCTATTTCCCTTCAGTTAACTGTTAACCACTGTGACCAGATCGAGTCACTGAGTTGAACTCAAGAATCGGATCAGTCTGACTTGTGAGCACTTTTGACTTTTGTCTAATTTATTAACTGGATCATGTGGTTCACTGAAAATAGCTAACTCAAATACATGCTTTGTTCAAATGTTTGTTTATCGTAAGGTTTTACTAAATGTGCTGGGTTTCTTATGCCATGAGGGTGGGTACATAATTACAGAATTTTCATTTTTATTCTTTTGAGACAAATATAACTCAAATATAACAAACAAATTTTTATTTCGTCCACTGAACCATAATCATTTACAGGTTAGAAGGTTAAAATACAAGGCTGCAGACGTGTTTGAAAAATATTTTCTGTGACAGAACATCATTTGTAATTTAAGAATTGAGTTTGAAACTGGTGTGTACTCTGCTGTGTATTGGGTGCAAGCTGTTTCTCCAAGAATCCCTAAAGCACCAAATCACAGTGATCAAATAGACAGCAGTACTGGGCCAAAGAAAGAATCCTCCTCTTTGACAAATATGACAGGCGACAGAGAGTTGACATTGCACACTATTGTTGAGAACCGTCATCCGTGAAGGTCTGCATGAAGGCGAAACTCTGGGCATATTCAGAGTTTTAATTCAATCATGCACTCAGAATAATGTAATGTGCTGACAAAGTTTGTAAAAATTTGTAATTTCATTTACTCTGATGATCCCTAATGATGAAAACGGTCTAATATTTTCATTCTTAAACATACTTGTATATAAATGAAATGGTATTATGTTAAGCCTCAAGATTTATCAGGAACAACTATGTATAAAGTAATTCCTGCCTCACTCATCAAAGTTTGCAAATATAAGCAAAGCAACAGTGTAACCAACAACATGTTTTACTGTTATGTAACAGAGCAGTAATATCATATCTAAATATGGAATGGAACCCCAAAGTGTAGCTGCTGTTTGAGAGTATGTTTACAGAAACGTTTTCCATTTTGTATTTGAAAAAAGGGCTGTGTAAACACCCTTAATTTAATTTATATTAAGTAAGAATTTTGTATCAAGTAAGACTGATTAGAAAATACAACTTGCATGCGTAGAACTGCAGTACACACACACAAACATACACGCACGCACGCACTCGCGCACGAACACACACACACACACACACACACACACATCAAAGTGCTATAAAAATATGCAGAAAACACAATGTACAGTGTGATGTCAAATAATTTGTTTACATTTATCAGACGCTTTTACCCAAAGTTCAAGTTACAGTTTCTACATTTTATCAGCTCTTGCTTTCCCTGGGAATCGAACCCATGATCTTGGCATTGCTTAACGCCATGCTCTACTAGTTGAGTGAGTTTAACCTTTTTCAAAATTAATTAGTAGTCATTTAAGTGACAACATTGAGAAATAGGGTATGGCTTTTATTTCAATTAGCAATGCCTATGATTTCAGGCAGAATTGCTATATATTGATGTCACTCCTTACTTTGGTTGAAAATTATGACAGTAGATGTATTGGTTAACAAAATGGGCTATATAGTAGTTCAGATTGTATTATAAACAGGCAGCTATAAAGTAAACACATAATGTTTTAATCCCCCAGTGAGCAATCCAGAAGGTGACAGTGGCAAGAAATGGACAACTATTTTCTTGGTGGTAGCATTACAGCACCAGATATTGTATTGTAGCCTAATGCTTAACTCAATAAGTGCATTTATAGGTTTTTGGCAAGTTTTGCAAAAGGACCTTTATTCACTCTTTTGTCTAAAGCAGTAGATATTATCTCTTCGGTATCTATTATCTTGAGCTTGGTATTATTTTAGTATCTACCTCTGCTAGAGCTCCACATGGGACTCTAGAAATAACTGGCACAGCCGTAAAATGCGCACACATCCTCTTTTGATCTTCCGTCATTGTCTGGCCCTGCCAAATAAACCCTGGCTTTGGTTCAAAATCATACCTTAGATTAATCATTTAAAAGAAGTCTGAATGTATTACTGTGCCAGAACCCAGCTAGAAACCTTGCAGGAACAGGAATATGATAAGTTACAAGTCAATGATATGGATATGATACTCTTGTATCAGAACAGGCAGAAGTGCTTCTTGTAAAGAAAGCTGAAAAGGAAAGAAAACAAAACAAAACAAAAAATATAAGTAGCATTGCTATAGCAGTGTGTGTTGACCTGCTCATCACTCTTTTGTGTTTTACACACAATCTACTAAATATAGACAACTTTAATCTAAAGAATAAAAAAATGGATATGTAATTATAATCTATGACAAAACTACTTTTATAAACTATGTTAGTGGATAATTCAGTAGCAAAAGTTACTCTAGAAAAATCATGAGAGCACAATCATTTTTATAAAATCTAAAATGAGTAAAAAAAAATGATTGGGGAACAAAGAAAATGTAATAAGTGTAGGACTGAATCTGGTACAAAAATATATATATATTCATCTTTGTATTATTGTAAAATACATTCATGGAAAACAAGTAATATATATATAAATATATATATACTGTAAAATTTAAATATATTTATTTTAAACATACTGCACAGTAATGAGGCAGCACCATATGACAAATGAGACGAACAAGAAAGGCTATTACTAATCTTTCATTGCTCAAAAATATAATAATACGAAAGGCTCCGATACAGAGCAGCATAAAGCAATTATGCGCAGAATGATGCGCTTGAAGCAACACTGAGTCACAGCGATTAGGCACAGTGCTCCAGTGTTGCCAACTTAACGACTTTGTCGCTAGATTTAGCGACTTTTCAGACCCCTTTAGCGACTTTTTTTTTTAAAGCGCCTAGCAACAAATCTAGCGACTTTTGGAAAAACCTTAGCAACTTTCCAAATGACGCCATTACTGTCCTGCGAGCACGAGATCTTGAGTTACACCTCTCCCTGTGTCTGCTCTGATCAGTGAGCGCTGGCTCCGGCTGAGAGGAGCAGCACATTCCAGTGACCGCACGGCAGCTGACATAGATGTCAATGAGCTGCGCATGTGCACACGGTGTTGCCACGGACCAAACACTTGCCTGTTTCTCCTTTGTTTGAAATAAAACTATTTAATTTGACCGGTTTTCTTCTGCCTTTTTTTTAATCTCATGCACTTATATTACTCACTATCACAGAGCTTTAGTTCATTCCAGTTTCTGAACTCCTCTAAGATCGTTTACTGGGCTATGTCTGAGAGACTGTACGTGATTGTACTTCTACTCATACACAACAATAAACTTAATTAAACTTATTCAACTCATATACACATATAAAAAGCAAAATCCAGAATTGTATCATTGCAGATGATGTAACTGCTGGTTTTACAAGTTCAGTTCCGTTGTCTGACAGAAAATATGTAACGTTAAATGATAACAGTTTTATACTGGACACTCGTCTTGTATATTAAAGTACATTATGTGAGCACGGATTAGGGAAAACAGTTATAGGCTACACCGTCATTTTAGGCAGAATGCAAAATAGGACGTGATTACGTCATTAATATGCAAATTTGCGTTTTACATTTTACATTTTACATTGCGTTTTACATTTAGCGACTTTTCGAGCAGACTTTAGCTACTTTCCATTGAAAATAGTTGGCAACACTGCAGTGCTCCGGAGTCCGCATGGAGAAGTTCAAAGCACAAAAGAAAGAGATATTAATAGTGTATTAATTCTGTGCGACAGTTTATTGAGCCTTTTCTTTTAACTGATTTAAATTTCAGTTAACGTTACTGTGCTTGTGAAGAACCATTCATAGTGCTCTCTACAACAGTGTTGTGATCTAACAGACGCCTGATAGAAAGTAATACAATTTAGAGAAAGCACGAGCTAGCTAGATAAAATTATTTTATGCAAAACCATTGAACTTTATTTACAGATCAAGTATAATAGGAACAGTGGAGAGAGTTTTATCGTCTTGACTTTAGTAACCGAACGCGGCAGGCAGTTTGAAAGTTGAATGGATGATGAAGGACAGCTGCAGTGGAGAGAAGTGTTTACGTGAACTTGACTTTAATATTCATCTATACCTCAAATTTAATTATGCAACGGCTTCAGAACACTTGAAATACAGTGCACAAAAACAGTATGGTGTTTTATAATGTGTTTGTGGCTTTTTGGGGGCTTAACAATAACACAATAGTAGCTATGCAGAATATCAAATTTGGATCGGACTGGTCAGACCGATAACTTGATCCAGCAGAAAATGCCAGTATTGTAGCGATACCGATCCTGAATATCGGATCGGCGCACCCTTACTATTCGCACTGATATTGCTTTGGGCAACAGCTCCACTTTTAATTAGCACGAGGCATCTTTTTTCATCTACTTCTCCTCACACAGGTGACAACTTTGAAATAAAAAAATAAAAAAAGATGACCATAAGAACAAGATAATACATAAAGTTATTATATAAATGTTGTCATGGGTGGAGTATTTTTCTCCATTTTTCCTGGATTCATCATTACATTGGATGTGACATAGGGTTATTACCGAAGCAAAAATGGTGAGATAACAACTCCAGAGAAGTTAAAAAGGATTGATTGCACTCCAGGGAGGTCCGTGCATGAATGGTGCCATGTGACCCAATCTCTGGTTGCTCCCTTCACTCCTTCTCCTGCCAAGAGCTTCCTCCCACATAATACATCATTTCTACTGATTTACCCCTCAATCATTCCCCATTCATACCTTAAAATAACAATGAGTGCTGGCAGGAGGAGATGGAAACATGGTATCCGCCCACAGAGGTAGTTCATTGTTTAAAAAATTATCTCATTAATGTACTGAGATGACATGGGGTTCAAATGATTTTTGTAAGGTTCACCTATTCTTGATTAAACGAGGGGTATACAGAAGTTGCAGAATTGCTGACGCTGTGTTCAGAATACAATACTAGCCAGGGTTGCCAGGCCTGCACTGCAAAAACAGCTCAATTGCTACACAAAACCGGGCCAATTAAGAGCAAAAACTAGCCCAATCGCATTTTGGGGGACATTGGCTATTAAAATAATTGTACAGCGCTATGCACAGCATATATATTGTAGAAACATTAAGAGTGGTATGGTAGTATTCTTAGAAAAGCACAGTGCAGGAAAACAGCTGTTGTTGATCTTTACATTTCTACAGTGTGGACATAAAGCTTATTTAGTCACTCTCTTCCTCAATGATGCAGTCCCAACACACACTCTTTGCTCAGAGACACTAAATGCATCCCATTTGCAACAGACAACTGTAATTCATGGTCATAATTAGAGCGATTGGGACAGCATTGGGCCGCGTCCAGGTGAGACAGATATGGGTCAAAGCAGTTAGCCAGTCATCTGAGAGATAGCAGGAGGAAGGGTAAAGGCTGCTGACAGGTTCAATCCCAGAAGAGCCTTGTGATTGACAGCAGCTTCACTTCCAAAACACTTCCTCAGCATCTGGCCAGCCGATTGGTGGGTCACATGCCCGTTGAGAGGATCTGGCTACAGCTCACAACCACACATGCTGTTCATAGTGACTGATCTAAGCTCTGGGAATATGACAGAAATGGTTTTAGCCATCCTGTTTATTTATCCACAGTACATGTTAGGCAGCGTTTAAGGAGCTGTTTCAGTGACAGGTACAGGGGTAATGTAATGGATCCAGAGAGAATTAAGGGATGCTGCATGAATCTCACAGCTTTGTGCAGGAAAGCAGTCCAGGAATCAAGAACCTAAACTTATATGAGCTGCAATCAGTGACCGAACAATGTAACGAAGAAGGTTAATTTACACTGGAATTTTAGAAGTACAAATATATTCACACCTATTTTGAAAGGAACTTTGTGATGTTACTATATGTCTTTCTTTCTTTTGTGGAATACAAATGAACATGTTCAAGTTACTCAATGCAAATTGACGGTCATACCGTAAATCTCCACGAAGGGGGGAAAATTGCATCAAAAAACATAAAATGATTTAATAAAAATACACTGCATCTCATGTCTGCTTAAAGGGACAGTTCAACTAAAAATGCAAATGTTGTTCCATGAAAATGTTGTGATTGTGTTTTTCTATGCAACACAGCATGAATGTATTCTTTCTTTTGAATACAACATGATATATTTTAAGAATGTTGGTATTGCAAACTGTTGCTGATAACCATAGCAATACCTCAATGGTATTGCTTCTTTCCATAAAATGGAAGTCAATGGCTACTAGCAACTATTTAGTTACCAACATTCTTCAAAATATCTTATTTTGTGTTCAAAAGAAAAAAGAAAACCAAAAAGGTTTGCAAGAACTTGAGAGTAAATTACATTTTTAGGTGAAGTATTCTTTTAAGTGAGCTCTTATGATAGTCTAGTCCACAGAAAATCTTCCCACAGTGACCATTTACATAGAACACATTTTTTGACGGAAAAAAAGGTGCCTGTGGCTATGTTTCTGCAAAATAATATTACGTTTTTCTTTCATTTCATGATGAACTTTCATGTCCTATGAACATAAAAGTATGTAAGTACCACAATAGAACGTCCAGAAATGTGGTTAGGAACGTCTCGGTTACTTGCTTAACCCCCGTTCCCTGAAGGAGGGAACGGAGACCTAACGTCAGAGTGACTGACTAATGGGATCTCGCCCGAGAGCCCAATCACCTTCGAGTGTTAACAAAACAAGCCAACGTCAGTTGGCGTGCATGTTTCGCCACGCACACCCCGCCCCGCGGTGCGGGTATAAAAGGAGAGCGCGTGCAAATGCACAACAGTTTTTCGCTGAGGAGCCGAGACTGTGTGCCCCGGCCGTACAGCGGTGGTACAGCAACTATGGCGACGGGACGTTACGTCTCCTTTCCCTCCTTCAGGGAATGGGGGTTACGCGAGTAACCGAGACGTTCCCTCTCAGTCTGTCACATTTGACGTAACGTCAGAGTGACTGACTAATGGGATCGCTTGGAAAACGCCACTATTGCTGACCCCTCCAGTATTCTGCAGAAGCCGGCAAGTCCCCCCACACCAGTTGGGATGGAAGATAGGACAGGGCTTAGGCAGAGATGACAGCCACTGCTGTTCCGTTCAGTGGGTAGAATAACACTGGGGAAGCGTACTCCAAGTAGGGGAATGCTACGGAGCCACATCCTGCATAAGGAGGTATTGTGGAGATTACACATATGGACTGGCCAAGGGCAGTACTACATATGGGAGTCTCTGAGGTAGACTCAGCCTGCCTGGGGTGAGATAGCTACACAGCAGAGAGGGCAGAAGGTTTCTGCCAGGGGAGACACGGGCTCACTGTAAGTGGAGCTGTATCGTGGAAAAATACACATGTGGGATCACCCAAAGGGAAATCGCTACACACGGGCACCTAGCCCAGCACAAGGGCTGACCCTGGGTAACACACGAGTGCTGGACCTGGCGTCTGGCACTCTGCCACGCCTGACTGCCGAGGGTGCGGGAGGAACTTCAACACGGTTCGCCGTGGGGAACTGAACTGGGAAGCAACAAAGCGCACGTATCCGGTCCGTAGAGGGGAATGGCGCAGCAAGCGTGATTGACACCGAGCAGGTCCCAGTGTTACCGGTCATCCGAGACAAGTACACGGGAGGACACCGGCTCTATACGGAGTTTATAAAATCTCGCAAACGTATTAGGTGTCGCCCAGCCAGCAGCTTTACAAATGTCTGCTATCGAGGCGCCCCGCGCCAAAGCCCAAGAGGAAGCAACGCCTCTCGTAGAGTGTGCTCTCACACCAAGGGGGCACGGTAAGCACTGGGCCTGATAGGCCAAGACTATAGCCTCCACTATCCAGTGGGCGAGTCTTTGCTTGGAGACAGCTTTCCCCTTCTGCTGTCCTCCGAAGCAGACAAAGAGCCGGTCTGAGGTCCTGAAGCTCTGCGTGCGGTCCACGTAGATGCACAAGGCGCGGACGGGACAGAGCAGAGCAATGGCTGGGTCTGCCTCCTCCCGGGGCAGCGCTTGCAAGTTCACCACCTGATCCCTAAAGGGTGTGGTGGGAACTTTGGGCACATATCCGGCCCGGGGTCTCAGGACAACGTGAGAGTTGCCCGGTCCGAATTCTAGGCACGAATCGTCACCCGAAAATGTTTGCAGGTCCCCTACCCTCTTGACCGTGGCCAATGCCGCGAGGAGCACTGACTTCACTGACAGGAACTTAAGCTCTACTGATTGCATAGGCTCAACGGGGTCCCCCCTCAAGGCCAATAGGACTGAGGGGAGATCCTAAGAGGGTACCAGATGAGAACGTGGAGGATTTAACCTCCTCGCCCCCCTGAGGTACCTGATGACCAGGTCGTGTTTCCCCACAGACTTACCGTCTACTGCATCGTGATGTGCGTCAATAGCGGCGACATACACTTTGAGGGTGGAGGGAGACAGCCTTCGCTCCAACCCATCTTGCAGGAAAGAGAGCACGACTGTGATCGGGCATCTAAGGGGGTCCTCCCGGCGGGGAGAACACTAATCGATGAACAGGTTCCAATTCAGCCTGTAAGCGTGTCTTGTGGACGGGGCCCTGGCAGAAGTGATAGTTTTTACTACCACTGGAGGTAGCCCACCTAGAACCTCCGCGTCCCGTCCAGGGACCATACGTGGAGATTCCCCAAGTCTGGACGCGGGTGCCAGAGGGTGCCCCCTCTCTGAGAAAGGAGATCCCTCCTCAGAGGAATTTGCCAAGGAGGGGCTGTCGCGAGGTGCATCAGTTCTGGGAATCAAGTCCGATTGGGCCAGTAAGGCGCCACCAAAAGGACTTGCTCCTCGTCCTCCCTGACCTTGCACAGGGTCTGTGCGAGAAGGCTCACTGGGCGCAGAGCAAGCCATACTGCCAGAAACTCGAGGCAGTTGATATGCCACTGCAGCTGGGGCCCTGACCAGAGCCCCGCAGCTGCATGCCTGTTGCACATGGCCCCCCAGTCCATGGTAGAGGCGTCTGTTGATACAACAACATGCCTGGATACTTGCGTTAGGGGAACTCCTGCCCAAAGAAAAGCAAGGTCCGACCATGGGCTAAAGGTGTGGCTGCAGGACGGGGTAACTGAGACCCGGTACGTGCCGTGGCACCATGCCCATCTCGGGACCCGGTCGTGAAGCCAACGCTAAAGCGGTCTCATATGAGGCAATCCGAGCGGCGTGACAGCGGCTGTGGATGCCATATGCCCCAGGAGCCTCTGAAAGTGTTTCAGTGGAACCGCCCTCTTGCGCTGGAAAGACTCCAGGCAGTTCAGCATTGACTGAGCACGCTCTATTGAGAGGCGTGCTGTGAGGTCGACCGAGTCCAACTCCATGCCGAGAAATGAGATCCTCTGACTTCTGCACGCAAGACAGGGGCATCCCTGGGGGACAGTGGCGGAACAGAACAAAAAGAAAACAATAGATTCTCCACCCGGCCCTCCTACGGGGGAAGGAGTGGTGCAGTCACCATCTCCTGAAGAGCAGGATCCAGAGGCTCCGGGTCGCCCGTCTCAGGGACACCGCCTGCCCTGGCGCTTCACAGGCTTGGCAGAGGCGGAGGCGGGCTGCGCCGCTTTCCTGCAGCCAGCTCCACGCTGCAGCCGTTGTGAAGGCTGCTGTTGTGGCTGAGCTGGAGCGGAGGTGGTGGCAGCAGGAGGGCGCCCTCGGCGACAAGCAGACGGAGGGGCTGCAGCCGGCGGTGGGGTGGAGACAGCAGCGGACCGCCGGGGCAGGATGTGACGAAACGCCTCCGTCTGCTTCTGTGCGGCGGAGAACTGGTGGGCAAAGTCCTCCACCGCTTCGCCGAATAGGCCGGCCTGGGAGATCGGGGAGTCCAGGAAGCGATGCTTGTCGGACTCCCTCATATCTGCCAAGGTCAGCCACAGGTGGCGCTCCTGGACCACTAATGTGGACATCGTCTGACCCAGGGCCCACGCTGTGACTTTCATTGCCCTTAGGGCGAGGTCCGTCGCTGTGCGCAGTTCCTGCAACACACCTGGGTCAGCACCACCCTCGTGCAACTGCTTCAACGCCTTGGCCTGGTGGAACTGCAGGAGGGCCATGGCGTGCAGGGCGGAAGCGGCCTGTCCAGTAGCACCGTAAGCCTTGGCCGTTAGAGCGGACGAGAACTTACAGGCCCTGAACGGAAGGCGTGGATTACCCCTCCAGGCGGCGGCGCCTTGCGGGCAGAGCTGCATGGCAATGGCGTGCTCGACTGGGGGGATCTCCACATACCCTTGGGCCGCTCCACCGTCAAGGGTGGAGAGGACGGAGGAGGCACTAGGCCTGTTTTGGGCAGAAAAAGGTGCCCTCCAAGACTTAGTCACCTCCTCATGCACTTCTGGGAAGAAAGGAACTGGAGGCGGTTGCCGACGTTTGGCCTGCGCCCCCAGGAACCAATCGTCCAGCCTTGAGCGCTCGGGAGAAGGCGGAGGCCTATAGTGCAGCCCGATGCTCTCAGCGGCCCGGTAAAGCATAGCGGTCAGTTCTGGATCTGACTCGGGCAATGCTACTCTTCCTGATGGAGGCAGCGCAGCCGAATCGTCCTCTCCAGAACCTAGCTCATCCCCCAATGCAGCGATCGACATCCTGTCATCTGCTGGTGCTCCGAATGAGATGCTGGGCCCCGCCCTGTCCGAGGACCCTGTGAGCTCATCTGGGAACACCAGACGGTGCGATGTGCTGGAGGAGTGAGCAGCATCGCGATGGTCATGTTCCTGCAATGAGAACATGACTCATCCACGAGCGCTGCCTCAGCGTGCTGAAAGCCCAAGCTCGAGGGACAGCGATCGTGACCATCAGATGAAGCCAGAAAACGACCACATCCAGAAACGCACGAGCGGGAAGCCATCTTTAAAAAGATGCCTGTCGCTCGTGGAGCTCTTTTAGACTTGCTCTTTCTCTTTTAAAAGCGCTGAAGCGCCCAGGGGAGGTCGCAGCGTGATCGCAGATTCCTAGAAGCTGCTTTTTTTTCAGCACACCGTCTGCCGATCTAGCACTGGACAGCAACCTCCGCTGACGTGCCATAACACCAACGCCGTTGTCTTTCTGTAGACACTCAGGAGATTCGCGGAAGGCTCGGCTCCGAAGCGAAAAGCTGTTGTGCGTTGCACGCGCTCTCCTTTTATACCCGCACCGCGGGGCGGGGTGTGCGTGGCGAAACACGCACGCCAACTGTCATTGGCTTGTTTTGTTAACACTCGAAGGTGATTGGGCTCTCGGGCGAGATCCCATTAGTCAGTCACTCTGACGTTCCGTCGAACGTGACTGACTGATAGGGAACCACTGCTCTATAGCTATTGAAAATAGTTATGTTGCATAAACTCTTATCTAAACCTAACGATAGTATTAACAAAAGCACATGTAAGATACACAAAAATATAAAAAAAATTAAAATGAAAGAATCACCTGTGCCATTTGCCATACTTACTTTTTTATTGAGTGTCTTTACTCATGAATACGAATACAAATGGAAATCTAAAATACTTTACTAAATACTTTAGTCATTTAGCAGACGCTTTTATCCAAAGCGACTTACAAATAAGAAAAAGTAACTAAAATTAAAAGTTAAAACTATATATAGTGTATATACACATTTAAGATGATAAATAAATTAAATAAAAATGACAAATGCATACAACATTTCAAAACTAAACATTTACGTTAAATTAAAACAAAAAATAAAGCTAAAAACAAGTCAAAATATTAAATCAAAAAAGGTATGAGCATAATAATGATTTCTAACATAACAATAAACACCTAAGTATACTTCTTTTTTACATAATAACAATTGGTTATAAAAACCAAAACAGAAGTGAAACAAGCAATAAGAAAGAACATAAATAAAAAGCAATACTTATATACTAAATATATATAAAAAATACTACTAATAATAATTTTCACAACTAATTTCCAAACAATAACAGTTCTTGTAGACCACATCTATCAACATTCAAAAAAGAACAAAAACATACAGGCACCATACAAGTATCATTGTACTATTCTCGCACTGTCATGTTATGGAAAAGCAAGCATACAAATTTCAAAAAACCCTTTTGTGTTGCACATAAACATGACAACATATGGTTTGGAATAATACAAAGATTTGTAAATAATGTTTGGTGTGCTATTCCTTTAAGCTATATGGGTTAATTCTGTAGGGAACACTTGCTGTATTATAATTGTTATTACCTCTGCTCTTACATGAGCACATTGTTAATTTAGCTCACAGATACTTCTGCTGGTATTCCAGTCTTTCGGGGGAGTAGATGTGTCCCAGGTAACAGCAGTGGCAGCATGTAATTTGCAGCAACCTTTTACCTGTCACAGGGACTCTACAGTGCAGTGATTGTCAAGGCAGATACAGCGTATTTCTAACCCCTAAAAGGCAATTACTGCAGCCCACCCTTTGGGAGGTGATAGAACAGAGAAAGGTGGTTATAGGACACGACGAAGGTGCTGTTGAGAGGTCTAATTAGAACGCACGTTCTTAGACATGGTCTGAGCAGATCAAACTGACGTATGACAATACGGACGATTAATGCATATAATCCACCTTGTTCCAGGCCCCCAGCATGCCTTGAGCTAAAGCAGCAGCCATTATGGACAATTACAGACTACAGCTGCCAATTCCATGATGCACAATTGGTCAAATTTGTCCAGAGATTACAGGGCTCAGCATGCGGATTTGGTCAGGATAAGATGTTGATGGTGTCTAAATTGATTGTTGCGGCTTCATGACTCAGACTGTGTAACCCGAAAGTTCCATAAATAAATACAAACCTTTACATGACAATAGCATGTAGATTTGTAAGTCATTTTCCAACTTGGCTCTTTGAAGGCATTCTCACACTGACTCTCAAAAAGCAATGTTGCAATACTGATAATTATTTGTGCTCCATCTAAATGTACTCTTGAAATATTTTATACAGTCCTATAATGAATATTGATTGACTCGTTACTTTTCTTTCTTAGTACTCTACTGTCACGGATCTGTCTGTCCTTCTCCCTCTCCAATCACAACGCACACCCTCACCTGGTTTCACCCGAGCCTTGATTGAAAGCACCTGCACCTCATTGGCAACCAATCACCCCAGCACTACTTAAGCACACATCCCACTCCAGTCAAGGGTCTGATCTCATTTCTACGAAGTGGACTCCTGAAGCTATCTCAGATATATACCTGTTACTAACCTTCCTGTTTACCTACATCCTGTGTCCTCTCCAGCATTATATATAGCCCAGCGACTTAAGACTGCTTTTGTGCTCCAGGGTCACAAATGTTGAATACTCGTTTGACATTTTATATATATATAGCTACTTTAAATGTTAAATTAAAACCACCAGTAGGTGTCAGCAAGTCACTGATAAGTGAATCATTGCGATTGAACGGAATCATTTAAACGATTAATTCATTCAGGAATGAAACACCGTCATTGCTCTGAGTCAGAGACGCAAAACTGTGTATGGTGGATATGTTTGGAATTATTTTTGTTGTCAAAATAGAGCAAAATAAGGCAATATGGTGTCTAAAACACAAGTCTCTTAATTAACTTCTTGTTTAAAAAAAAAAAATCTACAGGTCTATGTAATCATGCTGATTTGTGGAGAAAAAACGGCACTCTTCGTGTTATGTTGATTTACTATATGAAATTATATAAATATATACATTTTTTGCCCCTATATATTCAATTGTGTGATAATTCGAAACGCATTTTAACAGACCGAATCATGCAGTGAAAGAAAGCACTCCAAATGCACACGGACTAGTCTAATCAACTAGATTTCACAGCACACTGTTTAGTGTGTTTTGTTTGGTTTTTGGCAAAATACTGATAATCGCACATTGTTAAAACAAAAATGACTATATTTTTGTTTTCGCACACCCTGCACCACTGTCTTTTTGGCTAATTTGTGCACAACCTTTTGCTAAACTGGTAAAGCTTAATTTTACCCACCAATGCAACGATGCAAGTATTTACCTTACCTCTACATACTTGCGAAGGGGTGATGTCGAGATTTTATAAGCTGCTAGTTTGGTGTCCCGAGGAAAACACAGCTAACACTGCATAATAAAGCATGAATATGGCCAGGGATTCACTTCATTTCCTTCGAGTTCAACTTCAGCAGAATATGATGGGGTTTGGTTTTCAGCTGGGTCTGCACCATTAACGCCTGTCTAGTCCGTCTGCATCTTTCTTGTGATTTTAGCGCCAGTTTGTTCTCCTGCCCATTATTTACTGCAGTACTTTCCAGGGAGCGATTTTTTTTTAATACTCAGTAACTAATGTGTTTTAAAATGTAGCGAAGTACAATACTTCAAACTAAATATACTTAAGTAAAAGTAAAATTACAGATAAAAAAAATTACTTTAAAAAGTAAAAGTACACAAAAAAGCTACTCAATTACAGTAACGCGAGTAAATGTAATTCGTTACTTTCCACCTCTGCCCTCCAGTTATCTACTCATCATCCCATTGATCTGTTACCTTGCGTATCAGACTTACCATCCATTCATCTGCATTACTCTGCTGTCAAAATAAGCCCATTGCTTTTGAATTAACCCTTTGCGTGAAGTCTACTTACCATAACATCTACATTTATTATGTATGGTAGAAACCACATTATAGTCAAAATATACTAAAAAGGCATAAATATAGAATATACTGGAGGTTCAAAATGTTATCCAAGCAGTATTTGGGTATTGTTTGATTAAACTACAACAAAATTTTTGTGTTTGTGTGTAGATTGCCAAAATTGCAATCTATTGATTATAATTTTTTGTGCTTTAACAGTTTTACTACAACCCGAATTCTGAAAATGAAAATTTAAATAATTTAAAATCACATGAGCCAATTTTTTATTCACAATAGAACATAGATAACCTAACAAATGTTTAAACTGTGACATTTTTACATTTTATGCACAGAATTAGCTCATTTCAAATTTGATGCCTGCTACAGGTCTCAAAATAGTTGAGACAGGGGTACGTTTACCATGGTGTAGCATCTTCTGTTCTTTTCAAAACAGTTTGAAGACGTCTGGGCATCTAGGTTATGAGTTTCTGGAATTTTGGTGTTGAAATTTGGTCCCATTCTTGCCTGATATAGGTTTCCAGCTGCTGATGAGTTCGTGGTCGTCTTTGACATATTTTTTGTTTAATGATGCACCAAATGTTCTCTATAGGTGAAAGATATGGACTGCAGGCAGGCCAATTCAGTGCACGAACTCTTCTACTACGAAGCCATTCTGTTGTAATAGCTGCAGTATATGGTTTTGCATTGTCTTGCTGAAATACAAAAAGCCTTCCCTGAAGGACACGCATTACCACGGGAAGTAGGGGTGCTGAGGGTGATGCAGAACCCCCTGGCGTGTATCCCAATAAAAAAGGGGGGTGCTGGGGGTGCGGTGTTAAAAAATAAATAAATGAAAATTTTGTAACAGAAAATAAATACAACTAATTTTATTAATTTGTATATTCATTAAAATTAATAGAAAAAATAAGCCTACAATGACAATTAGCAACAGTAGAACATGAATTAAGTTGAATCAAATTTGATTGTGAAAGACGTTTCAACTTAAACTGACTTAGGAAGTCGTTTGCTGCCATTACTTTTTGATCACATTATTACCTGCACCATGTCCAAATCAAGAATTAATGACCATTTCTACAGCCATTGCAAAGATACAGCAGAGAAAGATTGAGAGCGTCTATTTACCTCAGCAGCAACCAATCGCGTATTCTCGCATCTGCAGCGCTTTTTTTTTTTTACATTTGATCATTAATTAATGCTGGTTCCAACTAAACGTTGGTTCAGTATTAAGCTACCCTTAATGAAATAATTCCACACACAACTGTTATGTTCAACAAAAACACAGAACAACGGAGCTTCGGGTGAATGCTAGTTTACTCAAGGAACTTCAGTGACAACAGAACGGAATACGGTACAGCTGTGAAGCATGCGCATTAGCATGATTTCACGACAGTATTACTACAACAGATAATAACAATGAAGAACTGGTTCGCAACCAAAACATTTTCCCCCCTCCCACCAAGCTTAAGAATGTAAAATGTAGCTTCAAAGTCCTGGAAGTGTGCAGAACGTGCCCTTGTCCTCGCAGGGCGAGTTGTCATAGGGACATCTTCAGATCGTGGGCCCTGACAGCGTTCGGTTCTCGCTTCCTGTCCAGTGACTACATCAGGATCCATATTTAGTGGCAGCTGAATGGGGTCCATAGGTCTGTTCAGGATTTCCTCCATAACAGAGGGGGTGGGCACTCTTCGAAGACAACTGGCATGCTAGCGGGATCCATTAGCTAGCTCAAAAGTGACTGGCCCGAGCTGCCGTTTGACTTGGAGGGGCTCAGACAGGAAAGAGCTTAATTTATTGCTGCGATGTGGCCTACGGGCACTTACCCAATCCTGTACTCTTATCTTTGTGGGCCTAACACGATGCTTGCAGTCATATCTGGCTCTCATGTTGCACTGATGTTGATGAACCCATGCCCGAATCGAAGTGTTCACTGGGAGCTGATGAGATAGGCGCAGCCTGCTCAGTGGTAATTCTAGTTCCCTGCCAAGCATGAGACAGGCAGGGGACACCCCTGTGGTGGCATGTTGAATAGCGCGATAATGCAAGAGGGTCTGGGAGAGAGCAGCCTTAAATGGGAAACCTTGGGCAAGGTGTGCACATATGCCATTTTTCAGACTTCGATTAAATCTTTCCACGCCGCCATTAGCTTGAGGATGGTAGAAGGCGGTGCGTATATGGGCTATGCCCCTGGCAGCCAAGTACGATGAGAACTCACTGGAAATGAACTGCGGCCCATTGTCAGTGGTAATGGCCCGCGGCATTCCCCATCGGGAAAAGAGTTGCTCCAGGAAATCAACTATTGCGGAGGCTGTAACTGAGACCATAGGCACAACCTTGGGCCACTTTGAGTGGAGATCATACACCACCACTAGAAACCGCTGATGGTGAGGAACAGAGGCGAGCTCCCCACAAATGTCCATCTGTAGATGCTCCCATGGTTTGGTGGGCCAGTCAACCAGTTGCAGAGGTGGCGGTGCTGGAGCACCTGTTTTACCACTAAGCAGACAAGGTGCACAGTCACGTACAAGAGCTTCTAGCTCTCTATCAATCCCTGGCCACCAAACCAAATCTCGGCACCTCTGCTTCAGTTTAACTATCCCCACGTGACCCTTGTGTGCCATTGACAGCACCCGCCCCCTAAGGGACAGAGGAATGACTGCTCGGTGCCCCCGTGCAATGCATGACTCACCCCAACATGTCAGTTCTGCCCTGACTCGGGAGAAAGGTGTTAGGTCAGCGCTTTCCCGAGCTGGCCAGCCATTTTGAATGTAGGTGCTCAGGGTAACGAAGAGTGGGTCTGCTGCAGACTCTCGCTGAAGTTCTTCAAGAGACACTGCGGCCTGTAAGGGCTCATACACTAACTGCACAAGATCTCTCTCTATATCTGACTCTGGGTGCTTGGCTGTGCTAGTTGGCTCCACAGCTGAACGTGAAAGAAAATCTGCAACAACGTTGTCTTTTCCTGGAGTGAACAGTAGCTGGTAGTTGTACTGATTCAACCTGTCAGCCCATCGGTGGAGCCTGAGAGGCTTGTGGCCCGTTCCAGAAGAGGACATGAGGGTAGTGAGAGCCTGGTGGTCTGTTCTGAGAGTAAAGGATCGTCCGTATAAATACATGTGCCAGCGCTCACATGCCCAAATGCACGCCAATGCCTCTCTCTCTCCCACTGAGTATTTCTGTCCCGCAGTACTCAGAACCCATGAAGAAAAAGCAATAGGCCTTTCAATGCCATCATGCAGCTGTGACAGGACTGCTCCGACTGCTACTGCTGATGCGTCACATGTCACCATGTACTCCATGGGAGCACCATGTCACCATGGGGCTGGAGAGATCAAAATGAGCTAGAGTTGGTGGTGACGTGAGAAGATGTTTGAGTCGTCGAATAGCCTGCTCACAATCCGCTGTCCATGTCCAGGGGGTGTTATGCTTGAGTAGCTGTCGTAGAGGGGAAGTGATCTCAGAATACTGAGGTAAGAACCTGAGATAGTAAGCAGTCATACCGAGGAACGATGCAAGCTGTCCAGCCGAGGTTGGCACTTGAAGGTTGAGAATGGCTTCAACGTTGGACTGCAATGGTGCGATACCTGAACTGGACACCCGAAGACCCACAAAGTCTATTGCTGGGGCAGCAAACATGCATTTTTCTGTGTTCAATGTCAGATTGTGTCTTGACAGAGCTGTGAACACCCGTCTGAGGCATTCGTCGTGAGTGGCCACGTCCTTTCCATGTACTACAATATCATCTAAGTATACAGCCGTACCCGGGAGCCCTGCTAGGACAGTAGCCATGATTTTCTGAAAGCAACTAGGTGCTGAACTTAGGCCAAAAGGAATCCTCTTAAAACGGAACAACCCCATGTGATTCACGAATGCAGTCAGGTTTCTGCTGTCCTCGTGCAGGGGTATCTGCATGTAACCTTGCTTAAGATCCAGCTTTGTGAACACGGAGGAGCCATAGAAGAGTGTTGTGAGTTCCTCAATTGTCGGCAATGGGTATTTGTCTGGCACCACCGCCTTGTTAGGCCCACGAAGGTCAATGCACAGACGCATGCCCCCAGACCGTTTTTGCACAATCACAAGATTTGAGACCCAAGGGGAAGCATCAATGGGCTCAATGAGGTCTGCAGCTAGCATGCCCTGAAGTTCAGTGGTGACCTTGTCGCGCATGGCGAGAGGCACTCATCGCAGTGGCTGGATTACAGGCGGTACATTTGGGTTAAGCAGGGATTTGTGTGAAAAAACAGAGAGGCAGCCTAAACCACCAAATAGAGTGGGAAACTGTGTTTGCCATGGAGAGTCCACCTGAAGGATGGTTGCACTACTGTTGTCATGCATAGAAAAGTCAAGGCTAAGGAACAGGTCAAGACCCAGGATATTAGCGCCATGCTGAGTTATGTAGAATGGAAACTCTGGTAGTCGTTTTCCATATTGTACAGGCAGTTCGACTACTCCAGTCACTGCAATGCTGGCTTGGCCATAACCACAGAGCTTCAGAGGAGATGGTTGTAACTCAACATCAGAGAAAAATTTCTTGTAGGTGGCCATATTAAGCAATGACACCTTAGCTCCTGTGTCATGAAGCATCGGAATGCAACAGTCTTTCAGCTGCACACCACATGTAGAGAAAGTGACTGAGTGAGGACGAACTGTATGAATTACGGCTGAAGGCTGCAAACTGGACTTTGATCTGCACCACCTTGCAAAGTGGTTGAGCTTACCACAATGTCTAAACTTTTGGCCAATAGCTGGGCAGTCTGGGGACCTGTTGGCATGACGAATGGAGCCACAGTTGCCACATTTCCGTCTTTGTTGACTTGACTGAGGCTGTGTTTGCTGGATGATTGCACCTGTAGATCACATTTGGATCATAGTGTCTTGCATCACTCTTGTCACGTCACCAAGCCCCCCCCCTCCATTTTATTTCTCAGCCCCCCCTGCTCAAAATACGTTCCCGCGTCTATGAACACACGTCATCTGGAGGGGAGCATATGTTGCTCTAAAATCTTTATATACCTGTCAGAATTCATAGTGCCTTCCAAAACATGCAAGCTGCCCATACCGTATGCATTTATCAGAGATGCTGGCTTTTAAACTGAACACTGATAACATGCTGGAAGGTCTCCTTCCTCATTTAGGACACGGCATCTCTGATTTCCAACAAGAATGTCAAATTTGGACTCGTCTTACCATAGAACACTTTTCCAATTTGAAACGGTCCATTTTAAATGAGCCTTGGCCCACAGGACACGACGGCCCTTCTGAATCATGTTCACATATTGCTTCCTTTTTGCATGATAGAGCTTTAGTTAGTATCTGAAGATGGCATGGCAGATTGTGTTTACTGACAGTGGTTTATGGAAGTATTCCTGGGCCCATTTAGTAATTTCAATGACAGAATCATGCCGATGAGTGATACAGTGTCATCTGAGAGCCCGAAGACCGCGGGCATCCCTTATGCACAGAGTTTACTCCAGTTTTTCTGAATCTTTTTATGATGTTATGCATTGTAGATTATGAGATTTGCAAACCCTTTGCAATTTGATATTGAGGGATATTGTTTTTAAAGTATTCCACAATCTTTTTACACACTCTTTCAAAGTTTGGAGAGCCTCTGCCTATCTTTACTTCTGAGAGACTCTGCCTCTCTATGACATCCCTTTTATAGCTAATCATGTTACAGACCTGATGTCAATTCACTTAATTAGTTGCTAGATGTTCTCCCAGCTGAATCTTTTAAAAATTTATTTTCAGCCCCTTGTTACTCCATGCCAACTTTTTTGAGACCTGTAATAGGCATCAAATTTGAAATTAGTTCATTTAGTGGATGAAGATTTGCTATGTTATCTATGTTCTGTTGTGAATAAAATATTGGCTTATGTGATTTAGAAGTCTTTTAGTCTTTTAATTTAGAAAATGTCCCAACATTTCCAGAATTCGGGTTGTGATATCACTGTATAGATTGATAGACAGACAGACACAAACAGATACGCACGAGCGCACGCACGCACTTTGAATTTGATTTAAATTTGGTTACAATTTAACTTTCTTGTATATGGATTGCAGTGTTGCATCCTCTTTGTCTGTCTCAGTTCAAACTCAGGCATACGATTATAAATATTCCACAACCTTTCTCTTGAGGGTGTTTCAGAAAAGAGATTGGTTTTCTTTATATGTGGATGAAATTGTTCATAGTCATTTTGTATAGACAGTTATGTGCACTCAGATGTTTTGTTGCCAGTTATGTATACCAACTGAGAAGTTCCTTTTTGAGGTTAGATTTAGAGCACACCTTCTTTCGGCATGCAGTTTACAGTGACTACAGGGAGGCAGTAGCCAATTTTCTCTGAATGGTTGGATGAGCACCTGGCCATTGCAGCCGGGTCCACACAGAACCAGAGGTAGCGCAGGTCATTCGCTCTTATTAATGAGGGAAGAGAATATAATTGAAAGTAGAGTGCACCTGTAATATATGTGTGTAAGGAGAGCTGGGGAAAAAAGCAAGTAACCAGCTGGGGAAGTAACTGAACCACACAGGTCTCTCAAAGTGCTGATTCAATTGGAGGAATGTGTGTTTAGGGGATATGGCTCTCTCCTCTCTAGAGTCAAGCACAGCTGCCACCCACACTGCAGAGTGCTTCATTATCAGGCCCTTGCACCTGCAGCCGCCCTATAAAGTGGCACAGTGCAATTACAACTGGAATAAGAATGACCCTTAAGCAAATGCCAGTAATGGGTAAAGAAAGCAGTGTTGTGGGTGGTCTAGTTCTCTCAAAACCCACCTTAATGTTTTATCTTCATTTTCATACCACATTAGATGGGTTCTGCTGATTATTTTTTAGAATAATCAGTCATAATGACTGTTCATGGCCCAAATTATACACCCTTCCCTGCTAAGTCGCAATACAATGGGATGATTTAAATAACCAATTGAGCAACTTTTGAAAATTGTATATGGAACAGAGCTGGCCGAATGATAATCTTAGTACATGATGCAAAAAAAAAATATTATATTATAGAATTATAATTCTCCACTTTAAAACGCATAACAGTAAGAATTATATATTCTGGAAGAAAAAAGATGAAAAATGTAACTCGTGGATAATAATATATGTCTCTAAACTCCATATAAATCAGAGCACCACCTTTAGCAAAAACAAGGATCATATTACACACTACGAAAGTATGGGAATTTAGACACAGCATGTGACAGTTTTTGCATCTGTTTTATTTAGAATTTTTTTTGTTACATGAAAAATGAATAAGAACAATGAAGTTAAACAATGATGATTTATAATTAATCATCTCATTCATTATGTATACATAAAATTACTGGCAGAAGTTTTGTTTAATTAAATAAATCTGTTGGAGGCGGGAATATAGCTCTCATTTTTGACTTAGATCATCGTGCTTGATGCACTTCATGTTATGTATATGCATGATAGTTATGTCATGGCAACATTTGTTTTTTCCATTACTTCCATTATTTTGACTTAATCAAAATAGTTTAACAAATTTCCACTTCAGTTAACAATTAGATTATGTGCGATCCAGCATTTTTTTAATCAGTTTATTTAAATTTAAGTTTAAATGACATGTTCAGCCAATTTGATTCATCTTAAAAAAATGTAAGGCAGCAGCTGGTTTTTACAGTGAAGAGCTGGTCTTCCTTGTCTTATTCCACCTTTCTAGTTGTATATTTTATGTATTTATTTGTAAGAATTTTTTGTGTAAAGTCTTATCAAATATTATTAAAACCTGTTGTTAAATTAAGTATTAAAATAGTACTAATGCTTGTATATGTTGTCATATTAAAAATACAAAAATACAAACTATTCAATAAACTAACTTTAATCAAATTAGGTGAATAAATCAATTTTAAACCTTGTGGGAAAGTTAGTAATAAAAATGAGTTATTGGAAATATTATCTCTCTTCCAAAAATAGTATGTTTAGTAGCAAAATAAATATATGCTTAAACAAGACGTTCCTTAGATAACCAACCATATAAATCATTTTAAAAATATAAATCTGGATTCGTTATCCCCCTGACAGTCCAAAAAAGCTGAATTTAAAATGTAAACTTTTTTTGGATCCAAATGCAGTGTGCATTTGGTGCATTGTGACTTCATCCTTGCAACTAGATTATTATTTTCTGCTTAATTTTCACATACAGTAATTTTCATGTTGAGCAATCAGATTTCGGATTAAGAAAATAAAATCAAAAGAGAGAAAAGCAAGTCTAATTTGTTTCATACAGATTCAAATTGAGACACTTGCTTAAGTCTGTTAAGTGTGAGACCACATTGGAAATCTGGAGTTCAAAATAGAAAAATATCCAACATTCCTGGAAATAAGCAAACGTTACGAATAAAAAAGAGTTTATTACGTAAATAAATAAGAAATATTTAAAATTCCACAGTTTCTACCTCCTTAATTAGACTAAATGTCTGTAAATTTGTGAAACTTGTCATGTAAACTCCAGTTCAAGCACTTACTGCCATTAAAGCATAATGACTTTGGGGAGATACTGAATTTGGGGTTTTCATTTGTTGTCAGTTATAATCATCAAAATTAAAAGAAATAAACACTTGAAATATATCAGTCTGTGTGGAATGAATGCATACATTATACAAGTTTCACTTTTTGAATGGAATTAGTGAAATAAATCAACTTTTTGATGATATTCTAATTATATGACCAGCACCTGTATGTTCTTGCTCATTCTCAAACCCACAACCACCCATTTATTTCTGATGTTGTTTCCCCCTCTCATGGGAACTTGGTCACTGTGAAGTGAATTTGGAGGAAGCAATATCACCACTCACATGCCATAGCTTACCATTGATCTAGATACAGACCAGACCTTCCAGTCCTCTGAATAAGACATGCTCGCGTGACGTTCTGCTCACTCAGGGCTGGCATTCAGACTCCCCAGTTACAAAATATTGATTACTTTTTTCCTTCCCTTGTGTTTTGACCCTTTTTTGGCTTTTACTTTGACAGCCTCCCACATGGCAAAAGCCGATAAACAAAAACCTTCTGAGTGATAAACTGAAGAAAAAGAGTTAACAGACGAAGAAGAAGAAAAAGATTGCTGAGATGATTTGAAGAAAATATGGTAAACAAATGGACTACTCTTTATTACATATATCATATTTAAAGCTCAAAATAATCGTGAACTGTGAATCTCAAAATTAAGTTAACATAATATCACAGTGGGTTTTAAATAGCTATTTAATCATTGTTTTAAGCTACTTTTGTAGTTTTTATTTTCTAAAAATACAGTATTTATTAGTAATTTAATGCTCGTTAATGTTAATATAATAAAGGTTGCAACAGTAAACTAAATAAAATTACACCATTTCAGTATACTTTAGACAAGCTGTTAACTCTTATTATTTTGAAACTATGTGTCAACTAAATTTCATTATAGTATGAAGGTTAGGGTTAGTAGATTAAGTTGAAACTTAAAAGTTAATGTGGAAAATGTATGTCAAACAAAGTGTTAGCAAATATTAGTACAGTGGATATGACTGATAGTTGATAAGTAGTTTCAAAGTTGCTTATAATTAGTAGAATGTCTATTGTGGACATTAACTAATTAACTAAATGAATGAATGAATGAATTAATTAATAATGTTTTTCAATCAAAAAATTAATAATGTCTTTCAATCCTCCACTGGATGCCAGTGGTGTTTGAGAAGAAAAGTGGTCTTCCACAATCCACAGAAGACTTACATTCTGGCCTGGTTCCATTATTTTACAGAAAACCCTGTTCCAATCAATTCCCGATTGTTAAAATGAAGGCTCTCTCTTTTTTTCTATTTCATTCAGAAACACATAATGAAAGTAAAATGAGTTTCAAACACTGTTTCATGTTGACTTAAAAGACAAAGTTTTGAATAAAACTGACAAATTTTATTAAAATATGAATTCTTCATTCAATTAAATGTTTCTTGGGAATACTGTTTTAATTGGTGATCAATTTAAAGGGTGCAGTTTAGTTTCACTAGACTGCAGTGCATTTCATGATTTCTGTGGGTGCCTTGTGATTTTCATTTGTTTGTCTTGCCACATCATTTTATTTTCTGTTTAATAAAATTGCATGCATTTAGTTGCAAACTTTCAATGCATAAATACATGTACAGGTGCATCTCAATAAATTAGAATGTCATGGAAAAGTTAATTTATTTCAGTTATTCAACTCAAATTGTAAACCTCATGTATTAAATAAATTCAATGCACACAGACCAAAGTAGTTTATGTCTTTGGTTCTTTTAATTGTGATAATCTTGTCTCACATTTAACAAAAACCCACCAATTCACTCTCAACAAATTAGAATATGGTGACATGCCAATCAGCTAATCAACTCAAAACACCTGCAAAGGTTTCCTGAGCCTTCAAAATGGTCTTTCAGTTTGGTTCACTAGGCTACACAATCACGGGGAAGACTGCTGATCTGACAGTTGTCCATAAGACAATCATTGACACCCTTCACAAGGAGGGTAAGCCACAAACATTCATTGCCAAAGAAGCTGGCTGTTCACAGAGTGCTTTATCCAAGCATGTTAACAGAAAGTTGAGTGAAAAAAAAAGTGTGGAAGAAAAAGATGCACAACCAACCGAGAGAACCGCAGCCTTATGAGGATTGTCAAGCAAAATCGATTCAAGAATTTGGGAGAACATCACAAGGAATGGGCTGAGGCTGGGGTCAAGGCATCTAGAGCCACCACACACAGACGTGTCAAGGAACTTGTCTACAGTTGTCGTCAGAGGCGTCTTACCTGGGCTAAAGAGAATAAGAACTGGACTGTTGCCCAGTGGACCAAACTCCTCTTTTCAGATGAGAGCAAGTTTTGTATTTAATTTGGAAACCAAGGCCCAAGAGTCTTGAGGAAGGGTGGAGAAGCTCATAGCCCAAGTTGCTTGAAGTCCAGTGTTAAGTTTCCACAGTCTGTGATGATTTGGTGTGCAATGTCATCTGCTGGTATAGCCACGGGAACGTATTTTGAGCAGGGGGGGCTGTGAAATAAAATGGGGTGGGGTGGGGGGTCATGTGACAAGAGTGATGTGAGACTCTATGATCCAAAAGTGCAATTTTTGTTAATTAAAGTTTTATTTATTTGTTTAATAGAAGCGAGTTTGTCTTTATTGTTGCTGTTTTCATAAAGAAGAAAAATACATAAATAATCAACCACAACGCATTTGTTTTAAAGGAGAGAAAATATCTTATACAACGCAAGTAAGCTATAGCTGTCTTATTCCTTTTGTTAATAAAAGTTAGATGTTTAATATAGGTCTATGCTAATTTTACTATTTTATGACTGATGTTTTAATTAATAGGATAATATTGAACCCCAAACTACGATCGTTTTAAAGAAAATGTAAATCCAAAGACCGTTTATTTATTTGTTACAATGCGGGTAAACATATTTCCCATATTTATATTGTTAATAAAAGTTAAAATTTAATATAAGTGAATTTTTCAATGTAGGCTATAGCCTTTATTATTATTATTATTATTATTATTATTAATAATAACAATAATAAGCCGCATTCGCATTCAAGCATTCGTTTGAAGTAAGGGTAAAATCCAAAAACCTTTTATTTATTTGTTACAACGCGGGTGTGTCTTATTCAGTCAGTTAATAAAAGTTGTATGTTTATTATAAGCTACTTTGTCATTGTACTGCTGTTGTGTGTGGGATTTATTTTCATTAAGAATAGTACTGAATCAACCTTTAGCATTAATTTTGTTCTAAGAATAGGAAAGATCTAACGTTAAAGATCAGAATAAGCGCAGCAGATGTGATCAATGTTTCTCTGCTGTATCTTTGCAATGGTTGTAGAAATGGTCGTTAATTTTTTTATTCTGACGCGGTGCAGGTATTAATATGATCAAAAAGTCATGGCAACAAACGACTTCCTAAGTCAGTTAGAAACGTCTTTCACAATCAATTTGATTCAACTTATTTTATGTTCTACTGTTGCTTATTGTATCCTTATGATGTGTTTCTATTAATGTGAATGAATATACAAAATAATAAAATGAGTTCTATTTATTTTCTGTAAGAAAATGTTAATTTTGTTTTTTAACACTGCACCCCCAGCACCCCCATTTGGTATTGGGCTACACGCTAGGGGGTGCTGCAGCACCCTCAGCACCCCTACTTCCCACGGTAATGTCTGCTGGCGTTGATCTACTGTGTTTTTTTAAAAACCAACGTCACTGCGCCCCAGTTTACAAAGAAATTTTGGAGCACTTCATGCTTCCTTCTGCTCACCAACTTTTTAAAGATGCTGATTGAATTTTTCAGCAGGATTTGGCACCTGCCAACACTGCCAAAAGCACCAAAAGTTGGTTAAATGACCATGGTGTCGGTGTGCTTAACTGGCCAGCAAACTCACCAGACCTGAACCCCATAGATAATCTATGGAGTATTGTCAAGAGGAAAATGAGAACCAAGAGACCAAAAAATGCAGATGAGCTGAAGGCCACTGTCAAAGAAACCTGGGCTTCTATACCACCTCAGCAGTGCCACAAACTGATCACCTCCATGCCACGCCGAATTGAGGCAGTAATTAAAGCAAAGGGAGTCCCTACCAAGTATTTACATATACAGTAAAGGAACATACTTTCCAGAAGGCCAACAATTCACTAAAAAACTATTTTTATTGGTCTTATGAAATATTCTAATTTATTGAGATAGTGAATTTGGTGGCTTTTTGTTAAATGTGAGCCAAAATCATCACAATTAAAAGAACCAAAGACTTAAATTACTTCAGTCTGTGTACATTGAATTAATTGAATACACGTGTTTCACAATTTGAGTTGAATTACTGAAATAAATAAACTTTTCCAAGACTTTCTAATTTATTGAGATGCACCTGTATGTACAAAAAAATAAAAAAAATAAAACAGCTTTGAAAAGTTCTATTGTGACTGAATTATCAGCAAGTGTAATTGAATGCAGACGACTAATAATGTTTGAGGGCATTGGTGCTGTGGCTCTAGTGTGATTCTCTCTCTGCTGATGGGAGCAGATAGGCCCTTTCATTATTTCTAGCACCGTCCTGACAACAGTGCGCCACAGAGGCACTGGTGACCTTGCCGACGGGAGTCCTGCATTAAACACTAATTAGGATGACTTTGGGAGAGCAGCACCACAGGAGAGGAAGAAAGAGAGAGATACAGAAATTCAAAACATAATGAAAAGAACAGGTAACAATACTGTCTTACAAAAGAAGAAACTAAAAATATACATAGATCAAACCCTCAGATCCCTGATCAGCCTATAGATTGAAAATAGCACTCAGAAATGTCTATAAAATACGTCATAATATATTGTATGAAGAAACTTTTCATAACTTCCTGAATTTTCACTGTTATTTTACCCATATTTGAATTAAGAATTGCATTGTGTTGTGCTTTAGAGTTGTGTGTGTGTGTTTGTGTGTGTGTGTGTGTGTGTGTGTGTGTGTGTGTGTGTGTGTGTGTGTGTGTGTGTGTGTGTTTTGTGTGTGTTTTATGCATGCTAATAAGCAACTACTTAAGAGTGAATAATATTCCCTATTCTAAAGTTTTACCAAATCTGTTCACAAAGGCTGTTGTGTAAACAAGTGAACACCAGGTGAAAAGACACAGTTAATCTTAAGGCAAGATAAAACAAATTTGAAACCCAATTCTGGGGAAGTGAGTCTATAAATAATTTACTCAACCAATTAGCAATTGCAAATACTCAACCAATTGAGACACTCCAGAGAGTTCATGTTTGAGTGTCCACAAATGTAACCCCACTACTGTGTGTAGCCTGCTTTAGACACATGGTGTACACTATGAAGTAAAATTTTAGAATGGACAATTCTAAAAGGAGATGTATCAAAGATATGTAAGTGTTTGCATTAATAAAGTTCACATTTTAGTCATATTCACTGAAGTTCACACTTTAATATGCTTAAAACCATTAGCTTGTATCTGATTGACTTAGCTTGCCAGGTCCATATAATTAAATATCTAAAATAAATGTTCATGAACTAACATGTTGCAATGGATATGTAGCTTGAAAAACCATGTAAATACAATGTTTGATTTTTCTGGCTAAATGTAGCTTAACATATTCACAAGCATAATCACAATATGTAGCCTATGTCATCTGAGTAATGTCTGCAAACAAATCATCACTTATTAGTTATGGACAGACAGAAATTTTGATTGCAAAGTTTCCACTAATTTATTTAGTGTCGTCAGTACAATCGCTCACAAAGACAGTTGTGCCATTTTAAAGAGTTTTTACCCCAACAATGGTCTATTACCAAATCAGTGATTTATTTCTCTGACTCTAAACATGCTACTACCATTGCTAAAGCTTGGGATTTCCATGACATCTGCATGTTGTTTATTCTAATAATAAAAATAATAATGATGAACTCTTGAGATATAATGAGTTGTTGACACAACAAGGTCTAGAGAAAAGTGAAACGCAAGCTTTTCTTAACTCCAGGGAAGCTACATGTTAAACTTTAATTGCTTGACTATTCAAAACACTTCACAATGAAATAATCACATTATGTCTCCACACTGTAGCATTGCGGGACTTCTGTCAGCTTTGACAGTTTCTTCAGTGACATAAACACATGAACGCAGTCATACGTTTTCATTGTCATGATATGGCAGCAGAGGGAGAGGGCAGATGTATGGTGCTACGTTCCAGAGGGTTGTTGGAACCTGGCGTAGGATGGACAGATGTTGTGGAAGAGTGGGTGAGTCTCTGGCAAAGGAGCGAATAGTGCGGGCAAACCTCTGGGCTCCTTCACAGCTGTTCCCCTCAGTTCTTCCTCTGGTCGCCAAAGTCATTCGCTGTAGAGCAGCTCATTTTTAAATAAGATTACTCATTATCTGCATAGCACTTTTATTTGACACTGTTTACTGAAGAGGAAAACAACACAATTGCTTTGTCAAATGTTTGTATTTTACATGTACCATCTGAGGTGTGCCAGAGTAACTAATTAAGTGATGAGGCTTCTGTGACAGTAGGTTAGCTGTTATCAGGTGTAGCTTTTTCTGTAACACATTTATTTATCTATGTATTTATTGTAAAGTGCTTTCCTTTATTTATTTATTTATTTACTTACATCAGATATGCTTTGTCAAATATCTTAGGAAATTCAAATTTATTTATATCAGCTTTAGATTAATTTGCTTGCACAGACAGGTCATCTCACTATGTTTTTTGACTAATAATATACATTATTATAAATGTAATGTTTTCTATTTTTATTAGTTGTTTTTAGTGTAAATTCACAGAGAACAGCTAATTTAATATTATATATATATATATATATATATTTCATCATCTGCTGAGAGCTTTTGTTTAATGCTGTTTACTGAAGGGGAAATCTATTTTTTTCTTGTCAAAAGTTTGCATTTTTATATACCATCTGAGGAAATAGGTGTTCAGAACTAACTAAAAGTATAAGCATCTAACAACATTTTCCAATAGTGGGACAGTATGTCAGCTGCTTTACCAAACAAAAGGGTTTTTAGATTTCGCTTTAGATTAATTTGTTTGCATGAACAGCTCAGGTAAAGAAACACTGCATTGTTATAGTAGAATGCTATTTAATGAATTGCTTCTATTTATCACTCACAGTTTTTGACCCACACATATGTCATGAATTTACTTATCAGGGCTTACTTATTTGTGTGTGGTATTTTAGTGGGGCAAAGAACTGCTGCTTATTTACTGGCAACCCACAATCTACTTTTCCAGACGCTATCAGTGCTTAAGTAGCATTGCACTCTGGGTCATTATAATTCTTCAGCAAAAACAGGTCTCCTTTGTATGTAAATTAGGCTCATTATAGATCACCTTTTATTCACAAAACTCTATTGCACAATTTGCAAGCCACAATTAACATTGCACTATTACCGCCCGCAAAAACCAACTAGTAGATTTAATTTAAAAGAGGTGTTTGTGTACATTTTCTATTGATCATGGCAGCAGTTTTTCATCAAATAATGGAAAATATTATAATAACCGGGCATATATCCAGAAGTGCCAGTCAAGCACACTTTCAGCATTTTAAATAGCCAATTTAAGTGCCTGGAACGCAGTATCGTACTGAATCTGAACAGTCCCTGTAAAGTATGCCATAACTGTCCGTATTGTGCTGCATCCTCATCAACCTAGCATTTAGAACTGACCTGCAGAAGTGAAATGTTTTTTAGGAACAACAAAGGATTATGATCCAGAAAAATGTCCTATGTTGTGCAAAGCATTGTTGATGAGCCCATGTCACTGCCATGAAGTATGTTCTTGGCCAGTTTCAATTAGTATTCATTCATCTAGTTTTCATTCAGACTGTGCTATGCACTCAAACAGATAAAATATTTGATAAAGCGCATATGGTAATTGTATTTACCATCAGGCCTACAGTCTGTATGTACATATGCTGGGTTATTTTGGACTCATTATTCAGATTGAATGAATAATACAATGACAAATGGAAATTAAGCTTTGATTTCCTTTTGTGTTTGTGTAGCTTAATGGTCAAAGTGTGTAGGTTTAACCCAAAAATGGTTTGTAAATGTAGAGACACCGTTTTGCTTTTAATTTAAAGAAGCTAACATTTAGTCTTATAATTTTAAGTGACAACCAACTTTACTCACATAAAATAGGGTCAATTTTTATTTCATGTGCACTTCAGCATGGTGATGATATGTGTAGCACCATACTGTATGTTTCTCCAGCCCTACTGTGTGCTAATAAATAAACAGATTCAGGGAAAGATTATTGCAGTCTTTTAAACAACCTTTGATTTCGTGAGGGTCATAACCTGGCCGCGTTGGCAACTTTTTTCCTTGTTGTTTTCTCTCTGTGTAAACAGAACAATCTGTTTAATATGTAACACCAAAATAAATATTTATACTGCATTGTGTAAAGTTTGTTTCAGTAACTTTATTCCAATGTTGAAACGATGGGAACCCATGTTCTTATAGGCTCATGAAATCAAAATGAAACCTATTTACTTAATATACGTTCATGGCCTTTTTGTATTCCAAAAAGTTTTGTAATCTTTCATCAAAATGTAACTTGCTCTGTCTCTGAAACACTTTCCTTATCAGCTGATGTCTCTTAACACTTCCCCTCCAACCGCCTACATAGAGACCAATTTTTACTATCTGATATTATCAATATTCAATATCTGTATACTTATTTAATATTTAGATTTAGTGTTTCTGCAGACATGTCTCTCTCCCAGTGTTGTTGAATGTAAAGTTAGTATAAAGTGTTTTGTGTGTAAAAGACTACAATCAGCTCTTAAATAAGCAAGCTGACATTCAGAACAATCTATATTTTCAATTTCTAAAATATACAAATATATTTAAAGGAATTTTTGGAAGAGTGCTGCGCATGTGCATATGTGCTGACTGAATCTGGAAAGAAAGCAAAATAACTGAGAAAAAAACAATTCAATCTCAGATGCCTTGTCCATAATTTATAGCAAATATCTAGCATAAATCCGATATTAAACAGATTAATTAATATAAGTTATTATTGTACCACCTGTGCGACATCATTAACCAGTGTGTTTGAATGAAAAAATTGCAATATTGTTCCAGGAAAGAGTTGTGATTAGTTAGTTGATTAGTTGATTTATTCAACGGTGCATCGTATTATGCTAGGTAAGTGAGTCTTTTTATATTAATACTCACAAATTATTCAGAATTTTAAAATGTATGGCATTCAAGAAGCATTGTACCTCATTAAAATAATAAATAATTTCTAGAGAGCAAATATTAATCCTTATAAAAAATTATATTTCTAGCACTGGCATAGATCGTTTTCACCTAGCATTGAAACACTCCATGAGCCAGTTTAAAAAACATAGTCATCATGTTAATTTAATCAAGTGGTAATCTACCTTAATTTCAGATTTAAATGAGACCAATCTACATTTTTTATGTGACTGATTTAAAAGAAGTTATGACCAGTCTTGCGGAAACAAATTAGATGACTTGATATTTTAAGACTAGTCTAAGCAGTTTATGCTGCTGGCCCAGATATCTTATCCATTACATGTATGACAATTTAAATTTGTCAGAATATCCACATCAAATTGTTGATTAGGGATCACTAGTTAAATTCACCTAACATGCTGTACCTCAATAAACACTTGACTCCATAGGACTCTCAGACAGAAAGAAAGAAAGAAGCAAAGAAAATTAATAAATGCCTTCCTTCTGAGGAATCTCCCTCCTCTGCTTCAGTTATCTATTTCTTCTTGAGCATTCATACAAACCTTTATCTATTACAACTATTTGGGCTAAGGATCTTAATGAGGATGTGCTTGTGTTATTTTCGGATCAGGTATGGGCAGTGGCAGTTTTTGGCATGGGCGAACCGGCATTTTTTCATGACACATGGGGGGGAAAAATAAAAATTCCAAGCACTTGGAAAAAAAAATAAGGGGGGTCTCAGAGGGGGTCTCACCCGGAGAGTAATTCAATGTAGAACCGCGACTGGGTATGGGGTATGTTTAAATTGTTTTCTAAAAACCCTAATTACCAAATGATTAATTGGAAATTGCTGCATAGGATGTACTTGACCCCAATTAAACGTTTTATATGAATCTGTTGTCTTCTCCTAAGTGTAATCTCTGTTTCCAAGGATCTGTAGGCATGATTTAAATTTTTTTTGGAGGAGTGCCCCTCTCTCTCTCACTTTTTTAACTCCGCTCTCACAGGACCTATCATATTTGTTGGTTACTGGGATATGTTTGACTCCATACCATTTTTTCACGAATGACTTCTGGGACTTCACCTTGTCCGTCCAACAAAGATGTTTACTGTAACCTGCTCTCACAGCAGCAAACAAATTGCTAGTCAACCGTTGGAATCATCCTCACACAATGGGCAGACGAACCTGGATTGTGTATTTGTTGGACATTATCTTGATGGAACTGTTAACTTCTCGTATACATGGATCTAATGTGAAAACTATACATTTATGGCATTCAGCTTTTAATGTTGTGCCATCTTTTCTAAAATCTTTGTAAAAAAATATTGTTATTTATTTATCTATTAATATGAATTCATTCATTTTTATTATTATTATTATTCATTTTATTTGGGGTGGGTTCTAAATTTGCACTGCTGCTTTTTGTTTTATACTACTGCTCTCAGAAGAAAATTCAATAAACAGTTGTTAACAAAAAACATTATTAAATTAATGAATGATTGAAAGAAAGAGAGAAAAATCATCTTAAACCAGTATAAATGGATTTTCTGGTGTTAGCTTAATTAAGATGGTCTAATTGAGCTCATACTTCATAATTAAAGCTGGTATTTAAAGTTCAGCTAACCAATTTGGCCAGACTGACCAACTAATCAGGGGTGTGTTTCCCAAAAACTACTATAATCACAAGTTCCATTGCTACCAATAGAGTTCAATGGAACTTACCACCATAGTTAGCTAACAATGCTTTTGGGAAACGCACTCCAGACAGGTCAAACTGCCTGTTTCAATAGGTATATTAAACCAGATCTTTCAGTATCCTGTTTTATGAATGGATACAAAGTATACTATTAATAATATACACTCTTCTAGCCTCTTTTTCTTACCATGCAGAGGGGCAGTGGAAAGGTCAAAGGTTAGACTCCAGGGGAAATACAGAGGTCACGCTCCTTGCCTTCTGTAGAAGCAGGTCGATATGTGATCCATGGGGTGAGAGAGCGAGAAGAGGCTCTTATGATGACATACGCCGTGGCTCTGCATCACTGCAGGGTGTGAGAGAGAGACACTGTGTCTAGAGAGGAAGAGGTCAGGTTCATTTGTAAGTTGTCAAACACGCACGCTCAGACAAAGATCAAGAGTGGCTGCAGGGTGTGGACAGACCTCCTGAGCAAAGCTTCTGTTTGATGTTCACTGACGGGAAGAGGAAAATTTAATCAATGAGAGGGTAGAGAAAAAACTACACTTTCAGGTTTAAAGGTTTAATTCAACTCCAAGGAAATTTTAGCAAAATTAAATGAAAGTCAAAATAGGACTGTGCTTTTTTTAAGGCTTCATAATTATTCTGAAACTGCACTAATTATGTCAGACATTTGAAACAATAACCTTTGGCTTAATTTTTCAGGCAGTAGAGAGTACAGTTTTTCTTGTTCAATTATTATGTTTATTGTCGTTAAAAACAATGTTTCACTGCCTCACAGCTGTTTACAAAACATAATACACTAATTTGCTACTAAGCTGTATTATTTAATGTTTTTTGTTGAAAAAAAAAATTTGTACGCAAGAATAACTCAGCCTAAAAATCTATTACATATTTCAACCATCTTTAAAGTCATTATCACATCTGATACTGTAAGCATCGTTTGTGTCTACACAAGCAGCAATGTGTGTTTAACTTTTTACGAGAAGGATCTGACATTGATTATGTAGATTACACCTTTTACATACAGTGGTGGCCAAAATTATTAGAACATTTGCATTTTCACCAGCAAAAAAATAAATAAATCAGTCAGTTATTTGTCTTTTGCTGTTGTGTGTCAGTAGGAAATATCAGTTTACATTTCCAAACGTTCATGATGAAACATGAAACAAAAATTTATGTTTGAAAATGTACATTTTAGGAACAGATATTTCCTACTTACACACTGTGGATTTCTTTGTTCTGCCGAGCACAAAGGAAGATATTTTGAAGAAATTTTGTAACCAGGCTGTTTTGGGGCACCATTAATTTCCATAGTAGGAAAAAAATACTATGGAAGTCAATGGTGCCCCAGAACTGCTCTGTTTCCCACATTCTTCAGAATATCTTCCTTTGTGTTCAGCAGAACAAAGACATTCATACAGGTTTGGAAATACTTGAGGGTAAGTAAATGATGACATAATTTTCATTTTTGGATGAATTATCTCTTTAAAGATTAAGTTGAAATTATATTAAACAGTCGAAATTTTGTTAAAGGGTAACTAAACCCCTGGTCAGAGCCTAACTTCACCCACTGGCAATATTTGAAAAATAATGGAAAAGTGGGCAGAGCCCAGCGGAGACAGAGGAGTTTAGTAAGGGCCATCAAACATCACAGGGGTATGCAACGTCCAATAGGAAAATTCAACTGCAGTAGCCACCGTTCAACCTGAAGAAGGCAGCACTCAGACGTTTTTACAGCATATATTGTAGAATTAAAACACTTTATAAGCAAATGTCAAAACATTTATTGAATCAAAGCACAGCACATCACTAATACAGACACAGTCTTACAGATCATTCATTCAAAAAAGTTGTTTTAGGGTTTAGTTACCCTTTAAAAAATTAGAAAAGTTGGAAGATTGAATCAAAGCATAGCTTAGTAGCTTAGTACATATAAGATACATAAATGTAGTTTCATTTGTCCGAGTACATGTTTTATTTTTTTCAATTTTGCACCCTGTTTTTCCCACTTCTCAAGAATGACTGTACAACATTTAAAAAAAAACATAAATATTAGACCAAGTAAACACAGAATCAACTTTGCACTGCTGCACACTATCGTGTCAAAGATCAGACAAATAAACACGTGCATCTTGAAAAGCGAATGTTTCGGAAAGTGCTAAGCCATGTTGCCGAGGCAACGCGCGCATTATGGTAATTCTCGGTTCATTTATGAACTTTCAGACCGTGTTTACTTGTCTGGGTGTTTGACTGCATTTAATTTTGAATAATTAACTATGCATTTTATCTGACTATGAAAGTTAGATATATATTTATATATATATATATTGTAGAGAAATATATACAATTATATATAATATATGACATACAAGAGCCTCTTGGGATACTTCTCGAGTGAGAGCACAATGTTTACCTCTCTTCCTCCAAGGAGGTTGAGGTAGTCAGCTGGGGCTGCTGGGCGGAGCAGCCCCAATTGTGTTCCAGCTCCTTATTCGGGGAATGTCACTTCTCGTACTCGCCAGAATCGGAGTCAGAGTGACGCTCCCGGGCCGAAGACGGGTCTGCGGATCGATAGTCTTCGGCCAGAACGCTCTGATGCCAATGGTCCAGGGCCTTGAGGGCCGGCCCCTCTGGGGAAGAGCGGTGTACACCGCATTACACGGTGCCCGTCTCTCCTCAGTGCCCTCAGGAGATCAGTCTGCTAACCCTGCCAGTGTCCCAGGGCGCAGCAGTCTCCAGCGAGAGTTTCTCTCAGTCTCTTCCGCCCAGAAATGTAGCGGAGCTGGGAGGCTCGCCACCCCTTCGGGGGTCTCTAGAGCAGCTAGGTCGGCCGTCCCCTGCCGGTCCTCCGCTCCAGGGCACCGAGCTAGCCGCTCTAAGTACACCAGAGGCCAGTCTCAAGAGACTGGTTCCCTTAGTAGGCCACCCGGCGGCTTGGGAGCCCCTGCCAAGCGTGTCTCATTGGGATGTGCCTGAGCAGACTCTGGTTCCTAGTCTTCCTTAGAGATGATGTGGGTCTGAGGACCGTCATTTCCAATAGGAGGCTTCTGAGGCAGTCCTGATGCCAAGGCCCAGGACTGGTGAGGGCAGGCCCCTCTGGGGAAGAGCGGGGTACACCGCATTACACGGTGCCCGTCTCTCCTCAGTGCCCTCAGGAGATCAGTCTGCTAACCCTGCCAGTGTTCCAGGGCACAGCGGTCTCCAGCGAGCGCTTCTCTCAGTCTCTTCCGCCCAGAAATGTAGCAGAGCTGGGAGGCTCGCCACCCCTTCGGGGGTCTCTAGAGCAGCTAGATCGGCCGTCCCCTGCCGGTCCTCCGCTCCAGGGCACCGAGCTAGCTGCTCTAAGTACACCAGAGGCCAGTCTCAAGAGACTGGTTCCCTTAGTAAGTCATCTGGCGGTGTGGGAGCCCTTGCCAAGCGTGTCTTATTGGGTCCTGCCTGAGCAGACTCTGGTTCTTTAGACTTCCTAAGAGATGACGCGGGTCTGAGGACCGTCGTTTCCAATAGGAGGCTTCTAAGGCAGTCCTGATGCTACAGCCCAGGACTTATGAGGGCAGGCCCCTCTGGGGAAGAGCGGTGTACACCGCATTACACGGTGCCCGTCTCTCCTCAGTGCCCTCAGGAGATCAGTCTGCTAACCCTGCCAGTGTTCCAGGGCGCAGCGGTCTCCAGCGAGCATTTCTCTCAGTCTCTTCCGCCCAGAAATGTAGCGGAGCTGGGAGGCTCGCCACCCCTTCGGGGGTCTCTAGAGCAGCTAGATCGGCCGTCCCCTGCCGGTCCTCCGCTCCAGGGCACCGAGCTAGCCGTTCTAAGTACACCAGAGACCAGTCTCGAGAGACTGGTTCCCTTAGTAGACTATTCGGCAGCATGGAAACTGCTGCCAAATGTGTCTCGATGGGTCACGCATACTGTAGAACAAGGCTATGTGGCACTCTGCCGCAGCCTTTCTATGGGGTCACTCCCATGCTGGTGGGTCCCGAGCAGGCTCTGGTAATGGAACAAGAAGTGAGCACTCTCCTGAGGGAGGAGACCATCGAGGTGGTCTCTGCTCTAGACAAAGAGTCCGGGTTCTACAGCCGTACTTCATTGTTCCTGGGAAAGGGGTTGCGTCCTTCTTAGATCTAAGCTAACTGAACCGCTCAGTCACACGACTGAAGTTCAGAAAGCTCTCTTCAAGCACGTGTCTCACACCAGATCCGAGGACTGGTGGTCACGAGCAATCTAAAAGATGCATACAAGAAGTTCCTGAAATGTGCTTTGGGGGCAAAGCGTATTAATATCGGGTTCTTCCCTTCGTGGCAATATAGGAGCAGCCATCCTGTCGAGGCAGACATCCAGCTCCGCTGGGGCTGGATGCTATGGTACAATCGTGGCTGAGGCTTCGTCTGTACGCCTTCCCCCGATCGCTCAGCTCCTGGGAGTTCTAGAGAGAGTGCGCATGGATGGGGTCCTTCTATTGAAAAACCCTGTTCTGGCCGGGCCGAGTATAGTTCTCTGACCCGATTTCTCTCCTCGACGGCTCTCCATGGGGGATTCCTGTCAGGAGGGATCTCCTCTCACTGGCAGCGGGCATGATCTTTCACCCCCGCTCGGAGTTGTGGAAACTGTGGGTGTGGCTCCCGAGGGGGCACAACTCATAGCCCCTGGTCTCTCAACTGAGGTTGCTGAGACCATCCTCCAATCCAGAGCTCCCTCAATAAGGAAACTGTACGCCCTGAAGTTGAGACTCAGGGTGCGGAGACCGCCTGCTTGATCCAGTTAACTGCCTGTTTGGTATAGTGCTGGAGTTCTCGCAGGCCTGTTTCTCCGCAGGGTTAGCCCACTCCACCCTGAAGGTCTACGTGGCGGCTATAGCGACCTACCACGCCCCTCTTGGTGGCCTTTCAGTAGGCAAAAACTCTCTATTTAGACGTTTCCTCCGGTGGAGGCCAGGGTGCTTATGCTAAGTAGTGGATCTGGATGCTCTCCTATGACCTCAAGTCCTCTGATCTCCCCTCGCCTTTGGGAATCAAGGCTCACTCAACTTAAGGTATGGCGGCCTCCAAGGCCTTCTGGCAGGTGTACCTGTGCAGGACATCTGTGACGCTGGTGGGTGGTCTACGCCCCTAACTTTCCAGGTTCTACGACCTGGCTCTGCGAGCCACTCCTGGCTTGTCTATTCCCTTGCCATAGCTGTGCATTCCACACACTAAGTAGGGATTTGCAAGTATGGCGGCGTGGACATCTCGTTCCCCATAGCGTCTCGACGCAGCTCGATGTTCTCGGAGGGCAACGTCCCAGGTTACGTATGTAACCCTGGTTCCCCGAGGGAACGACACTCTGCGTTGCAGGGCCATACTTCCGGCATCCCTACTAGAGCTATGCTTCATTCCTGAAAGCTGGCGCCGGCTGCACATCACGTGCTTTTAAGCATCCTGGTCATGATGTCACCGCACCTGACGTCTGGCCATCAATTCTGACTGATTACACATATGATTCAGAGCTGGACAACGCTGATAGTGTGTTCCCCATAGCATCTCGACGCAGCGTCTCGTTCCCTCGGGGAACCAGGGTTACATACGTAACCCGGGACGTTTTTGTGCCATGTAGTGGTTTAGATGAAAACAATATAAAATGCGCCTTTAGCCCCGTTGCACCCTGCACTCTTAAAAATGCTGGGTTAAATACAACCCAGCGCTGGGTAAAATATTGGATTGGGTTGTTTAGACCCAGCGGTTGGGTTACTGCCTAAAGGTTGGGTTAAAAATTTAAGCCAACTGTTGGTTGAAAACAACTTATATTTAACTCAGCATTTTTTTAGAGTGCATGAAGTTACAGTGCCGGCTTGGAGTTATACAGTGTTCTGCCTTTGTTTACTGACTATTAAATACTGCCGGGTTTACATTACGGTTTAACTTGTATAATTTTATATATCTGATCTGTCACTGAAGCAATTTATTAGACAAACAAATTAGATCACGGTCTACCAAATAGCTCAATATAGCAAAGCACTGTAAAGACTATACCTTGGCAGCAAAACATAATCATGAATAACCTTTAAAGATTATTTATTTATTTATTATTATTATTTCCTTTTTGCAGATTATTCAACAGGCTGTCGCTTCTAGTTGGACACGTGTGGACTCTGATGCCGTAGCATGTAGCATGGTCAATCATAAAATCAGAACTAACAGTTCCCAATTATATCCATATCCTATCATTTCTTGCAATGCCATGAAATCAATCTATGGCGATGAACGTCGTCGGAGATGTTTCATCCACAAGCATTCTGAGCATTCCTGCTTGCTGGCGTTCACATCAATCCATAAATTGTTCTTTCAGGTTAGGCTATTTTCACTCAAGTCAATTTAAATGCTTTACTCTATGTCTAGCATTCTTTTACGTTACTGAGTATAGCAAATAAATTGGTTGCAAAACAGTATCCACTCACAAGTTTAAAATTTAGTCCGCTTGTTATCGTCAAAAACAATTAATACAGTCACATTTCTGTCATGAATTCTGTCTGTGATCTTTCATCTGCTCACCACCAGATTACATAGACCACCGCCTTCCGATTACATAGACATTCACACCACACAGACTGTTACATATCACCCCGGACTGCACTTCCCAACATCCATTGCACTTATTACACACACACACACACACACACACAGCTGCAACCTATCAAAAACACTATATAAGCCTTGCACTTCCTCTTTCGGATCACAGAGTATTGACTGCGTTTATCACTCTCCTATTGATAGCAACATCACAGAGAAAATCCATGTTTCCTGAGTTTAGCCTAGTCTGGCCAGTTTTTTTTTTTACTTATGTCACCCGTGTCTTGATTCTAGCCTGGTTTACATCATCCTGTCTGATCTCTGACTGCCATGTAGCTTATAGCCTGTCTTGAATTTACCCTTTGCCTTACTGTTTTGGACTGTGTTTGCACCTCGCCTGGTCTCTCTATTGTTTGTGGATTACCCGTTCACCTCGTCCACATGATTAAGTTTGCCGTTGATCAACCCACGCCTGGTTTAGAATTACTTGTGTCTCATCTGTGCCATACCAGTTTGCTGGTGTTTTGACACTGCCTGTGTTTTGACCATGTCTGTGAATAAAGCTATGCGTATGGATCCGCTCGTCTCTTGCATCACTCGCCCCATTACACATTTTTATATTCAATAGTCCATATGGGATAGCCCATAATCACTAGATTTTATACAGGTGTTACTGTAAAGATTTTGTGGATGGTGATCAGCAACCAAATACTAATAATGTGGAAGTTACTGTCTTTTGCCTTGGTGTGACTTCTCACGTTTTGCAGAAAATACAAAGGCAGGGTACAGTAACTTCACAATAGGGGTAAAAATCTAGTTTGAGCTAACAAAGTTTTAATTTAAATCATTTTAATTATTAAAACATCTAATTGCCTAATTTACAGAGTCCTACATATAATTAATTTGGCTGGACAAATACAAAAAAACTTTGAAGTCATTTTTCTCAGTTTCACACTCTAGCGAGTTAAGGTATTTTGCCTTTATAGGGCACAATAAAAAGGGCATAGAATGACTATCAAAGACTGCAATTGTATCAAACGTTATCTATATCTTATATCAAAAGTCTATGGCTGCATATATTGTCTTTCTGGATACTAACTGCAAAATAAAAGAAAACCAAATATGGAATAAACAGTACATGTAAAATGTATGCTTTTGTGGATTTGTTTATGCACTGTAGTGTATTCTACAAGGGAATTCTACGAGCCTTAGAAAGGTTTTATTACATCATGGCATTTTATGACTTTCCGTACACATCCCTTGAGATGTCAAGTTGACACCTTTTGCTTTTGTCAGTGCTAGTTGCTGAGAAGCAGACAGCAGAGGTCTCATAGACTCTTCCAGGAAGAGTGTCTCTTGTAACACTGTCCTTCATTCCAGGCTGGCTTGATTTCTTTATTGATTTCTTCAGAAACAATCCAAAGCTGGACTTTATATCTTCAACATGAAACATTGCATATCTTCTTCACCTATGGGCTCATCCTGATAATATTTTCACATGACTCACCTTGACAACAACATTTCAATTTATTTGTTTTTTGATTGAAATGTAGCTTCCACCTCAGTAAGAGTCCTTTATCGGCTAATTTTCCATCATTGCTCGATTAAAGGTTTGAATCACACTTACTGTAGTCCTGTGTTTCAGTCTGTTCCAGATCTCTCAGAATTATTTTAATTAATTTAAATTTTTTCACATTTTGTTATGTTGCATTATTATCTTAAGCTGCTTTAAATTACTTTTTTTTTTACTTTTCTCTTTAGATCATCTTAAGCTCTATCAGGTTGGCTGAGGACCATCGGTGGACAGCCATTTATAGGTTTCTCCAAATATGTTGAATTAGTTCCAAGTCCCAGCTCTGGCTGGGCCACTCGAGGACGTTCATAGAGTCGTCCCTAAGCCACTCCTGCATTGTCTTGGCTGTGTACATAAGGTAATTGTCATGTTGGAAATAGAATTTTCAGCCCAGTCTGAGGTTCTCAGTGCTCTGAACCAGGTTTGCATTAAGGATATCTCTGTATTTAGCTGCATTCAGCTAAAACACCCCTACTGCATGATGTTGCCACCACCATGCTTCACCGTTGGGATGGTATTACGCAGGTGATAAGCGGTTCATCAGACCAGATAATCTTTTTTTGTTCATAGTCGGAGAGTTATTTGGGTGTATTTTTGTAAATTCCAATCAAGGTTTCATGTCTCTTTACTGAGGAGAAGCTTGAGTTTGGTAACCATCACGCCCAGATTGGTGGAATGTCACAGTGATGTTTGTCCTTCTGTAAGTTTCTCCCGTCTCCATATAAGATAATGGAGCTCATCCATCAATGTCTTGATCACTGCTCTAACCAAGACCCTTCTCCAATTGCTAAGTTTGGCCAGGAGGCTAGATCTAGGAAGATTAACACAGCTTAAAAGTCTGAGCACGTCGCTTACAGACATGAAGGAGATATGGCCGGGGATGCAACGTTCGTTCCCTCTTCAGGGAACCGAGATTACAGTCGTAACCGAACGTTCCCTTTCAAGGGAACTCCATTGCGTCAGAAACGCTTCGGGAACGTCAATACAACGTCACCATAGCGATGAGTGCCTGTCCTGTGTGAAGCTCATGAGCAGGACTAAGATGTGAGCACCTGGTAACCTGGGGTAGAGTCCAGGTCCAAAGAATAAAATCTGATGAATGTGTGCGGTGAGGACCAGCCTACCGCATCACAAATCTCTTGGAGAGCAACTCCTGATATCAGGGCCTTGGAGGCCGCCATACTCCTGGTCGAGTGGGACCGGACAGCCATAGGGGAAGGTTGACCGGCCAACTCATAAGCAAGTGAGATGGCCTCGACCACCCACTTGCTCATCCTTTGCTTAGATGCAGGGGACCCCTTGTTAGGAGGTCCAAAACTTACGGACAACTGTTCATTTTAGCGCCACAGGGCAGCTCTGTGGACGTAAGCAAAATGAACAAGGTCCCACTTGATATGTATAAATATACTGTAAAACAAACAAACAAAACATAAGTCTAAGTATCATGTACTTTTGTTAAATAATTAAATAAATAAAACAAATATAGCCTACTGTCAACAGCATAATTTTAGATGTAATTACAGAAAATAATTGTAGATGTTAAGGTTCAAGGTTCTTTATTATTTGTCACATACACAATCATACAGGGTATAATAAGTAGTGAAATGTTAGTCAGGACAGGTCCACTCAATGGAAAGTGCAAAAAAAAAAAACATACAAATAACATAAAAGCAATAAAACTATGAAACATAACACGAGAGAATATATATATAAATATGGTGAGAATGAAAATAGGAACAAATACTAAAATAAAATAAGGAGTAAGATGTGCAATGAGATAAAGTGTGCATGCAAGAGAATGTGCAAATAGGTTGTACCGGGAATGTACACATAGCAGCAGTGTGGATGATGGGGAATAATGGATGTGTTACAGTTTATTAAATTGAGTCCTGTGGATGTTATGATGATATGAGACTGAGTTTAGGAGCCTGATGGCCTGAGGGAAGAAACTCCTCCTCAGTCTTTCAGGTTTTGCCATCATGCTCCTGTAGCGCCTGCCAGATGGCAGTAAACAGAAATGATGGTTACCGGGGTGATTCGAGTCCTTGATGATTTTAGCAGCTCTGCTTTTGCAGCGTTTGAGGTAGATGTCCTGCAGAGAGGGGAGAACAGACCCTGAGATGCGCTCAGCTAAGCGCACGACTCTCTCTAGAGCTTTGCAGTCCTGGTTTGTGGCATTATTATACCACACTGAGATGCACTGAGTCAGAACACTTTCTATGGCCCCTGAATAGAAAGTTTTCAGGATAGCTGGTGAGACCCTGAATTTCCTCAGCTGTCGCAGATAGTACAGCCTTTGCCTGGCTTTCTTCACCTGTGTTTGGATGTGTGCAGTCCATGTCAGGTCCTCGGAGATGTTTACACCGAGGTACTTGAAGCTGCTCACCCTCTCCGCAGGGGTCCCACTGATCATAAGAGGCGTGTAGGGCCGCTGCTGTCTCTTCCTGAAGTCCACAATCAGCTCTTTAGTTTTGCTCACGTTCAGAGAGAGACAGTTGTCCTGGCACCATGATGTGAGTCTCTCCACCTCGTCCAAGTATGCGGCCTCATCATTGTTGGAAACGAGGCCCAGAACCACAGTATCGTCAGCAAATTTAACAATGGAAGTGGAGCTGTGTGAGGACACGCAGTCGTGGGTGTATAGAGAGTATAGCAGGGGGCTCAGGACACAGCCCTGTGGGGCTCCTACATTCAGGGTGATGGAGATGGAGGTGAACTGGCCGACTTTCACCACTTGTGGTCTGGCGGTGAGGAAATCTTGAATCCAGTCACAGAGTGAAGTGTTAAGGCCGAGGTCTGAGAGTTTGACAGCTAGCTTGGTGGGGACTATAGTGTTGAAAGCTGAGCTATAGTCGATGAATAGCAGCCTGACATAGTTGCCATTTTTGCTGTCGATGTGAGTGAGGGAGGAGTGCAGTACCTGGGAGATGGCATCATCAATAGACCTATTTGGCCGATAGGCAAACTGAAGAGGGTCCAAAGTAGCAGGGATGGAGGAGCAAATGTGTTTCTTTAGAAGTCTCTCAAAAACCTTCATGACTGTCGATGTGAGGGCAACTGGACGATAGTCATTCAGGCAAGAGGGTTTACTGTTCTTAGGCACAGGGATTATGACAGATTTTTTAAAGGAGGTGGGAACAACAGAGGTAGCAAGGGACTCATTAAAGATGGAAGTAAACAAACCAGCAAGCTGATCAGCACAGGACCTCAGAACGCGGCCAGTAATCCCATCAGGTCCTGCTGCTTTCCTGACGTTCACTCTCTTTAGTTCCCTCCGGACATCGTCCTCTGAAAAGGTGATAGCATAATCATCGCTGCTCTGTCTGCTGCTTCCTGACGCGCTGATCGGCAGTCGCGCCACTGTTACATTCAAATCGGCCGTAGAAAGTGTTTAGCTCTTCGGCCAGCAACGGATCTGCTCTCACCTCCGCGGAAGAGTTATTTCCAGAGGAACAGATGGTCTTCAGTCCCTGCCACATGCGTCGAGAGTCATTGAGCTGGAAATGTGACTCAATTCTCTCCCTGTACCGGCGCTTAGCGGCTCTTATTGCACGACGGAGAGCATAACACGATGTTTTGTATTCGCTCATGTTTCCCGACAAAAGACCAGCGTTGTATGCGGCAGTGCGATGGTTAACCGCATCACGGATTGATCTGTCCACCCATGGTTTCTGATTGGAAAATGTCCTTATTGTTACAGCAGTCAGTTCTCACCTCCACTCACACAGGACCCCCAACCAACTAGATCCACTGCTCAAACTCCCATCTTCTCCTTCTGTCCCCTCACTGAGGCGGAAGTATCCAAACTTCTCCTCTCCAGCCATCCTACAACATGTCCTCTAGACCCTATCCCCTCACACCTTCTCCAAGCAATCTCTCCCGCACTCCTACCAGCACTCACACACATTATCAACACATCTCTCCTCACAGGCATCTTCCCCACTGCATTCAAGCAGGCTCGGGTAGCCCCACTGCTCAAAAAACCTACATTAAACACTTCTCTTTTAGAAAACTACAGACCTATCTCTCTCCTTCCATTCATTGCCAAAACACTCGAACGAGTTGTCTTTAACCAGGTCTCATTGTTTCTTTCACAGAACAACAAACTGGACACTAAACAGTCAGGTTTCAGGAGTGGCCATTCAACTGAGACTGCGCTACTATCGGTCACTGAAGCCCTGCGAATTGCAAAAGCCAATTCCAAATCATCAGTCCTCATTCTGCTGGATCTCTCTGCCGCTTTTGACACTGTCAATCATCAGATCCTCCTGTCCACCCTCTCATCACTGGATATCACTGGGATTCCACTTCGCTGGTTTGAATCATATCTCACTGGTCGGTCTTTCAGGGTGGCCTGGGGAGGGGAGGTATCCAAAGCACATAAATTGGTCACTGGGGTTCCCCAGGGATCGGTTCTTGGACCCCTCCTCTTCTCCACATACACTACATCACTGGCTCCCATCATACAGGCACATGGCTTCTCCTACCACTTCTATGCTGATGACACACAGCTCTATCTCTCATTTCGACCAGATGATCCAACGGTAGCTGCACGGATCTCAGGCTGCCTGGCGGACATCTCGGCATGGATGAAAGAAAACCATCTACAGCTCAACCTGGCAAAGACTGAGCTTCTTGTCTTCCCTGCAACTCCAACTCTACAGCATGATTTCACGATTCAGTTAGGTTCGTCAATAATTACCCCATCAGCTTCGGTCAGAAATCTTGGTGTAATCTTCGATGACCAGCTGACCTTCAAAGAGCATATTGCAAAGACTGCTCGATCTTGCAGGTTTGCACTACACAACATCAGAAAGATCAGGCCCTTTCTGACAGAGCATGCTGCACAACTTCTTGTCCAGGCCCTTGTCATTTCTAGACTGGACTACTGCAATGCTCTTCTAGCTGGACTTCCATCAAACACAATCAAACCTTTACAAATGATTCAGAATGCAGCGGCACGACTGGTCTTCAACGAGCCCAAGAGAGCCCATGTTACACCTCTCTTTGTCTCCTTGCACTGGCTACCAGTTGCAGCTCGCATCCAGTTCAAGACACTGATGCTTGCGTATAGAACAATCACAGGCTCAGCACCCTCCTACTTCCACTCACTATTACGAACTTACATCCCCTCCAGAAGCCTGAGATCTGCTAGTGAGCGACGCCTCGTGGTACCATCACAGAGAGGCTCAAAATCACTCTCCAGAACATTCTCTTTCACCGCTCCTGGCCGGTGGAATGATCTTCCCACCCCCATCCGGAATGCTGGATCCCTGTCAATTTTCAAGCAACAACTGAAAACTCATCTCTTTCAACTCTACTTGACTATATAAAAAAAAAAAAAAAAAAAAAAAAAAAAAAACAACTCTTTCACTTTTTCTAAATCTTCATCTTTCTCTCCTTCCCTTGCTAGCTTGTACTTATTTGAACAATGCCTGAGACTTGGTGTTATTGGCACTTCCTCTGTATGTTTGCCTCTTCAAGATTAATCGCTTTATGTACTCCCCAATTGTAAGTCGCTTTGGATAAAAGCGTCTGCTAAATGACTAAATGTAAATGTAAATGTACTGTTTCGGTGGCTTGCCCGGAACATGTCCCAGTCGACGTCATCAAGAGACGCCTGTAGCATAGCTTCAGAGTGGGAGGACCAGCGCGTCACTTCCCTCTCCACCGGGGGTTCATGAAGGATCTGTTTTTATAATCCGGTGTGAGAAAAATGGCGGCGTGGTCTGATTTTCCAAAAGCCGGCAGGGAACGAGCTTTGTAGGCATTCTTAAACTGGGTGTAGCAATGATCCAGTGTATTCTGTCCTCTAGTTGGACAGGATATATGTTGGTGGAAGTTTGGCATGACTTTTCTGAGGTTGGCTTTGTTAAAGTCCCCAGCGATGATGGAGGCAGCGTCAGGGTGTTTATTGATGTAGCCGCTGAGCTCCTCGTGGAGTTTGGACAGAGCCAAGCTGGTATCTGCTTGTGGTGGTATATAAACGGCAGTGACGATGATCGATGTAAACTCCCGGGGCAGGTAGAATGGGCGGCAGATAATGGAGAGGTGTTCCAGATGAGCCGAGCAGGAACGCGCAGAATTACATGCAGATGTTTTTTTAGATATGAGTATAATGTAAAGACATGTACATACACAATACGTGTATTGTATCAAATTATCAATTTAAATATTAGTAAATAGTAATTAAAGACACCTACTATAAAGTGTGTTCATAACCAGAAACAAAATGCATTTGTTCTGTTGAATAAATATGTCGCTGTCATGATCAGTTGGCAAGGAATATAGCAATATAGTTATAGGAATCTCCAGTTGCTGACAATCAAAAAAAAAAAAAAGGTTTTGTGTTCAGTATAATGAGCGGTGGTGACTCACACTGTTGAGGTAATTTGTAGCTATTTCACATTTTCCTGAATTGGTGGCTATTTGTGTGTTTTTGTATGATATGCTCATTCCCCGGTAACGGTAATTGTCAAATATTAAACGATTTAAATTGAAAAATTCTCATTCTAAAATGATTTAAACTGATGCAAAATCATAATCTCGTAAAGTAGTTTCAGTAAATTTTCTCTTGAGATCAGGTTGGTTAACCAGTGCTGGAATTTCAAATTTTTAAGTTTTTACATTCAGTGGTCTTTAAGCAACATGCTGAGTGGGCAAAGCCATCCTGATGTCAAAACCACCAAGTCTGGATAACACCTCATTGGTCTCACAATAAAGTCACAGGAAAGGTTAAAATAGGCCTGCCATTCGATGAAAATCTACAGTACATCCAAAATGGGGCAATGTGTGTTGTAACAAGTTTAAGTTCCAAATAACAAACAGTTTTTAACTGTAGTTTTAACTTCCAGAAATACAAATATCTTGACATCTTTACGACCCATAAATCAATCAGTAAAAATGCCAACCCACAGTTTAATTTACTTAATTTAAAAAGCTGAATTAGTCAGTATAAAATGAACACATACGGTTGTTGGATTGCATTGAGTTTTAGAAATGCTAGCTCACCAGAGATGCTGTGAACATACTCTGACAGCTCTATCAAAGATAATCCCAAATAACTGATGGAGAACTGAGATATAGAAAATAATCAAACCAGAATCCCACAGGAAGTTTTAATACATGCTCTTCTCTAACAGAAACATGTTTCCGAGCAGATAAAAGTAGAAACTAGTCATTCACCATTACATTCAGCATTAATGTAATGTAATGTTTATAAGTGGAACACAATCAGATATTGACAGCTATTTGCTCCATTTGCTGCGAGTAATGGCTTACATTTTAGTCAGTTTCTCACACAGAGTTAACAGAGACAAACACGAGGCCGTGCAACAACATGAGGGTGAGTAAATGATGACTTATTTTGAGTTAACTGTTTCTTGAATACTACAGACAGCTATGAAAAAGTGTGTGTTTTTATTAGCACCTGCCAACAAGGGTTGAAAGGGGAAATACTGGGCAGTGTATTGCAGGCTTTAAAAGAATGAAGACAGAAATAATTATGTTTCTTGTGCCAGACTGGGAAATAAACTATTACTGGGAATGGGAACAGCCAAACTGGATAGCTTGTGTGCACGAGAGATAGGAGCCATTCTGAGCCCTGATCCACACTACCAAGGGCAGTTGGCTTTTTGTGTAAGCTCAAGGCCAAAAACCAGCACAAACATCTTCTTCTATTCATACAACCCATGCTGGCAACAGCAAGAAAGCACATAGCTGCCATAACTACAGCGGCCAGACTAAACACAAGCCAACTAATTATAGCCTAGTCTATGTTTTAGAAATATGAACTAGGCTTTTTTACTAAATATATACAGTCAGTATTAAAACAGAATTTTAATGAAGAAAAAAATGTAAATACATAAAATCAAGTTGAATTAAAAAAAGAATAGTCCATACAATACATACTGTATGTACTATTTGTAGTACATACAAACCATTCTATGAGTAACAACTTAATCGATGTTCAACAAATGAAAAATGTATATAACACAGAGAAACAAATGATAAAGCTTGGCTTATTGAATATCAGGTCCCTTTGTACGAAAGCGCTTTTGTTAATGATATGATCACTAATCATAAACTAGATGTGCTCTGTTTGACAGAAACCTGGCTAAAACCAAATTAATATATTATTTTAACCGAGTCTGCCCCCCAAGATTACTGTTACAAAAATGAGCCGCGTCCAAAAGGCAAAGAGGGAGGTGTTGCTACAATTTACTCTCATTATTTCTCAGAAAACAGGATTTAAGTATAACTCCTTTGAAGTAATGGTGCTTCATATAACATTATCTAGAGAAAAAAGTATTAATGAAAAATCCCCTATGATGTTTGTACTGGCTTCTGTATACAGACCACCAGGGCACCATACAGACTTTATTAAATAATTTGGATATTTTCTATCAGAGTTAGTGCTGACTGCAGATAAAGTCTTAATTGTTGGTGATTTTAATATCCACGTTGATAGTGAAAAAGATGCATTAAGATCTGCATTCTTAGACACTCTGAACTCTATTGGGGTTAGACAACATGTGTCAGAACCTACTCATTGTCGAAATCATACTTTAGATTTAATACTGTCACATGGAATTGATGTTGATGGGGTTGAAGTTCTGCAGCAAAGCAATGATATATCAGATCACTATATAGTCTTGTGTAAACTCTATATAGCCAAAGCTGTAAATTCAACTCCGTCTAACAAATATGGTAGAACCATCACTTCTACCACAAAAGACTACTTTGTAAGTAATCTTCCTGATTTATCTCAATTCCTCAACATAAACAACATCGCAGAAATACTTGATGATGTAACAGAAATGATGGATTCTCTCTTTTCTAGCACTTTAGATGCGGTTGCTTCTTTACGCTTAAGGAAGATTAAGGAAAAGAGTCCAACACGTTGTATAATGAGCACACTCACGCCCTAAAGAGAGCAGCCCGGAAAATGGAACGCAGCTGGAGGAAAACAAAACTAGAGGTACTTTGTATGGCTTGGCGGGAAAGTACCCTATCCTAAAGAAAAGCATAAAAAACTGCTAGATCTGATTACTTTTCGTTTCTTTTAGAAGAAAACAAACATGACCCTAGGTATTTATTCAATACAGTGGCAAAATTAACAAAAAATAAAACATAAACAGGCGTTGACATTTCCCAGCAGCACAGCAGAACTGATTTTATGAACAATTTTACTTCCAAAATCAATACTATTAGAGATCAAACTGTAACCATGCAGCTGCCAGCTGCAGTATCACATCAAATTGTGCAATATAGATCCCCTGAGGAACAATTCCACTCATTCTCTACTATAGGAGAGGAATAATTGTATAAACTTGTTAAATCAGCTAAACTTTTCTGTCAAAGATACTAGAAAAGGTAGCATCCTCACAATTATATTCCTTCTTAGAGAAAAATCATATCTGTGAGGATTTCCAGTCAAGATTTAGACCATTTCATAGTACTGAGACTGTTCTCATTAGAGTGACAAATGACCTGCTCTTATCATCTGATCGTGGTTGTATCTCTCTATTAGTGCTCCTGGATCTTAGCTTTGCGTTCGACACTATCGATCACAACATTCTTTTAAATAGATTTGAAAACTCTGTTGGCATTAGTGGTAGTGCATTAGCATGGTTCAAATCGTACTTATCTGACCACCATCAATTCGTAGCAGTGAATGAAGAGGTATCATATCGATCACAAGTGCAGTATGGAGTACCTCAAGGCTCAATACTTGGGCCGTTACTTTTCATGCTGTAGAGAAAGATAATGGAAGAACAGCACACCTTTGGGGAGTTTGGTTACTTTCACGTACCTTGTCATAAATACCAACCAACTGAAATAACTCTCTGTCCGGATCGACAGCCCCTCCCCCCTCCTTATCAGCGCAAAGCGCTCGCTCTTTCTCGTCGGAGGACAAAGGAAATCTAACAGGGGGGATTTCTAAAAGACACATTTATTTCATGACTATTAAAACCATCTACTCAAGAAACAATATGAATATTAATGTTGTACTCTGCCTTTCGTAGGATTGATGTGATTATTTCGAAGGTGGAATGTTTTCATCTGTGCCTTAAACTGTGTAATATGTGTAGTTTGTGTGCCAAATGCGATGTTTAGTCTCTAAAAGAAGCTGGCGTCGTAAGTAATAAGTGGTGTGGATGACCGTTAAACTTTAGCATCATAATGTATGATTACACACATATAAAAGATCTGTGTATATCTTTCATGTTAAATCAAATATCAGATGACGAGTGATCATGTGCCTTGCAAGAGAAGGTGTGCGGGGCGGGGCTCCACCCCACACAGACACTCTGATTCGAACAGCCGCCTGAGGGCAAGTCCAAATCGGACAGTTTAAAAACGAGGCGCGACTGCTTTGCTCACTCTCTCTTCCTTGGTCCTGATTCCCGTAATTCAACTTGCTGCTCGCTGACGATCCGGAAGCCGGACGCGGACCTCTCGCCTCACCATCGGCTGGAGAGACCATCCAAAGTATCCAAGACTTCTTAAAGCCGTAACACCGCAAAACCAGTGTTCTTTCAAGAAACCACCGACTTCCCAGCGACGTCACGCAACAGCAACATGCAGCAGAGATTTCAAAGGAAACCACATGTTCACAACAAAGCCATCGAAGCAAACGAAGTAGAGCAACACGCGGCACCCGAAACAAAGGATCGAAAAAACACGTGGAAACACACGTGGAAACGAGACAAAGACACAGCCTGCTTAATCAACATAAAGCAAGTATTTCAAACAGAGTCTCTATTTCTAACTGAACTGGTAATCGATCTGAATGCAGTAACAAAGCATAGTCATTTGTTCGTGATCTTTCCTATTGGTTTAAGTTTTAAAATAGCTAAGAGGGCTATTTTAACTTTCTGAGGTGACTCGCAAAACCCTTGTATGTATGTGTGTGTGTATGTCTGTGTTTTAATAGTTTAGATCATGTACCATAGAATAGCAATAAAATAAATAAACCTTGTTTCATTTTATAAAGAATTGTCTCTGGGGAATGTGATTTTTCAAGTATTTTAAACTTATTGCCATAAAAAAGAACCTTACCTCGCTCAAAAATTTAGAGATTTATTAATCTCATTTTATTGTTATCGCGGCCACGTGACAAGAGTAGCCAGATTGATAAAGATATGCTGATGTTAATGGTCGCAGGACGAGTCGTTAACACGGTATGATCATAAGTTAAGGATTAATATTACTTTAATCAAAACAATATTGAATCTTTAATAAATCAATTCCCGGAGCTGAAATAATAGCTTATTTTAATTATCTTACAACGTTTTACATGTTATATATTGCATTATAGTCCTCCATATCCGCTACAATCTCAAAACTCTGGCCATTTGATAATACCTAGAATATCAAAATCAACTTCTGGCAGCAGATCCTTTTTCTATTTAGCGCCCAAACTCTGGAACAATCTACCTAACACTTTTCGGGAGGCATACACACTCTGCCAGTTTAAATCTAGATTAAAGACCCATCTCTTTAACCTGGTGTACACTTAACACACTAATACGCTTCTAATATTCAAATCCGTTAAAGGATTGTTAGGCTGCATTAATTAGGTCAACCGGAACCGGGAATACTTTCCATAAAACACGGTGTACTTGTACATCATAAGAAGAATGACATCTACGCTGATATTAGTCTTTTGCATTCTTATTCGGAGGTCACCGTAGCCACCCGATCCGGTCCTTATCCAGCCGAGTTTATCACTGCAGTCAACAGATCCAGTCCGTATCCAGATCAGATTGGTGGATCATCACCTAAAGACGACCTCTACAGCTCTGAATGTCAGCGGAGACCAGGGCACCTAGATGAGCCCCAGAGACAGATCTCCAGTGAGGACCTCGCCACTTAGACAGCTATCGGGAAAAGACCACTGGAACCAGTGGAGCCCTTATAATCTGAATTTGCTGCAGTTGGAACACACTACTGGTTCATCTGGCCAGAGGGGAACTGGCCCCCCAACTGAGCCTGGTTTCTGCTAAGATTTTTTTCTCAGTACTGTCACCGATGGAGTTTTGGTTCCTTTCCGTTGTCGCCTCTGGCTTGCTTAGTTGGGGACACTTCATTTCCAGCGATATCACCGACTTGATTGCACAGATATTATTTAAATTGAACTGAGCTGGACGATGACATCACTGAATTCAATAATGAAATGCCTTTAACTCAAAAATGTTCCTATTTTTATATTGTGCAGTTGCTTTGACACAATTTGTACTTTTAAAAGTGTTATATAAATAAAGGTAACTTGACTATATATATATATGTATATATATGTATGTATGTATGTATGTATATATATATATATAAAGTGTTTCCCATTCATTTATTTATTTGTGGCGACGGCCATCACAATATCAAAACTGACTAAACTGATTTTCCAAAAGGCATATACTTGGTTGAAAAAACTGTGCACTGCACATTTCAAAATTAAAATGCAGCGCGGGTGTTTTTACATGAATGTATCTTTGAAAAGAACAAATTATCTTCAGAAAAGCTTCGATGTTAATTTCACTTGGTCTTTTCTGTAATGACTGATAAAGTAGCTGTCACGAATCTGGTTGCCATTTCACCACATGGACTCTTGCACCACACTACAGCTGCACATCACTCCACCTCAGACTACAACTCCCATCATTCACTGCACTTACGACGCACACATTCCCATCCACCATTTCACCAATCACACAGCTGTCACCAATCACTCATTTGCCCTGATTGTCTCACCACACCTGCACCTCATTCACACACACATATATAAGCAGCACACTTCCATGCACTCACTGCGAAATCTTGTTTAGCCCCGTCTGACATTTCCGAGCATTTACCCTAAGTATATTTCCCTGTTTGTTACCTGGACTGTTCTCATGACTCTGACCGTTTGCTGCCTGCCTTTTTGCCCCTGCCTGCCTTGTGATATCTCTCTGTCTGCCGCCTGCCCCGACCATTGCATTGCCCCTGTTGATGATTTTGCCTTGCCTTCGTTACACCGGTTCTCGTTACTGAACTTTGCCTGTCTGACCTCCTTTTGTTTATATTAATAAAGCTGCATTTGGATCTAACGACACTGCCTCTTCATTACAGTAGCGTTTGAGCGCATTACTTTGATTACAGCCATTACCAGGAAAACCACTGTATTTCCCGCTCAAACAGTGCCTCCCACTAGCAGATAATTAATTTGCATTTGCAAGTCTGTGGAAAACACTGGTGTCTGTCAGCAAACATAAACAAAAATCTTCAGAACTGTTTTGAGAAGGTGCTTAAGTTTTGAGCCATGTAGTATTTCTATGAATTAGGCTACTACCACTACTACTATTACCATCTTGTGCACTGCAATATTCATTTACTCAAACAAACTCTATTTTATGAGAAGTAAAAAAAACGTATTGGACGAAAACAAAAAAATCTGCATCTAATATTGGCCATCGGCTGCCCTGATTTCTAAATATCGGCATCGGCCAGAGAAAAACCCTTATCGGTGGAACTTTATTGCAGACACTTAAATTAAATGTTTTGACACTTTTGATCTCCTTATTAATGTATTTTGAATGCAGAGGGCACTATTGAAAAAAATACATCTTATTTGTTATGCATGTTATGTAGGCTTCTGTATGTTAAATAGAGTTTTGTAATAACCAATTGTTCTGGTCTGGACCTTTGACACTGATAAAAATTCCGATTTGGACCCATGAATGTAGACTTTGAGAACTCCTAGCCTAGGCTATAAGAAGTTCGGTTACAGCCTGGAACAGAGTTACATTACAGTGGCCAGGGTCATATAGATGTTTTCCAAAACGATTTACACTCGGAACAGACCTCGCAAGGGTCAATGAAAGAAGTTGAGTCCTTGTGCTGTGCGTCAGCTGCAGAAGCTGGCTTTAAAAAAAAACAGATGCACGATTGCTGCCAGCATTGCTTTAGAGGTTACAGAAGTGAAAGTTCAGCTTGTCAGTGCTCAGACCATATGCCACACACTGCAACAAATCGGTTTGCATGGGCGTCGTCCCAAAAGGAAGCCTCTTCTGAAGCTGGCTTACAAAAAAGCCTGCAAGCAGTTTGCTGAAGACAACCTGGCCAAGAGCATGAATCACTGGAACCATGTCCTGTGGTCTGATGAGTCTAAGGTAAAAGTGTTTGACTCAGATGGTGTCCAGCATGTGTGGCGATACCCTGGTGAGGAGTACCAAGAAAATTGTGCCTTGCCTAGAGTCAAGCATGGTGGTTGTAGCATCATGGTCTGGGGCTGCATGAGTACTGCTGGTACTGGGGAGCTGCAGTTTATTGAGGGAAACATGGATTCCAACATGTACTGTGACAGTCTTGAAGCAGAAGATGATGCCCTCCCTTCAGAAACTGTGCCGAACGGCAGTTTTCCAACATAATAACCACCCCAGACATATTTACATATACACATAACCGTTTGCTCCAGCAGTGCGGTTGCAACACACCTCTGAAAAACCAACCTAGACAGATTTGCTTGAGTAACACAATGTGAGTCTGTGTGTACTGAAGATATGTATATATATATATATATACATACATACACACACACACACACATACATACATACACATACATACATACACATACATACATACATACATACATATGTATGTATATATATATATATATATATATATATGTATGTGTATGTATGTATGTGTGTGTGTGTGTGTATGTATAATATATCTTCAGTACACACAGACTCACATTGTGTTACTCAAGCAAACATCTGTCTAGGTTGGTTTTTCAGAGGTGTGTTGTGACCGCACTGCTGGAGCAAACGGTTGGCGCTCCTGATGGGATGACATTGGGCCACCATTTGGCTGCAGGTGGATTTCATGGCACAGATTGGGGGTTGTGTACACTGACGTTGGGGTTCTTTTGATCAACCACGAGGGAAACAGGATGTGGCAGGGTGAGGGGGAATGGGAGGCGAGGAATAGGGCCAACAGATCGTCCCTTCTGACAGCGGCTGGCCTTGCCGGAGCAGATGGAGAGAGAGAGAAAGGCACACAGGTGTGACATTGATCCGATGTGACTGGTCCTGCCGGTTTTGATCTGCAAAAGGAAGATGAGCATGTTTGAACTACTGATGAAAGCTCAGAGTTGTCCGAGACTGCTGGGTCACTATCAGAAAAAAAAGTGAATGCTTGGTTCCGCTGTACATTAATGTACATTGTTGTGTTACTGTGGCTGTAGACTCAGATTCAGTCAGCTCACTTTCCATCTGCTGACTTTGTGATACATATACAGTAGCCCACAAAATACATCCATTTCTTGATCTGACCAGCTCCAATCTGATTGGCTGACTGTACATAACCTCTAGTAGTAACGGCACTAAGGTTAATGCCACTGTGGTGGTCCCACAAGTGAACAATTATTCATTATTCATCATTTATATTCATTATTCAAACAGGTTAATGAGGTAAATGGTTTGCTTTGAGTGGGTTGCAAACTGTGCTGTAATGTGTAATGTAATGCAATAAAAACTCAACACGCTATAAAATATGTATGACATAAAACATAATTTAGAATAACTTTAGAATAACTAGGAGAGGGAAATACACTGATGTGTTAATTTCCATCTAGTTGGAAACTGAAGGACATATTTATTTTTGTCAGATACTAAATACATGTTAAAGAGTTTGACATGGAGTTACAAAAAATTTATCTTCAAGGAATGACAGCTTTGATAGCAACCAAATATACTGTACATGTATACTGTGAAGTTTTCTGGAATGTAGGTGTTAGGACAACAGAGATCAACAGGAAATAAATATAGGAAATGGCATAGCAACCATACTTAAAGGCACTGCAGCAAAAGTGCACAAAAGAGATCAGGAGTTTCCTTTTCTTGGGTCAGCTAAGTTGTCAAAAATCAATATAAGAGGGGAAAGCGATAAGCACATGTTGGCAAACAGGCTGATGGCTTGCCAGAGGGGAAGGAATTTACTTGTAAGACTCTCATAGGCAGGATTAGCTATATAAACATGCTCTTACAGTTTCTTTGTTAGAAACACAACAGAAATGAATGCAACATTAATTTGAAGAAATGCAGTTGGCAGTTGCTGTCAATTGTATTATGACATGACTTTCAATTAACTTTCCACTTATTATCTGCAATATAACCAAAATCTTGTTTATGCTTCATTTAACCGTGGCAGTGATACACATCAACAAATAGTTATTAGGCTTGTCACTACACCAAATTGTTATAAATTGAACAAAACCATACATAATTCATTCCTTTTTAAACCGTACAGGATTCTAGATCACAGCATAACTCCAACTACTATAAATGAATTCAGCTTTATTCACATGCGTACTGTACAGTAGACACATAAAACAATATTTTTCTTGATTATTCATACAATTGCCGTTTGTTAGTGATGGGGAAAGAGTTAATCAAGAATATACACAATCCAATTAGATATACACATTCCAATGGGAAACACAAATGTAACAGCTTCACAAATCAGCAGCGGAACCGACAAAGATCTTAATGAAAGAGAGGGTATATGTGCACTGTATAATGAGACTAGAAAGAGGTGCATAAAATGATTAACTGAGGAAACAGATCAAACACAGCAAATATGAGAAACAATGGAACAAAAAAGTCAACTAAGAGTTCTTTGAACACTTCAACATAAAAATCCAAAGGAACAGGAATACAAGCTAAATGACAATTACAAGGTTAGCAGTTTAATCATTCTAGTCTCATATTAACCTGTTTAGTAACACTTACAATAACAGTACATGAATAACAATGTACTGATACCTAAATTAAATAATACTTTATTATGAAGTAAATGATGAGTTAAGGTGTTTACTAATCAAGAACTAGCCTTAACTATGACATGGGTCATATGAATAATGACCACTCTGGGGAGTTGGGGCCTAATGAGCCGGACTTTACTTCCGGCTCTACTACCGTTCGGACGCTCTTGCCTATCGCTCTGCGCTGTGCTCCCTATTTTTGTTCTTTTCTCAGATCTCTCTAAGATTTTAACTTCAGCAGATCAGCACAGTGCTCAAACAACACATTGTATTTTTTATTTTTTTGAAAAAAAGGACTCTTTGCCTCCCACTGCCAGCAGTTTACATTCCGGAGACAGAAAAATACAGCTGCCTACATTCAAACAGATGAGAGAAAATGCCTACTTGCTGCAGGAACTGCCACAAACTTCTACAAAGGATTGTGGTTCTTGAAACAAAGTTACTTGCTGGACTTCCAAAATAGACGGAACATACAGCAGATGGTCACCACGGACCCCCTCAGCATACAGCCGGTGAGTCCTGTGAATCTAGTGAATCTCAACAGTTTATACCAAGTGTAGAGGAACAACCCGAAACTGATCGACGGACTAATCGATGGCACAAACAGGGAGCGAGACCCAAAGGCTCTCGAGACACCAGATTGTCACGAGTATCTCGTATTGCTGCTGTAGCATCCTCTACCCCAGATACGGCTATGACAAGACTTGTAAGCACTGGTATTCTACAACCCCCTATAAATCTTGAAAACAGATTTGAAGCATTGATGAATGTGGATGAGGAATCCCAAAATATGACAAAACTTGGATCGAATCAGCCAGCAGCTAACATTGCTACTAACAGGCGCTCAAGTTCGAGCAGACAGCGGCATTCAGCTCAGAGCGCAGCCGAGCCCAGGACTCTGATAGTGGGCGACTCTATTATTAGAAACGTCAGTAGCAGGACTGCTACCACCTGCTGCTTTCCTCAAGCAACCGTCTCTGATGTGAACAAGGAACTTCGGAGCATTGTGATGAAGCACAAGACTGCAAATCGAGTCATCATCCATGTGGGCAAGAATGATATTCGGAAAGGGCAATCAGAAATGCTAAAGCAAGATTTCAGTGAACTCTTTGAAACGCTTCAAAGACTTGAAGTTCAGTCGTTCATCAGTGGACCACTCCCAGCAAGGGGAACTAACATGTTTTCACGGTTGCTTGGGTTGAATACATGGCTACAACGAACCTGCAGTACAAAAGGAGTCAACTTCATCGACAACTTCAATATTTTCTGGGGCCACAGACAACTGTTTAAACTGGATGGCCTCCACCCAAACAAACTTGGTGCAAGAGTGCTAAAGGACAATTTCTATTTCTCCCTCCGTCATCCTTCAGTGGTGTGTGTCAATCCACTCACACAGTCACCTGGACAGAATATGAGTGACCACAGGACTTCATATCAGCTTCCGAGTCATTATGTGGTTGAAGAATCCCACAAGGATACTGATAACGCCACACAGCCAAAACAAGCACTGCTCATGGACATCCCGGCTGAGCCCTGCCCACAGAGCTCATCACATGCAGACTGTGACGTATCACAACAGCTCCAAGACTCAGCACCCAAGGACGACTTTCTGGAAAACAGCCTGGGATGCCATGACAACACATTACAGTCACCGGAAACATCAGAGCTAGAGCCCCGCTCACCAGACACACTATCCCTCTCTCCAGCAACTGGACAGAATATGCCCCACTCACCAGACACACTATCCCTCTCTCCAGCATCTCCACTTCTAAGCTTTTCACAGAAAATGGAGGAATTGGTGTATGCTGGGACCAAACTCTCTGCAAGCCCGCAGATATCAACTAAAAAACGGCGGGCCCCCCAACCACCAAAGACTGCAGGCTCAGCTCTCCCGCCTCCTCCTGTGAGAGCTCTCCGACCGCTGCCACAACGCCAGGGCCCAAACCCTCCTCCATCTGCTGTAGGTGAACCAAAAACAACTGATAACAGCTCTCAGTGATATGTGTCGGGTCCCCGCTATATTAGCAGCAACATTCACAAATGTTTACAAAACAAGCGGGAACCCAGTATGCCTGTAGCCTTCTCTATTTCTGTTTTATCACGTGATAGAAGGTCTAAGGTCTTCAAAAGGCGTACGGCTGACCCATCTAATCTGCGGCCTGTTATGCATCAGTCTAAGATTGCTGTAGAGACAAAATGTAATTCCATCAAGTTAGCATTTTTAAACACTCGCTCACTAAAAAATAAATCATTTGTGATCAATGATTTAATAACCACAAACAACCTGGATTTTATGTTTCTAATTGAAACATGGCTAGAAGACAACTGCAGTGCAACAGTCCTCACTGAAACAGCCCCTCCTAACTTTCATTTTATAAGTGTCTGCAGGACTGTTAGGAGAGGTGGAGGTGTAGCTGCTCTGTTTAAAGATGTTTATCAATGCAAGCAAGTGTCATTTGGTCAGTACTTGTCTTTTGAATATCTAGGTATTGTGCTGAAAGGTGCTCCACGCATTCTGTTTATCATCATCTACAGGCCCCCAAAATACTGTCCAGCCTTTGTTGAAGAGTTCACAGAACTGTTATCAATGATTTCCTCAGAGTTTGACTGTTTTGCTATTGCAGGGGATTTTAATATTCACATAGATAATGCTGAAATCAAAACTACAAAAGAAATTATAACTGTTTTAAACACTTTTGACCTGATTCAGCATGTGCATGGGCCGACACACAATCGTGGACACACTTTAGATTTACTCATCAGTAGAGGTCTAAACATTTCATCCATTGTCATTAAGGATGTAGCTCTGTCTGATCACTTCTGTATTTTCTTTGATATATTGATCTCTGTCACCACTGAATCTAGATCTGTCTCTGTCATAAAGAGATGCATTAATGAGAACACTAGTGTGCTATTTATGAAGGCTATATCTTTAACACCAAGCAACTCTGCAGACTCTGTTGATCTTCTCCTGGATTCATTTAACTCAAAAGTTAAGAATGTTATTGATGATATTGCACCGATAAAGGTCAGCAAGAAGAATGGCAGACATTTTGTAGAATCATTTTGTAGAAAATCAACAACAGTTCAGAATATGAAAAGACAATGCAGAAAAGCTGAGCGGATGTGGCGGAAGACGAAACTTGAAATACACTATAGCATCTATAAAGACAGCCTTCATGCTTTCAATTTGGAACTAGCCACAGCTAGACAGACCTTCTTCTCAAACCTTATAAACAGTAACTTAAACAACACTCGCACTCTTTTTGCTACTGTTGAGAGACTGACAAACCCCCCAAGTCAGATTCCCAGTGAAATGCTCTCTGACAGCAAATGCAATGAGTTTGCTTCCTTCTTTTCAGAGAAGATCAGTAATATCAGGAAGGAGATTGGCACATCTTCCTGTAATACAGAGGTCACACAGATTCAACAGCAATCTCAAAAAGAAGTGACTATGTCTGTTTTTAAAAAAATTGATAGCAAAATTTTGGAAGAAATAGTACAGCATCTTAAATCGTCAACCTGCTATCTTGACACACTTCCCACATCTTTTTTTCAAAAGTGTGCTTAACTGTTTAGAAGCAGATCTCTTAGAAGTGGTGAAAACCTCACTTCTTTCTGGGACTTTTCCAAACTCCCTGAAAACTGCAATTGTTAAGCCCCTTCTGAAAAAGCGCAATCTTGATAACACCGTGTTGAGCAACTATAGACCAATATCAAATCTTCCTTTCATAGGTAAGATTATTGAAAAGGTAGTTTTTAATCAGCTGAACAACTACTTGAACTCAAATGGATACCTGGATAATTTTCAATCTGGTTTCCGCGTGCATCACAGCACAGAGACAGCACTTATTAAGATAATAAATGATATTCGCTTTAATTCTGATTCTGGCAAAATATCAGTGCTGGTACTACTAGATCTTAGTGCTGCGTTTGACACTGTCGACCATAACATACTTCTAGAGAGACTGGAAAACTGGGTCGGGCTTTCTGGGATGGCACTCAAATGGTTCAGGTCATACTTAGAAGGGAGAGGTTATTATGTGAGTATAGGAGAGCATAAGTCTAAGTGGACATCCATGACATGTGGAGTCCCACAAGGCTCAATTCTTGCACCGCTCTTGTTTAGCCTGTATATGCTCCCACTAAGTCAGATAATGAGGAAGAACCAAATTGCCTATCACAGCTATGCTGATGATACCCAGATCTACCTAGCCTTATCTCCAAATGATTATAGCCCCATTGACTCCCTCTGCCAATGCATTGATGAAATTAACTGTTGGATGTGCCAAAACTTTCTTCAGTTAAACAAGGAGAAAACTGAAGTCATTGCATTTGGAAACAAAGATGAAGTTCTCAAGGTGAATGCATACCTTGACTCTAGGGGTCAAACAACTAAAAATCAAGTCAGAAATCTTGGAGTGATTCTGGAGACAGACCTTAGTTTTAGTAGTCATGTCAAAGCAATAACTAAATCAGCATACTATCATCTCAAAAACATTGCAAGAATTAGATGTTTTGTTTCCAGTCATGACTTGGAGAAACTTGTTCATGCCTTTATCACCAGCAGGGTGGATTATTGTAATGGTCTCCTCACCGGCCTTCCCAAGGAGACCATTAGACAGCTGCAGCTCATCCAGAACGCTGCTGCCAGGATTCTGACTAGAACCAGAAAATCTGAGCATATCACACCAGTCCTCAGGTCCTTACACTGGCTTCCAGTTACATTTAGGATCGATTTTAAAGTACTTTTACTCGTTTATAAGTCGCTCAATGGTCTAGGACCTAAATATATGGCAGATATGCTCACTGAATATAAACCTAACAGATCACTCAGATCATTAGGATCGAGTCAGTTAGAAATACCAAGGGTTCACACAAAACAAGGGGAGTCCACTTTCAGCTATTATGCCGCCCGCAGCTGGAACCAGCTTCCAGAAGAGATCAGATGTGCTAAAACATTAGCCACATTTAAATCCAGACTCAAAACTCATCTATTTAGCTGTGCATTTGTTGAATGAGCGCTGTGCTACGTCCGAACTGACTGCATTATTTTATGTATAATCATTTTCTATTTAACTGTTTTAAATCTCATTTTAAATCAATTTGTATATCATTTTAAAATTCCTTGTTTTATTATTTTTAACTTCTTGTTTTTATTGCTGTGAATTATTATTTCACTTTCTTTTATGTAAAGCACTTTGAATTACCAATGTGTATGAAATGTGCTATATAAATAAACTTGCCTTGCCTTGCCTTGCCTTAATGAATAGTCGGACTTGTAACCCGAAGGTTGTGGGTTCGAATCTCAGGTCCGGCAGGAATTGTCGGTGGGGGGAGTGAATAACCAGCGCTCTATCCATCCTCAATACCATGACTAAGGTGAGACCCTTGAGCCCACTAAACCCCCAACTGCTCCCCGGGCGCCGCAGCATTGGCTGCCCACTGCTCCGGGTGTGTGTGTTCACTACTGTTTGTGCACTTGGATGGGTTAAATGCAGAGCACAAATTCAGAGTATGGGACACCATACGCCCCTTCACTCTAACTACATATTAGTAAAAACAGCCCTGGAGGGCCACTGCTAGAGTTTAGCTCAAACCCTCATCAAAATCATGTCACATCCTAACAATTCTGAAGACCTAGATTAGCTTGCTTAGGTGTCGTTGATTATTATTATAGCTAAAACTCTGCAGGACAGAGGCACCCAGGGCCATATTTGAGGAATCCTTCTATACACTGCGATATTTAATGTTTATGCTGTGCTCTTTCGTTATTGTAAGCACGGTGTATTCATGTTAGCATATTTTGTAGAAGATTGCTGTCAAAATGATTGCTGTCAATAGAGCTTATGATGGACTGAACCCATAATATTTCTTGAACAAACAGGTATGACACATCTCCAGCAGTAATGGCATACACTGAGAGCTTGGGAGAGATGCCCACGCATGGATGTTGTTATCAGAGAAGGGCAATTGAAATGACAAACCATGAAAGTATTGGATCAGGCTGAGTGTCATGATGCAGTCAGCGGTCTTGCAAAACCCCAAAGATAAGCCACACCACATCAAAAATCTCATCTGAGTTGTGGGCTTCCCCAGTTTGACTTGACAGATCTGCTGGGCTCCTGTTGCTGTTGTCACAATAACACAAACAGAAATGTAACACAAGCTTGAGAAGATACATACACATTTACAGCATTTACAGGCTCACACTCTAGTGTTTATGTAATTTATTCTACCTTAGCAATGTATTGTATGACATTTCAGTCTCTACAGTCACAGAGAACAAAAGGCATTTACAAATCCATTACCAAGTACATTCTGCCTGTTTTGAATTGCATTGTTTGAGGTGTGTATTCATTTTAAATTATAATTTTAATTCTTAAACAATTTTTTATGTGCAATTATCACCATTCATCAACTTGAAAATAATCAGGGGGTAAAATCACTAATAATAAAAAACTTTTCTGTATTCTGTTTTAAGATGATGTCAAACTGAAGAGTAAGATTGCCTTACAAAATGTAAGACTTGCTTTTAGGTGAATTATGGTAAACTTACTTTCTATTGGTAAAAAAGTTTAACTTTATTAAATAGTGTTAGATTTATACTTTAAATGGGGCAAGAAATTCAAGAATGTATTTCAAGAAGTATTCTCCTTAAGCGCTAATATTGAATTATTTTAAAATCAATCTTGTCAGTTTTTGCATAGTCAGTGTCCTGTCGGTTAATTGTTGCAATGAACATTGACTATGTTCATTGCATCAAACCAAACAGAGTAGATTAAAGACTATCAGCAACATCTGCTGATTTAAGAAAAACAACTATTGATTAGTGGTATTTGGAAAATGAACATACGGCCTGAAATTGCAATTAGTATGTTGTGCCTTATGGGTGAGAGTGTGCAGATGTTTTCTAACTAGTTTGATCATAATCAAATGTGAGCCCCTGTGGAAAGAAAGTTGGGGTTAAAGCACAAGAGCCAACTTCACAACGCAATATGAATTATATATGAATATGTGCTGCAAATGTGGAAGGGGAAAAATAACAAAAGAAAAAAAAATGTCCAAGAATCCCATATGAAAACACTGGTATATATTTTAGAATATATTTCAAAATACACAAAGATGGCCCCGGAAAAACATTGCTTGCACAGATTTAACCTGGCATACACATAACACACTAATACACTTCTAATATTTAAATCCGTTAAAGGATTGTAAGGCTACATTAATTAGGTCAACCAGAACACGGGAACACTTTCCATAACACCCGATGTACTTGTTACATTCTAAGAAGAATGGCGTAAACGCTAATATTAGTCTGTTTATTTCTTATTCCGAGATCACCGTAGACACCCGATCAAGTCCATATCCAGATCATGTGAGAGATGACCTCTACAGCCCTGAATGTCAGCAGAGATCAGGTCACCTAGATGAACCCCAGAGACAAATCCCCAGTGAAGACCTCGTCACCTAGAAGGCCATCGGGACAAGACATTGGGAACCAGATGAGTCCTCTGCACAATATGACTTTGCTGCAGTTGGAATTGAACTGCTGGTTTTTCTGACCAGTGGAAAACTGGCCCCTGGACTGAGCCTGGTTTCTCCCAAAGTTTTTGTTTCTCCATTCTGTCACCGATGGAGTTTTGGTTCCCTATCTGTTGGTGACTACGAGTTATGTCGTGACGACATTGGGGATTTGCCTGGAAGCCCCAATCATCTCTGATTTTAAGAGAAAACGCCCATGAAATTGGCTAGTGGATTTTGCATACCTGAGCCACTCCCCGTGTATACGGGTATAAAAGGGTGACAGGTGCATCCACTCATTAGATTTTTCCTTCGGAGCCGAGTCTATGAGAAGTGTGCTGATCTCCACAAGCCTTTCATATTTGATTTGTTCCTGGTTGGTGTCATGGTGAAGTCAGCGGAGTCCCTCTCAACAGCGATTCCCCTGGGCACTTCAACTAAAAGAGCAAATCACGGACGGTCGCGTCTTTTTCAAGATGCCGTTCCGTCTGTGTCCTTCTGGTTGCGGTCGTTTCCTGTCTGCGGATAACAGACACGATCGTTGTTTTCAGTGTCTGGGCTTCCAACACGCTGAAGATGCGTTCGTGGATGACTCATGCGACTGTTGTGGGCGTATGAGCATGACTGCGATCTCGCCTTTCCTTTCTCAAAGGATTGGCACCCTCTGCCACCACCCGTGCCGGTCTCTCTGGCTCGAGCAGAGGACCGCCGGCTGGCGCTCTGGGAGATCTGAGGGTGACAGTAGGAGCTTCTTTGCCGGGTACGTCCCCACAGACCTCTTACTCCTCATGCAGCGAACGTCCCGTCCAGTTCCTGGGTGATTTCGCTTGTTCGTCCCACGGGTCACCCAGCATTTCATTCGGTGCACCATCTGAGGACAGGATGTCGATCGCAGCATTGGGGGATGGGCTTACATCCTCTGAGGAAGAAGGTGTGGTGGGGTTTCCCCCCTTGGGTCTTGTCGCCACTGCCGCACCAGACCCAGAGCTGACGGCCATGCTTGCCCCGGCAGCCGTGAGTATCGGGCTAGAGGTCAACAGACCGCCCAGTCCCGAACCCTCACGGCTGGATGATTGGTTTCTCGGAGCGGGGCGTGGCTCACAACCACGTTCTGCTCCAGTGCCTTTTTTCCCGGAGGTGCATGAGGAGCTGACGAAGCCGTGGATGGCCCCTTTCACAGACAGAAGCCGCTCGTCCTTCTCCTCCGACGTCCGCTCTCGCAGCCAAAGCTTATAGTGCTGCGGGCCAGGCACGAGGGGTACAAACAGGTGCACGAGGGTAGTACCAACCTGGTAATATTACGACTGACTTCACCCGGAGATGTTGGAGTTTGCTCTTTCTCAGGAGACGGGCCAGGAGGAGAATCCTGTGTTTCTTTTTATTTCTGTTCCCACTTCGGTACCCACTTTCTCAAAGAAAGAGCAATTTCCTTTCCCTCCGGGTTCTCAGGTCCATGGGATGACAGTGTGCGATGCAGTGCTTCCTCACTCTTGCCCATGACACATCTTGCCAGCAGCCAAGAGAGGAGAGACGCAGTAACTCCCCACGCAACTCTAGCCACTCCCGTCTGGGACCCACGGAGTTTGGCAAGGATGCCTCAGAATGCGCCGCCTTCTGTATCGTCCAGCCCTACTCCCCTTCGCTGCACCACCACAGGTACGTCAATCTGGAGGTATGGCTCAAGCTGCCAAGCCCGTCTCGCTGGCTCACGTGCACAATTCTACTCGGCTATGCGATTCAGTTCCCCAGGCAACCTCCCAAGTTCAAAGGCATTCTCGAGACTTCGGTGGCAGTCCGGAACGCCCCTGTCTAGCGCGAGGAGATTGCTGTCCTCCTGGCAAAGGATGCAATCGAGCCGGTCCCTCCAGCCGAGATGAGGTAGGGGTTTCACAGCCCTTACTTCATTGTACTCAAGAAAGGTGGTGGTCACCGACCAATCCTGGATCGGCAAGTCTAGAACCGGGCTTTGAACAAGCTCCCGTTCAAGATGCTGACGCGCAGGCACATTATCAAATGCACCCAGCCCCTGGATTGGTTTAGCAGCGATCGACCTGAAGGACGCTTACTTTCATGTTTCAAGCCTTCTGCGACACAGACCGCTCCTACGGTTTGCGTTCGAGTGTCGGGCATGGCAGTACAGGGTCCTCCGCTTCGGGCCCTCCTTGTCTCCCGTGCCTTTACGAAGGTCATAGAGGGCGCCCTTACTCCTCTACGGGAAGTGGGCGTCAGGGTCCTCAACTACCTCGACGATTGGCCTATCTTGGTCCAATCTCAAGAACAGTTGTGCGGTCACAGGGACTTCAGCCAGTTGGGGCTTCGGGTAAACTGAGAAAAGAGTAAGCCCTCCCCTTTGCAGAGAATCTCTTTTCTCAGTCTGGAGTTAGACTCGGTGAGTATGACGGCCCGCCTCACGGACGAGCACACCCAAGCAGTGCTGAACTGCCTGAGTGATTGGTCTGAGTTCCTTAAGAGGCAGGAATGTGGTTCCAATGAAACAGTTTCTGAGCGTTTCCTGGGGCATATGGCGTCCGCAGCTGCAGTCACGCATCTCGGATTGCTTCATATGAGACCACTTCAGCATTGGCTACACTCCTGAGTCCCGAGGTGGGCATGGTGCTGCGGTACACTTCGAGAATATATCATTCAGCAGTGTCGCCGCTCCTTCAGCCCCTGGACGGACCTTGCCATTCTACAGGCCGGGGTGACCCTAGAACAAGTGTCCCGGCATACTATTGTCACAACATATGCCTCCAGCACATGCTGGGGTGCTACATGCAACGGGTAGGCAGCCTCAGGGCTCTGGACGGGGCCCCAACTGCTTTGGCACATCAACTGCCTAGAGCTGTGGGCAGTGCATTTAGCCTTTCGGCAGTTCTGGCCACTGCTGTTGGGCAAGCACATGCAAGTCCGCACGGACAACACTGTGGCTGTCTCGTACATCAACCGGTTGGGAGGTATACAATCACACCGCATGTCACAGCTCGCCCGCCATCTCCTCCTCTGGAGACACAAGCAGCTCGCTTCCCTGCGCGCTGTCCACATCCCGGGGAAGCTGATGCGCTCTCACCACAGCTCACGTTCCCCAGAGAATGGCGACTCCATTCCGAGATGATCTGGCTGATCTGGAGTCGATTCGGGGAAGTTCAGGTGGACCTGTTTGCTTCCCACGAGTCCTCCCACTGCCAGCTGTATTTTTCCCTGACCGAGGGCCCCCTTGGCATGGACGTACTGGCACACATCTTTACGCAAGTATGCATTTCCCCCAGTGAGCCTACTCGCACAGACACTGTGCAAGCTCAGGAATATATATGTGGACTGCACCCGGAGCTTCAGAAGCTGTGAACAGCTCTTTGTCTGCCACGGAGGTCAGCAGAAAGGGAAGGCTGTCTCCAAACAAAGTTTGGCTCACTGGATATTGGAGGCCTTCGCCTTGGCGTACCAGTTTCAAGGCGAGCCATGCCCCCTGGGGGTGAGGGCTCACATCACTCGGAGTGTTGCCTCCTCCCATGCGTTGGCACACTGCGCCTCTCTGGCGGACATCTGCAGAGCTGTGGGCTGGGCGACACCGAACACCTTCGCAAGATTCTACAGTCTCTGTGTTGAGCCAGTCTCTTCCCGTGTGTTGGGTAACAGGTAATGGGCGGGAAGAACTGGCCGGTGTCACGCTTGCTGCGCCATTCCCCCTCACCCATGGATACATTTTCTCCTCCAGTTCATTTCCCCGGATGATGAACCCTGGTGTAGTTCCTCCAAGCACCCCTGGCAGTCAGACTGGGCGGAGCAGTCTGACGCCAGGCCCAGTACTGGTGTTAGCTCACCCGGGTCTCTGGTCAGCCCCTGTACTGGGCTAGGTGTCCGTATGACCTGATTCCCCTTCGGGTAATCCCATATGTGTATTCTTCCACAGTAAGTTTTCCCTCACGGTAAACCCGTGTCTTCTCTTTGACAGAGCTCTCTGTCATGTAGTACTGCCCCATGCCTGGGTCAGTCCATATCAGTGTCTCCACATGTTACCTCCCTTCGGGCAGGATGCGGCCTCCGTTGCGCCCTTCTCTGGAAGGCTCGCTACCCTGTCGTTACTGCCAAGCTGTAACAACATATAGGAAAGACTTGAAGCCATCTTTCACTGAAGGTCGAAATCCCTTCTGATTTATGTGGGGAAAGGAACAGCGGCTTGGCTATCTCCAGCAGCGATGTACTCAGTGGTCCCTGCGGGCACCAAGGTTAGCGAATTTGCGCTCGGGCGATGGGAAAGTTGCATGGCATTTTTCTGTCACGCGCTCGTTTGTTAGCATCTGCATGCAACAAGGTTGTGACGGGGTTCAGCTTGTGGCGATTTCCACGGGACCCCTTTGTCGTCATGACATAACTCGTAGTTACAGACAGATAGGGAACATCTCGGTTACATCCGTAACCCCCATTCCCTGATGGAGGGAACGGAGACATTATGTCCCCATGCCACAATCTTGAACCATCACTGGTTGGGACTCGTTCTGGGCTCCTCAGCATAAAATCTAATGAGTGGATGCACCTGTCGCCCTTTTATACCTGTAGGCATGGGGAGTGGCTCAGGTATGCAAAATCCACTAGCCAATTTCATTGGCGTTTTCTCTTAAAGTCAGAGATGATTGGGGCTTCCAGGTAAATCCCCTAAATCATCACGACATAACGTCTCCGTTCCCTCCATCAGGGAACAGGGGTTACGTACGTAACCTAGACGTTCCTTGCCGCTGTCGCCTCTGGCTTTCTTAGTTGCGGTATCGTCAACTTGATTGCACAGATACTATTTAAACTGAACTGAGCTGGATGAAGACATCACTGAATTCAATAATGAAATGCATTTAACTGAAAATTGAGCGTTTAATCTTGTTATTTTACGTTACTGACACACTATTTTGATATAGGAAAGTTGCTTTGACACAACCTGTATTGTTAAAAGCGCTATATAAATAAAGGTGACTTGAATTGACTTGACTTAAAAAAAAAAAAAGTGGGCTCCGGTCTCGCCTGTTCCGCCCTGGTGGGCTCCGGTCTCATCCGCTCTGCCCTGGTGGGCTCCGGTTCCGTCTGCTCCGCCCTGGTGGGCTCTGGTCTCGTCTGCTCCGCCCTAGTGGGCTCCGGTCTCGTCTGCTCCGCCCTGGTAGGCCCCTGTCTCATCAACTCCGCCTTGGTGGGCTCATGTCTCGTCTGCTCCGCCCTGGTTGGCTCAGGTCTCGTCTGCTCAGCCCTGGTGGTCTCCGGTCTCGTCTGTTCAGCCCTGGTGGGCTCCGGTCCTGTCTGCTCCGCCCTGGTGGGCTCCGGTCCTGTCTGCTCCGCCTTGGCACCCTGCTCTGCCGGCTTTGCCTCGGTTCCTGGTCTTATCACTTCCACATGGACCTGGCCCTCCGTCCCTCCCCCGGTTCCACCTCCGCTCCACCCCCCTCCTGGATTGTTCAGTGTTTGGAGCGTCTGGAAGCCGCTCCTTAGGGGGGGCTATGTAACGAATCCTGTCCATGCACTCCCTGTTACTCACCACCAGAGGTCACTCGCTCACCACATGGACTCCTGCACCACACTAACGGTTGCACATCACCTAAGACTACATTTCCCATGACCCATTGCACTGATATCACACAGCTGATTGCACTGATCGCACTCTATATAAGCCTTGGACTTCCTCTCTGTCATCGCCGAGTATTTTATAGCGTATATCCCAGCGATAGTTACTCTACAGAGCCCACTCAGTCGTTATAGTCTTGCCTTGCCTGTGTTCTAGTGTTTTGATACCTGCTCGTGTACCTGGATTATCTCTCTGCCTTGCCCTGTTGGATATTGTTCGCAGATCGCAGACCTACACTTGCCCTAGGATTACTCTCTGTCTTGCCATTGATATACCTGTTTACCAATGTGTGACCCATGCTTGTTTCCGACCATGCCTCCTAATAAAGCCCTGCAAATGAATCCGCATGCCTCTTGTCTTGTCGTCCTCGTAACATATATTGAAATTGCCCACATCTTGGTCAACATTTTATGACAATTGTGCTTTGTTGGATCCAGCTCTACTTGACAGCATTGCAGAAAAAGGGTTTTAGCCACTGAGATCTGTGCAGTTGGTGAAGTCTTGCCATTCATTACAGAAATGAGGAGGAAGAGACAATAGATAGAAAATAATAGAACCATATCTTCATAGTCCCTCTGAGATTGTTGCTGCATGCTCCGGTCTGTTGTGCCCTCACCTCATCTTTCAAGTGACAAGTGGGTTTGTTTTCCTCATGAAAGTTGACACCAAATAGCTCATCCAGATAAATTCTACTCAAACCACACAAAAAGAGTGTTCTTTCTACTCTGATATAACAGAAAAAGGACCCAATAAAACCAAAGTGGAAAAATAGGAGAAGGCAAAAACATGTACATTGAAGGCAAAAAACGATGGAGCAATTGGGCCATTGAAAAGAAGGTGGATGACAACCAATTATTGACGACAAGATGAGACTGTATGTGTGGCCCCTACACAAGACCACAGTCGAGTCAAGGGCCCTATTTGGAACCAGACAAAACTCGAAAGGAATCCCTCATTAGATTATCCTCTTTTTCCCTCAGAAGCTTCATGCAAATGGCCGGTGGAATGAGGGTCTAATCCTGCTGTTGACAAGACCGCAGGGAATCGTCCCGTCTGCGGCGGATTCATTCTAGTGTCATTCTGTCTCCTCTGATCCTCACAGCAGCAACGGCGTGTTGAGGGAGACAGCTCTTTCTCAACTTCTCTTTTATACTCTTTCATTTCTCACTCCCCCTGCCAATCCAGTGCTGTTTCACTGAACGCATAGAGAGAGAAAGATGAAGACTATTCCCTTTTGTCCAATGTCACACTATCCTCCCCAGCTAATATAAAATAAATGCTTGTAAATGTGCTGAAGTTTCTGAAGAAAGATACCTTTATGACCTGACATCAGTCTCTGAAAGTTACCCAACAGCAAATGAGCCCACACATTTCAAGAGCTAGTGCCATCTCATTAGTATTCATAGGTGAGTGTTTTTTGTTTCAAGTATAGGCATTTTGGCTCTGTGGATTGTAGAAAATAAATTCACTTACAACACACTTTTCAAACTCTCACTAATTTGTATAACAAAGTATCAATTGTCAGTGCATATCCAGTGTATATCATGCTGTCACTTTTGTTAACTTTCAATTTTAGAATTTTAGTTTTCAGTTTACAAGTATAATTTCTAGCATATTGCAAATATGTATTAATAAATGTTGGAAATGATGAATGTGATATTATTCACTGTACAGTGAAATGTCTTGTTACTTTAATGGTCAGGTAATGTATAAAAATCATAAATTATGCAGAATTATTTATTTATTTATTTATTTGAATGATTAAATATATGCATAAACCTTGTAAGGCCCGGCTCGATCGACCCAATGACGGCAGTCGTTCAGCGGGTGAAGGGCTTTGCGTATTACAGTCTTTCCTTTTCACGACACAACAAGAACATTAAAATGGAACACTTTTTCTTATATATTTTGTCTCGTTATTTCATCTGACTCCATAAATGAAAAGGTTTTAATGATATCTGGGCATCATTAAAATATGAACGAATGATTGATTATTCTTATCAGCTCTTTTTTAATACTTTACCCGCCCAGATGTAGGGAAACTATATCGCTCAGAGGCCCTGTTTTTCACAGGTCTCACGGACACAATCTCGTCAGGCCCGGTCATCAATCAGAGGTAAATTATGGTTATGTATCTAAGATTTGCCGTAAATTCACACGTACACAATCAGAGACATCGAATAACCCTCTTGGAGCCCCCTCAGAACTTGAGTTCAATCGTTTACTTCAGTAAAGGGTTTTGGCCACTATCAGATATGTTAGCAGATCAATGTACTACACTCGTAATAGCTTTGGGTTGGTCAAATCCTTGTTTAAAGTAACATTAAATCAAAAGTCAGAGGTATGGGCGTACCCGAGTTTAGTCTGATCAGACGGCGTTCGCCGTCCCTAAATGGAATTAACCCGCCCCTGCATCCAAGTACACTTAAAAGATGCTGGATATTAGCCGTCGCTAAAACTGACGCAGGCTTGCGGAAATATACGGATCCGCTAATCTAATAGGGAGAAAGCAATCGTAGAGGCAGTTAGAATAGAATCAAACGTTACAATTTATTGACCAGGTAATCGAAGCAATAATTCAAAACTCCAATGTTACAAGAATAGAATCATCAGTTAACCATACCTGGCAATGAAAAACTACACACAAGTGATTTGTGTGGGCAGTCAAACCTACAGACGCCCAGAACTTTGTGTCCCCTTTCCTTATATACCCAGATAATTCAATAACCCACCAAATGGTGGCATCTTTGTTATTATGATTAGACTTTAGAATTTGCAACCAAATGGCTCCTGATATCCTGTGGCAGGGAATGCTTATTTACATACAGGAGGTGTTTTGAATGGAAGATCAGGGGGAGGGCACACTTTTGAGTTGTGCACTATACTTCTCATACTTTAGAACTTCTTTTAGCTTTTCATTATGATTGGGAGAATGAGACCATTTTACCAGGCGCACTGAGACATTTCAAAAGATATCAAACATGTATGGTTACTTTTTTGTACACATTACATTGCATGGGTTTTCAGTGGGCTCTAGGTGGGGAGGAGAAGGGGAAAGATGATGAGACCGCCAGTACGGGGTGTGGACAACCACACCCTGTGTTGCGTCTTGGATGTTACTGTTACATATTGTATGTACTTGACTTGACATATGCAAGAGACAGTTTTGTGGATTCCCAGGGGGGGCCTTTTGTCCTCTCGGGGGGGGGGGGGGGGGGCAGACATACTGGCACCAGGCTTACAACATTGCTAGAAGAGTTGCCAAAGTAAAGTAACCAAAATGCCACTGGGAGAAAACACATATAAAATTGCATACAAAAAAATTTAAGTACCAATATTATGTTAATACCCAGATATTTGTACATCTAGTTCTAGTGTCCATACATTTATTTAAAATTGCTGGTATATTTATACCATAATACATGGATAAACATATTAATTAATAATACATTTGTCATGATCTCCATCATTAACTCAATAAACATGACTACTGAACTCACCAGTAATGCAAAGGTTCCAGAATTTCCAGTTTGGACTAGCATTTGAAAAGTGGAAGATCCTTTGTAAAATTCATACATCTATAAAGTGAAAATGAAGTGACGTGTGGCGATCCATACTCAAAATTTGTGCTCTGCATTTAACCCATCCACGTGCACACACACAGTAGTGAAAACACATCCGGGGGAGTGGGCAGCCATATTGCTTGCGGCGCCAGTTGGGGGTTTGGTGCCTTGCTCAAGGTTTTCACCTCAGTCGTGGTATTGAGGGTGGAAGAGAGCACTGGTTAGTCACTTTCCCCACCTACAATCCCTGCTGGACCTGAGACTCGAACCGGTGGCTTTTGGGTTACAAGTTCGACTCTCTATCCAATAGGCCACGATTGCCCACTAAAGTAGTACATGTATAAAAGGCTTTGCATTTTATATTATAGAAGATGTGCATACATTGATACTGTGTCTGTATTAAACTAAAATTATCATTTTATGTGATAATATATGTAATTATTAATGCGATATCATGAATAAAAATAGAATTTCAAGAAAGTGGTAAAAGAAGAATGATTGTATGACAGCACCATATTCCTCGTTCTTTGACTACTTTCAAGTTAGCCTGTCAGAAACAGAGTAAAATGGTCATAAGATGCATTTGCTGTAGTTATTTTATAATTAATGTGATTCTGTGTTACTCAGCCACTGTGAAATTCTCTTTTAAAGCATATGAGCTGACTGAAGTGCTGAGATATATAATACCAGCGCTTCTTCATTCTTACCCTCCAAGAGCCTTTTACACATTTTCTGAATGGATGTTAATTGTACAGTTATAATGAAGGGAAAGTTGTTCTGCATAAATCAAGAAAAGCAGAACAGCATTATATATTATCTGAAGGGCTCAACACTTAAAATAAGGCTGCAATTCTAACTCACATTATACCTTTCAAATTAAAATGCAGAACAAATGTCATTAATTATTAGTTGTATTAAGTGCAAGTTGTGTTTGTCAAGCAAGTAAATAGAATATATTAATCTATGACTTCTTATTTTTTTTTTTAGTCCAGCGGCTCAAAGGGGCCCCTCTGAAGTCCAGCCAGGACGATAGAGAGGTCCCAAGAGAGCACAAGGGGTGGCCTGGAGGGATTCATCCTCTTGGCACCCTTCAGGAACCTCACGATGAAATCGTGCTTTCCCAGGGACCGGCCATCCACTGCATCGTGGTGGGCCACGATAGCGGCCATATACACTTTCAAGGTGGAGGGTGACAGCCTAAGCTCCAATCTTTCTTGCAGGAAAGAAAGCACTACTCCAATCGTGCATCTTCGGGAGTCTTCTCGGCGAGAATAACACCAGTTTGCGAACAGACTCCACTTCAGTGCGTAGGTTTGCCTTGTTGAAGGAGCTCTAGCCTGAGTGATGGTCTCTACCACTGCCGATGGTAGACCGCTTAAGTTTGCCACGTCCTGTCCAGGAGCCACACATGGAGGTGCCACAGATCTGGATGCAGGTGCCATATGGTGCCGAGCCCCTGAGAGAGGAGGTCCTTCCTCAGAGGAATGCGCCAGAGAGGTGCTGTCGCGAGGGAAATTAGTTCGGGAAACCAGGTCCGGGTGGGCCAATGCAGCGCACCCAGCAGGACTTGTTCCTCGTCCTCCCTGAGCTTGCATAGTGTATATCAGTATATCTTTAAAATTTTCATTTATCTTGCTTCGTGGCCAATGATAAAATAAACAAAATTAGTACTTTATCCAATTTGAGCTAGGTAACGTAATCTATGGCAAAATAGTTTAAAACTCTGAAAATCACACAGCCCAAGACATCATTCTTTATAAATGAAACAAGGTTTATTTGATAACTGTTATTCTATAATACATGGACTAAACTTAATAAAAACATATACACACATACACTTAAACATACACACACATTTGGGGTTTTGCGGTTAACATTAGAAGAAAGTTAAAGGCTAGCATTTGTGTTATCTCGTAACTTTAACTAGAGGAAGATCACAAGCAGAGAATTTGCTGTCCTTTCTGCGTACAGACCAATTCATCAGTTCAGTAAGATCAGAGATTATTGTTTGATTTACTTGCGTTCAGCTGAGTTTCTGTTTCTGCATATTTTCTTCGGATGGCTGAGAGAATCTCCGGCGCTGACGTCGTTGTTGCGTGACGTCACTGGGGAAACCCTCTTGCAATTGTCGGTCTGCCTGGTTTCTTTGTTGAGCTGCTTGCTTAAAGTTGTTACGGCTTAGGCGAAGTTTTGAATTCTTTTAGGTGGTCAGCTTCAGCCTGATGGTAAGGCGGTGATCCAGCGCGGCCAGTGAAGATGAAGCCGAAGCTTCCGGTTCGTCAGCGAGTGAGCAAGTAAAACCAGACTGATCCAAAAGCTGTAGTGTTCATTTTTAAATAGCTAGATTTGGGTCCACCCACGGGCAGCTGTCCCAATCAGATTGTTCTTGTGGAGTGGAGCCCCGCCCCGCACGGCTTCTTTTCCCATGCCTACATCATCTGATATTTAATTAATCACATGAAGGAAGATATACTTACAGACCTTTATACGTGCTGTAATGATGCATTATGATGCTAAAGTTTAACTGTCATCCACACCAACTTATTGCTGATGACAACAGCTTCTGTTAGAGACTAAACATTCCGCATTTGACACACAAAGTACATCTACTAATTGTATCTACTACACAGGTTAAGAAAATACCATCGGTTCCATTACACAGCAAGCTTATAAAAGACAGAATACAACATTAATATATATTGTTTCTTGAGTACATTGTTTTAATAGCAATGAGTTTCCTCTTAGAAATCCTCTATGTAGGTTTGAGTCTCTTTGTCTGTTCACAAACGAAAGAGCGAGAGCTCCCTGGAGCTGCTCGAGGAGGGGAAGAAGGGGTTCTGAGGTCATGCGAAAGTCACGTCTTTCGGGATCTGGGAAACGTCCGTCAACGTATATCCCTTGTTGGTTGATTAAATCGTAAATGTAGGTGTTAACCGATCAGGGGATCCCGGGAGTGTCTGTAGACGCTGTCCTATTCTCATGATAAGAAGTTAGAAATTCTGTCTCTGGGAGTAAAGGTCAGTTCTTAGCTGGCAAGGAGGTGGCACTATAAATCTTTCTCTTCCTGTGTCCTTGCGGAGATAAGCAAAGAGGTGGTCCTTATCAGGTTCCTTTGATGTGTAAGATTCCGTGGTAAAATGGGCCTGTTCACATAAGTGCTACATCTTTTTGAACACCCCATGCTTTTTGTTGAGTTCCTCAGGTGTTGCTGTAGGGTAGACCTGAAAGCAAAACCACACAATATCAGTACAGCAACAAATTAATTGTGCTTAGCTCTTCATAGTGAATGCCACTGTTTTCTGAAATAGAAAATAAATAATTCCTTACATTTATATAGCGCTTTTCTGGGTACTCAAAGCGCTTTACATAGAAGGGGGAAATCTCCTCATCCACCACCAATGTGCAGCATCCACCTGGATGAAGCGATGGCAGCCATATTGCACCAGAACGCCCACCACACACCAGCTTATTGGTGGAGAGGAGACAGAGTGATGAAGCCAATCAGTGTATGGGGATGATTAGGAGGCCATGATGGTCAGAGGCCAATGGGCGAATTTGGTCAGGATATTGGGGTTACACCCCTACTCTTTTTCAAAGGACATCTTGGGATTTTTAATGACCACAGAGAGTCAGGACCTCGGTTTAACGTCTCATTCGAAAGATGGTGCTTTTTTAAAAGTATAGTGTCCCCATCACTATACTGGGGCGTTAGGACCCACACAGACCGCAGGGTGAGCACCCCCTGCTGGTCTGACAAGCACCTTTTCCAGCAGCAACCTAGTTTTCCCAGGAGGTCTCCCATCCAGGTACTAACCAGGCTCAGCCCTGCTTAGCTTCATTGGGCAAACAGTCTTGGGCTGCAGGGTGATATGGCTACCGACGAAATAGCCAAAAGCTGGCTTAACAGATAGACGTACTACATAAAAATTGCTCTGTGCCTACTCTTGGTGACCACCTTCTCTGGGTGCTAGACTGTGTTCAGCAAAATCACCAAGATGCTGACCATAAATAACTGGAATTTCAGTCATGAAACTACTACATACTTCATGGCATAAGAGGATAGGTCCTGATAGTAATCTGTCAACAAATGAGCTTGGTTCTTATACTTTTAACAATCTTCCTTCAGCTTGCTCTAAGCCAGTTCACTGTAGTCTATTCAGTTTTCTCTTTAACCACCTTCCTCTTTTACAGCACTACCTCAAACACTGATGTTTTAGTTTTGTCAGAGAGTGCTGCAAATCTGAGAAGGTACACTGCAAAATCACAGAGACTCTGCAAAGTTATGTTCTGTTATTTAACCAAAAGTTTTTTTTAAAAATCAGCTAAACTTATATATATATAATTTGTTTTGCTGCTAAAACGTGATATAAGCATCTAGTGTTCAAAGAGAATTTAAGACATGCAAGTCCAGTTATGCTTTGGAAAACATGTTCTGAGCATTTATGATCGATTTCAAACCAACCCAGCTTTCTCCACACCCACAATTCTGAAAAATGCTTAGTCTGAGATTTTTCGAGGGTGTAGGGCTCAAAGTCACCAGTTATGAGGTAGAATCAAAAGTCAAAACATGATTTTGTAAAAAAACAAATGCACTTAATATTGGTTATCAATCTAGAGGCTGAACATGCAGAGGAGAATACACAGCAGCAGTAAATGTTTATCAGAGAGCGTACTATTTTTGAGAAGCTCAACATGAGATTCATCACCCTCGGTGAAGAGCTTTTGGCATCAGTCCATTCTAATCAGCCTATTAATCAACATCTCCTGTAAACTGCAATCATCAATCATGCACACCCAAAAAACAAACACTCGCTAATACCATCACGTTCAGCTTAAATCAAAGCACTTCATCGTCTCACAGCTTCTGATTAAATAAAGACAAAACTGTTCTATTGTTGCCTCAAATTTGCAGTCTTTGCATTACCTTTGTCACCCAGAAAAAAGTCACCACCTTTATTCTGTCTATCATTTTTCTTTACATCTATCTTTTTTTACTTCCCATCATCCTTGAATTCACATGTAGAGGTTGACAAGTGCCTGTTCAAGCAATGTTCTAGTGTGGACTTTCAAAGAACATGTTACAGTGATCTAAAGTTAATCTGTGATGGTAAAACAGATTAGCTTGGCACTTGTAAAGCATATGAACTATATTCACAACACAACAATTTCCAATTTAGATTTTCAGAAATATGTTTTACAATTGTACATTTATATTCTAAGTATATAAATGATGTACTTCTCAAATCAGTATTTAATTAGGATGTATTCATTGTGAAATTGATGTGAATTTTAAACATCAGCTATCATGTGCATCAGTGCTGATTACACACAACAACAAGGCACACACATTAATCATGACATTATAAATGACATTAATTTAAGGTCAACTATTTTTTTATTATACATACTGTATTATACAGTAGTCCATGTACAGCATCTCATGGTTAACATTTTTTGCAATATCACTGCAACACTGACCAATTTGGTCTCAGAAACTCAACATTCTGACAAATTGCTTTAGATGGTCATCTGCGTTTTGCACATTGATGCACACTTAGAGGCTTTCTGCTGACTGCAGAGCTACTGGTTAGTAGCTGTTGATGGTATAGGAAATTAAAACGCTTCTGGCTTTTAATTATGTGTGGAAGGGCTGATCAGAGAGGGAAAAACATCACAGCAGCCCAAATAACCATGAACAAAGACAATGACACACATACATATAATTTTCATGTTGAAAATAAAAAGGAGAGGAACAGAAAATAACCAAATAAGGAATACTCTCAAATCAACACAATACGCCTTTATTTTCAAACTGCCTGTGGTTTAGTAAGTGAGTTTTTTGAGTTTAAGATCTGTGTTGAGCACTGTTTCCCTGCTGAATAAATCAATTGAATCCAGCCCAGCTGATTTCCTATTCTGGCTAGGCTTAAGCTGGACTCTTTTGTGGTTTTAGAGGTTTAAGCACATTTTAGATCGGTTGGGAGGGCAGAAATGTAAAAATATGCAATTTAGAAAAATAAGAAAAGATTAGTCTGAACCAAAAATATTTATCCTACAATGAATTCTACTCACGAAGAAAAAAGAACCTCTACCTAGATTTTTGCAAAACAAAAAAAACAACTACAAAAATTACAGAAAATTCACTGCAGTTTCCAGCAGAATTGAACACTAGCGGCAGTAAAACACCAACAGCAAGTTCAATATGCAGTTCTATGGCTTTCTGATAAAGTAAACTGGTTTTGGTTTTCCTCACTTCCTGTTTGGCCATGGCCGTTCTGCTGAGAGGTTTGCGTTTGTAGCTCTGAGTAGCTTCGTTTTTCTGTTGAATTTCTATCTTAATTTCACTCTCTGTTGTTTAAATATAACTTAATTCCCACCATATTTTTTATATTATCTATAAAGCTAATCTGACTAATTTGATTGTTCTCTTTTAATCTTAAACCGCGAGTGCAGCGCATTAGCATTTTTTAGCCGGTTAGCTTGAGGATAGTAAGAATGTGAGGGCTGTAGATACGGCTTTGGATTTGACTAGCTCAGGGAGTCCTGTAAATTGTTCGGCTCCGGATGAGCCCGTGCAGCAGGGCAATTAGGTGACTGTGAGGCGGCATAGTCGCGGGTCAAAACACCGCTCTTCCATTCCGATTAAAACATTAAACATGTTCTCCCCACTCAGTGACGCACTCACTGAGAAACCTGATGAAAGTGCTCTAGTTATTGGCAATTCTATTGTACGGAACGTGAAAATAGAGACACCAGCCACCATAGTCCATTGTTTACCGGGAGCCAGAGCGCCTGACATCTTGGCAAATTTAAAAGTGCTGGCTAATGCTAAACGTAAATTCAGTAAGATTATTATTAACGTCGGCACTAATGATTTTCGACTTCACCAGTCGGAGATCTCTAAAAATAATGTTAAAGAGGTGTGTGAACTTGCAAATACGATGTCAGACACTGTAATATGCTCTGGCCCGCTCCCTGCATACTGGGGCGATGAGATTCATAGCAGACTGTTGTCACTCAATGGCTGGATGTCTAAGTGGTGCCCGCAGAATAACATAGGTTTTATAGACAACTGGACTAGTTTTTGGGGCAGACTTGACCTGTTGAAAAGAGATGGTCTTCATCCCTCCTGGGGTGGTGCCGCTCTTCTCTCTAGGAATATGGCACATAGTCTTAGAGTTCGTACTTGACTAACTGGGGCCCAGGTCAGGAAGCAGACATACTGGCTAAACCGACCGTCTGCTAGCCACCTCACGTCACAGAAGTCAGTTAATTCTCAGCACATAGAGACCCTTTCACCTAGATATCACACTATAGAGACAGTGTCTGTTCCCTGAACTAGAAAATACAAAAAAAAACGTCCAAACAGTTTATTAGTAACAACTTAATCGATGTTCAACAAATGAAAAATGTATATAACACAGAGAAACAAATGATAAAGCTTGGCTTATTGAATATCAGGTCCCTTTCTATGAAAGCACTTTTTTGTAAATGATATGATCACTAATCATAAACTAGATGTGCTCTGTTTGACAGAAACCTGGCTAAAACCAGATGAGTACATTATTTTAAACGAGTCTGCCCCCCAAGATTACTGTTACAAAAATGAGCCACGTCCAAAAGGCAAAGGGGGAGGTGTTGCTACAATTTATTGCAATAATCTCAGTATTTATCAGAAAACAGGCTTTAAGTATAACTCCTTTGAAGTAATGGTGCTTCATATAACATTATCTAGAGAAAAAAGTATTAATGATAAATCCCCTGTGATGTTTGTACTGGCTACTGTATACAGGCCACCAGGGCACCATACAGACTTTATTAAAGAATTTGGTGATTTTATATCAGAGTTATTGCTGCCTGCGGATAAAGTCTTAATTGTTGGTGATTTTAATATCCACGTTGATAATGAAAAGGATCTATTAGATCAGAATTATTGGACATTCTGAACTCTATCGGGGTTAGACAATACGTGTCAGGACCTACTCATTGTCGAAATCATACTTTAGATTTAATACTGTAACATGGAATTGATATTAATGGGTTTGAAGTTCTGTAGCAAAGTGATGATATATCAGATCACTATCTAGTCTTGTGTAAACTCCATGTAGCTAAATTTGTAAATTCAACTCCTTCTTACAAATATGGTAGAATCATCACTTCTACCACAAAAGACTGCTTTGTAAGTAATCTTCCTGATTTATCTCAATTCCTCAGCATATCCAACAGCGCAGAAAAACTTGATGATGTAACAGAAACTATGGATTCTCTCTTTTCTAGCGCTTTAGATACGGTTTCTCCTTTACGCCTAAGGAAGATTAAGGAAAAGAGTCCAACACCATGGTATAATGAGCACACTCGCGCCCTAAAGAGAGCAGCCCGGAAAACAGAGAGCAGCTGGAGGAAAACAAAACTAGAGCTATTTCGTATGGCTTGGCGGAAAAGTACCCTATCCTACAGAAAAGCATTAAAAACAGCTAGATATGATTACTTTTAGTCTATTTTAAAAGAAAACAAACATAACCCCAGGTATTTATTAAATAGAGTGGCAAAATTAACAAAAAATAAAACATCAACTGGTGTTGACATTTCCCAACAGCACAGCAGTAATGGCTTTATGAACTATTTTACTTCCAAAATCAATACTATTAGAGATCAAACTGTAATCATGCAGCAGCCAAATTCAGTATCACATCAAATTGTGCACTATAGATCCCCTGAGGAACAATTTCACTCATTCTCTACTATGAGAGAGGAAGAATTGTATAAACTTGTTAAATCAGCTAAACCAGCAACATGTATGTTAGACCCTATTCCATCTAAACTACTAAAAGAGGTGCTTCCAGAAGTTATAGATCCCCTTTTGACTATCATTAATTAATCATTGTCATTAGGGTATGTCCCCAAAACCTTTAAATTGGCTGTTATTAAGCCTTTCATTAAAAAAACACAATTTGACCCCAAAGATCTAGTTAATTACAGACAGATCTCGAATCTCCCTTTTCTGTCAAAGATACTAGAAAAGGTAGCATCCTCACAATTATATTCCTTCTTAGAGAAAAATGATATCTGTGAGGATTTCCAGTCAGGATTTAGACCAACTCATAGTACTGAGACTGCTCTCATTAGAGTGACAAATGACCTGCTCTTATCATCTGATCGTGGTTGTATTTCTCTATTAGTGCTCCTGGATCTTAGCGCTGCGTTCGACACTATCGATCACAACATTCTTTTGAATAGACTTGAAAACTCTGTTGGCATTAGTGGAAGTGCATTAGCATGGTTCAAATCATACTTATCTGACCACCATCAATTCATAGTAGTGAATGAAGAGGTATCATATCGATCACAAGTGCAGTATGGAGTACCTCAAGGCTCAGTACTAGGGCCGTTACTTTTCACACTTTGTTACCCTTGGGAAATATAATCAGGAAACATGGGGTTAGCTTATACTGTTATGCTGATGATACTCAGCTCTATATTTCTTCATGGCCCGGTGAAACACACCAAATTGAGAAACTTGTGGAATGCATAGTCGATATAAAAAACTGGATAACGAATAATTTCTTACTACTAAATTCTGAAAAAACAGAGGTGTTAATTATCGGACCTAAAAACCACACAAGTAATAACCTAGAACACTGTCTAACACTTGATGGCTGCTCTCTTGATTCTTCATCATCAGTCAGGAACCTAGGTGTGCTATTTGATAGCAATCTCTCCTTTGACAGCCACATTTGAAAAACTGCATTCTTCCATCTTAAAAATATATCTAAACTGAGACCTATGCTCTCAATGTCAAATCCAGAAATGTTAGTTCATGCGTTTATGACCTCAAGGTTAGATTATTTTAATGCTTTATTAGGTGGTTGTTCTGCACGCTTAATAAACAAACTACAGATGGTCCAAAATGCAGCAGCTAGAGTTCTGACCACATTAGTCCGGTTATGTCAACATTACACTGGCTCCCTATTAAACATTGTATAGATTTTAAAATCTTATTAATTACTTATAAAGCCCTGAATGGCTTAGCTCTTCAGTACTTGAGCGAACTCTTATCGCATTATAGTCCCCCACGTCCGCTACGATCTCAAAACTCTGGCCATTTGATAATACCTAGAATATCAAATAATAAACTATAAAATGCATCATTCATTCATTCATGATGAAGTGCTCAAAAAATTACCTTTGGTGTTGTAGTACTTGTATGGTGCCTTTATGGTGTTTTTGTTCTTTTTGGAGTTTGATACATATGGTCAACATGAACTGCTGTTGTTTGGAAAAGAGTTTGAAATTACTAATTGACACTCGATAAAATAAAATAAAAAAAGCTGAAATGGCATGGTTGATTCAGCAAAAGTATTTATTTGTCTCAGATTTGCTTGGTAATACTATCGGTTGGATGGTGGAGGTAAGATATTGTTTATACTGTATACTGTTGTGATTGACAGGACTAGATGAACAAACTCATATAGAACATTTGTTTATAAATCCATTTAGATGGTTGTTGTTTCATGTAGTCCTAGCATGCCTTGAGGTCAGTCTGATGTTTTAAGGCATTACATGTGTTTTTGTTTTATAACAAATCAAATCACTTTTATTGTCACATCACCATAGCACATGTGCCTTGGTGAGTGAAATTCTTGAGAGCGTGCTCCAGACAGTGCAGAAACAATTTACTTATAGACAGTACATACTTACAGACTTACACAGATGACAAAGTATATGTATGTGTATATTGCACAAAGTAGACACAAGTGTACTTTTTAAGACATATTTACAGTTATCAATACACATTATACACAGTATGTACACATTCTACATTATGTACACACACAATATGCAAAGGTGCAGCAGATTTTACATAGGCCGTATACGCAATGTCATGGATGTGCATTGCATGGTATCCAGTGGTAGCAGATAGGTTGTTGTGTGTGTGCGTGTAGTCCAGTTGAACTGTGTTAAAGTGCAGTGCATGGCATATCGTAAAGTGGGAGTGTGCTGTAGGGTGTATTAGTATTTGCTGTTCATTAGCCTGATGGGAAAAAGCTATCCCTCAGTCGGCTAATGCGGTATCGGATGCTGTGGAGACGTCTTCCTGTGGGCAGCAGAGAGAGCAGACTGTGGGATGGGTGGCTGGAGTCCTTGATGATCCTCCTGGCTTTCCTTATACACCGCCTGGTTTAGATGTCCTGGAGGGAGGGAAGCTCACCTCCAACAATGTGGCAGGCAGTTCGCACGACCCCTTGTAGAGCTTTGCGGTTGCCAGCGGTGCTGTTTCCAAACCAGGCGGTGATGCAGCCGGTCAGGATGCTCTCCACAGTGCAGGTGTAGAAGGATCTGAGGATGCTGGGGCTCCTTCCAAATTTCCTCAGCCGTCTTAGAAGAAGAGACGCTAATGTGCCTTCTTCAGCACTGCATCTGTGTGAGCAGACCATGTGAGATCCTCGGTGATGTGAACGCCAAGGAACTTAAAGCTGTTAACCCGCTCCACAGGTGTCTTGTCGATGGTGATGGGTGTGTGTTCTCTGCTCTGTCTCCTGAAATCCACCACCAGCTCCTTGGTCTCATCGATGTTGAGTGAGAGGTGGTTCTCCTGACACCGTTTAGTCAGGGTACTCACCTCCTCTCTGTAGGAGGTACAGTAGAATATACATTCCCCAATGTATAACATAAAGGGAAACATGTCAATGACTGCTTGCAAAAATATTTATGCTGTTGCCATCACAAGGGGTGGGAGGGTGTTGGGCATGATAAAGAGATAAAATCTGGTATTTGAAAGGGGGAAAAACTATTTTTATTTCTTAGGATCTTGGCTTCTTCACACATCAGTTTTCAGAGAAACCTGGCATCATGAATAATACATTACTGCATTGATAATCATTTTCATATTTTTCTAAAGGTCTCCAGGGTTGAATATGCCTGCTCCCAAATGAAGCATGAAACAAAAACTTTTCTTCTGGAAAACTTTATATGTTCAACAAATCCTTTATTTTGATATGTTGGCCAAAGAACAATGCAGTCTTCTACAGTACTATTAACAATATTGGACATCTTCAATTCAGCACTTTCATGTTTATCTGTGATGTTACAAGTAACATTGGCTCAAAACAAAACATCTTATTTCTACAAGCTGTCAGAGAAGGCTACATGTTATTAGCCATTTCATATGAGTTCACATTATTAATGTTCATTGTTTAATCTACTTTGAGAAAGTACATTTGTAAGCAGCCACAAATCCAATACAAGTATGATGTGATATAGTAGCTTCACTCTAGGGATATATCAGTGTTCAGGGAAGTCGCAAAGTATTCCCCTGAGATCCCACTAAAACAGCTCTCCACAGCACACTTGGGAGTTTGTGTGTGAACAGTAGCACCACAGTGGTAACCAGTCATCAGGTAAAGTTAATATAAGTAGGTGTAACTTGTCAAACATGGTATGTGAGGCTTCGTCTATCAGTAAGTGTGCTGCACCTATATCATGTCTGTTGTAAAATGTATTGGGTTTCTTCTACAGGGAGTTTACTTTAATGCATTTTATGTAGCTTTGGATACAAATGTCTGCCCAATGTAATGTAACTGAAACTCTGCTTCATCCAGCATGTTTGCACAAAAGTGGTGAAGCACAATGTATATTTAATTCTTCAAATATAAAATTAATGCATTGTACCATGTATATTGAGGGATGGATATGCTTTGTGTTCTAAGATATTTAAGGTTAACTCTTCAAATCATATATCTATTTTTTTCTTCTTCCGGAACAGTCACTAAATGAAATACAACACAACACATTGTTGTCTTGGTAAAACAACTGATATATAATCTCATGTGTGATGTTATTACGTTGTTATTCTGTTTGTCATCTGCTTTGAAATTAGTGCTGTCAAACAATTAATCGTGATTAATCGCATCCGCAATTTTTTTTAACATTATATATGTATACTGTGTATATTTACTATGCATATATAAATACACACAAATATATTTTGAAAATATGTACGTGTATATATTTACATTCGTATTATTATATTTCACATTATATATAAATATATTTAATTTATAAGCATATTTTTTTTCTAAAATATATATATGCATGTATACTTTGTATATTTTTTATGTATATATAAATACAAATATATAAATAATACATCTACACAGTATACACACATATTATGTAAACAAAAACTTCTATTTTAGATGTGATAAATCGTTTGACAGCACAATCGCAAGCCAAGTCTATGTGTGCTTCATGTGAGAAATTAGTTTCTGTCTTTGTGTTCCAAATCAGTATGAAGTTGCATTCGAGTTATTATGCTGCCTATAAAGTAAAAAGACAGTGGCAGCTCTCTCTCTAACAGATATTTTGTTTAGTCAAAACCACCCAAGTTAAATATAGTTTTAAGCTATGCATTGTTGGAAAACTTCAGCAGATCACCCATATTAAGAAGAAGAAGAAACAGTTAATCTATCAAAATCCCTCCACTGTGAAGGAGAAACAATCTTTGAGTGTTAAATTTAGCATCTGCACCTTGTGCCCTGGATCTTTTCAAGTTGCTCTGCTCTTAGCACACTGAAAAGCACAAAAATACTTGAGCTTAAAAGCATCTGTCACAATAAAGGTCATTTCATACAGGTGCTAACAAGATTAAAAACGTACAGCCAGCCACTGTGGCTCTTTTCATCCTCTAAAGAAGCACCGTTTCAGACTTGCCTTTGACTCTTGCCACCCCCTGACCCCGCAAGCCTGTTGGTGTGCATTCCAGAGTCTTCCTGTGGCCTTTCTACTCCACCTGCAGAGCTAAGACTTTCAGCATAGGTTGTAATTGGATCTTTTCCTTAGTGTATGCCTGTTTTGGTCTATCGTCGTAGAGGGATAACTAACAAAAGGTGAGTAAAACCAGCATAATCAGCTTACCCTGAGCACTGGAAACAGTTCGTTATACACAATGGTGACTTAATTCACAAAGAACGTCTCAGGTTACTTATGTAACCATGGTTCCCTGAATAGGGAACGAGACACTGCGTCCCCTAGGGGTCGCTATGGGGAACGCCTTCAGCGTGACTCGTGTCTGAAGCATACAATATAAAACACCACTTGTTGGCCAGCGACAGCCCATGACGTCACTACTGGCGTGACCGCAATATAAGGGACGCCGGGAGGACACATCATTCACTTCTTCGTCTGAAGCTTGCGTCCGAAGCATGGCACACAGCCTAGGGGACGCAGTGTCTCGTTCCCTATTCAGGGAACCATGGTTACATAAGTAACCTGAGACGTTCCCTTTCATGGGAACTTCGAACTGCGTCCCCTAGGGGTCGCTATGGGGAACGTTATACCCACGCTGCCATGCTGAGGGGAGTGCAAGCCAATGTCGCGCAAAGGCGAGCACTAAGCCAACTGTACCAGGCTAAGGGAGTTGCCCCTGGGACGTTTGATGCTGTCAGTGACATTACCCTTTGGCCAAAGCCGAGCTGCATACCGGCAAAGGGACCCAAGGGGCCCAAGACACAAACCTGGGCTTGACCAGCTCAAATAAGGGCACGAAGCTGCGCACGTAACCCTACCCTATGGGATTTTAGAAAGAACGCAGAACATTCGATGTGCTAACTTACCACTGGGTGGATTTTGGAAAAGTGCCCAGAGTCTAGCGTGTGCACTTACCATAACGTGGATTTTAGAAAGAATGCAAAACACCTGATGTGCGAACTTACCACTGAGTGGATTTTTGGAAAGTGCCCAGAGCTTTAGCGAGTGCACTTATATATATATATATTTGGTATTACGTTCTATGGTTCGGGAGCGGAGAACTACTCATTCCTCGGAGTGAGAGGGAACTCAGACGCTCAGAAGGGAGCGGCATGCTCATAGATGACCCTCTATGGTGAGGGGAGCAGTGCTAGCTCGACCAACAAGACGAGCGACCTATCACCGAACTCTGGAGAGTGGAGAACTCAGACGCTCAGAAAGGAGCGGCATGCTCATAGGTGACCCTCTAGGTGAGGGGAGCAATGCTAGCTCTACCAATAGCGAGATCTGGGGAGCGGAGAATTCCTCAGAATGAGAGGGAACTCAGACGCTCAGGAGTGGGGCCCAAGGCACAAACCGGGGCTTGACCAGCTCAAATAAGGGCATGAAGCTGCGCGCGTAACCCTACTCTACGGGTTTTTAGAAAGAACACAGAACATTTGATGTGCGATCTTACCACTGGGTGGATTTATTTATTTATTTTTTTTAAATGCCCAAAGTCTGGCTTGTGCATTTACCATAACATGGATTTTTAGAAAGACCGCAAAACACCTGATGTGCGAACTTACCACTGAGTGGATTTTGGAAGTGCCCAGAGTTATTTTGCACTTATATATCTTCTGGCCGAAGAGACCTATGACAGAGCCCAGAAGGGAGCGGCATGCTCATGGGTGACCCTCTAGGTGAGGGGAGCAATGCTAGCTATACCTACAATGCTCAGAAGGGAGTGGCATGCTCATAGGTGACCCTCTAGGTGAGTGGAGCAATGCTAGCTCGACCAATAGCTCGTGGGACTGTAAATCAGACGAACCTGTGGACCGAAGATGTTCCCATGGAAACCTCTGGGGAGGCCTCAGGTCCGGACCATCAGTAAGGCAGTTCCGATGAACATAGAACCTGACCGAATCATCATAGGTCCAGTCTGACTGCAGTCTAGGTTCCCACCTAACCTCGGTCAGGTGGGGTAGATGGTGATTACAGGGGAATTAGAGAGGTTACGGGCTGGTGTTATAAACCCCCCCGATGGAAGGGAGTAGACGTTAGTCTCTACTCTGGTCCGGACGAGGACGTTGCTGAGGACGTTCCGTCCGGATCACCTCCCTCAGGTCTTGTCTACCTCTTTTTGACTTATACTTCCCTCTACCCCTACCCGCAGCTGGGAGAGGGGCACGAGTCGCGACACTAGCCTTCTGCGCCCGTCTCCGATCCTCAAACCAGGACGAGTCAGGACCCCTGCTCTGTTCGGGCTGAGACCTGGATCTTCTTGGAATGAAGGTTTTAAAAGCTGCTGAACGCACCCTCGCCTCCCTGAACTTCTCGACCACCGTCTCGACGGAGGTACCGAAAAGCTCGGAAGGCGAGACTGGAGCGTCGAGAAGAAAGCCCTTCTCTTTCTTCTCGAGATCTGCCAAGTTCACCCACAGATGCCTTTCCGTTACCACCATGGCTGCCATAGACCTGCCCATAGCAGTGGCAGCCTGCTTGGTGGCACGGAGGGCCAAATCTGTGGTGCGACGCAGTTCAGCTACCTCGTCAGGCGACAAGCTCTGACCGTTATCCAGGTCTTTCAGCAGGTCCGCCTGGTACGCCTGGAGCACCGCCATGGTGTGCAATGAGGCGACCGCCTGACCTGCTGCTGCGTATGCCTTGCCATTTAAGCGAGATGTATCCTGAAGGGGCTTAGATGGCAAGGAGGGAACCTTTAGAGAAGTCGTCTTACCCATAGAGAGATAGCTAGCTAGCGTCTCTTCTACAGGGGGCATCTTCTCATAGCCGCTTTCACGCATCTTTTCAATATTAACATAACTGGTATGCTGGAATCTATGGATGCGAGCGGAAAATGGCTTTTTCCATTCCTTCTCGATCTCTGTATGGAGATCAGGAAGAAATGGAAGGCTCACTCGAGCTGGGCGTTTATAGCCAGAAAGATATCTCTCATCGAGACGTCCCCGCGGTGCCGCCGTCTTGGATCGCTCCCACGGTAAGTCAAGCCTCATCGTGGCGCGTTCCATAATCTCCAACAGCTCTGCGTACGCAGGGCAGGAGATTTGAGAGAGTTCATTGTCCACTTCATCACTCTCAGCCATCTCCTGTTCTTCCTGGGTATAACCCAGTAGAGCACTAGCCGCTGGATCAGATGATGTCAGAGATATCGCATCATCATGATCCAACGGCCCACCCTTGTTCTCGGCCGACTCGTGCGAAAGGGAAAGCTCCCTCTCTAACTCGTCGGCGAGATCCACCTGCGAGCCCCATGATTTCATTCTCCTCCGTGCCTCAGCAACGGTGGGTCGCGAATCGCGGGAGGCAGACGGCTGACCTTCTTTACTCGAAAACAAGGACAGACGAGAGCGGAGCTTTCTTATAGAGAAAAGCTCACAGTGCACGCAGATTGCCCCCTCAAGGACATCGCGTGTGTGCCCTTTGCCCAAACAAAAGACGCAAAGATCGTGTGTGTCATCGGGTGTCAAATAACGAGGACACGGATCCACACATCTCCTAAACGCCTTGCTAGTGCTCGCCATGATAAACAAGGAAAACTGTATTCCTACCAGAATGCAGGCTTCAAACAGACCAGTCAGTGAAGACGAAGAAGAGAATGATGTGTCCTCCCGGCATCCCTTATATTGCGGTCGTGCCGGTAGTGACGTCATGGGCTGTCGCCGGCCAACAAGTGGTGTTTTTATATTGTATGCTTCAAACACGAGTCAAGCTGAAGGCATTCCCCATAGCGACCCCTAGGGGACGCAGTTCGAAGTTCCCATGAAAGGGAACACAGCTAATGCTTGCCAAACGAATGTGTGTATTTTCTCTGTCTGAGAAAAGTAGAATTTAACTCTGCAATACCTTTTATACCACAGTATAGGGGAATGCAGTAAATCAAAAATTTTCAAATATGTAATTTTGTATTGATGAAAAAAACCTATTAGAATAAAGTTTGACAAATAGCGATTACATTAATTAACGTTGTGCTAATAATTTATATTATTCGATAATTCCGTGAATGAAATATGCTACAACGAAAGCAATCTATGAATATTAGCTCATTTTTTTTGGAAATGATGCAAACAAAACTAAAAGATAATTAATCTTAATTTAACAAATGGCCTTGCATCATAGTAGAAAAAAAAACATCATATGATGTAATACTTGAGCTTAAAACAAAATACTAGAAACAACTAAATTAAGGGTCATTTAAAGCCATAAAAGCCAATATATGCAAATCTGTGATGACACATTAACCCTGGCAACTGTAAACAAGACACAATTCAAAGCAGATTTTAACAACGGTCTTCAATAAGTTTGTTCTTTTCTTCAGTTTCTTGAAACATGTCACATTCTGAATTGTATATTCATTACTCAATGTTTCTTCGACCCTCTGACAGGTAAATAATGTAAAACAATCATGTCCACTGACAGCCTTGCGAATAGCAAAACATATTGCAAATTTTCCCAAGCAACATATATATATATATATATATATATATATATACTATCATGACACCCCGCCTTATTCGTGGCATCTTTGAATTTTTGCTTCTGAATTGTTGACACTGATTAATACCCTGTAACTGCATGGCTATCATCTGCAATACAGTGCAGTATCACATTGTCACTTTTCAGAATTTTTACAAAGATTCAAAATAAGTAAATGGTCCTGTACAAATGAGAATGATATGGCTTGCTGATCAAAACTGATGAGTTGATTCTTAATGAAATGTTCTGTAAATGTACTGTGCGCTGATAAAAATTCATGTTTTTGTGTGAAGTAAATACTACATAAAACAAATTTAATTTCTACATTAAATTAATTTAGTTCAGGCAATATAAAAAAAATAAAGTAAATTATATGTTAGTACTCAACTTAAGCTTATAGAAATTCAAGTTTGCACTTATAAGTATATTTTACTTGGAATTGTTTATGTTTACAAGGATTATTTAATTAAATATCAAAGTCATGATCCTGTTGGTTCCATCATGCACTTGGGCATGTATCATTAATAAGGTTAACTTGTTTTGCTGTTTTCGAGTTGTATTTACACTGTTTTATGGTTGCTTTTTTTGTTAGGTTTAGTAATTTACTTTTGTGACATCTGGGGTCCGTTCTACGTACGTCGCTTATTACATCCTAGATCAAATTACATATCCAAGATGATATCATCGTGCTAATCAGGATCTGGCTAATTCGGTTCTTCGAACGCACCTCCTGTTGATGATTAGTATGGCTGGATTGAGTGGTCTGATGGTTTAAAAGGGGCTATGTATCGATACTCGAAACCACGATCAGCAATGCAGCGATTGGCTGGCGGCAAGACAGCAACATAATGACATCATATCATTAAAAAAGTCACCTGATGAAAAACTTGACAAGATTTCTGGACTTTTATAAGGAAACAGACAAACGAACAAAACTACATAAATGTTATAATAGATAAATTAAATATGCACTGTTTTTAATTTATTTTTATTGTTTTACATGATTCCCAATTATTTATATTCACGGTTTCTAGTATTTGTACAGGCTTTACATTTTTATTTCAATGTGGTAATTAACAATTCATTTAATTTTATCTTTGAAACGGATTTGTTACTTGACAACATTAATTAAAGTTTCTTAAGGGTCAAAATCAAGTTACCTGCATCTCCTGCTCTCCATCAAGCCACTCCCATAATATCTGTCACCCCTCACATTAATGCACGACTCTACATTAGCTGTATAGCATGTGTGTAAGACTCTAATACAATTATAAAGTAATTATTTTATGACAAAAACATATTTCAGTGAGTAAAACTGCCCGTGTCTATAGTATTATAGACGACACAGCATTATATTATTTTTAAATACATTTTTTAATTATTATTATTTTAAACTTGGATCAATAGGGTACACTTGTAATAAAGTAGCAGTGGCTGGGACAGATTTTAAGTATCAATTCTGCTTAAAAGGATGCAATCTTATCCTGTTTACATGAAGCTTATGGACCCGTTGCTATGACAGCAACTCCGGGATGAGCTTCGAAGAACCAAACAATCCAAGATCAAGCGAAATCGTCAACAATCAAATCCAGCTAACTGAGTAAGCAACGTACGAAGAACAGACCCCAGGAGTTGATTTTCTACTCAAAATGACCCATTCATACTCAAACACTATCCACTGATTGTTACCGTCATTGTGTATGGTGTACCAAGTATTGAGGTCTCTGTGCTCATTTTGGTAATAATTCTAGTGAGTGGACACATTATCTTTAGAGGTTGTCTACTTGCTTGTTTACATGTCTGTGAGTGAATCGCATGCTTTAATTGCATTGTTGTTTACAGTGCTACATTGATTGAGTACATTTTAGAAGCCATGACTGCGTGAAATGTACTTAAAAGGGTCATATGTTGTGATTTCAAGTTTTCGTTTCTTTTTGGAGTGTTACAAACTGTTTGTGCTTAGATAAGATCCCTGAAGTTGCAAAGACTAAAGTCTCAAAACCAAAGAGATATTTTTTATCAAAGTTAAGACTCGGCCACACCCCCTAAAGCGTCTCATTCAAACACGCCCCCACATGTCTACATCACGATGTGGGAATATTTGCATAATGCCGCCCAAATGTGCACTGAAATAAAGAAGGCGTGGTTTCAGTTACCGCAGTAGTGTTGATGCAGCTATGTCAGGGAGACGCTGTGTGTTTCTATGCAAAAGCAAAAGCACTGTATTTGGCCTTCAGAAAGTAGATGCATTTAGAAATCATTAAGATTCATTACAACAGAACAGCAACACATTTTATGGACGAACGTTTCGTGAACCTAGGAGAGGAGGTAATTCTGACTTTGCTATGACAATCTGGCGCTTCTGAATAAGCCACTATAAGTATGTTTTGTTATTAGCTGAAGTATTTGCTATTGACTGTTTAAATGCGGAGTTTTGCGCGTCGTGTGTGTGTGTGTGTGCGCGCGTGTGTGTACTCACGATTATGGAAAGGGGCGTTACATTTCCGACGAGTGCTTGCGGTGTTTGGCCAATCACAATGCACTGTGCCAGTTGGCCAATCATAGCAGACTGTGCTTGTCGGAAGGAGAGACTTTGTAGAAACGATGCGTTTGAGAGGGGTGGGGGATAGAGGACCTACCATAATGCACACTATTTGAAAAATAATGTGTTTTTTGAACATTAAAGCATGTCAGCATATTCTGTTACACCAAATACACAAAATAATAATCTTTAAAAAAGCATCTTATGACCCCTTTGAGTATTGCTAAATTTACTTATTTAATTTGCTAATTTTACCTAACTTAGTTAAGTCGATTTTACTTAATTCAGTACTTACATTTTACTTAAAATTAATATGTGAAAAAGTTTGCAAAATAAAAATTAAGTAAATTTTACTTAGTTTTTTTTTTCAGTATTTTTTTTTGTGTGTGTATATAAATGTACATATAAATTTTTTCTGTGTATTGACTTTTTCCAGTAAACTTTAGCTGACTGTTCTTTATCTGACTGTATCCAAAAAGCCCTCTGTTATACATACTAGCATTCAAGACAATAGCAAGGTGATACACAATATAAATAACTTTTCAGGTTTGGCCAATTCACTGACCCAGTAATTAGGTTTTGAAGCATGAATTAAATTTTTTAGGTGTCTTTCTCATTGTTTTGCATTGTAATGTCCCATAAAACACATTACAACTGTGCTCAGTCAAGTCAAGTACCCTTTATTTATATAACACTTTATACAATACACATAGTGTCAAAGCAAATGTACAGTATTAAACAGAAAATTCAAACAAAATTAAATTTAGCTGTAATGCATCTCCAAAAAGAGGACACGAGTAAACTGTGTAAATTTCAGGTAAAGTCTTTATTGATTCTCTGCAAAAGTGTCTGTGCAATCAAATTAAGTTTCCCCAACTAAACAAGCCAAAAGGAAACAGTGGTAAGGAACCAAAAGTCCATCGGTGACAGAAATGGAGAAAAAAAGAACAGTAAAAACCTTGCGAGAAAGCAAGTTCAAACCTCTGGCCAGATTAAACCAATATGGTGCTTACAGTTAAGACCAATGTGATTTGATAAAAACTGTAATGAACAAGTTGCTTTTGTTTGTTTGTTTGTTTGTTTGTTTGTGTGTGTGTGTGTGTGTGTGTGTGTGTGTGTGTGTGTGTGTGTGTGTGTGTGTGTGTGTGTTGTGTGTGTGTGTGTGTGTGTGAGACTTAACTGAGGACTTGTCCAAAGTGTTGTAAAATATTTATCTCTGTGCAAATTTTCTCATTAAATACTTAATGCTTTGAAAATTTGGGAAACCATGTGAATTAACGGGAAAAAATATATAATACGTAAATAAATAAATGCAACTATCCTTCAGTTGTAACATCAAGAAATTGTAATTCTCTTTGAAGCCATAATTTTGGCAAATTTTGCAAAGTAAAAGTTAATTTTCAGTTGCGGGATAAATGCAATAATGGACACTAGACCACTGAATTATTGAAATTTGTCATGGAGAAAAATGGTGTGATGTGAGTGTGTTAATTTTAGATAATTTAGCTGTGTGCCATCAGTTATTCCTTAATTGTCTCTAACTGTAATATGCTGTGAAGTAATCCCAACATGGGTCTTTTTCTGTTAATTTGGCACAATTTTCTTTCAGAAGTCTTGGCCAAATGCTCAAATATCACTTGGATTCTTAAAAAAACTGTTTTGTTTTACATGTGGAACTAAGTCTGTGCCATCTGGTGACCTAACTGCAACCAGTTCTCTCCTGTTGAGGCAGTGTGCATAAACGCTTCACCAGACATTTGCAGAGAAAGCACCAGCCAAAGAATAATTTAATATAGTACAGTCAATTTCTCTCTTCTTCTTGCCACACATTCAATGTATATCAGCTCCAGTTGTGCAAATATTGCAAACGTATTATGGCCTTACCCTATCTTGACAGTTCACCTCCTCCCCAAGCGCTCACTGCAGGGCATTTTATTATCTTAATGGATAGAGACAGCAGTGGGCCGGAACCAATGCTGTAAACCAATTGCGATATGAATCCGGGGGGATACGAATGCACATTCTCTCGCCTGTGACGGTATGTGTGTGTGTAGTGTCTTTTTGGCTTTCGTTTGTTAAAATGAATGATCTAAATACTGTCGTCTTGGGTGAAGACTGTATCGAGGCATCAGGAAATCCAAACAGTGAAACAATGGATGTATCTAACAGAAAACATTTTATTTTCACCAGAATATATATATATATATATATTGTATTATTCTTTTTTTTAAATGTATCGTGTTTAGTATATAGTTAGAGAAACTGTAATGAGGTGGACTTCTAACTGATATGAACTCACCAATATTACATAATTGTTTATTAATGTTAAAAACATTTGTCATTTTTTTTTTTTTTTGAATGCATTGGAAATTTTATGAGAAATTAAGATGATTTGTGTTATTTCCCATGATACAGTGGACACCAAAATGATTAGAACACTGGTATTTTCACCAGCTAAATAATAGTTTTAAGCCAGTTATGTTTTGCTGTAGTGTCAGTAGAAAATAACAGTTTACATTTCCAAACATTAATTTTGCCTTTCATTGTAATAATCCATTGAAATTTTTGATTGCACAAGGAGTCTGACGACAGCCAGCGATCACACAGAGATCTGATCTCATCCTTATTCAGTCTGTCTGGAATGACATGAAGAAACAGAACAAACTGAGACAGACGAAATCTAGAAGAATTTTGGCAACGTCTCAAAGATGCTTCAAGAGACCTACCTGCAAAGCTACAGTACTTTTTATATAGTACAGTACAGTAAGTTTTTGGCACTTATGTAAAAATGCTGTAAAATTATGCTGTCAAAAATAATGTCATATCAATTAACTTCTATTGACTAATTTAAATCAACATTTGGTGTGACCAACCTTTGCGTTTAAAGCAGCTTTTGCCCTAGGTGCACTTGTATATAGTTTTATCAGATAGATTTGCAGGTAGGTTTCTTGTAGAAACAAACTATATAAATAACTGACTTTCTTTTTTAATTTAGTTTGTGAAAATATTAGTGTTGTAATAATTTTGTCCACCACTGTAAGAAAAGGAACATTTGTGCAGTTTAATAGTTCATGGTGTATAAATGTCAGTGACGTTATGAGTAAACACATACACATGATATTCCTGATCAGTTAGTAAAGTGTCCACAGAGAGGGTGTGAACACTTAACGCATCAAGAAATAAATGCTATTCTGCAGAATGCAGAAATGCAGAAAAATGCAGAAAATCGAACCTGATCCTAATTTTTTGTGACGGAAAACAATTTCGGAGGCAGTGTGTAAACATGATTGTCACAACGTGAGGTCATATTTATTTTTCAACATGCGAAAATTTCGGACAAAAATTTCAGACTCAGTGTGCAGAGACCTTAACAGTTGTCGCAATTATTAGCTATCTGAAGTAACTGTTTTCACTTGATCTAAATGTAGTTAGCTTTGTTAGTGTAACTTAATATGTCTGGTTGATTTATTTAGAATAAATAAAATTTTGTCTAATTTGTGACATTTTTGACCCAACATGAAGCACATTTTAGGTCACCTTTATTTTAAAATAAAATGTAGTTTTATATTTAGAAATAAAATAAAATAAATGCACATGTGCTAACAACATTATTGTAATATTACCATTATTGTATGTGACTTTTGTAAGTTTTGAAGTTGAGTAGTCTTTAAGTGTTAGACTAGAAAAAGAAAAACACTCTCATTGCAATTCATGACAATTTTAAGTTTTGGTGAATTGGCAAATTCTTATGAATTTGTATTATCTCATCCGTGCTTTTCTGTACGATGTGAAACTATATTTTTTTTACAAATAAAAATCACATTGACAAATTCATGCAAAATCACCAACTCGTAAAATATGTGTTTTCTAATGCAAGACAGAGAAGCTGACAAATTGTAGAACTGTGCCTGTGCTTTTTATTTATTTATTTGTTTGTTTATTTAGAACAAGCTTCAAGTGAGAGTAGGCATGGCTACTTTGGCTACTAACATAGCCACTTTAAGGGTAGTGTAGGATCTTAGACCCAATCGTTTATTGATGCCATTGGCGGGATGCAGTTGTTTTAAACACCAACCAGATTGGTAAATTAGACGCAATTTGACATAACGAATGTGTCTGTGATTTAAGACTCTTCTGGGGAATATCACATTGACTTACATTACATAAAGCTCAGACTGTCAGCACTGAACTAGAGCTCTATTAACACTGTGTAAGCTGTGTGTGTAAGAAGGATATTGTGTAGAATTATATCTGACACGGTGCAGTTTTATGAGAAGTCTATAAGAGGAGCAGCTTCCCATTTTCAGATCGAGGCATTTTACAGTCATACTGAATTTCCAGCCATTTCTCCAGTTAAATTGTGGCTGTGGGCTAAGCTCATCCAAGAATCTTCATTCTGCTCGCTAGATGAAAGGCTAATTTCTCAGCGGGTTTCCTTATTGCCTCATCCTCGTTTATTAAAGTTACTCTAATTTCATTTATTAGGCAGAACACACGCTTCCAACTATGCTTTCTATTTTCATTCTTTCCTCTCGCCCCACCAACCACTCAACTAGGAGAAAGTCAAGCAGTTTCAGGACTTGTTTTCTTTTAACAAAACTGACCATTTTACATAGACTAGTGCTAAATTTTAAAGGTTTCTGCTTTAGTCATAATTTGAATATGACATTAATGAAACACAAGCAGAAATCATTTATGTGAATGAGTAGTAAAAACCATTGTGTAGTTTGCCATAATTCAACTGTTTACTTTTAACTGATTTTACTTTAAACATTTTATTTAAAAAATTATTACTGTACATTTATACAGAGATTTATTCATAAATTCGTAACGCTCCTGTTTTATGAATGATACCCACTTCATAAGTAGAAGAAGCTTCATCTTATTATATTAATATGCATTTGTTTGTAAGTCACTAAAAGCATTTAAAATGCTGTCAATGTGTACATTTTATCAGTACGATGTGTGATTCAAACCCTTGACCTTCACCTTGCTAGAGCAAGGTTGTACACTTGGGCTAGTAGATAAATAGAATAATATATTGGGAACATGATGGCCTCCGAATGAATGCATGAAATAACAAATAAATAAATATCCCAGATGCCCTTGTACCTGCAACATTAAATGCAACATTTGGCCAGAAGAATATGGACAATGGCCTAGAGACATTGTGGGCAACTGCATAAAGAGGAAAACATTATGGATATAGATAGCCTGTAGGTTCTTGGCAGCATTTTTTAGGATTTACAGAAGTGTGTATTTATCAAAAGAGATCAAGTTTATATATGCCTGACCATCCTCTAACCTCCTGAATCATTGTGGTATAATATGGTGGTCTAAAGAGAGATCAGAATCATGTAACTGCCATTTTGCTTGTATGTATACAGATGCACGCATTCACTGTGAGATAGAGACGTCCATGCAGACCATGCACCTAAGATGTGGTATTACAGCTCACTGCAGAGAGGACAATAATGGCCCCATCCATCAAACACAGTCACCAGGCATGGCACACCCTTCCTTAAAGCAGAGAGAGAGACAGGCCATCATAGCCCTGTTCCAAAACCTAGTGAGCTGTCTTCTGCCTGCATGGGCAACTGCCTTCTAAGCAGCTTCCTAACTCAAATGGAACCTCATAACATTGTGTACTTACCAGATGCAAATAGTTTTCAGTGACAAGCAATATGTCTGTACGCACTGAAGAACCCCCCCCCCCCCCCCCCAAAAAATTATATATATATTCAATGATTTGTAAGTATGGAATATTTTTCGGTAATACTTTACCGTTATAGTGCATTATATATAAAGGTTTCAAGTCAACATAATGTATGAAGTAATGCATTATATCATAAATAATTGTAACCAAAGTTAAAATGTATTATAATATTTGCAGGTTTGTTTGGCATGTGTTTTAATGCATTATGCTGTCTAAAGGTATAATAACGGATGGGTAAGTATTATAATTTATTATAACTGTGGTTGCACTTATTCATGAGATCATACAATGCATTATAAGATGCATTACAGGTCAAACTAATACATTTAATACATAATACATCATAATACTTTTAAAATGCATTATATATAAATATGTATTTTCATTGTCTCTCAGTGTCAGAGCATGTGAGCGGAGCGGTGTGACGCTCAGCTCAATATTCCGCTTTGTGGACGTGCTCTCCGCTCAGTCGCTCACGGCCAAAGCAAACGCTCCACTAATGTTCTGCTCATGCTCACCGGTAAACCAAATCCCGCTCAGATCACGCTCTGACAATAACAGTTTTTTTCCTGTTTATAATGAAATGATTGAATAAATGTCTCAATTAAAGCAGTAGTCTGACAAGTAACGGTTATGATTCAGGGTGGCGTACAGCTTGTAGAATTGTATACATTTAAATGTATTAATTTAAAATTATTAATAAAAAAATGTGTCTTGATTTTGAAGGCACTTGGCAAACCTATTTTAAGAAATTGAATTGGGAAGTTTTGCATCGTACACAAAACAAACTGTGGTTTGTGTCAAATTGTAACTACCAGTTTGTGGAAGGATAATCTGCAGTGTGGACTAGACGTTATGCCAAAATAAAAAAAATAAAACTGGGTATACACTGAGATACAGACTTGGAAGTAATGAACAAATTTCAGCCTTTCTCAATATTCCTGATGACAGACCTTTCAATCTTTCTCCTTCTGTTTTTTTCCCCTTATTCTTCCCTACCAGCAGGGATATCACATGCTAGATGACATACAAATAAATGGTGGGATTAGCAGGAGTTTAGCGGATGGGAGCAGATGTCTTTCGCAGATGTCATTGGCGGGTGCTTGGCTGCGCTACTTCTGCCTACACTCCTGACTTGTGGCACAGACGCAGATTGTGCACCTGATTGGCAGCTAAGAATGCTCTGAAGAGACAGAGAAAAGTCTTGAACGCCCAGAATCACTCTGGAGACCTACTGAGAGTCTGTGATGGGACAGGCTCACATCATCTCTGCCAGAACCTCCAAACATTTTGACCTGTTTTTCTGAACAAAGAGACACCGTTTCTGGCCCATTGCCGTGTTCTACTTTGCTTTAATGACTACAGTTTGTGTTGACAAATTCCCTTCTGAATAAATGTAGACAGAGACCAAAAGAAATACTGCAACTTTATTTAAGTAAACAAGATATTTAGTAGTGCTAGACTGTGTAAAACCTGCCACCTCAAAGTTAGAGGGCTTTGGGTAATTGCCAGGGGATTGCCATAGCTGAAGTGTTTTGCTATACAGTTTTATAAAATAAAAAAAGAAACCAAAGTATAAGCAATAGTAATAGTGAAGCCTACCTTAGTTAACAAAGGTAATTATGTTTTCTTTAGGAAGCTCAACTAATTAATGGTAAAAATCCAAAAAAGTTTAACATTTAAATCTGTTCCAAAACTCATAAAACTTCACAAATCACAAAACCAACTGGGCTAAAAAAAGTTCCTCATATACCAATATTTGAGTTGTTAGATTAACATATTATGTGTACATAAAACATAGTTTGAAATAATTTATTTTAGGGTTTAATTAATTAGTCAGCAGGAGGGCAAGATGTAATGAAAACTTAATCATGCTCAAAACTGCTGCGCATAAAAGACAGTGTCCTTAAGTGTCAAGCAAATCAATATGGAGAGAGATGAGAAAAACAAATCCTTCAGTCAAAATTCTGTGTTTCACAACAAATGTGTTATTATGTTGTTGTCATAAATAAGTGAAGAGCTATGTATTCTGATAAAGACAACTTAAAGTAACGTTGATACATTTTGCCTTTGCAATTGTGCTGTTTTTATTAAAAATACATATCAAAGAACTCATCATACCATTACTGTATACAGTTGACAAATATTTCCAAACTGCACTCTGGGACAGAGTATAATGTCTTGTCCAGAATAAATGTATGTCTGTCTGTCTTTCTTTCTGTTGGTGTTAGAACAGCTGCACACTCCACTCTCTTTCTGATTGACAGTGATGGAAGGGAGAGGCAGGGAAGGTGTTTGTGGGGGATGAGAGAGAAAACAGGATGAAATAGCAAGCGAAGAAGATTTCTGGAGTTGCACAGGGATGATAGATTTTACTTTGTAGTGCTGACAAGACTCTACAAGCTTCAGTGGCTGGATCACTAACAGGCAGGGCAGTGTAGAGCCAAAAGCATTTTGGATAGCAGAAAAAAAGTTACAACAGTAAAAGGCAAAGGTTGTAATGATTTTGTATCAAACTGTATAAAACCTAAAAAAGGCTGTCAAATTAAATGTTTTTTTTTATCGCTGTTCTTCACGCTGTTAATGCTAATATCTAATTTGACATAAAAACTGATTCAGTCTGCTCTGTGTGAATTCCATAAACTGACTGGAACATTCAGAGCTGATTGAAACTGATCAGGATCGGCTTTCCTGAAGCAAGTAGAACATTAGTCAGAAGTAATGAAGTTGACGTTTCCCAAAATCATTGGGATTTGATTGAGCAATGATATTAATTCACTACTCCGTCTTTTGAGGTGTATGATAACAGACCACAATTCCCCTCTGATGTAGCTTTTAATTTAAATATGATGCAAACTTAGATCAATGCGTTCATGGTATTTTTCTATTTAACACACATTTTGCAGTCTATTTCTGAGTTTTGGGAGAGAGTTTTCAGTGAATAATGACTTAAATCTCTTAAAGCTTTATCATTAAAAGGATCATTCTGCAGCGGGCATGTTCAGGCAAAGAGAGTAAGTTTGAGGATCTCTGTGCAACAGAGTTTATTCAATGAAAACAAAATAAACCACTCTGCAACTCAGGAATACAGGAAAGACAATCAAACCAGGGAAACATAAATGCATTGGCTAAGTGAGGGAGAAACTAGGCATACGTTGAACTAATCAAGAAATGAATGATGAGTTACTACAGTAACTAAGAAAACTAGGACTGCATCTGAAATTGAATGCATCCAAACGATTTAGTATGTGAAAAAAAACATGCCAAATGTCCAAATTCATTGTATTAGAAAAAAAGTATGGACTTACATTACATTACGTTGCTTGTTTTGTTAATTCATTAATTCTCTTTCAGAAATTCTTATTTTATGTTCCACAGAAGCAATGACGTAATATGGGTCGTGAAAAATAATTATATTGATTTACGAATTGAATAATTCATAAGGATGTGTAAATGATGACAGAATAATATTTTTGGGGTAAATTATTATTTTAAGCTCTACTGGCAGCATATGTGTGATGTTGCTGATTACTTCAGAAAACAATATTGTCTTGCACCTCAGCTTTTGAAAACAAACATAAATCATGTTAACGTTAATGCACTTATAATGTAGATGTGTGGGGCAAGGCACAGAAGAGAATGTAAAAACAGAAATGTACAAGCTAACTTCCAGCTTGTACATTTCATGTACAAGCTGGGGGGGTAGTGTATTTCATGTACACTACCCCCTTCATTGGATCAAGATTAGTCTGATAAAATAAATAAAAAATATTGTTTACAAGAAGTTTTTTTTTCAGTCTGATTGACCCACCAGTCCAATTCTACACATCATGGGTGCATGTAAACACAACTATTGTGTATTTTTGTGTCAAAGAAAAAAAAAGTCCCAAGGTTTGCAAGGATCTTTTGGAACTTTATGCACCAGCTTCCCTCAATCAATTCAAGAAGAGACCGTGGACATTCTAATAACAGTTGGGAGGAAGTACTTTCCCCAGATTTCATCAGACATCCAATTCCTAGTCATATATCACTGGTGAAATTGAGGTCATCTGGAATATTTCCACTTTGATTGACTGGGGTCTCTGCCAGGAGTCATGACATAGGACTTTTGTGGCAATCCAGGAACATGACCCTTCTGACCAGCTAATTTCTGAACAGAAGGTGACAGAATAGAATTTGATACATTACTTTAGCTGGCTGTCACCTCTGAATGAAAAACAACATCAACTCAGCAGTGGTGGTTGGAGGTAGTCAATATAATCAATACCTTTGAGGGTACCACAAAAACAGGAAGTGCATTGTTGGGTTAAAAAAAAGTTCACAGTGGGTTTTTTTAGCAACCTGAAAATGTTGGAGCAGCTTAAAAATGAAGAATCATATATAATCATACTTAAAAGTCTACATATATGACATGCCACAGTATGCTAGACTGTTTTAGAATTATGTAGAATAAAGGTGGATTATGGTAGAATTCATATAGTAGGTTATTTCAACATCAGCTCATGAGTATTCATTCACATGTAAGTATTTGCATGTGTGTGCCTAGACTCTAAAATATACAATACTACTGACTACACTACTGACACACACACACACAATGCCTTGAAAAAAATTTTCACACCCCTCCATTTTTTTTGCATGTTTTGTCATCTTGCTGCCTTAGTGTTAGACTTCTTCATTTTTTTCACATCAATCTACACTCCATATACCATAATGACAAAGTTAAATAAATAAATAAATTAAGTAACAAATGTGCTAATTTATCACAAAAGAAAAACTTAAATACATATTTTGCATAGATTGCATACCCCTAAATCCGCACTAAAGTGAACTGCTGGTTTCATTTTATTCTCAGACTGAGCCTGGTTTCTCCCAAGGTTCTTTTCTCCATTCTGTCACTGATTGAGTTTTGGTTCCTCTGGCTTGCTTAGTTGGGGACACTTAATTTCTGGCGATATCGTTGACTTGATTGCACAAATACTATTAGAACCGAACTGAGCTGGATGATGACATCACTGAATTCAATGTTGTAAATGCCTTTAACTGAAAATCGAGTGTTTAATTTTGTCATTTTACTTTATTGACACACTATTTTCCTATTTGATATTGTAAAGCTGCTTTGACACAATCTGTATTGTTTAAAGCACTATATAAATAAAGGTGACTTCACTTGACTTGTCTTGACTAATAATAATAATAATAATAATACATTTTATTTATGGGCATCTTTCAAGAAAATCAAGGACACCTTACAATAATACAGTACAACACATGAGATTAAACAGAGGGAAAAAACAACAACACAATAAACAAAAATATGAAAGATCAATATCCAATAACATAAATAAAATCACTTAGGATTGTCTAATCTAAAACAAATGAGCATTAGACATGATTTAAAAATTGTAAGACTACAACTATTACATACGTCTTGAGGTAAAGTATTCCAAATCGTCAGAGCAATACAACTAAAGGCTCTACTTCCCATGGTAGTCATACGTACAGATGGTACAACAAGAGTCACAGAAGAAGAAGACCTGAGAGATCGGGTAGGTGTTTATATGCATGAAGAAATTCACTCAGATATGAAGGTGCTAGATTATGAAGAGCCTTATAAGTAAAAAGTAAAATCTTAAATTGAATTTGATATCTAATTGGAAGCCAATGAAGGTGCCTTAAAACTGGATTAATATGCTCAGTCAACGGAGTTCATGTAATGTAATCCGGGCTGCTGAAATCTGAACCATCTGCAGTTTTTGAATAAGTTTCTGTGAAACACCACTGAGAAGATAACTACAGTAGTCAATTTGAGACGTAACTAAGGCATGCACGAGGACAGCAGTACCATTAACAGAAAGAGATGGTTGAAGAAAGATGATTAATATTTTGCAGATAATAATATGCCGACCATGTAATATTATTTACATGTGCCTCAAAAGACAGAGTGCTGTCAAGGATGACACCCAGACTCTTGACCTGAAAAGAAAGAGAGATAACAGAGTCATCGACAGAAAGTTTTAAACTTCCACAGTTATGCAGTTTTGATTTAGTACCTACTATAAAATTTCAGTCATCGCACTGAAAATATTTATTGTAAACCATTATTTAATTTCAGAAAGGCAAAGCAAAAGAGAGGAAGACGACAATACTGAATTAGGTCTCAAATACATACAGAGCTGGGTGTCATCTGCGTAACAGTGAAAATGTATATTATATTTACGGAAAATCCAATTAACAGAAGAGGGCCCAATACTGAGCCTTGAGGCACACCACTGATTATCTGAGATATCTACGAAAAAAAATAAAAATATTTGAACAAAGTGAGTCTGACCAGATAAATATGATTTAAACCAATCAAGGGGATACCAGTGATTCCAATAGAAATCGACCTCTCCAACAAAATGCTATGTGAGATAGTGTCGAAAGCAGCTGTTAAATTGAGAAGAATGATTATTGATAAAAGTCCGGAATCCGCAGCCAATAACAAATCATTTGTGACTTAATAAGTGCTGTCTCTGTGCTATGATATCGACGATAGGCAGACTGAAATTGTGTGTACAAGTTATTCTCCGTTAAATGAGTATGTACCTGCTAAGCAAATATTTTTTTCCAATAATTTAGAAAGAAAAGGTCAATTAGAGATGGGTCAAAAATGTATGGGTTATTATAATCCGCACCAGGTTTCTTAAGTATGGGAGTTATGGCCGCTACTTTAAAGGATGAAGGAATAGTACCAGTAATAAGATAAGCATGTATAATTTGAGTTATCAATGGTAATAAAGAAGGTAGACAAAAGTTGACAAGATGTGTGGGAATAGGATCTAACTGACAGGTAGTAGATTTAGATTTTTGAACACATTAAGCTATTTCATTCGATGTAGGCAAATACAAACTATAGAAAGCTGTTAGAGTGGAAAAAATGGGAAGTGAAAAGAATGAACCACCTATTTGAGGATGCTGTTCGTGGATTATAGTTAAACATTTAACACCATAGTGCCTGCCACACTGGTTGCGAAGCTCCAGACTCTGGGACTGAACAGATCTCTGTGCAGCTGGATCCTGTCACGACGCAGCGTGGAAGCCCGTGGAAAAATGGAGATCTGGATCCAAATGCAGGTAAGCTTCTTTACTTTATTAAATCAAAAGCCAACAGGCAAAAACAAAACAATAATCAAGAACGGGACACCCCAGACGGCAACGTAGTGCTGGTGTCCCGAGTGCACGAAACCGAATGTAATCGGTCAGATAATAAACACAGTGAAATACAAACATGCACATGTGAGTGCTGGTAAATGTAATCTCGGCAGGCAGAGGGACGGGGCTGAGGTGCATAAATAGTCCACACATTAGGAACAGCTGAGAGTGATGAGTAGGTGCACAGGTGTGTGGAGTGAAGTGATGAGTAGGTATACAGGTGTGTGGAGTGAAGTGATGAGTGGGTGCACAGGTGTGTGGAGTGAAGTGATGAGTCCAGGAGGAAGGGAGGTGGCGCCCTCTGACAGAGAGAGGGAGGACGCTGGGCCTGGACTCCTGACAGATCCCTGACTTCCTGACAGGCAGAAGTCAGGTGGTCAGAATGGGCAACAACACATCATCTCCCCTGGTCCTCAACACTGGTGCTCCACAGGGCTGCGTCCTCAGAGCACTCCTGTACTCCCTATACACACATGACTGTACAGCCACACACAGCTCCAACATCATCGTCAAATTTGCCGATGACACAACGGTGATAGGCCTGATCACAGACAACGATGAGATGGCCTACAGAGAGGAGCTGAGTACCCTGACTAACTGGTGTCAGGAAAACCACCTCTCACTCAACATCGACAAGACCAAGGAGCTGGTGGTGGATTTCAGGAGACAGAGTAGAGAACACACACCCATCACCATCGACAAGACACCTGTGGAGCGGGTTAACAGTTTTAAGTTCCTCTGCGTTCACATCACCGAGGATCTAACATGGTCTGCTCACACAGATGCAGTGCTGAAGAAGGCACATCAGCGTCTCTTCTTCCTAAGACGGCTGAGGAAGTTTGGAACGAGCCCCAGCATCCTCAGATCCTTCTACACCTGCACTGTAGAGAGCATCCTGACCGGCTGCATCACCGCCTGGTTTGGAAACAGCACCTCTGGCAAACGCAAAGCTCTGCAAAGGGTTGTGCGAACTGCCTGCCACATTGTTGGAGGTGAGCTTCCCTCCCTCGAGGACATCTACACCAGGCGGTGTATAAGGAAAGCCAGGAGGATCATCAAAGACTCCAGCCACCCATCCCACAGACTGCTCTCTCTGCTGCCCTCAGGAAGATGTCTCTGCAGCATCCGATCCCGCACTAGCTGACTGAGGGATAGCTTTTTCCCTCAGGCTATCAGGCTAATGAACAGTCAAAACTAATACACCCTACAGCACACTCCCACTTTACGATATGCCATGCACTGCACTTTAACACAGTTCAACTGGACTACATGCACACACTGCACTAACACAACAACCTATCTGCTACCACTGGATACCATGCAACGCACATCCATGACATTGCGTATCCGGCCTATGTAAAATCTGCTGCACCTTCGCATATTGTGTGTGTATATATGTGTACATAATGTAGAATGTGTACATACTGTGTATAATGTGTATTGATAACTGTAAGTATGTCTTAATAGTACACTGTGTGTACTGAGTATATGTATGTCTATTTTGCACATTGTCGTCTGTATAAGTCTGTAAGTATGTACTGTCTATATGTAAATTGTTTATGCACTGTCTGGAGCATGCTTTCAAGAACACGTGCTATGGTGATGTGACAATAAAAGTAATTTGATTTGATTTGATTACATGATGCTAAGAACTAAGGTTAATCAGGCCAGAATGTTCTTTAGGGTTTCTTTTGGAAATTCCAAGTGGGTTTTCATGTGTCTTTACTGAGGGGAGGATTGAGTCTAGCCACACCGCCATAAAAGCCAGATCAGTAGAGTGTTGCAGTGATGCTTGTCCTTCTGTAAGTTACTCCATATATGATCATGGAGCTCAACTAGAGTGACCAGCAGCTTCTTGGTCACCAACCAAGTTCTTTATTGTTTGTTCAGTTTGGCCAGGAGGCAAGCTCCAGGAAGAGCCCTGGTTGTTTCAAACGTTTTTTTTTTGTGTTTTTTTTTAGCTTCATTCATTCATTCGTTCATTCATTTCTTCATCTTTTTTCCTTTTTATTTGAACACTTCCCCAGATCTCTGTCTTGACACAATCATGTTTTTGAGCTCTATATGTAATGGTTTTGACCTCAGGGCTTGGTTTTGCTCTGATATGCATTTTTAGCTTTTAGACCTTAGAGGTGTGTGCTTGCTTTTATACCTTTTATTGAGAGGTGTGTGCTTTTCTAAATATTTATATAATTAATGTTCTTTTTTTCTTTCGATTTCTACAGATGTCGATAAATCCTTATGTTTCAGCGTCTATCCAAATATGTACTGTGCTTTTCATAAGTGTTACATACAGATACCTTCGTAGAGTAAAACAGTGAGATCAGACTGGTTTGATGTAGCTCTTAATGCTCTGGTATTGTACTTGTAGGGCATTATAATTAAAGTTTTACACACACATATCCACTTATACATGAAGGAGGTTGTAATCACTGCAAACCCATGAACGTCCTTCTCGTAATTTCCCAGCCAAAGCAAAAACACATCCAGGGACCATTTCAGATCCCAATGAAATATATTCATTACCATGCAAATTGGTTTGGGAATCGTTGACAAAAAAGCATTCGACATACTTCATTTGAAAGTACGTAAATGCAATTAATGAAACCATATTCAGAAGAAAGCGAATTTGCCTGCAGATAATTGTTATTGTCTGGATCCCATTAAAAAATTTTTTTTTCTTAATTCCAAAAGAAAAACATTCTTGTGAGGGAAGCCACTCCGTCATGTCATTGTTGACACAGACTTCATTATACGATAATAATCTGCTTTTCATGTGAAGAGAATACTGCAATATTAACAATAGTGTTCATACAGATGATTTTTGTCATGATTTCTGAGAAGCCTGATCATTTACTGGCTGCAGAACAATCAATCCAAACATCTGAAACAAATGATTCTAAGAACATTTGGACGCATGTATACCTAGCAGCTTGTGAAATGAAACACAGCGAGACAAAATTGTGTCGATTTTTGACTGGTATCAGAATGTGATGGTTGGTTGCCCGTTTGCACATATTGGCTTGCTTGCAACATCCAAACCCTCACTGGTTATGGAAAATCTAATTTTGTTTTGCTTTTGGCAGGATATTTCTAGCAATAATTTAGGCTTTCAGAATGGAGCTGTTGCTGAAATTACTGTCTGAATTCCACCCAAGTAAACAAGTCAATAATCATTGCATTTCCGAGTCATGTAAAGGCTGCAAGCAAGATTCAATAATAAATGGATGTTATAGAATAATAGTGAATCCACAAAACTAATGATCAGTAGTCCAACTTGCTTGGATTTTTTTCCAGTGTGAGAATGTTTCGATTCTAGTATCATTTAGAGATATTTATTTCCCACCCCTTTCAGCCTGCCACTTGAAACAAGTAAAGAGGAGCTAATGCACTATGAACTACATTCCCTAAACCATGTTTGCTAGATTGCAAGACAGCCCATTTATCTTGGGTTATAAAGAATCATTTCAGCCCAAATCTCTGAGAACGTGCTCCAATGTTGATAATGTGCTTCCATTAGATCTGGAAATAACAATGCTATTTCATACCACAAGAAGAGATCCCATATTTCCCCAACTCACACTTGCCCTTGGAATAAGCTGCATTGTTTCTGAGAATAAATTACTTCAGAGGGAAATTACCATCACCACTATCAAAAAAAGGAAAGAAAAGGCCAGTCTGGATATTTTCTTATTCTGTGAATGAGAACAAACACATTTTGGTATGACTGTTGATTATTCTTGGACCTAACATGATTAGACTTGGGTAACTGATTGTCATTCTCCTGGGCCAAAACAGTTGGGTTAGGACTACCAGTTCATGTAGGGATTTCACATTTTTACACAAAACATCTACCGAATTTATATCATGTATGTCTCTATAGATTCCTGTTAATGCTTGCAACCCATTTTATTTTTAAGTGAAATGGGGATTTTCAACAGGAAAAAATATATGTTTTTAAACAAATTACGAATAAAGACACACTGCAAAATATGGTAATCTGCAATATTTACCTTAAAGAGCAGTTTCTACCTGATTTGACAATAAAAGTTATTTTGTTGGTATAAATTAAAGTATTTATCTTGTTTATTTAGTCATATTTAAATACATTGTTGAGGGAAATTTTTTAATGTAGATTTTTTTCAATGTACTGTTAGAGGAGAAGGGGTTTTGTGACATAAAAGTAAGGGAAATTTGTGACATAATCCAAAGCCACTTGAACAAATATGATATGTTTAATATACAGTAATTGTTCCACTATGATATTAAATAGCATATATAGCAATATTTATCATTTTTTTCATATCAACGGTTTTCTTTTAATAAAGCATTTTGACAAAAAAATATCAGTCATACATTTTACACCAAATTTTTACGCATACATTCAGAAGTGAACTCAACTGACATCTCTGAAATTCCTCCTTCTTCTGAAGGCTAAAATACTAGTCAGAAGGTTTCCAGGTCTACTCCTTGTTCCTGTGTGTCCTGAAACACAGGTATTTCCCCTTTGTCAGGTAATGCACACAGTTTAATTATAAACATGTAATGAGTACCGTGCTGAATCAAATTGGTAATTGATATAATCTAGAGTGTTAAATAAGTGACATTTATTAAACGTTTTTGCAGAGTTCAGTGTGCATCCAAATCATGCTACTCGTGTTATGGAGAATAACGATGTAGATGTGGTAAAATAATGCGTTTTTTGAGATAAATACAAATATAACATAAGTATTTTTTGTGGAAATAAGTTTACAAATATGATTTATGTGTTAAAATTGTGTGTTCTAAAAGTTTTGATTAAGAGTTAACTAAGTAGAATTTATATTTTAAAGTGTCTGAAATATTGGAATACTTGTATAATTCATGTTTAAATCAATATTAGAAGGAAAGTTCTATGCATGTGATATTGCCTGTTGAAAATGTTTTTCATATAATTTGAAAACTGCTCTCTCTACTCTACTGCTGTACTCATTTCATAATTTGATTTATTCTGGTTTGTTTCAACTTGAAAAACTGTATAAAATGCTTTTAATGTTTATCAGACAATAGCAGCTCCGTGTCCTGTGTCCTTATTATAAACAAACAGTGTTCCCTTTATCAGCAGGTGATGGTTTTACAGTTACAAGGAAATATTTAGTTATTTCCCCCACCCATGTTGTGGCATTTTGATGAAGGAGTTCACTCATATGCGCATGTGTTCTGGACCGATGATTTTTTGTTGTTGTTGTTGTTTTTTACACACAAAGAAAATTATTAAAAATATCACAATATTTTATTGTTTTTATGAAAAAAATGCCAGTGTCAAAATTCTTCTAAACATCTCTGTGCATGTTCCAGGAGACAAAGAAAATTACACAGGTTTGGAAATAAGATGAAGGTGATTAAATCATGACAGAGAATCCATTTTTGTAATCAAATGAAACTTTAATCGCTCACTGATAATAAGCTTTATAAAAGGCCATACTGCCGGTTTCAGCTTTGCTAACAGTATGGCTTTGTGTCTTTTTGATTTGGAAAGTTGCAGTAAATAAAAGAGAAAAGACATTGATGAAAAGACTCCATGCTGGAGTTCAAAGACAAATCTCCATTCTGATACAGGGGAAGTAGAGTGTGGAAAGATCAAAAGTAGAGTGATGTGAAAGGTCAATGCTCAGTCGATCAAAAGCGACTACATAAAGAGGCGTTCCTGCTAAGTAGTGCACTGCACAACCACCGAGAGACAGAGCAGTGCAGACTCCTGAAAGGGACATAGAGAAATGGAAACTCACACTTTGAAGAGACAGGGTGAAACACCTTGAAGCACCTGCAAAGTCATGTGACATTCATAATCCGGTTCATGTCTCCACTAGGAAATTATTCGCATGCGGTACATCTCTTTAAGAGAGTTTGAGTGGGTACTCTTACAATTTTTTTATAAGCTGAATACAGAGCAAAACAAAATGTTACATTTAAACATTAGGTTCTGTTTATATTGGATAGTAATGGTTCTATGAGAAACTGTATGCAGAGAACAGGTTTCAGCACCACACAATGTGGACAGCTCCCGCTATTGTAATTCTACACACATTAGAAATTGGCTATATTTGGAATATATTTATCTTATCTGACACCTGTTGAATATTTTAATTGGTTTGACACCAATGTTTTCTCAGTTTCCCACCAAGGATTAATGAAGTATTGCCATATAATATTTTAAAACAGTGGGAGAGTGAGGTGAGGTACAAATTGCTCTTCAAGGTGAATTTGTTTTTAATCTATCACCTTGCTGTAATTTAAAACCTAACACTTTATTTTGATAGTCCAATTTAGATATTCTACTAACAGTAAATAACTTTGCAACTACATGTCAACTAGCAATCATTGGAGTATTAGTAGACTGTCTGCTTAATATATTCTAATACTTTTTTTAATGGGTCTACGACATAAAACATACAGAGTATGAGAAACTTTGAAAGTACATGTCAACTTATTCTACTAACCCTAAACCTACTCTGCTGAGAGTTAGTAGACATGTAGTGGAAAATTAATGAGAGTTAGTTGACATGTAGTTACAAAGTTACTAATAGTTTGTAGAATGTCTAAAATGGACTATTGAAATAAAGTGTAACCATTTAAAATACTGTCAAATTAGCTATTACTCCAAGTGTGAATAAATCCTGTAAACTATTTTGTGTGGTACCATCAATAAAAGCATTTGACATGACTGATATATCTCTGATATGGAATATGATGTATTAGTATTATTATTGTTATTATTATTAGTGTTCTTATTGTTGTAAACACCAAGTCAAGTCACCTTTATTTATATAGCTCTTTTAACAATACAGATTGTGTCAAAGCAACTTTACGATATCAAAATAGCAAAATACTGTGTCAATAATGTAAAATGACAACCAGAGGGGAATTGAGAAAACAAAGTACTTAATTTTTGTTAGCAATTACAATATATTATTATTATTATTATTATTATTACTAGTTGTATAAATGTCATATCAGATATACATCTCTCTCTCTCTCTCAGTGTGTTTTTCTTTTTACTGCTGCACTTTGGATTAGTTTGAACTGGTTGTATTGTTTAATTTTTTTTGTTATTTTGTTTTAAAGAAATAAAGAGGTTTTGGCTATTATATATATATATATATATATATAATTTCAGGTAACTAAGACTCCTAATACGGCCACTTTCTAATGACAATAGTGTGGGTGGGAGCTTTGGTGCTGAAAAGTTCCACAAAGATATCTTCTGCTCCATGAGCAGACTTTTTTTAGTTTTAAAAACACACGCACGCAAACGCACACTCAACCGAGCGTAGAACCTGTTAACCATACATCACGAATAATTGCAGCATACGAGACTGATGGATGAAATAAAAGATAAATAAAAAAAATGTGCTGGGGTAAAATAATATGTATGCCAAATTAAAACAGCGTCTACACGTCTGCTCTCCATCTTGACGCATCAAAGGGAGCGCGTTCCAGTTGTAATCAAGAAAGATGCCTGCTTTGCAAGATTAAACAGGTTGCTTAATTATAACGGGAGAGTGTTGGGTTTTTTCGCGTCGTCGCTCGTATGCAGTGTAAAGTTGAGGCGGCACGAAGTTTCAGTTCATGCTTCGGTCTGCGCAGCTTCAGAGCTCTCTAGATCTTTCCATTTCATCTGCTCACAGCTCTTTATGTTCCTCATCGTCTCTTGATCGGGACTTCGATCCCCTCTTAGCGAATATTTGCCAAATCCAGACGCTTTGCGATGGGATCTTTTCTCTGGGAGTCTGAGAGAAATCAAACACGTCCTCCCAGACCAACTGAGCAGTTCTTTATCTAGTTCTCACGACGTTGCGACGTAAACAATTTAATCTTTACCGGGTATATTTTCGTTTTTCTTTACGGAGCTTTGACGTGACGGACACTGTGCCGTCGACAGTTTAATATGTATGACAAAATCTGAATTCACGCGCCTGTTATTTGGAATATTCGTTTCCCAGGATACACTCAATCAATCACGCGTCAACTAGAGACTTTATTTTCGATTTACTGGACTTAAAGACTACTGAGGGGATTTGGAAATGAGCGGTCCGTTTTCAAAATGTCTTTTTTAAGAATCACTCGGGGAGAGAGACGTTTCCTCAGAGGACGGGAGGGTTTGTAACGCTGACTTTATCGCCGATTTCACGACACGCGTTTCCATGGCTCCGGCGCTCAGATCAATTAAGCGTAAGGAAGCGATTAACTGGCCGAGGATGTCGACAACTTTCTGGGCTGTGCTGCTGTTGACGGCGCTTCTCATCGTGTACTGCGGTGAGTTTGCGGTGTGTGCGATGCGTCTTCTACGTGTGTAAGGATGTGTTACACTTCATTGATGTGACCTTAGGGATAATGTATAGTGTATGTCGTGTCACTCACTCACTCACTCACACACACACATATACACACCTACAAACAAAATCATGGATCCTCCAGGAGAGATGAGTTCATGAAAACGGAATTGTCAAAACATGTCCTAGACATGACCACACATATATATTTAACTTGCTACTCAAGTGCAGGGAACGTGTATTTATGATCTAGAAATATACCTGCTAGATCTAATTATAATATGGCGCAGTATTGAACTTAACAAACATTGCTAAAATGAAGAAGAAAAAAAAGATATCTCTTCATCTGATTGCTCTTCATCAAATAAATAAATAAATAAATAAATACACGAGCAGTCATAAATGCATTATTCAAACACAGAGACATGCAAAGACAAACTCACACAACCCCTACCATTAACACACAGACATGATTGATATCTCGAAACCTCCCACAGAAATCAGATCTGCCCATGGTGTTTATGCATATAGTTTAACCTGAATCACAAGGGCAAGGAAAGTTGTATACACTACATTATTACAATCTTGTCTACAATATATAACAAGCAATTTATAATCTTATAATTGTTTTATACATTTAACATACCTTATATTTTAAGTAAAAGGGCCTTTCCTCTGAAACCACTTTAGTAGCTACTACACCTAGTTGCAAAATAAGATGTATCCAGGCCATTTTTACATTAGTATTAAGAAATATGTTATCTGAAACCACTGTGGTGTATCTGAGCCCATTCAAACTTGATTTATTACTTTAGCTGAGATGGTGACTGGTAGTCTTTTTGCTGTGTGAATAAAACTTTGACTCTTTGACAGATTCATTTTTTTCTGTAGTCAGAAATTTGGTAGAAGTCAACATGACTACACTAGAAGACACACACATGCATGCAGGTAAAAAATAATGAAATGCACAAGCAGACAGTCACACATCTGAATTGTGTGTATAGAAATGTAGCATTGTTTTTCTAACCCAGACCTGGCTAGGTGCACTATATCTGTGAGAATGTTTAACCTGTGCCACTCTACCTGCGGTTCTCATCTGAGCTACACTCCTAAAAGGTGCTTCAAAGGGTTCTTCAAGCGATGCCATAGAAGAACCATTTATGGTTCCACAAAGAACCATTCAGTCAGAGGTTATTTAAAGAACCGTCTCTCCCTTATATTTTTTATAATCTAAAGAACATCCATCCACCACAAAGAGAAAGGTTCTTCAAAAAGGCTCTTCAGATGATAGAGGTTCTTTATGGAACCATTTAGACAAAAAAAGGTTCTTCTATGGCATTGTGAAGCACTTTTATTTTTGAGACTGTGATATGAATGTAAACATGTGCATAGATATTTCTGCATTCACTCAATTGATCTCCTGCGATAGCATGCTTTATTCTCTGCTTGGCTACAGTCAATGTTTTGGATGTTTGTTGTGGTTAGTAGTCTATTACTTTTATTTGTGTATGTTTTTCTCTGTGTCTATCTGAGCAAATCAGCTTCTGCAGCTCTGCCCCGACCTGCTTGTTGTCTGTGATATTAATCTTCATCTAGATGGGCTGCCCACCGCACGACATCTATGTCTGAGTTGCTGTCAAGACCCCAGACTGGCACCTCACAGCTCGAGCTGGTATTACTCGCAGAGGAGATTGAAAACATAAACGCAGGGACACAAACCAAGTTCTGATGGTTGATTTGTTTATTTACAGCGAGCCTTGTGTGATGAATGCACAAACACAACCGGAATTAGGTCTGCATTCCCACTAGTGAGTCATGCAGTCGCTGCCTCTTTATATTAGCATCTCAGCAAAATATCGTCAAAGTATCCGCTACAAATGTCATCCTTGTACAGGAGATTGTGTTTGTTTCAGAGAGCAACAGAGAGGGGAAATATATGGTTAGCTGAGGTTAGTGAGAGCAGAATGGTACTCATGCTGTACTGCAGCTATACAAATTAATATCAATCAATATAGGATGGCAAAGACTGTTTGTAATGACTGTTTAATGAATGATATGGGGAGCGCTTTGTTCTGTCCGCTAGCTCCCTCCTCTGGATGCTACTCGATGTACGTTCTTTGTTAGAGCCACAGATGCATAGTTCAATCTTGTGTTCCAATCAGTTACACAGAATAATTGCAATATTTTAGAAGACTTAACAGTCAATACCGTAATAATACTTAATACCTATAGATTAACAAGTATCAAATATGAATTAATATAATGTATTATGAAATGCATTATTTATTAATCAATAGAACTTGCTAATGCAAATTTCTCTATCACTATCACAAAAGAATATTGCTCACACAGAGTTTACCCAAGTGTTTCCCTTTATTTATTTTGTATAATTTTTTTGCCATATCATTTTTCATTAAGAAGAATGAAACACAGTGTTGCAAGTTGTTAATGAGAGGTGTGCCATTACTTTTCTAAGCATTCTGATTATAATTTTAAAATCGTATAATTTTCTCCTGGCCCCATGTGAAAAAAAATATATATCTATATATCATAGATTTAAACAGTAGTAGCACCCTGAGCAATAACAGAAGACCAAGATATCATTGCGACCCACACATTTGACCTGGTCTAGTATGCACCCGCCTTGCAGAACCCTAGTAACTTTCCAGAATACTCTAGCAACCACATAGCAACAACCCTGCCCCTCTCCAAAAAAAAAAAAGAAATACCACTTATTACACTAACATCATGGCAGTGAATTATGCACAGGGAAGACATAAAATATATAAAAAATACAATTAGTAATATAGTAATTGTTATAGTATTTCTTACTTATAAACATAAAACGATATTATGTCACCTTTTTGTTATTTTGAATAATAATCATCATCATCATATCATCCACATATTCCAAGTACAGTATATAAGTACAGTATATAATATTTATACAATATGTTATATACCCATTATGTATAATGTGTATATCAAATATTGTATATAAGATAGATATATAGTTATATAGTAAATGTGTTATTCAGAGTAATAATCATAACCCTAACCCTTTGATAACATCCATTATATTTTTATATATAGTGATAATTATGTCAGGAGGATGTAGTGTTTTTATAATTGTATATTTCTGCAAATGCTCAGGCAGCTTGACCATCATTAAAATCAGATGGTGCCGAAAGCATATGGTGCTTTGTGTTTATGAGTGCGTGTGCTAATATTCACTGGGTACTGTATGTTCCTGTGAACAAATAAAAAGTGTAAAAAAGGAAAAATAAATACTAATAGAAAGCTAGCTAAAACAGGGAAACAGAAAAAAAGGAAAAGAACAGCAGAGCAGAAAAAAAGATTTGAGCACACCATGGCCTCATCCTCCATCACCCCTCCCACAGGGCCAATTATGTACCCTGATGAATCATACTTGCTATAGGCCCGACCCGCATTGTCATAGCCCCGCCCACTGAAAGCATCCCACAATGCATTGCAGTACATTCACACATCCCCCATGAAAACAGTTCATGTAGTCTGGCACATTGCTCTAACATTCACAAATGCATAAATGCATACACACTCTCAGTCTGTGGTCATTATCAAAACAATTTAAGGGCATAAACAGAAGTAATTTTTGGTAATAAAATACTCCCATTTGATCATAAATACTTCTGGAGGTTTTATTTGTAAAGCAAAACGAAAGAAAAAGAAGGAAGGAAAGAAAGAAAGAAAGAAAGAAAGAAAGAAAGAAAGAAAGAAAGAAAGAAAGAAAGAAAGAAAGAAAGAAAGAAAGAAAGAAAATTAATGATTTATTATATGGTACAATAAGCATTTAGTCATTATAATATTCTTGGCTATTTAAAGCTACCCGAAGGCCCTTTCCACTGCACGAGCAATTTAACCACTGTCCGCATCAAAGGGTAAAGACGTGGGCTTGTGGAACTTGTCAAGTTTTCTCTCTGGCCTAGCAAGCACATCATGAAACTCTTACAGAAAATGAAGGCATCTTTATGGATGAATATTTTATCAGCGCCAAGGACTTACAAGGTTTTTTGTCCATTGTCGTCACTTTTGTGCAGGGATCCTTGCTAAGTTCAAATGCATGTTACACATTATGAAACTTTAAAATTGTGATTAACATTGTTGAACGGCTGGAACTATATAATACTGGAGCTATATCATACTACTGGATATGGTTTATATATCATTCATGATATGAATCTAATTGTTTGTACATGTACTGTGTGCGATATACCATGCAACAGATAAGGAATACTATACAACAGTTAGTTCCAGTCTGCTAATTTGACTGAATAACAGAGAAGGATTTACTGTCAGTGTTCACTTCAAATTCACAGTACATAACATAACATTCTCAACAAATGGAATTAAGGGTGTAATTGTCTTAAAAGTCACAGAAGGACATTTTTTAATTGTTGGTTCTTCAGAAAATGGTCTTTGGAACAACAAAGATTTGATGGCTAGCAGAAAACTTTCTAGATGTAATGGTAAATTGAGCATGTGTTAAGAAAAGAGCATATTAGCAACCAGTTTGGCTAACAACTGTCCTTTTTGCTCAGTACTGGTTCATGAGAATGAATGAATGAATGTTTAGTGTTTATTAATGTGAAGCTGGTTGCCTGACGTCTCCTCCAGGCTGTCATAAATTTGATCACTAATTGCTTTTTAAATCTGCGTGTTACACCATAAATTAATAAAACTTTGGTATTAGTTTTAATAGGCACAGTAGCATTCATAAAACATCACTTTTGACATTTCACACAAGGGTCTTCTTCATTTAAGGGGACGTGCATGCTGCTAACAACCTGGCTTCATTTTTGGTTGATGTAACGATGAGGGTGTGAATTTTAATGATCAGTTGTAACCTCAAACACACACACTGCTTTGGGGGCGTAGAAAGACAGGATAGACTACTAACATACTTGCGGTGGGCTGTTAAAATGACTCCAGTTCTTATTATTGAGGAAACCAATTGCTTGAAGGAAAATGCCACCCTGGCGTTTTGAATTCCTTGAGGGCTCCATCAACGCGTGGTCGCTCACGGGCTGTGACAGGAAATGTCTGGGTTGGAAACACTGTTGAGAAGTGGATGAAAGATAAAAAAGAAGGAAGAGAGAGGAGCAGATAGTAAGACTGAAACCGATGCATAAAAATGTAGCGCTCCGCTATAAGTAGACATGGGAATAACATGTTACACTGATTGAACTTTCCACAAATAGGGTACACTCTGGTGTCCCATCACTTTTTTAAAAGCTTTAGAGGCAAGCTAATATTGACCTTCTTTAACATACCAAACAAATTGGAATCCGACCAAAATGGAGAAAAAACACAAATATTATAAAAAGGCTGGTGCATTTATCTTGAAGTCATACAGGTACTTACTTGTTGGAAGAAAAGAGTGGGTTGCTCGAAACATGCATGCTAGAGAAGAGGTAATTGTGTGGAAGTCAACTGCATTCAATCATGCAAATGTGTCTTTTGCCAAAACCTTAACAGGCTGCCAGACTGTGATGCATGGTTGAGCCTGACAAGACATCTCAGAAACATGATTCAAAAGCTTTCCTGGCTTGATGGATCACAAAATGCTACTGTATGAATGGGATGTAGCAACATCACAGGGACAGTATTATCTTGAAATATCTGACATTCAGTTAAAGAAAATCTTTGAAAATGAGATGCAAGCACGTGCACTTAAGAACACTGGGAAATACAGAATGACAGATGGCAATAATATTGCATTGAAGTCTAATAATATACAGATACTTGGGATCTCATCACAATTGCTGTTCAAGGTTGCAGCATTCTTGACAATTGTAAACAACCTACAGTTAAGCTTGGCTTTATTGCTTTTCAGAAGGATTGTGCATGATGATGATGATAATGATGACACTATGCAATGATAAAAGACACATTTACCGTAATAGTATTAATATAGTACTGACCAGATCTTGTAAATCTGTAGAACAGACGCAGAGTGAGAGGTGTGTGCGCGCCGAGAAAGAGAGACCTCGCGCTCGCGCGGCAGTCAGCATCTTCAGATACATAATATTTTATTTTGCTACAAGCAGGATACACAAGCAAGCACGTTCAACTCGGACACGCAGATGGTTAGGGTTGGGAATCGAAAATCGATTCCGATTCCAGAATCGGATACTTAAGGTCAGGAATCGGATACTTGTTGTCAAATAAAAATTTTGATTCCGCCTATCGATTCCTATGCGCTTTTTTTTCTTCATCTGTGAGGACCGGTGTGATCTAATGATCTGCCAGGACCTTGCTCACTAATCTAAGCCTCCAAAGTTTGCCTGCATTTGCGATCAGAACTATGATATCTGTGATAGCTAAACATGTTGCAAGAGAGGTGTCACCACCAATATGACATTAATTTAATAGATCGATAAAGATCGCGAACATGACTCAAACATTAACGTGATTCTATTACTAAATTAAAAAGATTTGTCTGTTTCATTCCTCAACCTTTGAGGTGTGCGATCACAATGTTGTGATCACTTGGATCATCCGTGCAGCAGTGCCACCACTGATCTAAGCTTGGCCACCCTGCTCAAAACAGTTTGCAGTTTTTGTCCCCTTTTTCTTGACAAGAAATGCCTTTATTAAGAAGCGGAACAGGTGTATTTTTTTGCATGCACATCCAACGAGACTTTTCAGACGCGCAGTGCAGCTTTGCCTCAGCACCAGGCGCGAATCAAATGAGCGCGGAAAAGGTACATCAGCCAAATGAGCTTCGGTAGAACAACGAGATGCTGTTGGGCTGTATGTCAGTAAAACAATCTTTCCTGTCCTGTCAGCCGTCACTGTGCTCACGGCGCATGCCTGATCACGTCATCATATATAAGCGCACAAGAAACTGCATATGAGTCTGTCGTCAGTTAAGTCATGAAATTACCAAAAAAGGCGATTAAAGCTGCAAACTGTGCATGCATGTGTAACGGGTGTATGCCAGTAAGGGCTGTGTGTAAACCTCACTCCCCTGACCTCAAAAAGAGGCGCTCTACTGACGCTAAAGCTGTAGCCTTTAGCCTCCTTGGTAGAGCGCCGACATCCCGCGCCGGCATCCGGGTTCGAGACCCGCTCGATGTGATGGTGCGGACCCGGGGGGGTTACACATGTATGAATGCATTACATTTCAGAACGTCTCTCAAATGCATACTAAAATATAGGCTCTCGTGCAATGGTTTGCTAAAAAGAGACAAGGGATAAATGTTTGATATCATTATTTAATCACATTGGAATCGAAACTGGGAATCGAAAATAATCGGAATCGATAAGCAGAATCGGAATCAAAATCGATAAAATTCAAACGATACCCAACCCTACAGACGGTTGTCATGGTAATAAACACGTAAACAGCAACCGTTCGCATGTCCGCGCTTAATGCCCATCTCGTGTATTAAAAGCATTTTAGGGGGCCCTTGGCTTTTGGGGGCCCAAGGCAGTCGCCTACGTTTGCTTAATGGGTAAATCCGCCCCTGACTGCAAGTACTTATTATATGTTTAGGTTTAGGATTAGGGTTTGACTTAGGGTTACTTGCATGTAATTATGCATCATTTATTGTTATTAGAATAGTAAGTACAAGCAACGTATAACAAGGACACTTTAAAATAAAGTGTCACCGAGTGTTTTAGTCAAGACCACCTAATCTCAGACCAAGTCAAGACCAAGACAAGACCAAGACCAAGGCATGTCGAGACCGAGACAAGACCAAGACCATCAAAAAATGGTCTTAAGACCGGTCTCGAATACTACAACACTAGTGTTACCTATATGATAATATATGGGTTTGTTTAAAAAAAATACTGATTCAATTTACATCTTCCCACTTATTAAATCACTACCAATTCATAACAAATATGTACATACTTTAACTTAATTAAATATTATAATATGGCCTAACAACAAAATTACTGTTATATTAATCAACAACACTGCAAAAATAATTTAACCTGTTTCAGCCTAAAAACATAAGTTCAGTTGCTGCTTTAAAATTCTGAGTTAAATCAATTTATAAAAGTACAAGTCAGTTCAACTCACTTTACTGTAGACACTTTATTTAACTTAACATTTTAAGGAAGCAGTATTTAAGTTGAAACAAGTGATTTTTTTATAAGAACATGTAGGCAGTGTTAAGGTTTGGTTTAGGGTAGCTGCTTGTAATTATGTATAATTTACTGTTATTATTTAATTAAGTACATCACATGCAACAAGGCCACTGTAAAATAAACTTTTACCCAGTATGTAACCTTTTACAATAAAGTTAAATTTGGCATAAGGTGAACTAACACAATTTTACAATATTTAATAATGAAGTCATTATTAATTTGTAAATAGAATGAAGATTTATTTAATACTATATATTTGTAACATATTTGTATTTCCATGACGGTGCGTTTGATGCTGGCCATTAAAAAGTTAGAAAAAAATATTGTTTATATATAAATTATTTTAAATTATATTAACAGCTTTTACATCTAGAGAGATTAAATGATGGCTTAAAATGATGCCTAAGTATAAAACGCACTAGGGTTTTGAACAGAGCTAGCATATCTAGTAGGGACATGATCATTGTCAAAAGCCATTGAGCAATGGAAGTGTGTGTGTGATACTGATGCAAGACACTCACACTGGACTGTGATGGATGCCATCAGCCAGACCAAATCAAACTACAGTCACCAACATAGAAACAAGATAGACCCGATCAGACCATGGGCAGAGAAAACATGTCAGGAAGTGTATTGACAACAGAGTGAAGATGGGAGAAGGTGTACAAATACTAAGTGAAGAGCTCATTGTTAGAGTAGCAGCAAGGCTTTTTGGCTCAGTGGCATATTGCTATCTGCTATCTGTTATAGAAATAAAGTTATTTTAATGTGATCTAACACACACATATTCAGTTACACTAAATTACACTACAGAATTGTGACTATATGTAAATATTTAAAAATGGACATCAACAAATTGCACAAGAAACGGACCCATAGTGGACTGAATAAAGGCCTCTTTAGACCAGCATGAATGTTTGGCCTGTGTTTGGTCTGCTCAAACAATGAAAAAAAAAAAAAAGCTGACAAGCAGATTGTAGTCTCAGCCTCAGACATCACGATGCCCACGGACCGCACACACTCTCAACATGACAAAAGCCAAAAGTCTAAATCTGTTTGATTTACCTCTATTTGTTTTTTTTTCATGAGCCTAATGTGTGGTAATCTCTCCAGAAACGGTCCTTGGCCAGATTCAGTGGCAAATATCTGTCTTGGTGAAAACAGGCCTGAATAGTGGCTGCCTTACTTTCTTCAGCTTCTTAATCCTGCTGTCAAGAGTCGCCATTTAAATAGACAATAGTTAGATGTCTAAATTTCAGAGCCATCTTACAACATTTGCTTTTCATTCTAATTTGTAATTTGTGATTTTTACAGTTCATGAATCTCATTCAAAAGCAATTAAATACTGTAGCATCCACAGTATGTAAGACGCAAAAACAGGGACAAGTAGAACACAGTTCTGTTTTCTTAAATATGGGACTTTCTATTATATGAGCTGGCAACCCTAGCAACAGCGGGAATGAACCCCAGAGATATTTGTTCAACTGAAGCTGTGTAATTCCAGCATACATCCATGCTTATGAAACATGACTTTGTTAAGCCTCATTTCTAGCTTCCCAAGGCTAAGACTGTCTCTTTCCACCCTCCTCTGGGCACTGCCATGTAAAAGATTCTATTGTATCACTGCCACGCATGTGAATTATACGAGGGGCACTTGGGGGTTGCAGTAGTCATTACATTATAACAACTGTGATCTTGTTAAAACATGTTATACGACGCTGACAGAAAATTAATGCGTTCTTTAATATATTCAGTTTCAAGCCTTGGTATTGTGCTGCAACTTTCAAAAGTCACAAAACTTTAAATAGCTGTTCAAAGCATTGTCACTGTTTTCATATCCATCTGCCAAGTGAAAATCATCAGTCCAGCTGCTTAGAGAAGTTGCATACTTCTCAACAAATTCTTTTTTGCTATTATTCATATCTGTAGGACAAACTGAATTTACTCCACACTAAACGACCTTATATTGATTTATCTCATACAGTTTTTATAACTCTTCGGTAGGTTGTGCTATATGAAACTAATCTTCTTGCCATTGTAAACAATGAGTAATTTTTTCTTTATAGAAGTGATTCCAACCGCTTGACAGCCAGTGTGCATTGAAATCTACTGTTATCGTCATTTAAATATGCATATGGTGCAACCATGATTTGTCAGTTCAGAAGCAATCTAATATCTCAACTAGCCTGCTCCAGAGTTTGTGCATTCATTGTCAGCATTCAAAGGCTAACCGTGCTCAAAGATTGCATAAATTTAATTACTTCATTTGTCAATGTCGGTAGTCAGACACTGGTTGGATTTCATAGAGCTGTAGCACAGGACTGGAGGCCATGCTTTACATGTGACTGCTTATTTAAATTTTCTTCAGCCTTTGAATATGTCAGTGCTTAGTAATGTAATATTATAACACTTTTTGGGAATAACTAAGTCACCCTTATCGAAATCCTACTGTTTTTGAGAACTAAAATACATTTCGGATCATACGTTTACATACTCCTTGCAGAATATGCAAAATGTTTATAATATTAACCAAAAATACTGACAAAAAATGTATAGCCTGAATGCACTGTAAGTCGCTTTGAATAAAAGTGTCTGCTAAATGCATAAATGTAAATTTAAATATAAAACAAGAGGTATCATGAAAAATTACATATTATTTTTAGTATGTGTCCTGAATAAGCTATTTCAAATAACAAATGTTTACATATACTCCACAAGACAAACTAATAACTGAATTTATAAAAATAGCATACCTCCGCACTGCGTGTTGTTTCCTGAGAGATCCTTGACCAATTTTCTTTTGTATGTTTTATGATAGTTCATAAATACATTTATTAGACTGAGCAGTTTAACTGCTCACTGTTTTTCAGAAAAACAAAACAAAACAAAAAATCCTCCTAGTCCTGCACATTCTTTGGTTTTCCAACATCTTCCAGCAGTGACTGTATGATTTTGTGATCCATCTTTTCACACTGAGGACATTTGAGGGACTCATACACAACCATTACAACAGATGGAAACATTTACTGATGCTCAAGAAGGCAACATGAGAGCCAGGGGTGTACGTTTTTGAAAAGGATGTGTATATTTTTCTTTTTGTGTTTAAATATCATAATTTTGCATTTATTGCCCTTTAAGATGGATGAAATACTTACAAGTACGCTTCCCAGAAGAATAAATAAGTACAATTCACCCTGATCATACAATTCAAAAAGTTAACACCCCTCTTAACCATCATGTTGCCACAATCATATATATGTATATTTATAGATAGGTATTATATATAGGTATATGTCCTATTAGCAATTAGTTTCTATGGGCCACTATAAGCAAGTTGTCCACCATATTGGAATGGTCACAGCAGGTCCGTGAACCCTCGAGAGCTAGTTGCCTATGTGTCTGTAACCATGGTTATACACATGAATATCTATATCTGCAATAGACTTCAGCAGATGATTTTGCTAAACTAACACAATACGACACGATGAAGCTGTTAGCAAACAACATAAAAAAAAAAGTTAGTTTAAAAAGATTTCATATTGAGATATTAAAAGCTCAAACCAACAAATGACCACCCTGTGAAATCGATATTGTTACCAAATTTCTTCAGGAAATTAAATTTCGGCATTTTTTACAACCAGAGGCTGTGCAATGTTCATGTATCGCATTGATTGACAAAACTCTTTGATTTTTATTGTGAGTGACAACACTTTGACTGTTACAAGATGCAGATGCATCAACTTGTCTGGAGTGATCAAATGTTGCATTTACATATCTATGGCCACAACTGTATGTAATATACTTTTAACATACTATTATGGTACTAGGAACTTGGCTATTGTTAGTGCTTTAGCTTGTTTTGGATATACTATGTCATAAAGTTGATACCACAGGTGCGGTGAATGTGGGCTATATTATTTTAAGAAATTGTATAAATTCACAATTTAGAAATCTGGTGAAAATCTGGTGAATTCAGGTAAACTGGGCCATATTTTGTCATCTACCTATTATCAAGTAGGTACTATAGGCATACTGTTGTACAACTGTATAATTTAACACTATACTATATCTCCACATACTATATCTCTCCTATAAGATATATAGTTTACAAATACTGGGGAAAAATGAAAATGTTAACAAAATAATATTCACAATATAATCCAACAAACAATACAAAAAAGATCAAGCAGAAAAAAAAAAGAAAAAAAAATTTGTTTAACTGATAGTTAACATAAAATGAAGTTGACCTGCTCTAACCTGCGACATTCTACAATTAAACTGTTAAAGCATTTAGGTATTTTTTTATGTACATTTATTAAGTATGCATCTTTTATGAGCTCATAGTAATCGAGATACATATATTCTTACTTTTATTGAATATTTGTCACATTTCAGAACTATTTATCATGAATTAGAAATGTCAAAAAGGAGAGTAATTTATGTAAGATATACTGTATGTTTACATTTTCATATAAATATTAACATTTTGATGTTAATTAACATCCATGTACATGCTAAAGCATAAACTACTCAACTACAAGGTTCAGTTTGAGCTAGTGTTCATTAATATTAATGGAGCTGTTTTGACGTTTGTCATAATCTGTGTAAGTCACGGGGAGATCAGAATATGGCTTTTATTCCTTGCTAATCCTTCCCACACAGAAGACAGATGTCGAAGTGGTAATTAACAAATCCAACGGCACAGTTCTCGAAATCTTATGAGTAGGACAGTGGAGCATTTCGACCGTGGTCCAGCGTGATATGTTAAGTCATGTCGGCAGAATCTTGAAATACAATGAGTGTTGAAAGAAAATGAGAACTATCATTTCAGGGGTTAATAACTGCCACAGAATGACTTCAGTCTCCTGTTTGTAATTTCCATAATAAGATGAAGCATGCCTACCACACATTTGCAAACAAAGCCTTTTGCAGGAGCAACAATGCTAAAAAAAGGCAGCTATGCTTGAAGGAAGCAAAGATAAGAGTGTTGTCCACTCTTGACCTACAAGACAATATAATCTGTCATGCAGTGTCATGCAACGTTAACAAACCTTATTCAGACTTAAACTAGGAGGCAGGGCAAGCCCTCACTCGTGCAGGGCCAGGGTGCATTTCACATGTAGATATTCATGTGTGTGCATCGAATGCATTATCTGTTGCAGAATAAATTAAATAAACAATTGGCCAGGAGCTCAGCGGGGGCATGAGGATAGTGTCCGCTGGGAGAGATGGCCCTAATCATTGTAAAGCATTTCCTCTCACACACAACGCTGGGCCAGTAATCTAATGCACACATTATTCAGCCTGCATCTAATAAAAGAAAGCTGCGCAAGATTTATCGCCCAGGTTTAACTGTATGGTAAAATAGCGCATTAGGCAGATGATATCACGGTATATGAAATGATTATGCATGCTTGCAGAAAAGTGGAAGAGGCCAGCTTAATTAAATGCAAGGTCTTGGTTATACATCACTGGCTCTCTGCTCAGCCCTTTTAACCAAAATGGCTGTTATTTTTAAAAGCAAAGAGCTGAGAGGAAGCTTTTTCACATTGCCTGTTCTACATACCCTTCTGTTTTGTAAAGGGGGTGGAGGACAGAAGGTGTGGTGGGCCAAAATTTTGCTTCCATTTTCTGCTCTGCTGCTCACACGCATGCCAAGCAAGGCAATTATATTTCAGTCAGAATAAGTCTAAGTTTTGCAGATCTGTCAATCTGTCTAAACGGACAAATGGGAATTGTAATTGCGTCACCTTGGGAAAATACCCTTTACTCAAAAAATGGAACAAAGTAAGTGGTTTGACATTTGAAAAGCTAGTTTATTTTCGTAGGTCTAAATAAATTGTTCAGAAACTGATTCCATATTCCATTTTTTATTTTCCACATTCCATATTAATTCCAAACTGAGTAAAATGTAATTTGTCCATCTGTGCCCGTAAATATAGCATTTTTACTTATTTATTTATTTAATTTTTGAATAAACTCAAGCCTGTGTTGACAGAAGAAGCAAAGGCCTGTGTAGATTCAATCTGCTGTGGACTTATACTGAGTATCTCTGCTAGCCACTTCATTTCAGCCTGTAGTCTTAGGAGCACGCAGTGCATCTAGTCTATTGTGCTCCACTCTCTCTTAGCCTGGCATAATTGAGTTAAATTTTGAGGCAGTGGAGTCTTGCAGCCTCTGAATAATGTAACTATACTGTTCCTTTGGCATGTAGAAGAAATCTGGCATTGTTTGAACAAATGCAAAGACTACAGACCCCCCATCCCTATTCACTCCTTATGTAATCACAAACAAGTAAAGATGGTGAGTTTGCATGCTTTTCTAATCCCATTAAACTCACAGTAAACTTGGGAGCAAGGGAGTCCTGACCCTTTTGAAATCTTCTTTTATTTATTTAAGGATGCAGTAGATAGGTTTTTCCAGGCAATTTGCATTCTGGGATTACCTGCCTGCCTGATCTTCACTAGCAGCTTCAAACCCAATTTAGGCAGAACAAAGACTGCACACTTCAGGCTCTGTGAATGCACTTTGCTCGCATGGGAATTATATTTAAACTAATATTCTTCATTTAATGCAGCTATGTCAGGATTTTATTCTAGAACGTATAATGCAGGGCCATCTCTTGGCTCCCAACAGAAAGGGAGCAGTCTTGAATTCTAAGAAAATGTATGCAATCCCAGACTAATGTGCAGAGACAACTACAGTATAAGTGAGCCCAATGGAAGACCAGTGAAATATTGGGGGCTTGGTGGAAGGAGGGCTCTATGAGTGTTAGGGAAACCTTGGAAAGCCATTATTCATAGAAATGGGTCATGGTAGATCAAGGCTGGGCAGTAAAATGGTATATTGCATAGGCTACACATGGATGTGGAAATATGTCAGATGGTAAAGATTTCCTATTTAAGCCATATATATTATGGTAGATATAGCTGTATTGCTTATATTGGGTAGAATTGTTGTATGTTATTTAGAAACATATGCAGATATGTAATTATAGAGCAGAATGTGTCGCAAAAAACAAATAACATTCTTAAAGCGGTGTTGTTAATCATATTTTAATTCAATGTTCCCTCCTGGTGGAATGACCTGCCCAGCTCAATCCGAGCAGCTGAGTCCTTCATTAGCCATCTTCAAGAATTGGCTAAAAACAACATCTCTTCCATCTTTATTTGACCCGTTAACTCTAGCACTCTCTATTCTTATTCTCTTCTTAAAAAAAATATAATTGGTAACACTTTTTTTAGGGTTTCTAACTAGTTGCTTATTAGCATGCATATTACTAGCATATTAGCCATTTATTAGTACTAATTAAGCACATATTAATGCCTTATTCTACATGATCTTCATGACCTTATTCTACATCCCTAATACTACCCAATACCTAAATTTACCAACTACCTTACTAACCATTAATAAGCAGCAAATTAGGAATTTATTGAGGGAAAAGTCGTAGTTAATAGTGAATAAGCATTCCCTATTCTAAAATGTTACCAAAAAAGGACTGTGCATTCATTTATAATCATGCCAATATTTAGTTAACTGTTTGGGTTTCATTAGGTTTCATTTACCCTCAATTTTGAGCACCATCCTATTAAAAAAAATATATAATTAAAGTGATTCACTAAAGCCAAGACACTGATTACAGCCATTGGTTTAATTTTAACAGTGTGAGAAACAAGAGCAAAATTCACTGCTCAGCATGGCCTAATTCTACTGAAGACGCCTTTAGTCAAAGGTATTAACAAAGGGATTCTATTAAGAAAGTGGCAGTGCCAGTTGGGCGGCCTTCTCCTTTTGGCACCACATGCAATCCACTCCTCGAAATTTCTATCTCTTCATAATGATTTATCAGCCACCACAAACAGTTTGCATTTCAATGTTGCAAACAAGCTCGGGTCTAACATGCTTAGTTCAGTAGCTTAAACGGTCACGATAATTACCATCACAGAAATCACCTGCTGTCAAAAGACTGGAATACTGAGTGCAGTAGAAAGGAAAATGGCCGCCAAGGCCCAATTATTATCTTCCCTTTCATTTACAGACCCAGCGGCAGACTTCTGTCTCCACTGAGATGGTTTCCTACTTTGGCGGCCATTTTCACTTGTGCCTCTATTTTTTGGCTTGCCTTGAGAACAGACTCGTGTGCTTTGCATATTGATGAAAATGAGACAGGTTTGGTTGAGTCAGAGGAGAGAATGTGCACATTTGATCCTTCAGGCGATAAAGTCCTTTTTTGTGCAGTTCCTCCAACTTCATGTGGCACTTTACACTGTTGATTGTTCCAGAAACTGTTGCTGTTCTGCATTTTCTTTTAATGAGTGTCTTATGCTTTCTCACAGTTAAGGTGAGTGAGCCTCAAAAACTGTCAAGAACATTTCCAGCTCATATTTCAAACCAAAATCAAAAGAATATATGAATGTATAACATGTATAATTACAATTTATATTGTTACATTTTATATTAATATAAAATGATTATTTATATTAAAGTTATGTAATTTTATATTGTGTGTGAATAATTTAATTATCCACATTACCAATTTACCCCAATTTTACTTATTTATTCTCATTGATGATTGTCATTAAATTACCATTATTACAACTGTTTTTACTGTATTACTGTAAAAATGTCAAGTGATCCTAGTTTTTTATTATTATAATAAATTAAACGTAGTTCAAATCCAACATTATGTTTTGTAAATACTATACAGTTTAAATCAAATGCAATGTTTGAACTAGTAACAAATGTATACATGCTTCTCTTACCAAAATCCTGATCTTTAGGTGTGAAATGTTACCTGGTTTTTGTCTTTGTTTTGTTTATCTGTGCAGTTTCAGTATTGCTATAGGTTTCTGCTAGCAAAAATGCACTAATGAATACTTTTTTACCAATGAAAACAATATTATGATAGTCATGCTACATGTTCAGCATAAGCCACACTGTAATGGATTTGGGCCATTAGAGTTTTTCTCTTAACAAGATTTGATATTTCCAGCCCAGTACCTCTGGCTCCACAAACCTTTGATGTGCCAGTCTGCAGCGTCCCTACAGATGCCTCTACCTAGGTCCCTTCACCGGGGCACCTCTGATCCTCCAGCTTTGGTTGCCACCTCCCTGGCTGTGATAAAGGCTTGGCTTGAATCTCCCAGGATGCACCTGGCCTTGTGTTGATAATGGCCCAAGCAGGATTTCCCAGCATGCAGCATGATCACAGCCGGAAAAGGGGGCGGGCAGGGCTGAGTAAACACATCTGGTCTGTCTGGCCAAGACTCAGCCTTGATGTGTCCCATCAACTCTGTCCCCTTCTTTAAAGGATGGGTCTCGGCTAACCCCCCCATGTGTGGGTCCAAAATTAGATCAGGATGATTGATTACATGCTCTTTTGAGTCCAGCCAGGAGGAGAGAGGCAAGACTTATCAAATCCTTCAAACCCATCCTTCGAACTGTCATGGATGTTTCATCAAAGTCATTCGCTGGGCCCCTTGACCTGTTTCATCAATTTAGCACTCCAATGCTGCTGCAAAAACAATATAGCAGAAGTAACCTTGCATCGATTTCCTTTCAAAGTCCTCAACCAGTCTTTACTTTCCAATAGTGCTGTGACTTTAACAACCTCATGTAGATCTGGTAGTGAGAATGATCCAGAGATTTTAGATGGGCCACTATTGTCCAGTATTTACTGAGTTTATCTTTTACTGTGTTAAAAAAGAGAAATGATCAATTATGTGAAACTATCAATGAGTAGACGTACACTGTGCTTTTCAATAGTGGGGAAGCATGGATGTCACACATCAACAACAAAATATAGTCACTCAATGTTACACCTAAAGCTGCCCTTTAATTTGCAATTAAAATAATTAGCCAAATGCATTTCTACACTGTTTATAAATGTCAATATCCAACAAACAAGATTTTTAATGTTAAACTAAATGCTTTTTAATAGGCCACATTAATTGTATGCATCTCCAAGCACTTTGCATATTGTTTTGAAATTACAAACATGGTTAGTCATGTGTCACTGTTTCACTTATTAGCTTTTTGTTACAAAGTCTCACTTGAAGTTTGACTAGATGTCATATGAAGTTATATAAAGGCCTGATTTCTGGAAAATATGACTTCTCCAGAATGAGTACCATGACTAATTGTTCTTACAACAAAAGCATTTGTAGATTTGTGCCTGAAACTGCCATAAATTGGTTATATTAAAACTGGTACGTTACCCTGAACTGATTCTCGGTTGGTTTTACTAAGCTCATGACTCATCTAATCTTTCACCCTGGGTGGATGTAGCCAAAAGGATCGTCATTTTCTTTACCATGCTGGCATCCCATTGTCCAGACATAATATGCACTTTATGGCATTAGGAGAGTAGTTGCACTAGTTACACTTTGACTTCCACTGTTTCCCCAGAAAAAAGGAACACCCATTATGTCACTGACCCACTGAGAAATGACAGTAACACTTTATTCTGATAGTCCACTTTAGACAGTCTACTAACAGTAAGTAACTTTGCAACTATATGTCAACTAGCAGTCATTAGAGTATTATTAGGCTGTCTGCTTAATATCTTCTAACACTTTATTTTGATGGGTCTACAACATACAACACACTGACTATAAGAAACGTTGCAAGTACATGTCAACTTATTCTACGAACCCTAAACCTAACCTAACATGTCTGAGAGTTGGAAGACATGTTGTTGCAAATTAAAGACAATTTGTTAACATGTAGTTGCAAAGTTACTTATAGTTAAGTCAAGACACCTTTATTTATATAGCGCTTTAAACAATACAAATTGTAACAAAACAACTGCACAATATCAAAATAGGAAGATAGTGTGTAAATAATGTAAAATGACAAGATGTATCTCTCAATCTTCAGTTGAAGGTATTTCATTGTTAAATTTAGTGATGGCGTCGTCCAGCTCAGTTCAGTTTAAATAGTATCTGTGCGATGATATCTCTGCAGATGAAGTGTCCCCAGCTAAGCAAGCCAGAGGTGACAGCAGCAAACTTATAGCTAGTAGAATGTCTAAAGTGGCCTATCAAAATAAAGTGTAACCGAAATGACTATCAGAAAAAGCATTACAGTGGAAAAATTATATGTTTTGATGTTAAATACCACTGCAATTAAATGACCATTTTAGACCATTTCCTGTTCTTGAATGTGTAAACCAGTAAACCCGAGTTATAAATCCAATGCTAATCTACTTGCCAGAGGCGCTTGGAGTGCTTCAGATTCTCCATAGCACAAATAAGGTCTGATATTTTGCCTCCTGCACACTTCAAAGAAAAATGTCCTGACACTTTTGGCCATGAGTAACGGCAGTTTGGTCCCATTATTTTCCTTGTCTGTGAATTGGGATCTGCAAACAAGCTCAGATGTGGGCCGCCTATATGCAAAATTCCCTCTTGGAATATGTTTTTGTGTGTGTGAATGAATTTTGTTCACCAAGGCCCATAGGGCCTCACGTCTGTGAGAGGATGTCTTATCAGAGGCACTCCAGCAAGGACCTGACAACTTAAACTGAGGGCCACATGTTTATTGAGTAATTGAAACTGAGCAATGCAGGTATGAATTCAGTGTGCCTGTCAATCAGTTGGCTCAGGGGATGGAGTCGCTGACAGCCTGTGGCCTGACTAATGTATTACCGAAATTACAAAATCAACAGCATGTTATCCACTGCATATAAACAACATGGCGTGCACTTCTTTGCAATAAAGCAGCCAGCATTCTTTTCTTGTTTTTCTTTGACTCCATTATCATCCTATCCACATTCTGTAATGGTTCAAGGACAGTTTTACCTCATTTTACCTTTTCAGTCTTTTTGTAGCTTGAAGTTTTTATGCACTTTAATACACATTTATAGGTATCCGTCCACATTTATTGTGGAATCTGTGCCTGTAGAACTTCACCGAATGCTCTGTAGATTTCCATAAAATTGGAATGCCAATCATTCGTAATTTTACACATCCTCGTCCCTCACGTTTATGTATTAACGTAAAGTCAAATTATAAACTTGCAGCCTTACTTACTTACGGTATATCTGCTGGGATTCTAAATCTATGGTAAAAGTGTTTTCAGGTCATAACAGAAATGTTCAAGAATCAAGTAAAAATAAGTATATTAATTGACAAGAATAGCTGTAAGTATGTTACTGCCACTGGTTGTAATCTCAGCTGGATACTGATGTGAATATGTATAGACTATAGATAATGTATATTTCTGGAGTTTTGGAAAAATGTAGGTAGAGAGAAGAAGTGTTGGAAAGTGTACACACATCATATACATTTTATATATACTTTAAGGCAGTTTCAGCTACTAATAAGAGTGTATTGCTCTCAGCTCTGAACCTGTTAGCCAGCAATACCCATTTTGGGATTTTGGGACTCACAGTTGAAAAATACATACCAAACTTAAAATGATAACAGGTGCTGACTTCAGTGTGCTACACACACAATTTTTGTGTCTTTTGAAAGAAGACCCATTGGGCTTTACTGTCCATCATCCAGAGTTGATAATGCTCAAAAAGATAAAAAGTCATAAAGACTGAAGTGCCTTGAAAAAAGTGTACCACGCTGAATGAAAAAACAAAAAAAATACATGAAATAAACATATACAAATACATGAAAAATTTTTACATGTGAAAATAACTTTTTGATACCTTAAAGTGGCTTGAATATATCTTTGCACCCTCATCTCATTTAGTATGCAAATGTGCAAATTAGTCTCCACCGCTATTCAATCATGCATGCTCAGACTACTTGCTCCTCTATCACTTGGTCAACTGAAATGCGATAATAGGACAAGTGACGATATTAGAATAATTCATCCATATGTATTTGAATTTATATGCATTAACAAACAGCCAATATGCTAGTAATATGTGTGCTAATAAGCAACTAGTTATTAGTGAGAATTGGTCCCTAAACTAGAGTGAAATGAAATAGACATGAAATCACCTCTGTGATTATACACAAGACATTTATAGCCTAGAATGATCATCTAAAAAAAAACATGTAGGTGGAGCTGAATCACATACTGTCAGGTCCCATGCCAGTCAAGCCACTCACATTAAAAATCAATTGGAATGCCAACATTTATTTCCTAGTATTATCCGCTTTGTATTAATCTTACACCACCATTGATCAAACAAATATTTTGATGTATTTGATGCATTTGTGCTCATATTTATCCTCTTGCTGTATGTTGCTGTATTCGTGCATTTCTTGAGGTAAAACATATTTTCAATAATGCAGAGACAAAAAGCACCATCTGTAGAGATGATAAGAGCATCTTATCATGCATATCAATGCATGTTCTTGTTTTTTTGCAATCAGATACTCTAATTTAGTCTGCATAGTGATATTCTAGCTCTTTGTCCTCAATAAATGCACCCTCATTGCACTGTCCCTTTATTCTGTGCAGTACTAACTGTATAGAGTGGGTATGGATTTCCTCTTATTTGCCTGCCTCAGTGTTTTTGTCCAGGATTGTTGACATGCACTGAATTTCAGTCCTGGATTGGCCTTGATAACACTAGCATGATTACATAACCTTTGCTTTATAGGACATTGTACAGAATATGCATTACAAACACCAACTACTCAAACAATATGCCTTAAAATACTTGCTGGATAATTTAAAAGCATGCCAAAAATAATATAATTAAATGTAAATAAATCAAAAGGATATAATTCTAGTTCAAAATGTGTATTTAATTTAAACTTTCAAAAGCATGGAATTAAATGAACATGAACATCACTTTCTGCAGCGTTTTATTTATTTATTTGTATTTATTATTTTTTGAAATAAATGTTTTATTTTATTTTGTCTTGAACGGAGTGGAACGACAGAGATTTCCCTCCTGCGCAGACCACTTGATTAAACAAATCTAATTAATTTAGCGTGTTCTGGCTGAAGTTAAACAACATACATTTTCAGAAACCTTTTTCAAATGTATTATATTTTAATGCCATTTACATACATAACATAGCAGTTTTCAGCAGAAATTAGATAATAAATAAATACATTATTTTTTATTTGTCACACACACAATTATACAGAGTATAACCAGCAGTGAAATGTGTTCTCTGCATTTAACCCATCTAAGTGCACACACACCAGGAGCAGTGGGCAGCCGATGCTGCGGTGCCTGGGGAGCAGTTGGGGGTTCAGTGCCTTGCTCAAGGGTCTCACCTCAGTCGTGGACAATTCCTGCCGGAGCTGAGATTTGAACCCACAACCTTGGGTTACAAGTCCAATGCTCTATCAATTAGAGCCACGACTGCCCCATTAAGGGTTAATGTATCGCTGAATAGGCTTTCTTCCGTGATTTCATGTGTCTAAGAAAATGTTTAAAAATCATTCGCAATCTTACTCTAAAACATTGTAAATCTGAAGACTGTTGCTTTTAAGTGCTGTCCATATGAAAGTGATTTAAATTATAGGCCTACTAATATAATTTTCTTATTAATTCACATGCATTATTTTATATACACATGACCGTGGTTAAAAGTTTGAAATATTTAAGGCTGTTTATTTATTTAAAAAAAGATTACATTTATTTGATCAAAAATACAGTAACAATAATATTACGTACACATAATAATAGTGTTTTTTTTATATTTAGGAATAATTTAAAATGTAATTTATTTCTGTGATCAACTGAATTTTCATCATCATTACTCCAGTCTTCAGTGTCCCTTCGGAAACCATTTTAATGCTGCTTAATTTGCTGCCTAATTATTATCAGTTATTATTTTTGATCAATTATTAATAATGGTTTTTATTATTGGTATAAAGGTTCTCAGTTAAAGAACAGCATTTATTCTAAATGTAAGTACTTCGTAATAAGTATAAATATATTTACCGTCACTTAAATCAATTTAATGCAACCTTGTTGAAGAAAAATATTAATTGATATTTTTTTTAATCTTACCCAAGGCTGAATGATATCACATTTTCCACAAAAAATATATAAAGCAGCACAACTGTTTTCAACATTGATAATAATCAGAAAGGTTTCTTGAACAACAAATCAGCATATTAGAATGGTTTCTGAAGAATGTGACTCTGAAGACTGGAGTAATGATGCTAAAAAGCTTTGATCGGATCAATAAATTATATTTTACTATATACTGTATTTGCATAAAAGACAGCTATTTTAAATTATAACATTATATATTTCACAGTACTGTTTACTGTATTTTTCATCATCAAAATCATTTGTATAATCTTTTAAACAATTGGAGCTCTATTCCTTAAAAATTATAGAGGTCAAGCTCCTGCAAAAGGACAAATTCTGTATATAGAAAGGCACCATAAAAACAGTCCGCATTCTGCACTACTCAACTCTTCTAGACGATACCAGAGCATTGTCATATGGAGTGATAATATAGGTATTTAACTTTAGTGATATTAACCTGTCCCTCATAAAAATTCTTACAAATTTGTACTATTTGCCATATTCATTGTACTATTTTTTACATTTTTATAATGTAAAAAGTATGCTAGTAATTTATGGTGTGGTGCGGTTTGTTGCAGACCGGGTTTGGTGGGCCGCTCTGTGCCAAAAAGTCCTGGGCGACTTTTTGGCCCCAGTCCGACACTGGTGCTGTAAACACAGAAAAGTGGGGCGATACAAACAGTGAACTTTCCAAGTTCCAAGTTTCTCAGTGGTTAGAGCATTGCGTTAGCAGCGCAAAGGTTGTGGGTTCAATTCCCAGGGAACACACATACTGACAAGAAATGTATAACCTGAATGCACTGTAAGTCGCTTTGGATAAAAGCATCTGCTAAATGCATACATGTAAATATATTAGTTTGATTTATGTGTGTGTGTGTGTATCTAATATGTTTATTTTTAATGGGTAATTAAATTATGAAATGGAAAATTTGTAAACATATAACAAATTCACAGGTGTGCCATTAGCAAATAATTGTAATTTGAATGCATCTACCATGGGTTAAAATATTAAAACCAATAAATATTCTTGCATTCTTTTTTTATTTCTATTTGTATTAGACAGACAGAGCTCACTGCATTGCTAATTAATGATGCTTTGGTTTAGGTTAAATAGGGTCATTCTGTATCTGAAGCAGGACATTTAGTTATGAACTCATTTTCAGACTTTAAAAATGCAAATCTAAGAGTATTTGCACTTACATTGTGCAATACATTGAATTAAATGCTTAAAAGCCGAAGAATGGCACAATGATAAGGCCACAAAAAAAACTAAAACAATAAACAATATACAACATTGCATGATTGAAGCATACAGTTGAGAAGGAATTAAGATATGTAACAGAAACGTTTTTTTTCCCTAAGTTAATTTACTTATTTATTTTGTATCTTTATGTCTTATAATTTATTTATTAGTTCTGATGTAGTCTATTTTAATTGCGTTAACATGTTTTCTCTCACTACAAAATGTCTTGTTATTTTCTCAGATGACTATGGTAGAAAAATTGTACATGGCTTTCTGTCATTTTGTGTTTGCTTTGTTTTTCTGTCTAATTTAATGTAATGATAAACAGCTCTTCTCTAACTAACTTCTTATTGCTCAAAGAACAAAGCAATTTGAAATAATATAAGTAGATACACAAAAATAAAATGTTTGTTAAAAATAATAGAAGAACTGAATTCCTGTCCATAAGAACTTAAATCTATTTGGCAATGTTTTGATAATGATGATATAGTCAAAAGTCCCAGGTACAACATCCCCATGAATGTTCCTTATTAAAACATGTAATAATTATTTTAGATTTTTTTTTTTATGATACTTGAATGTTTTCTTCAATATAATAGTTTTGGTCTGTGATGTAAAGTATATCACCTTTGTGTTTGATGCTGATTTGAAGAGTTTGTCTTTCATCAGAGCTGATTGAACAACGTCAGTCATTGTCTATTTTTAAGCCAGGCAATTCGGTCTTTATACAGAAGTTATTTGAGCAGTTAATGAGCTGTCGACAGACTGAGCGTTTAAGAGGCTAATGAATATTCATCAGGCAGTGTGCAGAAGCGTGGAACACAAACACTCATGTATGACAGCATAAAAACTGGTTACAAATGGGATGAGAACAGGTGAGATCTTTGTTTCTCCAGTGAAATGGAAATGATGGATGCGACCAGAGAGGTGTGCGGTAAAAATACTTGGGGGGGTTGTTCTATTGGGAGTTATGTGTCTCGCAAGACTCTTAACCTGCTAAATGGTTTAGCAGACTCTAAGATTTTCAGTGAGATTTAATAAGAAATAATTATTTATTTTTATCAGTGTTGCTTTTTCCTTTCTTCTCCTAATTAGGAAACGATTACATGTGCAGCATTGAGTCCTTATTATTTGAAATACAGTAACCTATGTATGGCATGTAATATAATACGTCTTGTGTATTTATAAAAGTAACTATATGCTTGATTTGTATTATCATGAAGTGAAAACCACTGGCATGGCACCTACAAAGTACTGCTTTAGAACTGGTGCTGCTTAAAACAGATTAAACAATTGAGTTTTATAATTCAACTGTATACAAATATGGAAATAAATCTGCAGAAAGTGGTGTTGCAGGAAGAATAACGTAATATCTTGATTGAATATGTTCAGTAGAGGACTGTTTCTGGCTTATAAGAAAACATATATACAAAAAAAAAGCTTAGTAGTCAGAGCTACTCCCTTAATTTTATAGTTAAGCTTAGTTTGGATACTGAGTGGTTTTATAGACTATTCTGTTGACTTGGTGGTGCTGGCAGATCCAGCGATTGCCTTCCCTTGTAGTATGTCACAGGCACACGTAATTGTTGAAAAATAGTGCTGAAGTTGTTGAAGTGCTTTAGTCCATTGTTGTTGATCTGAATTGAGTGATAATCATTTTCTAGGCTCCATGATGTTTCAGCTTTTCCGATCACGTAAGCCTATTTTATGATTTCAGCATCACTCTTATATCATTGTTGGTGTGATAATCTTAAAAGTGTCAAGGGACAATGAAAAACGTGTGCTCCTAAATTAAAAGACCATGGTGGGACATCAGCCAAACAACAAACCTGATACAGCTGTGAGATAATGGATAACAATAAACAAAAAGTTACTTGTGGAACGTTTTTGTTTTGTTTTGTTAACCACACAACATAAAGTCAATTATTTTTGCAGTTGTCAAATTTTCTGCATTATATATAGTTTTGATTTCAATGGTTAGAGTATGAGTCAATATACTAAAAATCAAAGTTTTCTCTAAAAAACTAATCTTAATGCTACACTAAACCACGACATTCTATTGAACTTTCTTGCTTTTATGGAACATTTAATTTTAAAAGACAGCAAAATCCATTGAACCCTCCCTTTGCTGTTAAAACAGCATTTGAGAAGGCCCTCCACTCGACGAAGGAACATGGATGAAGGGATTTGCTCCCATTCAGACACAGTCACTTCAAGGTTATGCACTAAAAACTGCTGCACAACAGAATATTACAGAACTGGCTCCTCCCTTGTTTTTATATAAGTATTAAGTAAATACTAAATATGTATACATTTAAAAATAATAATGCACAATAATAATATTAACGATTAAAAATATTATCCATATCCAGTTCCAATGCCACACAATGTTGCTCCTAGGCAACAAACATATTTATGCAATTGATTTTAACATAGTGTAGATATAAATTATATTTACTCTTATAGACTCTAAATGTTTAACATTTTTGTTGCAGAATTTTACTCACTAACCAACATGAATCATATATCTGATGGATGAAACATCAATAAAACATGCTTTTGTGAGGGCAGTTCTCCGAACAAAATGTGCGTCCAGCCCACAGTGCCCCACGCAAGAAAAAGATTTTTAAAAGTGCCAGCTTTGTGAATAAACAACATCTTAAATTCAGCTCTCATCTGTGTGGTCATCTCAGACCCTTTGACCACTCTGAAGTAGTTCCCAAAGGCACGCTTGTGCTGAAACAGCAGGAGCGTGTCAATATAAGTGACAGGTGCTCTTTGAGTAACGCAACCAAGGACTGGTCACTGGCAATGTGTATGTCATCATCCTTAAGGTGATGCACCTGCTCTGATTGTATCATGAAGTCACTCCTGGACAACTCTCCTTTAATTGCCATCCAGCTGATTGATGGATCACAATGGGAGTGTGTTGCAGGCACTGCAGATAAATAAAAAATGGACGCCCCAATTGTAAACACTGGCGAATGCTAATAATTGCCTCTAAATTAGCTGCGCAGACAGCAGCATTGACAAAACTGTGATTTTGATGCATCAGTCTTGTTAAAAAAATGGCCCATAATACAACACTACCAACTCTATTCAACGGTTTTTCCTTCATTTTCACTGTATATATCACACATTTTCTAGGCTGGATTATCCATTAAAGTTGCAAATCACACCCTTAAGATCATAACAAAATGTTATTCTGCGTTCCAATTATATTATGCCCTAAAAGTATGCACTCTTTTTGTGAAGAAAACTTGCACTTTTGAGTGTGTAGCAGACGTTTAGGCATGTTTTGGGATGATACTGACACATCACAGTTGTTTTTAACAGATCACACCAACTCATTTTAACTCATCACAGTTAATATCCACATATACATACTCCACATTTCAGTTAATTTAATTTACACTACAATTCAGACTGATGTTTTGGAGAGAACAAAAAGTAACATGTTGAACTGTCCTTATGTTCTTTTTATTTATTTTTGTATGCAAATGCATTTGCGTTACTGGCCAAACTTCACAATGTTGTTTAAGATGTAATACATTCTTTGGGACAAACTAATGCTAATTTTTGAATACTATGCACATTTAGATGCAGCAATAGGCTGTTATTTTGTGATTGAGCAATGCTTGTTTTCCAAACCAGTATATAAGATGTTCATTATTTAAAGTAAATTGCATTGTTGCATCATGCTGTCAGATCCAAAGTTGCTGATTTATTTATTTTCATTTGTAAAATAGAGTCACATGTTTCTTGTGAAAATAATATTATTAAGAAAACAAAAACAACTACAATTTGTTAGGCCTACATAACGTTTTAACATACTGTCATGTGAATTCATGCATGCAGAGATGAAGACAAATTGTATAAGATGTTTTTCATTATGTTGTAGAATTAGCTGATTTGCTTGTAAAATATTTTGTTCTGTCTAAACTCACACAAAAAGTGTTAATCACCTTTCTTTTCTGTATTTTGTTATAAAAGCACATATAGGGTCACAGGAGGACTGGCGCTTATCTCAGCATCTTAAGACAGACAAGGAAGCACCACAGACAGGTGGCCAGTCTACAACAGGGCTAACAGAAACAGACAGATACACATTTACACTCTCTGTTATGGGTCATTTTATTTTTATTTGCATGTCTTTGGGGGAAAGTAAATGTAACTATATTATTTTCATTAGCCATCAGTGTAACATATATTATATATTTTGGTAATAATTTAGGATAGGGAACACTTATACACTATTAACTACTGCTTTAACCTCAATAAATACCTAATTTGCTGCTACTTAAGGTAGTTGTTAAGTTTAGGCATTGTGTAGGATTAGGGATGTAGAATAAGTTCATGTAGAATAAGGCATAAATATGTACTTAATTAGTACTAATAAATGGCTAATATTCTAGCAATATGCATGCTAATTAGCGACTAGTTAAGAGACCCTAAAATAAAGTGTTACCTATATTTTTATTACTCAAAACAGAGCCTAATCTATGTGTAGTTTATGATGCATAATACAAATATTAAATGGTAATAATGCAAAAGGCGAATAAACACGGTATCCTGCTAAATATATCAGTAAGTCTTGGGGGCACACAAGTTGGAACGGCGCATTTCAAACTACCCTAAAACCACGAAACTTCAAGTTTGATTTCTTGGTGTCTTTAAAAGCTGCTGTGCAAAACATTTATGAAAGGTTCAGCACACAAAAGGCACAAAGAAAGAACTTAAGACTTTAAACTCTGACGTCAGACTAATGGAAGACGCGCTATGACGCATCCACTGGCGAGCGCATTTCTAAAAAACGAGTCTCTTCAGGCAAGTGGAGGCGATGTATGCGTCAGAGAGGAGAGAAAGTGCGCTCGTTAAGAGAAGAATCAAAGCCCGGTAACTGCACTGATGGAGGCGGAGAAACAGACTCAAGATATCACCAACACCACATGCGTCGCGTTTAGGAGATTTTTTTACATGATCATTCGATTTAATGCGGGAATTACGGCTGTTTGTAAGCTGACACGGACCTGTCGCAAATACAGAGGAAAGTGACCGTTCTAGCGATCAGCGCAGTTCTCAAAGTGCGTAAACCAGAGATTCTGGAGAGTATGACCGCTCATCACTCGCCTTAGATCCACGCAACAGCCACAGACAAACTGGACATTTCCACATTTTTTTTTGCAATGGGCGGTGAAAGCTCTAAAACATAACTTATATTATTTTCCTAAAGTTGGCATCTCTTGAAAAAGAACGGAGTCCTCGCTTCTGAATCTGTGAAAGAAAAGCGCAGCAAAGGTGTTGGTCATTGTATGGCATTAGAATGGAGATGTGGTGTGGATGCTGAAGGCAGTCAGGATGTTGATGCTGAGAGTTGCGTGGGCTCTAGCAGGAGCGGCGATCTGCTGTTTTCTCATCATTCTCATCCATTCTCGCTTCCTAAGAGAAGGTAAATGTGTACAAGTGTTAATTAATAAAATGCCGCATGTTTTATTTGCCTATATGCTCGGAAATCGCACCTGTAGGTCACTTTAGTCTTTTGCTTGAGAATTTAATGGAGGAATATTGCAGGTTTATTTTTATTTTATTTTTATTATTTGACAGTGCGCAATCATGTCCATATTTCCCTTTAATATAGAAAAATACAGGTTGAGAAATATGAAAAATATTAATCATAATCAGCAAAAACACCCCTTTGTTCTGTGTTGTACCAGTACAGAATAAGATTTACCAGATAATATCAGTGCAAAACTGACGTTTTAAAACTATTTTGATTGATGGATTTTTATGAACTCATCTTCAAAAGGAGGTAGGATGTGATACATATCGCATAAGATGGAGCTGTTTTATGAGATAGTGATGTATAGTTATGTTTTTCAATAGATGGCACTACAGTCTATCTAAAGGGTATAACTGAGGTCAAAAAGTGATTATTGTCTCGCATTAGTTAATCTAAATTAAGTGCATTATTAAGTATTCATAATTCCACAGCGTAATACATAATATAATGTCATAACTGTAACCAAAGTTACATTATAATGCAGTATATATTCATGATTACATCTTTAAAAAGTACAGTACATTTAAACATGAAATGTAGTGTTTACCATATATGTGGTAATTGTATTATATACACTTTAAAGGTAACTATGTAAGAAAAAAGGGAATCTAAAAATGTTCTACAAGTGGTAATAATTCATTTCAATTCGAAATAGTATGCAACATTATTTAATTCACCTGCTTACAAAAGCTTAAACCAACAAAACTGTTTTATGTTCAGACAGTATATGCACATCAGTTCATATATATATGTACATATTAATATAAATGCATTATATTATACAGTATTACAATTACTCACAACAACTGTCCATGAGATGTAAAATGCAGCAAGAGTATTTTTCTCTATTCAGGTTTAAAGTAACCTTAAAATATGTATTTGTATTTATTATTTATATTGTGTTATTGCATTTTGATATCAGTGAAGTGATACAAATCCCAGATTAAAATAAATGCCGTAATGTACTGATTTGCAAACCATGCAGTTGAAGGGCTAATGTGTCAACATGAATGCTGAAAGGTGAGAAATGGGAGCCACACAGACAAGTCAGCTAGATACTGCTGCTTCACCTTTCCACACTGACACAGTAGATATAGGATGTCCTTTTCAAGAGACATCTATCCTGGTTTCTGCGTGTGCCTTAGGGGAAGACAAGAGTGGTTTGTTTATAGATGAGACAGAAGGTCAGCTGGTTTCTCTGCTTAGCTGTGGGGATTGGAGCGTGTTTTCAGCCAGACCCTGTACTCCCGATGTAAATATAAAGATCAGTCTAACAGAAAAAAAAACATTCAAGGTGAAGCAGAAGTTAACTGTGATAAAAAAGGGGGATAGAGTAATGCCTTAGCAAAGAAAGCTAGAAATAGACTGAATGTGTATATTATGAATAATAAAATAATTCTAAAAAGTTGACATGATATTTTGATATAGTTTTCGTTTGGTTTTGCCATTAGTGCATACAGTGCACATTGCAACAGACATGTGCATAGTGCTAGTAAAGATATTTATATGCTAAGAGAAATCAGGTTAATAATGTGCCAATTGGTGTGTGTGTGTGTGTGTGTGTGTGTGTGTGTGTATGTTATGACCTTGCAAACTGTAAGGTTATTGAGCATAGTTAGTGTAAAACTGTGCATGTCAACACAGATTTATTGACCTGATTCCATATCTGATGACAACAAACTGCTCTTTCAAAAAATTACTGGCCTTTTATGAAAGTAAAGGACATGAATATTCTTAAACAAATAGTTATTTTGGTGAAAATTACGTCAAACCTGGTTTGGTGCAACTTAAGATTTTAGATATTTGATGGAGAGTGAGATAATCAGTGTGTAATGATTTAAATTCAGGTATATTCTTCACCAGAAGTTAAAAAGGCTTAGAATATAGCATTTGAGCATAGGAGGTTAACAGGAGTGGTTATTAAGAAGTTGCAAACAAGTTACCAATCAAGACAAGCATTGAAACCTTCTGGTTTTGAGATGCCTAGTTAATTTCTCTTCAGTCAACAGAAAAGGAATAGAGGAAAAAGTCATGACCATGACTGGGCTCTGTACAATCGTTATCTCATTCCGGGTCAACAAAATGCCTGGGAAATGTCCTACAAAATCTGATTAGCATTTTGTATTTGAAAATTCTTGTTCATTCATTGCAGGAGCTTATTTTGAGTTTAAAAAAAATCAAAGCGATGTGCTTATTGAAACCGCTGAAGTAAATGAGGCACAGAAGTGCATTTGCTTCGGCTGCAAGGTCATTGCTCAGACTAGGAGGCGAGATAATTTATTCAGGCACTGAATAAACTCCACTGACCACAGAAATAAGGCAGACAAGCCCAGGAAGTCATCTATCGTATAGTCCTTTGAAATAAAGTTGAAGTGGTCCTCCTTTTTTTTAATTTGTGGAGAAATCCTTTGAAATGAGAGTCAGCACTCAGCATCATTCGTTTCAGTGCTCTACTGTGTATCACATGTGAATTGGTATGTCTTACAATAAATATGATATTTAGCATGCTTGATTCTAATTGGTCAATCACAGCATTCAGAAGATAATCCATATGATTGCAATGTTGTAAATGAGGCCACCTGTTTGGTAACTGAAACCAGCACTACTATTTTTATGTCTGTCTTATCATACTTTAGACTTTTGCCTCTTGCATTTCTTATCGTCTTTAGTAAAAATGACCTCAGAGGAGTTAAGTATTAATAATACTATAATATTGTTGCAGATTTCAGCTTTTTGCTTTGCAGATTGTTTTGTAGTTTGTAATAAACATTTTTCTTTTGTTGCTGTTGTTTTTAGTGAAGCATTAAGATAATATACAGGTACAATTATGAAATAATTTCAACTCAAATATTTCATGTCCACATATTTATGTATTTGGTAAGTAGCCGGGTAATAAGCAGAATAATGCAGAGTCAGCCAGTAATTATCACACAATAAAATCAAACAGGATGATCTGAATGTTGCTGATTCATATCACACAAGGAACCATGAACTATCACCACTGCCTTTGAATAAGCACTTAGCGCTAGTGTGACTGCTCTTTTTCCAAGTTATTAAAAGTTAAGTGATTTAAATTAAAATGTCTGCTAAATGACTTTTTGCTTACAATCATTGTATTAAACCGTGTACATTTTATTTAAAAAGATTCCAGTGCCTTTCAACTCTTTTGACACCCATATTTAAAAATATACTTTATTTAATATACTTCATTTTATTCATGATATGCTATACAAATCATAAAGACAAATATAAAAATATTTCAAAGACAGAACTCTTCTGTATAACATTCCCGGTTTTCAAACCAACCCTGGCAGCACGATCTCCGAAAGCAACAGTTTTGGGGGATTTGGTGATCTGAAATCCCCGGTGATGTTTGTTTGCTGTGGTGATGTACTGATTGCATAATTGTAGTGAACATACTGGTGAAAAGTAGTGCAATTAGCAAGTGTCGGTTGTCTGGCTGGCAGATGGCAGACTTATTAATTTAGCAGCCTTTTCGGAAGGTGCTTAAACTGATGGTGTGGAAAGATTTGGCAATTTTGCCCTGGAGTGGCACGTCGGTCTGAAGTGGCTCCTCAGTGCTACTCTACATTTAACATGCTGGTAATACCCTGCAGTGAGAACTTCTGAATGGTGCAATCGTCTTTTGTAGCTTTAAAATCCCCCTTTTTTGTCAAACTCCAAACAAGCTGAAAGGCAGGATCTCTTTCTCAAGAACTGCCAGAACATAGCTAAGAAGTGGTGCCAAAGAAATGTGTCAAACAAAAGAGATTCAACTAATTTACAAAGGGACAACCTGGTTGATTCAGTGTCCAATGCTTGGCTAGAATTAATTAAAGGTGCCATAGAATGCATTGATACAGTATTTTAAATAGAAGGTATGGTGCTTTGGCAAGGGCAACAAATCTCCAGAAACGATTTTACATGTCCATTTATAACCCTATAATTTCTTCCTAGAATTAAACGGTCTGTTATTGGCTTATTTGACAGGGTCACGAATAATAATGAGCTCTGCTCTGATTGGCTGTTTCACAGTGCCACTCATCAGCAATCAGGAAACACAGGGAGGAAAATCTATATTTAAATACTTTCTCTCGCAGTTATATCGTCGGGTAATTATACTGTATATAAAACGCGGGAATCAGGGAGCTGTTATTAATAACGGCATTGAAATGCATTAAAACTGCTTTTGAACAATCAGTCGATTACGTTATAGTTTCACTTTCAAGAGATGCGATGCACAAACTCTGTTTATATATGGAGAAACAGTATTTACCACACATTTTACAAGATGAGATGCTTGTCAGTGAGGCTCAGGATCTGTAAATCATTCGCCATCATCCTCATCTCTCCTTACTCTGTTTATGTGGTAAGTGAAATCTTATGTACTGCAACAGGCTACAGCTAAGAAGGAGCTGACCATGCCCATTTAGTGGCTCGCGTTATTTACTTTCCATGCCTTTCTGAGTAAAGACCCATCCCAAAACTTCACATTCCCTGCACAGCCTGGAACATTACATTTATTCCATGATCTGCCATTTTCGCTGTTGTCCGCGCTTGTTTATTTACAACACCTGCAGAACTTCTGATGGTTCAGCTGGCGCTTGCCTAGAACAAGGGCGGGTTTATGGAATGATGGGGCATAGTGAGCACGACTGTTCTGATTCGCCTGTTTTTCAGTGGTCTTTTAATCACGAGATTTACATTAGAAGGAGGAAACTATGGTGTGTCTCACTGTGTGTCATTTCCATGTACAGAACTATTATTATTTAACTATGCCAAGGTAAAGACAGTTTTTCATTCTATGGCACCTTTAAAATGAACCCTTTAAAAAAAAAGTATTAATCAGCAAAAAAAAAATCTTTTTTAAGCACTTCATTTCCAGCGATATCACCGAATTGATTGGCACAGATACTATTTAAAATGAACTGAGCTGGGCGATGACATCACTGAATTCAATAATGAAATGCCTTTAACTGAAAAATGGGCTTTTAATCTTGTCGTTTTACATTAGTGATACACTATTTTCCTATTTTCATATTGTGCAGTTGCTTTGACACAATTTGTATTGTTAAAAGCGCTATATAGATAAAGGTGACTTGACTTGACTTTGCTATACACCTTAATTCTATAATTTGCATTAGTAGGCTTGTCAACAAGCACTGTCTTCAAGTCATGTCAAAATTATTTAAAAATTGGTGCTCTTAAATGCCACCACAATAACCTAGAATTCCCATCATGTTCTGTGCAGAATAAAAATTATTAAATAAACATGTCCATCACTTAACAAAAATCACTTGAACACGCATTACATCGTAATTACGATTCCTGAGTTCCACAGGAGGACTGGTAGGCTGCAGAAGCCCTGCTTCGTCCTACTAACTGCTGCAGTCCCTTCACTGCTGCAGCTCTGTAGGGGTGCTTGAGTGTGCTAAGCACCCTCAAACAAAGTAAGAGTGCCCTCAGATGAAACTGTAATAGCTTTTATTGACAGAGCAGATTTTTCTGACTGTATCCCAGCCAACAGACATGCACAAAATCCCTCATCAACACTAGTAATTGAGCATGATCTAGCAAATCAGCCTATTCATTTACATGAATTATGAGTATTCTCCTTTCATACATCCAACATAAGCATGATAGCATTTGATTTATGACCTCAGTTCACTCATGGAGAATTTGTGGCAGCGTTATCTCACTCTGTCCACACCCAATTGTGGCACTGGGATAAATCAGGCTGTAAATGCTGGTCTAGGATCAGTTTCCTCTAGCTAAACCTTATTAGTTAAATGGGCAACACTTTAAATTAGACAACACATGTTCACTATTACGTAAAAGAGTTTTACATAAACTCTTAATTTGCTGCTCATTGAATAGCTGGAAGTTGTTGTAGTTATGTTCCAGTGTAGGGATCAAGAATATGGAAATGCATTAATATGTGCTTTGTAAGTACTAATAAAAAAGTCAATTTCTTAGTAATATGCATAATAAGCAACTAGTCTGTAGTGAATTTGGGTTTCCTAATCAATAGTGTTACTGTGGAATGCTAAGAAGCTGTGTACAACTTTTTTAATACAATGCTTGCTTTACATGAACAGACAAAACATTTATGAATAGATTGTATGTTTTTCAAACGTAATCAAATTTGTATTAAGTTACAACTTACAGAGGTTACATGAGTTCTTGCTGAGTGGAAATTGTATGCTGTTTATTTGTTGGTGTGGGTTTCTCCTACAACCTAAAGACATGTTACATAGGTGAATTGAAGGCATTAAATAATGTGGATAATGTAAATTCTGACAAGTCTCTCTCAGCTTTTTTCCAGCATTTAAAATAGGTGCCAGTATTCATGTTTAAACAAGATTCACTCTTAAAGAGTTTAATCCGGTTCCTTGTACATGCTATCCAGTTTGCTTGTTGAAGCCATTGCTTCCCTTGAGGATAACAAATATATAAGTTCACGCCCCAACTGCTGGGTTAACATATATGTTACACATAAAGTTGTTTGTGTAAGCAGTATCTGATAAGACACTTCCTAAAGATTCATTGATTGATTGATGGATGGATGCATTTCAGATTGATATTGTATTAAGTGTCACTCATTGAAAATACATTATTATCATTAATGTTCATTTTATTTTAGATAACAGTCTATATAATATATACAGTCATTTTAACTATGGGAATACATGAAATACATGTACATTACATGCCTGTAATGCTTGAAATGCTTTTAAAGTATAAGAAGTTAAAATGTGCTCTAATCACAAAAATCACTTTTAAACAAAAAATGTCCTTTTGATGCTTACATAAGATTTGCCATACACTGCAAGCCCCCCCCCCCCCCCCCCAGTATAATAATATAGATATTATTAATAGTAACTTTGACTGTCTTAGTCATTGTCATTGTGGGCAGTTTGTGTCGAAAGCAATTGAGGAGTGATTACTATCGCCTGGCTTGTAGCAAAACAACAGCCACATTGTCTTCCATCGCACCATGATTGGTACTCTTATTTTCAATTGAAAATGGAATTAAAGGCATTGCCGTTTAATTAAACCCTTATAATGCAGGATGTCATATTCCTTTAGCCTTGCATCCTTGAATAAATTGCATGCAACTAACAATTTTCTCCTGAAGCAGCAGAATTTATTCCTCCTTTTTTATGAGCCATCAAGAAAAAGGAGAGAAAGCAGTAAGGCTTTCTCCGAAGAATGTTTTCATTTACCCTCTTATTTCATTGCAAGTAATGATGGTCTTGGATGCTGTTGTCCTACAAATGTTATTCATACAGGACGGCAGTAAACATCATTGCATATCAAACACTCATATTAGACTGTAATCAGTATCATTTGAACATAAAAGCAAACTCAAATGAGATTCTGCCGGTATTTCACTGTGCAAGAGATAATCATTTTCCTTGTAATTTGGTTACTTGGGAAATATTTTGGTCCTCATTTGGCCATAATGGCTCTTAGTCTCTTTAGTTACCTGTTTACAGTGAAGCACACAGTTATACAGAACTATCTTAGCTTTACATATGATTTAGAAAAAAAGTTAAAACTTTATTTTGATAGTCCCCTTTAGACATTCTACTTATACAGTAAGTAACTTTGCAACTATATGCCAACTAGCAGTCATTAGAGTATTAGTAGACTGTCTGCTCAATATCTTCTAACACTTTATTTTGATGGGACCACAACGTACCACACACTGACTATAAGAAATTTTGCAAGTATATGTCAACTTAATCTACTAACCCCAAACCTTACCTAACGGTCTACTCTGAGAGTTAGTAGACATGTAGTTGCAAATTAATGAGAATTAGTTGACATGTAGTTGCAAAGTTACTTATAGTTAGTAGAATGTCTAAAGTGGTCTATCAAAATAAAGTGTAACCAAAAAAACAAAAATTAATAAATAAATAAAATAATGATGAATAATAATAAGAATATACAGGTGCTGGTCATATAATTAGAATATCATCAAAAAGTTGATTTATTTCACTAATTCCATTCAAAAAGTGAAACTTGTATAATGTATACATTCATTCCACACAGACTGAAATATTTCAAGTGTTTATTTCTTTTAATTCTGATGATTATAACTGACAACTACATTTACATTTATGCATTTAGCAGACGCTTTTATCCAAAGCGACTTACATTGCATTCAAGTTACAGTTTCTACATTTTATCAGCTCTTGCTTTCCCTGGGAATCGAACCCATGATCTTGGCGTTGTTAACGCCATGCTCTACCAGTTGAGCTACAGGAAAGCTAATGAAACTAACGAAAACCCCAAATTCAGTATCTCAGAAAATTAGAATATTGTGAAAAGGTTCAATATTGAAGACACCTGGTGCCACACTCTAATCAGCTAATTAACTCAAAACACCTGCAAAGGCCTTTAAATGGTCTCTCAGTCTAGTTCTGTAGGCTACACAATCATGGGGAAGACTGTTGACTTGACAGTTGTCCAAAAGACGACCATTGACACCTTGCACAAGGAGGGCAAGACACAAAAGGTCATTGCAAAATAGGCTGGCTGTTCACAGAGCTCTGTGTCCAAGCACATTAACAAAGAGGCGAAGGGAAGGAAAAGATGTGGTAGAAAAAAGTGTACAAGCAATAGGGATAACCGCACCCTGGAGAGGATTGTGAAACAAAACCCATTCAAAAATGTGGGGGAGATTCACAAAGAGTGGACTGCAGCTGGAGTCAGTGCTTCAAGAACCACTACGCACAGACGTATGCAAGACATGGGTTTCAGCTGTCGCATTCCTTGTGTCAAGCCACTCTTGAACAACAGACAGCGTCAGAAGCGTCTCGCCTGGGCTAAAGACAAAAAGGACTGGACTGCTGCTGAGTGATCCAAAGTTATGTTCTCTGATGAAAGTAAATTTTGCATTTCCTTTGGAAATCAGGGTCCCATAGTCTGGAGGAAGAGAGGAGAGGCACAGAATCCACGTTGCTTGAGGTCCAGTGTAAAGTTTCCACAGTCAGTGATGGTTTGGGGTGCCATGTCATCTGCTGGTGTTGGTCCACTGTGTTTTCTGAGGTCCAAGGTCAACACAGCCGTATACCAGGAAGTTTTAGAGCACTTCATGCTTCCTGCTGCTGACCAACTTTATGGAGATGCAGATTTCATTTTCCAACAGGACTTGGCACCTGCACACAGTGCCAAAGCTACCAGTACCTGGTTCAAGGACCATGGTATCCCTGTTCTTAATTGGCCAGCAAACTCGCCTGACCTTAACCCCATAGAAAATCTATGGGGTATTGTGAAGAGGAAGATGCGATATGCCAGACCCAACAATGCAGAAGAGCTGAAGGCCACTATCAGAGCAACCTGGGCTCTCATAACACCTGAGCAGTGCCACAGACTGATCGACTCCATGCCACGCCGCATTGCTGCAGTAATTCAGGCAAAAGGAGCCCCAACTAGGTATTGAGTGCTGTACATGCTCATTCTTTTCATGTTCATATTTTTCAGTTGGCCAAGATTTCAAAAAATCCTTTCTTTGTATTGGTCTTAAGTAATATTCTAATTTTCTGAGATACTGAATTTGGGGTTTTCATTAGTTGTCAGTTATAATCATCAAAATTTGAATAAATAAACACTTGAAATATATAAGTCTGTGTGGAATGAATGTATACATTATACAAGTTTCACTTTTTGAATGGAATTAGTAAAATAAATCAACTTTTTGATGATATTCTAATTATATGACCAGCACCTGTACATTGATTTAAAAAAAGCTTTAATTAATTACTTAGCAGTGTCAATGCACAGGCAGGGTATCACAAAACAATACTAAGATTTAAATGTTTTTTATTGCAAATTCATCCTTCAAATATATGTCAAGCTTATCAAAGGATGATAAACTTAAAACTATCCCTTACCTAAATGTCATTCAGAAAGTAAGTAGGTGATGCCTCCATAAAACCAGCTTGCCGCTGGCAAGCTTTCAGGGATTTGACAGTAGCTTACATCCTCACTGGAATTGCTGGATCTGGAGGAAGATGAGGACAGACTCTCTACTGGCTCAAGGCCAATTAGTCATTCTCTCAAACAGCTTTCATTTATAGGAACACTTCGTAACTCCCTTTATACTCAGTTACATATAATTTTATGACACTGTTTATTACTGTCAATGGTGGACAAATCCATGAACGCTTTAGATTCAAGATTTGTTTTCATCACATACATAATTATACGGAACATGACCAGCAGTGAAATGTAAGTTTATATAAATAATCTATAATTTACGAAAAATCTGAAAATATTTATTAAATGTTAGGGGGCACTATATAAACACACACACACAGAGCACACCAATCAAACAATATTGTAGTGCAATTACAATGTTAGCTTATGTTTAGATTGTATGCTTTTGGAATTCATTAATGTATACCTTTTTAATATACAAAAGTAAATGTAACAGAATGCATTTCTATATGTATTTCTAGCCTTTTAAAGTGTAACCAAATACTAATTTGTGTAGAAAATACTACTATTTATAAATAGTATACAAAAAGTTTGCATTATATACACTATATTGCCAAAAGTATTGGGTCACTCCCTTTTAATGAACAGGTTTGACTATTTTAGTAATTTCCATGAGTACAAATCTTAATGTTTAAGCATATAATGCTATTCTAGGGAATTGTGTGCTTCTAATTTTATAGCAACAGTTTGGACAGGACCCTTTTCTATTCTAACATGACAGTGCCTTTGTGTATACGGCAAGGTTAAAAAAGAAATGATTGATTCAGTCAGTGTGGAAGAACTTGACTGGTCTGCAGAAAGCCAAGTCCTGAAAACACTTCTGGTGTGACTTTATATGCAGACCTTGAGCCAAAAACTCATCATCAAACACCAATAACTTGTACATTCATTGTATGGACAAAAGTACTGGGACACCCCCTTCTTTAGAAGAGAAAGGGCACTTCCAAACTGAGGCAACAGAAATTAATGTACTTAAAAATTGTATTTCCACCTCTGTTGCAACAGTTTTGAAGTGTATGAAATGACTGTACCCATATGTACAAGTCATTGGTGTTTGAGGATGGTTTTTTGGCTCAAGGTCTGCATTTAAAGTCACACCTGAGGTGTTCAGCTGGGATTAGGACTGGGCTTTCTGCAGACCAGTCAAGTTCTTCCACACTGACTGAATCATCACTTCTCTTTGATCCTTGCCTTATACGCAGAGGCACTGTCACTTTATAATAGAAAAGGGTCCTGTCCAAACTGTTTCTATACAATTAGAAGCACACAAGTCCATAGAATATCATTATATGGTTAAACATCAATATGTGTACTCATGGAAATCACTAAAGTAGTCAACTTTCATTAGAAGCCTATATGAAACTGGCAGCTGGTTTCCTTGTTTTACACTTAGAATGAGTTTAAAAATCTAGATGGCAAGAAGTTTGCCTTTCTAAGGCCCACCTGCTATTTTTGTGAAATATTGAGTGTTCATTTATTTTGCATAGGCCTACATTAGAAAGTTCCTAAAATAACATTATGTTTAATTGTATTCAGTCCCCTAGTCGACTTATTCACAGTACATATAATTTTACTGATAATTAAATTATTTTTCACACACTATCACAACTGTGATATGAATCACAGAAATATGTTATAGCACAGGCAAAAAGAGAAAGAAGGGAAATTTTAACAATATTTATTCAGCAAATGAAATTGCCAGGCTTGCAAAATTTGCCTGCTGAACAGACAATAAATTATACCTTTGGTGACTCCATAAGCCCAAGGATAACATCACAGCCAATGAGATATGAGAAAATGCTAGAGTTGGCTCATGTTCACATCAGAATGGGCTCTGGGGAGGAGAGATACACGGAGGTCCTGTCAGAGAACTTTGTTTTAAACATATATTACTCCACACATACACTCACAGCAAACACACACCTGTATCTCAGCATTCCTTTGTATAACCCTTTAGTTTCCACATCTTGCATTCGTTGATGGATAGATACTGCAGTAATGTCCAGAGGAAAATTCCAGAAATGCATGTGCTCTATGCTGACACAGACACGCATTTATTTAACTCGAACATATGCACATTTGTACAAACCAACAACACAGTGGTCTGTCAGGCCATGTGATATATTATATCTCCCCATATTTAAAGATTGCATAAATAAAGCCATTACTGACATTATTTTGCTTTGTATAAAATAAGAGCTATAATATTGCTATGTATACTATAAGAGGTAGAGCAAGTAAGACAATTGTTATTACTGTAGGGAGTGAAATTTAAGGTTAAAATTAATGTTCTATAACTTTAAATAATGGCTAGAGGTAATATCGCGAGAATAGAGACCCGCGATTAGGATCGCTGAAGAGAATGGTCTGGGCAGATGTGAGAACGCAGAGAGAGAGAGAGGACGTGCTCTGTGTAATCAGATGTGGCTCATCGTGATGTTCACTTCTTTATGTTCAATAAATCTAGTGTTATGATCTTCCGAGCTCCCTGTCGGTGTCCTCCTTGCAAACAAGCCATGAACCCACGAGCCAGCGCGTGGTAAGAACTGTGAAGCTTATTTATAAACTACACGCGTTACACTGGTGGCAGTGCTGATTGGCTTGTTTTCGCTGGGACACTTGTTTTTTTTCCCTATTGAACGATTTGGTATCGCCCCTTTAACTTGCAGATACGTTGATACTGTTTTGAGTAATTATAAAAAAAAAATTCACATGCTCTTTTTTTGCAAGTTTGGATTACGTGCGTTCTCTCTCACACAAAATGGTGGACGACGAGCATGAAGCTGCTGCAGTACAGGGATACAGACATGTTGCAGATGCAGCAAATCCACATCTGCCATTTAAAATTGACCTTCCTCATCCTTTTTCTGGAGACGGTACAAAACCTTTTAGTGCATGGATACAGCGGTTTGAAGTTGCATTTAATGTATCAGCTGTATCACTGGATAAGGCCAAACTTCTCCCTGTGAAGCTTATTGGTCCAGCATTTGCATATTGGCAGTCTCTACCATCTGAAGTGAAAGCTTACTATGAGTTAACTAAAGCCAGTTTGACCACCGTTTTTGGTAGTACAACATTTTTGGCCACATTTTAGACATTTTTGAATGCATGTCCCCGTAAACCACAAGAACCTCTTGAAGTCTATGGTGCTGAGCTCACAAATTTAGTGACTGAAGCGTTTCCTCAATATGACACAGCAGCACGAAATTGCTAAATTTTTCGTAGATTTGTGACCGGTTTAGATCCATCGCTTCAACTGAAAATCCATGAGCATGGCGCTCTGACTTTAGACAATGCTTTGAAAGTGGCCACTCAATGTGAAGGTGCTCAGTTGGCCATCAGTGTTGCTAACCCTTCAGCTGTTATGCCTGTGATCAACAACCATCAGCTAACACAGTGACAGCAACCCACATCGCTGAACTGGCATCAGCCATAGCTGAACTCCGAACTGACTTGCATGCCTTACGCCAGTCTCATCTACAACGGACAGATGAACGTGTGGACCAGCTTTTGCGGCGGATTTCCAGTCTCCAGGACGAGGTGACATCTTCCACACAGTCTCCACATCAGACCTGTGCAGCCGTTGACTACGACATCGCAGCATGCCATTGCCAGCCTGGCTTGGATGATCATCATTGCCATCGAGACCGTTGCTGTACTGCACAACACACACAGAGAGGTCGACAACACCCTCGGGACGATTGCTGTTCTCCACGACACCGCCATGGCTGCTCCGAACATGATCAACCACCCCCAATTGATGACTTCTTCTGTCAAAGTAATTGTAGCTACTCTAATTTTTCCCGTAGTCGTGAGTTATACACTCCTCACCCCACACCATCTGATGAATGCACCCCCCAAAGACATCATTATGGAGACTCCTGATCTTGACCGTGAACATGGAACACGTTATGCTCGCTCACCCTCACCCAGTCCACAGTACAGACATTCCAGTAATCGGAGGCATAGATCTCCATCACCACCCCCCATTCCTATAGTTCACAAAGGTATTCCACCTCCCCCACACGACATGTACACTTCTCTCAGTCTAACAGAGGGAAAGCCCCTTTCTTGTCACATCAGAGAAACGAGTAGAAGCTGTCATTGGGGACCAAATGCCAGCTTCATCCCCAATGAGGGTCCACTCTGATACAGTGGGTTATAAATCTACTCCACCCACACTTTTATTCAAATTGCACTGGCCGGTACTGAACTCCATGCTTTGGCGGATACAGGATCAGGCCTATCTCTGATTACAGATGACTGTCGTAGATCCATTCCAGCTTTGTTTACTCAGTCTATAAGCAAGTAATTTGTGTTAGCATCATCAGTTACTGGACAGCTACTGGACATACTTGGCTCTGTGACAGCTCCCATACATATTGGAGATGTCACATTTACCCATGTATTCCATGTAGTACGCACTGCTACACATCCTGCTCTCATAGGATGGGATTTCCTAATTGAGCACAATGTTACCGTTGACATATCACATTCACGTTTGCAACTATATAACACTTCAGTGCCTCTTTCACCACCCCAGTCACTGATTCCAGTACAAAGTTCTGCAGTCACTGTCGCTCAGGTGACTGTCCCACCTATGTCAGAGATGGTAATCCCAATTTCTGTCAAAGATAATGGCGTAGCGAATCCTTTCACTGACATGTATGTGGGTATACTGGAACCACAGCCTCCTCCAGTTGTGGCCTTAGGTGTTGCTCGAACACTAACCTCAGTTCAAAAAGGAAGGGGCATGGTTCGAGTTGTTAACCCGACTAACGACCAGGTTTCTCTTGATGCTGGATGCCCATTAGGTCAGCTTTTTTCAGTCACTGGCAATACACATGACGAGTAAGCATTAGTCTCAGCCGTGACTACACCTACAGAAGCTGTCCATCCAATGCCTGAAGTGCATTTGGAGGATACAAAGTTAAATGCTGACAAACAGGCACAGCTCAAGAGCCTGCTGACAGAGTTCACTGACATTTTTAGCTCTCATTCTCATGACTATGGCAAAACTAATTTGATCACGCATAGCATTAATACTGGTGACGCTACTCCGATAAAACTGCACCCATATAAAACATCACCAGCTACTCAGTCTGTACTGCAACAAGAGGTGTCAAAGCTCTTGGACCACAATGTCATTGAGGAGTCTCACAGTCCGTGTTCAGCTCCGGTTGTGCTTGTTCGGAAAAAGGATGGCACACACCGGTTCTGCGTCGATTACAGACGCCTCAATGATGTTACAATTAAAGATTCTCACCCTCTTCCTCGGGTGGATGACACCCTTGACATGCTTTCTGGAGCCAGAGTGTTTAGCACTATTGATTTGACTGCTGGTTACTGGCAAATACCACTTAACCCGAATGACAAAGAAAATACTGCTTTCTCCACTGGTACTGGGCTATACCAATTCCGTATGATGCCAATGGCATCTCCAATGCACCGCCCAGTTTCCAGTACCTAATGGAACTTGTGCTTCGGGGTCTGCACTGGAGCGTTTGATTGATCTACTTAGACGATATTATCGTCTACAGTGCCGATTTCCCGCAACACTTACATGAAGTTTTCCAGCAATTTCGTACAGCTGGTCTAAAACTTAAGCCATCTAAGTGCCATTTAGCAAGCTGCTCTGTTACTTTTCTTGGTCACCGTGTTTCCAGTGCTGGTGTTGAGGCAGACCCATCTAACATAGATAAAGTTAAGACATGGCCAATCCCAACATCAGCCACACAGGTCAGGGCTTTTCTGGGTCTGTGTTCTTATTATCGTCGATTCATTAGACACTTTGCACGCACGGCTGAACCCTTGTACCATCTTACACACAAGGGAGTATCATTCTCTTGGTCAGCAGAGGCAAATGAAGCTTTCAATGTACTGAAACAAGTGCTGATTTCTTCACTGATTATGGCTTTTCCAAATCTTTTAGCTCCTTTCTTCCTTTACACAGATGCTTCGCTTCATTCTGTGGGCTCTGTTCTTTCACAACAGGTGGAAGGAAAAGAGCATGTCATTGCATACGCCAGTCATGTGCTGTCTGCTTCAGAAAGAAAATGGTCTACTTTCGATCGAGAACTGTATGCCATTGTGTGGTCTGTTCGCCACTTTGGCCACTATCTTTCTTGTCACCCGTTCACTATAATTATGGATCACAAACCTCTAGTTGGTCTTAAGAAACTTCCTTTAGATCATGATCCTACAGGTAGACGAGCTCGTTGGGCCATAGAATTGGACCTTTATGAATGGCATGTTATTCATCATGATGGAGCTAAACACCTTAATGCAGACGCCATGTCTAGGCGTCCAGACACTAATCCTGTGGAATCTGAGAGTTGCTCTCAGGGTAATGCGTCCACCGTTTCGGTAGAAACTCAGACCACATCAATACATTTGCAAGCAAAACTAGCATCAGCACAAACCCAAACATTGCCAATGAACAAAAAATTTCTGCGGCCCATGCCTGTTGTTTTCTCTTGGATAGAAACAGGCCTTAGACCACCCTTATGGAGGCTACGTGATGCTTCTCCATATCTCAGAAAACTGTGGACACAGTTTATTCTCCTCATCATTCACAATGGCGTGTTATGCAGACACTTACGCAACTCTTTTGGTGAAAATGCCTTGCAAGTGGTCGTTCCTACATCGTTGATTCCTGAAATACTGAGTCATGTCCATGGACACCCATCAGTGGGTCATTATGGTCTGGCCAAAACGTTGGACAGAGCTATGCGTTCCTTTTACTGGCCTTATATGTATTCAGACATTGCCAAACATTGTTCCCAATGTACGGCTTGCCAGTCACGGCATTCTCCTGTGCCCCGACCGCAAGCGCCACTCATTCCTATCTCTCCTGACCATCCATTCCAAATATTGGCCGCAGACATAACCGAGTTGCCTATTTCAACCAAGGGTAACCGCTATGTACTAGTAATGATGAATCTGTACACCCATTTTGTCAATCTCAATCCATTAAAAGATCAGACAGCTGTCTCTGTGGCAGGTTGCATCTTTGAGCACTACATTCCTCAGCATGGTGTCCCTGAGGCCCTACACTCGGATCAGGGCAGACAATTTGAATCTGACCTCAAAAAGCACCTTTGTAACTTGTTGTCAATCAAGAAGCTCCGCACGTCCCCTTATCATGCTCAGTGTGATGGAGCTGTTGAGCGCTTTAATCGCACTCTAAAAGATTAACTTTCCAAACATCTTTTTAACTCTGGTACGGAGTGGGAGGAGCCCCTGCCGTAGGTTGCATTGGCTTATAACACCACTAAGCACACTAGCACAGGACTGACACCCTTTTTTCTGGATCATTGGCCGGGAAGCCCGCATTCCCTTGGACAAACTACTTCAGGACAATAATGCTTCGAGTTCAGCAACAGCGGGCACACCAGCGACATATGCTAACAAATTGCGCAAGAGACTGGCCTGTGTTTATCGTTCTGCGACTGCTTTCCGAGACAAGGCTCAAGACCAACAACGCCTGAACTATGATCGTCATTTGAAATACACTCCGTATAACAGTGGTGACTTGGTTTTAGTGGATGATCCTGCCCACCGCCACAACAAACTGTTTCCACGTTGGGTGGGCCCATATGAGGTTTTGCAACCAATATGCCCCTTTGGTAGTTCCACCCCTGTTAATTTTGAAGTTCGGGATGTATCTAGACCTCATGCGAAAGCAAAAGTAATTCATTACAATCGTATGAAACCGTACATCTCTGACCCAAAGAACACCCACACCCCTACCTTCCCTTCCTCCCCTGTTCAGCCAAACACTCTGAACACTTTGTCTGGACTCCTCCCACCCCACATTACAGCTGTGCCACCGGGACTCCCCACACCTCAGGTTCCATTTAGACCACCACCATTGCCTCAGTTGCAACCTCATCCCCAATTGCAACTGCCTGGAAACTTACAATCTTCCTGCCCTATGGATAATGTGCAGGGCTCAGACTCTGGACTGTTGCTTCCAACATTGGGCACACCTGAAGCTGGACTTTCTACAGGTGTTTCTGAATCACCTGATGCTCCAGTGTCCACTTGGAATGTTCTTCCCAGGACACGTCGATTGCCTTACAGGGTTCTTGCACCATTTTAAAAGTAAATTTTAATGCTTTTTAAGACCTTTTTAAGACCTCAACAAATATAATTTAAGACCCAAAAATGTCATAATTTCTTTGGAATACTCAATTTATTGCCTCCTACAATGGAAATCAAAACAAAGTTTTCCATTTGTTATCAATTATGTGCAATGTGTAAACTCTGCAAAAATACTCTTTCATGACCTTTTTTTCAAATTAGGAGAAAGTATAATAACTAACAATAACCCTTCCAACACTGTTTGGCCAATATAGATGTAAACAATCAAAGCTCACAGTTGGCATTTTCATTTTATTTGTTCCTTTGTGATGCAAAACAGAGCCAACATAACATACATAAGTTGGATTACACTAAACAACACAATGCATTGCATGAAGGAACCATATTGAATAATGAAAATAACAACACTTAAAGCGGACTCCATCATAAATAAGCTCAATAATGAAAGTCCTCAAAACAGCCTTCCCAAGCCAAAAAGTTGACAAATAATGTACATAACTGTTTGAAAACACAAATGTTATCACATGACTCTTAATGAGAGAAACCAATGAATAGAGAGGTCCATTGTTTTGTAACATCCCAAATTCTCCTCACGACATGAGGCGTAGCTCTGCCGCTCTTTTCTCAATTTCTTCACTTAGTATGAACAATAGTATGGGATTTCAAACACAATCGTAACGTTACTTACATTGAAATGACCCAACATGTCCTCAGCTCTGGAGTGACCCATGAACTCCGACCCATAGTAGCGGGAGATGACGTGGTGTGTGCCAGTCTCATCATCAGTAGTCCAGAATCGCAAATGAAGGTCCATTTGTTTGCTCTTTGTCGTTTTATTCATACTTTCGTCAAACATGACAACATATGGTTTCTCACTAACGCTGCACGATAGCTCCTTCTTGATGAATGAAGCGATGCCATATTTGGCGACATATGCCGTTTTATTTTCACCACAGGTGAATGACTTTGCAAGCTGCGAATCGGGGAACATGGCAGCAACCCGTATGCCATCGTTAGATTTAAATGAATTGTGCCTCGTCACAGTATGGAGAACCCACAGTACCTCTGCCTTTTGGGTGTCTGGCGGTGAAATGAAACTTGTTATAGCCGACTGAGAGGTGGCGTCTGAACTTATAACGTCGTTAGGTCGTGCTGCAAACAATGCAGGGATTAACCTGGCCCCGCTATGGCTAGCTGCTGCAACGTACCGCTGATGCTTTCCTCCTTTCATATGCGACTCGACGGCTTTGAGCCCCATGGTCCCTAATGAAAAGGTATTTTTGCATAATTTACACATTGCCTCAATGTTGTTTTCAGCCGGCGCCAACCACCTCCTAAATGCACCCTCTTCCATCCACTTGTCGTTAAATTTGCACTTCCCCATCTTCTTTGCATTTTGAACCTCACCTCGACAACCGCGTAATGGTGACACGCAGCCTGACGTCAGCGTCTGTAGCCGACGTACCGTAAACAGCTATTAAATCGCGGAGACTCTCATTTCACACCATACTAAAATTAATCAACTATTAGATGTTTTACGGTGGGCCACTGTGCTTTCCCATCGCCATTAAACGCACCGGCAAAAAAATTAATACCTACAGCAACTTTACGGTAAATTTAAGACAATTTAAGACCTTAATTACCCGGATTTTAATTTAAGACATTTTAAGACTTTTTAAGGACCCGCGGGAACCCTGCCTTACCATTTGAAGGATTTTGCACTTTAATGATTTTCTAAATGTTCTCTGTACTTGGTTCGTTTTTACGTACAGGGTTAATACATGTAGTAATAGGAATCTTGATTCAGAGTTTCTTGATATACTGATTCCTTATGGGCCTATGTGATTTATGTTGTATTATTGTTAAACATATATTTTTTGTAAGTTTTGGCCCTTTTGATACAGATTTTGGGTAATATATTGTTTTGAATGTTATAGATGTATACATTTTCTTTCGTGCCATATATGTATAAGGGTTGTGTTATAGAAATGAGGAAATTTCTTGTTGGGTAAAGGAGTATTATGTAGGGAGTGAAATTTAAGGTTAAAATTAATGTTCTATAACTTTAAATAATGCCTAGAGGTAATATCGCGAGAATAGAGACCCGCGATTAGGATCGCGGAAGAGAATGGCCTGGGCAGATGTGAGAGCGCAGAGAGAGAGAGAGAGAGGACGTGCTCTGTGTAATCAGATGTGGCTCATCGTGATGTTCACGTCTTTATGTTCAATAAATCAAGTGTTATGATCTTCCGAGCTCCCTGTCGGTGTCCTCCTTGCAAACAAGCCAAGAACCCACGAGCCAGCGCGTGGTAAGAACTGTGAAGCTTATATATAAACTACACGCGTTACATTACTATAGATAATCATCACTCCCTTATGAACGAATGATGAAACAAGAGAGTGATTAAAGTTATGTTGATTTCACTCAAAAAAATAAAACAAGCACTGTGTGTGACATTTTTGTAACAATTTACCACAAATTCCCATTTCTGTAATTCAAAAACTATATAAGTAAAAAAAAAATATATTAATACATCATGGTGTTTGGTGCTAAAAAAATGTCCAAACAGTGATTTGCATTATGGTAATGTAAATATAATGGATATGAACTTAATTGTCATGAAGGCAGTAAATGTAATGCAATAAATAAATAAATGAATAAGACTTGATTTGGGGTGAAATTTGACTCAGGCATCTCCTTTTTGAGATGGGGAAACCACAAGCTTTTATTAGGCACATTAACTGTGTTGACTAATTGATCAAAAACCCATCACTGTGTGCTGCAGCGTGCAAAACTGAGAGGGCTGCGGCTGGTGACGAGCTCTCCAGACAGTAATGAAATAATTGGCAACACTGGTTACACGCGGCTTGAATACATCGAGAAGCTTCACTTGCTCATCAGTATTATAACTGCTGGCTGAACAGACTGATGTAAAACTGATGTAAAAATGAACATGAGACTAAGTGTGCAGTGGATTTCTGGTGCAAGTAAGGTAGGAAGAAGATTTGGAACTGTGGCACCTTGTAGAAAATGCACTCCCTTCCATCAGTGTATATACATGCATCACTGAAGAATCCTGACATTTTTCTGAATCAACAAATGTCATTTCCACCACATCAAAATATGTATATTCATGCTTGATATCATCCTGTGGTAAAAATCACAGCAGTGGAAATTACATTTTAAATGTATTTTGAAATAAAAGGGCTGCGATTGTCTGAGGCAAATGTAATAGCTAATATTTTTGGTCACACTTTAGTAATAGCACCACTTCTCACTGTTTATTAGCATGCCTAGTATTAACATATTCGCTGTTTATTAGCACTTATGATGCACATATTCTGCATGGCCATATTCTACATCCCTAATCTTAAATTTAACAACTACTAACTATTAAGAAGCAGCAACTTAGGAGTTTATTAAGGCAAAAGTCATAGTTAATGGTTTGTTAATAGCGATAATTGGACCTTAAAATAAAGTGTGACATATTTGTGTACCCGGAAAACACAATTAAATAAAAGTTTTCACACATTTAGCTAACATTTTCTTTCAGAATTTACTGTCGCAGTTCAAAATTTTTCAGTATTTATAATTAGTTTTAATTATCAACAGGACGTATAAGTGCCTGTAGTTAAAGAAATGCTCTTTTGCTGAATGTTTCAGAATTTTTCTCCCTTTTGCTTTTTTAAAGACGGATATTGCTGCTGTTTCTTTTTGGGAAGTTGCCATGGAGACAGTAACCCATGAAAAGGTAATTGAAGGAGAGCATGAGTCGTGCTCTACTCTGTGTGAAAAGGGCAACAGAAAGAGAGAGAGATACGGTGACAGAGAAAGAAAGCGAGAGAGGAAGAGAGAGAGAGAGAGAGAGAGAGAGAGAGAGAGGGGAAAAGATTTAAGACTAGACAAAGGAAAATTAAAAAGAAAATATGAGATTTTCTCACAAGCTTTTTCGTCACTCTCAGAGGAAATGTTGGGTAGTTTCATGTGAAAACAGTCTTTAATTACTGACCGCACCATGTCATTACTAACAGCGGGGGACCAGTAGCCAGTTATTTGTGAATGTGAGTTTCCAAATAATTAACCCTCTTCCTGTTTACTAAGCGGCAATGCTAGTCAAACAGACATGCTTCTGGGAGTGCGCCACAATGGAGAGACTGTTAATTATGAAGCAGACATGATCTGGGTGTTGCAGACCAGTGTGAATTTGAATACTGCAAAACCTGACACGACATCCTTGGTGGGATGTACCTGTAAAGCAAAGGATAATGAAGGGCCAACACAATGAGAAAAGAAGGGACTGATAATTATTAGTGGTGTTTGCTAAAGGCTTTGGTAATAGATGTGTAGTGATTTGAACATAATCTGTTAATCTCCTGCATGTAACTCGTGTTACTGACATGAATGATACATCAAAATGAACTCTTCAGCTCACAGCTTGTTGTTTCTCGGGACTTGTAATTTATATATATATATATATATATATAATACAAATATATAATAATGTTGTGATGAGTCAGTGGAAGCATGGAGAGGAAGTGGTAAAATACTAAAACTGCCATATAGACAGGATTAGAGAGAGAGAGAGAGAGAGAGAGAGAGATGAGAATGATTGATGTGCTTAGACTCTTCATTGAATACTTTATAAATACAGACACATGTTTCCGTTGTTTGACTCACAATAGCATCTGCATTATATATGGCACCATACTGAACTAGCTGAGTCATTTAAACGTTATGTCATGTGGCAGAAAAATAAAATAAAATAAATAAATAATTTTTGCTTATTATTATTATTATTATTATTATTATTATTACTGTTATTGGTGTTGTTGGATGTTAATTCCACTGGTTAATTTGAAAGTAACACTTTATTTTAAGGACCAATTCTCAATATTAACTAACATGCATATCACTAGCATATTGGCTGCTTATGAGTACTTATAAAACACCTATTACTGCTTTATTCTGCATGACCATATTGAACAAAGATGAATACCGGTAAATAAACAATAACCTATAACAATAATAAACAATAACAATAATAAACAATAAATTGTGAAGAAAAAAGATGTCCATTGTTAGGTCATGATACTAACTAACAGGGCTGGACTGGGACAAAAAATAGGCCCTGGCATTTTTTGGTCCAGGGGACCCACCATCACCACCACCACACATACACATATATATATATATATGTGTATGTGTGTGTGTGTGTGTGTGTGACATTTCAGGGATCCTCAAATCTGGACCATTCCTGCAGAGTTAAACTCTAACCCTAATCAAACGAGCATGCTAATGAGAGTCTTCAAGATCATTAGAAAAACACAGGCAGGTGAGTTTGATCAGGGTTGGAGCTAAACTATGCAGCAGATTGGACTTCCAGGGAAAGATTTGAGGAACCATGTGCTATATGATACCAGTCATGTGCTATATGATACCAGTCAAAGGTTTTTGAACAGTAAGATTTGTACTGATTTTTTTCAATAAATCTCTTCTGCTCACCAAGCCTGCATTTATTTAATCCTAAATACAGCAAAAGCATTAACATTGTGAAATGTGTTTACTATTTAAAATAACTGTTTTCTATTTGAATATATTTTACAATTTAATTTATTCCAGTGATTTCAAAGCAAGAATTTTCAGCATTGTTACTCCAGTCACATGATTGTTCAGAAATCATTCAAATATTCTGATTTGCTGCTCAAATAACATTTATTATCATTATTATTATTTTGAAGACAGCGGAGTATAATTTCTTTAGGTTTCTTTGATAAATAGAAAGTTCAGACGAACAGCATTTATCTGAAATAGAAATATTTTGTAACATTATAAATGTCTTTATCATAATTTTTGATCAATTTAAAGCATCCTTGCTAAATAAAAGTGTTAATTTATATAATATATATTAAATTATTATTGGATCTCCTTCAATACTTTCAGAATCTTTACTAATAACAACTATTTTGTTTCTGTATTTTAAAATGTATATTTTTATATTAACATATTTTAATGACAAAACATATATTTTTTTCAAAATAAGCAGAAAATAGTACAAACTTTGCTTAAGTCATTTTTTGTGCAAGTATTAACTTAGACATTATTTTAGCTGAAGTATTTGTATCAATCCCATGTGCCTTTTACCCTGTACCAGTGGGCCTTTTACCCCATATGTGGGGTAAAAGGCCCCTCTTGCCACCTCATACGTTTTTAAATTTTTTAACAAAATGAACAACTTGAATGATTTATTTTCACACAAAATCTATTGCTCCATTAATGTATAATATAACGAATATATTTGTTCTGCAATGATACATTTTAGGCGCAGTGAATAGCATTTTTTTTTTCTTAAGGGGCACCTTTAGCCCCGTTGTACCCTATAGTGTATAATGTTACAAAAGCTTTTAATTTCAGATAAATGCTGATCTTTGGATCTTTCTATTCATCAAATAATCAAGAAAAAGAAAAAAATACTCAACTGTTTTAAATATTGATAATAATAGTAATAATTTGTAAATATGTAAAAAAAATATTGAACAGCAAATCAGCATATTATGAATAATTTCTGAATGTGACACTGAAGACTGGAGTAATGATGCTGAAAATTCATCTTTGATCACAGGAATAAATTACATTTTAAAATATATTCAAATAGAAAGCAGTTATTTTAAATAGTAAAAATATTTCACAATACTGCTTTTGCTGTATTTAGGATCAAATAAATGCAGGCTTGGTGAGCAGAAGAGAATTCTTAAAAAAACATAAAAAATATTAGGCTACTGTTCAAAAACTCTTGACTGGTAGTTAGTGCTGGGCGGTATACCGGTTCATACCGAATACCGGTGTTTATTTTTCTTATGATATAAATTTTTAAAATACCGTAATACCGGTGTCATTTAAATAACGTTCGAAACACGACACTGTTAGAGAGGGGTCTATTTTCACTATTGCATTTTGGCGAGGATTCAGCTGTATGTGTTACTAAGCGTGAAAGTTCCGAAACTGAAGCACTAGTAGAATGTGATGAGAGAGAAGAAGTGATCCACAATATCCACATCGACCGCCACAAATATCCACCGTCCGCTGCATCAGCTCCCGCGGCTCTCACACACAACAGTTCTCCGTCGATACGATGGATTCCCGTCAATTGCAGGGTTCCCGCCTTCTTAAATTCACTTTTCATAATTTTAAGACCGTAAATACGCTTACATTTCTCAAATAGTGTTATAAATGTCTTGATTTTAGCTTGAATAGGTCTTAAATGAAGGAAAGACGAGATACATTCAGTCTGCTGAGGGGGATGTGATCAAAGCCTGGAGTGGATTAAAGCATGTTCCTCTCTCCACTCTAAGCGTTCTGTAATCACTCCGCTCTGGATCCACTCCGGGTTTTACATTCCTGCTCACGGAAAAAAACTGCTCCGAGTTCACCATTTAAACGTTATCGGGGATTACTGAGGGGAAAGAAACCTGTAGGAATCATGTAGCACACTGTTGTTGTTCTGCGGAACACCAAAAATCATCCCCGCCACGGCAAACAAAATAGTAACGCCACTCGCATCATTCACAGTCGGGTTCCTAGCAGAGAACACAGAGCAGAACTTGAATTTCGGCGCGGGATTGCGGCTATTAGGTTCAAGGTTCTTCATTATTCGTCACATGCACAATCATACAGAGTATAATCAGTAGTGAAATGCAAGTAGAATTGAAGAAAAATACAGCATTACATGAGGAAAGTGAGGAGAAAAAAAATAACCCTCAGACTATGCTCCTTGGGGAGTACAGTGTGAGAACAGGAAAAACACCTCGGCAACACAAAAGCACATACACCATAGACACACGACATAGCCACAGGGGAAGTGAATCCGGCCCAGCAAGCAGCCATTCGGTCCCGCAGCCACTAATCCGGCGCTGATCAGACCCGCTTGACAGGCTGGCGGTTCAAAGCGAACAGAGGCGAATGGTCGGGGGAGGGGCAATGTCTGTAATGTCTTTAGGGTGGGTTTGAGGAAGCAAGAGCGTCTCACTGCATTGCACTCCCGGGGTAGATACCAGCAACAGCCTTGCCAAGGCCACTGTGTGGGGGAGCCAGAAAAAGATAAGATTGTTTTGTCTTTGGGATGAGTAACCGCATTCCAATTTTCCAGGCTACTCTCTCTGTCCATTCTGTCCATTTTGGTCTCCAATATAATCAATTTTCCTTTGTAAAGCCGTGAGCTTCTCCTTGATAGAATCCATATTGCGATTGATAGTCTCAGTCTCAATGCTGACCACTCTTCCCACAGCTTCAATCAAGACGGGCAGCCTTGTGAGGCTTTGGACAGCTGTTCCCGTCTTCTGAAGTTTTCGATAACCCAGGGCAAAGCCTAATCCAATCAGCAAAATACCTGTTATCATGGTTCCGAATAGGTAGATATCTTCAATGTCCTCCACGGAAAGAGCCGCAAGACACACGATTCGCCACCTCTCCCACGCGTCCATCATATAGCCAGCCGCGAACGTTCCGTCAGGGGCAGTCAGGTTCCCCGGAACCCAAGTTTCTCATCGAGAAGATGGTGTCAATTGCATTGAGAGACCAGTAGATCAAATCCATAATCTTTCAGTTTGGAGAGCAGTGCAGAGAGAGTCTCTCAATACGAGACAAGGGAGCGAAGCAGGGAAGATAAGGGTGAGGACGGGGAGAGAAAAATGTGACCGCCTCCGCACAGAATGCATCACATTTACACGTGCTTTTGATTCTTGAGCTCACTGATGCGCTCTTAATTTCTGTGCGCCCACAGATCACGATCAGGAGACAGCTTTTAATAATTATAAGGGGAGTTTGCAAATGTGATATATAGATTTAATACAAAAGATCAATAAACAAGTACTGCATGATTTTGCTCTATATCATCAACGAAAATAGTTCAAAATAAAGTAACAGCTGAGCCGTTGTGCATCTCTAAAAGCAAATTTATATGTAAAACATTAATGTCCACATGAATCTATGAATTTAATTGCACTCATGCCACATCTGAGCCTCATTAAACGTCTGAAAATGTATCTACAAGCCACTTTTGTGTTCTTCTGTGCCAAATTATACAAATTATTTTTTTATTGATACTAATTTCATGATTGGTAACTTATTTGTCGTATTGTACTTATTATATATTTTTTATATACATTTTAAAAAGCTTATAAACATACATTTTTGAATTTGAAGTAGATGTAAATTATGCCATTGCAAAGGTAAAAAGAAAATACCCCTGTAAGTCACCTTAAGGAGTCAAACGTCACCTCGTATTCGGAAGGCTAATTTTTTTATCTGAATTTTTTTTTATTGATCAGAAGGTACTCCTAAAAGTAGAGAAGAGGACAAGCGCTCCTAATTACAAGAAGAAAAACACCGCTCTTAAACTGTGTGTGTGAATGTAACTGTATGGCTGTGGAATGGGGTTTGGCCGAGGAAATATTTTCAGTCAAAATATTTTTTTTTGCTTTAACCCCTGTATTTAGTGTGGAATTTTCTACAATATGCACTCATCATGACACTAAAATATGGCATTCTAAGTCAATCTACTGCAGTTTTTCCTCAGTCAGTAGAAAATGTGGTTAACACCCGGTCATGCATGAAAAAAATAACTACCGTCATATACCGTGAAACCGGTATAATTTAGAAAAATACCATGATACAAATTTTTGGTCATACCGCCCAGCTCTACTGGTAGTCTCATTGCATCTAGTTGTTTTGGATGAGAATAAAATGTTAGGTCCGACAATCTAGTGTCTTTTTTCATTTAAATCTAGATTAATTCACATTGGCCCATGGAAACCTCTATGAACACACTTGACTTGACTTCTACACTCGTGGCGCAAATTAGGATAAGTTAGATGCCTTTCTCCATTCCGAGTCCCTTTCAAGCACTTTAGCGATTCGACCCTCTCCTCTCCTCTGCCTGCATGGCTCTTTGGCCCGCATCATTCACCGCAGAGCAAGCCTGTTCTTGATAAAGCTGCTGTGAAAACGTGGGAAAAGCCGATGAGGAAGAAGTTTGGGTATAGGCCAATAGGCGGAGCAAAATAGTTAATCGCTCCGTCTATAGCTCTTTGTGATTGGGGGGTTTACGCTGTTAATAGAGGAGACAAACCAATGGGCCACTGGCTGCTCGCTGTCCTTGCATGATGGCAAACAAAATATACAAATTCCATCCTTAAGTGTGTCGGCCCACCAGGAAAATGCCCAGTATGCCCGATTACCAACCCAGCCCTGCTAACTAATGTTAAATAAAATAGAGAACAACTGCACACTCACTTAAGCATATTTATTGACCAAGGTTTTAAGTGAGTGTGCAGTTGTTCTCTAATTGATTCATATTGTTTCCTTCAACTTGCACCTCATAAGGTGTGCGTTTGCCTTGCCTCACTTGTACTAACTAATGTTAACTCATTATTGCAATAAGGAAAGGAAGGAAGGTGATCTGAACCGTATTATAAAGTGTTAACTGTTAGTTAAGGGAAGAGCATTCTTAAGATCAAGGCTGAGTCTGAAAGCTAAGACAGCTGCCTTACCGCATCACTGCCCAGTCAGTCAGTGACATAGCATTTTTGCATACAGGTACCTCCTAAGGACTTACACAGCTAATATATATATATATATGAAGAGCTCTTTTCCAAAACGCGATAAACGCCAAAAAAAAAAAAAATGAGTTCGTCATGCCATTTTGCTGTGTACTGAACCTATTCACTGCTCCATCAATGTTTAATGCCAAATCGCTATATTTCCTTGTTAAAAATGTACTGCAAGATGCAGTTCTTTTCCAAACCGCTATAAGCGCCGAACCTGTTTTTAGCCTAAATGCGATATATCCTCATATGACTGGACAAAGAAAATCACAAAAAAACAAAAAAAAAAGAAGGTTCGTCACTCAGGTGGCGCGTTAATACCCACTGTGGGATGTCAATGTAACAGATGTGTATGCCAGTAAGGGCTGTGTGTAAACCTCACTCCCCTGACCTCAAAAGAGGCGCTCTAGCGACTGACGTTAGAGGCTGTAGCCTTTGGTGTTCCTTGTTAGCGCGCCCGTTTCCCGCACCGGAAACCCGGGTTCGAGACCCGCTCGGTGTGATGGTGCAGACCCTGGGGGGTTACATCAACACAAGGCTGGTGCGACCGGCTTATAGTATGAGTCCCTAATGTCATATGTTGCATGTTCTCTTTTTTTTTTTTTGACATAAACCAACATAAAAAAAAGGATGGATTTGTAGCGTTTTGAAAAAAAAAAAAAACAACTTGGAATTTATAATCGACAATATTGTTGTTTAATTTAACAATCATTGTTTAACATGTTCAGACTGAGCCAACAGACCATTTTAACAGGATAAATTGAATATTAACAAAATGTATGGGTCTAGGTAAAAAAATGTATTTTTCTCTAAAACTATTCAAATGGATTTATAGCATTTTGGAAAAGAGCTCTTCATATATATATATATATATATATTTCCTTCACTGCCTATTTTTTTTCCTTCACATTTCAGAATCAAGTAATTCCAATGGACAGGATGTAGGATAACCTACATTTCCCCACGTCCCCTGCTTAAAAGTGTCCATAGTTGAACACCCAGCTTTGACTAAGAACAGTTTTGATAACTAACCTAATTCAGATTTTATCTGATTCTCAGATTTTAATCAAATTTTATATCTTCTTTTCTCACCTGCACTATCAACACAGACAAGTACACAACAATCCGTGTCTAAATGTTAATTTCAGTCATTCTTGTCTCACACATACTGAAGAAAACAGGTAGTAAAGGGTTGAGGCAGGGTTTCAAATGTCTATTTGCCACATTTTAGTGAGAGAATAAATGGGGGGGAAACAGCTCTCAAGCTGTTAAACTCCACAAAGAATCAAAACTGAAGGAGAGAAAGTTAAAGTGCTAGTGTTGTACTCGAATGAAGGAGAAAAACAATGTCAGGCATTATTGTTTTTGAGGGAGTGTGACAGGCCTCGACTAACCTTGGAGTACAAAGGATTTGCTTTGAAATCACAAGCAATGTGCTTTGAGTTTGATAGGTTTAAAAATATTGATCTTACGTTTTTTTATTGTTCTATTGTATCAGGTTTACTGCTCAGAAAGGCATTATAATCATAATGACCAGCTTATAAAAGCAAACTTATTTTATTTCCATGTTGTGAAAAATAAGATCACTATCTAAGTGTACTGAGCTTTGCATCATAATGGCTGGTTATTATACTTTAAAACCTGATGCATAAAATATGTTTTATGCTTTTCTTATTTCACAAATGTTTTTAGGTTTTCTCAAGAAAAATGTAAGTGGTACTTGCCTATGCATAAGTCACTGTGGGTGGTTGCCAGTGGACTGAGGTACTCTGAGTGCTTTTTAGAGCATTGCTATGTGGATGCTATGGGCTTCTGAGTGTTTGTTAAGTGGTTCTTTGCTGCCACGAGTCAAAAGAGATCATCCCTAAGTCTCCCATAAGTAACAGTACACCTTTCCTCAACAAGCCACATGAGTTGATGCATGTCTGTAGCACTAACAGTGTGGGGCAAGCTACTGACCAAAGTTTAATATCTAGAAGGTAATTCAATAAACAGCCGTGTTTGTCAGAGCAAAAACCCCTAATCTAGTTTAACAGACACAGTGATAAAATGTTCAGTGCTAAAACTGCACTGCGTCTTCTTTTTTCTTTTAATTTAGTAATTGACTTTACTTTTCACACAAACACACCTTGTTTCTATGTAAATTTGGTTAATTATAAATTGCGTTTCTGTCACACAAATTGCCTGGTGCAATTTGCATCAATCTGTATCACCCCAAATGAAACCAAACAGCACATAAAATACAATTTGCTATATAACGATGATGTTAGAGTACACTTTCTAGCGATTAAGTCAGTGGTAATTGTAGCCAGGCAACAACATCGTCAGTTACCACATTTAAGAGAAAGAATATTTCAAACAAGAATGTCATTGGTTCGGTTGAAAGAGACCTAAATTATTTCAGTTACTGTATATGTGCATTTCCTAACTAAAGTACACTGTAAAAAGTGGTAACCTGCAATTGTTACCTTAAAATAGATAATTCTACTTGATTTAACCCATAAACAAATTGTTTTGTTGGTATAATATAAGGTTATGAGTTGGTTCAGTGATGTTAAATCTTATTTTTGACTCAAATAAAACCAGTTAATTTATATGCCACCCCCCACCCCTCCAGTTTGGGCGAAAAACATTATGTGAAAATGATAGTATGTGTGAATTAAAGTTATTCATTAAAAAGTAGATACAAATATAACCCAGATAACTGGGTGTACCTTGATAATGCTATGGCATTTTTGTAGTACAATGTTAATACTCAACATACTATATGTGGTATTAGCATTAGTCCAGGTCACATGTTACGATGCTGTTGTTTTCTTTCATAGGGAAATTATGCATTATAAGTCTACATCTCTAGTTCAGTCACTACACTAGAGATAATAAATAAATTAACCGACACAGTTAATCACCATAACCCATTATTTGCTAGCATGCTTTTGAGGAACTTGTTTAAAAGCAGACAACACACTCCACCTAAGGTCTGAAACACTGTATGTAGCTTGTTTTCAAAGTTCTGGCAGCTTGTATTCTACCTTTTAATTATGTCCCATGCACAGCCATAAATCTGCATCAACAGAGCCACTTCACTAACTCAATGCATATTCATGATAAGGACTACATATTCATGAGCAAAGGGCTGTCTGAACTTGTGCATAACCATAATTATGAAATACAATCACATGCCAAAGGAATATAGATATATGGCGCTGGATGAATTATATGAGTCCACCCCACTGCTGACTCACCGTATGTATGAAGACAGTCACTGTAGAATGAGCTGTCTTCCAGTACTGTGGCTGTATGCATTTACATTTATTTATTTAGCAGATGGTGTTTATCCAAAGTGACTTACAGATGTATAATAGCCTCTATTTTGTGTACATATCCATGTGTTATTGACGTAGTATTTGAATTTATTCTTTTTATTCTTATTGTTTTATTAATCCATATTATCACAATTGTTTGAGAAGAAAATGCACTGTTAAAGATCAATGATAATACCACAAGTTAACTGAATATTCACCATTGAACAACTCCAATTAATCTGTGGAGTCTTGTTGAATTTAAAAGCGATTGCCAGTGGATTGTCAATGGTCTGATATCATGACCAGACAAGTTTGTTTCATTTGTAGCAATAGGTCCACCATGTCTACTGGGAACTTTCTGGCCAGTACTATTACAGTTATTTTGAGAATTGTTGAAATGTATGACTAGTTCTGACTATCTTTATGGACTATCAACACCATAGTTCACTTAAGGTGGTGTTGCATCAGGTATGTTAACCCCCAACTCCTTAGAGAAACCTGGAGCACAGTCCTTTTGACTTTCAAATGACTATGTAAATCAAACTTACAACTGAAAATTAGTTGAACATTGGAAAATGAGCTTGTGAGATGGCTAATCAGAAGAATTATGATGACTGAGACACTGTTGCAGTGGTATTCATCATAGTTCAGAACTCATATTTTGTAATTTGCCTATGCAGCATGCAGTAAAACTGAAGTAGGCAGTTCAAACTGAAGTTCCACCACTGACTTACAACAGAACAGAGTGCAATTAAAGCAATATTGCAAATGCTTCAGCAAGCTTCTGGCAAGTCATACAGTATACTCCATGACCCACAGTGCAGTCATGCTTATTATTCCCACAAATTAGCTGTGAATTAGTGAAGACATATGAATCCATTGGGTTGAAAGGGTTTCATCAGTTTTGATCTAAATACATAGAAAGCACACTATAGGTGATAGTAATACATTTAGTATTTATTCATATTTAATTGTATATTATTTTTCCAGGCATTGAGTCATTGAGTCCAACACTAACATCCACATAGCTGAAATGTTAGCCTTTAGTTTGTCCATGTGTATACAAAGAACTCTGACAGTCAAAACATGCCATTGGAGAAATTTAAATCATATTGAGATAATTATTGTTTATCGACAGCCCTAGTGTATCATTTCTTACAAGGTTTAAAACATTTACATCAACTAATATAAAATATGAATAGTTTAGTGCTTTAGTTGATACTACTCATGGCAAGAACTTATTTCGGAGAGACGCAAAGAAATGGATATGCAGCTATTTGATTTGCACTCATTTCATTTATCGAGTTTACATTAAATTACTTCACACACTCATTATTGCTTTAGTGATTTTGGAGGTTTATGTATAATAAAACCAAATAGGTGATGGGATGGGCATTTGAGTTACAGATGTGGTCACACTAAATCCTTTAAGGGTTAAGGAAGTAGGAGTTGTATGCCAACATCCAATGTTGCATTTCAACAACCTATGTTAGTTGTGGAAACAGTTATGATATTTCTGCTTTTCAAAATCAGTGGCTACTGACTTATGAGAATTAGGTCTTCAGTGGCTGGCTCACATGGTAATTAAGCATAAAATAGATTTTTTTAAATAGCTTCCTTCTCACTGTTTTGAAAAAGTACTGGAAGGCCATTTTTGTTTGTCTGAGCTCTGAATAAACAGATTGGGGGGAACAAAAACGGGACAGCACAGATGGGATGAGTTCCCTATCAGTCGGTCACTCTCGACGTCACGTCAGAGGACCGACGAATTGGGATCTCGCTTAGAGAGACCAATCTACTTCGAGTGTAAACTAAACGAGCCAATGCACATTGGCATGCAATTATTGCATCCAGCTGCTACTGATCACAGCGTGAGTATAAGTAGGCAGCAGGTGCAGTGCATATTCAGCTTTTTGCTTCGGAGCCGAGCGGTTACATCGTTCTGCTCCTGACTTCTGCTGAACAAGTGAATTCAGTGAGTTGAGCACGCTCTTCGGAAGTCTCTCGTGCTGGTAGTACGGCATTACAGCGGTGGTGGTTCTTCCCATGTCTAATAGTTTTTCCCTAAAAGAGCATTCACGGATGCGTCTTTTTAAAGACGATGTTGCATCTGGCAAACTTGACGTTGCGTCTTTATAAAGAAGAGTTGGGTCTTGCTTCAGACAAAGTGTCACCCATGCGTTTCTGGATGCGGTCGTTGCCTGGTGCTGGGTGTTGGTCCTGATCGCTGCCTCACATGCCTTGGCAGTAAGCACGCTGAGGTTGCTTTGTGGATGAGTCATCTTCTCACTGTGGATGCTCATCTCGGAGTTGCGGCCAGGCTCCGTTACCTCGACAAAGGGGCAGAGCTGTTGCCTCCGTCTCGATCTAGTTCTCGTCCTGGCTGCAAACAGGCAAGGTCTACTTCAGGCGGTAGCACGGCTGGTCTGAGGATTACAGTGGTGGCAAACCCTCAAGGGACCATCGCTCCTCTTGCGCTCCACAACCAGTTGAGCTGCCAATGGAAAGTGCTGGGCCCTCTAAAAGGAGCGTACCAGCAGTATCCTTGGCACTCCTCCCGACGACCAGATGTCGATCGTTGCATCGGGGGCGAGCTGGCGCTTCTGGAGAGGAAGATTCGGCTGCGCTGCTGCTCCGGCGGTAGCAATGCCTGAGTGGGATCTGGAAATGACGGCTATGCTTTCCCGGGCCGTCGAAAGGGTAGGGCTCGAGTGGAGAAAGCCACTGTGTCCCGAACCCTCTAGGTTGGATGACTGGTTGCTTGTGGTAGATTGTGCTGGTTCTCAGCGCCCTGCCCCGGGTGCCTCTCTCCCGGACGTGCATGAGGAGCTCACAGGTCGTGGACGGCACCTTTTACTGCCAGAAACAACCTGCTAACTCCTCCTCCCTCACCACCCTTGGTGGTGCAGTTAGGGGTATACGGGGGTCCCCCTGGTGGAGTGGTCAGTTGCGATGAGAGTGTGTCCTTATACTGTCTCCACCTGTCAGGGCAAACCGTGCCTCCTCTTCCAGACCTGTAGGTACTCGTCTGGTCTCATCCGGCGAGGCTTATGTGGCCTGTGGAGATGCTGCCTCCACCTAACGCTATGGCGTTACTGCAGGTTCTTCAAGCTAAAAGCACTGAGGGACATGCACGGGGGTGGTCACGATCCGGAAGTTCTGAAAGAGCTCCGTACCGCACCTGACCTCACACCACGAGCGACGTAGGTTATGGCATGGTCTCTGGGTTGTGCGATGTCCACACTTGTGGTCCAGGAGCGCCACCTCTGGCTGTGTCTGGTTGATATAGGGACGCCGAAAAAGTTCAGTTCCTCAAGGTTCCTGTATCCCAGACTGGCCTCTTCGGCAACGCAACCGGTAACATGGCCCAACAGGTCCCGGTTGCACAGGAGCAGACTGAGGTGATCCAACACTTCCTACCTCGGCGGGCAGCTGCTGCCTCCACCCGTCCACCGGTTGCAGCGCCCAGCTTGCTCGTCGCCGAGGGCGGCCCCCTGCATCCACCCCCGCTCCCGCACCACATCCACAGCAGGTTTCAAAAGCGGTGCCGTTGAGCTAGGCGTAGGCAGGCCGCTCCGCACATCCTGGCCCCCGTCAACTGGCGGTAAGCGGAGGAGCAAGAGGCCTCGGGACGGGCAACCCAGAGAGAGAGGGAACTGCTTCGGTAGAGGGTAAGTGCATCTCTCCCTCCCCCGGAGGAGGGCCGGGTGGATAATCTGTTGTTTCAAAAATTTCGACAGGAAGCGGTTGTCTCTGTCTCTGGGTCCATATGAGACCGCTTCAACACTGGCTCCGTGGCCGAGTCCTGAGGTGGACGTGGCAGAGCGGCACGCTGTGGGTCCAAGTCACTCCAGCCTGCCGCCAAACCTTCGCCTCGTGGTCAGACCTTTCATTTCTTCGGGCAGGAGTGCCCCTGGAACAGGTCTCCAGGCATGCTGTGGTTTACACGGATGCCTCCGCCAAGGGCTGGGGGGCCACGTTCAACGGGCTTGCATTGTCGGGGGTTTGGATGGGTCCCCAACTGCACTGGCACATCAACTGCCTAGAGTTGCTGGCAGTACACCTGGCCTTGAACAGTCTCAAGAGACGCTTACAAGGCGAGCACGTACTGGTCCGTACAGACAACACTGCGACCGATGGAGACTCCATCCCCAGACGGTCCAGCTGAGTTGGAGACGTTTCGGACTCGCACAGGTAGACCTGTTCACGTCCCTAGAGACATCTCACTGCCAGTTGTCTTACTCCCTGACCGAGGGAACACTCGGCACAGACGCACTGGCACACAGCTGGCCGCGGGGCCTTCGCAAGTATGCCTTTCCCCAGTGAGCCTTCTCGCACAGAGCCCCTCCTTGGCAGATTCCTCTGAGGAAGGATCTACTGACTCAGAGATGGGGCATCTTGTGGCACCCGCCTCCAGACCTCTGGAAACTTCATGTCTGGTCCCTGGATGGGACGCGGAGGTTCTAGGTGACATACCCCAAGAGGTAGTCGACACCATCACTTCGGCGAGAGCACCGTCTGTGAGACATGCTTACGCCTTGAAGTGGAACCTGTTCGTCGAATGGTCCTCTTTTCACAGAGAAGACCCCCGGAAGTGCCGGATCAGAGTCGTGCTGTCCTTCTTGCAACAAGGGTTGGAGCGAAGGCTGTTTCCCTCCACTCTCAAAGTCTACTTAGCTGCGATTGCTGCCAACCACGACCCTGTGGAAGGGAAGTCGGTGGGGAAGCATGACTGGGTCATCAGGTTCCTTTGGGGGGCAGCTTAAATCCTTCACTACCCTCTTGGGACCTGTCTCTAGGGCTCACAGCACTACAGCAGGGCCTGTTCGAGCCTTTGCAGACAGTCGAGCAAAAGTTCCTCTCAATGAAAACTCTGCTCCTGCTTGCACTGGCCTCCATTAAGAGGGTTGGGGACCTACACGCATTTTCGGTCGACGATTCGTGCCTACAGTTTGGACCGGCAGATTCCCAGATCATCCCGAGGCCCCGGCCCGGCTATGTGCCCAAGGTTCCCACTACTCCTTTCAGAGACAAGGTGGCGAGCCTGCAAGTGCTGCCCCCAGAGGAGGCAGACCCAGCCCTTGCTTTGCTTTGTCCCGTCCGAGCATTGAGATACTACGTTGACAGGACGCAAAGCTTCAGGACCTCAGACCAGCTCTTTGTCTGTCACGAAGGCCGGCAGAAAGGGAATGCCGTCTCCAAGCAGAGGATGGCCCACTGGATAGTGGATGCCATCACCCTGGCTTATCAGGCACAGGGTGTGCCTTGCCCGTTCAGGTTAAGAGCTCACTCTACAAGAAGTGTGGCGTCCTCCTGGGCGCTAGCTCGTGGCGCCTCGCTGACAGATATTTGTAGGGCTGCGGGCTGGCAACCCCTAACACGTTCGCTAGATTCTATAGCCTTCGTGTGGAACTGGTTTCCTCCTGTGTTCTCACCTTAAACGGGTAGAAGCACTGAGGGGCTCCGGTTTCGGGTCGGCTTGCTAAAAACTGCTCCAGAGAGTCCGTACTGTAGACCCTGTCGAGCTCCTCCGTCCCCTCGGCAGCTGGATTTAGCGGAGCATCCGGCACCAGGCCCTCACTCGATGAATCCGTGAGAACCGGTAGAGGGCTGGATTCCATATGTAGAGACCGTTCGGATCCCATATGTGTAAATTCCACGGTATAGCCTTAGAGCCTGTGTTTCCCGGCAGACTTCCTGCTACTTCCAAGAGGGTTACAATCACCTCCAATCTTCCATATGCATCTGACTATTGTCCATATGTGTAACTGCTTCTGAACCTCCCTCAGGAAGGTAAGGGCTTCTGCAGCGTTCCTGTTCTAAGCTGAACGGGTACGTTTTCCCAGTGTTATCCAGTCCTACTGAGTGGGTAGTGCCATAGCAACAGTAACGGATCTTCCTATGGGGGGCCCTAACCTGCGCCAAAAAATAACGGCACAGGAGGCCTCCACGGGACACTGGAAGGGGCAGCATCAATGGCCTTTTGGTAGGGATCTCAATTCGTCGGTCCTCCGACGTGACGTCGAGAGTGACCGACTGATAGGGAACATGTATGTAACCCTCGTTCCCTGAAGGAGGGAACGGAGACGTCACGTCCCGTCGCCACGGCTCCTGTACCACCTCTGAGCGGCCGGATCCTGGCTCGGCTCCTCAGCGAAAACCTGAATATGCACTGCACCTGCTGCCTACTTATACTCACACTGTGATCAGTGGCAGCTGGATGCAATAATTGCATGCCAATGTGCATTGGCTCATTTAGTTTACACTCGAAGTAGATTGGTCGCTCTAAGCGAGATCCCAATTCGTCAGTCCTCCGACGTGACATCTCCGTTCCCTCCTTCAGGAAACGAGGGTTACATACATAACAGAGACGTTTTCAGATATTGCTGAAGTGGTAAGGAACTATCAGGGAGTATGAGAGGACTGGTGTCTTCAGCTCGGTGCGCAGCTCATTGTTATTTCAGTCAGCATTGTAATACATTTATGAAGCTATTATTTCAGCTTCGGGGAATTATTTATAAAAGATTCAATATTGCTATTATTGACGTGATAGTAGCCTAATCTTTAACTTATGATTTATACTTTATTAACGACTCGTCCAGCGACCATTAACATCAGTATATCTTTAACAATTTTTCATCTTGCTTCGTGGCCAATGATAAAACAAACAAAATTAGTACTTTATCAAAAGGTTTATTTGATAACTGTTATTGTACAACACATGATGGACTAAACATAATAAAACACATATACACACATAAACATACGCACACACATAAGGAGTTTTGCGGTTTAAAGAGAGCGTTTTAAGGCCAGCACAATTTTTCTATCTCGTAACTTTAACTAGAGGAAGATCACAGCAGAGACTTTGCTATCTTTACTGCATACAGATCAATTAATCAGTTCAGTAAGATTATGGAGAATTGTTTGATTATTTGCTTTAAGTTGAGTTTGACAGCTGGTATTTCTGCATGTTTCCTGGAAACCTCCGGCTGCTGTCGTCGTTGCGTGGTGTCACTGGGTAACCCTCTTGTGATTGGCGGTTGCCTGGTTCCTTTGTGACGCGATGATGCTGTTGGAAAGTTTGTTTAATTTCTTAAACAATTCAATTATTTTGACGAAGTCTTTGAGCTCTTTTAATGGTCAGCCTGATGGTAAGGCGGTGATTGAGCGCTTCCAGCATGACCAGTGAAGACGAAGCCGAAGCTTCCAGCAAATCAGAGAGCAGCGAGTGAGAGCAAAAAGCTTAAAGCTAAAAGCTTTCGTGTCCATTTTAAACGGACTGATTCGGTACGCCCACTAGAGGCCCACTATTTTGTCTTTTCCAGAGATTAGCAAAGGGGTCCTCCAGACAAAGCGGCGTCATTATTGGAGTTGGTTTATTTTTACAACTCGCAAATGTCAAACTAAATAATCTTATTGTGTTCCTTTGATGTGTGAGAGTCCATGGTAAGGTGGGCCTGTCTACTCAAGTGCTACAGCATCATTGATGAGGGCTGCTTTGAGAAACTGATTACAGTAGCAAAGAGGGACTGGGGTCAGTTAAGGAAATATACAGCGACTGTTATAAAATAGAAAACTTGCTTTTATTACTAAAGTAATAGTTCACAGCCAAAATTAAAACTCTGTCATAATTTACTCACCCTCATGTATGTCATCCCAAACCTATTACCTATTTCCGTGAAACATACTCTCAAAGATGTTAGGATGCAGAATATCCAAGCTTTTATACTATACTTTTTTATGGACTAAGTTTCCAAAATAAAGACTTATGTGTTATATTTTAAGTCATATGATAGCTAAAGGAACATAACAAAAAGTTTTTATTCACTCTAAATATTGTCATGTACTGTAGTTCTGAAATCTCATCCTCAACAGATGTTAATCCTCGGGTATAATACATGCACAAACAACAATCCTAATGCAATTGGTCTCTTTGCCACATTTGAACATTCATAATTCAGGACATATCTCCAGCAAATAAAGTAATTTAACTATTTATTTTTGTATTTAATTTTAAATTATTTTAATCACAAGTATCCTCTTATGGAAAGTTAATGTGTGGTAGGACCAGCTTTGTTAGCATCTGCTTTATCTTTGTCTAACAGATGCATACATGTTAATGTAAATCTGAAACCTTTGGCCTATTTTTTTCTGGCAAAATTACTCAAGCTGCATCAGGTTGGATGGGAACCATTTATGGATGACCCTTTTAAGTCAATCTGCAGATGCTCAATTGGATTAAGGTCTGGGCTGTAAATTGACCACTCTAGGAAATTTACTTTGTTGGTTTTAAGCCACAGTATTGATGGTTTTGTGGTATATTTCAGGTCACTGTTTTAGATAAATCATCATTCAACTGACTTTCAAGTCCCAGTGCTCTTGTGAATTCCAGCACATTCTCCTTCAGGATTTCTCTGTTCTTAGATCTGTTTGTTTGTTGCTATGTTATATTTTAGCCAAATACAGTGCTTACAAATGAAACCAATTTTTTTTTATTGCACTGAGAGCTTTCTTCCAAATACATTTATGCATTTACCACACACTTTTATCCAAAGCGACTTACAGCCTATTCAGGCTATACATTTTTCTTTTATCAGTATGTGTGTTCCCTGGGAATTTAACCCACAACCTTTGGCGCTGCTAACGCAATGTTCTACTACTGAGCCACATGGACCATATAAGCCAGATTAATGTAGCCCTTATGTGGTTCTTTCTTTCTTTCTTTCTTTCTGTCACGAATCTGGTTCATGGGCTTCCCTTAACTAACCACCAGAGGTCACTCGCTCACCACATGGACTCTTGCACTACCCTCACTGTTGCACTCCACCTCAGACTACAATTCCCATCACTCATTGCACTGACGATACATGCACTGAACACACAGCTGATTGCACTGAACACACTGCTGATTGCTATGAACACACATCTGATTGCACTGATCAGACAACCTACTCAAACCATGGACTTCCTCTTCCTCTCTGCCGAGTATTGTTTAGTGTTTAGCATTCTCCTAATGTTAGCTACTTACCAAGCCTTTCCGTGTTTGTTTTTGTGTTCAGTCTTCTGTATTGTTCTGCATTTTTCACTCTCTGAGTGTTATCTGCTTTACGGAGCCATTCCTAGTTTCCGTTTCTTATTTCAGTTTTAGTCTAGTCTTTTGTGTTGCCTTGTTGTCTGGTTCCTGATCTTCTGTCTTGTGTATATATATTGGATTAAGCCTTTGCCTTCCATTTGGACTGTTTGCCTCTGCCTGGACCATTGCTTGTGTACCTGGATTTACCCCTCTTGTCAAGCCCTCTGGATATTGTTCGCCGATCGAAGACCACGCCCGTTTACTTGAGTACTCATCTGCCTTGCCCTCAATATACCTGTTTGCCAGTTTTTCGACCCTGCCTGTGTTTTTGACCATGCCTATTAATAAAAGCTTGCACATAGATCCGCACGCCTCTCATCTTGTCGGCCCCGTTACACCTTTCTTTCTTTCTTTCTTTCTTCTTCTTTAAATACAGTTTTTCCTACATGTTGCTTTTGGGCAAGACTTTGGGACTGAGCCTGCAATTATTAAGATGCAAGACAGTTATTAGCATGAGGGTTAAATTAACATAAAAAAATTCGCATTCAGTGGTTATCAATATATTTCTGAAAGTGAAGTGTCCTTCAGACTACAAGAAGCACATTTTTCTCTATTTTCTTTCACTTGGGCTTTTATCACTTTGGGTGCAAATAGCAAAAATTCTCAATTTGCAAGTGACTAAGTCACAAACAAATATTTAAATACCATCGTGTTCTGTCATATGAGCTTTTGATTCTGTAAGCTGTTCATGAGCTACATGCCGATTCAGATATTTCCAAGGTGAGATCTGTACTGTTGGACAACGCATTCGAGATATCGCTGCCCCTACTGCTGATTCGGTTAAGGTCACATAGGGTAATATGATAATGACCTTTAAGTAAGAATGTAGGGGTCAGTTACATTATGTAATGAATTGGGAGCACACAAACTGTGTGAGGCATTTATAGTGGTTTCTATGACCCTTGGCTTAAATTAAAATCCAGGGTTGTGAGGGATGTTGCCTGTCAGTTGAAATCATGTTCCTTTAGGTGTTTCCCCTTTGGTTAAAACCGCGTTCCAGGCCTGCTGAGGGGGCTTAAATCTGATCCCCTAAAAACTATAAGAACCTTTGTAAATCCATTCATTGTATTTTATTATGCCAGGTTTCACAAAATCTATTATATAGCCTTTTAGCAGAATGTTTCTCACCCCAAACCCAACAAATTTTCACACACTCCTTAGTCCGAACATACCAGTCACATTAAGATCATGAGGGATTTAAACGCAGCAAGAGTTGGTGCGATGAGAATGAAGAGGCAATGAGATAGAGGGAAGTCTAGAGACAACCTGGAGGAAGTAGCGGGTGAGAGGATGTGTTGTGTCTTTATCCTGCATCAGACCCCGCCAGCTGAGATTAAAGACAGACCATCTCAAGGCGGCATTCATGCTCTGAAGGCGAAATGTCCTCTTCACTGAATGCTGATGAAGCACAATGAATGGCCTCATGGACCCTGAATCTGCTCGCAGATTATAGGCCTCGCACAAACTCATGCAAACCCCCCAAAAGGCCCTGAGGGTTAAGACCAGGTTCCACATTAGGAAGGGTTGAGTGATTGTTCTTTAAATGTAAACGCACCACAAAAATCCCCATAAAAAATAATGTATAATTCACCAAATTATGGCACATTATTATTTATTTAATTTACGTCAACATTCTTCAGTGATAATTATGAATGTGCACATTCAAATTAAATAAAATGTAAGATGTTATTCAAAGTTCTTAATCACTGATTTGACTTGAATTTAATATATAAATAATTGAACGAATTTTTGTGATTAGATATATTAATAACTAAAATGAGATGATTTATGATTCATGAGCATGAATTATCCAAGTAAATTAAATATTACGGATGATAATATATGAAAAAATGGGTTCAGATTTTCTGAGAAAGACAGGGCAATTTTCATTATGTCATATCATATCAAAATCATATATATTGAAGAGTTCCAATGCAAAAGCCTCTAAAAGCCATCTTGGTCTAAAATGAGATAACGATACTGAGTGAATGCTCTCCACACATTAGTATATCAAGTACTTTCACTTCAAATGCGCTAAATGCCAGCTTCAACCCATTCAGAAGTACCAGTATTTACATTGAAATCTATACATAGTAGCCAGAAAGAATTGCTAATTTTAAAGAAAAACGTCAGATGTACTTTACTGGCTTTTGCATCTGAACTCTTGAATATACTTTGAATATATATATATATATATATATATATATTATGGCCTAATTTTGCAGGCAATGCAAGTAATTGTAATCACATCTTACTACTCGGGTTTCAAATGTCTTTAGCACAGACATAAACATGAAGAATTACTAATCAATTATTACCTTTAATACAGTCAGTACTCATTTTACATCAATTTTTTTCCCTCTGTCTTTAGAGAACAGAAGTTTTAGTGGCATTTGTTATTAAAATACAGTGTTTCCTACAGCAAAATCCCCAACAGTGAAACTGAAACTGGCAAGTGGGTTGGCAGCAGTCGGATGTTGCAGAAATTAGGTGATATGCTGTGCTGGGACGCTGTGCTGGGGTTCACCCCTGATTACGCTTGTTAAGGACATCATTTAAAACTACCCTGCCGACTAGAAGTAACAAGACCAAAAGTCACACACAGTTTTTGTTAAGGCTATTTGGAATCACAGCTTGTTTTATTGAGTGTCTTTACATTGATTTTAGTTCACATGGGGATTCAGAACGATCGCAGTCACTAAAACACAGAGGAAGTTGGAAATCAAGCACCACTATAAAGACATTTTTTGCAACACTATACATTCTGAAGTAAAAAATGTAACACAACTAACATAGAAAAAATCCAATCCAGCAAAAATCCAGCAATTTTGTGTTATTAGAGATGATGTCATAGTCAACTGGGTAATTGTTGTTGGAGGTGATGTCAACGACTCTATAATAATGTTTTGATTTCAAGAGACACTATGGGGAATTATGAGAAAAACTAATAATAAAACTGCATAGTCCATATCCTCAATAGCAGTGAGGGTTTGCCTTGCATGTGGCTAACTATATCTGTTTAATGTCACAGTTATAAAGGTGTCATCAACAAGATTAACTTGCAAGACATTTGAATTAATCTAGAAAACATTTATTTACCACAATAGTACAACAACAGAAATTATAAGCTGAAAGGAGGTGTGTGGTAAGAACAGCACTGGATGCTTTTTTGGTTATTCTACTCTGTTAACTTGGCAGATGAGTTGAGGAATTCATAGAGCTGACCTCTGAATCAATGACTATTGAAAGAAAATCATATTCAATGGAAGTCATGGACAAAGCCATGTTACATGGATAATTATATTAATCATAATCAGTGTGTGCTTTGGTACAACATTTCAAAGTGAATCCTGTTTGGGTGTGCTTTCTCATAACACGTTCTATAACAATTATATTATATGGGGGGTGCTTCACTGCTATGAGCAATACATTCAGGATGGTTCTAAAAAATGGTTTCTAAACTGTACCAAATTAATATTCTTCAGCTTTTAACAACAGTGCATCCCTTTTGGTGCTATTTAGAACACTTTTTTTATAACATAGTTTTCCCAATCAAGGGCCTGGAGTGCTATGTTGACATGTTGTGGGAACACCTCTGTGTGATAGCACGTGTGAAATCAGTCCAATGGAATGTATAGACATTTTAAGAAATAAATAATTTACCTGTTGATAGTATTAGTGTCATAGTGTCATTTTTGCCCCTGTCTTAGTTCCTGTTTCGTTATTTGGTTATTTTCCTGTCCTTGTTTAGTTTGATTATGATTCCGTTCAGCTGTGTGTGATTAATTATCCTGTGTATTTAAGTTCCTGTCTTTTCAGGTTGTTTTCGTCTCGTCTACTCGTTACTCCCTGTGTTCTTGCCTTGCCCTGCCTTGTATTGCCCTGCCTTGTATTGCCCTTCCTTGTCTGGATTAAAGACCGTTTGATTTGAGTTTAATCCTCATCTCGTGTTCCTCGTTCCTCCCGGCTGTGTACCGTCAGAGTTGGCAGTTACAGGTATAAACAATAAAAAGGTTTGAAGAAAGAAACCTAAACTTAAACACAAAAGATACATTTAACAAAAAAGTGGGCAAAACAGCCATTTGTGTGAGCTCGTCCCACCCCTGCCTAGATCTAGCAAGTAAAAATTTAAATACATACATTAGATTTTAAAGTGTCACATCTTTGGCTTTCTTCCATTTCTCTCTGCTCCCTTTGGATGAATAACTTGTTTTGTTAGTTTCTTTTTTCTAAACGTCTGAGCAATTACACAAGCATCCGCATAAGTGATTTAAGCAATTCAGCATTTACTTTTATTTAACACTAAAGCATTCAACTCCAAGATATAAATAGAGCTCAGATTCAGCCAATGTCTGCCATTAACACAATATTTTTAGATGTTTCAGAACCAAAAAGACTGAAGGAACTATGTAAATGCATCGATACATACCAGTATTGTCACTAATCTACAAGAGCCTTCAGGCTTTGCAAAAGCACCAAATCAATTACAGTTTGACTTCAGCTGTGTACTGCTGTTGAACATTTGTCTAATGACCTTAATGCATGAGAAAGTGATCTAATAAGCTTGGGGAAAGAGATGGAGCTTAGAGAAATGTGAGACATGTCATGTTTATGGAACTGTATTATGTATTTGTTTTATTTAATTTTGTTATGCATTGGTCAAAAATGAAGTCATATTTTTAAAACCCTTACTCTGGGTTTTCAAATGCATTCAATGACCACTTCTTCCAAAATTCCAATTAACACTTTTCTCATTCATACGCAAAACCTTTAAAACATTATGCATCAAGTGCATTCTCAAATGCTAGTTAAGTACGAGCTAGAAAGAGAAGGAATAAATAAAGAGAAAGAAGGTTTTTTATATATTTTTTTAAGTTTAGGATATAGGATTTAGGATATATATATATATATATATATATTGAATTGGAATTTGTGTTGAAAGAAAGAAAGAATCCCTCATATGAATTCACACAGGACTATTTGTCTTAACTGCACTGTATGTGCATTGCAATGAAGACAGCAAAAATGCATTTACATTAGCATTATTGTGTGACAAATGCACTGCATGGAGAAATATCAAACAAATTAAGGAAAACTGAGAAAGGAATATGGTTGCGTATGTATATGAGTTTGTATAATATTAATGGCACCTGTGTTCAAGGACACAGCCTTAAAAGTTGCAGTTAAATGAAATATATACAAAGTACTATTTTAATATGTATTTATAGTTTCCCCTGAATATATAAATATAATATGTGTATGTACAGTATGTGTATACATTCATTATGTCTTAAGAAAGGATATCTAAATATTTTAAGATATGTAAATGTTTTTTTTTGCCATTTGTTGCAGTAACATTAATAAGGATACCTTATAAAGATGGTATTCGCTCCAGTAAAAGGTCTCTTACATTAATAATGGCATCGTTCTGCTGGTGTGCCCAGGCTGGCCACCAGATGTCTCTGTGTGTTGAGCACAAGGCTTGTTGTTTGTTGGTGCCATGTGCTCCCATGTCGATTGTCTGTCCCCTCCCATCTTGTTACATAATCATTGTTTCAGTGGCTCCAGCTGTGTCTCCCTCGTTACCCTCGTTTGTCTCCCTATATAGTCTCCTTGTGTCTGCAGTCCTGTGCTGATCCGTTGTCGTGCGTCGTGTGAGTGTTTAATGTTTGACTGTGCTCCAGTCTTCTGCCTGCCTGCTTGTTTTTCTTCCCCCTCGGGGTGGTTTTTGTTGCTCTTTTGTTTCATTTTATTATATTAAAACCTGATTTCCTCGGCACTTGAGTCCTCGACCTCATCTCTCACCTGACAAACTCAAGAAAGGATGTCTAATACACACTGCAAACATATTTCAATAGGTTGCAGCTAATAAAAGCTGTATAATATTTTCATAGTACATCAAGCTCTTTACGCAAAAGATCAAGGACATTTTGAAGTTTTTAAAGATACATGGAACAACAGCTCTATTATAATATTACGCTAATATAATAGTTTAATACCAGTGCAGCACAGGATAACAAAATGTAGCCTACACTGGAACACAAAGCAGAAGAATGTTATTCAATGCATGAATGCTGATAAAGGAATTGCTGACAAAAAGGAGATTTCAAAGTGCTTCATCTCATTGCGTATAGCAATGTAAGGCAGGTTTTCTTGCAGTTCCTTTTGGGGATTTTCAGATCAAGCAGACAAATGCAATCTCTGCATAAATGAGTGTTAAAGAGAAAGAGAATTTACCGCTGCTACGCAAATATGACATATCATTATCCAACATCATCCAGAAGCATGGAGGAGGGGTGGAATATAAATGAAAAGAAAGTTGATGAAAATCTAGTAGGAGATGAAGAACAGTCGCCTGGTCTTTCTAACATGGTTCACATTTACTCTAGAGTTCCATGCTTTTTAAATGGTTTGAGGCAAATGAAAAACAACGGAAGGAAGGAAACTTACACAACCACAAATTTGCATTTCACACAGCTCACTTGCGCACAGAAGGTGTGCATTTAACAGAGGAAATAAATAAATAACATTGACGTTTGTTCAAAGTTCACATTTCAGACTTTTAATTGGCTCTATTTATTTTAATTACTGTACCATGTGTACTGAAAAATTAAACCCATTTAGATTTTTTAATCAATCTGAAAGGGGGGAAAAGTTTTTTTTTTAAGAAGTTGTGATATCCACATATCAGAATATAAGGGGGTTTATGAACAGAACAGCAGTTAAACTATGAAAAATCAGGAAGTTGTTTTTCTCATCACCTGCAGACTTAACAAGTCTCATCTAGACAGCAAATACCCTGACAAATGGATTTCTACATAATCCAACTCACACTCTCTGCAATCTTCAGGCTAAAGGTTGTATACATTTCATGAAAACACAAACATCTTGTTAAGCATGATGTTGTATAACCTTTGCCCACACATACACACAAACTTAGTGTGTTAGTACGGCTGTGTATCTTAAGATTCTCCATTAGCCTGAATGTGACCTGGGCGTTAGTTAATTAACCCTGTTCTTACTCCGCACACTGACTCTGGGTCAGTTTAAATCACAGTTCTGACTCGCTGCCAATCAGAATCCTCAGGCCTGGAGCAGGAAGCAGATTCCCTCTACGAATTTACGAATAGACAGGTTAATCTGAAGGCCGCACAAAGGGACAAAAGGTAACACACAGCCTTAACTTAAGCTGTGAAGTTGTGTTGTTGATTTCTAAATTATTTGTGCAGCGTTTTCATTTTTTATGTGTTCAGGTTTGCTTGAAATTGCTTAAGATATGCAATCGTGATGCGCGGATGAGCTAAAACGTCACCCGAATTCGCAGCTTCAAATTGGCTACATTATCCACCCGCACCTATATTTTTGTCTGATTTAGATAACCGCACCCGATCGTCACATCCAGGATTCGTAAGGACATAAAAAAACAGGAAAAGTCATTGAATTTTAAAACAGCAATTTCCAAGCCTGTATCGATTTGGAAAAATAAATAAACCCATAAAGTTTTGGAAAAGTCGTGGAAATCTATTTCACAATCCTCTGAATAATATAATTATTTTTCGCATATATTGCATTACTCATTCCCACAGATTTCAACTTTAAAATGAGGGAAATTACTGTAAAACATTTATTCAATATAGCGTATATAGGTTAGATGAGTAAATCAATTCACACAAACCATCATATCAAATCAGTCATTTAAAAAAAACGTGAGTGCTTCAGTACTGTGTCCTCTCTCTTTGACCGTCTCTTCACATCGGCACATCTAGAGCTGCTGCACGCTGCGTTACAAGACTTTAGCTCACGTTTCAGTGGAGTTAACAGAATTGTCAATTTCCTAATTGGGCATTGTTGCATCGTCACAAAAATATATTATTTTCATCTTTTTAAGCCATTCGGTACTCGTGCTCTCCTTTTCTGTGCGCTCACAGTCACATCCAAGGTGCGCTCTGCGAGAACCAAATCAAACAAGCAAAGCTTGTTGCGCTTAAGTGGCCAAATACACTTAAAATGACGTCAAAATGGTCATCCTGGCGAGTATCCTCTTAAGCACTGTCAGTTTTGTCTTAAGATAATGTAAACAGTTACAAAAGAAAAAGTGCATATGTATCAGTATTGGATTCGTGAAATAGGTATTGTGACAGCAGCCTAATAAAGCTGCGCCATCTGTCATTAACGTTAATCAAACAACAAAAGACAGAGAAAATCCTCACTGCTCTTGAATAAATAGCCTAATGTTTTGTCGAATAACATAAGTTAATTTATACTTTATTCAATTTATGTAGCCTATTTAGAAAATGTAGTTAATATTTGCATCATTAATGATTTATCTTATCCACCCGCGACCCATCTGCAAATAATCAGAATGCACTCTTTTATTACCCGACCCACCCAACGCGGATCATCCACAGTGCCCGCGGATATAACCGCCATCCGCGCATCACTAATATGCAATAAGCTTAGTCACGAAACTCTGTAGACTCTATATAGTGAGGTGTAATGTTATACAAAAATGACAGTTCTGTACACTCTAAAAAATGCTAGGTTAAAATGTATTGGACAGAACACATGCTGGGTGGTTTTCAACCAACAGTTGGGTTAAATGTTTAACCCAACCTTTCGGGCAGTAACCCAACCGCTGGGTCTAAACAACCCAATCGCTTGGTTCGTCCATATTTTACCCAGCGCTGGGTTGTATTTAACCAGCATATTTTAGAGTGTAGAGAGTGGCCAGGGGAGGACGTGGCCACTATTCACCTAAGCGTGACCACTCCTTTTTGCCATCCTGCTCACAATCGCTGTTACTGTCTCTTTTTTTCTTGACAAGAATTGTGATTGTGTTTATTTAGACATAGAGATGTATTTATACAACTTCCACGGACAGAATATTTTTGCCTCAAAAATCTTCTGTCCGTGGTAGTTGTATAAACCTTCCGACTTTGCCTCAGTGCAAGGCGCAAGTCAAAGTCAAAGAAGCATGGAAATGATACAGGTGCAGAGGGAACTTCAGTAGATAATCAGAGAATGACGAATGATATCACAGTTAACACAACATAGTTAATACAACATGATTAAATATGGAGGAATTGAAAGCACCATCAAAACGTTGCATGTATGCGTTTGTTGTGTCACATTTAAGGACATGTCTCTCAAATGTATGGACAAAAATATGCTGCCATGTGAAATCACAATACAAGGCACACATTTTTGTAAAATGTGATGTTAATTTAATGCAGAGTTAATATGTGCACAGTGCATTTGTATTAGAAAATAGGGGTCAATTTGGTTGTTTAGTTGGTAATGCGCAAAATGAAATTGGACCACATTTAAATGCATAGTGTAACAATTTTTGCATTCTGGGATTTATGTGTTGACAGCCCAGTGCCCACATTATATTACTTATTATTTGTCTCATTTGTTTGTATTTATATTTAGGAATTTTAAGACAATCATCATATATCGAGTACCTAAACAAAGCATAACCCCATTGTCTCCTCAACTGTAAAAACAAAAAAAAAACACAATAAGCTAAAAAAACAAAACAATCACTGATATGGCCACTTTTCCCAGTGTTCCTCACTGAACTCCTCTTCTGTCTTTGGTTATGTTCTGCAGGTCAACTGGCAGCAGGCACCTGTGAGGTTGTCACTCTAGACAGAGACAGCAGTCAGCCACGCAGGACAATTGCCAGACAAACAGCCCGCTGTGCATGTAAGAAAGGACAGATTGCTGGGACAACGAGAGCCAGGCCAGCCTGTGTGGATGGTAAGATCAAATTTGGGGAAACTGTCAATCAAAAGTATATACCAGTATTCTTTTGTCATACCTCTAATGGTTGGTACATATGGTTGGCTATACTACCACACTAATATTGCTACCATACATTTTCGTATTTTTCGTATTCGTAAAAAGTGTTTGGCAAGTGCATAACTACCACCCAGTGCACATGAAACAGCCTCAGACATAAAAACATCATTTAAAATAATAATTTTACAGAGTTTAGAAAATAAATATGGCACAAATTACAATATGTTGCTATAATCAACAGAAGTGAATAAATGTTTACTTTTTAAAAATATATTGCTATAATTAAGTTAAATTCAATGTGATTGTAACTGGCACATGAAGCAGTGTTTATGTGTAATACAGTGTCTATGTATGAATGTATTATTCCACATTGTAGCTATATAATATGTAAAATATAAATAATATTATAAGTAGAAATAAAGTTAGGATTCACTACTTCAAGTGTCATTTGTGCTATATAAAATGTATTTTAATTAAGTGCTTTATATGCTATTATATATTTATATATTTTAATTCAAACGAGCAAAATTTGAGGAAAAATATATATATTTTTTTTGGATTAAACCATATTTCTTTTGTAAACAGATAAATATTCAAATATTAGTCAAAAGTTGACTGTTTAGCCACTTACACCTTAGTTTGCTCTCTGAAACCTTGATCGCCCCTCAAGTTGACTTTACTCTCAGGTTCTTTGGGGTCAAATGGACCCCAAACTTTTACAGAGCAATTGTATAAGAAAATAAAAAAAATGTATATGATAAACTATATATCTTTTTTATTTACTTCTCAACTATGCATTTATGCTGTGTTTTTGTGGATATTTGCTTAGTTTTTTTTTACCTATTTACTGCACAATTACTCACCTACGCCATGAATTGTCTTATGAAACATTTTTTTTAAATTAGAAAATCACTTAAATGATGACCTAAATTAAACATAAAAGGTTTCTAGATAGTGGCCCATGTGTTAGGGATAGAAAACTGCCATTTGCTGATTAGAGGAAAAACTTTAGGAATTACAGTTAAAGAAAGAAAGTTCAATGACCACATATATCCAGCAGAGGTTCATAGGGACTCATTCATTTTCAGTTCAGTTTCAAGTCAATTTTTCTTCATGTTTCAACTTCTCTTCGCAACTTTATGATATACATTTTGTGACTATATATTTAAACATTCTAAAATATATAAAAAATCTATATTTTTGTCAAATGTTAGAATTTGTTGTTGTTGTCTAATGTCTTTTGAGTTGTCTGCTTTTTCAAATTGTGTTATATACATTTGCAGAAATGTATCTTTCTCTCTCTCTGTGTGTGTTATATCTACCCCTTCACATTGTTATGCATTTATTTTCTGTGAATTTTATTTGCCATAATCTAAAAAATACCCTGTGTGTGTAAGTGTGTGTGTTTGTGTGAGTGAACATGCTTGTTCCATGTTGAATTTGTGCTCCATTACCAGTCCTTCATTTATGAGTGGAGATTTTCAGATTTATGCCAGTTTTGTTGATTTTATATGCCAATTTCTATAAAAAATGCACTCTGTTGCAGTCACACACACATTTGTGTACGCGCATGAGATAGAAAGTTCGTTCCAATTTAGTTTTTTATGCGCTAGATAAAAAGGCATTTATAAAAATGTAAAACATTTCAGATTTATACTGGGTTTACTACTTTTTTTGGACAAATGAAACAAAAAAATATCTTTGTTTTTTCACTTTTCCCATTCATTTTCAATGTGGGGTCTAAGGTAGACCAACTTAAAAGGTATTTTTTTTATGTGTTTTTTTTTACTTTATGTATGTTTATGTACCACATACTGAGCAGTTTGTAATGGAGTACAGCAGAGCACCATCAAGAATATAAAATATTTATCCCCGTTAATGACCATTGTGGTCATGGGCCTGAATAATAACTTTTTCTTGTAAGCTGTTTAAAAGCAATTTTTAAATGAAACTTTATAAGAATGACAAATTTATGATGCCATTTCTTCCAATGTCTTTATATCTGAAGTTGTTTCACCTAATTATATGAGACCTGACATTTTTTCTGGAGCCTAAATTTCGGAGGATTTATTTTGTATTTATTTTGTTGATTTGTTAATGTGGGCCAGTTGGTAACACCTAGAAGATCTAAGTCAAGTCACGTCAGTTTTAATTCTATAGTGCTTTCAATATATCTATATTGTTTTGATATATCTGTACAGAATATACTGCATTACATGGTCAATAGTGTTCCATAAAAGCACAAAAGCAGGACACAGTCCACGAGAGGTGATAAGAAAGGAAAGAAAAAAGTGAGAGGTAAAAGAGACAAATTAAATTTAAATCAGTTTAATTGGCTGGAATCCTCAAGCTCTCAGCACAACTGTCATATGTGATGAGGCATGCTGTGTCCTTCAGTCTGTGGAGGTCAGTCCATCCACAGTATTATTCACAGACCTGGTTGGAAATTGAAGACCATTACTTAAGGTTTATTCATATAGAATGTGAGTGGCATGGATTTTCAAAGGGAACCCATTCATGTTCACATTGGGTGAAAAATTCACATACTGAAAACCCAACAACTTTTCTGTTGAAGGGGTGTTTGTAGAACAGCAATATCTGTTCATAGGGTATATACAGGGTGAATTCAGTCTCCAAAAATATTTGTGTTGATCACAAAACTAGAAACGTTTCCATCCCTAGTTTTGATATATTCCATTTCAGCTTAAAAGATAAATCAATTGATCCTTAGACAAAGGGTGGAAAATGGAAATAATGATGGGAGCACTATGTTGCAGAATTGAGGGTGAAAATCAATGGAACAATTATGTAACAATTACACTTTTAACCACTAAATGAGCTCATTTCAAATTTGACGCCTGCTACAGGTCTCAAAAAAGAACGGGGGCAACAAAGGGTTGAAAAAGCAAGACATTTTGAAAAGATTCAGCTGGGAGAACATCTAGCAACTAATTAAGTTAGTTGACATCAGGTCTGTAACATGATTAGCTATAAAAGGGATGTCTTAAAGAGGCAGATTCTCTCAGAAGTAAAGATGGGCGGAGGCTCTCCAATCTGTGAAAGAGTGCATACAAAGATTGTGAAACATTTTTAAAACAATGTTCCTCAACGTCAAATTTAAAAGGCTTTGCAAATCTCATCATCTACAGTGCATAAAATCATCAAAAGATTCAGAGAAACTGGATAAATCTCTGAGCGTAAGGGACAAGGCCGAAGACGAGACTGCATCACTCATCGGCATGATTCTGTCATTGACATTAGTAAATGGGCCCAGGAATACTTCCATAAACCACTGTCGGTAAACACAATCTGCCATGCCATCTGCAGATGCCAACTAAAGCTCTATTATGCAAAGATGAATCCATATTTGAACATGGTCCAGAAGCCAGAATGTACAGTACATGGGTTAAGGTTCGATTTAGGGTTATGCTGTAGGTTAATACCTAGTTCCCTCTCGAGCTTTCACGAGACATCATGGATAAATTCTCCGTTATGGGAACTCCTTCCCTTCCAACCTTTCCTGAAGTCCTCCTATTGGCTCACGCTAGTCCAAATGACTGGCCAATTGTCACGAAGTATGCAACTCGCATGTAAATACTGACAAGCTGAGAGACAGTATAAAATGCGGTGTACACGACAGTTACTTCAGAATATTTTCCTTCACTTTGCTTAACAACCTAGATTATGGCATATAAACTAATACAGCTCACAGTTGAGTTTCGCTCATCAGAGGGTGGTACCTGGATGGCTGCTTCCCTGCAGCGCTCAGGTGAGTATGACATGTCTTAAAACAGTTGAGTCTGTCTGCCCTCGATCAGTTGTGGACCTTAAGGACTCTGGTGGTGAGCTCATGCCGACTAAATGTCCGTATTCCTCTTACCCATCGAACCTGCAGGACAGGACATCAGCCCGGCTTCTCACGTCCCCCTTCCATGGCGGAGTGGGAGCTGAGGGCAGATACTGGAGCTAAGGGTTCTCATGTCGCCGCAGATGCCGTGGCGTTCTGCCATGTGCTATGCACAATCACTTGGCTCCTCACTCATTCACACGATACCAGACCCTCATCAGCAGCTGCCGTGTTTGGAAGACAATACTCTCTTATTCACACGAGACCAGCCCCCCAACTGTGGTCTGCCATGTGTAGAGGACACCCTCTCATTCACAATGACCAGAGAAACGCCTTCAATCCTAAAAGAGGAATGTGCTGGAGAGACCCAGTCCAGACTGTGATCTAACTTAGCATCTGTGGAATGACCTAAAAGTTATGGCTCACGTGCAGTTCCCATTTAGTCTGATTGAGCTTGAGCAATGCTGGAATGAAATGGACAAAAATTCCAAAGTCAAGATGTACAATGCTGATAGAGACTTGAGCAAGGAAAATGCAACTACTGGCAAAGGCGGTCCAACTGTTTTAAGACTATTTACCAATATACTACATCATACATTTTAGTATCTCTACGTTTGACTTTAATGTAAAACACAGACCCACACAAACAGATGGTGAACTTTGTGGCATCTCAAAAACATGTAGACGAGGGAATCAAAGGTTCAAGCAGTAATGTGTGTTCAGCTATGTTTGTCTGGTTGAGCAATGCTCAAATTCACATGAAGTGAAACTTACATGATGATTTCATCCAAATATATCACATGGAACTGTAGGAACTACATTTATGAACCTAAAATGGCACGTGACAAAAATTGGATAACCATACCAGTGTTGGGAAGGTTACTTTGGAAATGTAATAGGTTACAGATTACAAGTTACCCTACGACCGTATACTTTTTTAAATTCTTTTTGGCAATACTTGTAACTAACTGAACTGAAAGTTGTTTGCATTATTGACACAATAATGTGTCAATAATAATAATGTGTTTTTATTTTCTTGTTTAAAACTGTAAAGCTGCTTTGACTCATTGTATTGTATAAAGCACTTTATAAATAAAGGTGACTTGACAATTTATATAATGTTCATACCTCCTCTCTCACACACAACATTTCAGTGTGAGTTCAAAGCATGGGAGAGGAGAGGAAAATAAACTTATTTGAGAAGAAGGGTTTAACTCAGTCATCTGGATATAAACAAGCGTCATTAACATGTTAACCTGCACGGGGATGCTGGCGCTCTGAACGCTCTTTGTTTGCACATGTCAGTGTTTACAAATAGATTAAATTGAAGATTTTATATTGAAGTTTGTCAGACATGGACTGTTTAATGATGAAGTTGAAAAATGGGCTGTTTTCAAAATGGGAGCATGTGTCATAAATCTAAGAGAAATGGATGAGAAGAGAATCTGAGTTAGAAGGGGTTTGTTCTGCTGTTTTCTGAACAAATAAAAATAATAAATAAAAATAGCTGCCGTTAAGTCTATATTCATATAAAGACATTAAATAATATAGTGTTATTACAGGATTAATGTGTTTAATATTAATATAATTTTTTTAATTATTATTCTTGTTTAATTATTGACCTACCTTCATATAGCTTTAAAATGCCTGACTCACTTTCTACCATGGAACATAATGAAAGTTGAATGACAAAGCTCCTCCTTCACATATGAAACAGATGGCATAACGACCAGCAGCTGACAGACTTCCAAAACAGTTTCATAAATGTATTCCATTTGACTAAAGGATGTTGAAATCTTGGAATATTTTTTTGCCAAATAATGGATATTCATTTTTAGGCAAAAATTAAGTTACAATTTAATACATTTAAAATTCAGTATATTAACTTTATAGCATTTAATAAAACACTACAAGTCAAATTATAATCAAATGCTTTACATGTGTTGTAGTATGTGGATCAACATATCAAATATTTATTTGCACTATGATAAATAGATAATTAAAACATAATAGTTACGAAATATGTATTTCAAAGTAAAACTGTTACTGTGACACTAGAAACAATAATTAAAGTTAACTCTCTTTAAATACGCTTAAGTGGCAATTTATTTAATAAATACAAATTAAATAATATTATATTCTATATTCTGCTCTCTGTGTGTGTGTGTGTGTGTGTGTGTGTGTGTGTGTGTGTGTGTGTGTGCAATAAAGTCATGCTGTATTGGTGACAGTTGATACAGTAGCACAGGATATTTGCCAGATGGGTGGTGGATGGAGTGGCCATGCTCCTGAGAATGCTACCCTCTAATGCACTGGCAAGGTGGTATTAAACTTTGCATATCTCATATGTTACTAGTGCTGGGCAGGCTTAACTGGAATGGATATACAAAGGATAAATGATAAGGTTATGGACAGAGATGCTCTGTACTGTAATGCCCTGACTATTATGCCTTAAGAAGTGTGCTTGAATTTGATAAGAAATAAGTTGCAGAAGCCTGCTATTAAATGCATTTTACATAGAGTTTAAACAATGTGCTTTTCTGTGTGTGAAAATTGTGGCAAAATAGATGGTTTGTTTTCAATACATAAAAGCAAAACAGAGTATGTCATTAGAGTTCAAGAAATTAAACATTTCTAGCAATATTTAGTTGCTACAGTTAGACCACTGGAGTCAATAAATAATACACTTCTTTAGTGATTGGTGATCTGTCTTTATAATAGTGGACGTTATTATTTGTTTAAAAAATAGCATGAAAACAATTGCACAATTATTTAAAAAAATGCAATTGCTGAAATCAGAAATTAGTTGAAATGTGTATAGATTTTCTCAGGATTTCACTTTATTCAAAAGTACTGAATTCATATTGTTTCACTGAAATTATTGAAAACAAAATGGAACATATTTAATTGGAACTGGAACTACACCATTTTTGCTATGAGAATCAAAAACACAGTTTGAATTAACCTGACCATTCTTTGAAAGCATGTTCTGCCATGGAGCATTGTTGGGCAATAACAACTACAAGGTGACAAGCATAGGAGAGGAGCAAAAGAAACAAATCTATGCCCCAAAAGGAGACACAAATGAATCTATTGCTGCATGCTGCAGGAGGCATAAATCAGGTTTGGATTAATATTGAAGGCAGACTCCCAGTTTTTACATTAAGTTAGGTGCTGAAAGTGGGGACCATTATAATAGCAAACTCACTGCTTAGTGTGCTAACTTAATAGTGTGCTTTGTCAGTGTCAGGTACAAGGTGAACTTGAAGAAGAGAACAGGGTTGAGGAAGAGACGATGAATGCCCTTGTAATCCACCTTTAAAGTCCACCCATATATAGAGCACTTAGCCTGAATACATCCACTCTCTCTAAAGAGTTTCTCCCTAAATAAATGAAGCACAGCATAGCTATGGTTTATTTGACTGCATATCGTTCCAGAACAAGTTACCGTAGATGTATAGTCAAATCTTTGAAAATCCTTGTGAAAATCTTTGTGAATAAGAAAGTGACCGCTTTTTCTGCCTCAGTGATTGAAACTCACACACTGTCACACCACAATGCGAAAGCTCGGTAAACCACACACTGACCGAGCATCATGAAATTAGCCCTATTTTAATACCTCTACCCAGCCAAGATATTCCTTCCTCCTAAAAATAAATGCAGAGATGTCCCTAAGTCGGAGATCAAGAACCCCATTTTCACGGTGTGGCGTCTTGCCGAAGGCTCCAGCTGTCAGGAGCCAGTGTACATCCCCAGTTGTCTGTAACAATTACAACTATCATTAATATTAATGAGCGTGATTTCATGGTCGCAGGATAATAGCAATGTGTAGTGTGATCACAGCCATGAAAGTCACTTTTTACACACTTTTACACAGCCTTTTGTATTTATTTTTTATATTAAGAAGAAGGTCCATTTTACTTGTGATTTTCTATGTACTCTGTTACGTTCCCATTCCCCAGTCTAGAGTTGAGAGTGGGAGTAACAGGTTAACTAAAATTTAGGAAGGAAGAAATTAATAAAATGAGGAGGAATCACCCCAGTCCTCTGCACCAGAAAAGCAACAACCACTAGGTTTAACAAACTTAAACAATTTATTTAGAAAAGCAAGAAAATCAAGGAAGCAATAAATGTCTTCAGGAGAGGGCCTGGCCAAAACAACAAACAAAACAACAGCAGCTAACTAACAGGAGGAGTACTAAATAACCTATGCAGGTAAAATAAAATAAATCAACAACAAAAGCTTTCCTCAGCTCCCTCACTAACCAAAAACAGGGATAAACAGGAATACAAAATAAAATGGCACCCTCTCCCTACAGCTTTCAATCTAACCATAAATCAAATATTCAAAATTAAATGCAATACCTTTTAGTACATGTTACAAAGTAAATTAAAGTGGTCACTTTTAAAGTTATCACACACTGCTAGTCAACAGGAAATAAAATTAATACTCTTAAACAGCACTCTCAACAGATTATAATTTTAATGCCACAATCAACATCTCTTTAAAGGCTACACCTAACAAGTCTGTAGCAGGGAATAAGTGAACCTCTTCAAGCAGTGTTCCCTATCAGTCAGTCACGTTCGACGTAACGTCAGAGTGACTGACTAATGGGATCTCGCCGGAGAGCCCAATCACCTTCGAGTGTTAACAAAACAAGCCAATGGCGGTTGGCGTGCGTGTTTCAGCCACGCGCACTCCGCCCCGCGGTGCGGGTATAAAAGGAGAGCGCGTGCAAACGCACATCAGCTTTTCGCTTCGGAGCCGAGCCTGCAAATCTCCAGAGTGTCTGCAAGCAGTCAGCGTTGGTGTTACGGCGCGTCAGCGGAGGTTGCTGTCCAGTGCTGCAATCTTTCTAAAAATAGAAATCGGCAGTTACGCCCCCTGGGCGCTTCAGCGTTTCCTAAAAGAGAATTTCAGAGCAAAAGAGAGCTCCATGAGCGACGGGCCGTCTTTTTAAAGATGGCTTCCCGCTCGTGCGTTTCTGGATGTGGTCGTTTTCTGACTTCATCTGATGGTCACGATCTCTGCCCCTCGTGCTTGGGCTTTAAGCACGCTGAGGCAGCGCTCGTGGATGAGTCATGTTCTCACTGCGGGAACATGACCATGGCGATGTTGCGCTCTAGATACCTCCTCGCTAGACGGGGGGGTATCCCCCTTGCTCTGCCCCGTTCTAGTTCCTCCGGCCGGAGGACTACTTCGGCTCAGGGCCAGGGTGATTTGAGGGTTACAGTGAGAGCTTCCCCGTCGAGTACGTCTCCGCGGGCCTCTCACTCCTCGAGCACATCGCACCGTCTGGGGTTCCCGGATGAGTATGCGGGGTCCTCGGACAGGGCGGGGCCCAGCATCTCATTCGGTGCCCCAGCAGATGACGGGATATCGATCACTGATTCGGGGGATGAGCTAGGTTCTGGAGAGGACGATTTGGCTGCGCTGCCTCCGTCAGGAAGAGTAGCGTTGCCCGAGTCAGATCCAGAACTGACCGCTATGCTTTCCCGGGCCGCTGAGAGCATCGGGCTGCATTATAGGCGTCCGCCTTCTCCCGAGCGCTCAAGGCTGGATGATTGGTTCCTGGGGGCGCAGGCCGAACGTCGGCAACCGCCCCCGGTTCCTTTCTTCCCGGAAGTGCATGAGGAGGTGACTAGGTTGTGGAAGGCGCCTTTTTCTGCCCGAAACAGGCCTAGTACCTCCTCCGTCCTCACCACCCTCGATGGTGGAGCGGCCCAAGGGTATGTGGAGGTCCCCCCAGTCGAGCGGCTCTGCCCGCAGGGCAGTGGCACCCAAAACTTCAAAAGATGCAGTTTCCTTTTCCTCCGGGTCCCAAGAGGGCGAGGATGGCAGTGCACAGGACCCCATCTCCACACTCCCATCCCCCTCTCTCTTCGCCAGTGGGCAGCAGGGTCCGGTCCGAGGACGCGATGCCTTCTCCCGCGCCCCCTGCCCAGCCGTGGAGCCAGGCGAGTGTCGCACCACACACTCAGACCCCACTTCGAGACGCACTGCCTTTCGAGTCGGGCCCCTGGGCTCCACTTCGCTGCCCCACCGCGGGTACGTCGATAACTCCCCTGGTCCCGCTTGTACGGTCCCTGGGGGCCTGGCTAGAGCTCCCCAGGCCGTCTCGCTGGCTCCTGAGGACCATCAGACTCGGCTACGCGATTCAGTTCGCCCGACGTCCTCCCAAGTTCAGGGGCATTCGGTTCACCTCAGTGTTGAGCCAGGATGCCCCTGTCTTGCGTGCAGAAGTCGCGGTCCTACTGGCGAAGGACGCGATACAGCCGGTCCCTCCAGCCAAGATGAAGTCAGGGTTCTACAGCCCCTACTTCATCGTACCCAAGAAAGGCGGTGGGTTACGACCAATCTTGGACCTGCGCGTTCTGAACCGGGCCCTTCTCAAGCTCCCGTTCAGGATGTTGACGCAGAGACGCATCTTTCAATGCGTCCGTCCCTTCGATTGGTTTGCAGCGATCGACCTGAAGGACGCCTACTTCCATGTCTCATTCCTCCCTCGACACAGACCGTTTCTCCGCTCTGCGTTCGAAGGGCGAGCATACCAGTAGGCCCTACCCTTCGGGCACCTCAGCCGGTTGGGGCTTCAGGTCAACCGGGAAAAGAGCAAACTCTCCCCTACGCAGAGGATCTCTTTTCTCGGCATGGAGTTGGACTCGGTCAACCTCACAGCACGTCTCTCAGAGGAGCGTGCTCAGTCAATGCTGAGATGCCTGGAGTCTCTCCAGCGCAAGAGGGCGGTTCCACTGAAACATTTTCAGAGGCTCCTGGGGCATATGGCATCCTCAGCCGCTATCACGCCGCTCGGATTGCTTCATATGAGACCGCTTCAGCGTTGGCTTCACGACCGAGTCCCGAGATGGGCATGGCGCCACGGCACAGACCGGGTCTCACTCACCCCGTCCTGCCGTCGCACCTTCAGCCCATGGTCGGACCTTGCTTTTCTTCGGGCAGGAGTTCCCCTAGAGCGAGTATCCAGGCATGTTGTTGTTTCAACAGATGCTTCTGCCACAGACTGGGGGGCCATGTGCAACGGGCACGCAGCCGCGGGGCTCTGGACAGGGCCCCAGCTGCAGTGGCATATCAATTGCCTCGAGTTGCTGGCAGTATGGCTTGCTCTGCGCCGCTTCAGAACGCTGCTACACGAGAAGCATATACTGGTCCGCTCGGACAACACTGCGACCGTTGCGTACATCAACCACCAAGGCGGTCTACGCTCCCGTCGCATGTCGCAACTCGCCCGCCATCTCCTCCTTTGGAGTCAGAAGCATCTGAGGTCGCTTCGCGCCGTTCATGTCCCAGGCGAGCTCAATCGTGCAGCCGACGAGCTCTCACGTCAGCACGCCCTTCCGGGAGAATGGCGACTCCACCCCGAGGTACTCCAGCTGATTTGGAGACGCTTCGGGGACGCTCAGGTAGACCTGTTTGCCTCCCCGGACATGTCCCACTGCCAGTTGTTTTTCTCCCTGTCCGAGGGGACCCTCGGTACAGATGCACTGGCATGCAGCTGGCCTCGGGGCTTACGCAAATATGCGTTTCCCCCAGTGAGCCTTCTCGCACAGACCCTGTGCAAGGTCAGGGAGGACAAGGAGCAAGTCCTCTTGGTTGCGCCTTACTGGCCCAATCGGACGTGGTTCCCAGAACTGATGCTCCTCGCGACAGCCCCTCCTTGGCAAATTCCTCTGAGGAGGGATCTACTTTCTCAGAGAGGGGGCACCCTCTGGCACCCGCGCCCAGACTTGTGGAATCTCCACGTATGGTCCTTGGACGGGACGCGGAGGTTCTAAGTGGGCTACCTCCAGCGGTAGTAAACACTATCACTTCTGCCAGGGCCTTGTCTACGAGACAAGCTTACAGGCTGAAGTGGAACCTGTTCGTCGATTGGTGTTCTCCCCGCCGGGAGGACCCCCGTAGATGCTCGATCGCAGTCGTGCTTTCTTTCCTGCAGGATGGGTTGGAGCAAAGGCTGTCTCCCTCCACCCTCAAAGTGTATGTTGCCGCTATTGCCGCACATCACGATGCAGTAGACGGTAAGTCTCTGGGGAAACACGACCTGGTCATCAGGTTCCTCAGAGGGGCAAGCAGGCTAAATCCTCCGCGCCCTCACCTGGTACCCTCTTGGGATCTCCCCTCGGTCCTGTCGGCCTTGAGGGGGGCCCCCTTTGAGCCTCTGCAGTCAGTAGAGCTTAAGTTTCTGTCTCTGAAGACAGTGCTCCTCTCGGCATTGGCCACAGTTAAGAGGGTAGGGGACCTGCAAGCATTTTCGGTCGACGATTCGTGCCTAGAATTCGGGCCGGCTGACTCTCACGTTGTCCTGAGACCCCGGCCTGGATATGTGCCCAAAGTTCCCACCACGCCCTTCAGGGACCAGGTGGTGAACTTGCAAGCGCTGCCCCGGGAGGAGGCAGACCCAGCCATTGCTCTGCTCTGTCCCGTTCGTGCCTTGCGCATCTATGTGGACCGCACGCAGAGCTTCAGGACCTCAGACCAGCTCTTTGTCTGCTTCGGAGGACAGCAGAAGGGAAGAGCTGTCTCCAAACAAAGACTCGCCCACTGGATAGTGGAGGCTATAGTCTTGGCCTATCAGGCCCGGCGCTTACCGTGCCCCCTTGGTGTGAGAGCACACTCTACGAGAAGCGTTGCTTCCTCTTGGGCTTTGGCACGAGGCGCCTCAATAGCAGACATTTGTAAAGCTGCCGGCTGGGCGACACCTAATACGTTTGCGAGGTTTTACAATCTCCGTATAGAGCCAGTGTCCTCCCATGTACTTGTCTCGGATGGCCAGTAACACTGGAACCCGCTCGGTGTCAATCACGCTTGCTGCGCCATTCCCCTCTACGGACCGGATACGTGCGCCTTGTTGTTTCTCAGTTCAGTTCCCCACGGCGAACCCTGTTGAAGTCCCTCCCGCACCCTCGGCAGTCAGGTGTGGCGGAGCACCAGACGCCAGGTCCAGTACTCGTACGTTGCCCAAGGTCAACCCCTGTGCTGGGCTAGGTGCCCGTGTGTAGTGATTCCCCTTTGGTGATCCCACATGTGTATTCTTCCACGGTACGGCTCCCCCAAGTGGAGCCCGTGTCTTCCCTGGCAGAAACCTTCTGCCCACTCTGCTGTGTAGCTACCTCACCCCAGGCGGGCTGAGTCTACCTCAGAGACTCCCGTATGTAGTACTGCCCTCGGCCAGTCCATATGTGTAATCTCCACATGATACCTCCTTATGCGGGATGTGGCTCCGTAGCGTTTCCCCCTACTTGGGGTACGCTTTCCCAGTGTTATTCTACCCACTGAGCAGAACAGCAGTGGCAGTTATCTCTGCCTAAACCCTGTCCTATCTTCCGTCCCAACTGGTGTGGGGGGACTTGCCGGCTTCTGCAGAGCACTGGAGGGGGTCAGCAATAGTGGCGTTTTCCAAGGGATCCCATTAGTCAGTCACTCTGACGTTACATCGAACGTGACTGACTGATAGGGAACGTCTCGGTTACTTGCGTAACCCCCGTTCCCTGAAGGAGGGAACGGAGACGTAACGTCCCGTCGCCATAGTTGCTGTACCACCGCTGTACGGCCGGGGCACACAGTCTCGGCTCCTCAGCGAAAAACTGATGTGCGTTTGCACGCGCTCTCCTTTTATACCCGCACCGCGGGGCGGAGTGCGCGTGGCGAAACACGCACGCTAACCGCCATTGGCTTGTTTTGTTAACACTCGAAGGTGATTGGGCTCTCCGGCGAGATCCCATTAGTCAGTCACTCTGACGTTACGTCTCCGTTCCCTCCTTCAGGGAACGGGGGTTACGCAAGTAACCGAGACGTTCTCTCTGCTCTTTTGTAGCAACAGCGTCAGCAGCACCCTCTCTGATGAGCACCACCTGTGGGCAATTTGCAACTGCCAATTAAGCAGAGAGTGAAAGAGAAAACACACACACACACAACAAATACATCCTGGGGATGTAACACCCCCACCACTAAGAATACAAACCAAAGTTTGTAGTCAACACCTTTACTCTTACCAGTTACACTTGGAAAGGGGATACTAGGGACAGCAAGAGAACAATTTTATACTCTTGAAAGTGCATCAGCCATAACATTTTCAGCGCCCTTCTTGTGACGGATGTCCAGATTAAACCCTTGGACAGTGAGAGACCACCGTAGTAATCGCTGGTTGGAACCGGACATAAGGGAAAGGAACACAAAAGGGTTATGGTCAGTGTACACAATGATAGGATTGGAGTTACTCGCCAAATATACATAAAAATGCTGTAGAGCAAGCACTAATGCCAGAGCTTCCTTTTCAATTACACTATAGTTATGTTATGCTTTTGAAAACTTCTTAGAAAAATAGGAAACAGGATGTTCAATATGGTACCCATCCTCCTGTAGTAGGACCGCCCCCAGCCCCTACAGCGCTTGTATCCACTTGTAGTTGGAAAGGCAATTTGAAGTTTGGCGCAGACAAGACAGGTGCATGGCAGAGCAAATCTTTAGCAGCTTCAAATGCAAATTGACAATCACTGGTCCATAAAAACCTTCGGTTTGTACTAAGAAGGTCTGTAAGTGGAGAGACGAGGGCAGATAAATTGGGACAGAAACTTCGATAATATCCTGTCATAACTAGGAAGCGTCTAAGTTCACGTTTGTTACAAGGCACATGAAATTCGAGTATAGCTGAGATTTTTGCCTCAACAGGTTTAACCATTCCCCGGCCTACCTCCTTGCCCAGGTATGTAACAATTCCTTTTGCAAACTCGCATTTGGCAAGGTTTAGGGTCAAGGAAGCTGCGGCCAGGCATTTTAAAACCTTCTCGATGCTCTTTAGGTGGTCTGTCCAGCTATCTGAATACACTACAATATCCTCCAGATACACTTAACTGTTTGGGACATCAGATAATATCTGTTGCCTCATGTGTTGAAAGGTAGCAGGTGCATTTCGCATTCCAAAAGCTAGGACCCTGTATTGTAGGAAACTATCAGGGGTGACGAATACAGAAACTTTAGAGGCACGTTTTGTGAGGGGCACTTGCCAATAGCCTTTTAGTAGATCTAATTTGGTTACATATCTTGCTAAACCAACTCTATCTACACAGTCTTCCATCCTAGGAAGGGGGAAAGAGTCAGGTTTTGTTACACTGTTGACCTTCAGGCTTTGGAAGTAAGTAAGCAAGAGGAGCTCCAAGGACTCTGGCTGGGCATAGCAATTCCATGATGCAGCATATACTCAACTTCTGTCTGCATGATGCCTCGTTTCCGTGGGTTAACTCTGTAAGGATGTTGTTTTATGGGGGTAACATCACCAACATCAATGTTATGAACACACACAGTAGTTTTACCTGGCACATCACTAACTAAGGTGGGAAAGACATACAGTAATTTGGTTAAATCTTTAGACTGTTCATCAGTCAGACGAGAAAGGACATGTGGAAGATTTAGCAGGATAGCAGAATTCTTCAGATGAGTAGAGGAAACTGGAACGGCACTATTCATCAAGCCATCCTGCTCTAGGGAGTAATTTGCCACGACACCCACAGTGGCAATAGAGGCAGGCAGTGGGGAACACTCAGTCTGATCTGCAGTCACTTCAGAGTGAGACCTGTCTACATAGGTCTTAAGCCGGTTTACATGACAAACACGAGTTTTACATTTCCTGTTTGGGGTGGCAATAAGAAAGTTAGTCTCATTTAACTTCCTTTCGATAAGGTATGGTCCAGAGAATTTCGCCTACGAAATAGAACCGGGGATCAGAAGTAGAACCAACACAGGATCATCAAGATGAAAGTCTCTTTTTACAGACCTCTTGTCAAAATGCTTCTTCATCTTCAACTGAGCGTAGAAAGATGAAGTTTAGTAAGAATTTGGGCTTTGTGCAACCTATCACGGATAGAAGTGACATAATCATCAACAGGAACGGGTTTAGAACTTTGATCCAACAGTTGTTCACTTAGCAACTTTAGAGGGCCACGAACTGTATGGCCAAACACAATTTCAGAGGGGCTAAAGCCAAGGGATTTTGCACGGACTCTCTTATTGCAAACATTAGGAAAGGAAGACCCACGACCCAATCTTTCCCAGTTTCCACACAATAACGACGCATTATATTTTTCAAGGTTTGATGGAATCTTTCGAGTTGGGACTCAGGGTGATATGTAGTTGACATTTGGTGACTTATGCCAAGCATTTCTAGAGCCTCTTTGAAAACCCTAGAAGTAAAGTTCGACCCTTGGTCATTCTGAATTACTTTTGGCAATCCAAAAGTGGTACAGAATTTGAGCAACTCCTTTACAACAACCTTAGCTTTTAATCTATATATCGGTACAGCCTCAGGGAAGCGAGTTGCAGCACATATGATGGTCAAAATATATTAGTGTCCTGACTTGGCTTTGGGCAGCGGTCCAACACATTCAATTAAGCGTTCAAACGGGTCACCCGCAGCTGGAAAAGGACACAGGGGTGCAGGTGGAATCTGATAGGGTTTACCTGCCATCTGGCATACGTGACATGACTTACATAGTCTGGACACAGCAGATTTAAGACCAGGCCAGAAAAAGTACCTAGTGATGCGTTGGTAGGTTTTTGTTATACCTACATGGCCAAACAATGCATTTTCATGGGCAAGTTTCAAGACTTGTTGTCGATAACCAGCAGGTAAAACAATCTGCCGCACTTCCTGCAAGTCTAAATCCTTTTGCCGGGGCTTCCACCTACGCATTAACAATCCACCTCCCCAGTAGTAAACAACCCTGAATTAGATGCATTGGTAACACTGTCTGCAGCCAATCTACCCCTGGCTAGGCAAGGGTCTGCCTTTTGTGCTGCAGCTAAGTGTTCTCTTCCCGCCTTCAGTGGTGTTTCAGCGCTTAACTTCCCAGAGGCTACAGCAAGGTCAGGAATTATAGACAGGATACACTCCACAGATTTAGGATCCTTAATCAGAAAGGAGTTTTAAAGATCCACCCCATCCTCAAATTTCTTTGACTGGGCACGGGTAACTGCACAAGCTGGAAATGCAGAGGGGAAATTATCTGCCAAATCAGGTTTGTTTGTAGAATTAGGTTTATATGATACAACTGGCCTAGGAAAGACTGTGCCACCCGCTAGGTCGTTCCCTAGAATCAGATCAACCCCCTCAACGGGTAACTGTGAGCGCACAGCTAGGCTGACCGGACCGCTCACAATGTCAGACTTCAGGTACACAGTGTGAAGTGGCACATTCACACAGTGCATATTAATTCCACGAATTAAAACGTTGTTACCGGTAAACGAGTCAGCCGAAAATGGCAAGACGTCTGCTGGTATGAAGGACTGGGCTGCTCCCATGTCATGCAAGATTTGTATTGCTTTAACGATGGAATCGGGAAATAGCGAGACTGTACCTTCAAACAAGAAAGGCTGATAACTCTCTTCTCTAAGAGAGCTCACATTATACAGGGTCTGTACTAGTGCTACATTTTTGGGCTTGGAAGTTACTCTTTTCTGTTTCCAAGCCTTGCAGTCTCCAATCAAATGGTTTGGATCAAGGCAGAATAATCAAACTCACTTTTAGAGGAGTGCTCAACATGCGGGGCAACAAAGCTTTCCACATTCATCAACGGAGGTTTGACATATGTGTGCGCTGAGAAGACATTTCTATGTGTCAGCACAAACTCATCTGCCAAAACTGCAGCACTAGCCAACGCCATAACTTTTTGTTCATTTAAGTGTACGACAATCTTTGCAGGAACACAATTTTTGAAGTCCTCTAGCAAGATTAGTTCCTGCAAGTCCTCCAGGGAAGTAACCTTGCTAGACAGAGACCACTTTTCAAAATGAACCCTCTTCTCTCTCACAAATTCAACATAAGTTTGGTTGACTGTTTTCGAATGAGTGCGGAATCTCTGTTTATAGGCCTCAGGGACAAGTTCATACGCTCGCAAAACTGCAGATTTAACAAAGTCATAGTCAAGAGAGCTTCCTATTGGAAGAGCAGAGCAAACTTCCTGTGCTTTCCTCGTTAGGCTACACTGTAGTAACAGAGCCCACATATCTTTTGGCAAAACAAGGACAACATAACCACACCCAAAGGGCGGGAAAACACACCAACAATAAATTTTAATACAACAAGTACATCCTGGGGATGTAACAACTTACTCGACTATGTGCATGGTGGTTAAAGAATGTATGGTCCCACGTTATATTAGGTGGCCTTAACTACTATTTACTTACATTTAAATTAATAATTTAATACAATTCAATTTGTGTACATACATGTGTTTACATTGTACTTATATTTTTTTAAATATCTGCATGTAAATAAATCTGTAATTAATTTCTGAAATTACATTTATAGTTACACTGTACAACCATCCCTTACACCTAAACTCACTCTTAAACCTACCTATACCACCAAACATGTCCCTAACCTTACCTGTATCCCACCTCAATAACAGCAAAAGTTTTGCAATACAATATGAACACAATAATAACATTGTACTTATTTTTTGATGTAATTGCATAGGAGTTAAGGCCACTGCTTGAGAACCATGTACAAATCTATAGAAATTATTAAAACAAAAATGACCATTACACACAGATCCCCAGTGAGGACCTCGTTACCTAGACAGCTATCGGGAAAAGACCACTGGAACCAGTGGAGCCCTTACAATCTGACTTTGCTGCAGTTGGAACAAACTACTGGTTCGTCTGGCCAGAGGGGAACTGGCACCCCGACTGAGCCTGGTTTCTCCCAAGGTTTCTTTCTCCGTTTTGTCACAGATGAAGTTTTGGTTCCTTGCAGTTGTCGCCTCTGGCTTGCTCAGTTGGGGACACTTCATTTCCAGCGATATCACCGACTTGATTGCACAGATACTATTTAAACTGAACTGAGCTGGACGATGACATCACTGAATTCAATAATGAAATGCCTTTAACTGAAAAAAAACACAATTTATATTGTTAAAAGTGCTATATAAATAAAGGTGACTTGACTTGACAGATCTCCGCAATGTGGTGGTTTGGGATTTAATATAAAATAAGGAAAAAACTATTTTTTTTTTCTCAAAGCTATTACATTGGCAATGTACACTTACCGACCACTTTATTAGGTACACCTGTTCAATTGCTTGGTTACACAAATTGCTAATCAGTCAATCACATGGCAGCAACTCAATGCCTCGTTGATGTCAGAGGTCAGAGGAGAATGGGCAGGCTGGTTAGAGATTATAGGAAGGCAACAGGAACTAAAATAACCACTCGTTACAACCAAGGTATGCAGAATACCATCTCTGAACGCACAACACGTCGAACCTTGAATAAGATGGGCTACAGCAGCAGAAGACCACACCGGGTGCCGCTCCTGTCAGCTAAGAACAGCAAACAGAGACTACAATTCGCACAGGCTCACCAAAATTGGACAATAGAAGATTGGAAAACATTGCCTGTACTGATGAGTCTCGATTTCTGCTGTGACATTCAGATGGTAGGGTCAGAATTTGGCGTAAAGAACATGAAAGCATCGATCCATCCTGCCTTGTCTCAACGGTTCAGGCTGGTGGTGGTGGTGTAATGATATTTTCTTGGCACACTTTAGTACCATTGAACATCGTTTAAATGCCTACCGGAGTATTGTTGCTGACCATGTCCATCCCTTTATGACTACAGTGTACCCATCTTCTGATGCCTACTTCCAGCAGGATAATGCACCATGTCACAGAGCTCAAATCATCGCAGACTGGTTTCTTGAACATGAAAATGAGTTCACTTTACTCAAATGGCTCCACAGTCACCAGATCTCAATCCAATAGAGCACCTTTGGGATGTGGTGGAACGGGAGATTTGCATAATGGAGCCGACAAATCTGCAGGAACTGCGTGATACTATCATGTCAATATGGACAAAAATCTCTGAGGAATGTTTCCAAACCCTGTTGAATCTATGCCACGAATAATTAAGGCAGTTCTGAAGGCAAAAGGGCGTCCAACCCGGTACTAGCAAGGTGTACCTAATAAAGTGGCCAGTGAGTGTATAACTCCTTAATTACAAACTAACCTGCAAAGAAAACTAAAACTATGTAATATTATACAGAATAATATAAAAATATATAAACATTTTGATGAATTTGATAGAGTCATGAAGGCAGGACCTGAAGTAGCTTCCCTCCATTGACACATTGTGAACACAGTCTCTGTGATCCACTGGAGGTTGCTTTCTAATCCTCTGTAATGTATGGGAAGCCTGAAACACCGCTATTATAGTGACTGTTGCATGTGCTTGGTTTGCATTCATTTGAGTGGAAGAGCAAATGTCAGCTCTGCGGAAAGTACGGTTCTGTTACCGAGGCAACCCCGAGCTAGGTCTGGTGATTGGACTTTAGGGAGCGCAGCCAGTTGTCACTGCAGCTTTAGTGAAGACATTTCTTAGTGATTTCCACACTAATGATCTTTTCACTTCAAGGAACAATAATAAGGTCAAGAATAAACTGAATGAACCACTTATTTGTGCACAGCAGATGCCATTCACTAATGCCATGCAATATTTGTGTCAGTTTCAATGTTGGAAGATAACTAACTCACTCTGAGATATTTTAATCCATCCAATCTCATGAGACTATGTAACGATTTCAAATGAATTCGTATGATGGAAAAAGTTTTTTTTTTTTTTTTAAGGTAGTATTAAGCTCACCTAAGATAACCAGATTGTATAACCTGAGTATGATTAGCTGCTGCTAAAAATCAACAACAGATCATCTGGCACAAAAAGTTTGAGATCTCAAGTTGGTTGCAGCTTCTAACTTGAAATTGCATTATAATAAATACAACCAATGAAACAGTAATAAATAAATGATTGTAACTGCATTGACAACACATTAATAAACAGCCGTATTTAATACAACTGACAAGTATTGACTGAAATAAATGTGTGATTTTTTTTTTCTTTTTAACAAACTGTTTTGCTTAAACAAAACAAATGTGGTGCATGATGTGTTTGCAGTTTTTTTTTCTTTTGTGTTTATTTATTGACAACTCACTTGGAGGGAATGAGACTTCATGTTATAACATTTTATCAATCTACAGTGCTGCATATTAGGGAATGAAAATGGCCTTTATTTTAAAAGCTATAATATGGAGAATGTTAGATTAGTGGCGTCACTACCTTTAGTTAAATACCCTAGAAAATGTATCTTATGTATCTAAGTGCTTTTTCACTGTTGTGTAGAAATGTTTTTCAGTGGATTATGGTGCCCCCTTTAGTGCTTGTGTGTATTGCACATTTAATCCATAATACTGTACCACAAAGGGAAGTTTGCATGTGGATGTTGCAGCAGTTGATTACTAACTACTATCAATTGTGAGTGGCTTGACAGGCCACAGATTTGAAACAGTTACCCCAACATTTGTCAGCATGATGCACATTCAATTATTTGAGTTTGTCTTTCCAGAAAAGGGCACGATGGCCTCGACTTGTCCGATTGAAAGCTTGAGAGATTTGAAAAGTTGCTTCAGTCTTGAATCTCTGAATTTGCTTTAGTGCATGTGTGAGAGAGGGTTGGGAATGGACAACATAAAACAATAAAAAAGATAAACATGCAGGTAGTTGACCTGGGGAGCTGCCGTTGAGCAAATGGCTGAGTTGCCTTTAAATTTGTCCAGGGACGTTGTAGCGAGAGGTATAATACACCTGCCAGTCCCAGTAAGAGTTGGGCCACTGACAGGAACATTCTGTTCTCCATTTAAACACAAAGTGCCATCAGAGTGGAACAGAGTCGGAAAATACTTTCATTCTCCTCTGAGTTTTTCAGAAGACCTCTCCAGAGAGAGAGAGATAAATCTAGCATATGGAGAGAGCATTACAAAAACTCAGAGAGAGAGTGAAAGAATGCAAGAGAGAAAGGACACAAAAAAAGAAAAACACATCCAACTTCCATCTCTCAGAGAGGGGTCTCAATGGAAGGAAAATTGATTGCCTCATCTGGTTGGAAAAGTAGACCTCTGAAAAAAAATTCCCTAAGACTCCATTGACAAATGAACTGTTGATTAGTTGTTTACAATTTAGAGAGCAATGCCATGATGATACACGGCAGACCTGATGATGGTTCACCCAATAACAGATAACCACACCCCAAACTCCACTCCCTTGGTTGAGCCAGTGTTACTGTTTTGCTATGGTTAAGTTGCTCGTCCAAGAATAGCTGAGTTTTGATAGCGTTTGAGAGCCAGATGTGCCAGAGAATATTTTTGAGAACAGAGAATTTTTCAGTGAAAAATAAATAATTAAAAAAGTTTGCCTGCAATTAATATGTCCATGATCACTTGTACACAAACATTCCTCTGTTTACCACTAGCTTTCCGTGGCCAGTAATAGCACAATGATAGTTGTGTCAGGCAGACAGTGCTGATGTTTGTAAATCTAGCATATTATATAACAGGACTCAGCAAGGACTGCCTGATGACACAGGGTGCAAAAGTGTATTACTTGCATTTTCAAGCCTTGCCTAATTAAAAATAAGATTTAAAAAAAATAACTCAATTTGGGGATTGTGCACTGTTTGACAGACTAGTTTTTGTACACACACACCTCAAGCGCATGCACAAAAAGCTGTCTTTCAAGACTGAGTACTGAATTAAGTTCTCTGTCATGTCTTAAGGGATGAATATAAATATATGCATGCGAATGCTATAGACAGGAAATGCAAGCCCATGTGAATTTTGAAGTTTAAGTTGGTAAACTCTGCTCTGCGAATTTGTATCCTGTAAAGATTTGACCTAGAGAAAACCAAATTAAAAGAAAACAAAATTTAAATATGCAGTGGTGTAGCAGTGTAGCGTTACATTAAGGTGGAGTTTATTTTTCATTTAAAAATGATGGCTGTATTATATGTTGAATTATGTTTATAAAAAAGCAGAGTGTGATCTTATATTGCATAGTGTGAAACTTTATTGGTATCTAAAATGTTGGAGTCATAACAATCTTGTTTAATAAATTACAAGTATAAATATAAATAGGCAAATTGGCATTGAACTCTGTATAATATCCTCATTGGTTTAAAAATAGAGAAAATGTATTTCTACTGCACAGCACTGGAAATGATTTTATTTATTTTTTTTGCAAATATACATTTATCAGACTCTTTTATCCAAAGCAACTTACAGTGCATCTAGGTTATACATGTTTTGTATGTGTGTTCTCTGGGAATTGATCCCACAACCTTTAGCGCTGCTAACGCAATGCTCTACCACTGAGCCACAGGAACATACATACAAAACTGTCTTATAATGTTCAAACATTGTATAAAATCTTTGTTTAAACTGCCTACTTATTCAAGCTATATCAGGCCTAAATAAAACTACTTGAAACTACATGTTTTTTCTCCTAAATTTCAGACAATATTCTGTCAAACCTTTATTATTATTATTAAAATAGTTATTAATTAAATCCCAGCCAAGAAGCAATCCTCAAATTAACATCTGCGCAGTTACCTTTTAGTTATCTATGAGGACAAGAGGTGCCTGGAATGGCTCAACAAACATTACAGCATAACTATAGTAACCTTTGCAACTCAAACTGATTTCCCTAAATGTTGAGGTAAAATTCCCAGCCGTTTCATTATCGCCTGACATTAGCTAGCTTGCTTAACACTAACTGCCCAGATTCATCGGCACTACAGATAATTATGAAATGTCATTATGTGTGTGGGGCATATCCAATTATGGTGATTAACTTTTGATTGTGGGCTATGATCCTGACAAGTCAAGTGATGTATTAATCGACCGGTTCTATAGAGTTTAAGGTTGCTGCAAGCTAGCATTTTCATCCTTAGAGTGTAAATTGTATATTTTTTATAAATGTTTGTATATGTTACAAAATATATGATTTTTCTTCTCAAGTGAATTTATTTCGTTTTTGTGGGAGGTAAAGTACACCAACTTAAAAAACAGTTCATCAAAACTAGTAAACCACCATAGGCTGTTTGAGTTGATCTTTTCAGCAGGGAAAGGTCCTTTAAACCTAACAGTGAAATAAAAAGAAGCCAGAGGAATAGGGTCAGAGTTAAGGGGCAGATTCTGATCTGGAAGCTCAGCACATTTTGAAGAAGAGGGATTGTGCCCTGATGCAGTTATGCAAGTGTATCAGAGAACATATATCCGACAGAGAGGCTTAGCAAAGCATTACTCTAAATACATAAATAATGCTCTCTATTCCCCTGCAGCCGCAAGCAACGCATTTATTGTCTCGATAAAGCCTGTCTGTGAGTCGGAGCCCAGGTCATCAGTCACAGAACATCTTAACTGGGCCAAGACCACAGAGGACCACACAAGACCGGTTCGGTCCATTCTCCATCTTCAGAACTTGAAGTGCAGATGGGACACAAGCAGAGCATGACACCTAGTAGAGACCTTTAGAAGACTGTGTGTTTGCTACAACATATTTATGCAATTGAATTTATTATAATGGCATTGTTCTTAATTCTAACAAATAAATAATATTTTAAATGATTAGCGACATTGATGGATGAATTATAAAGGTGAATAAAATAGTCTATAAATAATGATATAAATATATTTAAAATTAAACACATTTATTAAAGATAACATTTTATATATGAATACTGTATGCAGTTAAATATTCCTTAAACGCAGCTCTCCATTTTAATAATGTTGACTATAGTTTGATTCGTTTTGGTTAGTTAGTTCCTTTCAGAATACTTTGCAATTGTCACTCAGTTGGGAGTTTGCTAAAACATGGCTATGGCATGCATAAGTGTCAATAAACATAGGCAGATAATACGATCTAAATATTTGTGCAAATGAAAATGTAAATCATGCAACTAATCTCTTATAGGGCATTCATGCTAAACATATCAGGAGGTAATAAATCACAGGAAATGTGTACTTTAGACGAGCGTATACCCAGTAGTGCTCTGCAACACAGGAGATGTGTGAATGTGTGCTGTTTACGCCTCAGTAATGTGTGAATTGAGCTGTGAAATGTGTATGGACATGGGGTCACAAGGTAGATTTAAAAAATCTCTGCCCAAGGGGCAAAAACAAAACAAAAAATAAAAAGACGAGGACATAGGATGGATTCAAAATGTAGACTTAAAAAAAGACTCTTACTCCATTAACATTTGTATTTCTTGTTGCATTATTTGTGAAACTGAATACTGTAAGGTTTCCAGTAATATAAATTATTTTGATGCTTCAGTGTAGAATTTAATTTGAATGGGACAAACATTTCTATAAAGAACATATTGTGGAACAGTAAGATTCTAGAAACCCTATTCTTTTTTATCTCTTTTTTTATTTAAAATCTTTACATTGTTTTAATGACTGAAAGAAAAGACAAGAAAAGAAAAAGGATCAGGTAAAGCAAATATGTTTTACTTTAACGGGAGGTCCACTATCCTGAGAATGCATGTGCATTAATATTTCTAGTCCAAATATGTGAATTAATGGGTCGACACATATCTGTTTGTTCACTTTAATAACACAAAAAACTGTGTGTGCTTTTGTGAACTTGTCACGAACTCAGCCTCTGTGGCTCCCTCCGATCGCCACCAGAGGGAACCATCACCCGAGTTTTAACAGTATCAACTCCATTTCCCATATACCCCGTACCTGTGGCTGATTCCATGCACAGGTGTTCCATATTGACTCTGGTCTATTTAAGCTGTGCTTCCCATCACCTCATTGCGAAGTCTTGTTTTGCTATGCAACCATTTCTGAGCGTTTATCCTGTGTATGATTCCCCGTGTATGACCTGGACTGTTTACTGGACTCTGATTCTCCGCCGCCTGCCTACTTTGATCCTACCTGCCGTGTTTACCGATTACTCTGAGTGTTTGCCGCCAGCCCCCGATCCAAAGCCTGAGCTCTGACTCTGATTCTGCCTTGCCTACGTTGCGTCTGAAGCTTGTGATTAAACTCTGCCTGTCTTACTTGCATACCTTGTTAATAAAGCTGCACATGGATCCGAATGCCCTTGACTCTTCGTTACAGAAGACTTCGCCACATATCGATCCAGCAGTCTTTTACCATGTCACCACGGAGGTATCTGCTCAAGCTACCGTACTTGCTACCCAGCAACAACAGCTGAACCATCTTACCTCTCTCACGGAGGAGCTGGTAAGGTCTCTGCGAGCTCTTCATCTCCTAGCACCCAGCATGAACGCTTCCCCGCAGCATTCCCCATCGCCCGCATCCACCGCGGCATCTGCAACTGCCAGCCCTCGTCTGGCGTTTCCGGAGAAGTTTGATGGATCACCCACGAGATGTAAGGGATTTCTGCTTCAGTGCTCCATGTTTATCGGCCAGCAGCCCACGCTATATCCCACGGACGACAGCCGCATTGCTTTCGTTTGTTCATTGTTAACCGGACGAGCGTTGGAATGGGCCACTGCAATATGGGAGGATGATCACGCTGCATTCCCCTCATTCGCCAGCTTCACTCAGAGCTTCAAGGAGGTGTTCGAGCATCCTGCTGGTGGTAAAGAGGTTGGTGAACAACTGTTGTCTCTCCGTCAGGGAGGAGATTCAGCGGCGGACTATGCACTATCGTTCCGTACACTCGCCGCACAAACAGGGTGGAGGGACGCTGAGCTTCTCAAACTTCTCTTCCGCAAAGGTCTCAACCACGATTTGCAATCCGAACTCGCCTGCCGTGATGAGGGTAGGACCCTGGGACAGTTCATTACTCTGGCTATCCGCCTCGATAATTCCCTTCGCTCTCGGCGACTTCCTCGTTCCTCGCTCTCATCCGCCACCATGGCAACAGCGCCCCCTGCCACTGAACCCATGCAAATTGGCATGACTCGCATGAGCGAGGAGGAGAGAGAGAGACGCATTCGACAGCGCTTATGTCTGTATTGCGGATTGCCTGGACACCTACGTGCATCCTGTCCCACTCGTCCATCTCGCAGTCCAGCTGCGGTGAGTGCAACTTCCAACTCTGCCTCCAGTTTAGAGATTGCGGTCACTTTAGAGATCAATGGAAGGGTTCTAGAGACGGTGGCATTGATCGACTCTGGTGCTGCAGGAAATTTTATTGATGGATCATTCGCAAAAAGTAATAACATCCCTCTCGTTGCCTGTAACTCTCACCTGGCAGTCGCAGCGTTAGATGGTCGACCTCTGGGTTCCGGTAGCATCCAATTCACCACGGCAGATCTCCAATTAAGTACTGGACTCCTCCACACTGAAATCATCCGTCTGTTTGTGTTTCAGTCTCCACAAAACCCCATCATCCTTGGACTTCCATGGCTGGAGCAACATAATCCCTCTATTTCATGGGCCAAGAAACAAATCACTCAGTGGTCGGACTTCTGTCTTCAGAACTGTCTCCGCAGCATGCCGGTCAGGAGGAGAGGTGAGACCTCCTCAAATGACTCGTTACCCAGAGAATACCACGATCTAGCCGAGGCTTTCAGCAAGGTAAAGGCATTAAACTTACCTCCTCATCGAGCCAGCGATTGTGCCATTGACCTTCTCCCGGGATCACAACCCCCCAAAGGCAGAGTCTTCCCGTTGTCACAACCTGAGGCAGAGGCTATGAAATCGTACATAGAGGAGGAGCTGGCCAAAGGCTTCATCCGTCCCTCTACGTCACCTGCGTCGGCAGGGTTCTTTTTTGTTAAGAAGAAAGATGGTGGTCTCCGCCCCTGTATCGACTACCGGTCTCTCAACAGCATCACCTGTAAGTTCCGTTATCCGCTACCACTCGTCCCTTCAGCCCTCGAACAACTCAGACGAGCTAGATATTTCACTAAACTGGACCTTCGTTGTGCCTACAACCTCATCCGCATTCGTGAGGGAGACGAGTGGAAAACTGCCTTTTCCACCACTACAGGGCACTATGAATATCTCGTTATGCCGTTTGGGCTCTCCAATAGTCCTTCCGTGTTCCAGGCATTTATTAACGATGTCTTCAGAGATATGCTGAACCAGTGGGTAATCGTCTACATCGACGACATTCTGATTTACTCCGAGACCTATGAGGAACATGTCATACATGTCAGGACAGTCCTGAAACGCCTCTTACAGCATCAACTGTACGCCAAGGCTGAGAAATGCGAGTTCCATCAGGAGACCATCTCCTTCCTCGGATATATTATCAGTTCAGGAGGGGTCGCCATGGACGAACAGAAGGTGCAAGCAGTAGTCAACTGGCCTCAACCTACCACTCTCAAGGAACTACAACGCTTCCTCGGATTCGCTAACTTCTATCGACGCTTCATCCGTAACTTCAGTACAGTCGCTGGCCCCATGACGTCCATGGTCAAAAAGGGAACTCATCATCTCAGCTGGTCTTCAGCGGCTATAGCATCATTCCGATCACTGAAGGAGAGATTCACGACCGCTCCCATCCTGCATCATCCCGACCCAGATCTCGAATTTACGTTAGAAGTAGACGCTTCCAGTACAGGCATTGGGGCAGTGCTCTCACAACGCCAGGGTGATCCTCCCAAACTATACCCCTGTGCGTTCTTCTCCCGCAAGCTGAACCCGACAGAGCAGAACTACGACGTTGGCAATCGTGAACTCCTTGCTATGAAGGCAGCATTCGAGGAGTGGCGGCACTGGCTGGAGGGGGCAAGTCACTCATTCACTGTTCTCACTGATCACCGAAACCTAGAATATCTGAAATCAGCCAAGAGACTCAATCACCGACAAGCAAGATGGTCACTTTTCTTCACCAGATTTGACTTCAGAATTACTTACCGTCCCGGATCTCAGAACACCAAGGCAGATGCTCTCTCTCGGCTCCATGAATCCGATTCGCAAACCCCAGATCAGGAACCCATTTTACCACCCACCATCATTCTCGCGCCTGTGCTGTGGGACATTCTGACCGAGATCACAGAAGCTCAGGTCACGGATCCTCCACCGACCGAAACCCCAGACCACCTCACTTACGTTCCACAGGTGTTAAGGCAGAAAGTGATTCAATTGGTACACTCCAGTCCCAGCTCCGGTCATCCGGGTATCGCAGCCACATTACAACTCCTTAACAATAAGTTTTGGTGGTCAACACTCCGAACTGACACTATCACGTTCATTCAGAACTGCACCGTCTGCAATACCTCTAAATCTCTGCATCAATTGCCTGCTGGACTCCTTCAACCGTTGCCCATCCCGCAACGCCCATGGTCGCACTTGGCCATTGATTTTGTGACTGATTTACCACCCTCTCAGGGCCACACTACCATCCTCACCGTAATCGATCGCTTCTCCAAGGCCTGCAGGTTGATACCTCTTCCCAAACTTCCCACTGCCCTGGAAACGGCAGAAGCCCTGTGCAACTATGTATTCAGGTTCTATGGTCTGCCCGAGGATATAGTGTCCGACCGGGGTCCGCAGTTCACATCCCGCGTCTGGTCAGCCTTCTGTCGACAATTGGAAATAAATGTCAGCCTCACTTCCGGGTACCATCCTCAGGCCAATGGTCAAGTGGAACGGCTGAACCAGGAGCTCACCCGCTTCCTCCGATCATACTGTCACAGGAACCAGCTCGACTGGAGTCGCTACCTGCTTTGGGCTGAGTATGCTCAGAACTCAATCCGCAAACCATCTACAGGCATCACTCCCTTCCAATGCGTCCTAGGCTTCCAACCCCCATTGTTTCCATGGTCTGGAGAACCCTCAGAATTACCCGCAGTCAATTCATGGTTACAGCGCAGTGAGGAGACATGGAACGAGGCTCACGTTCACCTGCAAAGGGCAGTTCATCGCACCAGAGAACAGGCCAACCGTCATCGTCGTGCCAACCCCAACTACCAACCGGGGCAATGGATTTGGTTATCCACCCGTGATCTAAGGCTCCGGTTACCCTGCAAGAAGCTCAGCCCCAGGTACGTGGGTCCCTTCAAAATCATTAGACAAATCACTCCAGTTTCATTTAGATTAGCCTTACCAGCTCATTACCGTATCTCACCCACCTTTCATGTCTCTCTGCTCAAGCCCGCTGGTGGTCCGAGAGGAGAGGAGGTCCAAGACGAGGCTGGTGACCAAAGGGCCCCTCCCATCATCGTTGACGGCCAGGAGGCATATCAGGTCAGAGAAATCCTGGACTCTCGTCGCCGGGGCAGATTCCTACAGTATCTCATAGACTGGGAGGGGTACGGTCCGGAGGAACGGTCCTGGGTCAATGCTGAGGATATCCTAGACCCTTCACTGACCACAGACTACCATAGAGACCACCCGGACAGACCTGCCCCAAGACCTCGAGGAAGACCCCGGCGTCGTTTGCCTCCTCGCGTCAGGAGCCGCTCACAGGGGGGGGGCTCTGTCACGAACTCAGCCTCTGTGGCTCCCTCCGATCGCCACCAGAGGGAACCATCACCCGAGTTTTAACAGTATCAACTCCATTTCCCATATACCCCGTACCTGTGGCTGATTCCATGCACAGGTGTTCCATATTGACTCTGGTCTATTTAAGCTGTGCTTCCCATCACCTCATTGCGAAGTCTTGTTTTGCTATGCAACCATTTCTGAGCGTTTATCCTGTGTATGATTCCCCGTGTATGACCTGGACTGTTTACTGGACTCTGATTCTCCGCCGCCTGCCTACTTTGATCCTACCTGCCGTGTTTACCGATTACTCTGAGTGTTTGCCGCCAGCCCCGATCCAAAGCCTGAGCTCTGACTCTGATTCTGCCTTGCCTACGTTGCGTCTGAAGCTTGTGATTAAACTCTGCCTGTCTTACTTGCATACCTTGTTAATAAAGCTGCACATGGATCCGAATGCCCTTGACTCTTCGTTACAGAACTAGACATTATTGCTTTTCTTTAATAATAACAACAGACTCCTTTAAAACAATTTCAGTGCTACCAATCCTATAATAGGGATAATATAGCTGCACTAACATTACCGCAGGGTGCAGCTATTGAATTACAACAAATAAATTGATCCAGGATATAGCTGTAAAATAGTCAGCATCTTAGGGCAGATAATCATTGGACTGCACTTGAGATTAAATATATATATATATATATATATATATATATTGTAATGACCCGGCAGTCAGCGTTAGCAGCCAGATGCATTGTGGGTAATTGTTTATAGCTGATTTGTACGTTATTTAAGCAAGATCGTTGGGTTTTTATATCAGCAAGGTTATGTGTGTTTGTGTTAAAGTTATTTCGGGTGGGTTTGGTTCATTAACTGCCTGTTATATAAAAAGGTGGCTGTTACCGTCACTGAGAGAGATGTGTAGGGGAGGTACTTGGCGATATGGCATGTGTAGTGATGGTTTTTAGTGTTCGGAATAAAAGGAGAAAGATTACATTACTGCCTCCTACTGGTTTGTGAAGACAGTTCTCCAGCTCACAGAGACACTTAGAGTCGTGCGGTGTATGGGACATAAGTGCTCGTATGTTCTACTAGTAAAGTTTAATCTTGCTTCGTATAGATGCTAGCCCCCTGTTAGCAATTAGCTAAAAATCAGTGAGGTAGTTTTGCTATGCTCCATTCAGCCCCACGTCTTTGAGAAAATAGACAGTTGTTACAATATATATATATATATATATAATAATAATAATCACAATCATTTAATAATCCATTTCATAATAATCTAAACAAGAGAAATAAAAAACTTTCAAAGTTATAAACACTTGTTTGTAGTTTCTCGTTTAAAATATAAATTTCACAACATGCATGTAGTGAAGTTTTTGTTAAACTAAAAAGCAATATATATATATATATATATATATATACAGTGCTCAGCGTAAATGAGTACACCCCCTTTGAAAAGTAACATTTTAAACAATATCTCAATGAACACAAAAACATTTTCCAAAATGTTGACAAGACTAAGTTTTATATAACATCTATTTAACTTATAACATGAAAGTTAGGTTAATAATATAACTTCGAGAACAACATTTTCAGTTTTACTCAAATTAGGGTGATGCAAAAATGAGTACACCCCACTGAAAGTCTATGGAGCAAAGCTACATTTTAGACTACAAATGTCTAATTTAACAATAATTCAACCACAGGTGAGTCTAATGTTCCATTACACAGCAGACAGTTGACTATTAAAGGATGTTACTTAAAGAAAACCCCTTCCCATTTCATGCTGTCAGCAATGGCACCACATGGAAGAGAAATGTCACAAGACCTGAGAAAGAAAATAATTTATTTACACAAGAACGGTGAAGGCTACAAGAAGATCAGCAAAGCTTTACTTATCAGTCAGAATACTGTAGCAAAAGTGGTACAAACATTTAAAAAAGATGGAACTGCAACCATCTCACAGAGACGTCCAGGTCGTCCACGGAAGTTAATACCTTGTCAGGAGCGTCTTCTGATGAGAAGGGTTGAAGAAAATCGACATGCAAGTTCACTGCAGTTATCTAAAGAAGTAGAAAGCCAAACTGGGGTGACTATTTCCCGTGACACAATACGGCGTACACTGCAGAGGAATGGCATGCATAGGTACGTCCACGAAAGAAGCCTCTCCTAAAGCCCAGGCACAAAAAAGCCCGCCTAGAGTTTGCCAGGGCCCATGCTGACAAAGATGAAGACTACTGGGACTCTATACTCTGGAGTGATGAGACCAAGATAAATGTTTTTTGAACTGATGGCTTCAAAACTATATGGCGTCGCAAAGGTGAGGAATACAAAGAAAAATCCATGGTGCCTACAGTGAAACATGGTGGTGGCAGTGTCCTTATGTGGGGCTGCATGAGTGCTGCTGGTGTCGGGGAGCTGCATTTCATTGATGGCATCATGAATTCACAAATGTACTGCTCTATACTGAAAGAGAAGATGCTACCATCACTCCGTGCCCTTGGTCGTCGTGCACTTTTCCAACATGACAATGATCCTAAACACACATCTAAGGCCACTGTTGGATTTCTGAAGAAGAACAGGGTGAAAGTGATTCAGTGGCCAACTATGTCTCCTGATCTGAACCCAATCGAACACCTATGGGGAATTCTGAAGAGACAAGTTGAGCATCACTCTCCATCCAGCATCCAATCTCTAAAAGTGGTCATTCTTGAAGAATGGAAAAAGATAGATCTGGCAAAATGTCGCCAACTTGTTCATTCCATGCCTAGAAGGCTTGGTGCTGTCCTTAGGCCATACAAAGTACTAGATTTAGTAGTTTTTGTTGTGGGGTGTACTCATTTTTGCATCACCCTAATTTGAGTAAAACTGATTTTATTATATTAACTGTTATATTATTAACCTTACTTTCATGTTATAAGTTAAACAGATGTTATATAAAACTTAGTCTTGTCAACATTTTGGAAAATGTTTGTGTTCATTGAAATATTGTTTAAAATGTTACTTTTCAAAGGGGGTGTACTCATTTACGCTGATCACTGTATATATATATATATATATATATATATATATATGCATACAGTATATAAACTTGAGTTTTAGTTTGGCTAAGAACTTTTAGTTTAGTTAAGAAATAACTTTTTTTGCATTGAGGCTTTACACTGGAGTCTGGAGTCACTTTCCTCATAGATATTATGCTTCGTACTGTCAGACTTTTAAATGAATTATTTCCAACCCATGTAGGGGTTGACATTTCCACCGTTGGCTCGCAGCTACTCCTGCTGCAAGGGGGAAATGTCAGTACGCATCTGTGAATCCATGATATCACTCAGGGTGAGGTTTGCAGATGCCGGGCTGCAAGCACTGGTCCACACGGGCCTCCAGCGCAACCAAACAGACAGACAGTCTTGGCAAATAGTGTGCCAAATGTACCTGCCAATTAGGGTTCAGCCTGGCATTTACCAAACAGCAGTGCGGATAAATACACTGTCCCCTCCGTACAGAATGAAGGTCTGTAAACAATAACCCATTTTATCCCACAAAAACAAAAAAATGTATGTGAATATACATAGAAAGGTTGATTAAACAACAGATGCTGCATCTCCATTTGGGGTTTCAGCTTTTTTTTTAAGAGAATATAATGTAGCATTGGGTAGGAACGATGGAGTAGTTATGGCAAAAAAACTGTTTACTACCAGCATTCTTCAAAACATATTCAATAATAAAAAAGATGTTTTAAATCCAGTAGGAATTCGATGATCTGTATATATCCAACCCAAATTGTAACAAAAAAATAAATAATAATAATTACACATCTCCTTTTAATTTCTGGTGTTTGCAAATGCAAGGATTCAGAAAATTGCTCATTAATTCTCTATGCACTCAAACTTAATATGTTTGCCTGCCAGACAATTAAATAAGTAAAGAAATGCCATAGACTTAGACTGAAGAATGTACCTGTGCCATAACTAAATACTAGAATATCAGATATTCGGTGGTGGGCTCTTTGACTTTATTTGTAACCTACTTTAGTTTGTAATGTAACATTTTACTTTTGTGAGTGAACAGAATATCCAACAAGAAGATAAAATATGTAGGGAAGGAGTTTTATTTATGAAAAAATTATTGTATTGTTTAAAGTGGTCACACGATGATTTTGACTGGATAGCATGGTCCTCTTAGCACCTGGTTCCTTCATTTTTCCATTGACACACATTAGCATTACAAAATTTTCCTCATAATGTCAGTGGAGAAAGATGTTCTTTGCAGCCAAATGTTGTACATACAATCAAACTATGATGTGCTAACCAGTATAAACCTGACGCTATAGTTTGGACAGGGTAAGACAGATTAACCCTTGTGTGGTGATCATAGTTTTGTTGTTCAGCCGCTGTTTGTGGGTCTGGTGAACCCACTGCATTTTATTTAATTTCTTGTATTTTTTTTTGGGGGGGGGGGGTTAATTCAACACAATGAAACATTTTATGTTAAAATACCCAACAGATGTTTACTTCATCTCAAATATAAGCAAAATAGCATACATGGTTAATATTTGCCCTTTTCCTTTGTTAAGACCTCATTTATGAATTAAAGTGCTACAACCGTGGGACGTCTAACGTCTAGACGTTTAATGTCTTTCGGATGAGACATTCAACCGAGGTACTGACTCTCTGTGGTCATTAAAAATCCCATGGCACTTCTTGTAAAAGAGTAGGGGTGTAACCCCGGTGTCCTGGACAAATTCCCACCACTGGCCCTTGTCAATCATGGCCTCCTAATAATCCCCATCCACTTGATTGGCTCTATGACTCCCTGTCCTCTTCACCAGTGGCTGGTGTGTGGTTAGCGCACTGGTGCAGTTGTCCTGTGGCAGCTGTCGCATCATCCAAGTGGATGCTGTACACTGCTGGTGATTGAGGAGAGACCCCCCACATGATTGTTAAGCGCTTTGGGTGTACAGCAATACACAATAAAGTGCTATATAACTGCATCATTCATTCATTCATTCAATGACAGAGGCAAACACACACACACACACACACACACATACTAGGAGGACAGAGTGAAGGTACACAGGACCTAAAATGTCCACTCTTTTATTAGCATACTGTGTGTAATATAAATGTACAGTGTGTGGTCATTAAAAATTTGTTCTGATATATGTTCTTCATAAAAGCGTCTGCTAAATGACTAAATAAATAAATAAATAAAATGAGCCAAGGCCAATGAGTATGAGTTTGAAAAAATAATCGTATCATTTTTCTTTTGACAAAAAGTGAAAACGGGTCCCATAGACCCGAACACCATACGAGGGTTAAGAGAAGAAGGGAGAGAAAACAAAGCAATGACCCACAAGGAGAGGATAGTGAACTGACAATCGCATGCTGTGTTGGAAACGCCAGTGCAAAAATGAAGACACACTAAATTTGCTTAAAAGGGTCTTTGAGCTGTCATTACTGCGCAGCAGTGCTGCTGCGAATTTTAATGCGCGAGAGCAGAGAGGATGGGCACCCGGCCAGGGACATGAAGAACATGAGCATGCCTGTCACCAGAGCAAGCCTGAGGGAACCAAGACTGGACCAAACCACTGGAGCATGGAGGCACTTTGTCTTTGAATAAAACTATACATTGAATTCAGGGTAAAGTAAGCTATCAATAATAACGTTATTAACCAGAAATTAGGTTGTGAATTAAGTGCTCAAACGTGCCATATTACAGCATATATGTTATGCAATTTCATTTAGCATAAATGTAATTTAAAAATACCTATAGACTGTATAATACATTTGAACAATACATTGTGACAATATTCCTAAATATTCTAGCAAAGTTACCACAGAAAAAAAGAGAAAGTAAGATCAAAAGTCAGTGTAAGTCAGATCAAAACAGAACCAGATGTATTGTATTCGCATTGTTGTCAGCGTTCAATTAGAGCAACAGAAATGTAGAGATTCATATCATGAATCAAATTCATAATTATCAGTCATTTCAGATGATACATCTGATAGTTTTTTATTTTGTTCTTATTTACTACTGTTAAAATCAGATGGCTATATCTAGATTCCACACATTTTAAAATGCATAGCTGCTATCAGATCTGACTTAGCTCTTGCCCTCTTGTATATCTGCTCTGTCCTGCCAGACCTTGCTTCTCTACAGCATTAGGTAGGATTTATTACCCTGGGTTCCTGGCTGTTGACGTGGGTGTGATAAAGCATTTCAACAAGATGAGTGTCCCAGTGTGGGTGTAATGATGTTATACCTTCTCTTATCGCCTCCAGATAAACTGTGCGTCAAGCCCCATCCCAGAGGCAGGTTACATCCAGGTTGTATTTATTTTATAACATAGAGTTGACCTTGAATCCTTCCACTCAGACCTGGAAAGTGACTACGCAGTGGCAGAAAGTGTCTGAAAGTTTGGACGGCCCCTTGCGGAAGTTGTGACCCTGGATGAAATTGATTAAAATGTTGCAGTAGCTCAAATTAACTGGCAAGGCTAGCTTGTCAGTGATGTATAACATCAGATTATGGGGACTGTGATTATATGCTCCCTGTTTCTTAAAATAATTTCAGTCTGGGTGGGATTTAGCAGGCATCCTTTCCTTTTATGTACAACCGGATTAATAATCGGTGCTAACACTGAATAAAACTGCATGCCTAGGAGGGCATAGAACCGTATTAAAATGATCACACTGCGCTCCATTATAAATTCTGCATGAGTTGCCTGGCTAGGTAATTTTGTAATTATGGCACTGACATCCAAGAACAGAGATTTTGTTCAGATACTGCATAGTGCATAATAGGGATGGGAAAAGATCTCGTGGATCTCTTAATTCAAACACCTACACTATCTTTTTCCTGAATGACAATGGTTCAGCTATGTCTATTGCAACTGTTTCACATGCCGAGTGTCAATAGAGCATGAGAAGCACGTTTTGTAGCTTCCCATGCGTGAACACTGTCATTCACTGATATGGGCGGCGACAAAACACGCGCTGCTCATGCTCCACTGACACTTACGATGTGAAACAGGTGTTAAAGACATTCAAATATGCATTCATGCAGCTGCTGGTCCAGAAAGAGCAACACAAACAGTCTTTTCAACCACACGTCATAATTTCTGTGTTACAGACATTTAAATAACAGAAGTAGGCTACTAGGGAATAGGGATGCACCGAATGTTCACCAACTGAAAATAGCAACAAAAAATATAGATTTCGGTGTTTGGCTGAATATTCACTGCATTCAAGCAGGCTCGGGTAACCCCACTGCTCAAAATACCTACATTAAACACTTCTCTTATAGAAAAATACAGACCTGTCTCTCTCCTTCCATTCATAGCCAAAACACTCGAATGAGTTGTCTTCAACCAGGTCTCATTTTTCTTTCACATAACAACAAACTGGATGCTAAACAGTCAGGTTTCAGGAGTGGCCATTCAACTAAGACTGTGCTACTCTTAGTCACTGAAGCCCTGCGAACTGCAAAAACTGATTCCAAATCATCAGTCCTCATTCTGCTGGATCTGTCTGCCGCTTTTGACCCTGTCAATCATCAGATCCTCCTGTCCACCCTCTCATCACTGGACATCACTGGGATTCCACTTCGTGGCCTGGGTTGCGGAGGTATCCAAAGCACATTATTTGGTCACTGGGGTTCCCCAGGGATTGGTTCTTGGACCCCTCCTCTTCTCCACATACACTACATCACTGGGTCCCATCATACAAGCACATGGTTTCTCCTACCATTTCTAAGCTGATGACACACAGCTCTATCTCTCATTTCGACCAGATGATCCAATGGTAGCTGCACAGATCACAGATGGATGAAAGAATATCACCTACAGCTCAACCTGGCAAAGACCGAGATTCTTGTCTTTCCTGCCTCTCCAACTCTACAGCTGGATCCCTGTCAATTTACAAGCAACAACTGAAAACTCATCTCTTTCAACACTACTTGACTTCATCCCAAAAAAAATATATATATATTTATCTTTTTCAAAATCTTCTCTCTCTTTATCTTTCTCTCCTTCCCTTGCTAGCTTGTACTTATTTGAACAATGCCTGAGACTTGGTGTTATGAGCCTCTTCAAGATTAATCGCTTTACGTATTCCTCAATTGTAAGTCGCTTTGGATAAAAGCATCTGCAAAATGACTAAATGTATGTAAACGACAACCCGTTTAAAAAGTATTTGTCATTTAATCATTAATTCAGAAGATTCCAATAGTGAAATAAGTCTTTATGAAGTGACTCCTTCATTTAAATTTTTTTTGTTTAAATTAATATATATTTTTAAAAGACTTAAGCAATGAACATTTTGTCAGAACCACTAGTAAATTACGTTATTTTGTTTAGTTTTTGTGAGAGAATCCTGATCTCCAATTTATTAAAACTATTGTGATTCTCAATTTATCCTGAATCGTGCAGCTCTATTAACATGTTGTTATTACTGAATATATTTAATTAAAATAGAAGTTTAATGTCATAAAGTACAAGTTAATTTCAAAATGCACAATTTTTAGCATTTAGTTTTTCAGTTGAATAAAATACTATTTTCCCTTTTATATTTCATCATTGAGGATTTTTTTTTTAAAGTCTAAAACTCTTGTATCATCTCATTCTCGTGAACTCGTGTCTCGTCTCGTGGGATAAGTGTCTCGTCAAACCTCACTTCACATCTCCCCCTCCCCCAAGAACCCAAATCAAGAGGGGGGAGAGGCAGGGTGTTGAAGGAGGAGGAGCCAGTAGAGGGAGACACCAAAGAGGGATGAGATAATGGTGGGAAAAGCCAAAGAGTGACCACGGGCATGGCCATTAGGACAAAGGCCCATGGCGGAACCAAAGAAAGGAGGAGCCAGAATCGACCCAGTAGAGTAACTGCAAAGAGGAAACCCAGGCAGAGTCGAGGAGACGTAGACTCAGGGTGACACGGAAGGCCTGGCAGGCCAAGGTGGAACTACAGGCATGCAGATGGAGATGTGGAGGGTCAGAGTGCAGATGAAGACTCAAAAGTCCAAGGTGGAGCCAGAGAAGTGGTTAATAAAGATAAAGCCTGAGGGATGACAGGCCATGTTGCAGCTGAGGGAGCATTAAGCCAAGGTAGAACCAATGAGTTGGAGGGCCGAGGTGGAGTTCAGGTCTGGGAGGTGGAGTTGGAGATGACTTAGGCTGGGGAAGTTGGAGAGGTAGGGACAGGGACATGTGGACTATCCTTGATGAATGAGACTTGAAGGGCAGAGCCAATAGTAATGAAGGCAACTTGGTGCTGGAGAATGAAGGAAACTTGGTGCTGCTTTGGCTCAATGGTGAGAATTACTTGGGACTGGGCTTAAATAGCAGTGACAAATATATCTTGTAACATGGCATAACCAGGAATCACAAATATGATATGGAACTTGCCTGAACAAGCAAAGACGAAGATGATTTGGAACTAGACTGAAACAGAGATGAGGAAAATGACTTGGCACTGGATAGGACCAGTGGAGATGGTAGACCAGGAAACATTATATCATCCATATAATAAAAAATTCTACTGAGACCCAGCTTCTTTTACACACCTCTGTGACAGGGGTGTGGGTGGGGCTTCATTTCATCCCAACGAACTCCACTAATATGCCTTTGACGATGGATGCTGATGCTGGCTCATGCACCTGGACAGATTTACAATTGAAATTGTAAGAATCTTGTTTTGATTAATGCTTCATTGTTTTAATTATTAAATGTTTATTGGCCATGACGCTTGTTATTTTCTTTTTGTTGAATGTTTAGGATTGAAGTTAATCTAATGTACTGTGTGGTTGTTACAGATGTAATGTATGATAATGCAGATATGTAAAATGATAATTATTCTATCCATAGCAAGATTTGAGTGACACCGAAGCAAACGTCTTAATGCCACTCAGCTGTCTTGATTACAAATGCACTGTATTCCTCCATTACACCTACAATTAGGCCTGATTGCGCCCTCTTTTGCGCCCCTTGTGGCATCTGAATTTCACAAAAGCCTCATCAAAGAAAAAAAATGCACATCATCAGGTAATTATCCTGTGGTCTGATTACTCTAATTGTCTTTATGCCTCTAAATATTGCTCTCAGAGATGCATTACATCAACAACCATATAAGAATAAACATAATAAAACGATGTAGAAAAACAGACATTATAATATACTTCCTTGACATATATTACTTTTTCTGTCAAGAAATATAGCTGGCATGCTGTGTTGTAATGTATGAAGATAACTCATGCTTGTATCTGTAGTGTGGACAATTACATTTTGTTTGTACATGATATAAGTCAAATCAAAAGGTATACAAGACAACAATTTAACTGAATAATCTTCCAACTTTGACACTGCATGCATGCAAGCAAACATAACTATTTTGAGAGAAGGTCAAGATTTCCACATGTTCGCTAATATTTTACTAATACTAAAATAAATATAATATACAGGTGCTGGTCATAGAATATCATCAAAAAGTTGATTTATTTCATTAATTCCATTCAAAAAGTGAAACTTGTATAATGTATACATTCATTCCACACAGACTGATATATTTCAAGTGTTTATTTCTTTTAATTTTGATGATTATAACTGACAACTAATGAAAACCCCAAATTCAGTGTCTCAGAAAATTAGAACATTACTTAAGACCAATACAAAGAAAGGATTTTTAGAGATCTTGGTTCTTGGCCAACTGAAAAGTATGAACATGAAAAGTATGATCATGTACAGCACTCAATACTTAGTTGGGGCTCCTTTTGCCTGAATTACTGCAGCAATGCGGCGTGGCATGGAGTCGATCAGTCTGTGGCACTGCTCAGGTGTTATGAGAGCCCAGGTTGCTCTGATAGTGGCCTTCAGCTCTTCTGCATTGTTGGGTCTGGCATATCGCATCTTCCTCTTCACAATACCCCATAGATTTTCTATGGGGTTAAGGTCAGGCGAGTTTGCTGGCCAATTAAGAACAGGGATACCATGGTCCTTAAACCAGGTACTGGTAGCTTTGGCACTGTGTGCAGGTGCCAAGTCCTGTTGGAAAATGAAATCTGCATCTCCATAAAGTTGGTCAGCAGCAGGAAGCATGAAGTGCTCTAAAACTTCCTGGTATACGGCTGTGTTGACCTTGGACCTCAGAAAACACAGTGGACCAACACCAGCAGATGACATGGCACCCCAAACCATCACTGACTGTGGAAACTTTACACTGGACCTCAAGCAACGTGGATTCTGTGCCTCTCCTCTCTTCCTCCAGACTCTGGGACCCTGATTTCCAAAGGAAATGAAAAATTTACTTTCATCAGAGAACATAACTTTGGACCACTCAGCAGCAGTCCAGTCTTTTTTGTCTTTAGCCCAGGCGAGACGCTTCTGACGCTGTCTGTTGTTCAAGAGTGGCTTGACACAAGGAATGCGACAGCCGAAACCCATGTCTTGCATACGTCTGTGCGTAGTGGTTCTTGAAGCACTGACTCCAGCTGCAGTCCACTCTTTGTGAATCTCCCCCACATGAATGGGTTTTGTTTCACAATCCTCTCCAGGGTGTGGTTATCCCTATTGCTTGTACACTTTTTTCTACCACATCTTTTCCTTCCCTTCGCCTCTCTATTAATGTGCTTGGACACAGAGCTCTGTGAACAGCCAGCCTCTTTTGCAATGACCTTTTGTGTCTTGCCCTCCTTGTGCAAGGTGTCAATGGTTGTCTTTTGGACAACTGTCAAGTCAGCAGTCTTCCCCATGATTGTGTAGCCTACATAACTAGACTGAGAGACAATTTAAAGGCCTTTGCAGGTGTTTTGAGTTAATTAGCTGATTAGAGTGTGGCACCAGGTGTCTTCAATGTTGAACCTTTTCACAATATTCAAATTTTCTGAGATACTGAATTTGGGGTTTTCATTAGTTGTCAGTTATAATCATCAAAATTAAAAGAAATAAACACTTGAAATATATCAGTCTGTGTGGAATGAATGTATACATTATACAAGTTTCACTTTTTGAATGGAATTAGGGAAATAAATCAACTTTTTGATGATATTCTAATTATATGACCAGCACCTGTATATATTAATTTACATCATATAGAATTATCCCAAATAACTGATATATATACAGTGCTCAGCGTAAATGAGTACACCCCCTTTGAAAAGTAACATTTTAAACAATATCTCAATGAACACAAAAAACATTTCCAAAATGTTGACAAGACTAAGTTTAATATAACATCTGTTTAACTTATAACATGAAAGTAAGGTTAATAATATAACTTAGATTACAAATTTTTCAGTTTTACTCAAATTAGGGTGATGCAAAAATGAGTACACCTCACAACAAAAACTACTAAATCTAGTACTTTGTATGGCCTAATAACAGCACCAAGTCTCCTAGGCATGGAATGAACAAGTTGGCGACATTTTGCCAGATCTATCTTTTTCCATTCTTCAAGAATGACCTCTTTTAGAGATTGGATGCTGGATGGAGAGTGATGCTCAACTTGTCTCTTCAGAATTCCCCATAGGTGTTCGATTGGGTTCAGATTAGGAGACATACTTTCACCCCACAATCACTTTCACCCTGTTCTTCTTCAGAAATCCAACAGTGGCCTTAGATGTGTGTTTAGGATCATTGTCATGTTGGAAAAGTGCACGACGACCAAGGGCACGGAGTGATGGTAGCATCTTCTCTTTCAGTATAGAGCAGTACATTTGTGAATTCATGATGCCATCAATGAAATGCAGCTCCCCGACACCAGCAGCACTCAAGCAGCCCCACATAAGGACACTGCCACCACCATGTTTCACTGTAGGCACCATGAATTTTTCTTTGTATTCCTCACCTTTGCGACGCCATACAGTTTTGAAGCCATCAATTCCAAAAACATTTATCTTGGTCTCATCAATCCAAAGTGTAGAGTCCCAGTAGTCTTCATCTTTGTCAGCATGGGCCCTGGCAAACTCTAGGCGGGCTTTTTTGTGCCTGGGCTTTAGGAGAGGCTTCTTTCGTGGACGGCACCCATGCATGCCATTCCTCTGCAGTGTACGGCGTATTGTGTCATGGGAAATAGTCACCCCAGTTTGGCTTTCTACTTCTTTAGATAACTGCAGTGAACTTGCATGTCAATTTTCTTCAACCCTTCTCATCAGAAGACCCTCCTGACGAGATGTTAACTTCCGTGGACGACCTGGACGTCTCTGTGAGATGGTTGCAGTTCCATCTTTTTTAAATGTTTGTACCACTTTTGCTACAGTATTCTGACTGATAAGTAAAGCTTTGCTGATCTTCTTGTAGCCTTCACCTTTCTTGTGTAAAGAAATTATTTTCTATCGTAAAGTCATTTAGTTTTTATAGAAACCGTCACTGTCTCTCCCATGGGACTAATGCTAATACAGGAATGGTAAAGTGGCCTACTTTTATATAAAAGTTGCCATCCATAATGAACATACATCTGCATGAGAAATCTGTGACAAACCTTTAATCTCATTGTGTTTTTTCTTTCATTTTTAATCTAATTTGAATGCTTCCGAATGCTAAACTATTTTTAGTATCCCGTGCTAGTGTAAAACACTTCCATAGAGGGATGTCTTTCCCCTAAGAGAAGAGGAGGCATCATGTTATATCATACACAACACTAGTTCAGTGTGTTACAGTGACCTCTTGTATACTTGACAGGCAGAGACAGACAGCTCGGATGGGGGGAAAGTGAAATATTCTGACACATGCTTGTAGCTAACTCACTATAAATGGTATCAATAGAAAGTAGTGCATTCAATCTAAATAGGTGCAGCTACAGTGCCATTGTATTTGGTGTAGTATTATTACCAGCAGGTGATTTTTAGTTGATGTGTGCAGTCAGTTAGCTCATCACATTAACTATGCACGTGTTTGATTATAAAGCAGAAAGTGTCACTATACTTCTTGTCTTAAAAGGATTAGTTCACTTTCAAATAAAAAAAATGTCCTTAGAATTTACTCACCCCCATGTCATCCAAGATGTTTATGTATTTTTTTTCTTCAGACGAAAATAAATTAAGGTTTTTGATGAAAACATTAGAGGATTTGTATCCATATAGTTAGCTTCAATGGACTCCAAACGGTTGAAGGTTAAAATGACAGTTTCAGTGCAGCTTCAAAGGACTATAAATGATACCAGATGATAAATAAGGGTCTTATCTAGCGAAACGATCGGTCATTAATTTTTTTAAATTGTATCTGCTTTATAAACACAAATGCTATCCTGTTCTGTAATGCGCGTCCCATCACATAAAACGTAATGACATTGAAAAGGTCACGCTTGACGTAGGCTCATCTTCTCCTCCATGTTCAAAATCGTCCGACATCGTTGTTTTACCTTCAACTCGTTGAGTTGTAACCACTGTTCCCTCTATTTATTTTTCTTGCTGTGCAAAACTTTTTTCTATTGGGCGGTCATTTCGGTCACCTGAGCATAAACATTCTTTATACCAGAACTGTACAGTGCACACACAAAAAAAGTGTACAACCTGTAACTTAATGTGCTATTCTTATTTAATTTGACCCTTGATTTGAACTAAATGATGTACATTTTAGGTTACCTGAAAAAAACAACATTTTTTCAGTATAATACAATGCAGTTCAAAAGTTTGGGATTAAAGTTTTTCAAAGAAGTTTCTACTCGATCTACTTGAAATATTATTGCAATTTAAAATAAAAGTTTTCTATTTGAATATATTTGAAAATATAATTTATTCCTGTGAAGCAAAGCTGTATTTTCAGCATCATTACTTCTGTCTTCAGTGGCACATGATCCTTCAGAAATCATTCTAATATGCTTGTAATGATGGATCAGAGGCGTGCGGATCCATTTGCAACTTTTAATAGGGAAAATAGCACAGTCAAACAGGCAGAAATCAATCTACAATCCAGGAGAGTAAACAGTAACAGAGCGAGGGTCGGGGCAGGCGGCAGAGAATCACAATAGGTTAAACAGTCCAAGATAATATACGAGAGATCAAATAGGCAGTAGATAACCGCTCAGAGATGTCAGCCGTGTTCCAGTAATCAGTCCCAGGTATGGGAAATGGAGTCCATGAACTCTAGTACTCATGACAGGGTGCCCTCCGGTGGCAATCGGATAGAGCCACAGAGGCCTGATTCGTGACAATGCTGATTGTATATGCAGTGTTGAAACTGTTGTGCTGCTTAATATCATTTGGGGTCAGTAATTATAATTTGCTTTAAAGAAAGTAATACTTTTATTCAAGAGGCATGTGTAAAACTGATAAAAGGTGATAATAAAGGCTTATATTGTGAGAAAAGCTTTTTATTTTGAATAAATGCTGTTCTTTTTAACTTTGTATTCATCAAAGAATCAAATACAAAAGTATCACATGTTCCAGAAACAATTAAGCAGGACAACAGTTTCAACACTCCTACTAAATCAGCATATTAGAATGATTTCTGACTATCATGTGACACTGAAGACTGGAGTAATGATGCTGAAAATTCAGCTTAGCTTCACTGGAATAAATTGTATTTGAAAGTATATAAAATAGGATACCAATATTAGAAATGGCAATAATATTTCACAATATTACTGTCTTTTTCTGTATTTTGATCAAATAAATACAGACTTGATGAGCAGAAGAGCGTCCATTAAATAACAAGGTCAATTATTGATTAGGTTTATGATATAGGCCTAACATAACATAATATCAAAACAAGCTGAAGCATTTAAACTCAGATCTGTAAGCTAAATATTTAAAAAAAATTCAACGTGAATTCTTATTGTCACAAATCTGGTTGCCCTTCCACCACATGGACTCTTGCACTACACTCACTGTTGCACTCCACCTCAGACTACAATTCCCATCATTCACTGCACCGACGACACACACACAAACACACACACACAGCTAATTGCACTGATCACACACTCTATATAAGCCTTGGACTTCCTCTCTGTCATTGCTGAGTATTGTTTAGCGATTGACAAGACTAGTCTAGTCTTTCCGTGTTGCCTGGTTCCTGATGTAATGCCAGCTAGGCATGAGGACACACAAGACCATGAAAAACAGCAGCTTTTTCATAATTTGTCAAACTTTCCTGCATGGGCGCCTCTCTGTCTGGATATATCTGGCCCCTCCCCTCTTCTCATCCAGCAAACCGCACGCTTTTTCGTCAGAAGACAAAGGAGAGCCAATCCATATGTGGTTCCTTTGTGCACAGAGACAGTCACTTATTCCTTGGATATTAAAACTGTGGACACAAGAAACAATATATATTAATGTTGTACTCTGTCTTATATAAGCTTGCTGTGTAATGGAACCGATGGTATTTTCTTAACCTGTGACGTATTACTTTTCCCTGTAATTTTATAGTGTTTAGATTGATATTTACGGTCGCAAAAAATTATGAATCAGTGAGGTGACAGATGTGGTGACATTATAAATGGGTAAACATGTGATAACACGTTACATAAATATTAAAATGCTTATTGTTTGGGACATGGAATTCTCATTATGCTACGCCCCAAAGACATGGGCGAGGCTCCGCCCCACAATAACTATTTGATTGGCTCAGCCGCCGAGGGCGTGCTGAAATCCGTCTGTTTAAAACTGGACACCAGTTTGAAAATCGCTCTCTTCCTTCGTTCTCATCCTCGCTCTTCAACTTGCTGCTCGCTGACAATCCGGAAGCTTGACGCGGAGCTCTCGCCTCACCATCGGCTGGAGAGACCATCCAAGAGAATCCAAGACTTTGTAAACCCGTAACCCCGCAGAACCAGCAACAAACAGCTTCTGTGCTCTAACACAGCTTCCCGGTGACGTCACGCAACAGAAAGGAACCACATGCTCACAAACAAAGCCAACAAAGAAACAAACTAAACCACGTGGCATCCGAGACAAAGGATCGGACATTTCCGTGAAAGCACCACGTGGAACGAGACAAAAACATTAGCCTGCGGAAACTTAAGTGAACGCAAGTATACGAGCAACGTTTCTATCCTAACTGACCTGGGAATTTGATCTGAACGCAGGAACATAATCTAGTTATGTCATGATCTTCCTTATGGCTCCAGTTATGAAATAGAAAAGAATGCTATCTTAACCATTTTTCTAACGTTAACCCTAGAGCTCTGAATGTGTGTATGTTTGTGTTTTTAGTACTTTAGACCATGTTAGTAGAATAGCAGTTAAGTAAATAAACCTTGTTTCATTTATAAAGAATTGTCTCTTGAGATGTGATTTTCAAGTATTTTAACCTTATTGCCAAAAAGGTTGTGTTACCTCACGCAAATTATATAAAATTCTTTATTCTGTTTATTGTTGGCCACGAGAGCAAAATAAACTAAATTGATAAAGATATACTGATGTTAGTGATCGCTGGACGAGCATTTAATAAAGTATAAATCCTAAGTTACAGATTAATATTACTTTAAATCAAGCAATATTTTATCTGTAAACTAATAATTCCTCGGAGCTGAAATAATAGCTTCATATTTATGTTACACTTACCTTCTGCTTGTGACCTGATTATCTCTCTGGCTTGCCCTCTGGATATTGTTCGCCGATCGTAGACCATGCCCGTTTACTTGAGTACTCTTCTGCCTTGCCCTATCTATACCTGTTTGCCATTTTGTTCAACCCTGACTGTGTTTTTGACCATGTCTAGCAATAAAAGCCGGCAAATGGATCCGCACGCCTCTCGTCTTGTCGGCCCCGTTACACTTATATAGCTATCTAAACATTCCTATGAAGTGTAGTTTGCACAATACACTTGTGTGTGACTAGCTAAATGTCTCAGAGTTTTGTTACCGTTCTGTGCCCATCCTCCGCTATTTCCAGCACTTAATCAAGTCACTCTTCTTTAATACATGAGGACGTTTTATTTCACATGTCTTTGCATTGGCTCTGGATTTTAGCTATTTCGTCTGCAACCATTGAAGTATTATTCGGTTTCTACAGCGACTCATTTGGCGTACATCATTCTCTTTCAGTCTTTCTATGAAACCTGTAAACGCATTCACCGGTTCTAAATCTATAGCGACATCAACTCTATAGCGGGTTGCCCGAGCGTTGCGGGTTTTTTCTCTTTTTTTTTTTTTTTTACTAGAATTCAATCAAATGGCTTTCCAACTATTTGTTTTGCGTGTGCGCGGCACATTATTTCTCAGCTTAGAGAGAACAGTGGTTGTAACTACCTTTTTTTGTAAACGCCGGTTGACGTATTAGTATTTGCATGCTCAACTTGTAAACACTGACTCGGTACTTCCGCCTACGTCAAGCGTGACCTTTTCAACGTTATTACGTGAAGTCTGGGAAACGCGTCGCAGAACAGGCAAGCATTTGTTTTTATAAAGCATATACATTTATTTAAATGACCGATCGTTTTGCTAGATAAGACCCTTATTTGTCGTCTGGTATCGTTTATAGCCCTTTGAAGCTGCACTGAAACTGTAATTTTGACCTTCAACCGTTTGGAGTCCATTGAAGCTAACTATATGGATTCAAATCCTGTAATGTTTTAATCCAAAACCTTAATATATTTTCGACTGAAGAAAGAAATGCATAAACATCTTGGATGACATGGGGGTGAGTAAATTATAAGGTCATTGTAATTTGAAATTGAACTAATCCTTTAAATTTGAACAGAGTAGATAGTTGATTATCATTTCCAACCTAACAACTTTATTTGTGAAATATGTTTTCTTGAGAAGAGTACATGTGCTGTCTGTATTTAAAATAAATTCCAATTGGTTTGACATTTTGTCATCTAATGCAAACACATTCATACATTCTTAAGTGTACAAATATTTTGTGGGTGTGTGTGTGTGTGTGTGTGTGTGTGTGTGTTTCTGTGTTTCCACTTGCCTTCCAGATCATATCAACTTAAACTTTTCTCTGGTCTTGATCCACAGCTCGTATCGTGAAGACCAAGCAGTGGTGTGACATGGTGCCCTGTCTAGAAGATGAAGGCTGTGACCTGTTAGTAAATAAATCAGGCTGGACTTGTACACAGCCCAGCGGCAGAGTGAAAACTACAACGGTGAGACTTAATTATTCTCATAATCACTGTCAAATGTCACTCTGTTTACAGCTCTTCAATTCTGCAATGTCACATACAATATTTTAGAGTGAAACAGGATATTCAATAATAAAAAATTAAAATGGAGTAGGTCTGGATGTTATCCATTAAGAAGTGATTAGATTGTGAAAAATCTACTTTATTAAAGTCGCACTGAAATATAAATAGTGACAGTTCTTTTATTTAATATTGTGATGTGCATTCAAATGAAACATAACAGAGGTTACACTTTATTTTAGTGTCCTTGTTACCGTGTAATTATAGGTTTAAGTACTGAGTAATATTAATTAACTACATGTACTTACTATCAGTGCTGGTCAGTAACGAAGTAGCTTTACTCTGTTACTGTACTTAAGTACATTTTTCAAGTATCTGAACTTTACTGGAGTAGTTTTATTTTGAGTAACTTTTACTTCACTTAATTCTAAAGCATAAGATCGTACTTTTTACTTCACTACATTTCATAAAACATATCGTTACTCCTTGTCACGTGCTCCAAGACACAGAAGTGGTGTATGATTCATGAACAAAGCTGTTAAATCAGTTTTAGCAAATCGCAAGAAATGATTTATTCACAAATTGGAATGATCCTATTGCAGCGGTTCTCGAGTCGACAAATCACTGATTCATTTGATCTGTTTAGAACGAGTCTCCAGTGAACTGAGCTCACAAGAACAGGGAGATTTTTAGGATTAATTATTGTAACTGAAAATCATATTTGGGTCAAAACTGTCGGTTGTTTGTGAACTACATCTGCTGTAAAGGTTGATCTATTTAAGCCCACTGAGAGGCTTGAATGCAGACAGATCAATGTCAGTGTGTCTACGTTTTAGGTCAAAAATGAAATAACACGGATTAAATAAAATAACTCATGCACGTTCACACGTTCACCACTGCTTACTATACGATTAAGGTTAGGATAAGGGTTTGGTTTAGGGTTAGTTGCATGTAATTATGCATAATTTATGTAACAAGGACACCATAACAAGTTGTATTGTAATGGATTATTGAAAGAAAAATAGAAAGAATGCAGGTTGGGAACTTGGTTCTATGCATTGTTTGTTGATTATACTCAGTGGTGGACGAAGTACGCAAATCAAGTATTTGAGTAAAACTACATATATGTATTATAAAATATTACTCCAGTAAAAGTAAAATTACTACTTTTTAAATTTTACTCGAGTGAAAGTACAAAAGTGCTCAATTTTGTATGTAATGTACTTAAGTAAAAAAAATATTATTTTGCAATTTTATATTTTTTATAATCCTACTGCTCAAAATACCTAGGATTTTCCCCAAATAACCACTATATGGAGTCAAGATATATATTTTGTTGTTGATGAGAGTGATGTACCTGAGAGAAAATAGTTGACCATCTAATTTTCACCAGTAAAAAAACATGTTTTAAAACTTGTTGTTTTGCAGAATGTCAGTTATATATGACACGAGAATTAGGCCTGAAGTTAGGAAGAACATTTTAAGGAAAATATTATATTTTCATGATTTGTTTTTCTTCTCAAACCTTGTCTGTGGTGTAAAAACACCCTTGGCCACATGCCCCCAGAGGGCATCACTTCCCACTTTGATAATTAATGTAGTTATGTTCTGAATATCACATACTTTATTTTTCCCTCAGATGTAATCTTTCTATGTGGTTAAATAAAAAAATATTTGGACTTTAGATCTAAACATTTCCTCAACTTAGCACCAGCAAGCTTGTTAGATTCAGCTAACAATATTTACTAATTTTCAGTATGGTTATGAATAAACATTAATATCTGTCTATTTGGTTAGTTGATATAAATTATATAAAAAATGTATACAGATGATAAACAATATAAAAACAGATCACATGGGGCTAAATGCTTAGCATTTTAATAAAACTGCTAATGTTACAGCAGCGGGGAATATGAAAGTGCATGAATTATTTTATTTTGTCTCTATTCAAATTTTTCGTTTTTGACCTAAAACATAGACACACTGACATTGATCTGTCTGCATTCAATAATTTCAGTGGGCTTAAATAGATCACCCTTTACAGCAGATTTAGTTCACAAACAACTGACAGTTTAGACCCAAATATGATTTTCAGTTACAATAATTAATCCTAAAATTCAACATTAATAACTTCCTTTTCACAGCATCAGTTGCATGCGCACATGCTCACAAGATCTCCCGGTTCTTGTGAGTTCAGTTCACTCTTGACTCGCTCTAAACGGATCAATTGAATCAGTGATTTGTTGACTCGAGAACAGCTGCAGTCGGATCATTGCAGTTCGTAAATGAATCGTTTGTTGCGATTTCTGAACAAATTTAACAGCTTCATTGAAAAGAATCAGTTTGTTCATGAATCATATACTACTTCTGTGTCTTGGAGCATGTAATAATGAGAAACAATATGCTTTATGACATGTAGTGAAGTAAAAAGTATGATCGTATGCTTTGGAATGTAGTGAAGTAAAAGTAAAAGCTACTCAAAATAAAACTACTCCAGTAAAGTACAGATAATTGAAAAATGCACTTAAGTACAGTAGCCTAATGAAGTAAAGCTACTTCGTTATTGACCACCACTTATTTTACTATATTTTGAGATGTAGACATTGCATACACAAGTGAAGGCAGATGAATGCGAGCTTGCATACATTTAAACACATTCAATTTAAAAACCTCCAAATGTCACCAAAGAGGTATCTATTTTTGCCATAAGGTTCAGTTGTGATATTTTGTTCAAACAAAATAGTAAGAATTTTGTTCAGAATATAGTAATAATAATGGAGTAAAACAATACATGATGATGCTTCTACATCTCTGCCTATTTAGCCCCACTCCCTGATTTGCACATGTAGTGTAAATAACGAGAGAGGCGAATGCAAGTCTACACAGAAAATGATACAAATGGCTCAGATGACAACGAGACGCTGTATAGTGGCAAGTTGTGGTAAAACAGTCTTTACATTGCTTTCCTTCTGATCCTGTCACGATGCGCAGTTGCAGGAAGACGCTGGAGGCACGAAGAAACGTAAAACAGAAAATAATCTACTACTTATAAATTATGATTCCCCTTCATGGGAACTCGAACTGCGTCCCCTAGGGGTCGCTACGGGGAACGTCCTCAGCGTGACTCGTGTCTGAAGATACATATGTAAAAACACCACCTGTTGGCCGGCGACAGCCCATGACGTCACTACCGGCGTGCCACAATATAAGTGCCGCCGGGAGAATACATCATCAGCTTCTTCGTCTGAAGCTTGCGTCCGAAGCATGGCCCAAAGCCTAGGGGACGCAGTGTCTCGTTCCCCACTCGGGGAACCATGGTTACATACGTAACCTGAGACGTTCCCCTTCATGGGAACTCGAACTGCGTCCCCTAGGGGTCGCTACGGGGAACGTTATACCCACTTCACCATGCTGAGGGGAATGCAAGCCAATTTCGCGAAAAAGGCGAGCACTAAGCCAACTCTACCCGGCTAAGGGAGTTGCCCCTGGGACGGCTGATGGCTGTCAGTGATATTATCTCCTTCGGCCAAAGGCCCGAGCTGCATACCCTAGTACTTACCTGTTCTAGGTGCCGGGATTACCGGGCCTAGGGTAGAGCTCAAAGTCTTGGAATCAGAAAAAGATTCCTTTAAGGGGATATGGCCAGGCACCTGGTCACTAGGTCCTGGCCGATCACTCAGGGGTTACCACTTGCTCTCAAGCTTACTGAGGGAACTGTCTCAACAGACCTCTTGGTAGCGTATACCCCTTTCTTTTTTTTTTTTTTTTTTTTTGGACCCAACATATATGGGACAAGGGAGCGGGGCCCAAGGCACAAGCCGGGGCTTTGACCAACTCAAAGAAGGGCACGAAGCTGTGCGCGTAAACCTACCCTTACGGGATTTTTAGAAAGAACGCAGAATCTTTGATGTGCGGACTTACCACTGAGTGGATTTTAGAAAGTGCCCAAAGTCTCGCGTGTGCACTTATTAGAAGAACGTTCTATGCCCTGGAGCGGAGAACTACTCATTCCTCGGAGTGAGAAGGAACTCAGACGCTCAGAAGGGAGCGGCAAGCTCATAGATGACCCTCTGGTTGAGGGGAGCAATGCTGGCTCGACCAACAAGGCGAGCGACCTATCACAGAGCTCTGGGGAGCGGAGAAACTCATTCCTCGGAATGAGAGGAACTCAGCTACCAATGAGGAGCTCTAGAGCGGAGAACTCACTCCTCAGAGTGAGAGGGAACTCAGACGCCCCGAAGGGAGCGGCATGCTCATAGCAATGCTAGCTCGACCAACCAGGAGAGCAACCTATCACAGAGCTCTGGGGAGCGGAGAACTCATTCCTCAGAATGAGAGGGACTCAGATGCTCCGCAGGGAGCGGCATGCTCAAAGGTGACCCTTAAATGAGGGGAGCAATGCTAGCTCTACCTATAACGAGCTCTGGAGAGCGGAGAACTCATTCCTCAGAATGAGAGGAACTCAGCTACCAATGAGGAGCTCTAGGGCGGAGAACTCACCCCTCAGAGTGAGAGTCAGACGCCCCTAAGAGAGCGGCACGCTCATAGGTGACCCTCTATGGTGAGGGGAACAATGCTAGCTCTACCTATAACGAGCTCTGGAGAGTGGAGAACTCATTCCTCAGAATGAGAAGGCACTCCACCGCTCAGAAGGGAGCGGCAAGCCCAACCATGAGCTCTGGAGAGCGGGGAACTCATTCCTCAGAATGAGAGCCTATAATGAGCTCTGGAGAGCGGAGAACTCATTCCTCAGAATGAGAAGGAACTCAGACGCTCAGGAGGGAGCGGCATGCTCAAAGGTGACCCTCAAATGAGGGGAGCAATGCTAGCTCTACCTATAACGAGCTCTGGAGAGCGGAGAACTCATTCCTTAGAATGAGAGGAACTCAGCTACCAATGAGGAGCTCTAGGGCGGAGAACTCACCCATCAGAGTGAGAGTCAGACGCCCCTAAGAGAGCGGCACGCTCATAGGTGACCCTCTATGGTGAGGGGAGCAATGCTAGCTCTACCTATAACGAGCTCTGGAGAGTGGAGAACTCATTCCTCAGAATGAGAGGGAACTCTGCCGCTCACAAGGGAGCGCCTCTAGGTGCTTGGCAGGAAACTTCCACCTAACCTCGGTCAGGTGGAGTTTACGGTGGTTACAGGGGAATTAGAGAGGAATGAGAGGGCTTGCCTCTCTCTGACCCGTGCCTCTCTCTCACCCTAGCCGCAGGATGGGGAGGGGCATGAGTCGCGAGACTAGCCTTCTGAGCCCATCTCTGATCCTCAGACCGAGATGGGCTAGGACCCCTGGTTGTTCGAGCTCAGACCTGGACCTTATCCAGGACTTTCAGCAGGTCAGTCTGGTACGCCTTCGTGTGCAACGAAGCGACGGTCTGACCTGCTGCTGCATATGCCCTGCCATTTAAGCGAGATTCAGGGGCTTAGATGGCCAGGAGGGAGCCTTGAGAGAGGATGCCTCGCCACAGAGAGATAAGCCTGCTTTCTGGTTATCATCTCTTGCACAGGGGGCATCCCCTCATAGCCATCTTCACGCATCCCCTCAGTGTCAGCATAACTAGTATGCTGAAACCTATGAATACGAGAAAAAATAGCTTTTTCCCACTCCTTCTCAACCTCCACATCGAGATTTATGAAGAAAGGAAGGCTCACTCGAGCTGGGGGTTGTTAGATTTATTTTTATGATCCATAACCTCCAAAAACTCGTTCATATGCAGCAGATCACTAGCTGCTGCATCTGATGATGTCAGAAAGATCGCATCATCACAATCCAGCAGCTCACTCTCGTTCTCGGCCGATGCGCGCGAAAAGGGGCGGTCCCTCTCCAACTCATCGGCTACCTCCAACTGCGAACCCCACGATTTCATTCGCCTCGGCAACGGTGGGTCTTGAATCGCGGGAAGCAGACGGCTGCCCCTCTTTCCTCGAAAAGAGGGACAGGCGAGAGCTGAGCTTCCTCATAGAGAGCCGCTCACAATGCACGCAAACTGCCCCCTCAAGGACATCGCGTGCATGCTCTATGCCCAAACAAAAGACGCAACAGTCGTGTGTGTCATCGGGTGTCAAATAACGAGGACACGGATCCACACACTTCCTAAACGCCTTGCTAGTGCTCGCCATAGTAGAGAGGAAACTGTACTCTTACCAGATTCACTCTGCACGCTTCAAACAAACCAGTCAGTGAAGACGAAAAAGCTGATGATGTATTCTCCCGGCGGCACTTATATTGTGGCACGCCGGTAGTGACGTCATGGGCTGTCGCCGGCCAACAGGTGGTGTTTTTACATATGTATCTTCAGACACGAGTCACGCTGAGGACGTTCCCCGTAGCGACCCCTAGGGGACGCAGTTCGAGTTCCCATGAAGGGGAATCATAATTTATAAGTAGTAGATTATTTTCTGTTTTACGTTTCTTCGTGCCTCCAGCTTCTTCCTGCAACTGCGCATCGTGACAGGATCAGAAGGAAAGCAATGTAAAGACTGTTTTACCACAACTTGCCACTATACAGCGTCTTGTTGTCATCTGAGCCATTTGTATCATTTTCTGTGTAGACTTGCATTCGCCTCTCTCGTTATTTACACTACATGTGCAAATCAGGGAGTGGGGCTAAATAGGCAGAGATGTAGAAGCATCATCATGTATTGTTTTACTCCATTATTATTACTATATTCTGAACAATAAAAAGTGTGCGAGCTTTTATTTAAATCTAACCTGTTTGGTTTGTTTATTGGTTGGTTTGTGTTTTGTTGTTTTTACAAAATCTAATATTAAATTAAGCTCTTCTCAGCAAGCACAACATATTTTTAAAGAATCTCAAAGTTGTCAGAGACATTTTTAAAAATTACATATGAAAAGAAACAAATATTTTGAAAATAATAAAAAAAATATTTAAAGTTTCTGGACCAAGTTTTCTAAGATTTGTAAAATTAAATACAAAGGCTGTATTAGTTATCTTTGGTAGATATTAGACAATGTGTGAGTGTTTTTAAAAGTGACCTTGTACTATGCACCACCAAGCCTCACTCATTCATTGAGTGCAAGGTAGGTGAGTGTAAGAAAGAAAGTGTATTTTGTCTTTTTTTTGTCTACACTGCATAATATGTAGGACATGTGCTTAAATTGTGGAGTGGCAGTCATGTTCTGCTGTAGTAAAAAAAAAAAAAAAGTTTATTTTTTTTTATTGACAAGCCATTGTCAAGGGACAAAATCACATCCAGTAGGCTGGGCTAAAATGAGTTTCTGCTATTTAGTAAAATAATGATCACTAATCAACCCAAGAGTCCCTGTAGGCCCGTCCTGTTTTAATAAATACTCATTACTGCTATCATGTTTGTGATTTGCTCGTTCTTTTCTACTGATTCATACGATTGGGAGCATTCTTTCAACAGCAAATTAAACTAGCAATAGTCATCTATTGTAGATATTTAGTCATCTCCGGCTGGTGGCTCAGCGTCATTAGACAGGCACTGATGGAGCGACCAAATCACCTTACCTTATCTGATGATCTCATACAGTTTAGTTAGAAGAACAACTGAAATGAGTCTAAGTAGGGGAAAGAGGGAAGGAAAGTATTACAAAATAAAAAAGACACTGAAACAATGACCCTACATTTGCATGAAGTCCATTTAACGTTATTTCTGAATCTGAACCCCGATACTGTGTAGGGATGCAGCGATTAACCGGTTTTACTATTAACCGCGTTTTAAAACGTCACAGATAATTAATCGTAAAAGCTCCGCTAAACCGAGTGTTTCTGTTGCACGAAGCGGAACTGTTGCAGCTTACGCAAAACAAAAAAAGTTACACTAGCGGCGGTGCACCAGCTTAAAATGCCATGCTTATCAGAGACACGGAGGCTACTATACACACTAGATTTACTATGACAGAGGAACCAAACAGCAAAGCTTTATTTCCACCAGAGAATGTCTGAAGTAGATAGTGTGGGACCATTTTGGGTAAACCAAGAATAACCAGGGCGTCGTTTAAATTGCTGTTAAAGAGTATACGTTACATAAGGGATAATGCATGGCTAGCCAACCTGTTCTCGTTGTGAAATAAAGGATTTTAATGCATGACGTGAAGGCAAGGCCTGCCTGACACGAAGTTCGTTAGCTCTAGCATTCTGCCCACTTCAGACAGAGAGAGAGATGCAGAGAGAGAGAGAGATGCGGAGAGAGACAGAGAGAGAGATAGAGAGAGAGAGAGAGGTGACCGTTGCATGTGTGAAATAGTCTACCTGCATCTGCGGGTCATTACAAACAATGAAGATTTGAGTTTAGTGATTAAAACAGTAATTTTACCCACTCTTTGCTGATTTATGCTTAATATAATATAGCGATCCAGTTTCTAAGCTATTTTATTAATGAAAATCGCTGGGCAGCGTTGACAACAAGTTTCTGTCCTCCTAAATCGATCTCGAGCTCACAAACTAAAATAATAGACATGATTTTCTCAGGTCATAAGTAAAATCAGATGAATAAAGATTATTGAAATGAATAAGTATGGATGACAGTTGATTAAAATAATAGTTTAGTTTATTCCCCTCATTAGTAACAGTGTCCTCTGTGGGATAAATAAAGTTAATATTAGTTTTATATTAATAATACTTAATTAACATTATGATTTGTCATTCCTGCTATAGTATTATTCATAAGTTTAAAAAACTTTCACCATCTTTCCAAGTTCTGTACCTCAGGTCTAAAAGAAATGTAGAAAGATTACACTAAATGAAAACACCATAAACATTTGCAATCTATTTCCATTTGTTATTTTTAAAAGTGAAATACTGACTGATGTTTACAGAGCAGAGGTCACCTTTTATAATTCCAATAGAAGAGATTTATTTTTTTATTCTTTAGTTTTATTATTTTGTGCTGCATTATTGCTTGCGGTGTTATTTCTGTTTCAAAAGGCAGCAATAAATAACACTAATATCTAAAGAGAGTTTGTGATTTTATGTTGTGAAATTAATAAATGAATGGGGGGGGGGCAAATTAGTACAATGTGGCCTTAATTTATGTAAAATGTATATAAAATGTTGCAGAATTTTTTATTTTTTTGTTCATTCAGTTAATCTTTATACATGTGTTTACAACAAGGCTGTATGTTTAATGCAATTTCTAAACAGTTGTGCTTGTGTTTACATTAGTAGAGCACATTTCTGGTCTCAGATATGTCAGGTGTGCATACTGTACAGTATTCTGAAATTAAATGAAATAATGTTTCTAATTTTGTATTTCTAACATACAGTCTGATTCTCAGAAATGCAGATTGTCTTATGGATTGTGCTAATTTAACTCATTATGTTTGCTCTTTTGTAAGGTTACACTACTCCTTAATTCTCTGATTGTACCATCAGAGCGAGAGGGCTCTTAATTAACTATTCTATTAGCTGCTAGTTTGACTGGGTGGTATTCAACCATAGAAAAGGGTCTTTGAATCTGTATTATCAGTGAAGTTCAAAACGAGAGAGAACTACTGATTGCAGTAATCAGCAATCTTTCACATGCAAACAAAGCGTTTCTTCAGTGATGCCTCGGGAAAACGAGGCTTTAAAAATGTAGCTGGGTCCCTACGTTTTAAGTGCTGCCTCCACAGATTGGTGAGATTTGTTGGTTAATGGAGAGTTAAAGGAATAATTCATACCAAAAAGTGAAATTCTGTCATTTACTCAGCATCATGTCTTTCAAATCCATGACATGCAACCAATGACACTCACTGTGTTTGATGTCCAACTTTCGACATAGGCAACACAACTGATTACTTGCATGACTATTTTATGTTGTTTCTTTTTGTCTTTTGGAGCTACACAGATGTGGTTACCTATAACTTTTGTTGTTAGAGAGAAGTTAATATTTATTATAATTTCTGCTTTTGCGTTCCATGAAAAGACAGCATACATGTAAGGAAGAACTTAAGGGAAAATACATAACAGCATTTCGAGGTGAACATTTCCAACAATGCTAAAGTGTGTTTGAAGATGTCTGGTTTTTCAAACTTTTCTGACGAAGTGAATAGACTGATGGTGCTAAAAACACATGGAGGTCGTGAATGACACATGCCGCTGTGGGTGTTGGGGTCTGTGTAATTGATCCCTATGCGCCAGCGTGGGACCATAGGACACATCCTTGCCTGGGCTCGGACAACATCACCATGGAGACGACAGCTGCTCCTCCGTGCAAGCACTCGGCTTCTGCAAACCATTAGCGCCCACTGCCAGCTCCTGTCTAAAGGAGCCAAGTCAGCACTGGTCACCAAGAACTTCCATTTTGAATCTGAGAACATTCACCTGTGACTGGGTCATGTTTTAACGCCATGCAGTATTTATAAGAACTAAAATAAATCTGAAAATGTGTTTAGTCAAATGACGGTTTTGTCAAGCTAAACAGATGATTTCTAAAGAGCTGGTGCCATTCTTCTGTATCTCTCAGTGCCCAAGCTGGCTATTTTACCCAGACAATCCAGGCAGCCATTACAATGTTTCTTTGTTACAGTGCCTTGCCAACCTTCTATTTCCAGCTGCCAAAGGAGTCTTTTCCTAGTACCAGCCTGAGCAATTTGTTAAAAGAAACATGCTATTGTTTAGTAGCTCTTATTTTGAGCCTTCACCACACAGAATGAGATATTAATATCTGTGGTGGAAAGAGTAATGAAAATTTGTACTCAAGTACAAGTACTGTTACATTGCTGAAATGATACTTAAGTACAAGTAAAAGTACTGGTGTTAAAAAAGTACTTACGTAAAAGTACAAATTACTCTTCATAAAAACTACTCAGAGTACTAGTTACTTTTTAGCTTGTGATATTTATTGAATTATCCGTAATTGCTGAATCAGACAAGATCCAGACAACAAAACATTTTTGAAACTTTGTAAACGGTATTAACTTTGTATTAATCTAATGAGGCGAACCGAACTGTCAGGTGTTGTTTATGTACGAGTCACAGTACAACACCCCTAAACTTGTATTTAAAAAAAACAATCAATAAAAATAAAATAGAGTTGTAAGTCTTCTCACCATTGTGTTTTTTTACTAAGTGTAAAAACACTTCTGAAACTTTGTAAAAAGTATTAACTTATCCCAATGCCCTGAAAACAAACTACGCAGACCTTGCATACTATCTCATATCTTGAACAGTTTACCTTCTGAGCCTTTTGTTCAGTTTCAGCAGGAGCTTATTTTCACATAGTCTATCCGGCTTCTTTTAGATGTGAACAGTAGACCAGCACAGCTAAAAAGCCGTTCACATGCAGCTGAGGCAGGCAGAGCTGTATTTACCTTTATAGACAGCTTCTTGATGGCTGGGAAGGAGTGAAGCAGATCTATGCTGTCCGAGGCAAATGCAAGGTAACCATCAAGCTCATCCAGACTTTGCAACTTTGGAGAGTGGTCTGGAGAAGAAATCGTCATCATCAGATGGCTCTCTTTGCTGATCCTCACTTTCATGCTCCGTGGTTTCAATATGATTTTTCAAGTATGTCAAGGCTGTAATTGGAACAAAAAATACTTTAATTTATATTAATATTTCCCATTAGTTAAATTACAGATCCAGCTGAATCCCAACCAAGAATACATTATTTTGGTGAGTCCTGTAACAACATTTTAGGCTTGCCATGACTGAGATGCAATAAAGTATACATATATACATCTATATACACACTTATACAGATGTGCAGCCATAACAACACATTGAATCATGTAAATTTGAACTTACCAGCCTCTATTACATCAGGTTTGTCAGTCTAGGAGGTCTTGAACTTGGGTAAGAGGACTGCAGCAGCAGCCAGCTTTGGATCCTCCATCATCTTTCCAAAAAGGCTTCTGCAGGCCATTTTTGCACTGCTCTAATAAGTGGCATGCAGGTCTGGCCTGATGTCTTCAGCCTGTTGAGTTTGGACAGAAGCTGGTAAATTATTGGCAGCATCCATCCCAAAGTAGATGCTGGACTCTGACGCACGTCCTGATTTTGCGGAGTTAGATGTGTTCCTGGGTCAACATATATTGTTGACCCTGGAACAACATTTTAATCCAAAAATTGAATATTGACCATTTCCCTACACCTAAACCTAACCTTAACTAGGAGTAATACCTAAAATCAGAGGTAATGATCGATTAATGACACTGATGTACAAGCAGCAAACATTGTTTGTAAGTCTAAACTTCAAATTATAAACTTGTTCTTCAAATCTGATTAATTAATAACAATGTTGTTCCAGGGTCAACAAAGATATTGACCCAGGAACACGTTGCACTTGTTAAAATCAGGTTCTGGGGACTCTGACTGGAGAATGTTTGAAGCTTTTTAGCAGTGGTTTCATAGTGATGCAGTACTCTCTGAGAAATACCACTTCTGCAGGATTCAACCTGGCAGATAAAATGTGTATGAAAACAACTAGCCCAAATCATGACAACAAGAAAATAAATTAAATATTGGTGGCATTTAATATTACTCACATTTCCACCTTGATTGCATCACATACACTCCTGATGGTATCTTCTCCCTTTTCATCAATGATGGGTATTATCCTTTTAGTGGCGAGACAGGTTGAATTCCACCGTGTTGCTACAGGGCGAATGATCTGTAGCTCACACTTGTCCACTTCTCTAGCCAATTTAGATCGCCCAGTTTTGTTCCAAATGCCCTGGCATTTTGCAAAGCTTGAATGGAAGAAGCCTTTTTTAGGTAGCATTCATGCCTTCTGCAAGGGCAGTGTCTGTTGTTGCCACAATATTTAGCAGGTGACATGCACATCGTTGATGAGAGGGTAGTTGATATTCCATACCAGTGTCTTCATCAAGGATCGCACTTGCATCATGATATTCAACATGGTCACTTTCATCAAGAGCATCCATGTCTACTTCATTCTCTTCTACCTCTGTATTGTTATGTGCCCCAAACACATGGAAAGCTTTGACAAAGTTGGATCCACTATCAGTTGTGGTTCTTACAACTTTGTATCTAATCTTGTACTGGCAATGGACATCATCAAGAGCAGCAGCAATCATTTCAAAGTTATGACATATAAATTGAGAGAGACACTCTCAATCTTTTGCACGCCAGTGCTGCAGATCTTCTTTCCAAAGACTCTTCCTCTATTCAATGGCAAGTTACACCAAGGTAACTTTTCTGATGAGCCGACCAACTTGTTGGTGGTTGCAACAAATTTTACCTTAGCCAATTCTGCAATTATAGTTTTCTTTAGGTCATTCGCAGCATCACAGATTCTGCCACGGATAGTGGATCTAGAGATGACTTTAGCTTGCGGTTACAAAGTTGTAATATGCTCTTTGAAAGCTGGCTGTAGACTTTCACAAATGACATTTATGACAAGCTTGTCGACAGTTGCTTGAGGGACACATTTGCTTGTAGCAGCTAACATCATATCTGGTAACTTGGCTTGCTTACTTGCTGTTGTTATGATGTCATGTATTGATAAATCTTAGATGGATGGATGAAGCAATGAAATAAGAACAAATTGTCACACCTATCTGGGGTATGGAACAAGGAGATACTTCAAATATAATCATTTTAATTCCACAAACATCCGAGAATCCAACACAGGAACACATGGAGACAGATACATGACGTTTAACAGCAGACAGGAAACATGGGGCAGAACAAACTCTAAATAGACAGAACTAACGAGACACACCTGGAACATAATCAACACACACGGCTGGGACTAACTGAACTAATAAGCAAAACTGGTACAGGAAAGCCAAATATTGGCATGGAAACACAAGACACAGGGAAACAAATTCTGACACAAATAAACAAATTAGCAATATTAATTAGGAATTTGTTAATATAGTGTGTATTACAAAATGCAGCAAATCGTGCGGTTCACACGAACCGAATCGTCAGACTTGGTTTATACACAGAACAACACACCTAAACATACTTGTTACGCCCTAGGGCGTTTATGATTTCTTATTTTCATTATTAATGTAGACCTTGTACTTTGTGGTGTGTTTGTTGCTCTGCTCTGTCCCTCCCTCAGTATCTTTCTCAGGTTAATTACCCCCAGCTGTTGCTCGTTGTGAGGATGCCTGAGAGCGAGAGTGGAGCAGTATAAATGTAGCCTTCAGATGCTGCTAAGGAGGATCACTTCTCCCCAGCTCTCGACTGAAACTTCTCATGTCTGCTCATGCTGATAGCCTGTGTTTATTAATGTTTCCTCATGTGTGAGGGCAACCTAATAGTTAAATCCTTGTGAGGGTAACTAAAAGGTAACGTGATCTATTCCTAACTGCTGAATTAACTGGGTTAATTAGCTTAGCTAGCCTGTGTGGGTAGCTAAAAGGGGCTGTGGCCTGAGTGTGTTGTGACCTTCTTGGAGTGAGTGCCTTGTTTATTTTTGAACATCTTTTCTCCTGGTTATTGATAAGAGAGGGAGCTGAGGGAAGTTTATGTTGTTGGTTTTCATCTTTGTTTTGTGTGTAGGTTAGTTAGCTCCTCAAATCCTTAGTTAGCTGTGTTTGTTTGTTATTTTAGGCTACACTCACTCTAATTGAAATCCTATTTTCTGTTACAGTTTGTTCCATACTTAATAAATGACAGTTATCCTTTCTTTTAAAGAATTGTTGTGTTTTCACTCCAGGGCTGAGGATTGAAGTGTGTTCTCATTTGTTGCTTTTTCGCCTCGTTTAATATTGTAAACGAGTTAATTTATTTTTTTTCCTTGTTGCGTCTCCACTATTCCCCTAGACTAGAACGGGGGACGTAACAATACTAATAAAATTAAAAAAATCACACAAACAGAGTTATAAGTTTTCTTACCATAATGTGTTTTTTTTTAGATTAGAGGCTTAAGTCTTGTAAGCCGAAATCACAGCAGATGGCAAACAGTGTTTATACTGCATCAGCACGCTGTCACCTTTCCTCTCTCAATAGGTGAACAGTTTTCCAGGTGTGGCCACGGTCACTCATCCTCTGCAATTTTTTTCGTCATTTCTGCATTCTTTCGATTCATCGTTGCTGTCTTGACTCTCCATCCCAAACCTTCAGTCAATAACTTCTTTAATGTATGATCATGGTTAGCTCACGTGAATCTGCGGTGGTGGGAAATTTGTTTTTCGGTTCAAATACCAGGCTTTTCATTGGTCCGTTAAGATGAGATATTTTTATTGGCTACCAGTGGTTGAAATATTAATTCAAATTGCAGGCGTGCTCAGTAACAAACTGTGATTTTAAAAATAAAGAAGTAAATTACTTAGCTTAATTTGTACTTAAGTACAAGTAAAATTACAGCCTTAAAAATATACTCATAAAAGTACAAATACCCCAAAACATTTCTTAATTACAGTGACGTGAGTAGTTGTAATTTGTTACCTCCACCACTGATTAATATGAAGAATATAAGAAAACCGAGTCGCAAAATTAAGGACTTGCTTGGCTAAATAGAGAAAATGACTCAGCTTGACTTGGACTTCAGATAGACGTACTTGAGACTTGACTTGAGTTTATCTTCATGACTCGTTAGGACTTGACTTTATAACAACTCTAATTATTATTATAAATCATTGCGACATAATTTTGTAAACAAAAAGGAAGTGATCCGCAGAAGTGATCCGAGTCTGCACAGTTCATGACACTGCACGAGCACAGGAACACAGTGCACCAAATACAGGGAGCGAGAATCTCCCGAGATGTTTGGATAAACACTTTGAGACTGTGTGCATTTGCAAAGCCAGGACGTCACGACTTCATAAAGGAAAGGTATGTAAGCTTGTTCGTTAGTTGAAAACAGAATTGGTCTTAAAATTAAACTTAGCTCTGTCATTAAATTAAAGTGATTATAAATTATTAATCTCATGATTCTAATTAACGACGTGAAACTTTAAACTCTCAAAACAGTGCTTTAATGTCAAGTATCCCTCTTTGTAAATCAATATATGGAATTGTACCACGGAAACGGTGTTATATCGATTAGTTAGTGCTATTTCTCTTGAACCCAAACTCCAGGACATGGTGTCAAAATGGCCCTAGTATGAGTTTTCATATTTATAACATACGATATTTAGTAATATTTTCAGCGCGGCTGCCAACAGCTCTGTCCAGCCCACAGCTAGATTTATGCATTTAGCAGATGCTTACAGTCGCTTTGACTGTATACACAGTCAGTATAGCCTGAACAAACAAGCTATACATTTGTATTGTCAGTATGTGTGTTTCCTGGGAATCGAACACACAACCTTTGCGCTGCTAACGCAATGCTCTAACCACTGAGCTACAGGAACACGCGTTGGCGCGTTCATGCGCATCTCTAAGCAACACACCGAATTCTGAACGAATCCAGGGATTTGAACAAATCGGTTGAGTGATTCAGTGGCCCATTCTTGCTGGTTCATGACGAATCAACTGTTTTGAATGAATCAGTTCAATGAACGCTTCTGTGATAAAGCAGTGATTTGTCACCACATACTGGCGGCATTACTGTCATAGAGTAGGACTACCATTTCATTGCATTTTTCTATATTCCATTTTTTTATCATTTTTTCCAACAGAACAAACAGAAAACAAAAACTAAACTAAACAAAAAGCTTAGGTAGACCTTACATCCACAGCTGTCAATTTAGTTATTATTAAGATAAAATCAAAGAAATCAATAAGTTACAGGGGAAGATACATAAACATTAACAGCAATAGGCTTCTTGTTTTAAGCCCTGATGACAATAGTTTTTAAAAACAATGTAGGCAATCATGCAAAGTGAAAGAAACAGTCCAAATAGGGTGTCTATCTTCAATTAAAATTCTGGGTCCATTTTATTTCTAATATAAGGGGCGATTTGTAGTAAGCATATTATTTTAAATTGAATAGCATGTTTTGTTACACACTGAAATTATTTAGCATGCTCCCAGACTGAATCCCAGTCTTCGCTGGATATATTTAGTGCAAAATAATTCTCAAACATCTGACAAATATTATCTGTGTCTCCTAGGATGGTCAAACTCAATATAACATAAATATGAGATGAATATTTGTATCAATATTTTCTCAATTACAGACTTATCGGTATACAAAGTAGTATTTAGCCTATTTTCAATATGTTATATTAAAACATTTATATTTTTCAAATGTTATATTTAAAACATTATTATTTAAAATGTAGAATTAACACGACCCGCGGAGGGTCAGCGGCCGCGGGCGTTTGTCATATGCTTTCACCGATTTGACGTCAAGGAGGACATTCTTCTCCCTTCTGAGATTGCAAAAAAGAGGGCAGCGTATTATGACGTTAAACGAGTGCTGAGGTCCCGATCTGATGTGAAATATGGCCTGAGAGGCCTGACCGGCTTTCGAATCACACATGACGGTGTCGAGCACAAGTTTGATACACCAGCTGAAGCGATGGACTATGTGAAATGGCACTTAATGACCCCTTAAAAAAAGTGGACACAAACTGGTTGGTTGAGGTAATTTAAATGCCTGCTGGTTAAAATTAGCCGCTTGTCTTTCATTGACTAATTTAATTTCAGACTAATTGAAAGATTGTATTTTTTGTACTACCCGTTCTATTGTAGACATTTTCGTTATACAGCCTGCTTTGTCTTGTTGAGGTAAAGTTAATTAATCCTCACGGGATTTCTCGACGTGGTGCAATAATAATGAATAGTTGAGAAAATTGTAGAGTTAAAAAATCCGTTTTACTTCTCCTTTTTCTCTACTCTTTATAACAATATTTAAAAGTTCAGTTTCATGTTTTGGTTGTAACATGATCTAGAAGTTTGCAGAGTTACATTCGAGTTTCGATCAAAAGTGACTCACACGTATCATTGGGTGTTAACCCAGGGAAGCGTACACTCCGTCAAGGGTAGTGTTAGCTTGGTTCATAGGTGGAGAGTGGGTATGGGGAATAAGGGTGGGCAAGGTGGGAGGGTGTGGGGTTCTGTCTCAAAGCTGAGTTCATTTCGAAGTTCGGTCATTTTTCATAGTGTTCATTTTTTCATTTTTTCTATTAGTCTTTTTTTTCTTTTTTTTTTATATATATACATTCTGTTGGGCTCTTTTTTTCCCCATCATTTCTCTAAACACGATGTATTGGTACTGAAGGATCACAAATGTTATTCTATGTTTGATTTGAATTCACGTCCTGACTAAGAGGTGTCGGGCAAGGCAAAGGTGTTTGAGATTGTTTCCTGACCATTTGGGCTTGGGACAGCTGTGCCTTTTGTCAATGAGATCAATGACTACTGAGAGATTTAGGTTTATTGCCCTCAGCTTTGATGTTTTGTCTCAACCTAAAAAAGTCCCTCCTCCAATCCTGACTATAAAGATACCCTGTAAAAATGACTTAAGATGAGATTTTCGATGACTGCAGATAACAACACATGTCATAGAATAAAGAAATTCTGCTGACAATCCAATCCGAAGTCTCCTGGTCTTCTCTTCTGAGTTTTCTACACTTTAGAAGAACACAGTTTTCAACAGATGCTGCCGTGAACCCGGATAGAGTTCCAGCTTCCTCACCTGAAAAACTTCAAGCTCAAACAAAGATCTGCATCTTTTGGAATCCAGCGAAACTTCAAGCTGAAAAGATTCCCAGACTGATTTTTTCTCTCAACCAAGGGTTGTGGTGAGTGCTGTCTCTAATCCAAAAGAACCTAAGACCAGTGTATCCTCTGTGCCGTCAGAGAAGAGTTAACATACATCTGTAGGGTTTGTTTAACTAAATGTATCCTCTGTTCTGTTAGGCAGGGAAGTTTATCCTCTGTTAGGCAGGGAAGTTTATCCTCTGTTACAAGCAGGGAAGAGTGTTATCCTCTAAAGTTTTTATTTTAGAGATGAAAGTATCCTCTGTTCTTTCAGGCAGGGAAGATTTTGGGCATTACGTGCTAAAAATTAGTTACCCTCTGTTTCAGGCAGGGAAGGTTAGCATTTCGTGCTAATAATTTAGTTTTATCCTCTGTTTCTTGTAGGCAGGGAAGTTAAGTGTGAAGTGTTGGTAATTTGGAAATTTAACAATAGTTAAGTTCTTTTTTACAAGTGTACCCTCTGTTGATCAGAGAAGTGTTTGTTTTGTTTGTGTGGTACAGAAGAAACTTGCAAAATGGTCAGAAGGAATGCTAGGCTGATTCCAACCACAGAAAAGAGTGGTCTTGCGACTCCTTTGTGGTCAGATAGCGAATTCAAATCACTTTTAGGAGTGCAAATGAACATAATAGTCACTGAGAAAGTTAGACAAGAACTAACTCAGAAATATGAGATCCATCCAGACAAGACTTGGTCTGTAGATGAGTGTAAAAAGGTACTGGGAGCATGTATTCGCAAGAACAATGTGAAAGGCATTATCTGCTGCCACAGAGAATTTGGTTTAGCGCTCGCCACACAACAGTCTCAGCGTAACTCAGAGCTAGAGAAACAGAACAATGAGCTCCGTGCTAGAATATACACTTTGACCAAGAAATTGAACCTCAAGAAAGAGGCAAAAACTGATGTGGAAGTAAGTCAGCCTGATAACATTTACCCTGATTTACAAGCGTTTTTTGAAACAGATGTAGCTCTCCAATCAGTAACTGATGTGCCTGTAAATTCCTTCAATGTGTGTGGTGCGAGGAGGAGATCTCAGGGGATTGAGGAAACTGATAGTGTTCCTCTCAATTCTTCTGTGGTGCAAATACAAACTGTTGCCAAAGCTTTAGGTCCTAAAGATATAGAGAGACTATCTCAAAGTTTACCAGCAGCACGCACACATTTTTCTGAATTTAGAAGAACATTGATCAGTAAAATGCGTCTTTATGACATGTCGTTGACAGAAGTCACGCAGCTGATGTCACAAATACTAACTGAATCTGAATTCAACAGTTTTGAATCTGCTGTCACTTCTGAACTGCGAAATGCCAGTAAGGGTGATTTAAGAGAAGGTATTTTGAAAATCCTAAAGAATATCTTAGGACCCAAAATAGATTGGTCTAGAATTACTACCTGTGTGCAAAGGAAAGAAGAAACTGTGAGTGAATATACTGAGAGATTTTGTCAGTCAGCTGTAATCTACAGTGGAATTGTTGATGACCCTGAAAGTGTGCTAGATGACAAGGGACCCTTGGTTCGTATCTGGTCAGATGGCCTTGTAGCCGAATACAGAAAAGCTTTACCATTCTTAGATCTAACTTGGTCTAACAGAACTCTCAGAAGTAACCTAGACAGGTTAACTACATGGGAAAGAGATGCTGATGTCAAAGCAAAAGTAAGAGTAGCAGCAGCTACGTTTAACACAACGAAACAAGACAATAGATGGTCTAAAAGAGAAAGCAAATGCAAATACTGTGAAAAATTTGGACATTGGGAGAAAGAGTGTAGGAAGAAGTTGCAAGATAGTAAAAGAAATGCTATGCATAATTCTGCTCCTTCTCAGCCTGCACACAACCCTGAAGTAGTTCCGCCAGTGACCACTGAAACTATAGGACAGTTAGTTCAGGCTCTTCTAAGAGCACAACAAGACCAGGAAAAAAACTAATTATTGGGGCTGTGAGTAGCTACCTTTCCCCTGTAATCCAACACAATGACCAAAGAATTTTTGTGAAAGGTAGCATAAAAGAGAAAGAGATTGATTTTTTGCTTGATACAGGTGCAGAAATTACAGTAATTCCTACAAAATTGGCGCAAGGTTTAAACATCCCATACAAGAAAACCAAACTTTGTTTAACTGGTGTAATAGGTGAAGATTCTGTTTTGTATGAAACTCCGCCCATAGAGGTACAATTTGGCCCAAAAACTCTGACTACAAAATTACTATGCGCTCCATTAAATACAGGTGCAATTTTAGGCATGGATCTTCTGAGACAAATAAATCTAACTTTAGACATGTCCTCAGAATCTACTAGCATAAAAATTTCCTCAGCACAGATTTCTACCAATAATGCAACCCCTCCCGAGTATGTTTTCTTACAGAATCATCCAATTTGGGCTAAAGACAAGGATGATTGTGGGTTGTTGACAGGTGTAGAACCAGTTAAATTGACAGGAACTCCACCTCCGGTCACCAAACAATATCCGATTAATAAGGAAGCTATACAGGGAATCAAACTTATTGTAGAAAATTTGCTGACGCAAGGAGTGCTAGTTAAAACCAACAGTCCATGTAATTCACCCATATGGCCCATCAAGAAATCTAATGGGACATGGAGACTTACAATAGACTACAGAGTAGCCAATAAACATATTGAAAAAATCACCCCCCTAGTGGCAGATCCATCTACAATTTGTAATGGCTTACCATTAGATTGTAAGATTTTTTCAGTAATTGATATGTCTAATGGATTCTTTTCTGTACCGTTGCACTCTGACAGCCAGCCATGGTTAGCTTTCACAGTTGACTATGAACAATACCAGTGGACACGATTGCCACAGGGATTTCAAAACTCCCCAACCATATATCATCAGGCTGTCAGACGTGATTTGTGTGACCCAGAATGTCCGGTAAAACAGTCCACTATGATCCAATATGTCGATGATATTTTGATTGCCTCAACAGATCATGAGGTACATCAAACTGAATTGGCATCATTGTTGGACTATTTGCATAAAAAAGGACACAAATGCAGCTTTCACAAAGCTCAAGTTGCTAAAAAGCAAGTCACATTTCTGGGTCAAACAATTGGTGCAGGAAATAGATCCATTACACAGGATCGAGCGGCTTCAGTCAAAGCCATACCTCCGCCTAATACCATTAAAACACTCCGCTCATTTTTAGGAACAACAGGTTATTGTAGACCTTGGATTGAAGACTATGCCTCGATTGCTCAGCCTCTCTATGATTTGTTGAAAGGCCATGGTAAAGATTCAGATACTGTTTGTATGGAAGAACTTCATCTCAAAGCTTTTAATGATTTGAAGAGAGCACTATGTCAAGCACCAGCATTAGGAATTGCCCAATCTGATAGACCCTTTGTGCTTTATGTCCATGAACACTTAGGCTTTATGACTGCATGTCTAATGCAAGATCATGGGGGCAGCTTACGCCCAATTCATTACTATTCCGGTAAACTTGACATAGTCGCTCAAGGTATGGGCCCATGCCTCAGAGCAGTACAGGCAGTTCATCTAGCGCTTCAGGCTTCATCAGGAATGGTGTTAGGTCAGACTGTAAACGTAAAATGCCCTCACACAGTGTCCGCACTAATGAATCAAGCAAAAGTCACTTCTGTCACCTCCTCCCGTTGGGGAAATTGGTTAGCAACTCTCACAGCCCCGAATATTGTTATACAGCGTGCACCAGTCACGAACCCATCCTCATGTATGATGTCTGCAATGACTGAATTTGTGTTAGAGGATGAAGGCGAAATGACTCATGATTGTGTTACGCTTACATATGCAGCGACAAGTGAAATAGCAGAAACTCCCATAGAGAACGCAGAATTGGAGTTGTTTGTTGATGGTTCAGCTCAAGTTATTGAAGGTAACAGACGAGCAGGATATGCAGTAACTTCCACCACTGAAGTAGTTGCTTCAGGTCGTCTTCCAGATCATTTTTCAGCTCAAGCTGCAGAACTAGTAGCCTTAACTAGAGCATGCACGCTAGCTTCAGGATCGGTTGCAAATATCTACACAGATTCCAGGTATGCTTTTGGGGTAATTCATGATTTTGGTGTCATTTGGCAAACCAGAAAATTTCTAACTTCTGCTGGATCCCCCATTAAGCATGCTGGATTAGTGAAAGATTTAATGTTTGCCATGAAACTCCCAAAGAAATTAGCAGTGATCAAAGTGAAAGCACATCTCACAACTAATACTACGGAAGCTAAAGGTAATGCTCTTGCTGATGTAGCGGCTAAACAGGCTTGTTTCTATGCAACTGTACAAGTGTGTTCAGGTAGTACAGCACAGAAGATAATTCTACCTCCTGAATCAATCGTTGATCTGTATAAAGACGTTCCTCTATATGAAGCATGGACATGGTTAGACAAAGGAGCCACTGTGGATTCATCCGGCTGCTGGACCAAAGGGGGAAAGTATGTTGCTCCCGAATCACTGTTGCCATATTTGGCTCAACAAATACACAGTTTGGGTCATAGTGGTCCAGCAACGATGAATCACAGGTTCTCAAATCAATGGTGGAATCCAAAATTCAGAAACGCAGCCACTGAAACAGTCAAGAGATGTGTTACATGTCAGAAAAATAATGATGTACCAGCAACCATTACACCAGCAGCACATACCCCAGCTCCACCAGGGCCATTTCGTCACCTGCAAGTTGATTATATATCGTTGCCCCCTTGTAAAGGAAAAACGGACGTTTTGGTAGTAATAGACAAGTTCTCAAGATGGGTAGAAGCTTATCCAACAGGGCGCGCTACAGCTGCACATACTGCTAAATGTCTTGTCACTGATTTCATTCCCAGATGGGGATTACCAGATTGCATTGACTCAGATCAAGGTACCCACTTCACAGGACAGGTAGTCAAGGAAGTGTCTAGAATGTTGAAGATTAAGTGGAACCTTCACTGCCCCTATAGGCCACAAGCATCAGGACAGGTTGAACGATCAAACAGAACAATCAAAACCAGGCTAAGCAAAATGCATCAGGAAGGAGTACCATGGGTTGAAGCACTGCCCGCAGTACTGTGTAGTATGAGAGCATCACCTAACAGATCAGTAGGACTGAGCCCTCATGAGATTATTACTGGACGCCCAATGCAGATGCCAGGTGTGATTGATCTTAGAAATGCTGATGTGCACATTGCTTCAGATGCCCTGATCGCTTACTGTGAAAACCTCACAAAGGCAGTGCAGAGTGCCAAAGAGAGAGTTGAGTCGTGTTGGCAGACTCCACCAGAAGGTGGACACACAATCGTCCCAGGTCAATGGGTCATGATAAAGACATTCAAAAACAAGCCATTAGAGCCTAAGTGGTACGGACCACATCAAGTGATGTTGATTACAGCAGCTGCAGTATTGTGTCAGGGAAGGAAAACTTGGACTCATGTGTCACATATTAAGGTTGTTCCTCCCCCTGCAGGGATAGGATAGGGCAGACACAAGAACCAGTGAGGAGCCCAGGGAAGAACCGAAAGCAACAGGCTTCGGGGGCCAACCCTGAGGTGAAGATTTCCTCATAGGCCTTTCCCCTCCATTAGTCCATCCTTTCCTCACTGTTCTTTAGGTGTCGCAGGAATTGAGAAATAGGGAAAGAAGGAACAACCATAGCAGACTATATTTTGAACAGAGGATACAACCCTAATGTATGCAGACTCTACAAATACTGCTCTGTGCCGTTAGTTCTCTCTTGTTTGTGTTTCTTTCTTCCTCTGTGCAGATACCATTTGATGGCTGTCCTGAGATCCATATGCACCACCCTTCTCACCTGCGGATAAAGCCACAACCTCTAGAAAACAACTAGACCCATCGCCGAGCCAACTATCACACAAGAAAGAGAAAAGAAAGAAGAAGAAAAAGAATAAAAATACACAACGCAGAGACTATTACCCGTAAAATCTTCACGGACCCTAATTGCATGTTTTGTTTCTGTGTCAGCATGCAATTACATATAAACAACACAGAACATGTACTATTTGCCTGTAACGATTACAAGTTACAAGAATTAACTTTTAAGTGTCTAAATTTGTATTTTTGTGAGAGTTATTAGAACTCTCAAAGAGGGGATTGAAGGATCACAAATGTTATTCTATGTTTGATTTGAATTCACGTCCTGACTAAGAGGTGTCGGGCAAGGCAAAGGTGTTTGAGATTGTTTCCTGACCATTTGGGCTTGGGACAGCTGTGCCTTTTGTCAATGAGATCAATGACTACTGAGAGATTTAGGTTTATTGCCCTCAGCTTTGATGTTTTGTCTCAACCTAAAAAAGTCCCTCCTCCAATCCTGACTATAAAGATACCCTGTAAAAATGACTTAAGATGAGATTTCGATGACTACAGATAACAAGACATGTCATAGAATAAAGAAATTCTGCTGACAATCCAATCCGAAGTCTCCTGGTCTTCTCTTCTGAGTTTTCTACACTTTAGAAGAACACAGTTTTCAACAGTACCTTTCTTTTAACACAGTCATATGGCAAACTCTTTGAGATATGTCAGCTGGAACTGTAAGGCTGTTACCAATCCTGTTAAACGCAGCCGAGTCTTGAACCATCTGAAGAGCTTAAGGGCAGACTTTGTTTTTTAGCAAGAAACACATCTTCGCTCTGTTGACCACTTTAGATTAAAAAGGGATTGGGTTGGACAGGTTTTCCATTCAATATTTCACTTTAAATCTAGAGGTTGTGCAATCTTAGTGCATAAATCTGTTCCGTTTGTGGCCTCTGACACTATTGTAGATCATAAAGGAAGATACATTATTGTATCCTGTCTCTCTTTATGTCCTGGAAATGTCTCCCTCTGTCAATATCAAAATTGGAAAATAGCGTATCACTAATGTAAAAAGACAAGATTAAATGGCCATTTTTCATTTAAAGGCATTTCATTATTGAATTCAGTGATGTCATGGTCCAGCTCAGTTCAGTTGAAATAGTATCTGTGCAATCAAGTCGGTGATGTCGCTGGAAATGAAGTGTCCCCAACTAAGCAAGCCACCAAAACTCCATCGGTGACAGAACAGAGAAAAAAACTTTGGGAGAAACCAGGCTCATTCGGGGGGCCAGTTCCCTTTTGCCCAGACAAACCAGTAGTTTGTTCCAACGGCAGAAAGTCAGACCACAGAGAGTCAGGACCTCGGTTTAACATCTCATCCGAAGGATGGGGCTTTTTACATTATAGTGTCCCCGTCATTATACTGGGGTGTTAGGACCCACTCAGACTGCATGTGAACAACCCCTGCTGGCCTCACTAACACCTCTCTCAGCAGCAACCTAGTTTTCCCAGGAGGTCTCCCATCCAGGTACTGACCAGGCTCAACCCTACTTAGTTTCAGTGGGCAATCAGTCTTGGTCTGCAGGGTGATACGGCATCACTGTTTATAATGAATTCTGTAGTATTTTGTCATGCTACTCGTGTCCGGTGTAGACACGGTGTAACATCTCTGTTACATATGTAACCCTCGTTCCCTGAAGAAGGTGAGTACCGTGTTCCACGCCCACCACGGGACTTGGCCATGGAGCCAGTGCTGAAGCGGTGTCATATGGAGCAGACCGAGTGGAACTATCGCCACAGTTGCAGCCATGTGCCCCAGGAACCTCTGAAAAAGTTTCAGTGGGATCACCGTCTTAACTGATAAAGTCTTGAGGCAGTTTAGTACCGACTGAGCATGTTCCTGGTTGAGGCGTGCTGTCTGGCTGACCGAATCCAACTCCATGCTGAGAAAAGAGATCATCTGCGTTGGCACGAGTTAGCTCTTTTCCCAGTTGACCCGGAGACCCAACTGGCTGAGGTGCCTGAGCACCAGGTCCCTGTGTGCGCACAACTGCTCGTGAGACTGTGCAAGTATGAGCCAGTCATCGAGGTAGTTGAGGATCCGCACACCCTGTTCTCTCAGGGGAACAAGGTCTGCCTCCACGACTTTCGAAAATAAGTTTCTGTGTCAACATCTTGAACGGCATTTGAACAGAACAGCACGATTCAAAACTCGCAGATGCAAGATCAGTCGTAACCCACTGCTTTTCTTGGGCACAATGAAGTAAGGGCTGTAAAACCCCGACCTCATACCGGCTGGAGGGAATGGCTCTATCGCATCCTTCACCAGCAGGACTGCAATCTCCGCACGCAAGACAGGGGCGTTGACGTCCTTGACTGAAGTGAACCAGATGCCCCTGAACTTGGGGTGACGCTGGGCGAACTGAATCGCATAGCCGAGTCTGATGGTCCGCAGGAGCCACCGAGACGAACTGAGGAGAGCTAGCCAGGCTCTAAGAGACCGACTGGCGGAAAACAGTGACCTGGCCGAGGGCCTGTGACGGCAGGAGTGTGAAGTGTAACACTCACCTGATTCCTCCTCGTGTGGGAGGAAACGCAGGAACCCGGCTTGAGGCTTGTGACAGCCCGGCGTGTGACTCGAGTGTTACAGCCCTTACCTGGTTCCACGAATGGGCAGGAAGGGTGCTCTTGGGCAACCCACTGCTGCCTGCTGGTGAGTGAGGAGGAGGGAAGTGTTTCTGTGATGCACAGTCCACCACTCTCCTCTTCTCGAGACCCAGAGACTGAGGAAACTGCTCTTTTAGTGATGTTTTGGGTACCGCTAGCTGCTGGGCCAGCAGGGGAATACAAACAAAACTAAACAAAGTTTCTCCACCCGGCCCTTCTCCAGGGAAGGGAGTGGTGAGGTCACCATCTCCAGACAAGTAGTCTTCTCCATCTCTGATTCGCCCGTCTCAAGGCCTCTTGCACTTGAGCTTGCCTCCAAGTTTGGCAGAGGCCTGGACGGGCTGGGCGTCCTGCCTGCAACCGGCTCCACGATGCTGCCTGGTGGAAGGCTGCTGCGTGGGAGCGGGGCAGCTGCAGGGGGGGCACCCACGGCGACGAGCAGGCTGAGGGGCAGCAGCCGTAGTGGAAGCAGCAGGTTTCCTCCGGTGCATGATTTGTTTGATTGCCTCAGTCTGCTTTTGTGCTGCCGAAAACTGCTGGTCAAAGCTCTTGACAGCGTCGCCGAAGAGGTCTGCAACACGTGAGCATTCAGGAACTGTACCTTCTCCTGCTCCTTCATGTCGGCTAGACAAAGCCAGATATGGCCCTCCTAGACCACAAGCGTGGACATCGTACGACCCAGAGTCTGTGTGGTCACCTTCTTCACTTGGAGCGTGAGGTCCATCACAGCACACAGCTCGTGTTGAACTGCCAGGTCGTGACCACCCTCGTGCAGGTCTCTCAGGGCTTTGGGCTGATGGACCTGCAGTAACGCCATGGCGTGTAGGACAGAAGCCGCCTCCCCAAAAGCTCTATAAGCACCGCCATTTAGGCCTGACGAATACCTACAGGCCCGTGAGGGGAGACACGGCTCACCCCGCAGAGGGGTGGCGGCTGTTGGACATAGTTGCATGGCCACAGACCGCTCCACAGAGGGGATGCCCGTGTACCCCAAAGCGGCTCCACCATCGAGGTTGGTGAGGGGGGAGGAGCCACAAGATTTGTTTCAGGCAGCAAAAGGTGCCCTCCATGATATTTATAAGCCCCTCACGCACTTCCGGGAAGAATGGTACTGGAGGGGGGCACTAAGAACCAGCGCGACCCCCACTCGTCCAACTTTGAAGGAGAAACCACTCGTCCAACTTTGAAGGATCGGGATGCGATGGAGGATTCCACATGAGCCCGACATTCTCGGCGGCCCAGGAAAGCATAGTCGTCATCTCTGAGTCTGGCTCGGACAATGCTACCACACACAAAGGGGATAACGCAGCCAAGTCGTCATCTCCGGAGAGAGTGAGCTCGCCCTTTGATACAGCGATTTACATCTGGTCCTCAGGGGGAGCACTGAAGGAAATGGGTGGTGTAACCCGCTCTGCAGAAGTCCCAGCCCAATCCAACGGCACCCCCGCCAGCAGCGGAGTGCTTAAGGGTAAGGAACTCCACTTGGGGAAGCCCTCACCGTAATCCTCAAATCACCTCTGACTTCACCGTACACAGCGCCGTCCTGTGTGCCAGGATGAACGGCAGATTGCTTTAGAGGCAGAGGGACCCCGCCATGTTTGACGTGGCAGAGTCTATTATGCAACTCTGAGATGGTCATGTCCCCACAAGAAGAACATTAACTACCCACGAAAGCTTCATCAGCGTGCTGAATGCCCAGGCACGTGAGGCAGCAATCGTGACTGTCCTGAGGCGCCAAATAACAACCAGGATCTGATGATTGACAATGTCAAAAGCGGCAGATAGATACAGCAGAATGAGGACTGATGATTTGGAATCGGCTTTTGCAATTCACAAGGCTTCAGTGACTGAGTGTAGTGCAGTCTCAGTTGAATGGCCACTCCTGAAACCTGTCTGTTTAGCATCCAGTTTGTTGGTCAGTGAAATAAGCAATGAGACCTGGTTGAAGACAACTCATTCAAGTGTTTTTGCTATGAATGGAAGGAGAGAGACAGGTCTGTAGTTTTCTATTAGAGAAATGTTTAATGTAGGTTTTTTGAGCAGTGGGGTTACCCGAGCCTGCTTGAATGTAGTGGGGAATATGCCTGTGAGGAGAGATGTGTTGATAATGTGTATGAGTGCTGGAAAGAGTGTGGGAGAGATTGCTTGGAGAAAGTGCAAGAGGATTTGGTCTAGAGGACATGTTGTAGGATGGCTAGAGGGTGAACTTTGGATACTTCCGCCTCATTGAGGGGACAGAAAGAGAAGATGGGAGGTTGAGCAGTGGATGTGGTTGGCTGGAGGTCCTGTGTGTGTGCAGGTGAAAACTGACTACTGATTGTTCTAGTTTTGTCTCTGAAAAAATTGGCAAAGTCATCAGCTGTTATAGAAGTGGTGAAGGGGGACAGAGGAGAGAATTAAATGTTCTGAAGAGATTACGCATGTCTGGAGTGCTGTTGATCTTGTTGTGGAAATGTGAGGATTTGGCAGTGTGGACTTAAGCAGAGAAAGATGAAAGCAACGATTGATACCTACTCATGTCTGGCGAATCGTTTGATTTGCGCCATTTTCTTTCTGCCGCTCGGAATCCTCAGTAGATGCTCTAAAAATGTGGCACTGCCTCTGATTGGGGCTGGGTAAGAATATTGAATATTCAAGTAATGTTAATTTGACTGTTTCGGAGTAGTTTGCTGAAATCACATATTTGGAAATATTGTAAATCATATTATCTTGCATTCTGTTTTTTTCTCTTTTTGTTTTATTTAATTTATTGGTAATTTATTTTGTGTATAATAACATAGTTTATCATCCTTTGTTTGCTGTCATCTGAATTCATTTTTGTTTTTTTATTGGTATGCTTTCCATGTAAACGTTGTTTACCTTGTTCAGGATAAGGTCAAACTTTGAGGTCCAGCCAAATATGAGACTATAACTTGAATAAAGAATCCTTGATATATAAATACAGTGCATTATTGTTCTTTAATGTAGAATTTTATTATTATTATTATTATTATTTATAAATGTTATTTATTTTCAGTTGCAATCCTTCATTTTCACCTTACTGCGTAAACTTTCTATGTCTGTGCTAAAACGAATGCCTTTGTGTAAGTAAAAAAATAGCATGCATACCTTATTTCAGAAATTGCTAGTGAATTTAACAAATTGGTTTCAAATTAAACATTTAATTAAATGAGGTAGAAAGACTGAAATAGTATTTTGTTGTAAACTTACTCTAAAATATAAAAATAAAATATATTCTCAAAATATAATATATTTTGGCCAGCCTCTGCCAGTAGGTTAGCTGGTGAGAGTGAAGTCATTTGAGGAGGAAACGATTCCTTTAAGCCAAAAATCATTAATCTTTACAATCTAAGTCAAAGTAAACTGCATACTGCACGGACAAACAAAACCTTGCTTGAAATTGTTCCTGCTCTAGCAATATACTCTAGAGCTTTTAGTTCATCTTTGTTAAAGTTTGCGGTAATTCATAAGTAATCCAATTGCTAATATTTTGCTAGAGAGTAATAAGATTCTGAAGCAGGAGCTAGCAGCTACATCGCTCCATTGTATTAGAAATAGCAGACTTTTGTCCTCAAAATCTAGACTCTTGGGTCATTTTATCACCTGTCTGAGTTCATTTTCATCCTGATTACCCCTGTTGTTCCGTATTCAGACTTAGTAATGTTTTCAGCACCTGCTAAATCCATGAATATCTGCTCCCCATGCAAGTGTCAAGAGTTCATTATTATAAATTAAGCAGCAGCTCATGTTGGCAGCATTTGGTGCTTTTTTTCGGCCTGGGAGTAGACCATTTAGCAGATGGCGCTGAGCATTTCCATGGCAGGTGTTCAGAAATGCAACAGTTTTCAAGCATTAGCTCGATTACAACAGGATTGTAATCTCTTTGAACATCATAATCCATTTGAGCATCACACATTCAAATGGAGTATTCTTGCACCACTTGTCGTGTCTAGAAAAATGTCTGAAAGTTCCCCTCACTCTTTTTTGGATCAGCTGGTTTCGTGGTCTCCCAGTCAGGCTATGTCTCTGCTATTTTAAATTTTCTCTGTTAGGCACTTGATATCTTGTTAGAATAGACTAGAGACCAGCTAGATGACCAGCGAAACCATCAAAATATTAGCTTGGTCAGGCTAACTAGTCACCTTCATTTTTTTTAACAACATTCGAAAATTCTTACATTTTACAGGATTTTTCCACCTCATAAATAAAATTAGCTAATTTAGTCACCCTGTTTTCACCTCAGTCCTGAAAACAGAAATATCTGATCAGATCATAGTTGCTTTGCTCTTCTCATACCATCTATGAGCTTTTGTGTTACTAAAGCACTATATTACATTCCAAAGGGCTCTGGTATCAGCCCCAGACTGAAAAACTGAATCCATATCTGGACTGACTGAGCCAGATTGCCATGGAATAGAACAGTTAAACGAGAACCGTTTGACCCAACATCCACATGTGTGTTTTGCATGGTTTTTGAAGCATCAGTTTTGAGCATTTCATCTCCCTTTATATGGACTCACAGAGATGGGTTATTTTGCAAAAAATCTCAGTTTTTGTTCCACAAAAGAAAGAAAGTAATACATCTGTCATGGCATGAGGGTGAGCAAATTATATTTTCATTTTTGGGTAAAAAAAAAGAAAAAAGAAACGACGTAAATCAACCATTTTAAAAACAATCAGAGACTTCTGCCAACTGGCAAGATAGCCAGTACTCTAAATGTAAAGATATTCCAAGCATACTATTGTTTCTGACTGAGATAGATAGATAGATAAACATTCAAACAAACCCAATATTAATCAATTTTTCACATTATCACTACACCCCTGGAATTGCAACATTGATTTGATTTCCTGTGTGTTTCTGGTTTATCTAGGTGTCCTAACAGTGGGAGGGGTTCCTGGAGCGCTACGAGACGAGGCCTCTTGCAGCTTCGCTCACCTGCTGTAGATATTTGCTATGTCTCATTAGCTTAACACCTGCCTTTGCCTACCTGTCTGTGTCTCGGCTTTGTAAATGGGCAGCACCCCCTTGTGCCACGGAGAACACACTGTATGTTCACAAAGCGCCTCACGGATGGTGGTACAGTAGGAGCCTTGAGGAATTTAAAGACGCAGCACAGGACAACGAGGCACCTACCCTGTCTGAGACTGAACCGAACACAGGCTTTATTGGGCTCCACCAGTGATTCTGACCTGATCCGAGACTGTGAACCTAACTGCTCTGTGAAACGGCTTTCTGCTGGAAGATGTTTTTGCAGCTCATTTTTTACAGACCAAAGAGGAAAAAAAAATGCCTTGATTATATGAGCATGGACTAAAAGACAGACTTGAAAGGGAAAATGTAGGCAAATAATATATATATATATACACGTGTGTGTATATATATATATATATATATATATATATATATATACCTAATTGTAGAAAGAGAGATAGATATAGATATAGAAAGACTGCTATACAGCAGTTGTCTACAAAGGGAAACGCTGATGTGGAACATTAAAAAGACTGGGTCAACCATTCCCATTTATCAAAATCAGAGGAGAACCTTTAATACTTTACAGACATTTCCTTGATCTGAATCAACCACTGTATTCCAAGGATAACAAGGATATAGATACTGTACACATAAAAACGTCAACACATTTAATTAGCATTTTTCGGTTAAATGGAATGTTAAATGGAAGAGTAAGTACCCCATTGCTAATAGTCAGAAAATATTAAAAAGGAACATAAAAAATGTAATTTCTGATTACCAGGAGTGAAATATGTCATTATATGTATTTTGAAAGGCCTATGAGTTATATATTTAACAGTTTTATATGTTGTACCTTTGTAAAGAACCTTATTTAACATGAATAACATTGTGGAAATGACAGATATAGAATGTGGGTAATGCTCTGCTCCATAACGCAGTCGTCTTACTGTTTATGTTCAAACTCAAGTAGCAATTTTCCTTTTACATCTTCAGAAACATGACCCCAGGTTCTTAAAAAAGGAAGAAAATGGACAAAACACAGACAAAAAATCAATGATTTATTGCAGAAAAGCGAATATTCAGTTCCACATATTACAGTCATAGAAACTGCTTTTAGATTTTTTTGTGTTGTAAAGGTTCAGAGAAAACCCATTCTGTTTGGGTTTTCTGGGATTGATTTTTATGCTTGTGTTCGTTTGCACAGTGCTCACCTCCAAGTCTTGACACCTCCAGAGAAAGTTCAGAAAGTCTTAGATTCATTTTCATCAAATACTTTTTTATCATAAAATATTTTAAGAATAAATTAAATAAGTGAAAATAAGTTGCTACAACAAAAATGTAATATGTTTTTGGCTGTTTCTTTACCTTTTTTAAATGAACAATGCCTGGTTTGACAGAGATATGTAGCAATCTGCCTTTGGAGGCACGCATAATGAATTGATTCAGATTTGAAAGGAAGTGAGGAGACTGAGCGGTGAATTCACTAAACAGTGCAGAATGCTGTTTTTTCTTTCTTTCTTTCTTTCTTTTGTTTTTCACTAAGCACCTGCATTCCGGTTTAACCGGATGAGATAATAATAATAATAATTTAATTCTTCTAAATTTGGGAGATCATGCAACATAACTTTTATATATATAGCTTTTTTAATGTCTGTGTAAATATTTTATTGATCATTAGCAGCAGTAGTTCATCAGGTTATGAAGAAAAGTGTTATAACCAAGCATGTATCAAGAAACGCTGTGATGATGAGCACACTTTGAGTTAGGTGTCTAAATTACAATGGTGAAGTGATTCAGTACCATCCCAGAATTGTATGCTAAATTTTGGAATTTTACAACCTAGAACTGGCCTACAAAATTGCGAATTGCCATGTAAACTGAATTCAGTACAGATTTTTGTGGGGCGTGTTGCGACTTTATTCTCCTGTTTTGTATAATTCCCTTGCTAAAACAACGAGGGAATAGTGTGCAAAAAAGCAACATTATTAATAGGTATAATTAATTCCCCCATTGAATGTTTCATTAACGCAGTAACACTTGAATTAGATGTGTTGTTGTTGTTGCTATTGCGTCTTAGCCCACAGACAGGGGACATCCTGAATGGATGGCCTGTCCATCTTGTTAATTCTTGTTTAACTGCTGATCATTTATAAAACTTCATTGGTAAAAATGTATCAGTATATATTAATAATATATGAATACTAAATTTATAATAGTGTATTAGTACTAAATGACATGCTGTAAAGGCATTGTTGATGGTTAGTTCATGAGACCTAATGCGTTAAATAATGTTAATCAACTGAACCTTATTTTAAAAGCGTTACCCTTTCCCCAATTAATAAGTTGATTAATTTTATTTCTTTCATTGGCACTTCATAGGAAGTATTATGTAAATACTGTAGTATCAAAATACCATGGTATTATCATCTGATACTATGACTTGGCACCGCAACAGTATTTTTTGTAGGGGAGATTTCAGAATGAATGCAGAAGGCAATATCTGTGAAACACCCAAGCAGTAGGCTAATACAATGAAAACAAGAGACAGCTGTATTTTAGACAGAATGCACTTGAATTTTCACTGACAGTTCAATATAACTGAGTACCGAGTCAATCAGTACAAACAGTCTATCATTCAAAGTGCTCACGCATTCACAAATATATGACATACAAACACATTCTGTAAAATACGTCATGTCATCAAAGATCTTTGAATACGAAATACAAGCTGATTAATAAGCTTGTATTTCATAATCACTGCTGGCAGTGATGATCGAACCAACTCTTTGTTTCAATAATCTGCTGATTTCCATGTCAACAATGAAAATTACTAAATTATTTTGGGTAATATAATCTTGCCATAGCTTCCATGGAAGATCTGACTGATGCTGGGTCATACCAATTATGTATTACATTTTAATGTCCCAGGAATCAAATCAATCATGTATGTATTCATTCATTCATAGGTTTAAAAGAAAAGAAAACCTTCCTGAGGTTTTATCTCCAGGTGCCATGCAACAGGCATTGTTTGTTTGTTGGTTTTAGAGTTTCAGCGTTCTAGGGGTTTTGAAGGTTAAAGATATCTTTCAGGTGATTCTTCATTTCTCCAAACTGCAAATATTTTCAAGGAAATGTAGTCTTTTATTCATAATTTTTATATAGGTGTTTCACTTTCTCAGTATCACTTTCACTCTTTTGCAAATATCCATCTAACTAACAAAACAGGTCCCTAATTACATCATCCTTCAGGTGAAAATAACATCACTAATTTTGTCAGCTAATTTATTATTCCTTAAAAAAAAAAATAATAATAATAATTACTATTATTTTTATCAGAAAAAAATTTAAAAAGTGATTCCTAAGAGCAATGCTATATTCAAAAATAAAGATGTCTCCCAAAAAAGGCAACGTGCTCCACAGATAGGCAAATGGTAGGTGTGTGTGTGTTCTGCACACTTCTGATGGTGTAGTTTAGTATATTTTGTGTGATCAGACAGATTACACAGCATTGATTTTAATTGATTTGGCCAAAACAAAAATATACATCCATCTATTCAAAATACATCAATGCATCCTTTACAAATAATCTCTATTCATTATGAGTCAGTTTGTTTATTTTTATTTTCCCATTAGAGTGCAACACTTTTCATTTCAAAAGCAAACATTATATAAATGTTCTATATAAAGAAATTAACGTACCATAATAATAACTAATCACTACACTATGCACTTATATCATGCACTGCGCCTAATGTTATACATTTTATAACAGTATTTGTGTGTTCAGCAGAAGAGAGAAAAGCATACAGGTTTGGAACAACTTGAGGGTGAGTAAATGATGACAGAATTTCCATTTTTGGTGAACTATCCCCACGAAAATTGCAAGAAGTGTACAATTAAATTTTTTGTTTAAAAAGTTTTATATTTGAAAAAAAAGTGCACTTTTACTTTTAGTTTTCAGGTTGAACAAACAATGCAAACTATTTTTACTATAAAATGGCATGGAATAGTGCATATGTAAGGTGACCGGGAGGGGACATCTTTGGTTCATTTAGTTTTGTTGTGGCCACGACAAATTAAGGTCGTGGGAACGTGATATTATGTCGTGGAATTCATCACCAAACACCAATGACTTGTACATTCATTATATGGACAAAAGTACTGGGACAACCCCTTCTTTAGAAGAGAAAAAGGCACTTCCAAACTGTGGAAACAAAGATGAAAACACAATTCATGTACTTAAAAATTGTATTTCCACCTCTGTTGCAACAGTTTTAAAGTGTATGAAATGACTGTACCCATATACAGTATTGGGCAGTAACTAATTACTAGTAATTTAGTTACTATAACAATATTAGTAGTGTATACTAGTAGTGTAACTAATAAGATTTCAGTAATAATATTACAGTTGCTATCATAAAACAGCTTAGTTACTTATTTACTTTTGATGCCTCAACTTAGTTTAAAATCCAATAATCAAATCATATATTTATTTTCATAATTTTCACGACTTACACAAACATGTGATGTCCCCAGTGTAAGCTTAGAATATAGAAAACCTTACATTCAGCAGATAGAATTATGGCATGATATTGATGTTTCCAGGGGAAAAAAAGATGATCTGAACACTGTTGTGTAAGTTGTGGCTTTAATTTACTCTGGCATTACATCCCACCCACATCCCTCTGATCAGCATGTGTTACATTATATTACTATAATGAAAATATAATTTTGAAAAATCGAACTGTTTCTTACAAATTTATGTGATTTGATAAAATACATAATGAAATATAATCATATATGGGTAAAGGATAAATTACAATAAGATTCAAGCTACACATGACAATTAATGAGATAAATACAACACTTCTACTTGAATATAACTATAAATCACTATTGAGTGTTTGTAATAACTTCTGACTACGAACCAATTTGGATTTTGGTCAAATGATGAGGAAGAAATATGGTATTATGAACATTCTAGAAGAATGTTATGTGGAAGATACACAGTTACAACTTCTGGGGTGTGTGAAGAAAAAGTAATTTAACTAGTATTTTAACTAATTACTGTTGCCAAAAATGAATAAGTAAAGTAACAATATTACTTTTGAAATAAGTAACTAGTACTGAGTAATACATTACATTATTTGAGTAACTAGCCAAACACTGCCCATATGTACCCATATGTCATTGGTGTTTGGTGATGAGTTTTTGGCTCAAGGTCTGCATTTAAAGTCACACCAGAGGTGTTCAGCTGGGATTAGGACTTGTCTTTCTGCAGACCAGTCAAGTTATTTCACTTTGATCCTTGCCTTATACACGAGGCGCTGTCATGTTAGAGTAGAAAAGGGTCCTGTCCAAACTGCTGCTATAAAATTAGAGGCTCAGAATTCCCTAGAATATAATTATATGCTTAAACATTAAGATTTGAACTCATGGAAATTACTAAAGTAGTCAAACCTTTTAATGAAAGGATTTCCCCTATATATATATATATATATATATAATATATATATATATATATTGGGGAAAACCTTGATCCAGGGCAGCTGAAAAAACAACAACAAAAACAGACTTTTACTGGTACCATTTTTTTGTGTGTATGTGGTGGTGGTGCCAAGTCTACTAAATTCACAGTGCCACAACAAAATACATTTTATTTCAGTTGTGAATCTCCAATTCAAATTGATGGTGATTAGAAAGACAAAGGTGTCAGAAAAAAAATAAAATGCAAAGACAATAACTAAACAACGTTACACATTATTATTAAAATAGAAACTGGGTAACCTTTCTATGCCATGCTTTTAAGTAAAACTTGGTCACTGAAAACAAAATCATTTTGGAAACTGCACTGAGAAATCTCTAGTTCTCTGTTAAGTGCACAAGTATATCTCTCCTGTATCAAAGCAGCCACTCCCACAACCAAATATTATTTACTTTGATTGATAACATTATCTGCTGAGTAAAATGATATATTGTTTACAATATAAATCGAATTAAGTGCTCCCACTGCACTGCACAAGAGCGATCAATACATGGTTTGGCTGTCGCAGCTGCTTCCCATAATACATGCCTTCCATCACTAATATTTTCAACCTCTAAAACTGTCTCTCCATTTTTTTCCTCTACAATAATCAGCCCCTGCCATTAAATAAAAACAAATAATGCTCCTGATTGCAATATTTTGTTTCCCCCTTATTAATTCCAACTTAAAATGTGTAATGCAGTGTTTAGTCATTAAAATATAAATTTTCAGAAAACTATTTAGAGTTATTATTAATCTGCTCATTGCTCATGTTTAGGGTAACTGTCCCATCAGTTCATGCTAAAGACATGATACCTCAAACTCTGTGATAAAGTTATTTAAGCCAGAAAAAAAGACAAGATCTAGCCACAAAATAAAAAAAAATTCTGATTGATAAATCCACATTATTTATATTCCTATTATTTATATTTCTTTTTTTTATTTTTTTTACTAAAAATAAATAACCATATCTAAAAGAATGATTAACATTCATTAATATTAATTCAATATTCCACTTCACTCAGAAACAAGTATCAGTAAGGCCTTGTTACAGTATAATTATACAATTAATTACAGGGTTGTTATAATAATGTGCACTTACTACACAGTTAGGTTTGGGGCTTGGTTTAAGGTTAGTTGCATGTTAATATGCACAATTTACTGTTATTAGTATATAGTAAGTACAGTAAGTACATATAACATGTAACAAGGAAACTGTAAAATAAAGTATTACACAACGATTAAGCTGACTTCCAGTTTCCACAGATTTGAACAAGAAATATAAATTAATTGCTCATTGCTAGTTAATGAATAACACTAACTAGTGGTTGACTAGGTAGTAACATTAACTATTGTAAAGTATTATACATATGTGTAAACATAAGTTAATGCACATTTCAATGTATCCCAGTTGCAATCCTTCCTTTTTATATCCATCTTCATTTGCTGCCATTGCAGTAACCTTTATTATATTGACATGACTGCATTAAATTACTGCAAGATTTTAGAAAATAGGAATTGCCTACACAATTTGTATAAAACAATGGTTAAATATTTAAATTGTCTCATGGTTAACATTAACCAATAACCTGTCTAGTCTAGTTGAAATAATCTTAAATGGAAAGTTGTTTCAGATTATTTTTATTACATTCCAGTAAAAGTTTGATGGTCACACTTTAGTCTAGGGACCAATTCTAACTATTAACCTCAATAAACTCCTAATTTGTTGCTTATCAATAGTTAACAAGGTAGTTGGTACGTTTAGGTACGGGGTAGGATTAAGGGATCTAAAATATGGTCATGCAGAATAATGCATTAGTAAGTGATTTATAAGTACTAACAAATAGCCAATATGCTAGTAATATGCATGATAATTAACTAGTTAATAGTGAGAATTAGTTCATAAACTAAAGTGTTACCCAACAATAATTCTAAATCTTGAAATGCCAAATTTAAAATAGAACCAGGAATATATATTACATTAGTAAATTGGGTAAATGTAGATTTTATGATGACATGAAAATACAATAGTCTATCAAAACATCAGAAAGTTTTGTTGCATCTGTATTAAATGACCCAGTAAATACTAGGACATTTTGGAAATGGCTTCCAGTCCTCCAGGAGTCCTTATCTAGGGCTCTGCATAAATTAATTATCCTCCGAGTGTGGTTTCACATCTGCTCATGGCTGTGTTTGGCCCTGGTGAGTATGGATGGGCTGCCTACATGTAGTCAGAACAGCAGGGACAAAGTGGTAGATGGCTTTGTCATGTATCTGCCTGGAGCTTTTATTCACTACAGAACATATTTGCAACACAATGTCTAAAAATTCATACAATAATGTCTCCAGTGTTGCTAGTTGAGCTACAATGTTATATTACATGCTTCACAAAAGAGAAGCTTTCTGCTTTATAAATATGATTTTTTTAAGTATCTGTAATTAGATATACAATATATGATTATTAGAAAACAAAAGAACAAATTATGGACAACAGAAAAAAAATGTAGAGAAAGTGAATGGTTAGGTGCTCTCTATTCAGTAATTTATATTTTATGTGAGTGAGTGCAAACAACATATGGGTAAGAACATGCACTAATATTTTAAACTAATTGTTTAGCTATTTGTAGTGACGCTACTGCCCAACACTGAATTGCTGATTCCTCTCCATCACCACGTCTATGACAGGGTTAGGGTGAATGGAAGAGAGCGAGGACCCCAATCGCTGGAGGAAAATAGGCCTTTATTAATAATAACAAACAAAACAAACAAAAACCACCCCGTAGGGGAAAAACAGACTGGCTGGCTAGCAGGCAAGGCAGGGCTGGACAAGGCAGGACACAGACGACATCTAACATTAGGTAACGAACCCACACGGAACTGCAAACACGGGGATATTTTAAAGGGAGCAAATGAGGAGGGTAACGAGGGAAAACAGCTGGGGAAAATTAATCAATAAACAGGTAACAAGATGGGTGGGGTCAAGACAAATTGACATGAGAGCACATGGCACACAGAAAACTAGGACAGAAGCCACGTGCTCACACAAAACAAAAACACAAGCACATGGCCAGCAAACAAATCACCAGCCATGTGCAAAACAGGACATGAACACGCAGCTAATGAGAAAACTCATAAGCCACGTGTTCACACAAGACATGACAACATGAAAGCACGCAGCCAATGAATATACAAGCTGCGTGCCACACAACACAAGATATAACACGAATGCACGCACACTCACACAAAGAGACAGAACGTGGAGCGTGAGTGTAAACTCTTTTTTTCCTCTTCAGCTGAAGCCTTTTTATAATCACGCAGTAAAACTGCACATCCATTGGTTCGTGCAGTACTAAAAAACGAACCAATTGCTTTGTGGCAGCGCGTGAGCCTATGGCTATGAAGCCACCATAGCCCGCCAAAACGGGAGGGGCGTCTGGCTATATAAGCGGCTTCGCCGCCGCATCTCAGATTTCTTCTCTTCAGCGACGAAGACCCTTCTTTGCATTCCTTGAGCCTCAGAGCACTCTCGTTAAAAAACGCCCTGCTGCTAGCACTGCTGTCCGTCAAGTGAGTAGAAGATCTGCAGGCCCTATCCATCAACCCGGCTTGCCTGGAATTTGGACATAACGAATTCGAGGTCGTCCTGAAACCAAGGCTGGGTTATGAACCCTGACAGTCAATTCTGTCTCTCTCTCTTCTATTTCAATTTCCTCTTTCCCATTCTCTCCAAGGAGAGATGAAGGCCTGTGGTCAGTTGTAATAAAGTCTCAATATTGTGGTTTAAGGTGGACTAATTCACAGACACACAAGCAGCTGGAGAGCTAGCCTGCTAAACGAGAGCAATGACCACCCAGTACGAGTACCTTTCAAACTCATTTACATCCTGTCAGCTTTCATTGCTGAAGGGCATGATGAGAAAGGACTGAATCGGGTCTGAATGCACACGAGACAGTGGCCAGGCAAACCTGTACTGACCTGAATCAACGCTCACCAGCCTCTCTCTCATCCAACACTGGATTTTAATCAAAAGTGCCCTTAAGCCCACATTTGTGTGCTCTTAAAACCACATCATTAAAGGTTTTAAATTATGAGATTTGAGTAAATCTAGGGGTTGGGGGTTGCATGCTCCTTTGCATTGCAAATAAAATAATAATAAATCTTAAATCTTATCAAAGTCTTTAAAGAGCACGTTTGAATTTAAACATGTCATTTAAAGCTCAATGGTCATTTAAACTTGTTAAACTGGTTTTACTTGATGTTAAAAAATAACAACTTAAAACTGAACACACTGACACATTTTTTAAGCAATTTAAAACAGAATAATTACAAAATTACTAAAACATAAAATGACTAAAACTTAAATTAAAATTAGTCAAGTCACCTTTATTTATATAGCGCTTTTAACAATACAAATTGTAAAAAAGCACTGCACAATATCAAAATATACAAATTGTGTCCATAATATAAAATTACATGATTTAACACTCAATTATCAGCTGAATGCATTTCATTATTGAATTTAGTAATGGAATTGTCCAGCTTAGTTCAGTTTAAATAATATCTGTGCAATCAAGTCGATGATTGTGCTGGAAATGAAGTGTCCCCAACTAAGCAAGCCAGAGGCGACAGCGGCAAGGAACCAAAACTCCATTGGTGACAGAATGGAGAAAAAACATTGGGAGAAACCAGACTCAGTCGGGGGGCCAGTTCCGAGTGTAAAAATTAACATGGAAGCCAAGAAGAAGAATAAGTTTTTTACATTTTACATTTATATTTTAACCACTGTCATGTGACTGGGGATTTTAATGCTGTGAAATCACATTAATCACAATGATTCATGTTCCCTTTTGATATTTTACTCGTACTGCATCGAAGACGCTTGTATGGGAAAAACTCTTTTTTTCCTCTTCAGCTGAAGCCTTTTTATAATCACGTAGTAAAACTGCACATCCATTGGTTCGTGCAGTACTAAAAAACGAACCAATTGCTTTGTGGCAGCGCGTGAGCCTATGGCTATGAAGCCACCATAGCCCGCCAAAACGGGAGGGGCGTCTAGCTATATAAGCGGCTTCGCCGCCGCATCTCAGATTTCTTCTCTTCAGCGACGAAGACCCTTCTTTGCATTCCTTGAGCCTCAGAGCACTCTCGTTAAAAAACGCCCTGCTGCTAGCACTGGTGTCGGTCAAGTGAGTAGAAGATCTGCAGGCCCTATCCATCAACCCGGCTTGCCTGGAATTTGGACATAACGAATTCGAGGTCGTCCTGAAACCAAGGCTGGGTTATGTACCTAAGGTGCTCTCCACTCCGTTCAGAGCCCTGGTCATAGCGCTTTTCCGTGCTTCCCCCCTCGACAGGTAGCCAGGAAATGTCCCTGCTCTGCCCCGTCAGGGCCCTGAGGGTATACATTGAGCATTCTGCCTAATACAGGAAATCAGAACAGCTTTTTGTTGTCTTTGGTAACTGGGCCAAATGTGGCCCTGTTACGAGTCAAGGTATTTCTAGGTGGTTAGTGGATGCTATTACACTAGCATACTCCTCCTTGGGTTTGCAGTGCCCCATAGGAGTCAGAGCCCATTCCACCAGAGTCATCCCCTCTTCCTGGGCACGGTCCAGCGGGGTGTCCATTTTGGAAATTTGTGAGGCGCCATCCACATTTGTAAGGTTTTACAACCTGGATGTCCCTGCCTTACAGGCCAGAGTAACTTCTGCTAAAATAAGCTATTTTATGGGTTCACTTGACCAACATTTCTCAAGCCGCTCCTTCACTTGGTCAATCCATACTATATGGACGTCAGTTATCAATTTATGGATTTGATTGTTGACGATTTGGCATGATCTTGGATTGTTTGGTTCTTCAAAGATCATCCCGGAGTTGCTGTCATAGCAACTTGCTGAAATAGGCTTATTTCATGTAAACAGGATTAGATTGCGGCTTTATAAGCGGTGGTGATACGGGAAGTCTGTTGCACTTGCAGCCATGTCTTGCCCGTTTTTACGAGAGCAACCTGTTGTGGAAGGTGCGAGGATAATATGCAGAGCTTTTAGAATTAATCGCGTTTTGCGACACAGACAGGATCCATTAGCACAGCGCGATAGTGTACTTTTGGAAAGATATCGTTTTTCACGTGAGGGTGTCATTTACATAATTAATTTGTTAGAACCTCATATTAAAAGTTCGACTCGTCGGTGTCGGGCTTTAACCACAGCACAAACTGTGTGCATCGCGTTGACATTTATGCATTTACATTTATGCATTTAGCAGACGCTTTTATCCAAAGCGACTTACAGTGCATTCAGGTTATACATTTTTTTGTCAGTACATGTGTTCACTGGGAATCGAACCCACAACCTTTGCGCTGCTAATGCAATGCTCTAACCACTGAGCCACAGGAACACGTTGAGATTCTTTGTGAGTGGCACTTTCCTGTACACTATTGGGGATGCGGAGAACTTGGCCAAAAGTGCTGTCTGTCGTGCTAATCGTAAATTTTACCTGGCGCTCAAGCAGTTTTTAGGTGTTTTTGTAGTCTTTCCAAGCCACTTAAGACCCCAAGTTATAAAACAGTGCTATTTCGCAATTGCAGGTACATTCTACTTGTTAATGAAGATCGTGTGAATATGACCACACTAGTAAATATGAATCGATTGTCCCCCAGGCTTCCCTAATGTGATTGGTGCCATAGACTGCACACACATTCATATCAAGGCCCCACCAGGCCCCAATGAAGGGGATTTTGTGAACCGAAAGGGGGTTCACATTATAAATTTGCAGGTGAGTTACTATCACAATTCTTAATATGTTATATTGGTAATATATACAATGTATTCCATATATGTATTCCATAAGTATGCAGTTAATTGACTACAATGTATTAGATGGTGTGTGACTCTATGTGTCATATCACAAATGTGGAAGCCAAATGGCCAGGATCTGTGCATGATTCAAGAATTTTCAGAGAGTCACATTTATGCACATTCTTTGAACGTGGTAATGATAATATTAATGTCATACTCACTGTATTACACACACACTTATTGTGGGCCTAACAGAACTGCATTTTACCATTGTACAGGTGATTACGATGGGATCCTGGTTGGAGACAGGGGCTATGCCTGTAGGCAGTATTTTATGAATCCATTCCCTGACCCCAACCCTGGACCACAAACCCGTTACAATGCAGCTCTAGCCAGGACAAGGGCACGCATTGAAATGACCTTTGGGCAACTAAAGGGAAGATTCCAGTGTCTGAAAAGTCTGAGGGTTGCACCTGACAGGGCATGCGACATTAATGTCGCATGTGCTGTATTACACACAACATTGCCACCATTAGAAAAGAGAGGACCCCTGTGGTGGAAGTGCAGCCTGATGATGACCTCCAGCCAGTGCACTTGGATCAACCTAGTGGCAGAGCTGCACGGGACAGAATTGTGGAACACCATTTTTGAGAAAATTTTTATAAAAATTAAAACAAATAAAAAAATAAAAAAGACAAGGCAAATATGGATTCCATGCCTCTTATTAGTTGTTCTTTGAGGAAAAAAAAAACAAAAAACATTAGGGTCATCTTTTGCCTGCAAAGAGATATTGTTATGCAAGGTCAACAGTAGTGCTCTGTGTGAAATGTTTTTTTAGTACTTACTCTGAAGTTCCTTTTGCAGCAACTCTATTTCTAGAGCAATTTTCTTCTTCATTAGCTGTTGGAGCTCTATTTCTCCCTTCAATTTTTGTTTTTTTAAATGCAAATATTCAACCTTATGCTGTAGGCTTTGTTTATAGAGGGAACGGATGTCACCCTGTGCCATTTGCAGAGAAAATAAATTAGACTCAACACATACAAAAAAAAACTGAAAGTAAAAAAAACAAACATGCAACACTGTCCACCTCTGTATCAGTTCTCTGTGCAGACTCCCTCTCTGCAGGCCTCTGTGCAGACTCCTGCAACTCATATTGCGGTCAAAAATATAAAGGACATTAGTTGATACAAATTTATAGGGTATATTATATAGTGCATTTTTATGTGTAGTTATGCACTTACAGGTACTTCCTCCAAAGGACACTCATCCGAGAGGGTCTCTTCACTGTCCTGTGCAATGAAAATAAATGGTATGACAAAGTGATACGGTGTCTCCACTATTGATATTGATTTCACTATTGAGAAAACAAAACAAAAAAACAACAAAAAAAAGTACAAGTCCACTTACTGCACATGCTTCAGCCGCCACTTGCATGGGAACTGGTAAAAGTGTGGGTGTGTTATGTAAAGCTGCACAGAAATAGAGAGAGAGAAAAAAAAAAATCATTACAATGAGGTACACAGGAAATGAAACATAGCAACTTTTTTTTTCCATTTACTCAAAGTAGGTTTAACTGCCTTCCTTTCATGTCAATGCAATTCAGCATTACTCAAGATTTACCAGTTGAAGAGTGTAGCTGACATTTGGATTACACCAAATGCAAGGTAGCTACCAATTATTTTACAGTAGCCTATACAAAGTGAATTAAAAACCTCTTTACCAGTAATGAAGGTGCTGCTGCTACTGCTTCCTGGCTGTGGGTCTAAGGAAGAGCTGCTCCCAGGGATGCCCTGAACATTGGGTCGGTTCATTGCCGGGGTGTGATGTGGGGGTACAGGACCACCGCCTGTTTTTTTTTGCTCTGCCTTTTTCCTAGTTGCTGATATAAACAAGCATATAATTTCACAGTCGTTTAAAACAAAAACAAAAAAAGACTAAGAACCACATATGTAGTTAATTATTACCATTTTGTAGAATATTCTTGTATTTCACCTTTACTTGTTCCCAATTTCTAGTGGGTCCTGTGGTGGCTCTAAAATGAAAGATTAAAGTATGAAAATGTTTAATGTATATATACTGTAATAACTGATTGAAAACATCTAACACAATCACTACTTACGCTTTTAATTTGTCTGCAAATTTTTGCCAGCCCTCTCTCCTGGCTTTTGCAGCCTTTGAGGTGTTCCTTGTCGTTTTTATTAAATTTTGGAACTCCCCATAGCCCTCCATCAAGAGTTCTTGTTCTGCCGCTGAGAAAAAGTGGGCGCGCTCTTTGGCCATTGTGGGCAACCAATAACAGCGCTGCTGATCAGTGTTTCTACTATCGATACATATCCCCTTTTAAACCAGCGCATGAACGCGCAATGATCTCAGATAACTCAATCCAGCCATACTAATCATCAACAACAGGTGCGTTCGAAGAACCTAATTAGTCAGATAATGAGTAGCTGGATCATATCATCTCGGATGTGTCTTTTGATCTCGGATGTAATAAGCGACGTACGAAGAACGGACCCCAGGACGGTAAGAAATAGAAAAATCAAAACCACCGAAAAAAAGAGCCCACCGGGCCTGCTTAGAATTTAACCTTTTGGCGGACTAGATGTATTCAAGATTCTTGTGGTCGGTCCAAATGACAAAAGGAAGCCCCAAACCCTCCAACCAATGACGCCACTCTTCTAAGGCAAGCTTGACAGCTAGCAACTCTCTGTTACCAATATTATAATTGCGCTCGGCAGGTGACAAACGGTCAGAGAAATACGCGCAAGGATGCATCTTGCCATCCGCGGAGGAGCGCTGGGATAAAACCGCACCACCTGGATGTGGTTCACTTGACCAACATTGCTCAAGCCACGATGAATCAACCTCGACCACAAACTGCCGGAACGGATCAGGGGCGACAAGGATGGGCGCTGAAACAAAGCAGCTTCTCAGTTTGGCAAACGCAGTCCCCGCTGCGCTGGACCACCTGAACAGAGTCTTGGTGGAGGTTAAGGCAGTCAAAGGAGCAGCTAGCTGGCTGAAATTACGAATAAACCGCTGGTAAAAATTGGCAAAGTCCAGAAACCTCTGCAGGGCCTAGCGGGAATCTGGGGTTGGCCAATTCACCACAGCCTGAACTTTGTCGGTATCCATGCGCACCCCTTCAGTCGAGACGATATATCCTAAAAAAGGAACAGACTGTGCATGAAAAACGCATTTCTCCGCCTTGACATAAAGCCCATTCTCTAACAGCCTCTGAAGCACTTGCCTAACATGCTGGACGTGTTCCTGGAGAGTGTGAGAAAATATCAGTATGTCATCCAGGTAGACATAAATAAACTGATCTACCATATCCCTCAACACGTCGTTGACAAGTGCTTGGAATACCGCGGGAGCGTTGGAAAGACCAAAAGGAAGAACAAGATATTTAAAGTGCCCCCTGGGGGTATTAAAAGCAGTCTTCCATTCATCCCCCTCCCTCATGCGAACCAAATGATAAGCGTTACAGAGATCCAATTTCGTGAAAATTCACCGTGATGCTGTTCAAACCTCGATAGTCAATACGGGGGCGGAGAGAGCCATCCTTCTTTTTCACGAAAAAGAACCCCGCACCAGCTGGAGAAGAAGGGCGGATGACCTTGTCAGCTAGAGAATCAGAAATATATTTCTCCATAGCCTCCCTTTCCGGAGTGGAAAGTGAATATAATTTGCCTTTAGGCAGAGATGTACCTGGTCATAAGTTTATAGCACAGTCATAGGAACGATGAGGAGGTAGAGAAGCAGCCCGAGACTTACTGAACACTCCCTTTAGGTCAAGGTACTCACATGGCACATTCGACAGTTCCTTCTGTTTATCCTGAAACACAAAACAAGACACAGAAGAACACGCATGACAATACTCGCTCTAAGCGAAAACAGAATTAATGCACCAGTTTATATGGGGGTTATGGAGCTCCTGCCAGGGATGCCCCAAGACCACAGGGGCAGAGGTGGTCACAGTGAGAAGAAAGTCAATGTTCTCTGAATGATTACCAGAGGTGATGAGTCTTAAAGTTACAGTGGTGTGCTTGATGGAGGGTAAAGGCTGACCATTTAGCGCAACCACGGATATGGACTGGTAGAGTGCAACCATGGGTATCTTGAGACTGTGAGCGATATTGATGTCTAAAAAATCACCCTCTGCTCCTGAGTCCACCAGAGCCTCACAGTCATAAACCAGTGAATGCAATTTCAGCTTAACAGGAATATGAGTGGCTTAAAAAAGGATTTAGTTAGTGTTATCCCACCCGTCAGTAACCTCTTACCTACTGGCGGGTACTGTCTTTTACGGGACAGTGCAGAGCGATGTGGCCGGCAGCTCCACAATACAAACACAGACACCTCTCCCTGCGTCTCTGCTTCTCCTGCTGTGAAAGACGGGACCTGTCCATTTGCATAGGCTCATTATTCGGAAGATACATTGCCGTCTCGCCAGGGATAGATGAAAAGTGGACCGGTGGACTGACAAACAATCCTCTAGGTGTCCGCTGGCCCCGCCGCCGTGACCTGGTATCCACCTGAATAGTCAGATCTATGAGCTTATCCAACCCGGTAGGTAAGTCCAACGAATAAACCTCGTCCTTGATAGACTCAGAAAGCCCATACAAAAACATGTCCCATTGCGCTTCAGAATTCCAGCCACATTCCGCAGCCAGCGTGCAAAACTTAATAGAGTAGTCGGTTACTGTGCGATCACCTTATCGTAGCTCCACGAGAAGTCGCGCCACTTCTCTGACTGAGGCAGCGCGATCAAAGACTTTCTTGAGCTCCTCAGAAAATGACCGGAATGAAGCACAGCAAGGAAGCCTTTGTTCCCACACAGTAGTCCCCCAGCTAGTGAGAGCAGAGTTATAATAAAGGCCACTTTAGATTCCTCAGTGGGAAAAGACGAAGGTTGGATAGAAATGTCCACAGAAAATTTTGCCAAAAATGAGTGGCATAACTGGGGTTCACCAGAGTAAAACGCTGGAGGTAGAAGGCGGGGTTCAACGCAGCCGGCAATCTGGTCCACAGGAGCAGGTGAATATTGAATTGAAGCCGTCTCATTCTTCAATTGCTGCAGCTGAGTAGTTAATTCTGAAACTTGAGTCACCAAAGCCTGGACAGCACGACCTGTGGCCATCATCTGATCCTCCTGGCGCTCCATGCGTGTGTTGCTCTTTGACAGAACTTCTCTCAACTCTGCCATACTCGCTGGATGCATAATGGTTGGTTCGTTCTGTCACAATGAGTAGTCACAAGATCCGAGTGCGAGTGAAAATAGAGATTTATTAGTGACTGCAATGAGAGAGAGACGACAGCAGTAGGAATTTCCAGCCGAGATCATAAACTCTCACAACTGCAGTGAAGAGATTCCCAATCAGTGCAGGTAAATCCAGCGTGGAAGCAGGAATGATCCAACCTGGCCGGACAAGGATCAGGAGAGCTGACAGAAAAACAAGACAACATAAACGAACCAACAAACACACAATGAATCGCCAGCTAGATAAAGGCTACGCAAATGAGCTGCAGCTGTGCACTCTGATTAACCCTCCAGCTATGGTGCTAGGTGATGACAGACACACACACACACACACACACAGCGGACAGAGACGCAAGATGAACACACAGAGCCATGAACCGTGACAGTTCAGGTACGCTAAAGAAATGTAATAATCAAATTTAAAATAACTGCATAGTCTTCACTGTATAAATTAAATGAAGTTTAGAAACGAAGTTTATAAACTAAGTTCGGGAGGAGCACGTCAGATACTCAGGCTAATTAGCACAGGTGGTACACAATCTAGGTAATCAACCCTTGGACATAAATACAGCTGTCTTACCTCCATCTAGTTGACGGTTAAGCAGCATCCCTCCACCACCCCTTCTCCACCAATATCACTAGAATTCTAATCACACGGGGGGGTTCACTGGGTTCGGGCCTTTCCCGGCTAGGAGCCCTCCCCCAGGACAGCACGCCTACAACATATTACCATACACGCCAAATACGCATTACGTTTATCGTGCTAGTAGATGTAAGTGTGAAATCGTGAAATAGCCTGTAAATTAATACCTTTTGAATGTTACAAAGGTTATTTAGTCAGGAGCAGTGAGCACTTAGCTTTACTGCATTAGATTTATTATTAGTTTTCTTTCACTTTAAGAATGAAAGCACAGATTTAATATACTGAAACACATGCCTTTTTTTCTCCACTGTTTACATTAAGACATATGCTTTTCTTAACCTACTGTTTACAAGGATATTAGCCAAAACATGCATTTTGATGTAGTTTTGTCTGAATTTATTCATCTATGCTCAAAAAAGCGGAGTTGACGCGGCTGTCTGTGTGTGCGCGCTTCAGATGTGCGTGCAGCAAAATGACTCTTGACAAGACGAATAAATTAAATACAATTTTGTGCAGACTAAACTTTTATTTGTTAGCCTAACTATCTGTCTTTCGTCAGAAATGTGAACAAACAGTGAATATATCGCTGGAGCAGGTGGGTGCGGAATAAAACCTTAAACAGTCCCGCAAATTAGAAACTTACCGAGATCTACCAAGTGAAAAGTAAATAAATGATAAAATACATATTAAATAAAATAAATAATAAAAAACGCTTGTTGGGATGTATCTTTATTGCATTCATTTAATAATAATAAATAAAATATTTGTTTAACATTATTCACTATTCACGACGCCATCAGTAGTTCCTCTGTAAGAACAAGCTGTTTGGAGCGTCTGATGCCTGTATGAACACCACTGATCCTCACAAACTTCTCCAACACATGCGAGCATCCGTTATAAAACAACTACGTGAATATACTGAGCTGTATTCAAGCAGAAATATGATGTTAAAGTGATCGAGAGCGCATATACACGGTTCGTTTGCTCGTCATTTATAATGGACATAGCGCACACCTAATGCACGATCGTGTCACTATAATCAGCTTTACCTTGATTACAATAGTCATCCGTCAAAACTTGTGGCTACTAGTGTGACACTGGCTTCTTTTATCCAGCGAGAGCAGTAGTTTGTGTATCATGTGCTCATACAGAGTCTTTGAGCCGCGATTTAGTCTGCATTACACACAATGAGAAACGGTTTGCTGCTCCGAAAGACAGAATATGTAGAGAGGTGGTACTGTTATTTATTTATAGGCTATATATTTTTTTACATGACTTATCATGCAAGTCATAATATTAGTGAATATATTATATTGTAGTTTTATCTCTCGCCCCCCTGGTTGAGAAACACTGACCTAAAGCCGATCTCCCAGCATTGCTTTCGCGATCAATCTATTAGGCAAGGCAAGGCAAGTTTATTTATATAGCACATTTCATACACAGTGGTAATTCAAAGTGCTTTACATAAAATAAAGTGAAATAATCATTCACAGCAATAAAAACAAGGAGTTAAAAATAATAAAACAAGGAATTTTAAAATGATATAGAAATTGATTTAAAATGAGATTTAAAACAGTTAAATAGAAAAGGATTATACATAAAAAACAATGCAGTCAGTGCGGACGTAGCACAACGCTCATTCAACAAATGCACAGCTAAATAGATGAGTTTTGAGGCTGGATTTAAATGTGGCTAATGTTTTAGCACATTTGATCTCTTCTGGAAGCTGGTTCCAGCTGCGGGTGGCATAATAGCTAAAAGCGGACTCCCCTTGTTTTGTGTGAACCCTTGGTATTTCTAACTGACTCGATCCTAATGATCTGAGTGGTCTGTTAGGTTTATATTCAGTGAGCATATCTGCCATATATTTAGGTCCTAGACCATTGAGTGACTTATAAACGAGTAAAAGTACTTTAAAATCAATCCTAAATGTGACTGGAAGCCAGTGTAAGGACCTGAGGAATGGTGTGATATGCTCAGATTTTCTGGTTCTAGTCAGAATCCTGGCAGCAGCATTCTGGATGAGCTGCAGCTGTCTAATGGTCTTCTTTGGAAGGCCGGTGAGGAGAGCATTACAATAATCCACCCTGCTGGTGATAAAGTCATGAACAAGTTTCTCCAAGTCATGACTGGAAACAAAACATCTAATTCTTGCAATGTTTTTGAGATGATAGTATGCTGATTTAGTTACTGCTTTGACATGACTACTAAAACTAAGGTCTGTCTCCAGAATCACCCCAAGATTTCTGACTTGATTTTTAGTTGTTTGACCCCTAGAGTCAAGGTATGCATTCACCTTGAGAACTTCATCTTTGTTTCCAAATGCAATGACTTCAGTTTTCCCCTTGTTTAACTGAAGAAAGTTTTGGCACATCCAACTGTCAATTTCATCAATGCATTTGGCAGAGGGAATCAATGGGGCTATAATCATTTGGAGATAAGGCTAGGTAGATCTGGGTATCATCAGCATATCTGTGATAGGCAATTTGGTTCTTCCTCATTATCTGACTTAGTGGGAGCATATACAGGCTAAACAAGAGCGGAGCAAGAATTGAGCCTTGTGGGACTCCACATGTCATGGACGTCCACTTAGACTTATGCTCTCCTATACTCACATAATAACCTCTCCCTTCTAAGTATGACCTGAACCATTTGAGTGCCATCCCAGAAAGCCCGACCCAGTTTTCCAGTCTCTCTAGAAGTATGTTATGATCGACAGTGTCAAACGCAGCACTAAGATCTAGTAGTACCAGCACTGATATTTTGCCAGAATCAGAATTAAAGCGAATATCATTTATTATCTTAATGAGTGCTGTCTCTGTGCTGTGATGCACGCGGAAACCAGATTGAAAATTATCCAGGTATCCATTTGAGTTTAAGTAGTTGTTCAGCTGATTAAAAACTACCTTTTCAATAATCTTACCTATGAAAGGAAGATTTGATATTGGTCTATAGTTGCTCAACATGGTGTTATCAAGATTGCGCTTTTTCAGAAGGGGCTTAACAACTGCAGTTTTCAGAGAGTTTGGAAAAGTCCCAGAAAGAAGTGAGGTGTTCACCACTTCTAAGATATCTGCTTCTAAACAGTTAAGCACACTTTTGAAAAAAGATGTGGGAAGTGTGTCAAGATAGCAGGTTGACGATTTAAGATGCTGTACTATTTCTTCCAAAATTTTGCTATCAATTGTTTTAAAAACAGACATAGTCACTTCTTTTTGAGATTTCTGTCAAATCTGTGTGACCTCTGTATTACAGGAAGATGTGCCAATCTCCTTCCTGATATTACTGATCTTCTCTGAAAAGAAGGAAGCAAACTCATTGCATTTGCTGTCAGAGAGCATTTCACTGGGAATCTGACTTGGGGGGTTTGTCAGTCTCTCAACAGTAGCAAAAAGAGTGCAAGTGTTGTTTAAGTTACTGTTTATAAGGTTTGAGAAGAAGGTCTGTCTAGCTGTGGCTAGTTCCAAATTGAAAGCATGAAGGCTGTCTTTATAGATGCTATAGTGTATTTCAAGTTTCGTCTTCCGCCACATCCGCTCAGCTTTTCTGCATTGTATTTTCATATTCTGAACTGCTGTTGATTTTCTACAAAATGATTTTTGTCTGCCATTCTTCTTGCTGACCTTTAACGGTGTAATATCATCAATAACATTCTTACCTTTTGAGTTAAATGAATCCAGGAGAAGATCAACAGAGTCTGCAAAAATGCTTGGTGTTAAAGATATTGCCTTCATAAATAGCACACTAGTGTTCTCATTAATGCATCTCTTTCTGACAGAGACAGATCTAGATTCAGTGGTGACAGAGATCAATATATCAAAGAAAATACAGAAGTGATCAGACAGAGCTACATCCTTAATGACAATGGATGAAATGTTTAGACCTCTACTGATGAGTAAATCTGGAGTGTGTCCACAATTGTGTGTGGGTCCATGCACATGCTGAATCAGGTCAAAAGTGTTTAAAACAGTTATAATTTCTTTTGTAGTTTTGATTTCAGCATTATCTATGTGAATATTAAAATCCCCTGCAATACCAAAACAGTCAAACTCTGAGGAAATCATTGATAATAGTTCTGTGAACTCTTCAACAAAGGCTGGAGAGTATTTTGGAGGCCTGTAAATGATGATAAACAGAATGCGTGGGGCACCTTTCAGCACAATAACTAGATATTCAAAAGACAAGTACTGACCAAATGACACTTGCTTGCATTGATAAACATATTTAAACAGAGCAGCTACACCTAGACCTCTCCTAACAGTCCTGCAGACACTTATACAATTAAAGTTAGGAGGGGCTGTTTCAGTGAGGACTGTTGCACTGCAGTTGTCTTCTAGCCATGTTTCGATTAGAAACATAAAATCCAGGTTGTTTGTGGTTATTAAATCATTGATCACAAATGATTTATTTTTTAGTGAGCGAGTGTTTAAAAAAACTTGATGGAATTACATTTTGCCTCTACAGCAATCTTAGACTGATGCATTACAGGCCGCAGATTAGATGGGTCAGCCGTATGGCTTGAGAAGGCCTTAGACCTTCTATCACGTGCTAAAACAGAAATAGAGAAGGCTACAGGCATACTGGGTTCCCGCTTGTTTTTTAAACGTTTGTGAATGTTGCTGCTAATATAGCGGGGACCCGACACATATCACTGAGAGCTGTTATCAGTTGTTTTTGGTTCACCTACAGCAGATGGAAGAGGGTTTGGGCCCTGACGTTGTGGCAGCGGTCGGAGAGCTCTCACAGGACGAGGCAGGAGAGCTGAGCCTGCAGTTTTTGGTGGTTGGGGGGCCCGCCGTTTTTTAGTTGATATCTGGGGGCTTGCAGAGAGTTTGGTCCCAGCATACACCAATTCCTCAATTTTCTGTGAAAAGCTTAGAAGTGGAGATGCTGGAGAGAGGGATAGTGTGTCTGGTGAGCGGGGCTCTAGCTCTGGTGTTTCCGGTGACTGTGATGTGTTGTCCTGGCTTCCCAGGCTGTTTTCCAGAAAGTCGTCCTTGGGTGCTGAGTCTTGGAGCTGTTGTAATACGTCACAGTTTGCATGTGATGAGCTCTGTGGGCAGGGCTCAGACGGGATGTCCATGAGCAGTGCTTGTTTTGGCTGTGTGGCGTTATCAGTATCCTTGTGGGATTCTTCAACCACATAATGACTCGGAAGCTGATATGAAGTCCTGTGGTCACTCATATTCTGTCCAGGTGAGTGTGTGAGTGGATTGACACACACCACTGAAGGATGACAGAGGGAGAAATAGAAATTGTCCTTTAGCACTCTTGCACCAAGTTTGTTTGGGTGGAGGCCATCCAGTTTAAACAGTTGTCTGTGGCCCCAGAAAATATTGAAGTCGTCGATGAAGTTGACTCCTTTTGTACTGCAGGTTCTTTGTAGCCATGTATTCAGCCCAAGCAACCGTGAAAACATGTTAGTTCCCCTTGCTGGGAGTGGTCCACTGATGAACGACTGAACTTCAAGTCTTTGAAGTGTTTCAAAGAGTTCACTGAAATCTTGCTTTAGCATTTCTGACTGACCTTTCCGAATATCATTCTTCCCCACATGGATGATGACTCGATTTGCAGTCTTGTGCTTCATCACAATGCTCCGAAGTTCCTTGTTCACATCAGAGACGGTTGCTTGAGGAAAGCAGCAGGTAGAAGTAGTCCTGGTACTGACGTTTCTAATAATAGAGTCGCCCACTATCAGAGTCCTGGGCTCGGCTGCGCTCTGAGCTGAATGCCGCTGTCTGCTCGACCTTGAGCGTTAGTAGCAATGTTAGTTGCTGGCTGATTCGATCCAAGTTTTGTCATATTTTGGGATTCCTCATCCACATTCATCAATGCTTCAAATCTGTTCTCAAGATGTATAGGGGGTTGTAGAATACCAGTGCTTACAAGTCTTGCCAGCCGTATCTGGGGTAGAGGATGCTACAGCAGCAATACGAGATACTCGTGACAATCTGCTGTCTCGAGAGCCTTTGGGTCTCGCTCCCTGTTTGTGCCATCGATTAGTCCGTCGATCAGTTTCGGCTTGTTCCTCTACACTTGGTATAAACTGTTGAGATTCACTAGATTCACAGGACTCACCGGCTGTATGCTGAGGGGGTCCGTGGTGACCATCTGCTGTATGTTCCGTCTGTTTTGGAAGTCCAGCAAGTAACTTCGTTTCAAGAACCACAATCCTTTGTAGAAGTTTGTGGCAGTTCATGCAGCAAGTAGGCCTTTTCTCTCATCTGTTTGAATGTAGGCAGCTGTATTTTTCTGTCTCTGGAATGTAAACTACTGGCAGTGGGAGGCAAAGAGTCCTCTTTTTCCAAAAAAGTTGTTGTTTGAGCACTGTGCTGATCTGCTGAAGTTAAAATCTTGGAGAGATCTGAGAAAAGAACAAAAATGGGGAGCAAAGCGCAGAGCAATAGGCAAGAGCGTCCGAACGGTAGTAGAGCCGGAAGTGAAGATTAGGCAACCCTGATCTATGTGATGTAAAAAAAAAAAAAAAACCTTTCTCATTTATTTGGTACCACAGTATTTGCTGATTTTTATTTTATTTAAACACTGCTTGATGCAGAATTACCGCTGATATTAAAGTCAAGGTAAAATACGCACGGCGCTTACAGGCTATTTCAAACCTATGGAAAGCGAGGAAAACTCAAACGACCCCCCACCACGGTGATTCCGTTATATCCGGTGTGACATCAGGTTAAATAACTGGTAGGAAAATGTCCTCCCTGTCACAACCCTAATATATATATATATATATATATATATATATATAAGTGTTTATTTTTATTTTATTTTTATGTAAAATCTTGTGAAAGTTTTGTGTGAGGGGTAGTTTTGGGGTAAGGAGATAAAAATACAGTTTTTACAGTATAAAAATTATTAGCATGTCCCCATAAAACATGGTGTTTGTGTGTGTGTGTGTGTTTATGAAGACACAAATTTGTATAATGATATGGGTATGACATAGGTATTACAAGGAGAAGGTGATTTATGAGGACATTTTCATAATTCCCCATAATTCAAAACGCTTATAAATCATACAGATGGAGTTTTTTGGGGGAAAGTAGAAATGTACAGTCTCCTGTGAGGGCTAAGTTTAGGGCTTGTTTTGTTTACTGTGTGGAGACGTTGCTGAAATCGTGTTTGGTCTCGTACTGTATCGCGTCCCTTGTCAGTGTCGGGCGCTTGCTTGGCCATTTATTGAGATTAACAGGAAATTGTGTTCAGCTGAATTGGAGTAGTATTTTGTTAGATGGGTATAAAAAGATGGGTATTTTGTTAGATGGGTATTTTTGACATTGTTCTTTTTTTAGGAATACCAATAAACTACTGTCGTTTGATTTGTTATCTATTTACATTTTATATAAATTATGTATGAATTCATTATGTCTTTATAGGTATTTTCTTTAGTTTTAGTTTTAATAAATTGTTAGTTTAGTACTTGAACATACTACATGGAAATGAAATAACATATATATATATATATATATATATATATATATATGGGTGTTTGGCGTAGTGTCATGTTAGAATAATTTTTATACTCATACCTTTTGTTGTTTTAATATTTTTAATTGTGTTTAGCTTTATTTTTTGTTTTCATTGAATTGTTTAGTTTTGAAATGTTGTATGCATTTGTCATTGTATTTAATTTCTCAATTTTCTTAAATGTGTATATATAGTATTTATATCGTTTTAACTTATAGTTTTAGTTACTTTTTCTTATTTGTAAGTCGCTTTGGATAAAAGCGTCTGCTAAATGACTATAAAGTAAAGTTAAAGTAAAGTAAAAGTTTAGGTGTAGGGCAATAGCACATATAGTTTGTAAAGTATAAAAACCATTACGCCTATTTAGAGTCCCCGTAAACCATAAAAAAGAGCATGTGTGTGTGTGTGTGTGTGTGTGTGCGTGTGTTTGTCTGTGTGTGTGTGTCAAATTAAATGTGGTGTCTACTCTTACTTTTGCAAACAATTAATTAGAATAATTGTTGTTTTAATAATTAAAATTATGATCCATATCATTAAACCTTACAGCAGGTGTCAGCAAATAAATTAGTCATCAGGCCCAAAAAAATTGCCACTAGATGGCGGGACAGAACATAGTCAAAGGATAATAAGTGACTTATTGGAACTCTGGTGTGCAAACTTTTCTTTCCTACCACGTCCACATGACAAGCTAATAGCTTGATTGTCAGCATTATAATAGCTGCTTTTTGCAGTGCTAATTTTGTTTATGATGTATATAATTACGTTTTCGTCAGTTATTTTACCTACGGATCGATGCATTTCTTATAGATTTCTGCTCATTTGAAATCGGATACAGATGAAATAGCGCTGTAAGATTGCATTTGTTTGAATGCATTATTGAGAGAGCGACTGCATGTGAACAAGTGTTGTAGGACTTGTTTAAATCATGCTTTCAGCTGAAAATGTTCAATATCTAGACTAGAAGCAACAAACAAATTCCTGTAGAACTTAAATTACCGCTCATGTCCATTGCCGTCATGATATAGCCTTCACATTCTTTCTGATTTGAGTGATCTTTCTCTATCAAGCTGGCTAAATATTAACATGTGAATTCTTGCTAAATATGCAGTTATATTATGGGTCGTTGGCATGAATTGTACTTGTGATGGTGGTAGAGCGCTCTTGGAGTGAGTGAAAACCATGACGCTCCGACTTTTAAAAAATCCGCTCCTCGATCCATTCAAAGTCACACCGCTCCACTCTGCACTCCGCTCATACTCTGATTGTGAGTAACTGTTGCTGTCATGACAGATTTATTTCAGAACCATCCGCTTTCAAAATAATCTGGCTGTGGGCGTGGGCCAGATATAATTGCTGGTGGGCCAGTTTTGGTCTGCAGGCCGCCTGTTGCCGACCACTGCCTTACAGCATCCTTTTATCCTGTTGATATTTTCCTAAATCTATTCTAGTGGTATTGTGACTATTGTCTCCATCATCCATCGCAATTAAAATCACTTTAACTCACAGTCAAGTTATAAGCTACGAGTGTAACATCCTCCATGAAGCAAAGAATAAAATTAAATTATTAAATCAATACATTGTTTAATGAATTTTTAACGACCAGCAGAACTATAGGGCAACAGAGAGCTCTCCCAGAGCTTTAAATCTATCAGTGTGATTTGAGGACTGAGCTCAGGGAATGTACGTGGCTGCTGAACCACAGGAGTTAAGTGTCCACGACGGGGGTGCATCTTTGCTTCACATTAGGGTCCAAATGATGTTTGAAATGTTTTAATCAAATCCTATCTTTTCAATAGTCTAATAATGCATGTCTCACAGCGTGAAAGTGCATCCTGCAGGCCCCGAGGGGCACAGGATTTGTATTGAATATGAAGTCATTGCTTGGTCTCATGAGGTGCAAGAGCGGAGTGTCAGCTATTCTATACATTTAAATGATCTGATAAAAGTGTTTGTGCTGATTTAGCCTATTCATAATAACCTTGCTGTGCTGTTCCTTTAAATTCCATTTGCCTCTGGGTTTTTCGACTTTATGGGCACTTTTGACCCTGAGAACTTTTGTAAAGTGAACTCTTTTAATACACATTCTCACACTCTGACTAGTTTATCTGTCTGCAAATTATGTTTAAGAATGGATATACATGCAACAATTTAAAGTCCCCTTGTAGTGAAAATCAAGTTTTTTTAAGTTGTTTATTTTTCTATGTAGTGCTTTTTATTTGCTTTTTGTCAAACCATGTGCCAATCCATTACCAACATCATTGCTATTTTTTTTTTCTTTAAAACTGTAGTCTCCCAATGGCAGTCCCAGAAATGCCGTTTGAAAAAGCCGTTGGTTTGCTATGTCACAAAATTCAATAACCAATCACATCAATGGATAGATTTCCAGCAAATCAAATGCAAAGAGCATAGCATAGAGATCGCATGCAAAATATACCAATAGGATTACCAGCACAAACCAAAATTAAAATAGAGAGAAAAAAAAACGAAGCTATGATTTAACGTGCATTTAGAACTGCTAACTGCTAATAACCTGTACTAAAAGTAGGCCGGTGTAAGACCCACCGCTCCCACATTGGCGTCTGCACTTCACTCGCTTTGCTCGTCACCAATTGAGAATCACCTGTACGATTGCTCGCGGAGAGACTTTAACGATTCAGAGAAAGCATTTCATTCCTTGAAAGAAAGTGCAACAAAGCTTGGTGTCGACGACCTGGAGTTATGCAAAAAGCGACGTAGAGAAACATCAGACGTTTTCCAAAGCCATAAAAAAAATGTAAGGAAATAGTAAAGATATAAGGTAACCAGACAGCAAGCAGTGTCGGCCCAGATCCGGCCCACATCTGGCCCGCATGGATTTCACACGGGAGAGATGTGGGCTGGATCTGGGCCAAAGTTATGTTGCTGTCTGGGTAGCAAGTACCAAATACATGTGTTTCAAATAAATGTTACACCATACAACTGCTCCTGCTGCTGTTGTTATTTCAATAAATGAATTTAAAAGGTATAGCCTACAATAAATTAAATGCCAAAATAATCACTTTTATTGTCACAGCACGTGTGCCATAGTGAGTGAAAAGCTAACATACAGTAGCTAATAAACCTTTGTTTTCATCAAACCATGACACCACATAAAATATATAAAGGAGTAATAATTTATCAAATTTAATCAAATAAATGAACACTAAGAAAATAAGTAAAATAAATAAATACTAAAGTAACAAACAGGTTTGTGTTATTGATATGACACCAATGCTTTTTTTCTACATCTTGCTAAAGTTTTCAGACTATGTGCCATTCACACTTAGGCCCAATCCCATTTCTATTTTATACCATACCCCTCCATCTTCCCCTTCCCCTTGTCCCTTGAAACGGAGTGTCTAGGGGTAGGGGTGAAAATATTCCCCCAAGAATTGGGAGACCACTACGATACAGTCACACATCATCATACGTTGTCTAGCTCCTACAACACACACCTATACTGGTGTGCTGGTGTGCATTAGAGCCTTACCGTTCTATATTAATGATGCTGCTTACTGACACATACACACACACACATATCGGAGATCTCGCTGCTCACACATCCTGGAGCAAAGAAACTTCTCAACGCTGCCCCGTGACTTTTAGTAATAACTGTTTAAATACTGAATCGCTATATTATATTTTCCAACAACGAGGATAAAATCGCTGTTTTTGAAGTAAACTCACTCATTATAAAGAGAGATGCACAGAAACACGCTCTCTCTCTCTCTCTCTCTCTCTCTCTCTCGAATTGGCAATGGTTATTTGAGAAAAAAGTTTAGTGATTTATAATTATTGGGAGGACTAACCCCCCACATTTTCTATGGTGGTTATCGCCCTGATCATACCACAACATAAAACAAATGATTACATTTAATTGAAACCTTTATTAATGCCAATAATGCTTACATTGTTGCCACTGTAGCCGGTTTACGCTGAGATTATTCATACCCATTCTTTTGAAGTGTGGTCCCGAAAAATCATTGTTTGAAGGGCTATCTGGCCCTTCCCTTTACCCCTACCTCTCCAACCAAAAGAGACGCGAGACACCCCTACCCTTTTAGGGGAAGGGCTAAGGGGTAGAAATGGGATTGGGCCTTAAATAACTGATTATGGAAACTTGACTCTGAATTGCTGCTGTTCATTATTCTTTTGTCTATAATATTCTGACCATTGGTACCCGTTTCAAACCTAGATACACAATCATTGCATCGCTGTTGTGTTTTGTGCATAAGTGCGAGCGTCGCAACACATTTCCATTAATCTACACCCCGCCTCCAGCAGGGAGGTGGTGTAAGAGTGTTCGAAAACAGTATACTGTTGCTCAGCCTTATCAATTTTTTTTCTCCCTCAAATGAAGAACGAAAATTAACTTTGTTTGAAGTATATGGGGGCCTTTACATTCAAGCTATTTTAAGCCATGAGAAAATTATTTTCACAAGTAAAAATAAAATATTTAAATATGTAATTTTGATGATCAAAGATAAGTTTTAAGGGATAAAATGTCTGACTACAGGGGAACTTTGACATTCTCACACACACACACACACACACACACACACACACACACACACACACACACACACACACACACACACACACACACACACACACTCTCTCTCTCTCTCTCTTTGTTTAGGTCATCATAGTGTTAAACATTTCCTAAGTAATTTGGCTAAATGTTTTATTTTATTAAAAAAATTGTCAAAGCCTTTATTACATGGAGAATTCTGCTTATTTCTGGCATTACTGGCATTACTGGAAAATAACAGAGATTTGCTTCCCCTGAGAACGTAAATGATGTCCTTTTATTGCCATATTCAAGCAATACTAAGCATTATACAGTGCTCAGCGTAAATGAGTACACCCCCTTTGAAAAGTAAAATTTTAAACAATATCTCAATGAACACAAAAACCATTTCCAAAATGTTGACAAGACTAAGTTTAATATAACATCTGTTTAACTTATAACATGAAAGTAAGGTTAATAATATAACTTAGATTACACATTTTTCAGTTTTACTCAAATTAGGGTGATGCAAAAATGAGTACACCCCACAACAAAAACTACTAAATCTAGTACTTTGTATGGCTTCCATGATTTTTAATGACAGCACCAAGTCGTCTAGGCATGGAATAAACAAGTTGGCGATATTTTGCCAGATCTATATTTTTCTATTCTTCAAGAATGACCTCATTTAGAGATTGGATGCTGGATGGAAAGTGATGCTCATCTTGTCTCTTCAGAATTTTCCATAGGTATTCGATTGGGTTCAGATCAGGAGACATGGCCACTGAATCACTTTCACCCTGTTCTTCGTCAGAAATCCAACAGTGGCCTTAGATGTGTGTTTAGGATCATTGTCATGTTGGAAAAGTGCACGACGACCAAGGGCACGGAGTGATGGTAGCATCTTCTCTTTCAGTATAGAGCAGTACATTTGTGAATTCATGATGCCATCAATGAAATGCAGCTCCCCGACACCAGCAGCACTCATGCAGCCCCACATAAGGACACTGCCACCACCATGTTTCACTGTAGGCACCATGCATTTTTCTTTGTATTCCTCACCTTTGCGACACCATACAAGTTTGAAGCCATCAGTTCCAAAAACATTTATCTTGGTCTCATCACTCCAGAGTATAGAGTCCCAGTAGTCTTCATCTTTGTCAGCATGGGCCCTGGCAAACTCTAGGCGGGCTTTTTTGTGCCTGGGCTTTAGGAGAGGCTTCTTTCGTGGACGGCACCCATGCATGCCATTCCTCTGCAGTGTACGCCGTATTGTGTCACGGGAAATAGTCACCCCAGTTTGGCTTTCTACTTCTTTAGATAACTGCAGTGAACTTGCATGTCGATTTTCTTCAACGCTTCTCATCAGAAGATGCTCCTGACGAGGTGTTAAATTCCGTGGACGACCTGGACGTCTCTTTGAGATGGTTGCAGTTCCATCTTTTTTAAATGTTTGTACCACTTTTGCTACAGTATTCTGACTGATAAGTAAAGCTTTGCTGATCTTCTTGTAGCCTTCACCTTTCTTGTGTAAATAAATTATTTTATTTCTCAGGTCTTGTGACATTTCTCTTCCATGTGGTGCCATTGCTGACAGCATGAAATGCGAAGAGGTTTTCTTTATGTAACACCCTTCTATAATCAACTGAATAACCCTTTTATAGTGTAATGAATAATTAGACTCACCTGTGGTTGAATTCTTGTTAAATTAGACATTTGTAGTCTAAAATTTAGCTTTGCTCCAGAGACTTTCAGTGGGGTGTACTCTTTTTTGCATCACCCTAATTTGAGTAAAACTGAAAATGTTGTTCTCTAAGTTATATTATTAACCTTACTGTCATGTTATAAGTTAAACAGATGTTATATAAAACTTAGTCTTGTCAACATTTTGTAAAATGTTTTTGTGTTCATTGAGATATTGTTTAAAATGTTACTTTTCAAAGGGGGTGTACTCATTTACGCTGAGCATTGTATGTTTAAACTATCTCTGTTATTGAAGCAATGAGAGTTCTTCAGCATTAAAAATGTAGTATACATCTAGAAAACCTGGCAGAATGCTCAAATAGGTGATTAGAGCTGCACACACAGATATATCAGGCTTTTAATATGTATGTGAGTGACGGAACTCCACTAGTGAGACGTGAGGAGGTCTCTGAAAGTAGTCATTTGCCAAGAGCTCTAAGATTGTTTGGAGTGTCAAGGGACATCTTTTTATTGAGCTTGTCTTCAAGTCTAAAGCAGCTGAGAAGTCTTCTCTCCAACCTATTAGCCGTAAAGGCCATTAAAGTGCTAATACACTTCCCGTAACTTCAATTGACAGTAAAATTCTCCAAAAAAAGAGTGAAATTAATAAGTTCACAGCTTCCCTAAAAGTCCCTGGGGAGTTCTCCTGATTAGGGCATGGAAATTGAAACCCTATACTATGCGGAATAGGCGATTCTTGGGCTAGAATGGGGTTTGAGTAACCTGCCCTTTAGGTAGAGAAGCTGCTTCATTAATCATGTGCCACTGGTTCTCCTGTGACAAACGGAGCAAAGCCCTGTGAATCCCATGAGCATCCACGTGACCCAGAGCTTCCTACCTCTTGCATCCTTCCACCTCTAGGGCCTCTATTTCTGTGAATCCACAGAGAGGTTGCATACAGGAACTGCAATTTCGAAAGCAATCTGACCTAAGAATCCTCTCCAAATCATATCTCAGGATGACAAAAGTTAGAAATTGAAAGATTCTGCATAAAGTTCCACTTAACAATTCATGTACTTTAGTGGTTCTCTTAATGATTATCTTAGTAATGTCAAGGAAAAAAATACGTTTGGAAATGAAGTCTCATTGCAGCCTATTTACTTTTTTGTCTGTTCTGAATTCGACATTAAATTCTAAATTAATTCTACTTAAAGGATTTGTTTGTCCCAACATAATTTCTCATTTTTATTTATTGATTTATTTAATTTATTTTTTCACAATTTTCTGTGTAGTAACAATGAACAGGGAACTTTAAACTTTAAAGTTCAGTGAACATCCTCATCCTCAAAAATCCTCCATTTTTTTTTTAAATCCTCTATAATGTGACATCATTTTTCACTTTCATCATGATGCTAATGTCAGGCAGCAACAAACATTCTCTTCCCATATGCCAATTAACATTTGTCTTTCATGTTTACTTTATCCCTTCATGTATTTCACCCATAGATGCTCTCTCAGGTGTGGTTTGCAAGATACCTCTCTATCTCAAATGTTTATATATATATATATATATATATATATATGGATGCTATGTGACCATGTGTAAATACCCCCTACAGACTGTAAGGTATAGATGTATGGTGATGGTGCCAATTGTCTTTTGAAGTTGAGAAGTTTCCCAGACTTATTTAAAGATCTGAAAGACTGTGAAGAGATGAGGGATCTCGATATTTCCCACAGTACCTCACACCTTGTTAATAGAAGCAAGCTGAAGCGATTATCACAGTAACAGCTTACCACATCAAGAGAGGCTCCCAGCAGGATGAGCTGAATGCATCTGTCGAAGTGAAGATGTGTGGAGACCTCACAAGTCCCACATGGGCATTGGCATGACATATGAAGAGTTGCTCCTTGATCTACACAAAGAGCTGCAAGTTAAAGAGATTTGTCGTACTCCAATAAAATTTCCCTCAAAATGTTGCACCTACCTATATCTACTAAAGAGTAAGCAACAGCACGCACATCGATCTCAAATGGGTGCTCGACTAAAAAACAAGTAGAAGCATATTAGGAATGCAAAGTCGGCAACACCAAAGCTCCAAAAATATCAAAAGATTTATTATTAAAAAACTATCACATAGCGTGCAACGTTTCGAGCACGCAGGCTTTTCATCTGTCTGATGTAAATGCCGCTGTAGGGTTGTACTGCATGCAAACACAATCTTGGCACAATAAAATAAATACAAATAAAATAGTATTAAAATTGACGATCCAGACTCCCCATATCACTTCATTGGACGGGCCTTTAGGGAGAAATGCATCTTTATAGATTACATAGGCTAATGAAAGAGTTTTAAATTTTTTATTTGAATTATTTTGCATATAGTGTATTTTATAACATTCTATAAATACATGTATCATGTCAGTTCCTGCTTAAGATCAAGACACTCTGTTTGTTTTCTTTACTTTACAAAACGTTTTGTTGATATTGTGAGTGCACACAAATAAAACTATTTGCAGCTCCGAAAGATGTATACTCTTAAGTTAACTTTATGTGGAAAAATTAGGGCGTATTTAAATTTTCCACTCTTATTAAGAAAAAAAAGCAAGTGATTTGGCTAATGCTTCCATGTCCTTCAAAGTGCTTCAGCTTCCACTTTTAGCACAAACTATTTTATATTTATCACACATTTATCTTAATTTTTGTATTTATATTGTGAACTGCAAGTTTTTTTATGTCTCAAATCATGTTTGATGGCAACATGATAAACATGATGTCTAAACTGATAAAAAAATATGCTCAACTCACTGTCTGGCGCTGGCTGTTTGGTATTTAAAAAATATGTATACAATTTGAATTTAACAAACATAAAATGTTCCAATCATGTTTCTAAATTAATGTAATAAAGAAATGAAACAAAATATAACCACTTTACCATTAAGAACCAAAACTGAACTTTTTAATGGCTGCAACGATAGCTTGTGAGCGAAAGCTAAGCGGTGAGACGCTCCGCTCAATATTCCACTTTGTGGGCATGCACTCCGCTCAGTCCCTCACGGCCAAAGCAAACGCTCCGCTAATGTTCCGCTCACGCTCACCGGTAAACCAAATCCCGATCAGATCACGCTCTGACAATTCAAGCAGTAGTCCAATAAGTAATGGTTATGATTCAGGGTGACGTTCAGCTTGTAGAATTTGATTTATTTAAATGTATTAAATTAAAATTATTATATTAAAAACGTCTCTTGTTTTTGAAGCCACTTGGCAAATCTTCGTAAAAAAAAAACTACTGAAAAAGTTTACTTTTCCATGAAAACACAGCTTCAGTTATTGTGCAACAGAACATTCAAAACACGCACGTAAATAAAAGTTTGTAGCGTAAATAAAAGAAACAAACTTTTTCAAATTAAAATAGACCTAAACTGCAGGGAAATGCATTCTATTAAAATGTTTGTCAATCTTCACAAGATTTTAGAATTTGTTTTTAGAAACATTAGCTTAGACAAACTATACTTGGCCTATTACACAGATTCTTGAATCTGGAGCAGATTCTTCAGAAAGGTGCTCTCCACTCTGAAGGAAATATGACCGCTCCACTCCTGCTCCACTCTGCTCACATGCTCTAGCTGCAACAGCAGCTGTGTAACGGGAAGAGAGAAAGAGAGAAAAAAAGACACAGGCTCAGGTCGGACTCCGGCGGAGAATTCTGATAAGCTGTCACACAACGGGCCCGTGCAAGGCTCTATATTTGTTCCCTTGTTTCAATTAAAAGTTCCCCCTCGGCAGGCCCCCAATCTGCCAGGGCCCCATGTGCACCTGCACACCCTGTATACACAAACACTACGCCACTGCTACAAAATATGGTACATTTGAAGCAGTATTACATTTATGCATTTGACAGACAATTTTAACCAAAGTGACTAACATTGCATTCAAGGTACATGTTTACATTTGATATAAGACATAAGATACACACAAAAAAAGGTGCTATATAGAACCAAAAGTGATTATTTGGCGGAACCACTTTTGGTGATATCGAGCACCTATTCTCAAATGTGCTATATAGAACCTTTTTCAAATGGTGCTATACAGCACCATAAGAGGTGCTATATAGAACCATTAGAGGTGCCATATAGCACTTTGTCAAATGGTGTTATTTAAAACCATAAGAGGTGCAATATAGCACTTTTTCTCAAAAATAGTGTTCAGCAGTGCTTATTTGGCTTTTAATCATAGGGACACCTCATTTGGTACTATATGGAACATATTCTTAAAGATAAGAAGCTTAATAGCACTATGTCAAAATGTGTTACACAGAACCATTAGAGGTGCTATACGGTATATGACTACCATAGATGAGCCAATGTGCTTCTAAATGACACTTTTACTTAAGATGAATGATAACTAATAATTTCTAACCAAAATGCATCTTTAAAGATTCAAAGTCATATACAAAATGTTTACTGAGAAACAAAATACATGCCACTATCAAAACCTTTTAATTTATATATTTCAGCAGCAAATAAAATGACTGCGGACAAGCCAGGAAATATACATATACAACATTGCAATATATATATATATTTTTTTTACACATACAAAATAATGCAAAAAGTTTGAAATATGTAAATTTTTGAAAAAGAGAGAGTCCTGGTTTACATACAGATTCATCTCAATAAATTATAATGTCGTCGAAAAGTTCATTTATTTCAGTAATTTAACTCAAATTTTGAAACCCGTGTATTAAATAAATTAATTGCAAACAGACTGAAGTAGTTTAAGTCTTTGGTTCTTTTAATTGTGATGATTTTGGCTTACATTAAACAAAAACCCACCAATTCACTATCACAACAAATTAGAATCTGTTGACATGCCAATCAGCTAATCAACTCAAAACACCTGCAAAGGTTTCCGAGCCCTCAAAATGGTCTCTCAGTTTGGTTCACTAGGCTACACAATCATGGGGAAGAATGCTGATCTGACAGTTGTCCAGATGACAATCATTGACACCCTTCACAAGGAGGGTAAGACACAAACATTCATTGCCAAAGAATCTGGCTGTTCACAGAGTGCTGTATCCAAGCATGTTAAGAGAAAGTTAAAGTGGAAGGAAAAAGTGTGGAAGAAAAAGATTCACAACCAACCGAGAGAACCGCAGCCTTATGAGGATTGTCAAGCAAAATCGATTCAAGAATTTGGGTGAACTTCACAAGGAATGGACTGAGGCTGGGGTCAAGGCATCAAGAGCCACCACACACAGACGTGTCAAGGAATTTGGCTACAGTTGTCGTCAGAGGCGTCTTACCTGGGCTAAGGAGAAGAAGAACTGGACTGATGCCTAGCGGTCCAAAGTCCTCTTTTTGTTTGTTTATGGAGGACTTTCCTAGAGTCGGGAGGAAGGGTGGAGAAGCTCATAGCCCAAGTTGCTTGAAGTCCAGTGTTAAGTTTCCACAGTCTGTGATGATTTGGGGTGCAATGTCATCTGCTGGTGTTGGTCCATTGTGTTTTTTGAAAACAAACGCCACTGCACCCATTTACCTAGACATTTTGGTGCACTTAATGCATCCTTCTGCTGACCAGCTTTTTAAACATGCTGATTTAATTTTCCAGCAGGATTTGCAACCTGCCCACACTGCCAAAAGCTCCAAAAGTTGGTTAAATGACCATAGTGTTGGTGTGCTTGACTGGCCAGCATACTCACCAGACCTGAACTCCATAGTGAATATATGGGGTATTGTCAAGAGGAAAATGAGAAACAAGAGTCCAAAAAATGCAGATGAGCTGAAAGCCACTGTAAAAGAACCTGGGCTTCCATACCACCTCAGCGGTGCCACAAACTGATTACCTCCATGCCACGCTGAATTGAGGCAGTAATTAAAGCAAAAGGAGCCCCAACCAAGTATTGAGTACATATACAGTAGGGTTGTAACGATATGAGATTTTGACGGTATGATAATCGTCTCGGTTTCATGGTATCATGGTATTAAACAATCAAAACAGGGTTTTTTTGGTTGACAAAGCATGTGTTTATTCAAATTTAATTCATATAAAATAATCAAGTAGATTTCATCATTGATTATATATTAGTTTAACAACTTATATTCATCATGAATAATTCTTAACAATTCATAAATTCTGGTTTGACAGAATTTTTCTGGATTCTGTACTTTTATGACATAATACAAATATACTATCAAAAATGGTGGTAATCAAATTAATGTATAAAGCTTTAACAATTTAATTAATACTTTAAAATGTAATCAAATGAAAATAAATGTTTTCCTCTTATGCTTTCGTAAAGGGCTGCAAAACAGAGATTTACCAAATAAAAATGAGGGGGAAATTACATTCCTTAAATATTTCTATTTATTATTATTTTAGAAGTAGGCTACATTATATTACAATCGCAATTTCTGTCAATTTCTTCCGAGTTAAAAAGCTGACTTTATTTTGACGGGTAGTAGTGAACGCGGCTAAGCTGCCGCAAAGCACACAAGAAGAAGAAGACGACGACGGGTATAGTGAAGAGCTTTGCGTCTAAGTGTATTTGACAATGGTTTGATGAAAATGATGAAAGGATTATTAATTGTTCTCTCAGTGTCAGTGAGGCTCTCAGTGTTTGTCCTCAGATAGCGAGACAGCCGGCACTGTTAAACACTATGAGCGGCGCCTGCGTGCATACTTGAGTATGTAGTAAATGACAAAATGCAGCTCACTTACAGAGAGAAATACAAAACAAACAGATTATATTTTTATATATATTAGTGTTTTTTTCGCTTTAATAATCACCGCCACTTGACCATGTAGTGATTTGACAGCTCTGCTTTTGATTTATTCATCAATCTGTCAAACCACGCATTTTATGTGACATCTGCATTATAAATTCATTGTCATGACTGGATTCTGGGATTCACTGAGCATCACGGAAATCATCACGGAAAACAAGGCTTTAACCTTAAGTTATAAATGGGACATAACTGTATCTGCACAGAGGGATGGTGTTCTGAAACATGTTCGATGTGTTTCCTCTTTTTGCGACTGCTTTGCGACCAGTTTTTGTGAACTTTGTCTATCCTCGAGGACAAATAAGCGTTCGTCTTTTCTATATCCAAAGTATTCCCATACTAACAATTTAAATTTATATTTTGACGGGGGATAGAGATTATAGATAATGGCCTCTGTCTCTGATGTTGTCTCCGCTGCAAATGTGGGTGGAGCAAGAGTTGAAAAGTTGAAAGTTGTTGCCTAGGCGCAGGTGAGATACTACATTTTTATTTTCTCCAAAAACCGTAAATAAGCATATGTACACGGTATGATAATCGTACGTGTTTATATCGTGGTATATCTTCATACTGTTACTACATATTGTTACAACCCTAATATACAGTAAATGAACATACTTTCCGGATGGTCCGGATTTGTAGTCTAAAATTTTGCTTTGCTCCAGAGACTTTCAGTGGGGTGTACTCATTTTTGCATTACCCTAATTTGAGTAAAACTGAAAAATGTGTAATCTAAGTTATATTATTAACCTTACTTTCATGTTATAAGTTAAACAGATGTTATATTAAACTTAGTCTTGTCAACATTTTGGAAATGGTTGTGTTCACTGAGATATTGTTTAAAATTTTACTTTTCAAAGGGGGTGTACTCATTTACGCTGAGCACTGTGTATATATATATATATATATATATATACATATACTGTAGCGCTGTAATCAGGTAACTTTTTCGCCTACGGTCTTAGCCCTACATTAGATCTTTACGTTATTTGGAAAACCTAATATTTTTAACATTATTAGGGAGTGAGTGAAATTACTGAAAATGAATAATACACAACCACTTGCAAACTAAGTTGTACACTCTGAAGTACTGCAATATCTCTCACTTTTTCACAGTCAACACAGCATACTAACATTTTTGTAAGTCCTTCAGGATTGAAAAAACAATAGAAACTACAACTAGATTTGAAAAAGAATATAGAATATTGACTTAAAGGGAAACAAAGTAATGTAAATCTGTGAATGAATGTTCCGTGAGTAGGGACCGTGTCAGTCAGAGCAGAGTTCATTCATGGAGCTCTTTTCTGATGAACTCATAATCTGAATCAGGTGTGTTAAATAAGTGAGACATGTCCAAAATGTGGGGGTAGGTCGTCAGGACTGGAATTGAGAACCACTGCTACAGGAGGAGTCCCAGTGCCGTCGAGATGTCCTTGCTCTCCTCTGTGATTAACTGTCCATCCAATGTGAGCACAATGTGGTCATATTGCACGAGTTGACCCTCCCTACAGCCTTTAAGCTTCATCTTAGGTGTTGGGATGGGCTGGTCTGAGAATGGCCCTGGGGGAGAGGGGATAATAGCATTAACAATCTTCTCATATTTATTTGCAAAGCAAACCTTATGAGTTAAATTAATTTTAACTACTGTCATACAACTGCTCAAATACTTTTGGCCATGAACTGAAAATAAACTAAATTTTCTCTTCAATTTGATAGCAGTTTGTGTAGACCAACAAACAAAAAAATGAATGTTTGCATTTAAATTAATCTGAAAAACTAAATGTGCAATAAGTGTAGTGCTTTGATTAGATTGTGTTTCACACACTGTAGTCAAATGTTCATGGCTCAACTCAACTTCAAACAGCAACCTCGGATCCTCCTTGAACAGAGCAGGCAAGAGCAGAACAGCTGCTTCCAACTGTAGGCCTTTAAACAAAATAACCTCATTAGATTAACATAACATGGTGGATGCTTTTACCCTTCTTTTTTACAACCATTACTGTGTGTAATACAGATAAATTCAGGAAAGACAGGTATGATCTCAGACAGAGAGGTAGGGTGTCAGTCAGTGGTACAATTAAAATCTAAGCAGTAATGATTTAATGACCTTTTTCAGTCTGCCATCTTTACAGTCATCAAACATGCAACTGAACTTCTCCTTCAGGGGACTCAGCTTCAGCTTTGTTAATTTTCTCCAGCATCAACCTACTGGGGTAGTTAAATAAAAAAAAATGGGGTCTGTCAATAAGATGTAAAAAAAAACAACAACAAAAAAAAACAGTCTTTAGAAAATATTTAGTCAAGGGCAGCCCTACTAGAAAGAGACCAGGGCCCGTATTCATGAAAAATCTTAGTGCTAAGAGTTGCTCCAATTAACAAAATTCTAAGAAAATTCTCAGAAATTTGGGCGTTTCCTCTTAAAATTAATGAAAAGGTCCTAGTACAGAAAAAGTCATTCAGAAAGCATCTTAACCCTTCAAAGAGGTCTTAAGGTCCAAAATTGTTAGGAGTACGAATAAGGACTTTTAAGAGGATTAAGAGTTTCTTTAGCAGTGGAGATAATGGACGAAACACGAAGAGGAAGAAAAAAATGTGTTGCACACAATGCATGCCAGTCAGTTAATAAGATGACACACATTAGATTGTGCAAGTATCATGTTTGTGACCGATCTTATTAGAGACACGCTAACATCTCCGACACCACGCAGAAATGCCATAGCGCCAGAAATGGACGTAATCTCTACATTAACATATTTGGCAACTGGACAAATGCAACTATGCAGCAGTGATGATTTGGGTCAGTCACAACCTTTTATAAGAAAAGTGATCACACAAACATTTATAGCACTTTCAGAACTGTATTATGTCACTGTTCATTTCCTAAAAATGTGTTAAGTGTGACAGCATTGTTAATTAAAAAGAAAGAATATATATATACATATATAATGTTTGTGTCTGTGTGAGTCAGAGTACGGTAAAACAGGAAAAATTACGCATGTAATTTCAAAGTGAGGGCTTATAATAAACCCTAAAAGCGCTCTTTTATTTCACTCTTGGACAACCAACCGATCACAGTATTCAAAAGACTGTGTCATTCCTAGCAACGGGATCAGCCCTGCCTCCTCATTAAGATAAAAGTTTTTGTCTTTTCCTCGCTCAGAGTTGCTCTTAGATTGGTCCTGAATCACTCTTAAGCTAAGACTCCTACGTATAATTTTTAAAGCTAAATTAGAAGCTCTCTGAGAGTATTCTTAGAATCTTTAAGAATACGGGCCGAGACTTCTAATTATATTTAGGCAAATAAAAGTATTAATGATCAAAAAGTTATGCATGACAATTAATAATCTTAAATATGGAAATGTGGCTTACCCAAATAAAACATCTGTTACATGTCCTAAAAATTTTAACAAAGAGCTCTTTTTATCCAACTTGACAATGTACTAATGATGCTATACTCAAACACATTTCTTTTGGATTTTTCATTTATTCCAGTATGAACTATCTGTAACAACATTAGACAAATAATTTAATAAAAAAATGAATTCCAAACCCATATAACTCACTTTTGATGAACATAAAACACATTCTTAATAAAGCACCAACAAAAACTTGTTCAAAGTAAGTCATGTGACATATCTTGTGAGGTGACAAAATCACTTTTTTTAATTCACTCAATATATAAAGTTTGAGTATACTGAAAAGTTATTTCAAATGAATATTCTAAAATAGCACTCAAACCCAGTAAATCGACACAAAATAACTCAATGTACAAGCTTTATGATATGATATGATATATGATATGATATTTGATCATGAGACATGCAAGAACCAATGACTTATATTACCATTTTAAATTTGGGAGTTTACAATGGTTTGATTTGTCAATGTGATGTTACAAAAAGCATTGTAAATGAGGTATAACACTTACTTTAGGTGTCTTGTTGATAAGTGTAACCTCTCTGCCTGCTCCGTATAGTGAATCAAAGCAAATGTCTCTCTGAGAAAAGTTTAGGAATGCATATAACATAAATGTCGTTGTAAAACAATATGATGTTATAAATACATATTGTGAATGAGGTAAATCACTTACTTTTTGAGTTTTCCAAAAAGCAAAATCTTTGTCTTCTCAGTATCACCAGTCAAAAATAATTGTCCATGAGAAAAGTTTAGGAGCTCACAACACAAAAAATATCGTTATAAAATAATAATATAACGTCCTAAAATACATATGTAAATGAGGCTAAACCTTACTTTCAGTCTTCTCTCTGTTAAAACCTCCGTGTCTGCACCACGAGGCAGAAGAAATGTCATCTGAGAGAAACGTTTCATACAGTTTAATCGCGCACAGCATATAAATAAATATTTTATAAAATACACATTGTAAATGAGATAAAACACTTATTTTCAGTGTTTTCCTGTTAAAAGAACTCCTCGTCAACGCTGACCACGAGCCGCACATACAACACATAAATATCATTCTGAAACAATGTGATGTTATAGTAGTTAACAATGTAGTAATTAAATGTCCCGGATCTTCTTCTTGTTTAATGGCGAGTAACTCCTTGAGAGCATTATGACTGTACTGGAAGTCAAATTAAACTTACATAGGTGATGGTTCTGAAATCTGGAAAAAAACAAAACGTGTGGATAATTCATCACCAGAGCTTAACTCTTTACTGATTTTACTTTTATATGGTATGTGTAAATGAGTTTCAGAGACATTTTATTTTGTGTGTGTTCAATTAGTAAATTAAGTTGCACTCCCCTCACCAACAATTCCTGCCGGACCTGAGACTCGAACCCGCGACCTTCGGGTTATAAGTCTGACTCTCTATCCAATAGGCCATGACTTTACGCCCCCAGTAATGAAGTGAGCTGTGGGCAAGTATGGTAACCCATACTTGGAATTTGTGTTCTGCATTAATCCCTTCCATCGGCAAACAGTTAAAAACTTAGTGGCAGACTTAATTGCTTCTTTATATGGCAACGGTGCTATATAGCACCTTAAACACCCCAAAGAACCGCTGAAGAACCACTGAAGAACCATACAGGGGCTTAACAGGTTCTTTGTACGGTAGCGGTGCTATATAGCACCTCAACCTCCCCAAAATAACTGCTGAAGAACCTTTTTTTTGAGTGTATATATGGAGCCTCGCACATGACATGCAAGGAAAAAATAGTAGGCTAAATGCACGGTCTACTATTTAGTTCCCTCTATTTTTTTAATTGTGCACACGATTCACTAATTTGTTCCCTCGATTTGCTAAATCGTGCACACAATTTATAAATAAAGGGATCAAATTAGTAAATTGTGCGCACGATTTAGCAAATCGAGGGAACAAATTAGTAAATCAAGTGCACGATTTAGCAAATGGAGGAAATGAAATAGTAATCGTGTGCACGTTTTAGTAAATCATGCGCACAATTTATTTTATTTTTCTTGCATGTAATGTGCGGGGCTCCATAGTTATAAACACTCCTGTTTATAAAATTATGTCAGTAATACTGAAAAAAAGAAAGAAAGAAAAAAAAACTACTTTGTTAGAGCCATATTATATTCATTATATTTTATACATTAAACAATCTATAACTTTTTTTGGTTTAAACATGTTTAACAGATCCTTAGTCAATATATATTCAAATAGCTACAAATAAGTAAAGTTCTGGTTCCAGTTCCGGGTCCCTAATTAATGCAGATTAATAATCCCTTAAAGAGATTATCCAATAGAATGTTGTAAATTTTGATAAACCAGCACTGATGTTTAATAACACTAATAGAGAGATGCGACAATGATCAGAAAATAAGAGTAAGTCATTTGTAAATCTGATGAGTGTAGTTTCAGTGCTATGAAATGGTCTAAACCAGGAACTATATCCACTATTGTACAGTATAGCCTGATTTTTGAGGCCTTTGGCATATGAATGGGTTGCTTTTGTATTAAAGACAATCACTCCTGTGCCACTGTGACAATTCTTTGAAAAACTATGCCATCAAAGTGTTAATGGTAGTGATCAGTTTCTGCTCATTTAGCAGAGAGGTTTTTTTAGAGACAGACCCACAATTCCAACTGTTATTGTTTGTTCTGTTGTTTATACTTGGCTGATCTAATGGAGCATGTCTGGATAACGCCCCAGCAGGGACGCCTTTCTCAGCAGTAGGGTGCTAAGGCAGTAAATTGATCAAGGCAGAAGATACCTCTTGAAACTATCCAAAGACTGGTGATGACATGCATCGAAAACATGGCTATGTTTACATGCACAATTTTTGATTCAATCAGATTTAATTCATTCCGATTGATGAATCTGAATGTAGTGTTTACATAAACGCTACATAAAGTGACCGGGTTTATGTGCGCGTTTATGTGTCACAAGCTTCCAATCAGAATTATAATATTTTTTTTTACACGGGCACACTGATCAAATATAGAGTTTCCAACTTTGTGCATATAATAATCACTCTGCTACACTGTTTCTTTATTTCTTTTAACAGCAGAATTAATATTGGATGGAGGAATATATATATATATATATATATATATAAACCGCTGTGCGCATGCTATCAGGCAGTAATTCTGCATCTTTGCACATGCGCAATCCTTTCAGTTTCGGTTTTCAATCCGATCGAGTGTTTTACATGCACTCTAAATCGTATTAGAAAAGGAATTAGAAAACCACCCCCTTCAATCCGATCGAAATTTAATTCAAAATTTCATTAGAAATAACTTCTGTATTTTATTCCGATCGAGCACAATCAGATCGATTTAGGCATTATTTCCCAACCCTGTTACTGGAGACACATCAACACTACACATTTTGCAGCTTTTCCTAATCAAACACACCTGAATAAACACATAAGCTCGTTAGTAGAGATTCCAAGACCAAAAATATATTGGTCAGATAAGGGAGACATCCAAAAGGTGCAATGTTGGTGTGCCTCCAGGAACAGGGTTGGGAAACACTGGATTAAGGTGTATGAAGATTTTCAGTACGAATCCGATCACAAATTGATTATTTGGTTGCATGTAAATGTAGCCATTGTTGTGTAATATGGGTTGTTGAATATGTAAACTGTAGGATAAGCTACCACAGTTGTTATTTAATTATGAAGCATTTGTGTATGTGAGAATACAGCCTGTGAATATTAACCAAAAAAGTTACACCTGTAAGATCCACATCTATGCACTGCTAATAGACAACATGTTCTCACTCCCAACTTGTCACATTACAATCACATTTGGTCAGGACACATTGACATCACTTTTTAATGCACTGGTACCCTTTAAACATTTTTTTTTTAAATGCAGGGCACCCCACTGCTTTCAACTGTTTGCCTTAAGCACTCAGACACACTCAATTATTTGCATATATGCCTAAACCCATCCATACTCTAAACGTAACCCCTTCTAAACAATAAAAGACATGTAACAGGCAGATAAAGGTACATTCACAGATATTTTATTGCAAAAGCTGACCATAAAATAGTATAAAAGTATTACAAACAAAGAACAGGGTGAAAGATTTTAATTGCTGAAAATGTTTCCACTCTATTAAATCAGTTTAAAATAAAAATATGAACATTAGCATGATCCAGTCAGTCACAAGACACATGAGAGCCAATAGCACAATAAAATCTAATGTAATGCTTTTTCAGACAACAGTAGGCTTGTTTGAGCTGGGCCTCTCCTTAAGTTGTGTTCGACTTGATGCGACGCTGCACAAACTGATTGGCCTTTGACTTGAAGCAGTGCATGCCAGAAATGTTGTCCAACCCTTACAAAAAATATGCTTATCCAAGTGTGTTATTTTAAACAAAAAACAAAAAAAGGAAAGTATACTTTGTCTACTTTTTATGTATTTCTCAGAAATGGGCTTTATGTACTTCTCAGAAATATACTTAAAATGACATTTAAGTATACTTGACATACTTAGCAAAAAATCGTCTCAGGTTACAGACGTAACCATGGTTCACTGAAAATAGGGAACGAGACGCTGCGTCCTCTTGACTGAGGTCGCTATGGGAACGCCTTCAACGTGACCGGTGTCTGAAGCATGAATGAAAAAACACAATGCACTTGACATTGGCAGGTGGAAGCCTCTGACGTAAGAAAATGAGCGTCTGTGGGAAGAAAAGGGCACTTGTGGAACACATCATCCTCTTTTTTTTCAAAGGGGACGCAGATAGGAATGCCCGAAGAATGGCCAAGAGATGCAACATCTTGTTCCCTATTCTCAGGGAACCATGGTTATCTATCCATCTACGAATGCAAGATGTGGAAACTAAAGCTTATACAAATGAATTCTGAGATACAGGTGTCTGTTTGCTGTGAGTGTATGTGTGGTGTAATATATGTTTAAATCAATGTTCTCTGACAGGACCTCCATGTATATCTCCTCCCCAGCGCCAATTCTGATGTGAACATGAGCCAACTCTATCATTTCCTCATATCTCATTGGTTGTGATGTTATCCTTTGACTTATGGAGCCACCAAAGGTATAATTTGTCTGTTCAGGAGGCACATTTTGCAAGCCTGGCAATTTCATTTGCTGAATAAATATAATTATAAAAATTTCCCCTCTTTCTCTTTTTGCCTGTGCTATAACACATTTATGTGATTCATATCCCAATTGTATAAGTGTGTGAAAAATCATTTTTAATTATCATTAAAATTATATGTACTGTGAATAAGTCAACTAGGGGACTGAATAAAATTAAATATATGTTATTTTAGGAACTCTCTTATGTAGGTACATGCAAAATGAATGAACACTCAATATTTCACAAAAAAGCAGTTGGGCCTAAGAAAGCCAAACTTCTTGCCATCTACATGTTTCAATTCGTTCTAAGTGTAAAACAAGGAAATCAGCTGCCAGTTTCATATACACTTCTAATGAAAGGTTTGACTACTTTTTTAGTAATTTCCACACAGAGTACAAATCTTAATGTTTAAGCATATAATGATATTCTAGGGAATTATGTGCTTTTAATTTTATAGCAAGTTTGGACAGGACTATTTTCTATTCTAACATGACAGTGCCTCTGTGTATAAGGCAAGGATCATAGATAAATTATTGATTGAGTCAGTGTGGAAGAACTTGACTGGTCTGCAGAAAGCCAAGTCCTAATCTCAGCTGAACACATCTGGTGTGACGTTACATGCAGACCTTGAGTCAAAAATTAATCACCATACACCAATGACTTGTACATTCATTATATGGACAAAAGTACTGGGACACCCCTTCTTTAGAAGAGAAAAGGCACTTCCAAACCGTGGCAACAAAGAAATTAATATACTTAAAAATTGTATTTCCACCTCTGTTGCAACAGTTTTGAAGTGTATGAAATGACTGTACCCATATGTACAAGTCACTGGTGTTTGCTAGGGGTGTGACGAGAGACTTATCCCACAAGACGAGATGAGACTGAGTTCACGAGAACAAGACGAGACAAGATTTTTAGCCTTTTTCTTTAAATCCTAAATGATTAAATATATAGGGACATTTTTTATTTTATTCAACTGAAAAACACAAAATGCAAAAAATGGTGCCTTTTGAAATGAACTTGTACTTAATGAAATTAAACTTCAATTTTAATGAATTATATGCAGTAATAACAACATATAAACTAGAGCTGCACTATTCTGGATAAATTGAGAATAACAATTTTTGTATAAATTGGATATCACAATTCTGAAAAAAAAGATTAGAAAACTAAACAAAATAACATAATTTATTAGTGGTTCTGACAAAATTGCTTAAGTCTTTTAAAAATATATATTCATTTGAGCAAAATAAAAATTAAATGAAGCAGTCAGTGTCTCACTTCATAAAGACTTCTTTCACTATTGGAATCTCCTGAATGAATGATTAAATGACAAATACTTTTTAAACAGGTTGTCGTTTACAATACAAGTGTTAAGATAGTTTCAAATTTTCCCCCATGTGGGCCTAGTTTGCCATTTTTTTCACCATTGCATAAATTAAAAAGCCAAAAAATGCTTTTTACTGTTTTGTACTGCTTTTTAAATAAAATAAATAAATTACAAATCAACAATTTAAAAATATTTACTTAACACTGACATTTTTTTAACATTCTATCAGACATAATACCAACAAAGCAACATTTTTGAGACCCCCCTTCTTGAATCAGGCATGTATTTTTTTCTGTACATAGAAATTCAGCCTTGCTGAGAAGAATCTTCTTTTATTTTGGCAGAAACCCACAGGAAGACCTCAGGGCTTCTTTTTGTTGACAGCAGATTTATAAATGATTCTGACGAGTTTGGGAAGATTATTGTCAGATGTATCGCATTGGCACATGCCTTTTCACATGCCTAGTGTTTTAGCGCAGATTTTTCTCGCGCTTTGGACTTTGAGCCCTGGCGCCACGAGCTCGTGCAGCGCTGTTTGAATACCATTACATGCAATCTGTGCGTGTATTAGAAAACACAACATTCTGTAGTTTATTTACAAATCGTTTGAGGTCATTTCGCGATTTCATTCATCATACAGTAACTAGCATTAACCACCCTTCCTCTTGTCATCGGAGACATGAGTTGCAGTGGTATCAGTCTCGCAGTCAGTGTTTCGTGGTTGTAATGAGTTTTGTACAGTTTTTTCTCGTAAAGTTTTAAATAGGTTCACGCTGCAGATGTGTTTATGCATTAGTGCACGCCTCTATTTGGTCGTGCCATGTCATTGTTCAGTACAATTTATTCGATCTCCTCGCTTATTCGGCCGAACACCGAAAGAGCTTTTATTGTTGTTGTTGCTATTTTCGGTTGGCGAACATTCGGTGCATCCCTATTCCCCAGTATTTCTGTTATTTTAATGTCTGTAACACAGAAACAATTATGTGTGGTTGAAAAGACTGATTGTGTTGCTCTTTCTGGACCAGTGGCAGCATGAATGCAGATTTGAATGTCTTTAACACCTGTTTCACATCGTCAGCAGCAGTGGAGCTTGAGCAGCGCGTGTTTTGTCGATTAATGGTGCAGCTCTAATGTAAACACTGCAAAATGTTTTGGGAGGTTATCGTCACATTCTCGCGAGACCAGTCAGTTCTCACGAGACAAATCGGATCTTGCGAGATCTCGTGCCACGAGATCTTGTCCCATCCCTAATGGTTACATGTGTAAACTGAGATGTTCCCTTTCGAAGGGAACTCTACGCTGCGTCCTCTAGAGGTCGCTATGGGAACGCTACACTAACCACCACCATGCTGAGGGATGAGTGTCCGAATAGCTGGATTCCTAAGTCACAGACTCAAGAAACATCATCCCTGCACAGCGGATGTAGAGCCAAAATCTCCCTACAGGCAAGCTCAAAGCTCGCCATCATAGACTAGCTCACCAGAGTATGGCTCTCAGAGTGGAGGGCTCAGGAAAGTGACTCTCTAGATTGAGAGGAGACCTCTACACTCGAAGCTACAAACAGCTCGTTAGGCTCAAGAAAGAGTCTGCGCATGGTACTGCCTAAGCGGAGTTCTGGAAAGCGGAGGATTCAGTGTAATTACTCACTTAAACGAGAGGAAGCCTAGCAACACTCGAGCCAGGTAGTGGAACTCTTAAGAGCGGAGGTCTCAGTATAACGACTTTCTATAGCGAGAGGAGATCTGGCTACACTCAACGCCAGAGGCAGTTAGTGAGGCTCAAAAAAGCCTACATAGTCCTATTGCTGCCAGAGATGGGGTTCTGAAGAGTGGAGGCTTCAGCAGGACGACTCTCTAACCAAGAGGAAGCCTAACAACACTCAACCCTAGTTGAGGGGCTCTTAAGAGTGGAGGGCTCAGCATCATGACTCTCTAAAGCGAGAGGAGACCTGACTACACTCAGCGCTAGAGACAGCTAGCAAGGCTCACAATAGAGCATATGTACTAGTCGTGCTGTTTAAGCGGAGCTCTGCAGAGCGGAGGCTTCAGTAGAATGCCTAGCAACACTCAACCCTGGTTGAGTGAGGGGCTCTTAAGAGCGGAGGTATAGAGAACAATAACAAAGAGTCATTTTTCAGTTAAAGTCAATTAATTGATGATTCAGTGATTCTTTATCCAGTTCAGCTCCAATGGTATCTGTGCAATTAGTCAAGTTTCCCCAACTAAGCAAGCCAAAGGTGATGGTGGTAAGGAACCAAAACTCCATTTGTGACAGAAATGGAGAAAAAAAACCTTGGGAGAAACCAGGCTCAGTCGGGGGGCCAGTTCTCCTCTGGCCAGACAAAACCAGCATGGCATGGTTTAATGCTAGGCTGCAACCCAGGAAAAAAATGTGTAGAGGACTCGTCTCGTTCTTCATGGTCTTGTTCCGTTGCTTGAAGGGAAGTTGACGAGGTCTTCACAGGGGCTCTGTCTTTGGACCTCATAAAGTTGAGATAGTCTCTGATGACACTCAGGGCTATAGAGGCTGTCTGTTTGTGCTGATGGTTTGAATCTGGGTGGCAACTGTGACCTTGAAATAAGAATGAAAGAAACTAATATTAACGTAGATGCCATTCACTCAACCAGAAAGTCTTAGGAGACTCTTTCTGGAAAATATTCTAGTGTGTAGGCTCAGTCTCAGTGCCCTTTTGAGCTGTTGTAAACAAATAGCATAGCAGAAGCTAAACTAACTGAAGCTAATGAGCTTGCGTTGGAGCCTATGCAGAGCTATTAGCATTGAAGGATAGCGGTTAGCATTTGGTTGCATTTTGTGGGTTGAATGCAGTGTGTTTTGAAATGTAAGTGACTGAACCAGTTACTTTTGAAGCATTTCTTTCTTTTTCACCCTTATTCCGTATTCTTCTCTCTCTCTGTCCCTCTTCTCCCATTTAAAAGGACTGTAAAAAATGCCATGTTAACAAACTGGCTGTATGATTATAACTAACATTGATCGTCAGAGTGGCTAGTGATGGGGTATTAGTTTAATAGCTGTTGGTTTATTAGAAATTAAGTCGGTACCACCTCATTACAGTGATTGATTAAATTATAACTGCTGTCCTGATTTTAAAGACATCAATGGATAAGTTGCTATTGTTAGGAAATTGAAATTAATAATTTAATGTCATAATTCATTACAAATTTGAAACTAATTTGATTTCATAAAATAATTTCAGTTACTGCTTCCACGTAGCAACAATAGCCACTGATTAATCATAAGCGCACTTATAATTTGACAAAAACATTAAGATCTTAATCATTATCAAGAGGGCCAGAAATGTTTAATTTCATTCACAAGTAATTAGGGTGGCACAGATTAATTTGGTCTGATGATGTTAATGACACAAGGAGGAATGAGTAACTTGTTTTGCTAGGGATCCAAAATTAGGGATTTGAAATCTGTAATTTAATTTCATAATTAATTTCGAATTTGAAAATTCTAATTACATTTAATAATTAATTACAGTTCCTGTTTAAATATTGCAACAATATTGGCTTATCAACTCAATTGTAAATTGCTGTTGTAATTCTAATCCTAATCGATCCTATCAATTTTAATGATAAAATCATTAAATTTTAATTAGAAACCACAATTTCTAATTTGAAATTCTAATTTCAGTTGCAACACAAGTCTGGCTCTACCTGTTAGGCCTTAATTCATCTCCTTAAGTGAGCTGATTAACTCAGCTAAATTTTAATAAGGTTCCCTTAGGCTTGATAGTAGATAGCGCTCTCCCTAGTGCTGGGTTTGTGAAGTGACATTGACTCCATCGTGGGTCACAGCAAGCAGAGTCACCTGTTCCGACATAACCTGGTGCGAGCTGCGGGGGGACCGAATACCTCTGTTCTAGTAGTGCAAAGTGACAGCACGCAGCAGGCCTAGCAATCAGGTATCGGAGGAGGAATCAACAGGCTGACTGGGCGAAGGTGCGGATATACCACCCCGGGTAACTATTGACGAGGTACGTCGGACTTCGGGTCCGTGCTGACGGATAGCCCCGGGATTCAGCCCCGCACCCTCTTCAGGCCAGCAGTTATTGACATGCCTCACCCAAGTCCCAGCCCGGTTGTGCCAAAAGCCATGGCTGTTTGAGAGGCTCACTGCAATACGGCAGGGACAGAGTGTTCGGCAAGACCCTTACAGGAGCTCACCTGGTGCACTCGGATGGGGGTTCCTTAATGCTGGTAATTTCTCACCAAGCTTAGGGTATAAGGACGTTAACCTTCCAATTAGAAAACCCAAAAAGGAAATTAAGGTTTCCTCAAAACTTAGGTCAGTTTGTTTTATCCTGTAAAAAAGCAAAACCAACCCCCTAAATGTATCGACTCAACAGCGCCACCACCCTTGTCATTAGTCCCCTGCCTTGGGAGTACATCCTCACTTTTTTCTTCTCTTTTCTCCCTGCTGCTATCTTATAATTTGACTACTGCTACTGTTCCCTGAGATTTTGCCTGTGGGAAGATCATGAGCAGAGAACTTTCGCAATTGAACAGATATTTGTGAAACTTGAGAATGACGTTTCAAAACTGTTTTCTATTTACCTTCCTCTCTTGTGAAATCCTACCCCACCAAGTTAAAGCAGGGAAACAAAAAGATAGGCATTTGCTAAATTTAAGCACGTGCAAGAGACACTCTAACCAGTATTGTGGTGTCAATTTTGCCATTAAGGGACCAGTACTGTCATTGCTATTTTTTTCCTCCACCCAGGAGAAAATTTTAATCACAGTCCTATTACAAAAAGAGAAAACCCGTTTACAATCCTCTGACTAGAAGCATCCTTATAAATCAGACTTAACAAAAAAAAGAGACAAGAGTAAAATCTGCTACAGAAAGAAATGTTGTGTTCTTGTCCCTCTCCCTCGCCTTTGTATTAGACTGACCTCCTTCCTTGAAAAAAAGGAGAGTTTCTCTTACAGGAAAAGGTGAAACATTCAATTATTACCCTTTTACTTGCTCTGTTGGTGTTCTCCTTTTCTTTATCTGTTTTCTAGCTGTGTTACCTGTGTGTGTGCACAATCATTTTCCCCACAGAGGCTACAAATTAGAAACATGCTCACCAGAGGATCACACTCAACATTAGCATTCACTATACTTTGCACATTTACACCCCTGTTGTGCTTTGTTTTGTTTTGCTTTGTTTCCCATTCAAGGTGTGTGTCGGTTCGAGATCTCCCTCATCCCACCAGAACATGTCTCACAAAACAGAACATGTCTGTCACTGGAAGGGTCTGGAAACAAGGCTAAGTGCTGCGACAGACAGCCTCCTCCCTAAGGCTGCTGATACACTCAAACATCAGACACAGGACCAGCTGGATGACAACATAACAAGCCTCATGGGACAAGACCCAAGTCAAAGCTACAGTCACAAAGAATTTGCCAAGATCACCGTCTCCTAAAGTCACACACTCATCGCCCTCCTCAAGTTGAGCAACAAGCATGCTGCACAACTCCAGTAGGAGCTGACACGTGCACAACGACACATAGAGCAGCTGGAACTTGAAACTCAGAAACGACAGAAAGGGCCGGATGTGGTGGAACAAGACACTGAGGAGGAGATCAACAGGCTAAAAGAAACCCTAGCAGCTACTAGCAAAGAAATGGAACAAGTCAAGGCAGACTATGCTGATCGGTCCAAAAAGCTACAGTATGTGGAACAGCTACTGGACAAGGCAAAGGCTGACTTCAGAGATAAAAACGGCAGAATCAAAGCCCTTGAAGCTCACCTGGATGTGTCAAGAAATGAGATCAGCCATCTAACAGCTCGACTACATAAAAGAGGAATCTGTCCGGTTCCAATGGGAAATCAAGCATGCTTACAAACTGCGCCGTGAGCAATGAAAGACATGATGTGCACTGACCTCACCCCTGCCAAACAGGACCGGGTTGCCTGTTCCTGGACTGATGCGTGAAAAAAGGTGGAGGGGTGGTGTTGAAACAATCACCAACTCCCTCTGGAGAACTTTACCTCACTTTAGCTCAGCCAAAAGAATCTGCTGCAGCCTGCCACAGATCATCGCACGGCTTGGACCTAAAAGACCTTGACAAGCTCGCCAGGAACATTTGCAAATTCACCCCGAGCGTGCTAAATAGCCCAAATGTCCAAGCTTATCTCCAAGATATCGATTCCCATCTGGAAATGCGACCTAACATTATGGACAAAGATAGACTATACTTACATCGAACGACATCCAGTTCTGAAGTTCGCAGCTTCCTGGACAGGCAGCCTGCTCACACAAAGACTGATTATCAACTGCTTCAAGAAGCCCTTATTAAAGAGTTCACCGATCCTGAGTCCGAACAAGGCTTAGTGGCTGCCCTGGAGATGAGACAAGGACGTCACAAACCTCCTCAAACCTACTAGAGTCGACACAGACGAGCATACTTCGGAACTCACGATGAACCTGGCATGGAGGACGAACTGAACTTTAAAACTCTCTTCCTACGAAATCTCCATCCCGCAGTAAGTCACCATCTTGGTGTTCTCGCATGTCCACAAACAATGAATGCTCAGCAGAAGAAGGCCTACGGCAAACAAAAGATGGCACAGAAAAGAGCGCCAAAATCCCAGCAGCTATTGACTTCAACACTCAAAGTCAAGGGTTGGCTCTAGAGGGCACCCAACGCCACGAAAGCACCAAGCCGCCCCATAGAGATTGGAATACACCCCCATTCAACAAAGAACGAGACTCACATCCTGGCACCCGACCTAAACAGAGGTATGACCGCTGGGATGGACCATATGGACATCAACGCTCACCTGGACGGCACTGGGAGAAGTCATACGACCAGTCAATTCCTCATGACAATCATTGGGAGAGATCGTGGAACCAGCCATGCTCATTTAGAAACTCAAGAGGGGAAAGCTCGTCATACAGAATCTCCAAGGGAAAACGAAAAACTCACCCTGGAGCAACCAGCCCAAGAAATCGACTGAAAGAATTCACAGAGATTCCAAACTGACCGAGCTCAAACTGAATTCATGCAAGAACAACAGACGCCCTGTGTTTCGACTCACAAGAGCTGACGAAAATTATGATGAAAAAATTATTCCAAAGGAAAGAGGAAGTTAAAACAAATTCAGCCTGACTAATGGCCCAGACGAGATGGCAGCGACAAGCTGACCCAGCCAGCCATGGAGAATAGCACTCCTTTACTTCACTCTCAGAGAACCGTAATCACACTAACTTCAGATGGACACGAAACTCTACATGAAAACCCGGCAACAGAGTTAGACACTAAATTAATACTCAATGCTCTAGATCACAGCAGCGTCCAACAAACACCTGCTGACGAAACCCCTCAAGTTCCTGAAAGTGCTGTCTTGGTCGTCTACCACTCCGCAGAAAAACACCACATCAGCCCTGATATCCTAACTGTTTTCTCCCAAACTCCAGTACCTCAACTTCTAGGTGATCTCATTGAGAAAGGTATAGCAAGAAAGTTTTACCTCTCCATCATCATCGAACGACACCTCAGAGTTGAAGCCCTTCTCGATACGGGAGCCGACATTACTCTAATGTCTACAGAACTTCTCAGGGAAGTCCAAGAAAGAATGAAGAGGACTAACGGAACTCTGAAGCTTCAAAGGTGCGAACTAAACATCCAAGCACACTCCCACACGGGCCTACAACTAAAACATGTGGCCCCAATTCATCTAAGAGTGGGACCCATGGATCTTGTCCATCCAGTATACATTTCAACACTCAATACGTATCCACTCCTCATTGGGAAAGATCTGCTTAATCGCTTCGAAAATCGAATAGACTTCAAGCACCTAAAGATTTGGACACAAGTCCGTGAGCCTCTGCCCTGCCAGTCATTAGACTTCAACGAGTCGCAGTGTCAAGTCACAGACACCGCTCCTAATTCACTGATTTATGATGCAGTATCAGAACCAGGATCTGGACCAAGCATAATCAACAAGGACCAGGACCCTCTCCTCTGCTCATTGCAGGATACTGAATCAAACACAGGCCCCCTTCAAATCATGACTGCGATAGATGTCCAAAGAACATCAGTGTCCAACGTTGCACTAGCCCTGTGGGCAGAGAACTCAGCCATCAGCCTGAAGCTATTCAGAACACTGAAGCAAAGACATCAGACTCTACCACATGTCGCTAAACACAGCCGCCGCTTCCCTCTCAGACAACCATGACCACCTCCAAGAATATCTGCGCTGTGGACATAAGATGGAACAACAGATATCTGAGTCACTACTTCCTCGTCGTCCAAGACCTGCCTCATGACATCTACATTGGAGCAGATCTCATGGTCTGGCTCAATTATTGCATTGATCCCGCAAACGACATCATATGGACTCCCCTGTCACACCAACTGACAACTTCAGTCAACCTCAAGAACCTCCAATCCGGTCAAACCATGCCAGACGCATGCGTTATAATCATGGAGCAAGAAGCCACAATACCTGCCTACAGTAAGAGGTGTCAGCGTCCGCCTCAACATGCGACCTGGCCAAACTCTCAACAGTGAGCTAGGCTTCTTCCAACCTTCCAGGACCTGCCTAAAACTCGGACTGACCCTGGAAGCCACATCTCTCATTGAAGTGTCATCTCGTGCTGTGCATGTGTTGTTCAACAACTGTCAACAACGACCCTTGTACACCCCGGCAATTCAACTTAGGCCCTCGCTCATCGCAATATACTGACATAGCAGCCGTCCTCTTCACACTGCACATGGCTCCATCCCACAACATCAAATAACTCCTCATCTGTACCGATTCGAACTACGTCTGTCTAAGCTTCACATACCATTTAGTTGGGTGGAAACGAAATGGATTCAAAACAGCTAATAATAAGCCTGTCAAGCACCAGGAACTCTTCCAAGCAGGCGATGCCATTGTCACTGAACATGACATGATCGTTTATTGGAAAAAAGTTTGAGGTCATTCACGTCAACCAGGACAAAACAAGGACTTCAATGACCAAACAGATGCCCTCGCCAAAGCAGGTGCATTACACGGAGAGTCCTGGACATTTCATGCCCTCCCACCCAACCCTTCAGTGGCAGCAATAACCTGCCGCCAGCACGCCACTGGCGCGCACACCCATACCTCCTCCCACATTACCCTATCACCTCAGTTTGCTGCTGACGATCTCCTCACTCTCCAAACTGCGGATTCGTCACTATGCACTATGGCAGTTCCCATTTCTGACCCATTAACGCATCCCATTTCCACCTCTGACCTAAACACGTCCTTCGAGCTCTAAGAGACGGTGTTCTCACATATGCCCTTGAGCCACTCATTGCGTCAAAGCTTGTAGTACCTCACGGCCAAAGGGGGATGATAATGACACACGCACATGATACACCATGCGCAGGACACCACGTTGTCAAGGCCACCTATGAAACACTCAAGCAAGTAGCGTACTGGCCTGGCATGCAGCAAGACGTAGCGGAATACGTTAAAGGATGCCTGGTGTGTTGCCAGTTACAACAGGCAAATCCAAACCCCCGAGCACCAATGCAAAGGAAATGAATGATCTTCCCATGGTTGGACCTCCAAATAGACTGGGTAGGACCCCTGTCACGGTCAACACGGGGTAACAAATACTTCCTCACCATGGTTTGCGAATTCAAAAAGTGGATAGAGTGCCTCCCAGCTCCCAATGATACAGCAGAAACAATAGCCTGTCTCTTAATGAACCACATCTTCTCAAGATTTGGACTGCCTTTTTAAGGGTCAACTCTGACCGGGGAACCCACTTCATCGCCGAGGTCATGCAGGAAGTGTGGAAACTCCTGGGTATACAGGCCAAGCTCCATATAAGCCGTCACCCAATTTCCTCAGGTCAAGTTGAACGAGCCAACAGGACAGTGGTCAGCATGTTAAAAAATTATGTTTCTACCAATCAAAAGGATTGGGATATTAAACATCCTCTGGTACTGATGGCCGCTTTATCCAACTCTCACCAATCTACGGGAGTACCCTCGTTCACATTGATGACAGGGAGAAACATGACATTACCACTACACCTGCTGAACCAACCTGGTGACCTGAATATCGTCACCGCCTATACCACTCACCAGTACCTGGAAGAGTTGCATCAGCACCTGAGAACGACTGTCACCTTCACGCAACAGCAACTACAACAAAGCGCGTAAGGTCAGAAAGCCTACTACGACCAAAAGGCCTCTCACCATGAGCTCAGTGTCGGAGACAAAGTGTGGCACTACAGCCTCGTCCGACCAAGGCAGAACGCTCCCCATCGCCTGTCAAAGAAGTTCCTACCTCACTGGACAGGACCCCACGAGATCATAGACAAGCTCTTACCTGTCGCCTACCGAATCAATATCAAACAAGGGTGCAGCGAGCCAGTCCTTCGATGGGTCCATTGAAACCAGATAAAGAGGCGCCAGGGCTCCAGCCGACAGGAAAAAGGGGAAGATCAAACCCACTGACACAGACCGACAATCATATGCTCTACACCACACAAACATAAGTACTGTCGTTCTAGGAAAACATATAGCGACCTTGCGTAGACACAACACTTACTCTCTCCTCCGCTGCACTGCCAGGACCAACCTCTAGTAGAGAGGAGTTACTACACACAAGTGCCACTTGTTTGCTGCCTCACCTCATTCGGGTGTCCTTGTGTCTCTTTGTTTTTTTATTAGTAGTATGATTATTTGTATTTATTTTTTCTCACTTTGTTTTTCCTTTTCCTCCCTCACTGTAATCTCATTTCCCCTCTAATCCCCTTATCAGTGAAATCCCTTAACCAGTCCTTAAGTCCAGGCCCTGAAATTACGATTGACTCCCTTCAATAAAGTCGTCGTAACTTGTTGTGAGAACCGCTGTCAACCGATCGAGGCAACCCACCAAATCATGACCGACATGCTTCGCAAAGTAAGTTCCTTGATCGACAACTTAGCCAGGAGTAGGATTCCACACTACTCGATACCTCTTAACCTTGTCCAAAACATCCTAACTTTGGCCACTGCGGGCCCCGCTTGTCACATCCAAACCCATCTCATCTTTTCTCTGGGTAGCGCTATTCCCTTATACGTATACCCGGAAGAAGGCGACTTGGCCTTTCTTCTCAGTTTGCCCATTATCGACGCTAATAATATTTACCGGCTTAAAGACGTTATGAATGTGGGATTTGGCGAGGGAACACCTATATCAAAATCCACACTCCTGAAGTAGTTGCGTATCACGATAACAACGAGCAATTTTATCTGGCCCCAAACCTAAATATGTGTATGCTCACTAAGGACATTCACTTCCTCTGCCCGAGTAAACCCTTTGTACACGACAATACCGAGGGCATCTGCAGCCTAGAATTAATTAGGCCCGACACTAGCTGCCCCGCCGAAGCGACACCAAGTTTTCAAGTTGAGGGAAAACACGCCGAAATTGTCAGAAACCCCAGCGCAAACAAATACCCTCACATACGATCAACACGACACTGCCACGCACATTAATATGCCCAACCAAACTTTATGGATCACTGTCCCTTAGGGCTCGATCCTCCATATTGACAATTTAGCATTGCACCACCTTACCAACGACGAGCATCAGGCTGAACTCAAAATCTCGCCTTCTGTCATACAGCATTCCTTCATCCTTGATTGAGAATTGGAAGAAAGGATCAAGGAGGAGGGAAGCCAAATCATCGATTTGACTCCGGTTGATACAGCTTTACAAGCTACTGCTCGCCGCCTGCTGGCGCGCCAATTATTCAGTCTTGGTCTGCCGCTGACACCGCGCATTGCATCCCTACTGTTGTAGGATATGTTGTGACTTTGACACTGGCCGTCCTCCTACACAAGCGAGTGAACGCCGTTCAAGAGTCTTTCAACAATTGCACATCAGGCGTACCGCACATTTTCCGACGTGATAAAACCCGAACAAGAACCCGAATCCGAGAACTCAACCAACTTGATTGAGATCACGCCTATACCACCTCGTCGAACCCCTGAAAATGAAACCAATCGGAATGAGCCAATTACCAATAATCCTAAAGAATGCACCCCTACGTCTTCTCAAGTTTCTAACCTGTTCCTTCCCAAATAACCCTGCACCAGGAATCAGTTACTGATGGAGATGGTGTTTGTGTCTTGTGTGTGCCGGTTCTCTCAGCCTCTTGTTCCAGTGCCCACCGACGTTCACAGTGGGAACCTCGCCGAGCAAATGGGGATATGTAGTGCCGTTGAGAGAGGAAACAAAACAAATAATTTCAACACAGCACATTCCTAAGGAACTTGCTCCCCCCCCAGCATTTCAAGTCATAAAAGTCAATACATGATCGATCTTCAGTGAACTGGCCGGCTGATTTCCTGCCCTAAAATCTCTTTATCTCAGGAGATTTCTAAAAACCAGGAGAAAAACCAAAAACCAAAATTTCTAAAAACCAAATTTTTTTTATGGGCATTTTTTTGGATATATTCAAGAACAGCACCTTATTGTTGGTTCTTATCACTTAACCATAATTCAACCGAAACAGGACAAAATAACTATCTGGAAATGGTCCGGGATGACCGCATAATTCAGTAATGTAAGACTGATTTACATTCAGACATATGAGCTAAGAAGCTCTGCAGATGCACACATAAAGTGACTTCCTGACCCCGGACACCTCTCGTTTCTCTGTTGCATTCCAAGGGAATGCGTGCTCTCTCTCGTTATTGTGCAGACAAAGAACGAGAAAACTGTTATGGACTTTATGCTAAAAAACAATTAATAATTCCTACCGCTATTAGAGCAGAATACTCAAGAGACAATATTTTTTTGGTTGTAAATAAGTGTTGCGGGAGAGAGGAAATGGGAGTTGCCGCTTTAAGACAGCTATGCACGGGAGTTGTAGTCAAAAGTGAGATGCATTATGTGTTGAGTAGTTCAGTGAAAAATGTGCTGGAGTGACGGGTCCTCACTGTGAGCCGTGCAGATGAAACAGAGAAGAGAGTTGTATTTTGTTTTATTTTAAGTTCACCCGGGAGCTATTTTTGCACTGTAAACCTGACAGTACAAAGCCGAGTAAAGAAATGGCATGCATTGATAACTTTGTCCGTCTCATCCATTTGCATGAACATGAGTTTACGAGCTGTTACGCTGCTGCCGGGAGTTGTTGAAGTGGAGGAAGTAACATAAGGTTGTATTTTACGTCTTCTATAAACATGATGTGTTATTTCTAATCTTTAATCTGAACCCTTTTTATGTTTTAGCAGGAAAAGCTATGAACGTGTGTGAAATATGTTGAGTTTGATTTCTCACGAATGGTCGTGATAAATGCAACAATCATCGTACGAATGATGAATACTTGTATACGTTAGAGGTATTTTCCTTCATGTGTAGGGTTGGGAATCGAAAATCGATTCCGATTCCAGAATCGGATACTTTAGTTCAGGAATCAGATACTTCTTGTCAAATAAAATTTCGATTCCGCCTATCGATTCCTATGTGCTTTTTTTTTCTTCATCTGTGAAGACCGGTGTAACCTAACAATTTGCCAGGACCTTGCTCGCTAATCTAAGCGCTCCAAAGTTTGGCTGCATTTGCGATCAGAAGCCAAAAAAGCTAAGTATAATATCTGTGATAGCAGATAATGTTTGAAACATGATTCAATCACCAACGTGATTCTATTCCTAAATTAAAATGATTTGTCTGTTTCATTCCTCAACCTTTGAGGTGTGCGATCACAATGTTGTGATCACTTGGTTCATCTGTGCAGCAGTGGCAGAGCCAGGGGGTGGCCAGTGTTGGCCGTGGCCACCCTGCTCAAAACAGCAGGTTTTGTCCCCTTTTTCTTGACAAGAAATGCCTTTATTAAGACACGGAACAAGTGTATTTTTTTGCATCCACATCCAACAAGACTTTTCAGATGCCTGTTTCAGCTTTGCCTCAGCACCAGGCGCGAGTCAAATGAGCGCAGAAAAGGTACAACAGCCAAATGAGTTTCAGCAGCACAATGAGATGCTGTTAGGCTATATATCAGTAAAACAAACTTTCCTGTCCTGTCAGCAGTCACTGTGCTCATGGCACATGCTCTGATCGCATCATCATAAATAAGCGCAGAAGAAACTATGAGCATACGACGTGAAATTACCAAAAAAGGCTATTAAAATGCAAACTGTGCATGCATGTATGTATGCATTATCAGAACTCAAATCAGTCTCAAATCATTATCAGTCTCTCAAATGCATACTAAAATATAGGCTCTTGTGCAATTCCAGATCACAATAAGGTGCAAGCTGATATGTATTTTAATTTGTAATTTAATGTGCAAGTAAATGTGAGCAAAGTGCACTTATACTAGAAAACATATTTTTCACTTTACAAACGAAAATGAAACCTTTTAAATGCATAAAACAACTTTGGGCATTTATGTGCTGTTGTCTTCTGGCCTTTTTCACATTCTTATCACTAACATGTCTCAAGTCTCAACCATGAGTATGTAATGTTAGAGAAAAAAGTTTTGGGGGGGTTTTGAGACCCAGAACTAAACTGAAAGAGCAATTAAGCTATAGTGAGCCCCTTTATTAAAATACCTGGAGGTGAGGAATAATACAAAAATTGTCAATTTCACTCAGTATTACTTGATATACTAATTTACAAATATCTCAATTAAAATTAAGTAGAAATTAATTCTATTCAACTGTGTTTTAGGCACTAAAATAGTCTTAATATGTTATAGTCAACCACATTTTATATTGAAATATTGTAGATTTATGTGCCACCCCAGGCTGGTTGCTGGCCACTCCTATGAAAACATCCTGGCTCCGCCACTGCCATGCAGCAAACGATCACATCAGTCAGTGTGATTTAAACATTTAAACCTGCATTCTCGCTGCTGCTGACCTAAAGAAAGCAGCTGTCATGTATATGAATGAAACAGCTTCACAGTCTTTTCAACCACACAGTATAATTCAATTTACAGAAGCACTGTTATACATGTTTATAGTTCAGATATAAACTCTGATATATACAGTAGCGTTTAAAATAGAGTAAATCTCCTTTTGAAAGTAATTTGATACTTCAAATGAAGATTTATTGATTACATTGCTACACCAGTGGGTGACGAAAAGTGTCTTTTAAAAATGTATTTGTCTTTGAATCATACAAGAGAGTCGTTCAGGGATGCTGATTCATCTAGTAATGAAACAAGTACATCTTGAGTGAGTAATTCATAAATTACATGTGATTTTGTTTAGTTGTCTAATATTTTTTTCTTCAAAATCATGAGAGAACCACAACTTCCATTGAGAAAAAAGAAAACAATTCAATTTATCCAGAATCATGCAGTTCGATTTTGCACACAAACAGCTCTTAAAGAGTCCAGCTTGTATGACGCCTGTTGATTTTTTTTCATGGTATTCAGCTCCAATAAATGATTTGCTAAAAAGAGACACAGGATAAATGATTGATATCATTATTTAATCACATTGGAATCGAAACTGGGAATCGATAAGCACAATCGGAATCGGAATTTATAAAATTGAAACGATACCCAACCCTATTCATGTGATAAATCCACTATCAGATGTAGGCGGACAGAAGCCCTACGGGGAGGGGCTCCACCCAACAAGAACAATCTGATTAGGACAGCCGTCCGTGGGGGGACCCAAATTGGGCCGTTTAAAATGGACACAAAAGCTTTGTTCATTAGCTAAATGCTCACTTCTCACTCGCCGCTCGCATATTTCCTTGAAGCTTCGGCTTTGTCTTCACTGGTCGCGCTGGAAGCGCTCGATCACCGTGGGGCGGGGCCGAGAGCCGTGGGAACGGAGCGAGGCCGGTGGAGTAAATGATAATGAACGACACCTGCGCCACTCACCGGTCTCGAGTCCCACGGAGGAGCTTCGGAAGGGTTAAATGAGGAGTGACGACAGTGGAAGACGAGAGAGGACCAGGCCTGGACTTTAGTTTGTGTTTTGTGTGCGGCAGTCGTCCGTGAGGGGCTGCCGCTTTTCTGTTGTGTTTGTTTATTTGATTATTCATTATCATTTACTCCACCGGCCTCGCTCCGTTCCCACGGCTCTCGGCCCTGCCACCACTCGTCACACACCGCCTTACCATCAGGCTGACATCTAAAGAACTCAAAGACTTCGTCAAAGCCGTAAGAACTATAAAACAAGCTTCATAACAGTGTCATCACGTCACAAAGGAACCAGGCAACCGCCAATCACAAGAGGGTTTCCCCAGTGACATCACGCAACCAGCACCCGGAAGTTTCCAGGAAACACGCGGAAACGCCAAATCAGCTGACAACTCGACTAAAAGCAAGTAGATCTAACAAATCTCTATTGTTGCTGGTGAATTAATCTGTATGCAGTAAAGTCACTGCTGTGATCTTCCTCTGGTAAAGTTACGAGCAAAAGAGTGTTAGCCTTAAAACTCTCTTCAAACCGCAAAACTCCTTATGTGTGTGTAATATTGTAGAATAACAGTTAGCAAATAAACCTTGTTTCATTTAGAAAGGATGATGTCTTGGGCTGTGTGATTTTCAAGTTTTAAACTATTTGCCAAAGATCATGTTACCTAGCTCAATTTTGATAAAGTACTATTTTTGTTGTTTTATCGTTGGCCACGAAGCAAGATATACAAAATTGTTAAAGATATACTGATGTTAATGGTCGCTGGACGAGTAGTTGATAAAGTATAAATCATAAGTTAAAGATTAATATCACTTAAATCAAAGCAATATTGAATCTTTTATAAATTATTCCCCAGAGCTGAAAGAATAGCTTCATTAATTTATTACATAAACTACAGATGGTCCAAAATGCAGCAGCTAGAGTTCTTACTAGAACCAAGACGTAAGACCACATTAGCCCGGTTCTGTCAACACCGCACTGGCTCCCTATTAAACATTGTATAGATTTTAAAATCTTGTTAATTACATATAAAGCGCTGAAAGGCTTAGCTCCTCAGTACTTGAGCGAGCTCTTATCGCTTTATAGTCCTCCACATCTGTTACAATCTCAAAACTCAGGCCATTTGATAATGCCTAGAATATCAAAATCAACTGCAGGTGGCAGGTCCTTTTTATATTTAGCGCCCAAACTCTGGAGCAATCTACCTAACACTGTTCGGAAGGCAAAATCTAGATTAAAGACCCATCTCTTTAACCTGGAGTACACTTCACACACTAATACGCTTATAATATTCAAATCTGTTAAAGGATTGTTAGGCTGAATTAATTAGGTCTACCGGAACCTGGAACACTTCCCATAAAACACGATGTACTTGTTACATCGTAAGAAGATTGACATCTATGCTAATATTACAATGCTCAAAATGGCATTTCCTTTTATCTACTTTTTGACATATTTTTACTTTCTCTTTTTACACGCATAACGTCTGCACTGATTATTTACGACACAAGAATACTTTTGGATATTGGACTATTACATTAACCTGCTTCAAGACACTTTATCCACGAATCCAATGTGGCCATTGGAGATTATTCGTAACAGGGAGAAGAACAATGGCCACCTGAATTAACCCAGGAGGCGAAAGAAACACCGTGGGAAACACGCTGGAATCCACAACAGACTGAGGGAAAGGGCTCACAGTCCACCTCTACTGAGTATTCTGCTCTCTAATGTCCAATCCTTGGAGAATAAGATGGACGATCTTAGAGCCAGGATAAGTTTCCAACGGGACATAAGGGACTGTAACATCCTCTGTTTGACTGAAATATGGCTCACTCCCTCGGTCCCGGACACTGTTGTAACGCCGTCTGATAACTTTTCTGTTTTACGGATGGACAGAACAGCCGAGGCCGGTAAAACCAAAGGTGGTGGAGTGTGTTTCATGATCAACAAGACATGGTGTGACCCCAGGAGCATCTCCATTCTGTCACGCTCCCGCTCGCCTCATCTGGAATATCTGTCCATTATCTGCCGCCCATTCTATCTACCCCGCGCGATTTCATCTATCATTGTCACTGCTGTTTACATTCCACCACAGGCAGACACTAGCTAGGCTTTGTCCAAACTCCACGATGTGCTTAGCGGATACATTAACAAACACCCTGGCGCTGCCTCTATCATTGCGGGGGACTTTAACAAATCCAACCTCAGGCAGGTCATGCCGAACTTTCATCAACATATATCATGTCCAACTAGAGTACTGAATACACTAGATCATTGCTACACTCAGTTTAAAAAGGCCTACAATGCCCGCTCACTACCGGCTTTTGGCAAATCGGATCATGCTGCCATTTTCCTCACACTGGAATATAAACAAAGGCTCGTTCAGGAACCCCGGTGAAGAGAGTAGTGACGTGCTGGTCCTCCCACTCTGAAGCAATTCTACAGGTGGCTCTTGATGACGTCGACTGGGACATGTTCCGGGCGAGTTCATCTGACATCAGCGAGTTCACGGATGTAGCATTAAGCTTTGTCAACACGCTAACCGAGCAAACCACTGAAACAGTAACTATAAGGACATTCTCCAATCAGCAACCGTGGGTGGATAGAACAATCCGTGATGCGGTTAACCATCGCACTGCCGCATACAATGCCAGTCTTCTGTAGGGAAACATGAGCGATTACAAAGCATTGTGCTATGCTCTCCGACGTGCAGTTAGAGCTGCTAAACTCCGATACAGGGAGAGAATTGAGTCTCATTTTCAGCTCAATGACTCTCGACGAATGTGGCAGGGACTGAAGACCATCTGTTCCTCTGGAAATGAATCCTCTGCAGAGGTGAGAGCAGATCTGTTGCTGGCCGAAGAGTTAAACACCTTTTACGGCCGCTTTAAATGCAATGGCGGCAGCGCGACTCTGCCAATCAGCGTGTCAGGAAGCAGCAGATAGAGCAGCGATGATCATGTTATCACCGTGCTGGAGGACGAGGTTCGGAAGGAACTAAAGAGAGTGAACGTCAGGAAAGCAGCCGGACCTGATGGGATTACTGGCCCTGGTTCTGCGTTGATCAGCTTGCTGGTTTGTTTACATCCACCTTTAATGAGTCCCTTGCTACATCTGTGGTTCCCACTTCCTTTAAAACATCTGTCATCATCCCTGTGCCTAAGAACAGTAAACCCTCTTGCCTGAATGACTATCGTCCAGTTGCCATCACATCAATAGTCATAAAGGTATTTGAGAGACTTTTTGAAAGCCCCCCGACTGAGCATGGTTTCTCCCAAGGTTTTTTTCTCCCAAGGTTTTTTCGCCGCTATCGCCTCTGGCCTGCTTAGTTGGGGACACTTAATTTCCATCAAAATCATCGACTTCATTGCAGAGATATTATTTAAACTGAACTGAGCTGGACGATGCATCACTAAATTAAATAATGAAATGCATTCAGCTGAAAATTGAGTGTTAAATCCTGTCATTTTATATTATTGACACAATTTTCCTATTTTGATACTGTGCAGTGCTTTGTTACAATTTGTATTGTTAAAAGCGCTATATAAATAAAGACTTTTAAAGAGCCACATTTGCTCCTCCATCCCTGCTACTTTGGACCCTCTCCAGGTTGCCTACCGCCCAAATAGGTCTACTTACGATGCCATCTCTCAGGTCCTGCACTCTTCCCTCACACACACATTGACAGCAAAAATGGCAACTATGTAAGGCTGCTTTTCATTGACTATAGCTCAGCTTTCAATACAATAGTCTCCATCAAGCTAGCTGTTAAACTCACAGACCTCTGCCTAATCTCTTCACCTGTGACTGGATTCAAGATTTCCCCACAGGCAGACCTCAAGTGGTGAAAATGGGCCAGTTCACCTCCAACTCCATCACCCTGAATGTAGGAGCCCCACAGGGTTGTGTACTGAGTCCCCTGCTCTACTCTCTCTACACACACTACTGCGTGCCCCCTCACAGCTCCACTTCTATTGTCAAATTAGCTGATGGTACTGTGGTTCTGGGACTCATTTCCAACAATGATGAGACCGCATACTTGGATGAGGTATAGATACTTACATTATGTTGCCAGGACAACTGTCTCTCTCTTAACGTGAGCAAAACTAAAGAGCTGATCGTGGACTTCAGGAAGAGACAGCAGCGGCCCTAAACTCCTCTTATGATCAGTGGGACCCCTGTGGAGAGGGTGAGCAGCTTCAAGTACCTTGTTGTAAACATCTCAGAGGACCTGACTTGGACTGCACACATTCAGACTCAGGTCAAGAAAGCCAGGCAAATACTGTACCATCTGCGACAGCTGAGGTAATTCAGGGTCTCACCAGCAATCCTGAAAACTTTCTATTCAGGGGCCATAGAAAGTGTACTGACTCAGTGCATCTCAGTGTGGTATGGTCACTCCTCAAATCAGGACTGCAAAGCTCTGCAGCGAGTTGTGCGCTTAGCTGAGCGCATCTCAGCGTCTGCTCTCCCCTCTCTGCAGGACATCTACCACAAATGCTGCAAAAGCAGAGCTGCTAAAATCATCAAAGACTCAAATCACCCTGGTAACCGGCTCTTCATTTTACTGCCATCTGGCAATCGCTTCCGTAGCATGATGGCAAAAACTAAGAGACTTAGGAGGAGCTTCTTCCCTCAGGCCATCAGGCTCCTAAACTCAAACTCGTTCTAATAACATTAACAAGACTCAATTTAATAAACTTTAAGATATTCACTCTTCTCCATCATCCGTATTGCTGCTATGTTTTTGCTAGGTAATTCTGACTTTGCTATGACAATCTGGCCCTTCTGAATATCAGTAAGTATATTTTGTTTTTAATTTAAGTATTTGCTATTGACTGTTCAAATGCGGAGTTTTGCGCTTTGTGTGTGTGTGTGTGTGTGTGTGTGTGTGTGTGTGTGTGTGTGTGTGTGTGTGTGAGAGTGCGTGCGTGCACATGTGTGTGTGTGTGTGTGTGTGTGTGAGAAAGAGAGAGAGAGAGAGTCACATCACAGTGGAGTCAGCTTTCTTAATCACGGCTTGTGTACTGCAAATATATCTCTGTTCCTATTTTGGGCTTGAACTGATGGTAAAACTAAGGACATTATTAACTGTCTTTTTACTTTGAAAGCTGAAGATTGCGATTATGGTAAGGGACGTTACATTTCAGATGCATGCTTGTGGTGTTCGGTCAATCACAACGCATTGAGTCAGTTGGCCAATCAGAGCAGACTGCTTGTCGGAAGGAGGGGCTTTGTAGAAAACAACTTGTTTTAACATTAAAGTATGTCAACATATTCGTTTACACCAAATAAACAAAATAATGATCTTAAAAATAGCATCATATGACCCCTTTAATAAACATTTACTGCATGCTTCCATGCTTTTTTAGTGCTTGTTAGTTATTAAAATTGTTTAGTGCTTGACATAGTACTAATTTACAGTAGTACTAAAAGAGTGGCCAGGTCATCCATATATGGTAAATATCCACCTTTTTCCATGGGACACAGAAAGTTCTAAGGGTTAAGGCTGATTTATACTTCTAAGTCAGACCTACGCTGTAGCCTCTATGCGGTTTTCATTTATACTTCTGCATCCTCGTACGTGTCGACGTGCAGTACACATTCGGACCGGTAGTCTGCAATGTCCACAGGCATGTTGCTGGTGTAACCCGCAGTACCACGTCCAAAGCCGAAGAAGAAGCGGCTCGTCGGGGAAGCCGTGACGGCGACAATTAAATGTCAAATCATTATTTAAAACTACAAAAAGGAGACAACAACAGAACAAGAGAAGATGGCATTATTTCAATCTCCACAAGGACGTTTACAACAGCAGAACAACATTGTTTGTAGCGGACAACTACTGATGTATAATGCTATGTAGTATAATAAATGATAAGACACTTGTTCTTTGTTTTATTTTAAATAAGAAGATGTAACATTAAACTATATTACAGTGCTCATAAAAGCACACAAAATCAAGCACATATGGATGAAGGGGTTCTAGCAGACCAATCACAACGCTTGTGGTCCGCATAGAATTGATGCGCTGTTCGATTCTTGGAGAGGATGCAGAAGTATAAATTGGGCTTTAGGAATGACATGAGTAAATTAAATAAGTTTCTTTTTTTATATATCTTAGTCTCTCTTAGTGTCAGTGAAAGACTCAGAACAAGCTTGGGTTGTAAAGATATACCGGTATGACTGAATACCACGATATAAACACGTACGATTATCATACCGTGTACATTTGCTTATCTACGGTATTTGGAGAAAATAAAAGATGAAGTATCTCACCTGCGCCTAGGCAACAACTTTCCACTTAACTGTTCTCTTGCTCCACCCACATGTGCAGTGGAGACAACATCAGAGACAGAGACCTTTATCACTAATCTCTATCCCCGTCGAAATATAAATCAAAATTGGTAGTATGGCAATGCTTTGGATATTTAAAATACGAACGCTTATTTGTCCTCGAGGATAGACACAGTTAACAAAAATTGGTCGCAAAGTATCCGCAAAAAGAGGAAACACATCGAACATGTTTACCTATATTTCAGAACACCATCCCTCTGTGCAGATACAGTAATGTCCCAATTATAACTTAAGGTTAAAGCCTTATGATTTCCGTGATGCGGAGTGAATCCCAGAATCCAGTCATGACAATGAATTTACAATGCAGATGTCACATAAAATACGCGGTTTGATGGATTGATGAATAAATCAAAAACAGAGCTGTCAAATCACTACATCGTCTCGTGTTTGGGATTATTAAAGTGAAAAAAACACTGCTATATAAAAAATAATCTGCTTATTTTGCATTTCTCTCTGTGAGTGAGTGGTGTTATGTCATGTACGACATACTCAAGTATGCGCGCTGGCGCCGCTCATAGTGCTTAACAGCACCTGCTGTCTCGCTATCTGAGGACAAACACTGAGATCCTCACTGACACTGAGAGAACAATTAATAATCCTTTCATAATTTTATTTGAGAAAACCATTGTCAAATACACTGAGACACAAAGCTCTTCACTACTACCAGTCTTCTTCTCCTTCTTCTTCTGTGATTTGCGGCAGCTTAGATGCTTCAAATGCGTATTACTGCCCTCCTCAGTTCACTACTACCCGTCAAAATAAAAGTCAGCTTTTTAACTTGAAGAAATTGACATAAATTACGATTGTACTATAATGTAGCTTACTTCTAAAATAATAATAATAAATAGAAAAATTTAAGGAATATAATTTCCCCCTCATTTTTATTTAGTAAATATCTGTTGTGCAGCCTTTTATGAAAGCATAAAAGGATAAAATGTATTTTCATTTGATTACATTTTAAAACATTAATTAAATTGTTAAAGCTTTATACATTAATTTAATTACCACCATTTTTGATAGTATATTTTTATTATGTCATAAAAGTACTGAATCCAGAAAAATTAAGTCAAACCAGAATGTATTCATTGTTATGAATTATTAATGATGAATATAAGTTGTTAAAGTAATATATAATCGATGATGAAATCTACTTGATTGTTTTTGATGAATTACATTTGAATAAACACATGCTTTGTCAACCAAAAAACCCTGTTTTGATTGTTTAATACCATGATACGGTGAAACCGTGATCTTTTCTGAGACGATTATAGCATCAAAATCTCATACTGTTACAACCCTAGAACAAACTGCATGAATTTCTAAAAGTGTGTCCTCTGACAGAGACAAACCAGCTTGGATCACCCTGACCTGCTGGAGTCTCTATCACTGTGTTGCCTCTGTTGCTCCCTGTAGCAGATGTGCTCCAATTACAAACTCATGACACCGCCTGGCCCATATTAGCATGTAATTAGGACCCCCCATCCTCTCCTGATTTAAACAGGGCTTAACATCACCACTGACCACACCACGACCCTAATTGCCTCCTAATGCTACCTGCAGCACAGTGCACTTAGGAAACTATCAAGAGCTACCTGGTGGGTCTTCGACAAAAGGGTGGAACAATTTGGAAATTAGTTGGACATTGGTGTTCTTGACTCACAGAGATCTGAAGTACACTGAAAATTGTATGCCAAAGGTGCTGTTATTATGCCTTTGCAATTGACCCACTCTATTTAATTCCATAATACATTCATATGTTCCTGGTCTTTGTGCACAATTCATTGGTGGACATTATAGACCTCTAATTTTTTGAGGCCCTCTTATCCAACCACCTTTTTCGCCTTCAAATCAAGACCCATCGAATATGTTAATGCTTTAAAAACTGTACAACATTTAATCTCTTACAGCAAAGTACATAGAGCAACATATAATGTGTACGGATGCATTGGATGTGCAGCCTCAGATTTAAATATTACATTTAAGCATCACATACTGTTTAACCTGTACCATAAAGAAATGACAATGCTTAAACATGAATGATGAAAACTTGTTCTTTAAAGAATCCAACATTGCTCCAGTTGTGATATCATTTTCAGTTCACCTCAGAAGTGCTGTCTAAGATATATCTTCTTGTCCTGCTCTTTTATCTTGAGATGTTGACAGGAAATGGATTGCTGTGCTTTTACACTCCAGTAAACATGCTCGGCTTGCGAATGTATAGATGGGTATGATGTAGGGTGCCGTTTAACTCAGAAAAGAGGGAGAGACAGGCCCTGGGGATGAGTCCAATGCTCGCGCAACACATCTATCATGAAGGGCAATGGAAAGCACGGAATGGTGGGCCGCCTGTCCTCCCCTGGGGACATCTGCAGTTGTGAAAAGCAGAGATGAAAAGACACACTGGTTGTCAGAGCATATCCGCCACATATGGAGACATTGTGAATGGCACATCTTTGACCTCTCAGCTGAGATTAGTATCTTATATCTCTAAACTTTCTCATAAGCTGGGTGATGGTGTCCTAAATAGGGTGGCTTACCATATATATATATATGTATGTATGTATATATATGTGTGTGAGTGTGTGTTTATTTACTTAATTGGAAATGTATTAATTTATACAGTGGAATTTACAAAACAGTTAAAATGATATCACACTTTTTATGCACTTTAAATATAATGTGTTTTGGATCAAATTAAAATAATAAATGAATAATAATAAAATAAACTTGTTAGAAAGAATTAGGTGACTGTGTCAACTGACTTTTAGAGCTATTTCAATTTGTATAATACAAATAAAATAAAATACAAATTGTATAAATTAAGCAGTTTCCTCACATTCATAATGTGTGATTTTATTGTGTAAAATGTTATTGAATTACTAGGTGTGTTCAACTTGAAGCGGTGCTGCACAGAATGATCAGTGTATGACAGCATAGTACAGTGAGAGCAATACGAGAGCAGATGGATCCTTATGCTTTCAAATCGCTCTTGCAGTACTTTGATGTCAAACACTGATTATTCTGCGTAGCACCGCTTTAAGTGGAACACACTTACTGTTTAGAGAGGGGCGGGGGAGAGGGGAGAAATGGGGGCGATAAAATGAAGCTTCTTACACACTTTACATTCTTGAGAGTCAGATATTTAACAATGCTTATCACATGGCATTGTTCAATACATACTCACTGACATAAGTTACACTTTTAACAATGCATACACATTTTAGGAAGAATTCACAACAAAGATCTAAGACTTTTTCTGTGTACACAAAATCATATTTCTCTCAAATATTGTTCACAGATCTGTATAAATCTGTGTTAGTGAGCACTTTTCCTTTGCCGAGATAGTCCATCCACCTCACAGGTGTGGCATCAAGATGCTGATTAGACAGCATGATTAGGCTGGCCACAGCATGCCTTAGGCTGGCCACAATAGAAGGCCACTCTAAAATGTGCAGTTTTATCACACAGCACAATGCCACAGATGTCGTAAGTTTTGAGGGAGTGTGTGTAGCATGTGTGTATTTACAAACAATTATTTTGTGATTTCACTTGCCATGACCATATTTGGGGTTCCTGCCGCCATGCTGACTTGGGGGGTTGGCGCACTTTGCTTCTTCCCAGTCTGCATGAGACGTCACAGCGGTAGGTCGCACACGTTTTTGCAGATATTCAATTAGGGCTGTATATCATGTTACAGATGAATCTACATGATATGATTGTGATTTAAAGCCCCACTGTGATGCACACTCAGATATTTTGCTGATCATTTATTTATTTTTTGTTATATGTAATTTTCTCTCTTTCTCAGCGTCGTGCATTGCTGCTGCACGCTGGTTTATATGCTGCACGAGTCCTCATATATATATTATTTTGTGTTATTCAGGTACATGCTTTGTTATATGTTCTCAAAATGAGTTTTTGTGAAAGTATATTGCCCCAGTCTGCATGAGACGTCACAGCGCGTCGTGCATTGCTGCTGCACGCTGGTTTATATGCTGCACGAGTCCTCATATATATATTATTTTGTGTTATTCAGAATAAACGAGGACATGAAGACCCGAATTCCTGTAGTTTGTCCATGATTGATACACAACGCAGAAAACACAGCTACAAATGGTGCCGTGATCGTAACTTCACTCTTCATGGGACTGATGCAACACCAGAGTGGAGGCGTGACTGGGGTGATAGGCCAACGAGTGCACTGCTGCAGCTTGACTGAGTGGATGAGAGGTTCGCCGTTTTATAAAATGAACTGTGAACTGAGATATTCCTGATTCATGAAAACTTATGGTACATTTAGTGGACTGAAATACTTTTATTCTTGAATTTAATTAATTCTTCAAAAGACTTTGAGAACTGTTTTGGGTTATTTTAGAGTGTCGAGTACTTAAATTCTGAATTACATTGTCGATAAATTTTTTTTTTGTTTCTTAAAAAAAAAAAAAAAAAAAGGCAATTACAGGAAATATTGTGAATTGAATAGCTGATTCTGATATGGAGGGTTCTAATAGTCATAACAGTGTGGGACGAGGGAGAGGGGTACTGAGGTTTGCCCATACACAGATTAATGGAGCTGATCAAATTGGTCCACTTTTCTCAACCCCTATACACACAAGAAGTGTTGATGTGCAGACACCTACTATGTCTCAGTCTTGTGCAGTCTCTGATGATTCTGTGCAATTTTCTGATTTAAACTCTGTGCCCGTGAACCTAATTAATAACATTGTGAAGCAGATAGGCACTAGCATTGGCCAGAACATTGTTAACTGTCTTGAATCTGGGGTTTTTGGCCAAAACAAACAAAGTGAATCAACTTTCAATATGAGTGAACTGTCAAAAGTTAGCTTGATTGTTAAGCATAATGTTAATGAACCTCCGTATTTCAGAGGTGATGGGGAGGAGAAGATTTCTGTTGATGAGTGGGTGGAAACAGTAAAAGTGTACTTGAGAAAACGTGAAGTGCCGCTGAAAGAGCAAGTTGATGAAGTATTGACTAAGTTACAGGGCAGAGCACGTGATGTGGTGAAAGTTGGACTGAGAAGTAACCCATTGATCGACCTCAATAGGGGTCCAAAGCCAGTTTTTGACCTACTCAAACAACATTGTAGTGACACTGTGTACTCGTGCATGCCTTTGGCAGATTTTTACGCCACCTTGCCTTTGCAAAAAGAGAAACCATTCGACTACTGGATTAGGCTGCACAATGCTATTGACATTGCTGCTGAAGGACTAAAGAGACAGGGTAAAACTCTTGATGACCCCTTTCGTGAAGTTACTGTAATGTTCATCAGGAACTGTCCCGATCCAGAGCTTTCTCTTATATTCAAGTGTAAGCCGCTGCATGAATGGACTGCAGCTGATGTGCAGGTTAGACTGGATGAGTATCAAAGTGAGGATAAGTTTCAACAACGCAAGTCTAATGCATATGTGAGTGGCATTGCATGTCATACTCAGACAACAGGCGTTTTGGGTGCTCACAGTCATGGTTTAGAGACAGCTGCTGCTGGGGTGCCTCCACCCCAAGTGACTGAGCAGTCTACTCAAGATCAGTCTTTGAGTCGAGTCATCAGTCTTTTGGAACGAGTTTTGGATCAAGGATCTTGTCAGCAGACAGCAAAAGTGTTCAGACCTCAGAATAAAGGAAAAAGTGCTGTGCCTAGGCAAATAGCCGCATGTGAATTATGTGGTGATGCAAGTCATGACACTTTTTCACACTGTCGAATAAACCGTCTGTGCTTTAACTGTCATGCCTCTGGCCATAGAGCATCCGCTTGCTCTACGGGGACTGCCAACAAACCACAAGTTCAACAGAATAGTCCTAACTATTCTAGTCAGCCGGGAAACTAGATGGCCCACACAAGGAGGGGACTAGTGGAGGGCCATGTGTAATGTCCCCTAACAGTGAGGATATTGACTTGGAATCTGTTTATTCTGACTTTTGCAGTAATGTTGATGACAAGACAAAAGTGATTTTTCAAAATGTGCAAAGACTGAACACCAAAGATGACTTGTTCTTTACTGATGTCTTGGTACAGGATGGTGTTTTGCTTCGAGGAATGCTTGACAGTGGGTCTATGGCCTGTACTATTAGTTGTCAAGCCCTGGACAAACTCATAGAAGCAAGGGTACTTTCCTCTGAGGACGTAGCTCCAACAATGATCACACTAATTGGCTGTGGTGGTCAAAGAACAACCCCACAGGGAGTATGTGACGTTCAGATGAAAGTATTCAACTGCTCCTTCTCTGTACCTGCCTTAATTGTTGATGGGCAAAATGCTGACCTAATTTTGGGGAGCAATGTCATAAAACACCTAATTCATGACATGAAAGTATCCAGTGATTTCTGGGGAAAGGTATTTGATTCGCGAGGCAATGATCCTGATACAAGTGCTTTGATGCAACTCTTGAGCAATGTTGAGTCATGGAAAGGAACGGACCCCCCTACAAAAGTGGGTTCTGTAAAACTGAAGCATGCTGTCACTTTGGAGCCCATGAAAGAACATATAGTGTGAGGAAAGTTGTTCAGCGACAAAACCCTTTCTGCAGGCAGTACAGTCATTGTGGAGCCTAGCACAGCACGCACTGCACCAAGAAATGTGTTGATGGGCAGGATAGTAGTGTCTTTATGGTGCGATGGCAGTACTCCAGTTAAAGTTATTAACCCATCGAGCAAGCCTATATGTCTAAGACGCAACTGCAAGCTAGCTGATGTTTACACCTGCATGGCACTTGAAGACTTTGATGTTGACTGTCTTGACACGTCAAATCAACAAGTGAAAGCTCTGCAGTGTAATGTAGCGAACACTGAAAAACTGGCAAATCGCAGCAGTGAACTGTGCGAAATGGAGAGACAACACTGCATGCCACATGGTCTTACTAGCTCAGCACTGTCTAGCCTGGGTCTCCAGGACGTCGACATTGACTCAAACTCTTTGACACCTTACTGGAGAGGGAAGTTGGTTGAACTGTTGGTTAAATATGAGTCAATATTTTCACGTCATGGACTTGATTGTGGCAAGGCAAAAGGCTTTGTTCATAGAATCTGCCTAAGTGATACTAAACCCTTCAGACTCCCCTACAGAAGATTATCACCATCACACTATGAGAAACTGCGTGAGGCCCTGGATGAAATGGAAGAGCGCGACATAATCAGAAAGTCAGCGAGTGATTATGCGTCACCTCTGGTGCTGGTCTGGAAGAGGAATGGCGATCTGAGGCTGTGCACAGACTTCCGCTGGCTAAATGCGCGCACCGTTAAAGACGCACATCCTCTTCCACACCAAGCGGATGCGCTTGCAGCGTTGGGTGGGAATGCATTCTTCTCCACAATGGACTTAACATCAGGTTATTATAATGTGGAGGTGCATGAGGATGACAAGAGATTCACAGCTTTTACTACACCATTTGGTCTCTACGAGTATAACAGGCTTCCCCAGGGGCTATGCAATAGCCCTGCAACGTTCATGAGGATGATGATGAACATATTTGGTGATCAGAACTTCATGAGCATGCTGTGTTATCTCGATGATATCCTCGTTTTTGCCCCTGATGAACAGCTTGCTTTGGAACGATTAGAGATGGTTTTCCAGAAACTTAAGGCTCACAATTTGAAATTGTCCCAAAAGAAGTGTCATTTCATGAAACCTTCCGTCAAGTTTCTTGGACACATCGTGAGTAGTGAGGGTGTAGCTACAGACCCTGACAAGGTGAGAGCTATTGATGACATCACAGAACAGGATCTTATGGAAGATGGCTCTGATATTCCATCACAGACAAAATTAAGATCATTCTTGGGGATGGTGGTTTTCTACCAGCAATATATCGAAGGCTGTTCTCGCATTGGTCGACCCCTCTTTGCATTAACATCAGGCATGAGGAAACCGAGGCATGCCAAAGGAAAGAAACGTACAACGGCAGGCAGGAAGCTTACATCTTTGGACTGGACACAGGAATGTAGAGATGCATTTAATGCCCTGAAACAAGCTTGGCTGGGAAGGGTTGTTTTGGCTCACCCAAATTTTGATAAACCCTTTCTACTGTCTGTTGACGCTTCTAGTAATGGACTTGGGGCGGTGCTTTGTCAGGTAGCCGAGGGAGAAGAAGTCGCCCGCCCCATAGCCTTCGCTAGCAAGTCACTAAATTATGCCCAATCAAAATATCCAGCACATAGGTTGGAGTTTTTTGCCCTCAAATGGGCAGTCTGTGAGAAATTTAGTCACTGGCTCAGGGGTCAGCAGTTCTCTGTGTGGACGGACAACAACCCACTGACCTACATTCTTACGAATCCCAAGTTGGATGCGTGCGAACAAAGATGGGTCGCAAAGCTGGCTCCATATAATTTCGACATTAAATACATTCCTGGGCCTAAGAATGTAGTTGCAGATGCTCTTAGCCGTGAACCATTTGTGCAACCCAGTATGTTCCACCGACTTACCAGAGTGCCCTATGGTGCTCTTTTGGAGGAGTCTCGAGTGGTGAATCCAGAGAATGTTCAAGATGTGTTCCGCTGGTCATGTCACCCTTTCGAGAAACAAGCACAAGACAAGCCCTGTTCGGATATTGAGGTGAATCATGTTGTTTTCCCTAAGAAATCTTTTGTCTCCCAGGAGGACGTTTCTGCCATTTTGAACAGCAGTAGCCAACAGGGAAAGCATGTTCAACCATATGCTTACCTGCTGCCACAACTAATTGAGTCAATAATTTCATCTCAACTATTGGATCATACAGTACTGTCAAGACAGGAGCTGATGGAATTACAACATGCTGATCCTGTTCTGAGCAGAGTGTTTCATTTTGTGGAGCGCAAGCGTAGGCCATCTAGGAGGGAGCGGAGCAAGGAATCACCTAGTGTGCTTCAGTTGCTGAGACACTGGAACAAACTATCAGTGAAGGTAGGCTTATTATACCGTGTCTCCAAGGATGTCATCACAAAGGATAAGACTTTTCAATTTATTGTGCCATCTGCCCTTCGAGATAAAGTGCTTAAGGGAGTACATGATGAAGCTGGACACCAGGGTCAACACAGGACGCTTTACCTCACCAGACATCGGTTCTACTGGCAAGGGATGGAAAAAGAGGTGAAAGACTATGTGCGATGCTGCAAAAGATGTGTTGTCAGTAAGTCACCAGAGCCTGACGCAAGAGCTCCGCTTGAGAGTATCAGGACAGCAAGACCTCTTGAGCTGGTTTGTGTAGATTTTTGGTCTGCCGAAGACTCATCTAATAAGTCTCTAGATGTTTTGGTCGTGACAGACCATTTTACCAAGCTGGCACAGGCTTACCTCTGTCCTAACCAATCAGCGAAAGCGGTGGCAAAGCAGTTGTGGGACAACTTTTTCTGCATCTACGGCTTTCCAGAGCGAGTACATTCAGATCAAGGAGCTTGTTTTGAAAGCAGTCTAATTTCTGAGATGCTTCAGCTTGCTGGTGTTCAAAAATCCCATACAACTCCTTACCACCCTATGGGTAACGGAGCTGTGGAGAGATTTAACCGCACACTGGGCAACATGATTCGTGCTTTACCACCTAAAACCAAGCACAGATGGCCTCAGATGTTGAAGTCTCTCACCTTCTGTTATAATGCGACAATTCATGAGACAACCAGTTTTCCTCCATTCCAGCTGATGTTTGGAAGAACTCCTAGATTGCCCATCGACATGATGTTTGACTCTGCGCTGCTTTATGACCAGGTGGTTGACTATAACCAATATGTGCAGTCTTTCAGAGAAGATCTTACACAGGCTATGAAACTGGCCCAATGCTCTGCTTCAAAACAACAGCAGAGGCAAGCAAACCTCTACAATAAGAAGATCAAAGGTGCTCCAGTGAACGTTGGTGACAGAGTACTCCTGGCTAATAAAAGAGAGCGTGGCAAGAGAAAAACTGCTGATAGATGGGAGAGTTGTATCTACATTGTGACAGAAATGAACAGTGAAGTTCATACTTTCAGAATCAGAAACACTGCGACTGGTACTGAGAAAGTTGTTCATAGAAATCTCATTATGCCAGTGAACTTCCTGCCTCTGCGAAACCAAGTGTCAGATGTTGAAACTTGTGAGAATGTCACCTCAAGCAGGTCAAGCCTGTCCGAGAATGAAAACGTAGAGCTGACTTTACCTGTCAATGAACTGAACGATAGAACTGTGACATGGGTGTCTGAGCTCCCAGTTTCCCAAGATGCTGGCCCCTCTGAATCTGATTCTGTCCAGTTAAGTGTTGATGACCAGCCTACTTCCCTGACTGTACCACATGATACAGACAACAGTAGACAGACATTTGAAATTGACTGCAGGTCTTTGACATACGAACCTGACGATGACAAGACCATTGTTCAGGCTGGTGAAGGTGTAAATACTGATGCTTTAGCCACTGACCATGTACAGCAATGTTCCAGAGCACCTTCCGGTCAGGGTGGGTCACTGATGGTCAGAACCAGATGTGGAAGGGTGGTTAAACCAGTCATTAGACTGATTCAGAATATGCATCAGAAAGTTTTGTCTGGGTTGTAAAAGTTTTTTTTTATACGCTGTGGTTCTGTGTATCAAGATTATTCGCTTTGAGGATTACATTTCAGATGTCTGTGAGTATGGTACCTTGAGAGGAAGAGTATTTAAGGATGATCCAAAAGTGGATACAATCTTATGACATGCTATGCAAAAATGATCACTACGTGTATGTAATGTGTAACAGGCATGTTATTCCTGTGGGTGTTTAGAGGATTTGCAACCCTCTTACATTTCTAATTCTGAAAAGAATGGTCTTACGACTGGAGTATTTAGTGTTTCATGTGACATATAGCATTATCTTTTGGTACTATGGTACAGATTATTTCTCCCTTTACTTGTTTTTATTGTTCTTTAAAATTTGGTTACATGTACATTGTTGTTTTTTTCTTGGGGGACTTTGTAGCATTTTGTTTGTTTTATGCTGAACTCTTTTGTTTTGTTTTGTCATGTGCAAGTGGAAGTCAGCAGGGGGGAATGTAGCATGTGTGTATTTACAAACAATTATTTTGTGATTTCACTTGCCATGACCATATTTGGGGTTCCTGCCGCCATGCTGACTTGGGGGGTTGGCGCACTTTGCTTCTTCCCAGTCTGCATGAGACGTCACAGCGGTAGGTCGCACACGTTTTTGCAGATATTCAATTAGGGCTGTATATCATGTTACAGATGAATCTACATGATATGATTGTGATTTAAAGCCCCACTGTGATGCACACTCAGATATTTTGCTGATCATTTATTAATTTTTTGTTATATGTAATTTTCTCTCTTTCTCAGCGTCGTGCATTGCTGCTGCACGCTGGTTTATATGCTGCACGAGTCCTCATATATATATTATTTTGTGTTATTCAGGTACATGCTTTGTTATATGTTCTCAAAATGAGTTTTTGTGAAAGTATATTGCCCCAGTCTGCATGTGACGTCACAGCGCGTCGTGCATTGCTGCTGCACGCTGGTTTATATGCTGCACGAGTCCTCATATATATATTATTTTGTGTTATTCAGAATAAACGAGGACATGAAGACCCGAATTCCTGTAGTTTGTCCATGATTGATACACAACGCAGAAAACACCGCTACATGTGCAATTGGCATGCTGACAGCAGTTATGTCCACCAGAGCTGTTGCCTGTGAAGTGTTGAATGTCGAGTGTTGAGCTGTTGAGCTGGAATTTCTCTACCATAAGCCATCTCCAAAGTTGTTTCAGATAATTTGGTAGTACATCCAAATGGCCTCACAACCGCAGACCACGTGTAACCACACCAGCCCAGGACCTCCACATCCAGCATCTTTACCTCCAAGATCGTCTGAGACCAGCCATCCGGACAGCTGTTGTAACAATCAGTTTGCATAACCAAAGAATGTCTGCACAAACCATCAGAACCCGTCTCAGGGAAGCTCATCTGCATGCTCGTCACCCTCATCGGGGTCTCGACCTGACTGCAGTTCGTCGTCGTAACCAACTTGAGTGGGCAAATGCTCATATTCGATGGCGTCTGGCACTTTGAAGAGGTGTTCTCTTCACAGATGAATCCCGATTTTCACTGTGCAGGGTAGATGGCAGACAGTGTGTATGGCGTCGTGTGGGTGAGCGGTTTGCAGATGTCAACGTTGTGGATTGAGTGGCTCATGGTGGCGGTGGGGTTATGTTATTGGTAGGCGTATGTTATGGACAACGAACACAGGTGCATTTATTGATGGCATTTTGAATGCACAGAGATACTGTGACAAGATCCTGAGGCCCATTGTTGTGCCATTCATCCACGACCATCACCTCATATTGCAGCATGATAATGCACGGCCCCATGTTGCAAGGATCTGTACACAATTCCTGGAAGCTGAAAACATCCCAGTTCTTGCATGGCCAGCATACTCACCGGACATGTCACCCATTGAGCATGTTTGGGATGCTCTGGATCGGCATATACGACAGCGTGTTCCAGTTCATGCCAATATCCAGCAACTTCTCACAGCCATTGAAGAGGAATGGACCAACATTCCACAGGCCACAATCAACAACCTGATCAACTCTATGCGAAGGAGATGTCTTGCACTGCGTGAGGCAAATGGTGGTCACACCAGATACTGACTGGTTTTCGGACCCCACAATACAGTAAAACTGCACATTTTAAAGTGGCCTTTATTGTGGCCAGCCTAAGGCACATCTGTGCAATAATCATACTGTCTAATCAGCATCTTGATATGCCACACTTGTGAGATGGATGGATTATCTCGGTAAAGGAGAAGTGCTCACTAACACAGATTTAGACAGATTTGTGAACAATATTTGAGAGAAATAGGCCGTTTGTCTACATAAAAAAGTCTTAGATCTTTGAGTTCAGCTCATGAGAAATGGGGGCAAAAACAAAAGTGTTGCATTTATAATTTTGTTCAGTATTGTGACGGGGTGGAAGAATCACAAGACAAGGAGAGCTCAAAGAAATACCCTGAAGGGTGGATTTATTCACATAGAAAGGGGGCATAGTGAAGAGTGGCTTGCTGAGGAGGTGCGGTGCTCTCCGTAGTTGATTTCCTTGGTGCGGTGAGTTGGAGCTGTGCTCATAGCAGAGCTGGAACAGTCACTCGCTGGTGTCTGAAATCAAAGAGAGTAGGCACATTAGTTCTCTGCATCGCGGAGACCAGTCTCCCCATTACCCAGCCTCACACGGCTTATCTGGCCACGGGCAAACGAGCATCAGGTGTGGCCGATCCAGCCATGATGAGCGGGTGAAGGTGTTTCGCGTCCGTCTCCGAGGGCAACGCTAATGAGTGATCGGGACGCTCGTCACACTCAACCCCCCCCCTAAGCGTTGTCCTGGTCCTGGTGGAAACATAAGGTAACGACAAGGGGGAAATTGGGGGTGGGTGACCCCTGACAGACCTGCGAAGGCTGACCAGAACTGAGAGAGTCTGTTGGCGTTGGCATTGGAGGCTCCGGCTCAGTGGCGGACGACGAAGCAGAAGTCCTGGAGCGCGAGGAACCACCGCGTTACCCTGGCGTTGGTGTCTTTAGCCCTGGCCATCCATTGAAGGGGCGTGTGGTCCGTGAGGAGGGTGAACTTTCGGCCCAGCAGGTAATACCGCAGCTCCAGGACTGCCCACTTTACGGCCAGAGCCTCTTTCTCAACGGTAGCGTAGTTCCTCTCAGCCTTCGTCAGCTTCCTGCTGATAAACGAGACAGGGTGTTCCTCACCATTATATGAATGATTGGACAGGACGGCTCCCAACACTGCCTCTGACGCGTCTGTCTGCAGCAGAAAGGGGCAGCCAAAATCTGGAGCTCGCAGGACCGGTTCCTCGGTCAGGGCGCGCTTGATTTGGTGGAATGCCTCCTCTGTCTCCGGACTCCAAATCACGCGCTCAGGCTGCCCCTTCCTGGTGAGGTCTGTCAAGGGGGCGGATAAGGAGGAAAATTCGGGGATGAAGCAGCGGTAGTAACCCGCCAACCCTAGGAACGCTCGTACCTGAGTCTTCGTGCTGGGTCGTGGGGCGGTGCAAACGGCCTCCACCTTCTTTTCCTGCGGCTTGATGAGGCCCTGTCCGACCCGGAAGCCCAGGTACTTCGTCTCAAAGAGCGCCAGGTGACACTTGCTAGGGTTGGCGGTGAGTCCAGCCCTTCGAAGCTCCATAAGCACCCTCCGCAGACGGTCTAAGTTGTCCTCCCAACGCTCCGAATGGATAACAACATTGTCGAGGTACGCTGCTGCGTACTGCTGATGTGGGCGAAGGACGATGTCCATGAGCCTCTGGAACGTTGCGGGTGCCCCGTGAAGGCCGAAGGGAAGGGTCCGGTATTGCCAGTGGCCACTTGGGGTTGAAAAAGCTGTCTTCGGTTTGGCACTGTCCGAGAGGGGTACCTGCCAGTAGCCTTTTGTCAGGTCCAGTGTGGAAATATATCGGGCCCTTATATATCTTCGTTGGACGCTGTCCACGGCGGCCCCCTCTTGGGCTGGCAGGCTGTGTGGCGTGGCTCAGCAGGGCATCGAAGCCCGGCCAGTCTTTTCCTAGCAACACAGTTACCGGTAGATCCTTCACGAGCCCCACTTCTACAGGCGAACGGGCACTTCCCGCGTATCTCCATGGAGGCAGTACAGTCTTGGTCTCGTAGGGTGGGGGAAGAATTTTCATCTGGACGAGACTGACGGCACTGCCTCAATCGAGAACTGCTTTGAACGGCCGGCCGTTGACCTTAATCTCGGCCATTGGAGCTCCCTTAGGCAGCTCCTGGTACACCACACAACCTGCCCACCAAGTCCGAGCTTTGGGAGAAGAGGGCGCTGTTGCATGGACTCGTCTTGAGGCTCGGGGGCCACCGTCCTGTCTATCGGCCGCGAGATGCCCTCCGGCGCGCATTGCTCCGGAGCCACCCTCCGGGGAAAAGGCGGTACTCGCTCCCCAGCCTCGCGTCGGTGGGCCACCTCAGCCAGCTCAATCGCCTCCACTAGCTCCAACAGGGTTGTGGAGTTCCGCATGCTGACCGCCTGGTGGAAAACACGGGGCAGGGCCCGGAGGAGGCGATCGATAACCACGCGTTCCGTTACCTGGGCAGCCGTGGGTGTTCCAACCATCAGCCAGTGATGTGCCATCATGCCATCATGAATCACACGACAAGGCGAGCTCTAACAAATAACCCGGAGGATGGATTTATTCACATAGAAAGGGAGCAGAGTGAAGAGTGGCTTGCTGAGGAGGTGCGGTGCTCTCCGTGGGTGATTTCCTTGGTGCGGTGAGTCGGAGCTGTGCTCATAGCAGAGCTGGAACAGTCACTCGCTGGCGTCTGAAATCAAAGAGTAGGCACATTAGTTATCTGCATCGAGGAGACCAGCCTCCCCATTACCCAGCCTTACACGGCTTATCTGGCCGCAGGCAAACGAGCCTCAGGTGTGGCCGATCCAGCCGTGATGAGCGGGTGCAGGTGTTTCGCGTCCGCCTCCAGGGCAACGCTAATGAGTGATCGGGACGCTCGTCACAGTATATATATATATATATATATATATATATATGTGTGTGTGTGTGTGTGTGTGTGTGTGTGTGTGTGTCTATATTAAGCTACAATATTTGTATATATTATAGAAACTTAATATATTTAAATTATGGCAAAATTTGGTTAATTCTGTATACTGTCTGAGGGTTGGCTTCCTCCGAGGTCCTCTGAGGGGTTGGCATCATCTCTTCTCATGTGTTTGGTCATCTCAGATAATTTAAGGGTTGGATCCAGACTGACGCTTGTGTAATTCCTAGTTACCATGGGATGTTAGTCCCATGGCAGAAACAGAGAAACAAATAGAGACATAATTAGCGTAGCTTTTGTTCCATCAAAGCAAAAATAATATGCTCAACTCAAGCTAAAGCATAATAATGTACGTTTGATCAGATATAACTGCACTACAAGATTACGAGATGCATTATATGAATGATTGGCTAAAGAGATGTGTCTTTAATCTATAGTTAAATAGAGAGCGAGTGTGTCTGAACCCCGAATGTTATCAGGAAGGCTATTCCAGAGTTTGGGAACCAAATATGAAAAAGTTCTACCTCCTTTAGTGGACTTTGCTATCCTAGGTACTACCAAGAGTCCAGAGTTTTGCGACCTTAGGGAGCGGGTTGGATTGTTGCGTGATAGAAAATTATTTAGGTACGAAGGAGCTAAACCATTTAGGGCCTTATAGGCAAGTAATACTATTTTGTAACTGATACGGACCTTAATAGGTAGCCAGTGCAGAGACTGTAAAATTGGAGTAATATGATCATATTTTCTTGACCTGGAAAGGACTCTAGCGGCAGCATTTTGAACTATTTGTAGCTTATTTATTGAAGATGCAGGACAACCACCTAGCAGTGCATTACAATAGTCCAGTCTATAGGTCATGAAGGCATTAACTAGCTTTTTTGCATCAGAAACAGTTAACATGTTCCGTAGTTTGGCAATGTTTCTGAGATGGAAGAATGCCTTTTTTGAAACATGGAAAGTTGCTGTCTAATACAACACCCGTATTTTTGACTGTAGATGAAGGAACAGGACATCTGTCTAGTTGCAAATTGTGATCCAATAGATTCTGTGTACTGTTTTTTTGGTCCAATAAGTAATATATTTGCCTTATCTGAATTTAATAGGAGAGAATTATTGGTCATCCAATTTGTTGCATTTTTAACAGACTCCGTTAGCTTAGATAATTTATAAGTTTCATCTGGTCTTGTTGAGATATATAGTTGAGTATCATCAGCATAACAATGAAAACGTATCCCGTATTTTCTAATAATATTACCAAGGGGCAACATGTATATTGAAAATATACTGGAGTACCCAGGACAGATCCTAGTGGTACTCCATACTTTACTGGTGATAATTGAGATGACTCCCCATTTAAATAAACAAAGTGGCAGCGATCGGACAGGTAGGATCTAAACCATCTTAAAGCCTGTCCTTGAATACCTGCATAGTTTTGTAATCCATCTATGAGTATATTATGATCTATAGTGTCGAACGCAGCTTTAAGATCAAGTAAAACTAGCAAAGAGATACAACCTTGGTCTGACAAAAGAAGCAAGTCATTTGTAAATTTTAACAAGTGCAGTTTCTGTACTATGGTGGGGCATAAAACCTGACTGAAATTCTTCATAGATATCCTTTTTTTTGCAAAAAGGAGCACAATTGTGCAGACAACTTTTTCTAAAATTTTAGACCAAAACGGAAGATTTTAAATGGGTCTGTAATTTTACAGTTCACAGGGATCTAGTATTGGTTTCTTAATAAAGAGGTTTAATAACCGCCAGCTTTAATAGTTTTGGGATGTGACCTACAGATAACGATGAGTTAATAATGTTGAGAAGTGGTTCTTCTGCTACAGGTAACAACTCTTTAAATAATTTAGTGGGTAAAGAATCCAATAAACATGTTGATTTAGATGCAGTGATACGTTTATTTAGCTCATCATGTCCTATAGTTGTAAAGCACTGCAGTTTTTCTTTGGGTGCGATGGGCTGAAGTACTAGGCGCTGTAGAATCTACATTTGTTATTGTATTTCTGATTTTATCTATTTTATCAGTGAAGAAATTCATAAAGTCAATACTATTAAACTATGAGGAAATATTTAGATCTGATGACATCTGTTTATTTGTAAATTTAGCCACTGTGCTAAATAAAAACCTTGGATTGTTTTAGTTATCATCTATGAGTTTACGGATATGCTCGACCATGGCAGCTTTTAGAGCCTGTCTATAGCTGGACATATTGTTTTTACACACAATTCTTAAGACTTCCAAGCAAGTTTTTCTCAATTTGCGCTCAAGCTTGCAAGTTTATTACATGAGAGAATGGGTATAACTGTTGTACCATGGCACAGCACATTTTTCATTTTTTTATTTGATGGGGGCAACAGTTTCTAGCGTATTAGAGAAGATAGTGTCAATGTTGCTAGTTTTTTGTCTTGTTCATTTTTATTTATGGGTACACAGAGCAGTTGAGATAAATCAAGCAGGTTATTTGTGAATCTGTCATTAGTGGCTGGAACAATAGCCCTGCCTGGACGATAACACGGAGCCATACAGTTAATATCAGTAATATGCAACATGTACGACATAAGAAAATCATCAGTAACATCATTACTTTGAGGTACGATATCTATATCAGTAAGATTAATTCCATGCGATATAATTAAATCTATCGTGTGATTATAACGATGAGTGGACCCGGTGACGTTTTACTTGACTCCAAAATAGTTTAATTGAAACCTAAAATAGTTTAGGTTTACGTCAGTAAACCTAATAAATGGTTGATGGTCCAAGATGGCACCGAGCATGGCAGCCGTGTTGTGAGTTCAGAGAAAACTCTGCAGTTTTTTGTATTTTTCGTATGTTTTATCTGTTATGTTGCTTTTTGACGTATTGGATGTTGTTAGTATAACTGTCTACAATAGACGCACACTTTTAAACCTTGGTTCTTCCATCGCGCTACGCAACCTGGACTTTGAGTTCTTGAACGCTGGCGCTTTGTTTACAGACACCACATCAGAGCCCTTTGTCTGGGCTGCACGGTCGCAACTGAGGAAACACTGCCGGAAAAGAGTCGGCGTCCTTGTCAGACTCAAACACCGTCCCCTCCGACCTCCTCTCCCAACCATTTTGCTGGCTAACCTTTAGTCACTGGATAACAAACTCTGTGAACTGCGGGTGCGCATCTCATACAAACTTCCTGTTTGTTTTTTATCAACAACTCATGGTGTGATGAAAGGAACCAACACTTTATTAAATCCTTCTGCTCCCCTGATCTGGAATTTAATATGCTTCTGTGTCGACCATTCTGGGTACTGAGGAAATTTACAGCGACCATAGTCACAGCTGTTTACATTCCCTCTCAAGTCAACGCAGACCAGACACTCAAGGAACTGTATGGGAATATAAGTGAGCAGGAGACCACGCACCAAGATGCAGCGTGCGTTGTTACGGGGGACTTTATCAAAGCCAACTTCGGAACAATAGCTTCAAAATACTTCCAACACATCACCATTTACATGCGTGGTGATCCTGTACTCGACCACTGCGACTCTACTTTCCGGGACGCCTACACATCCCTCCTCCGCACACCTTTCGGCAAATCGGATCACTCTTCCGTTCTGCTCCTGCCTGCTATAGGCAGAAACTGAAATGAGAAGCACCCGCCCTCAGGACAACCAAAAACCGTGGATTAACAGCGATGTTCGAGCAGCCTTGTCAGCACAGACATTTGCCTTTAAATCCTGAAACATTGACGATCGAAAACAAGCCAGTTACGATCTCAGGAAATCCATCAAAGCCGCCTAATGACAATTTAAAAACAAGTTGAAGAACAAACACCAGGTCTGATGACAGCGTTGGACAAAACGCCGGACTGAGGGAATGTCAACCTGTGACTCCTCCTCAGCGAACAATGGGGGGGGTATACCCAAACTGACATTCAAAGGGGGATAGCCTAGTGGCCGAGGACTGGAGGGTGTTGTGGGCATACTCTGCCCATATAATGTTGGTAGCCAAAGAGGTGGATTATTGGCCACCATACACCGCAGAGTGGTCTCCAGATCCTGGTTGATCCATTCTGTCTGGCCATTAGATTCTGGAAGGAACCCCGATGATAGGCTGGCTGTGGCCCCAACCAGCTTGCAGAAGGCCCCCTAGAACCGGGATGAAAACTGGGGCCCTCGGTCAGAGACGATATCCAGGGGAATTCCAAACACCCGGAAGACGTGGTTCATGATAAGCTCTGCTGTCTCTTTGGCTGAAGGTAATTTGGGCAGGGGAATAAACCGTGCGGCCTTCGAGAACTGGTCCACAACCACCTGGATGACAGTATTACCTTGGGAGGGTGGGAGTCCTGTGACGAAGTCAAGGGAAAAGTGCGACCATGGCCTATGGGGTATGGGTAAGGGATGTAACAGTCCCTGAGGTCGCTGATGTGTAGCTTTTCCCTGGCTGCACACAGGGCAGGCCTCTACATAGACCTTGACGTCCTCCTTGATGGGCGGCCACCAAATCCGCCACTGGAGAAAATCAAGCGTGCGAGCATTACTCGGATGGCACGTCAAGGGGGACTCATGACCCCACTGCAAGACCCGGGCCCAGGCGGACTGAGGGACGTACAGGCGTCCCGCTGGACTACCTACTGGGTCTGGCTCTTGGGCTTGAGCCTTTCACACCACCCTTTCCAGTTCCCACTGAAGAGGCGCGACAATCCTAGACCTCGTAATAATCTGTGCCGAAGGCTTCTCCTGTGTCTCGGGAGAGTAAGCTCGGGACAAGACATCCGGTTTGACATTCTAGGTGCCGGGTCTGTAAGACAGGAGAAACTGAAATCGGTTAAAGAACAAGGACCATCGGGCCTGCCGAGGGTTCATCCGTTTAGCCTGCTGGATATATTCCAGGTTCTTGTGGTCCGTGAGAACCTGGAAAGGGTGCTGAGCCCCCTCAAGCCAATGGCGTCACTCCTCCAAGGCGAGTTTAACCGCAAGCAACTCTAGATCCCCCACGTGGTAGTTGCGCTCTGCATCCGACAGGCGACGAGACATGAAGGCACAAGGGTGTAATTTTCCATCCTCACCCCTTTGAGACAGAATGGCCCTTATGCCCACCTCTGAGGCATCCACCTCCACCACGAAAGGTCTTTCTGGGTCAGGGATAGAGAGGATGGGAGCAGAAGTGAAGCGGCGCTTGAGCTCCTCGAAGGCCTCGCTGCCTCCGGACCCCAGCAAATTCCTTAGTCTTGATTCCTTAGTCAGCGCAGTCAAGAGGGCCACCACGGAGCTGAAGTTCTTAATAAACCTCCTATAGAAGTTTGTGAAGCCAATGAAACGCTGAACCTCCTTAACTGTGGTGGGCATAGGCCAGTTGAGGACAGCTTCATCCTTCTTATAATCATCCACGTGGCCCGGAGTGATGAGGAAGCCGAGAAACTGAGCCTGGGTTACATGAAACTCACATTTCTCCGGCTTTACGTAGAGATGATTGTCAAGGAGTCTCTTGAGGATCCTGCGGACATGCCCCTCATGCTCCTCCAGTGATCCCGAGAAAATTAGGATATCATCAAGATATACGAAGACAAACTGATTAAGAATGTCCCGTAGAACGTAATTTATAAGTGCCTGGAATACAGCGTTGGTGAGCCCGAACGGCATCACTAGGTACTCATAGTGGCCCATGCGGGTGTTGAAGGCCGTCTTCCATTCGTCCCCTTGTCGGATCCGCACAAGATAGTAAGCATTGCGTAGATCCAGCTTAGTAAAAATGGAAGCCCCTTGTAAAAGCTTGAAAGCAGTGGCCATGAGAGGAAAGGGGTATCGATTACAAACCGTAATCTTGTTGAGGGCTCGGTAATCGATACATGGCCTAAGACCCCCGTCTTTCTTCCCCACGAAGAAGAAGCCCACCCCAGCCGGGGAAGTACAGGCATGGATGATGCCAGCCGCCAAGGATTCCTTAATGTATGTATCCATTGCTGTGCGCTCGGGGGAAGACAAGGAGAAGATCCGACCCCTGGGAGGGCAAGAGCCAGGGAGTAGCTCCACGGCACAGTCGTAGGGGCAGTGAGGTGTAAGGAGATAGCACGGGACTTGGTGAATAATGCCTTGAACTGATGATAGGAACTGGGGACTCGAGACAGGTCGACAGACTCTTGACCCTCAGAACTAGGAGCTGAGGGACTTAGGCAGGTGAGATGGCAAGTAGGACCCCATCTAAGAATGGTGCCAGCGGACCAGTCGATCCAGGGATTATGTGTGCACAGCCAGGGATGACCCAGGATAACAGGATACTCGGGAGAGTCAATGAGATAAAAGGTCTCCTCCTGCTGGTGTTGATGGATGGTAAGTCGCAGGAACTGAGTGGCCTCTGTTACCCTGCCCGGTTCCAGAGGTCTGCCATCCAATGCCGTAACTGCCTGAGGATGAGGGAGAAGTTGGGTAGGGATTCCCCGCTCCTTAGCAAAGGAAAGGTCCAGGAAGTTGCCTGCGGCACCAGAATCGATTATGGCCTGGACCAGATGCTGGTGGCCCTCCAAGGATATAGTGGCTGGAACAGCTAGAACGGCGTTAGTAGGAGGAGCTCTAATTTTGCCCATCACATTCCTCCTGTTGCTGGGTGGGGATAACCATTTCCCGAGAGCTGGCCCAATCAATGCCTCATTGTTTCATCCACTTCCTGCCGTGATGGTCCGAAACTCGATGGCGAAATCTGCGGCGCTCCGGGAAGAGAAACGACCTATTCAGGAGATGTATGAGGTATCTGTTTTAAGACAAGCTAAGAAAATTGTTGCTGATGATACACACATTTTACATGTCAATTTTAATATGTTACCGTCAGGCAGACGGTTGAGGATTCTGATATGTAAATCAAATCGCTACAAAAATGATTTTGTGCCAACTGCTGTCAAATTACTTAACAGAGAAGAGCGGAAATGAGGAGCCTGTTTGGCAATTGTTGATTTTAATATATGTGTGATATGTTTAATTTATTGTGAGTTGTTATGTTTAGTGTGAGTCAATGCTACGTACTGGCCATGTCATGATGGTCCAAGATGAATTTCCCAGGAATAGAACAATAAAGTATATTCAATATTCGCAAGGCTGTGGGTCCGGATGGCATCCCAGGCCGTGTGCTCCGAACATGCGCCTTCCAACAAGCCGGGGTTTTTACAGACATCTTCAACCTTTCCCTCTCTCTGTCTGTGGTTCCCTCATGCTTCAAAAAATCCACCATTGTGCCCATACCAAAGAAAAAAAAATCACATGCTTGAATGACTGGAGGCCTGTTGCTCTGACACCCATCTTCAGAGACTAGATCTGCTCTGTGCTGCCAGCCTCACTGGATCCGCTCAAATTTGCATATCGCAGCAACCGTTCCACAGACGATGCTATTGCCTTCGCTCTGCATACTGCTCTCTCCCACCTAAAAAAGGTCACCTATGTGAGAATGCTGTCTGTGGACTATAGCTCAGCCTTTAACACCATTGTGCCTGCCACAATGGTTGCAAAGCTCCAGACTCTGGCTCTAAACAGATCTATGTGAAGCTGGATCCTGGACTTCCTGACAGGCAGACGTCAGGTGATCAGAATGGGCAATAATACCTAATCTCCCCTGGTCCTCAACACTGGTGCTCCTTAGGGCTGCGTCCTCAGCCCACTCCTGTACTCCCTGTACACACATGACTGTACAGCCACACAGCTCCAACGTCATCGTCAAATTAGCTGACGACACAACGGTAATAGGCCTGATCACTGTCAACGATGAGACGGCCTACAGAGAGGAGGTGAGTACCCTGACTAAATGGGGTCAGGAGAACCACCTCTCATTCAACATTGACAAGACCAAGGAGCTGGTTGTGGATTTCAGGAGACAGAGCAGAGAACACACACCCATCACCATCGACAAGACACCTGTGGAGCAGGTAAACAGCTTTCAGTTCCACATCAGCGCCTCTTCTTCCTGAGACGGCTGAGGAAGTTTGGAATGAGCCCCAGGATCCTCAGATCATTTTACACCTGCACTGTGGAGAGCATCCTGACCGGCTGCATCACCGCCTGGTTTGGAAATAGCACCGCTGGCAACCGCAAAGCTCTGCAAAGAGTCGTGCGAACTGCCCGCCACATTGTTGGAGGTGAGCTTCCCTCCCTCCAGGACATCTACACCAGGTGGTGTATAAGAAAGCCCGGGTGATCATCAATGATTCCAGCCAGCCATCCTACAGATTTCTCTCTCTGCTGTCCTCAGGAAGACGTCTCCGCAGCATCCGATCCTGCACTAGCCAACTGAGGGATAGCTTTTTCCCTCAGGCTATCAGGCTAAGGAACAGTCAGAAATAAAACACCCTACAGCATACTCCCACTTTACGGTATGCTATGCACTGCACTCTAACTTTAACACAGTTCAACTGGACTACATGCACACACTGCACAAATACAAAAATCTGGTGGTTCTAATGCACATCCATGACATTTTGTACCCAGCTTATGTATAATCTGTTGCACCTTCGCATTATACTGTGTATATAAATGTTTCTGCATTGTCTGGAGCACTCTCCCAAGAATTTCACTCACCAAGGCACATGTGCTGTGGTGATGTGACAAAAAAAAGTGATTTGATTTGATTTAAACATAAGTCCTAACGCATCATTTGTATTATCAACATGAATTATCAACGGGAACTGGCAATTAGCGTTTTATCAACATTAACCAATGTCTGAGAGGAAATCTGCAAATTATTTTAGAAAATCTGTATCTGGCGGTCACACTGCATTGATAGATTCTGGAGCAGCAGGCAATTTTGTGTCGCTAGAATTTGTTCAGCAACATAAACTGAAACAGACCCCCTGTAACTCTCCCATGGCAGTTGAGGCACTAGACGGCCGACCTCTCAGAGAGGGGAGAGTTTCGCGCATCACAGAGGAAGTCAAGTTGTTGACCGGAACTCTTCACTCTGAATTAATTAAATTCTACGTCATTCACTCACCGAATCACCCTATCATCCTCTGATTACCCTGGCTGCGCACACATAATCCTCACATCTCCTGGAGAGAATGCAACGTTCGTTCAGAACGCAACTGATACCGACCTGCCCTCCGAATACTCTGATCTCGCCGAAGCATTCAGCAAGAAGAAAGCATCTCAACTTCCAACTCATCCTCACCTCTTCTCTTTTATCCCTGCTACTATCTTCTAATTCAAGATCACGAATAAGAGAAATGTCACAATTGAACAGGTATTTGTGAAACTTGAGAACCACGTTCAAAATTGTTTGCTATTTACCTTCCTCTGATGTGAAATCCTACCCCTCCAAGTTAAAGCAGGTCAATGAGAAGATAGGCATCGGCAAAAATTTTAAACACGCACGAGTGACACCCTAACCAGCGTTGCGGTGTGAATTTAGCCATTAAGGGACCAGCACTGTCACTGCTATTGTTTTTCTCCGTCCAGGAGAAAAATCGGAATAGCAATCACAGTCCTATTACAAAAGAGAAAACCTTTTTTCCAATCCTCTGACTAGAAGCATCCTTCTAAATCAGACTTAACAAAAAAGGCGACAAGAGGAAAATCTTCTATTAGAAAGAGATATTTTGTTATTGTTATTCTCCTTCACCTTTGTATTAGACTGACCTTCTTCCTTAAAAACAAGGAGACTTTCTCTTACAAGAAAATGTGAAGCATCCAATTATTACCCCTGTTTACTCATTCTGTTGGTGTACTTTTCTTTCTCTGTTTCCCAGCTGTGCTACCTTTATATGTGCTCAATAATTTCTCTGCAGAAACTACAAATTAGAAGCACCCCACCAGAGGATCACAGACGCAGAGAATCACACTCAACACTAGCATACACTACACTTTGCACATTTACACCCCTGTTTGTTTTGCTTTGTTTTGTTTTGTTTTATTTTGCTTTGTTTCCCATTCAAGGTCTGTGTCAGTTCGGTTCGAGATCTCCCTCACCCCGCCAGAACATGTCTCACAAAACAGAACATGTCGGTCACTGGGAAGATCTGGAAACATGGCTAAGTGTTGCGACAGTCAGCCTCCTCCCTAAAGCTGCTGAAACACTCAAACATCAGACACAGGACCAGCTGGATGACAACATAACAAGCCTTATGGGACAGGACCCAAGTCAAAGCTACAGTCACAAAGAATTGGCCAAGATCACCGGCTCCTTAAGTCACACACTGATCACCACCCTCAAGTCGAGCGATAAGCATGCTGCACAATGCCTGCAGGAGCTGACAAGTGCACAACGACGCATAGAGCAGCTGGAACATGAAGTTCAGGAACGACAGGAAAGGACCGATTAGGTGGAACGAGGCGCTGAGGATCAACAGGCTAAAAGAGACTCTAGCAGCTAACAGCAACGAAAATGAGCAAATCAAAGAGGACTTCGCTGATCGGGCTGACAAACTACAGAAGGCAGAGCAGCTACTAGAGAAGGCAAAGGCTGACTTCAGGGACAAAAACAGTAGAATCAATGCCCTTGAAACTCACCTGAATGAGTCAAGAAAAGAGATCAGCCGCCTAACATGACAGCTCGACTACTTCAAAGAGATCAAAGTTTCCAAGAGGAACTCAAGCACGCTCACGAATTATGCCATGAGCCGTCAAGGACAGGACGTGCACTGACCGCACCCCTGCCAAGCAGGACCGGGTCACCTGTTCCTGGACTGACACATGAGCAAAAGACAGAGGGGGTGGTGTTAAAACATTCACCAGCACCTTCTGAAGAACTATACCTCACGACAAAGCCAAAAGAATCTGCTGCAGCCAGCCGCAGATCATCGCACGCTTGGACCTAAAAGACCTTGACAAGCTCGCCAGAAACATTGGCAGATTCAACCCCAGCGTGCCAAGCAGCCAAAACGTCCAGGCTTATCTGCAAGATATTGATTTCCATCTAGAAATGCGACCTAACGTTACGGACAGAGATAAACTCTATTTACTCCAAATGACATCCAGTCCTGAAGTGCGCAGTTTCCTTGACCAGCAGCCTGCTAACACAAAGACTGATGTTTCACCATGTTTTTACCTTTATCTGGCTGACGTGCATCACTTGGGGCAAGATGGCGGCGGCAGCCGGGAGGCATTGAGCATACCGGGCAGAGTTCCTCTTGAAGACTTCCGTGGCGATTTATTGTTTTATCCGTGGCAAAAGTGTGCGTCGTCGGCATTCTACTTTGATCGCTCTTCCCGGATAATGCAAAGGAAACTATCCTCGACAGTAGGTGACTAGCAGACAGTCGTTGAGATGCTGCAGGGAAACCCATGCGAGTTAATCGTTCCAAAACCGGAACTGGATCAATGGAGTGGGAGTCTCCAGCCTTGTGTAACAGTGCCTAAGATGTCCTGGAAAATGTGTACCAGACTATTAAAGAGAGAGTCGTGAGTACCATTAAGACTGCTGTGGATGACTGTTTGACTTGACTGTTGACGGTTTTTGATAGGGGGATTTATTTTCTTCTTGTTTAATATTTTGACTTTGAACTACTTGATGTGGACTGTTCACTGTTTGAACTAAAACTTGGTTTGTGTACTGGACTATTTTTATTCCCCATTCTTTCTCTGTGCCTATTTTTTGGCTGGACAATTTTGAACTGATTTTGGTCTTTGCTTGTTTTTGTTTTCTCTTGACTCAAAATGCTTTATTCGAGATTGAATTTGATCATTTTGTGGAATATAAATATTTGAATGCAATTCGTGTGTCCTGTTGTGTGGAATGGGTTGTGTTTTCTATTTAACAGTGCTTATTATTGGTATATTGCATTGATTGCTGGTAAAAAAAATCATCCTCTCATTAAGTTATGGGTTTTGTGTAAGACTAATTTGACTACACAAGATCTTTGTATGTTTCCTTTATCTACGACTCAAAAGTAATGACAGAAATCCTGTCTGGCACCCCAGAAAACAAACGAAACATAAACAGAGTGTGGGAAACTGTTACATAAAAGTGGCACCCCAGATGGACCTCAAATATTAAACTTGTGAGAGGGAACTTGCACTCAAATGAATTCTCCCTTCATCCTTCAAAAAGGACTAAAACGCAACAACCACTTCTGCAAACAAACAAAATGGCTGCATTGCTGAACAAGTCTTGTCATGAACTGGAGGGGGATCAAAATCAAACCCCAACAGAGGTCTTTCAAGAGGATCTTATGGATGTAATGCCTTTGGATCTGGAGGGAACTCAATCCCTTCTTCCTAGTTCTCTGGAAGGATTTCAGGCTCCTTCATCTCGTTATACTCTGCTGGATATGGACTTAACAGGAAGTTTGGATTTCAGACCCCCAATATCACCCATATCACCTTCCTATCAGCCCTCAATTGGAGTAACTGGATGCATGGACACTCTGACACTGCAGCAATGGAGTGAAATGATCAGAAAACAATACCAGAGCCTGCAAGACACTTTTTTCACTGAAATTGGTCAGTTGAAACATGCGTTGGATACTTTCACTTTAAATGCGGATACTGCAACGGCAAAACAAACAACAGAAGTAAAAAAGCTTATGAGTAATCAGTTTGAACACTTCAGAAAAGAGTTTAATAACATGCTGCATTGGCGACTAAAGAATCATCATACAGAGGTATTGAAGGATTTAAATGCTGTCATGGAACCAATGGCTAAGACTCTGGATCTCATTGAAAAGGCCACTGATCAATGTACTCATCAAATAAACACCTTTATTTCTCAGACGAGTTCAAATAGTAATTTACAGGATGAACTCCACCAGTGTACGCAACATTTTCATAAATTATCTCTGGACCTGGAAGCTCCAGTAAAAGCAAATGCTTCTGTGCAAACAAGTATGTCTCCATCCTCTTCTACTGTGGTGGAAGCTCCAGTGGTTAATACCAGATTACAGCAATTCCATTCAACCTTCCAATACGGACTGGGTGATTCTGCATTTAATTCCACAAATGAATCTATTACCGCTGAAGTTAGGGGACGTTTTATGGGAAAACAGCCCATTAAAATCCAGTTTCCTTGCTTTGGACGGTGTTACGGCCCATAACCACTTTAAGGCTCGTTAATTCAAACAATCAATTAAATGACACAGGCCGAACATATTAAAGAACCACAACACCTGATGTGAATTTCAAAACGCCTCTTATTTAATTCAAGTACTGATTTCCACTCAAACATTCAAGAAGGAATGCACAGCAATTCACAAAGAATATTTATAAACAAATACATAATCAACTCACGGGTAGGAAAGCTAAGAAAACAGACCTCTAACTACACCTGTTCTCGGAACAAAGTTCTTACCTGTCTCCCAAAGTAAAAATATGAACGGGTGAGTCTTCCGGACACCTGCTTCCCTCCCTCAGCTCTTACTAACTAAACGAAACGTGAGCTAATAAATAAACACTCTACCCGCTGCCGATAAGAAAATAAGAATAACACATATCAAAACACAGATTCACAAAGTGAACCTAGGCATAACGAAAAATAAAAAAATAGCCCCAACGAGGCGATGAGAGAGACGATTGCGAGAAGAATGGGAGAGCGGAGCAACAGAGAGACCTTCCATTGTGCCTCGCAGCCTATTTATCCGGAGTCATTGATGATGTCACACGACTCACGGAATGGGAATCCCCACCACGCCACCTATGGACTCAAGATACAAATGTCACACATACACGTAACAATGGTTATACGACTGCGATGATCCTTTGATCTTTCTGGAGAAATGTTACGATTTTATGGCTCTCCACCCCCTTTCAGATGAAGGCAAGGCAAGGCAAGTTTATTTATATAGCACATTTCATACACAGTGGTAATTCAAAGTGCTTTACATAAAAGAAAGTGAAATAATCATTCACAGCAATAAAAACAAGTTAAAAATAATAAAACAAGGAATTTTAAAATGATATAGAAATTGATTTAAAATGAAATTTAAAACAGTTAAATAGAAAAGTATTATACATAAAATAATGCAGTCAGTTCGGACATAGCACAATGCTCAGTTTTGAGACTGGATTTTAATGTTTTAGCACATTTGATCTCTTCTGGAAGCTGGTTCCAGCTGCGGGCGGCATAATAGCTAAAAGCGGACTCCCCTTGTTTTGTGCGAACCCTTGGTATTTCTAACTGACTCGATCCTAATGATCTGAGTGGTCTGTTAGGTTTATATTCAGTGAGCATATCTGCCATATATTTAGGTCCTAGACCATTGAGTGACTTATAAACGAGTAAAAGTACTTTAAAATCAATCCTAAATGTAACTGGAAGCCAGTGTAAGAACCTGAGGACTGGTGTGATATGCTCAGATTTTCTGGTTCTAGTCAGAATCCTGGCAGCAGCGTTCTGGATGAGCTGCAGCTGTCTAATGGTCTTATTTGGAAGGCCGGTGAGGAGACCATTACAATAATCCACCCTGCTGGTGATAAAGGCATGAACAAGTTTCTCCAAGTCTTGACTGGAAACAAAACATCTCATTCTTGCAATGTTTTTGAGATGATAGTATGCTGATTTAGTTACTGCTTTGACATGACTACTAAAGCTAAGGTCTGTCTCCAGAATCACCCCAAGATTTCTGACTTGATTTTTAGTTGTTTGACCCCTAGAGTCAAGGTATGCATTCACCTTGAGAACTTCATCTTTGTTTCCAAATGCAATGACTTCAGTTTTCTCCTTGTTTAACTGAAGAACGTTTTGGCACATCCAACTGTTAATCTCATCAATGCATTGGCAGAGGGAGTCAATGGGGCTATAATCATTTGGAGATAAGGCTAGGTAGATCTGGGTATCATCAGCATAGCTGTGGTAGGCAATTTTGTTCTTCCTCATTATCTGACTTAGTGGGAGCATATACAGGCTAAACAAGAGCGGTGCATGAATTGAGCCTTGTGGGACTCCACATGTCATGGATGTCCACTTAGACTTATGCTCTCCTATACTCACATAATAACCTCTCCCTTCTAAGTATGACCTGAACCATTTGAGTGCCATCCCAGAAAGCCCAACCCAGTTTTCCAGTCTCTCTAGAAGTATGTTATGATCGACAGTGTCAAACGCAGCACTAAGATCTAGTAGTACCAGCACTGATATTTTGCCAGAATCAGAATTAAAGCGAATATCATTTATTATCTTAATGAGTGCTGTCTCTGTGCTGTGATGCACGCGGAAACCAGATTGAAAATTATCCAGGTATCCATTTGAGTTTAAGTAGTTGTTCAGCTGATTAAAAACTACCTTTTCAATAATCTTACCTATGAAAGGAAGATTTGATATTGGTCTATAGTTGCTCAACATGGTGTTATCAAGATTGCGCTTTTTTAGAAGGGGCTTAACAACTGCAGTTTTCAGGGAGTTTGGAAAAGCCTCAGAAAGAAGTGAGGTGTTCACCACTTCTAAGAGATCTGCTTCTAAACAGTTAAGCACACTTTTGAAAAAAGATGTGGGAAGTGTGTCAAGATAGCAGGTTGACGATTTAAGATGCTGTACTATTTCTTCCAAAATTTTGCTATCAATTGTTTTAAAAACAGACATAGTTACTTCTTTTTGAGATTGCTGTCGAATCTGTGTGACCTCTGTATTACAGGAAGATGTGTCAATCTCCTTCCTGATAATACTGATCTTCTCTGAAAAGAAGGAAGCAAACTCATTGCATTTGCTGTCAGAGAGCATTTCACTGGGAATCTGACTTGGGGGGTTTGTCAGTCTCTCAACAGTAGCAAAAAGAGTGCGAGTGTTGTTTAAGTTACTGTTTATAAGGTTTGAGAAGAAGGTCTGTCTAGATGTGGCTAGTTCCAAATTGAAAGCATGAAGGCTGTCTTTATAGATGCTATAGTGTATTTCTAGTTTCGTCTTCCGCCACATCCACTCAGCTTTTCTGCATTGTCTTTTCATATTCTGAACTGCTGTTGATTTCTCCAAAATGATTTTTGTCTGCCATTCTTCTTGCTGACCTTTATCGGTGCAATATCATCAATAACATTCTTAACTTTTGAGTTAAATGAATCCAGGAGAAGATCAACAGAGTCTGCTGAAATGCTTGGTGTTAAAGATATTGCCTTCATAAATAGCACACTAGTGTTCTCATTAATGCATCTCTTTCTGACAGAGACAGATCTAGATTCAGTGGTGACAGAGATCAATATATCAAAGAAAATACAGAAGTGATCAGACAGAGCTATATCCTTAATGACAATGGATGAAATGTTTAGACCTCTACTGATGAGTAAATCTAGAGTGTGTCCACGATTGTGTGTGGGTCCGTGCACATGCTGAATCAGGTCAAAAGTGTTTAAAACAGTTATAATTTATTTTGTAGTTTTGATTTCAGCATTGTCTATGTGAATATTAAAATCCCCTGCAATAGCAAAACAGTCAAACTCTGAGAAAATCATTAATAACATATCTGTGAACTCTTCATCAAAGGCTGGAGAGTATTTTGGAGGCCTGTAAATGATAATAAACAGAATGCGTGGGGCACCTTTCAGCACAATACCTAGATATTCAAAAGACAAGTACTAACCAAATGACACTTGCTTGCATTGATAAACATCTTTAAACAGAGCAGCTACTATTGGGCAGTCGTTGGCCTAATGGATAGAGCGTTTGACTTGAAACCCGAGGTAACCCAAGGTTGTGGGTTCGAATCCCGGCTCCGGCAGGAAGTCCATGACTGCTCCCCGGGCGCTGCACAGTCGGCTGCCCACTGCTCCAAGTGTGTACACTTGGATGGGTTAAATGCAGAGAACACATTTCACTCCTCATTATACTCTGTATAATTGTGTATGTGACAAATAAAGCTCATCCGAGCTTAATTTGTTTGTTTGTACTCCTCCACCTCTCCTAACAGTCCTGCAGACATTTATAAAACTAAAGTTAGGAGGGGCTGTTTCAGTGAGGACTGTTGCACTGCAGTTGTCTTCTAGCCATGTTTCAATTAGAAACATAAAATCCAGGTTGTTTGTGGTTATTAAATCATTGATCACAAAATATATTTTTTTTAGTGAGCGAGTGTTTAAAAATGCTAACTTGATGGAATTACATATTGTCTCTACAGCAATCTTAGACTGATGCATTACAGGCCGCAGATTAGATGGGTCAGCCGTACGGCTTGAGAAAGCCTTAGACCTTCTATCACGTGATAAAACAGAGATAGAGTAGGCTACAGGCACACTGGGTTCCCGCTTGTTTTGTAAACGTTTGTGAATGTTGATGCTAATATAGTGGGGACCCGACACATATCACTGAGAGCTGTTATCAGTTGTTTTTGGTTCACCTACAGCAGATGGAGGAGGGTTTGGGCCCTTGCGTTGTGGCAGCGGTCGGAGAGCTCTCACAGGAGGAGGCGGGAGAGCTGAGCCTGCAGTCTTTGGTGGTTGAGGGGCCCGCCGTTTTTTAGTTGATATCTGGGGACTTGCAGAGAGTTTGGTCCCAGCATACACCAATTCCTCCATTTTCTGTGAAAAGCTTAGAAGTGGAGATGCTGGAGAGAGGGATAGTGTGTCTGGTGAGCGGGGCTCTAGCTCTGGTGTTTCCGGTGATGTGTTGTCCTGGTTTCCCAGGCTGTTTTCTGGAGAGAGGGATAGTGCGTCTGGTGAGCGGGGCTCTAGCTCTGGTGTTTCCGGTGATGTGTTTTCCTGGCTTCCCAGGCTGTTTTCCAGAAAGTCGTCCTTGAGTGCTGAGTCTTGGAGCTGTTGTAATACATCACAGTCTGCATGTGATGAGCTCTGTGGGCAGGGCTCAGCCGGGATGTCCATGAGCAGTGCTTGTTTTGGCTGTGTGGCGTTATCAGTATCCTTGTGGGATTCAACCTCTGGTGAATCCCACAAGAATTAATAGCAATTAATGAAGAATTAATAGCAACACTCAGGAATGTGCTCCATGGAACCACTAGAGACTGGTGGGGTGTTGCTCGACTTGAAACAACCACTTGGCAGGAGTTTGAATCTAAGTTTCTTGCTGCTTTCTTATCAGAAGACTATGAGGATGAGTTAGCGGAGAGAGTAAGAACACGTGTACATCAAGAAGGAGAGAGCATAAGAGATTTCGCTTACATGTACCGAGCTCTGTGTAAATGCTGGAAGCCACAAATTGCAGAGGATGAAGTCATTAAGCTGATCTTGAAGAACATTAATCCTCAGATGGCAAGTCAACTCGCCAGAAACATTGGCAGATTCAACCCTAGCGTGCCAAGCAGCCAAAACGTCCAGGCTTATCTACAAGATATTGATTTCCATCTGGAAATGCGACCTAACGTTACGGACAGAGATAAACTCTATTTACTCCAAATGACGTCCAGTCCTGAAGTGCGCAGTTTCCTTGACCGGCAGCCTGCTAACACAAAGACTGATTATCAACGGCTTCAAAAAGCCCTCATTAAAGAGTTTGCCGACCCTGAGTCCGATCAAGGCTTAGTGGCTGCCCTGGAGACGAGACAAGGACGTCACGAACCTCCTCAAGCTTACTACAGTCGACTCAGACAAGCATACTTTGGAACTCGCAATGAATCTGACATGGAAGATGAACTGAACTTCAAAACTCTCTTCCTGAGGAGCCTTCATCCTGGCATAAGCCACCATATTGGCGTTCTAGCATGCCCATGAACAATGAACACTCAGCAGTTGCGAGACTTGGTGCAAAAAGCCTGCGGCAAACAAAAGATGGCCTCAGAAAAAAGCGCCAAAACCCCAACAGTTCTCGACTTCAACACTCAAAGTCACGAACTGGCTCTAGAGGGCACCCAACGCCAAGACAGTGCTAAGCCGCCACACAGAGAGAGGAATGCACACCCGTCCAAAAGAGAATGAGACTCACACGCTGGCACCCGACCAAAACAGAGGTATGACCGCTGGGATGAACCGCGTGGACGTCAACGCTCACCTGGACGACACTGGGATAAGTCATGGGACCAAGCAAGGCCTCATGAGAGTCAATGGGAGAGATCGTGGAACCAGCCAAGCTCGTTTGGAAACTCAAGGGAGAAAAGCTCATTGGAATTCAATGGAAACTCCAAGGGAAAGCAACAAACTCACCCTGGAGCAATCCGCCCAAGGAATCGAAGAAAGAATTCACCAAGATTCCAAACTGAATCCACACAAGAACAAAAGACACCACCGTACTTCGACTCACAAAAGCTGATGGAAATGATGATGAAAGAGTTCTTCCAACGAAAGGAGGAGGATTGGAAGTGGGAAAAGAAAGATAAACCAGATTCAGCCTGACGGGAAGGCAGCGACAAGCTGAACAAATCAGCCACAGAAAACAGCACTGCTTCACCATACTCTCAAAGAACAGTAAACACCCTAACTCCAGATGGACACGAAACCCCACCTGAAAACCCAGCAACAGAGTTAAAGACTAATTCAACACTCAATACTCCAGGTCACAGCAGCGTCCAACAAACACCTGCTGATGAAACCCCTCAAGTTCCTGAAAGTGCTGTCTTAGTCGGCTGCCACTCCTCCGAAGAACACCAGATCAGTTCTGACATCCTAAACGTTTCCTCCCAAACTCCAGTCCCTCAACTCCTAGGCGATCTCATTGAAAAAGCAAGAAAGTTTTACCTCTCCATCATCATCGAACGACACATCAGAGTCGAAGCCCTTCTTGATACGGGAGCCGACATCACTCTAATGTCTACAGAACTTCTCAAAGAAGTCCAAGAAAGAATGAAGAGGAGTAACGGAACCCTCAAGCTCCAAAAGTGCGAACTAAATCTTCAAGCATACTCGAATACGGGCCTACGACTGAAACATGTGGCCCCAATTCATCTAACAGTGGGACCCATGGACTTCGTCCATCCAGTATACGTGTCAACATTCAACACGTATCCACTCCTCATTGGGAAAAATCTGCTTAATCGCTTCAAACCTCTAATAGACTTTAAGCACCTAAAGATTTGGACACAAGTCTGTGAGCCTCTTCCCTGCAAGTCATTAAACTCCAACGAGTCACAGTGTCAAGTCACAGACATCGCCCTTAAGTCAATGATCGATGATCGCAGTCGCAAAGCTAGGATCTGGACCAAGCACCCTTTCCTCTGCTCACTGCAGGAGCCTGAACCAAACACAGGCCCCCTTCAAATCATGACTGCGATAGATGTTCAAGACACATCAGTGTCCGACACAGCACTAGCCCTGTGGGCAGAGAACTCAGCCATGAGCCTGAAGCTATTCAGAACACTGAAGCAAAGACATCAGATTCCACCGCATGTCTCAACACAGCCTGCGACAGAATCACCTATGGTCACTAACAGGTGACCATCGGGACCCAAAGCCCCTCAAATGACCAAACCGATGCCCTCACCAAAGCAGGTGCATTACGTAAAGAGTTCTGGAAATTTAATGCCCTCCCACCCAACCCTTCGGTGGCAGCAGTAACCCGCCGCCAACACGCCACTGGCGCGCACACCCCTGCCCACTCCCACATTGCCACATCACCTCAGTTCGCTGCTGACGTTCTCCTCACCCTCCAAAATGCGGATTCGTCACTACGAACCATGGCAGCTCACATGTCCGACCCATTAGAACATCCCATTTCCTCCACGGACCTAAACACATCCTCCGAGCTCTGCACGCTCCACTCTATCAAGCACATGCTGCATCTGCGAGACGGTGTTCTCACGTATATCCCTGAGCCACTCATTGCGCCAAAGCTCGTAGTACCTCAACGGCCAAAGGGGGATTATGCTGACACACGCACACGATGCACCATGCGCAGGACACCACGGTGTCAAGTCCACCTATGAAACACTCAAGCAAGTGGCATACTTGCCTGACATGCAGCAAGACGTAGTGAATATGTTAAAGGATGCCTGATGTGTTGCCAGTTTCAACCGGCAAATCCAAACCACCGACATGAAAAGGGGGAAGATCAAACCCACTGACACAGACCGACAACCATATGCTCTACACCACACAAGCATAAGTACTGTCATTTTAGGAAAACATATGGCAACCATGCTTAGACACAACCCATACTCTCTCCTCCGCAGCACTGCTAGGACTAATCTCTAGTAGAGAGGATTTACTCCACACATGTGTCACTCGTTTGCAGTCTCACCTCATTTGGTGTCCTTGTGTCTCTTTGTTTTTTTTTTGGTTTTTTTTGTGTTCTTTCTCTCGTGTCTCACTTTGTGTTTTTCTTTTTTTTCCTCTCACTATAATCTCCTTTACCCTCTAGTCCCCTCAGCAGGGAACTCCCTTAAACAATCCTTGAATCCAGGTCCTGAAATTGAGATTGACTCCCGTCAGTAAAGTCATTGTAACTCATTGTGAGAACCGTTGCCAACCGATCGAGGCCACCCGCTAAAATCATGACCGACATGATACGCAAAGTAAGTTCCTTGATCGACCACTTAGCCGTGAATAGGATTCCACGCTACGTGATACCTCTTAGCCTTGTTCAAACATCCTAACTTCGCCCACTGCGGGCCCCGCTAGTTTCATCCGAACTCATCTCGCCCCTTTCCCGGTAGCGGTATTCCCTTATACGCATACCCGGAAGCAGGCGACTTGGCGTTTCCTCTCAGTTTGCCCATTATCGACGCTAATAATATTTACCGGCTTAAAGATGTTGTGAATGTGGGATTTTGGCAAGGGAACACCTATGTCAAAATCCACACTCCTGAAGTCGCTGCGTATCACGATAAAAACGAGCAGTTGTATCTGGCCCCAAACCTAAAGATGTGTACACTCACTAAGGACATTCACTTTCTCTGCCCGAGTAAACCCTTTGTACGCGATAATACCAAGGGCATCTGCGGCCTAGAACCCATTAGACCAGACACTAGCTGCCCCGCCGAAGCAACACCATGTTCTCAAGTTGAGGTAACACAAGCCGAAATCATCGGAAACCGATGGCTGGTCAACACCCAAGCACGAACAGCTACCCTCAAATACGATCAAACGACACAGCACTTTGTATCTTTACTATCGTAGGATATGTTGTGACTTTGACACTGGCCTTCCTCCTACACAAGCGAGTAAACGTCGTTCAAGAGTCTTTCAACAGATGCACGTCAGGCGTCCCGCGCCTTTTCCGACGTGATAAACCCGACCAAGAACCCGAACCCGAGAACTTGACCAACCTGATTGAGATCATGCCTATACCGCCTCGTCGAACCCCTGACAATTAAAACAATCAAAATGACCCAATTGTCAATCCCAAACAATGCATCCCTACGTCTTCTCAAGTTTCTAACCATCCCAAATTTCCCTGCACCAGGATTCAGTCAGTGATAGAGATGATGTTTGTTTCTTGTGTGTGCCTGTTTTCTCTACCTCTTGTTCCAGTGCCCGCCAATGTTCCATCGGGAACATCACCGAGCCAAAGGGGGATGTGTAATGCCATGTCGGCATGGAGACACCTTTCACTACAAGTCACAAAATGCCAGCTAAAGAAGCGGAGCCTCTCTGTCTGCGTTTACCCCTGTTTTTCTTATCTCTGCAAGGATTGAGATATTACCAGACTCAAAAGCCCCTCCCCCCAGCACGCGTTTTTTCGTCGGAGAACAAAGAAAACCTACCTAGTGGATTTTGAAAGAGGAAACACGTGGCTATTGGAACGGTGTACTCAAAGAAACAATATATATAAATATATATATTGATGTTGTACTCTGCCTTTCATATGCTTGGTATGATTATTTAGAATGTGGAATGTTTTAATCTGTGCCATAAACTGTGTAGTATATGTACTGTGTGTGTGGTGTGACGATGTCAAAATTAAATAAATGGAAATTAATTGTTCATCTGTCTTACAGTTGTTGGTCATCATTCACATGTGAAATCACTCTGTGATCATTATCTACCAATCTCATAAATTTCAATATTTTTCTACATGATCTACAGTCATGTTTGCAAAGACTTCCGTGGCAATTTATTGTTTTATCCGTGGCAAAAGTGTGCGTCATCGGCGTTCTACTGTGATCGCTCTTCCCGGATAATGCAAAGAAAACTATCCTCGACTGTAGGTGACTAGCAGACAGACGTTGAGATGCTGCAGGGAAACCCATGTGTAACACCGGTATCACACCACTTACTGCGCCACTGGACCCGTTCTAGGTTCTAAGGAGTGGGGAGCAAAAAATAATTACACCAGAGACCATTACTTTAAATACAAAAGGCCGGCAATTTACTGAATGCAAAACACACGTAGAATATACAATACGCAAAACAAAAACAAAATTAAACCTGCAGATTCTTAGTATTGAGGTAAATATAATAAATGAAAAGGTATTTCACTTTCTTTTTGTTCTTTAGTTCACCTAAGTTATTTTAATCAGGCTAATCTAAGTTAAACCAGCTTTTTCCTAGGTTGCACCTATTTTAGAATTCCTATTTTTCTTCCTGAGTTAACTCTTTTCCCTTTCTTTTACAGGTAAGAAAATACCTTCAATTTACACATCAATCAAAGTGGACCACAAATATTTCAAATCACATTCAAACATATGAACTCAATATGAAAATAAAAGTATAACACCTTAACTCAAGTTCAAGTCCAAATGTGAGTTCAATTATTCAGTTCAATGAAGAGTTTCAGTTCGATTCAGTCCAAAAATAATAATTCAATCAGTTTCCAGTTCAGTTCAAACCAATTTCTGATACTCCTACCACTCTGGCAGCGAGTCACCATACGCAAGAGATTTCCTCACTGATGCGATGGAGAAGATGAGTTGAAAGTCTGGGTCTGGCTCGCCATCTTGAATCCTGTCTGTGCATGTGCACGCCCGCACACTGCAGACCAATCCTCGCTCCGACCGAGCTTCAAACCAAGCAAAAAACCTGACCAAAACCGGTGTGGCTTAGTTCTCATAAAATCCCCGTCAGTTCTCAAACAGGTAAGTTACGTTTTTCGACTGCAAAAGCAGCTTTTTCACTCTTTTCTCTGCTTATTAAACACAGCTCGTTCTCTCCGATTTCTCCTCTGCTGCAACGTAACTGAAGTGCTGCGTCTAGCGTCACTACTCCCTTAAAGGGGCAGTGACATTAATTTTATGTCGGCATACTTTTAATCTTAAACGTTAAATTGTTGTATTTAACATTTTTTATTAACTCTGATGAATTAACTTACATTAAATGAATTACTTAACTTTCAAACTTATTTATACAGCTTTTAAACTATTCTTATTTATGTCATATTTTAACATGGGTTACACATGCTAGTTAATCGTTCCAAAACCGGAACTGGATCAATGGAGTGGGAGTCTCCAACCTTGTGTACCAGTGCCTAAGAAGTCCTGGAAAATGTGTGCCAGACTATTAAAGAGGGAGTCGTGAGTACCATTAAGACTGCTGTGGATGACTGTTTGACTTGACTGTTGACGGTTTTTGATAGGGGAATTTATTTTCTTCTTGTTTAATATTTTGACTTTGAGCTATTTGATGTGGACTGTTCACTGTTTGAACTAAAACTTGGTTTGTGTACTGGACTATTTTTTTTCCCATTCTTTCTCTGTGCCTATTTTTTGGCTGGACAACTTTGAACTGATTTTGGTCTTTGCTTGTTTTTGTTTTCTCTTTACTCAAAAGGCTTTTTTCGAGACTTGAATTTGATCATTTTGTGGAATATAAATATTTGAATGCAATTCGTGTGTCCTGTTGTGTGGAATGGGTTGTGTTTTCTATTTAACAGTGCTTATTATTGGTATATTGCATTGATTGCTGGTAAAATAATCAACCTCTCATTAAGTTATGGGTTTTGTGTAAGACTAATGTGACTACACAAGATCTTTGTACGTTTCCTTTATCTACGACTCAAAAGTAATGACAAAAACCCTGTCTGGCACCCCAGAAAACAAACGAAACATAAACAAAGAGTGTGGGAAACCGTTACATAAAAGTGGCACCCCAGATGGACCTCAAATATTAAACTTGTGAGAGAGAACTTGCACTCAAATTAATTCTCCCTTCATCCTTCAAAAAGGACTAAAACGCAACAACCACTTCTGCAAACAAACAAAATGGCTGCATTGCTGAACAAGTCTTGTCATGAACTGGAGGGGGATCAAAATCAAACCCCAACGGAGGTCTTTCAAGAGGATCTTATGGATGTAATGCCTTTGGATCTGGAGGGAACTCAATCCCTTCTTCCTAGTTCTCTGGAAGGATTTCAGGCTCCTTCATCTCGTTATACTCTGCTGGATATGGACTTAACAGGAAGTTTGGATTTCAGACCCCCAATATCACCCATATTACCTTCCTATCAGCCCTCAATTGGAGTAACTGGATGCATGGACACTCTGACACTGCAGCAATGGAGTGAAATGATCAGAAAACAATACCGGAGCCTGCAAGACACTTTTTTTCACTGAAATTGGTCAGTTGAAACATGCGTTGGATACTTTCACTTTAAATGCGGATACTGCAACGGCAAAACAAACAACAGAAGTAAAACAGCTTATGAGTAATCAGTTTGAACACTTCAGAAAAGAGTTTAATAACATGCTGCATTGGCGACTAAAAAAACATCATACAGAGGTATTGAAGGATTTAAATGCTGTCATGGAACCAATGGCTAAGACTCTGGATCTCATTGAAAAGGCCACTGATCAATGTACTCATCAAATAAACACCTTTATTTCTCAGATGAGTTCAAATAGTAATTTACAGGATGAACTCCACCAGTGTACGCAACATTTTCATAAATTATCTCTGGACCTGGAAGCTCTTAAGTCATCACAGATGTGTTCAGTAAAAGCAAATGCTTCTGTGCAAACAAGTATGTCTCCATCCTCTTCTACTGTGGTGGAAGCTCCAGTGGTTAATACCAGATTACAGCAATTCCTTACAACCTTCCAATACGGACTGGGTGATTCTGCATTTAATTCCACAAATGAATCTGTTACCGCTGAAGGTAGGGGACATTTTATGGAAAAACAGCCCATTCAAATCCAGTTTCCTTGCTTTGGACGATTATACGACTGCGATGATCCTTTGATCTTTCTGGAGAAATGTTACGATTTTATGGCTCTCCACCCCCTTTCAGATGAAGAATTAATAGTAACACTCAGGAATGTGCTCCATGGAACCGCTAGAGACTGGTGGGATGTTGCTCGACTTGAAACAACCACTTGGCAGGAGTTTGAATCTAAGTTTCTTGCTGCTTTCTTATCAGAAGACTATGAGGATGAGTTAGCGGAGAGAGTAAGAACACATGTACAGCAAGAAGGAGAGAGCATAAGAGATTTCGCTTACATGTACCGAGCTCTGTGTAAATGCTGGAAGCCACAAATTGCAGAGGATGACGTCATTAAGCTGATCTTGAAGAACATTAATCCTCAGATGGCAAGTCAACTTCGAAGTAACGGAGTTACTTCTGTTGACACTTTAGTCCATCTTGGGCAACAGCTGGAAAAAGACAGGGAAAACCAGCTACAATATGAACAACAGAAAAAACATTGGAAACTTAGAGTAACTAGTCCTGTTTTTGTTCAGGCCAATAATCCAGTAACGACTCCAGCACAGGACTCTAACACTCCCTTCTGTTGGCAGTGTAAGGGCCCTCATTCTCCGGCTTCTTGTCCTCACAGTGGAAAGAACAAAAATTATAAAGGTCAGCAAGGTTCAAATCCTGTTAAAGGGAACCAGGGTAACCATCCTACTGTCAGTGCAGTCACTCATATGGAGTCTGTATGCTCACCTACTCATCCTTTGTATTCATCTCTACCACAGCAGTTAATTGTTCCTGTAAACATTGACTCTTGGCAAGGCCAGGCTTTGGTTGATACAAGATCCTCATATACACTGTTAAATTAGAAATTGTGGATAACCATGAGTTATCAGACTCAACAGCTCAGACCTTGGACTGAGGGTCCTATTTATCTTGCTGATGGAGGAGCCCGACAACCCTTAGGATGGGGTGAAGTACAATTGGAAGTGCAAACTTTAATTATCACTTCACCTGTGGTTGTCCTTGCCCCACAGATGCTTGCCTTTCCTGTTGTGTTGGGTTTAGACTATATTTTCTTCAGTGGGCTTCAAATGGACATCTGGAACAATTTTTACTGGTTTCAGCCCTATCAAAAATATTATTTTCTTAAAAATTATGCTCACTTCCATGATTGGGATAATTCTTCCCCTCTTGCTCTCTTTTCTGCTCTTCCCCCTGCTACATCAACTAAAGAATCAAACCATATTCATGTAGCATGCCAAAACACCTGCCTGGAAGAAGGAGGAAAATAACATTTCCTAACATTACTCAAACAGAACTCTGGTGTTTGCACAGATGTTTTGGGCAAAACAAGAGTTTTGACTTACCAAATTTATGTTACTCAAGCTGTTCCTATAAAGCAAAAGCCTTACCGTGTTTCTCCTACGAAACAGAAGATTATCCAACAGCTCATTGACGAGATGTTAGCTGCTGATGTTATTGAGCCTTCCTCATCAGCATGGGCCTCCCCGGTCGTACTGATTCCTAAGAAAACTGGTGGATACCGTTTCTGTGTGGACTATCGGAAGGTAAATTCAGTCTCTCAATCAGATGCCTATCCGCTTCCTACAATCCAAGAAATTCTTGAGTCCTTAAGTGGTGTTGTCGTTTTTTCCACCCTTGACCTGAACAGTGGATATTGGCAGGTTCGAATGGAAGAGGACAGTCAGGATAAAACTGCCTTCACATGCTGTCAGGGGCTATTCCATTTTAAGGTCATGGCTTTTGGTCTCAAAAATGCTCCAGCCACCTTCCAACGGTTGATGGAGAGAATCCTCGGAGAGTTACAGGGAAAGAACTGTTTCATCTATTTAGACGATATAATTATCTATTCTCCATCAATGGAACAGCACTTCCAGGACATCCAGGCTGTTTTGAATAAAATGAAAGAGGCCCACCTGACTGTTAATATGAAGAACTAGTGTAGTGTTAATATGAAGAACTAGTCTAGTGTTCCTGTGGCTCAGTGGTTAGAGTATTGCGTTAGAAGCGTAAAGGTTGTGTGTTCGATTCCCAGGGAACACATGTACTGACAAAAAAATGTATAAACTGAATGCACTGTAAGTCGCTTTGAATAAAAGCATCTGCTAAATGCATAAATGTAAATGTAAGAAAACACATTTCTTTCATACCTCTCTGAAGTTTCTTGGCCACATTGTGACTGCTACAGGAATCAAGGCAGATCCAGAAAAAAATAGAGCAGTTCAAGAATTTCCTGTGCCAAAGAACATAAAGGAAGTCCAGAGATTTTTAGGAATGGCTGGTTGGTATCATAGGTTTGTTCCACACTTTTCTCAAGTGGCTGAACCCCTTAATGCCTTAAAGAGAAAAGGTGCTAAATTCCTTTGGACTTCCCAATGTCAAGCTTCCTTTCAGGCTCTGAAACTGCTCCTTGTGTCTTCACCTGTCGTGGGACATCCTAATTTAAAATTGCCGTTCATCGTCTACACTGATGCCAGTGAGGTTGGCTTAGGAGCTGTCCTGGTGCAGCAAACAGGACTGGGCACCGAGGAGGTCTTGGCATTTGCCAGTCGTACCTTGAATCTGGCAGAAAGGAATTACACCACCATGGAGCAGGAATGTTTGGCAGTCGTATGGGCTCTCGAGAAATGAAGGTACTACTTGGAAGGAAAATTCTTCACCGTCATCACTGATCACTCTTCCTTAATGTGGTTTTTTAAAACCCAGAAACCTAATACTCGTCTAATTCGGTGGGCCCTCAGACTCCAGAAATTCAACCTTACTGTGGAGTACAGGAAGGGGAAGTATAATACGGTTCCTGTCCCGAGCCCCTGTGGACATTAATGAACATGGCCTCCTGACTTGCTCCACTGCTCTATCTCTGAAGTCAAAAGGGAAATCTGAGGCCATGGAAGATCTGCCAATCACCGACTATGACATCTGGAAAGCACAGCAGACAGATCCTGACATTCATCATCTGTATGAACAAATGGTAGAATCAGGAGGAATCCCTGTTAATTCTTCTGTAAAATTTTCCATATTAGAGGACAAGGTCTACAGAGTTGTCCAGTTTCCACACAAAATTGTGTACCAAGTATACATACCAAAAACTCTCCGATCTCAAGTACTCCAGTCTCTTCACGAAGACCCTCTTGCTGGTCATCTTGGTAGATTCAAGATTTTCAAAAGATTGCAAGTTTTGGTATACTGGCCTAACTTGAACCAAGATGTCAAAGAGTTTGTACAAAACTGTCATATTTGTCAGCTTTACAAGCCTGAATGTCGTCGACACCCCGGCCCTTTGCAGCAAACCATTGTACAACGACCGTGGGAAAAGCTGGGAGTGGATTTGATGGGTCCATTTCCCAGGAGCTCATCTGGGAATGTATTCCTGCTAGTTTTTGTGGACTATTATTCTAGATGGGTGGAGCTCTTCAGCCTGCGCAAAGCCACATCTGAGACTGTCTCACAGATACTCATCAGAGAAGTTCTTACCCGATGGGTGGTCCCGGATTACATCTTGTCTGATCGGGGATCACAGTTTACCTCCCCTGTGTTCCAGGAACTCTGTAAGAATTGGAACACCGTACACAAAATGACAACTGCATACCATCCGCAGACAAATCCCACTGAAAGGATTAACCGTACACTCAAAACAATGGTGGTCTCGTACGTCAGTGACAATCATAAACATTGGGACAAATTCCTACCAGAGTTCAGGTTTGCGCTTAATTCTGCCGTCCATGAGTCCACAGGAGTAACACCAGCAGAGTTAAACCTCAATCGCTCACTCAGAGGACCCCTAGATGTACTGTTACAACCATGAGATGTGTCTCCTGATGACAAATTGACAGAATTAAACCAAATGAAAGAGTACGTTGAGATGAGACTATATACAGCTCGTAAACGTCAAAAACGCAACTATGACAAAAATCGGAGAGAAGTTGTGTTTGAGGAGAGGGACAGAGTCTGGATGCGCACTCACCCATATTCCAAGGTTTTTTCTGCCAAAATTGCTCCAAAATGGCAAGGGCCTTACAGGATAGTCCAAAGGTTAGGACCTTTGAACTATGAAATCGTCCTGGAGGACATTGGAGAAAATAAAAGAGTGGTACACGTTGCCAGGCTAAAACCCTGCTTTCCTTCGCCAAAGGAACGTGAAGCCTAACAACAACGTCAATTATTACATTGTTTTAATGAAGACAGTGGTGAGGAAGAGTTTCTTGGATTTACTGAGGAAAACATGTGAATACATCTGATTCGACGCCTTTCCCCTAAAGGCCGGCTTTTCTTAAGGAGGGAGGAGTGTGACGATGTCAAAATTAAATAAATGGAAATTAATTGTTCATCCGTCTTACAGTTGTTGGTCATCATTCACATGTGAAATCACTCTGTGATCATTATCTACCAATCTCATAAATGTCAATATTCTTCTACATGATCTACAGTCATGTTTACAATGATCGAATTAAGATGGTGACGAATTTAGCCCAGCCTTTTTTTTTTACCTTTATCTGGCTGACGTGCATCACTTGCGGCAAGATGGCGGTGGCAGCCGGGAAGCATTGAGCATACCGGGCAGAGTTCCTCTTGAAGACTTCCGTGGGGATTTATTGTTTTATCCGCGGCAGAAGTGTGCGTCGTCGGCGTTCTACTGTGATCGCTCTTCCCGGATAATGCAAAGGAAACTATCCTCGACAGTAGGTGACTAGCAGACAGTCGTTGAGACGCTGCAGGGAAACCCATGCGAGTTAATCGTTCCAAAACCGGAACTGGATCAAAGGAGTGGGAGTCTCCAGCCTTGTGTACCAGTGCCTAAGAAGTCCCGGAAAATGTGTACTAGACTATTAAAGAGGGAGTCGTGAGTACCATTAAGACTGCTGTGGATGACTGTTTGACTTGACTGTTGACGGGTTTTGATAGGGGAATTTATTTTCTTCTTGTTTAATATTTTGACTTTGAACTACTTGATGTGGACTGTTCACTGTTTGAACTAATACTTGGTTTGCGTACTGGACAATTTTTTCCCATTCTTTCTCTGTGCCTATTTTTTGGCTGGACAATTTTGAACTGATTTTGGTCTTTGCTTGTTTTTGTTTTCTCTTTACTCAAAAGGCTTTTTTCGAGACTTGAATTTGATCATTTTGTGGAATGTAAATATTTGAATGGAGTTCGTGTGTCCTGTTGTGTGGAATGAGTTGTGTTTTCTATTTAACAGTGCTTATTATTGGTATATTGCATTGATTGCCGGTAAAAAATCATCCTCTCATTAAGTTATGGGTTTTGTGTAAGACTAATGTGACTACACAAGTTATTTGTACGTTTCCTTTATCTACGACTCAAAATTACTGACAGAAACCCTGTCTGGTTCCCCAGAAAACAAACCTAAACAAAGAGTGTGGGAAACTGTTACAGTGGCAAATTAAGTGTTTAGTCTCTAAAAGAAGCTATCTTCATCAATAATAAGTGGTGTAGATGACCGTTAAACTTTAGCATCATAATGTATGATTACAGCAGGTAAAATAGGTCTGTAAGTATATCTTTCATGTGATAAATTAAATATCAGGTGACGTGGGCATGGCCAAAGAAGCCGTGCGGGGCAGGGCGGGGCTCCGCCCCACAAGAACAATCTGATTGGGACAGCCGTCGGGGGCGTATCCAAACTAGTGCCGTTTAAAAGCGGACACCAAGCTCTGGTTCGCTCTCTTTCATCCTCGCTCTTCAACTTACTTGCTCACAGATGCCTTGGAAGCTTCGCTGGACACTCGCCTTTAACATCAGGCTGAGACAAACAAGCTAACGAATCCAAGACTTCGTAAAGCCGTAACACCGCAGAACCAGCAGCTCAACAACGCTTTCCAGAACCAGGCAACCGCTGACTGAAAGAGGGCTTTCCCAGTGACGTCACGCAACAGCGAAACAAAGCCATCTGAGATTTCCATGAAAACATGAAGGAACCACATGGAACGGAAAGATCTTCGGCAAACTTTACATGAATGCAAGTAACCAAACAGAGTCTCTATTTCTTACTGAACTGGTGAATTGATCTGCACACAGAAACATAGTAGAATTGTGTTCGTGATCTTCTGGTTAGTCAAAGTTATGAGACAGAAAAGAGTGCTACTTTAACCCTTCTTCTAACGCTAACGTAGAGCTCTGAATGTGTGTGTGTATGTTTATGTGTTTTTATTAGGTTAGATCATGTACCGTAGAATAGCAGTTAGTAAATAAACCTTGTTTCATTTATAAAGAACTATGTCTTGAGATGTGATTTTCTAGTTCAAACTTAATGCCAAAAAGATCGTGTTACCTCGCTCAAATGGTATAAAACCCTTTATTTTGTTTATCGTTGGCCACGAGAGCAAAATAAACTAAATTGTTAAAGATATACTGATGTGAGTGATCGCTGGACAAATCGTTAATACAGTATAAATCATAAGTCAAAGATTAATATTACTTTAATCAAGCAATATTTTATCTTTAAGCTAATGATTCCCCAGAGCTGAAATAATAGCTTCATAGATTTATTGCACTACCATCCATTACCGACTGGCTGCAACACAGTGAGGAGGTCTTGGATCGGGCTCATACTCATCTCCTTCATGCTGTAAGATGACAAGTTCATCAAGCCAACCGACATCGACACCCGAGCCCCGAATACGCGCCCGGTCAATGAGTATGAAGCCCAGCCGCAGACCCCTCTGCCTTTCTTGGTGGATGGCGAGGAGGCCTACAGAGTGCACGAGTTGCTAGACTCCAGACGCCGGGGCGGCACCCTCCAGTATCTGGTTGAATGGGAGGGGTTCGGTCCAGAGGATCGTTCCTGGGTCAACGCAGGAGACATCCTAGATCCTACACTCACTGAGGAATTTCACAGGACGCATCTGGAGAAACCGGCCCCTCGACCTCGGGGGAGACCCCGGCGTCACTTGCTTCCTTGCGTCAGTAGCCGCTCACAGGGGGGGGGGTATGGAGGAGGCTCCCGTACCGCCTCCTCCGTACCACCAGAGGGAACCATCACCTGCATACTAGTCAGTTGCCATTCGGACTCCAATTCACATTTCCCCTCATACCTGGGACTGATCAATCATCCACACCTGTTCCCCATTTACATACACACATATAAGCCACACACACGAGGACCTGTTGCAAAGTCTTGATTTGCCTTGCTGTCATTTCTTAGCATTCTACCCGTGTTTACTTTCTTGTTATCTGACCTTGGACGGTTTACTCGTTATTCTGATAATTTGCTGCCTGCCCCGACTTGGATTGTTTATTGGACTGTGATTGTTGCCTACTGCCCTGACCTCTCGCCTGGTGTTCAACTCTGTTTCTGCCTTGCCTCTACTGTTCTGCCTTGCCTGACCCTGTACTGCCTGACTATTGTCAATAAAACTGCAAATGGATCCAAACTTCTCTGACTCTTCGTTACACTTATAGGAATACTATCCATAACCATAAGCTCTACTTTTTCTGCACAATGGTAATGATTGCACTGCACAATGGAGACGTTAATGTAACAGAAATTCCTTCTAATGTCAAACATAACTGAACATCAAACATTAATAGATGTTTCCCTTCACTCAAAAACACATAAAATAACATTACATTTCAAAATGTACCCTCCGTATCCAGCCATATGCAAAACATGCTGGGAACTAACAATCACCTCTAAAATCAAACTGCTAAATTGAGCTACTTAAAATAAATAGGTAGCCTTCTTTCCAATTTTTTTTAGTTTAATCAGTTCCTTAATTCAAGCCTCAAAACTGCTTACGTGTCCTTTAAACAAATGAGGAATACACGTCTCTTGGTTTTATAAGTAAACAGTCCACAATATTTTCTATACAACACTGGATCATAATTTCTTTAATGAAATATAAGCATTGAACTTTGTCTTGTTTAAAAACAAATTTGTGGTAAAATGAAGCAAGCAAATTAAAGTATCTTACTGAATAAAACATGAATATTAAATAGTTGTCAGTCCTCCGTCCTGTGGGCCATGTGTTCCCGCCTATTGTGTCAATATATGGTTTGTTTCCTGTCCTTGTATAGTGTGATAATTAGTTAAGTCTGTTCCAGCTGTGTTTGTCTAATTAACCTGTGTATTTAAGTTCCTGCCTGTTCAGTTTCGTGTCATCTGGTCTACTAGTTACTCCCCGTTGTTCCTGTCTGTGTCAGTCTTGCCTTGTCCTGCCCAGCCTTGTTTGTCTACATTAAATACTATTAGTTTACTCCTCGTTCCTGTATCCTCCTTGTGTGTGCACCGTGACAATAGTAAGTAGTGAAAAAAATTGAATAATCAAAAAATGCTATAAAACAAGCATCTTCCATTTGAAGACTTGTGGTTGCATTTCGGGGCAAAAAAAATAAAATACAATCATTGTCAAACAACATTATAATATGCGTGAAACTATGAATTGGTAATTTTACAATTAATTGAACTACAAATTATACTACAATTGGAAGACACTATAAATTGATCAACTTCGGCGTGATGATGATGTTTAATGTCTAAAAAAGAAGAAACAGAACAAAATGTAAGAAACCGAACAAAAAAACACAAGTGGGGTATAACTGGTGTGTATTATGTCGTAGAATAAAAAAGTGAAAGTATCTTGAGCTTGTGTTTACCACAGACTTTATTTTAGGGAATTTATCTCCACTTGAGTTTAACTCCATTGAAATGTTTTTAAAAATCGTTATTTTTCCACGCTAACTTTACATTGCTGATTTGCACAACAGTCCCATTTCTCTGACTAGAGAAAACATCACTAAAACCCACGCAATCGACAAGCACACACTTTTAGATGGAGAGTTTGCAATCAACACTTATTGCCTCTGGTGACGTAGCAGCCAGCTAGCGATGATGTATGATGACGAACCAGTAACCAATTGGCGTCTCATTTCATAGGGGTATGTTTTCACCCCTTGCGCTAATCACTCGGTTTCGAGGGACAAGGGCTAGGGGTAAGAAGAAGGGGAAAGGGTAAGACAGAGAAATGGGATTCACCCTAAATAACTTTGCAACTATATGTGAACTAGCAGTCATTATAATATTAGTAGGTTGTCTGCTTAATATTGTCACGGTACACACGGGGATCCAGGAACGAGGAGACGAGGATTGTAACAAACGGGGTATTTAATTCAGAACAGAGGAGAGACAGGAACACAGGTAAGGACAGCTACACAAGCTTGACATTAACATGACATTAACAATAATCCACAGGAAACATGGGGCAGAACAGACTATATATAGGGAGACATAACTGGAAACACTTGGGACATAATCAAGACACAGACGGAGACTAATTAACTAATGATAGGGAACAGGAAGGACCATATAAGGGTGAGGAAACAAAGGCAGAGGAAGACAAAGTCTGACATTACCCCCCCTTCCAATAGGCGCGTCCCGCGCCGTATGACATCGAAAGGGGAGGGGGGGTGGGCGCTCTGGAAGCCTCAAGGGTCTAGGAGACCGGACAGGTGGCCTCCAGGGCGGTGCCTGTTCCAGGACCCATGGCAGATCCGGGGACTCCGGCGGCCATGGCGAATCAGGGCGCTTGGGCGGCCATGGCGGAGCAGGGCGCTCGGGCGGCCATGGCGGATCAGGGAGCTTGGGAGGCCTCCATGGTGGGTAACCCCCCCCCCCCCCCAAATTTTCTTGGGGAAACTCTTCTCAGGGGGGGCGCTCAGGAGGCGCCGCCGCTCGGGGTTCTGGGGAACCCGACGGAACCAGCAGGGGCTCAGGAGAGCTGGACGGAACCAGCAGGGGCTCAAGAGAGCCAGACGGGACCAGCAGGGGCTCAGGAGAGCCGGATGGGACCAGTAGGGGCTCTGGAGAGCCGGACGGGACCAGCAGGGGCTCCGGGGAGCCGGACGGAACCAGCAGGGGCTCAGGAGAGTCGGACGGGACCCGTAGGGGCTCAGGAGAGCCGAACGAGACCAGCAGGGGCTCTGGAGAGCCGGACAGAGCAGGCACTGGAGGACGCTGGCAAGGAGCCGGCACTGGAGGGCGCTCGGGAGGTGCAAACTCCCGGGGGTGCTCTGGTAGCGCAAACTTTCGGGGGCGCTCTGGCAGCGCAAACTTTCGTGGGCGCTCGGGTAGCGCTGACTTTCGTGGGCACTCGGGTAGCGCAGAAGGGGCGCTGGACGGGACCAGCGGAGGCCAGGGTGAGCTGGACGGGACCAGCGAAGGCCAAGGGGAGCTGGACGGGACCAGCGGAGGCAAAGGTGAGCTGGACGGGACCAGCGGAGGCAAAGGTGAGCTGGACGGGACCAGCGGAGGCAAAGGTGAGCTGGACGGGACCAGCGGAGACCCAGGTGAGCTGGACGGGACCAGCGTGGGCCCAGGTGAGCTGGACGGGACCAACTCTTGGGGGGCGCTCTGGAGGCGCTGACTCTCGTGGGCGCTCGGGTGGCGCTGACTCTCGTGGGCGCTCGGGTGGCGCTGACTCTCGTGGGCGCTCGGGTGGCGCAGACTCTCGTGGGCGCTCGGGTGGCGCTGACTCTCGTGGTTGCTGTGGAAAGCACTTGCGAGGAACAGGCACCGGAGGGCGCTGGCGAGGAGCAGGCACCGGAGGGCGCTGGAGAGGAGCAGGCACCGGAGGGCGCTGGCGAGGAGCAGGCACCGGAGGGCGCTGGCGAGGAGCAGGCACCGGAGGGCGCTGGAGAGGAGCAGGCACCGGAGGGCGCTGGCGAGGAGCAGGCGCTAGAGAGCGCTGGTGAGGAGCCGGCTCTGGGTCTGGGCTCCAAACCATCCCCTCAAAAACTACTAACAAGCCCAGGGGTACCTGGAGGTGCTCGGGTAGCGCGGAACTGGTGGGAAACAGTGGAGATGAAGACGGACTGGGCAGGACCAGTGGCGAAGAAGATGAGCTGGGTGGAGCCAGCAGAGACACCAGCGGGCTTCCGTTTGCCGTGAACAGCGGCAGACCTCCCGCAAACCCCGGGCTCGGTGAGCTGCAGACGCCGGTGAACTCCATCTTGTTTCGGGTGGATTATTCTGTCACGGTACACACGGGGATCCAGGAACGAGGAGACGAGGATTGTAACAAACGGGGTATTTAATTCAGAACAGAGGAGAGACCGGAACACAGGTAAGGACATCTACACAAGCTTGACATTAACATGACATTAACAATAATCCACAGGAAACATGGGGCAGAACAGACTATATATAGGGAGACATAACTGGAAACACCTGGGAGATAATCAAGACAGACGGAGACTAATTAACTAATGATAGGGAACAGGAAGGACCATATAAGGGTGAGGAAACAAAGGCAGAGGAAGACAAAGTCTGACATATCTTCTTACTATCTTCTTTAATTTTATATTTGCTAATATAATTTTTATTTTGATGGGTCCACACCATATAACATACTTATATGAGAAACTTTGGAAGTATATATCAACTTATTCTACTGACCCTAAACCTGCCCTAACAGTCTACTTTGAGAGTTAGTAGACATGTATTTGCAAATTAATGAGAATTAGTTTAAGTGTAGTTGCAACGTTACTTCTAGTTAGTAGAATGTCTAAAGTGGACTATCAAAATAAAGTATAATCAAATTAGTTTTTTAGCAGCTTGGTTTAAATATAAGCTGTTTTAAGCATATAGAGAATGTTTTGAGTTCTGAAAGGTACAGGATGTTTTCATAGTACATTGACCCTTTTAAATGTCAAACAATACAATTAATTTGGATATCTCAATTCATGACACCACAAATAACTGTAAAATTACCAGGATGGAATTTCTGGTAAATACTGTTAACACAAGAAACATTGTTGCGTCTTTTTACTAGCAAGATACCTCATACATCACTACCAAAATAGCAGTAAAATGTGTCATGTAATGTGTGAAAGGGGCTAAATAGTAAAACAATTAATTATATTTGGTATGCTATTTCTTTTAACAAAATAAGCAGTATACATTATATACTGTGCAGTAAGCAATTTGTCATTATTAATTCAGAAAAAATTTACTTGATTTTGAAGACTGGTATATTGGGTCTTTTTTATTCTGCACATGTGAAAGGTCCCATTTAGCTATTCCTGTACAATGCAACCTAGACATCACTGAGAGGGGTGCCAGTCTTAATTTGATGCGCAAGAACCTATACACGCATACACACACCTTGTTTACAAAGTACATATTTTACGGATGTGGGTGAGATAATTTGAATTCCTGGCAGGCTTATTTATAAAGGTTATTACGCACTTGGTGAAGCATCCATTTGCTGCTGGCGTAAACATGTGTGTGACATTTATCGAGAATGTCCACTAAAATGTCACAGGAAGAGGAAGCGTCCCACTCTTAATTAGGACCTGAGTGTCTTTGAAGAGTCCTCTTATACAAACTTCTGCTCTAGTATAACATCCATTGCATATCTCTTTCTATCTTGTTTATCACTTTTCCCCATTCATGCAGCAAGATTCAAAATGTGTGTGTTAGCAAATTTTGGATATAACAATTGATAAAGGGATAGTGGTTAAAGCACAGACAAATGGGGAAGGATGTAATTCATCCATCAAGGAAACACGAGTCATTGTTTGCAGATTTTAACCAATAGGAGTCCTGCTTTCCTCCCATGTGAGTCCCACAAATCATAGAGAACTGCAAGCAGGCCAGGGGTCTGTGCTTAAACTAGATTCAGCTCCAGACAAAGATAGACAGAAACCCTCTTCTCACAAAAATCACAGAAATAACTGGATTAAAAAACTCTATGGGCATATTTCTTCAAACAATATGAACAAAGCAATATAGTCCTGTTTAGGTCTGTATTCACATGGTGTGTTGGTAATATATATATATACACACATACACATACTGAACAAAATTATAAATGCAACACTTTGTTTTTGCCCCCATTTTTCATGAGCTGAACTCAAAGATCTAAGACTTTTTCTATGTACACAAAAGGCCTATTTCTCTCAAATATTCTATCTAAAGCTGTGTTAGTGAGCACTGGATAATTCATCCACCTCACAGATGTGGCATATCAAGATGCTGATTAGACAGCATGATTATTGCACAGGTGTACCTTAGGCTGGCCACAATGAAAGGCCACTCTCAAATTTGCAGTTTTACTGTATTGAGGGGGTCCGAAAACCAGTCGGTATCTGGTGTGACCACCATTTGCCTCACGCAGTGCTACACATCTCCTTCGCATAGAGTTGATTAGGTTGTTGATTGTGGCCGGTGTTGCTTGACTCCTCTTCAATGGCTGTGCGAAGTTGCTGAATATTGGCAGGAACTGGAACGCGCTGTCGTATACGCCGATCCAGAGCATCCCAAACATGCTCAATGGGTGACATGTCTGGTGAGTATGCTGGCCATTTCTATATATATATATATATATATATATATATATATATATATATAAAATAGACTAATCTTATCCTTGCAGCGCATCAGTTATGCGGTAATTATTCAGAATCAGAATTCTGATTCAAAATGATTGTGGGGCAAATTAATTGTACCTTTAATTTAATAATAAAATAAACTTCATAATAACAATATGCCTAAGAAAAATAAGATTATAACAGGCCTACATTAATTGGAAATGCCAAATCAGGGCCCTATAGATTCATTCTGCTCACTGGTCGCTCTTTTGCGACTAACTTTCTCAGTTGGTCTCACAAGCACATAATTTGGTCACAATTTTATAATTTATTTTTTTGGTACAACATGGGGGAATTCCTCTTTTGCTATATTATAAGCCGGACTTCAGATGCTTTCGCTTTTGAATTTGCGATCTTAAGTCATGTTTTACAAGACAATATAATTGTCTGTTTTGCTTATATCTATTCATCTATCACTTTTTAAGACTAAAACAAAAGATGGATTTTTTTTGTTATTCTTAATTAAAAAGCACAACAACAATAAAACAGCAGGCTACAATGACAAACTAGCTTACATCATTGATTAACAAAAATGAATAAAATGAGGCATGGCATACACCACATGCAGTATTATATACGGATTATTAAATTACAGAAAGTTGAGCAAACACTGATACGAGGTTCAAGGTTTCTTTATTTGTCACATAATAAATTATACAGGGTATAGTCAGAAGTGAAATGTAAATCAAATCAGGTCTGCTCAGTGGACAGTGCAAAAGAATAAAAATACAAATTATATAAAAGTAACACAAAACAAGATCATATATATAATAAAAAAAGAGAAATAAGAGTAAAATGTGCAATAGAATAAAAAGTGCAAAACATTAAGATGTGCAAAAACAGTATACTGGGACTTAATAAATAGTAATATGACAAGAGGGATGTGCAAGAGGGATGTGCAAACGGTTGTACCGGGTATGTACACATAGCAGCAATACGGGTGATGAGAATATGAATGTTTTACAGTTAATAATGAGTCTTGTAAGTGTTTATGAGACTGGGTTTGTGAGGAATAAAAATAAATATAAGAAAGCCTTAACGTGAGGTAAACAGCAAAGATACGCTTTTTAAAATGAAAGCAAAACTGAACTGGCTGTCAGTGACCGTGCTTGAGTTTTTTCCACAATAATTTTAACATGTTCACCTTCTCTGGTTTTAAGAAACTGACTTTTACTTTAGCGTGAAAACCAAATCCTCCGTCTTCTATCCTTTCCTCAATATTCGCATAATTTTTGCTGCGCGTTCGCGCTCATGCTAACATGGCGAGTATAAACCAGGCTCTTCACCCGAACTGCTCACACTGAAAACGCCTCTCTTTGCGTGATCAGTGCTAAAGAGGTTGTTTTTGAAAGTTGGTTCTTAAATTATGCATTTTTGCCAATAATTCTACAATGTGCTGCAGCTCTGCAAAAATATACAAAGCTGTATGGAGCAGATGTTTTGGAGCAGGAGGCATTGTTGAGCCCAGTGGCACTGATATTTCACACACTTTAAGCTTCTTTACTTTCCAAACATAATAGGATTAGTCCAACAAATCGTTCGGTTTGTGCTGAAAGCCTCGTACCGAACAGTTTAATACGAATATGCATATCGTTACACCCCTAATATATATATATATATATATATATGCCGTTTTAATGGCAATATTAAAGTAAAGTTCGATGTTTTGCTGTCTCTGTTCATCACCATACAGTGCAAGTAAATGCACACAAATTTTAGCAAAAAATCTTTTTCAGGAAGAAGATACATGTGATGGGAATTGCTGAAACTACAAACTTTGATAACAGTGCAAACAAATCGTTTATACACTACATAGGCTGTTAACCCCTTTGGTAATGGTTTTACAAACTACTTCATACAGCAACACCAGCACTTTTTCTCAAGTATAAAGCTATGATGTTCGTGCTGATTTTTAGTGATGACTACAGCTCAGACATGTTTAAAATTAGTATGCAGCATTTGTTTGCCTCCGCAGAATCTCTCATTCTGATTTGTCAGGAAAGTGATGCAGAGACCGCACGGCGAATGACAAGCCAAACATTTATCTAGCAACCGGGTGCTGCACGTTGTCAGAAGAGTCAATATTTACAGTTGAATAACTTTATTTTGTATGTAACAGCAGACTCTGGGAGACCTTACATCTAGGCCATGAATTTGTGAAGAGTTTCTTTCTCTGTGCTTGTGCATTTTTTTCCCCTTGTCTTTACTTTTGTTCCATCAGTTTGCAAAAGGGTCTTTCTGTTACAAAAAGACAGCACCCCTGTGAACAAAGCAAGATCCATAAAGAAATGCTTTGCTTAGTCTCGTTACTGGTGCGGAACAACCTAACTAAGACCTGGGAATGAATTGGGGAGGATTAATGGTAGAGGTAAGGGAATAGCACTATTACAAACATAATTTATTTATTCAACATTTTCTTATGTTAGTGCAGTTTTTGCAAATATTATTTTCAAACAAAATACAATCAAAATAATAACAACTAACAAAAATCATGTTAAAAACTCCTATCATAAATTATTTTAACATTAAATATTCACAAGATTAATCAGTTCCTACAGCGATAAAACATAAAGGAGCTTTAACTAGGTAAAAAAATGCAATATGTCTGAGCTGTCACATTGTGATCTGCAACCTCTAATTTGTAGACCAAAAACTGATTCTTTTTAAATTGTCTCAAATATGCCGTTTCTGTTTGACTTGTTAGCACAGTCCAGCTAATCCTGGATGGGAGGCACAATAACTATACTATTCTGCAGGTCGTAGAAAGGTCATGTGTGAAAAATCCTTAAATATTATTTAGGACTGTCATTGTTAACACGAGCAAAGTCCCTGAGAAGGGAACAAGACATTGTGTACAGCCTTAGTTTATGCTATGGGGAATCACCTTTCTCTTGAGAATTCTTAAACCTGATTCATTTAAAAAATGGGGGGAATAGCACCCTATATAATGCGGCACTGAGTGGCATTACCTCAGAATCTTTCAGCTGAACAAAAAATTACATGAAAGACCTTATCATATGTAACACAGCATTAATGCAACCTCTTGTTCCCTTCTCAGAAAATGTCACTTCATAAAAGTGTGAGGTGACAGCGCTAAACCGAATGGAAGAACTCTATATTGGTGTGGAGTTATGTCATTGTATATGTTCTCAATTGACCCTGTGACTTAGTTTATGGAAGTGGGTGGGGTGACACACCGGTGCGCAATTATTAATAAATGGCCACTGCTCATTCTTATCGTGTGGTGAATGCAGGCTAAACGAAACTTGATTGTCTGTGTGTAAAGTTTGTATCCTCCGTTATGAGAACCGGCATTCTCAGCTGCGCCAACAGGTTATGGGCCCAATAAAGAGTTTGGGAGCCGATGGAATCGTTTATGTTTTGACGGAGATAAAAATAATTATGAACTGTGGGAAACAAAGTTTCTGGCATATTTGCGTCTGATCGCCTTAAAAACCACTATATTGGAGCCCCACCACGGATGATGAGGTGAAGACACCAGTAAAAATGAAGAGGGATACGCAGTTCTAATTCAATTTTTGGATGATAAGAGTCTGTCGCTTGTAATTAGAGATGACGCTGATGATGGCAGAAAGGCGCTACAGATCCTGAGAGAGGCTGGTAAAGGGAAGCCACGCGTGATATGTTTGTATACAGAGCTGACATCGTCAGAGTGAATGAAACCATTACAGATTATTTTATTCGTGCAGAGACTGCCATCACTGCACTGCGGAATGCAGGAGAGACTTTAAGTGACGGCTTATTGACCGCAATGATTTTAAAGGGTATACCTGACGTATTTAAACCATTCTCCGTTTACGTTACGCAGAATGATGAAAAGTTAACATTTGCCGATTTTAAAACAAAATTGAGGCGCTAAGAGAGCACAGAGAATGTTGGTACTGCTAAGCTCGGGTGAGGACAGCGTGATGAAATTCAAAGGAAGAGACCACTGGAGTGCGAAACTCACCTGTTAAAACTGCGGCCAGAAAGGCCACAAAGCCGCGGAGTGCACGTCAGCTGCTGGGGAGCGCAAGGAGCAGAGACAGTGGTGCAGTTTCTGTAAAAGCACTACGCACAAAGACTTGCACTGTCGACGGAGAAAGTGGGATAAGGTGAAGCAAGCAGTGGACGAGGAGGAGGACCACGCGTTCACATTCAAGGTGGACCAGGTGGACGATGCTCCGGTCGGCGGAGCGAAGATGAAAGGTCTCATGGTAGACTCCGGAGCCACTAAACACATCGTCACAGACATAGGGAAATTCGAGGATTTTGACTCAAGTTTTAAGCCTCAGAGCCATATTCTGGAGTTGGCTGATGGAGAGTGGGCCAGCGGTATCGCATTGAAGAAAGGCACCACTAAATTGTGCTTGAGAGACAGCAAAGGCCGCATTGTGGACATGATGTTGATTGAGGCGCTTTATGTGCCATCATTTTACCAGGACATCTTATTGAGAATTAGAGGTAAAACTAACCAGTCCATGTTAAAATGTGAAGTGTGTGTAAAAGGCTAATTTCCTCAGAACAGAAATAGAGAACCAGATGAGAAAGCAAAAAATGTACTTGAACTTGTTCATGCAGATTTGGTTGGTTCTATAGAGCCAGCAGGAAAATATGGTTTCAGATTTGCTTTGGCATTCACAGATGACTATTCAGGAGCTGTGTTCACTTATTTCTTGAAAACTAGAAATATTTAATATATTTAACAGTTATACTGTTAAAGCCACAGAGAGGTTCATTGCTGATGTTGCACCGTATGGTAAAATCAAATGTATAAGATCAGATAATGGAACAGAGTTTACATCTTCTGTGTTTGAGTCACTAGACTTTCATTAGACATGAAACCTCAGCTCCTTATTCACCCCATCAAAATGGGACAGCTGAAAGAGCTTGGAGAACACTGTTTGAAATGGCAAGATGCATGTTAATTGAGAGTAAATTACCAAAAGAGTTGTGGACATATGTCGTACAAACTGCTGCTATAATCAGAATTCGATGCTACAATAGACCTCTTGGACAAACTCCATATAATCTGATAACTGGGAAGAAGCCTGACCTGTCCCAAATGAAAGTGTTTGGAGTAGAATGTTGGACACTCGCTGTAAAAAGGGAATATTTGTTGGTTATGACAAAAACAGTCCAGCATATCTTGTCTTCTATCCAGACACGGGGAAAGTACTCAAAAATAGGCTGGTAAAGTTTGTTACAAAGAGTACCAATGAATGTGACACTCAAACAGAGGAGGATGTGTATGAACACTTTGAACATGGGAAGAAAGCTGAACCCCAGTTACCAAAACTTGACATGACTAAAGTAAGACCACAAGAAATAAAAGTAGAGTGTGATGCTAAAACTGACTTAAAAATTGAAAGTGAGAGCAGTCAGAGTGCTCGATATCCAAAAAGAGAGTGGAGACCTCCTCAGTACTATACAGACTATGATTATGAGACAAAAGGTGATGAGGATCAGGCGTTAACAAATATTGACTATTGCTATCGTCTTGCATGTGATATCCCTCAGACACTGAAGGAAGCGTTGAGCTCTTCAAAATCAGAACAGTGGGCTAAAGCTATGAAGGAGGAGACTCTCTGATGGAGAACAATACCTTCACATTAACAAACTTACCTGAAGATAAACATGCAGTGGGGGGCAGATGTGTTTACCCCATAAAAGAAAATCCTGATGAGAGAATATATAAGGCCAGATATGTGGCAAAGGATTATAGTCAAGTGCCTGGTATTGATTATAACGAGAGGTTTCACCTACTGCTGATATGACCTCTGTTAATGCAGCTCGCAGCACAGTATGATTTAGAGTTACATCAAATGGATGTTAAAACTGCATATCTGCATGCTCCTATAGACTGTGAACTGTATATGGAGCAGCCTGAAAGATTTGAGGTAAAGTTAATAACAGGAGAGAAATTGGTGTGTAAGCTCAATAAGTCTCTGTATGGTCTGAAACAATCAGGACGAAATTGGAATAAGATGTTGCATGATTTTCTAACTGAAAATGGTTTTGTTCAAAATTTAGCTGACTATTGTGCCTATAGACCCCTTCAATGTTTGTAAACATCGAAAGCCTAGGTTGGGTGCGCGCGCAGCTTGGGGTCAGAAAAATGGCGCGGCTAATAGACCGGCATATTGTGTCAATGAGAAACAGAGAAGCCTTATAGATAGATAAGATACTTTTTTATTATTATTTGTACCTTTCCATTTTTGTCTTAGGTGTCTGGCTTTGTTTTGTGTACACAAACAAGGAGGGCACAAAGTCAGGACTACTGGAGTCAAGTGATGCCTTTCCTACAAAAAAGAATTGCACACATTGATTACAACACGATCTACTGTTGTCATAGTGAAAGCGCTAATGTAAAGCTAGTCTGCTATCTGATAAGTCTGTAGCATGCCACAGGTCACAATTTATGCCAGATATCAAACTTCACCTAACTATTAAATCAGTCTACAGTTTACAGAAAACATTTGTTTACTTATCATGGCTTAACTCTACCGTTGTTGGCACAATGTTGGCGCTAGCCCACGGCTAACTACTAGCAGCTGGCTACGTCTGTAGCATGACACAGGTCCATGACATTTACAACAATATTAACTTGCATAGCTTAACGTACAGAAAACTGTTCATGCAATCCAGGCTTTCGAGTTTAAGCAAACAGAAAGGGATAAAGGATGACTTTGACGTTTCCTGATATGAAGTGAGCGCTACCAACACGAGCCTCTTTGATCGTAGTATTGTCCCAGTCTGCCCGTTTAATAGCTTCCTTTAGATTGGCAGGTTTGAGCACAGGAAAATACTGTTTATTCTGCATATTTATTTTGTGATGAGTGATGGACCTTGTTGGGAAACCAAATACTAAATCGCTGATCTGAAATCATCTCCATTCATGTCACCCATCCGCGTTTGTACAAGTGTCTTCAAGTTCACGTCATCGCAAACGCCCGGATGATCAGGTGTGTATTGGTGAGGATTTCTCCAAATTGGCCAAATACGAATAAGGACCGCGGTAAATGGAAGATGTTAACAAGAAATGTGGCAACATACGGCTCGATTCCTATTCCACAGAGAGCGCGTGCAGCAGACGAGGAGTTAACGCGCCCGCTTGCTCGGTGGAGGAACAGAGAACCGTGTCTAAACCGGACGCAGCGTCGCAACACAACAGGTTGAGTCTGTCTACAAGACATTTGAACTTTGTTTCAGTTCGTCATAAATAGGACGAGACAGTTTACTGCGACCGATTTGTCGTGTTGTATCGCGCATCTGGTGTAGACAGCATCACTGATTATAATCGGTTCTCGCCGCGCCGCTCGTGTGAGGTAGACCGGGTGTATTTAACTTTCTCATTTAAGGCTACTTTCCTATTTAACTGTATTATTTATTTGATATTTATTTTAGTGTTTTGCAGGCTGAGTGTTCACTGACGTAAGTGCTAAAATAAACACGTTTGTTTGTTAATAGATGATTGAGCCTCATTTATTTATTTTTGCGTTTCAGAATTATATATATATATATATATATATATATCACAACACCGCGTCACCTGCGGTAGTTGGTCCATTACCACCGCGGTGGTAAAAATCTGCCACCGTCACAGCCCTAAGTTTTGTCTTGACGAGAAATTTTCTGGTTAACACAATGGGATGGAAGGAACTTTCTGACCCCGACATGCGCACTGCGAACTTCGAATTTTCCTGTGACGTATACCGTGAAGGGGTCTATAGTAAACAAATTGACAAAGAAAGAGACATATTGATCATTTGGGTTGATGACCTTATTATTGCAGCGAATAATGATCAAATACTCAAAAGTGTGAAGGAAATGTTGGTAGCTAAATTTAAAATTAAAGATCTTGGAAAACGTAGACAATTCCTGGCATTGACTTTACACAAACAAATGGTGTAATAAAAATGATCCAGAAAAGATACATCACCAAAAATTTGGAGAGATTTAACATGACTCGCTGCAAACGAAGATCAACACCATGTGAAATGAAAATTAAATTTGATAATGATGGTGAGCCTGCTGAGCCAAAGAGGTATCGTGAAGTGGTTGGCAGTTTAATTTATGTAATGACAAGTACTTGCCCAGATTTTAGCTTTATTGTTAGTAAATTGTCACAATATCTATCTGTACCAAAATATCAACATTGGGTTGCAGCTAAAAATGTGTTGAGTTATTTGAAAGGCACTGTGGACCTGGAATTGTGTTACAAGAAAAATGATGAAAAATCTTAAACTTGTGGCCTATAGTGATGCACACTTGGCAGTAGACCTGATTGACTGACGTAGTGTTACTGGTTGCTGTTTTAGTTTGTGTGAGAGTGGGTCTATTATTTCCTGGAAGTCAAAGAAACAACAAACTGTTGCTTTATCCACATGTGAAGCCGAATACATGGCTTTTTCAGCTACCACTACTTTTTTGCAGGTGAAGGTCTGGAGGTCCCAACTATCAGTACTTAAGACTGATGCCAAATCGTGAATGCTTTCCACTTCCACTGCAGGATGTAGTTTATAGAGAGATGGAAACTGACTTTAGAATTGTATAATCCGGAGTGTGCTGCATTAATGTGCTATAGGCTGGTCCAGTAGCCTGGTTGGAGACAGGGGTGTCTGAAGACCTGCTGCAGTACAGAGAGAGACAGAACAGCAGTGCAGACTCAGGGGGGGTCCTGATCTGAAGGATGAGATTGATGATATAAGGGACTTCCTGTGTGTGCATCTGCATGATTCTCCCTTGATCCTTTTTTAGACTTATTTTGTATTATTTTTTTCTTATACCCAAGGAACTCTTGAACCCCACAAGGCCATCCAAAGCATTCACAAGTCCAAACGCATATTTGGTGCCATAGCACTCGCGTTCTTGGGGCCTGACTCATGCAAAGTAAATCATTCTTTTCATTGTAATGCTTTTGAGAGATGTGATAATGCTTTTCCTGCCAAGGCTCATTCATACTTTGCATATACATGTAAAACAAGGTTTTTCTTTCAATCTGAGGGAAATTTGACCATTGACTTTACCAGCCAGTGATGTTTTTCATGGATATAATTTGGAGAAGGAGGAATATATTAGCAATTTCAAGAGTAGAAAACATTATTTGGCAATGCTTTTTTCTGCAGATTAACTCTGCAAGGAATATTTTTCAAATTTGTATTGAGATAATCGTGGCATCTTGGCACATGCACCTTGTCCAAGAGATGTTGTTTACTGTTTGTGATGGGGCTTCACCAAGCAAAAACTAAATTGGACATACATATATTCAGTGTGTGTGTGTGTGTGTGTGTGTTTCTTGGGGATGTAATGATTACCGGTTTGGCAATTAATTATGACAAAAAATTCCCCACGGTTATTATTACCATTTCCTATTTTAATTATCATTAAAACCGCATTCGATCACCACGATTTGAACAACTCACGATAAATAAATACGGTCCAGCATAAAGCACAGTTTTAAGTAACAGTGTATGCAGAGTAGCTTCATTTTGAGTGAAAACAGGGTAAAAAAGCTGGGAGGTTTTTAAAGAGTGCCAAGGGAAATATCCAAATGAATATATGAATTAATTATTTATATGAATGTACCTCTGAAGGTTCTGACTGTCTTCAGAAACGATACAATGGCAATTTGTTTTCCTTTTCACTCCATGTAGGTCGCTCCTAAAGGAAGTGTTTGCAATAACAATCCTACTTTGTCCAAGGAGTTTGTAATTCAGCTTTTCCATAAGCACCACCTAGTGTCAGTGAGTGGATATACAGAGACTTATATTTACCTTCAGCCTGTGTGCAGTTTCTGTCTTGCCAAAGACGGACTGAATTTGCATGCCCTGCTGTAAATGTTGACTGGTTGATGAAAAACAAGCTTATGTGGATTCTACACATTTAAACAATCCAGATAAGCTATCTACAATTATTTATGGAGCAGATAAAATACATACAATCCTTTATTAATAAATTATAATTTTTACTTAACCCTTTTGTTTATTTAAATGCTGAAATGTGAGGTTTACTTTTTTATGGAGCTTTTTCAAAGCATTATTTGAACATTTACATTAGATAATTAAACATGCTACTAAACTGTTGTCAGTCAAGTTGTCATTTAAAATCTGACCAACATTGGTAATTTTATTGTTTTAGTGATTATGTAATTGTATTTATTTGTTGTTTGTTGATTCTTAAATATTAAACTTGAATATAAAAGTGATTTATATGTCAGTACTTTTTTACATCTCCAGGACATTTTAACAATGCCTTGATAATACTGGGCACTATAATTGTGATAAGAAATGTTCATACCGTTACATCCCTAGTGTGTGTGTGTGTGTGTGTGTGTAAAAATGTTATAATGACATTTTAATAGGATTTTCATACTTGCAACCCACTACCCACCCTGCAACCCATACGAGATCTCTGTGAATCAACTAGGAGTGTAAAAATAAAAATAAAACAATCTTTACTTACACAGCATAATGTAAAGGTCTAAATCGGCTGGTAATTTAATTACTACAAATTAAATTAATAAAGTTTGTGTTGAAATAATGTAATAATAGTGTGATATGGGATTCTCAGAGGAAGTACAGTATGTATTATTGATCTATACTGCCTCAGAGCTTAGCAAGAATTTATATTTATTAATTAACTAATTTATTCATTCATTTTTCATGATTTTCCACTGACAACAGATTAAGAGCAAGAGCGTACGCTGCTTGTGTCGAGCGTATATTCTCCAATTGTTGAATAATGTCGTTGTTTTGTTTTCTTCGCGCAGAAAAAGTGTTCTCAGCGCTTCATTAAATTCAGATTGGACCACTGATGGAAGATGGACTATTCTGACGATGCTTTTCATACTTTTATGGACCTCGACAATGCAATTTACCATGCAGTCAAAAGGACAGTCACAAACCTCCATTTGGCACAAGCAGAGAAAGAAAAAGGAATTATTTTAATGAAAGGTAGAGGTAGCCAAAGACATAAAGGAGCTTGCCTTTCTGTCTACTGTTCAAACAGTACTGTCTACCGTTGGAGGATACTCCAACCAAAAATGAAAAATTTTGGAACGACATGGGGTAAGTGATTAATGACACAATTTTAATTTTGGGGTGGAGTATCCCTTTAAAAGTGATTGAAATGAAACACTGTTCATAAGCAGCATCTGGGTTATTCCTGTTATGCAGTATCGTTTGAACCTTTGCAACAAAAGAAAAAGGTCTCCGTAATTTTAGGATATATTACATAAAACAAGTATGCCAGACTATTATAGAATTTATTTTATTATAATTTTTTTTTACAAAACATTTAACAGAATATAACTGTATGGATCCCAGCAGGATGGGAATAAATGTTAGCCATTTCTCAACAAGGAACTGACATTTAGCTCAAGTGTGCCATATTTTACATTGGATATTTTACCATCTTTTGAAATTTGAATCATTTTAGCCAACAAAACCCAAACATATAATATTTGTTTCTAATAAAAGCATGCTTACAGATAAACAAAAACACAATTTACAAAAAATCCTTAAAGGGGTCATCGGATGCGTATTTTCCACAAGTTTATATGATTCTTTAGGGTCTTAATGAAAAGTCCATAACATACTTTGGTTAAAATTGCTCAATGGTAGTGTAAAACAACACCCTTTTTACCTTGCCAAAAACAGCTATTTTCAGAGCAAGCCATTTTATTGCATGTCACTTTAAATGCAAAGACCTCTGCTCACCCTGCCCCTCTCTTCCAAGCCGCTCTCTGAAAGAAGGTAAACTTTAGCCCCATTCATCGTAAAACTTGCTAACTAGCGTGTTATAAGGAAAGGCGATTTGCAAAGATTCATTAAAAAAAATCCTTATACTCCCTTCTTCTGTTGATGAGACTGGATCACGAATGATGAGTGTGAATATAAATGCATTTAGGTAGATCGGGGGCGCATTCCCTTCAAAAACAAAAGTAATCCACTGCGTCTTCAGCTATCAGCTTCAGCTATATATATAGTTCCGATATCGGGAGTAAATGACAACTGCTATTTTCATTATTACATCCAACAACAAAACCCATCAATCGCTTAGGAGACATTCTTGTCTACATCTGCTCCTGCGGTGAAACAATGGTGGACTGATGACAGCTCACTCAGGGCGGGTGTAAGGTAAGACACCAGTCCAGCCTGTGCTGAATCGTTAATGTAAATCAACTATTGTGGGAGAGCCCTTTGTCCATGTGACGTCACACAGACAAGAAGCTGAGAGCGGCTTGATTTGAGAAAGGGGTAATGATTTTAGTACATAAAAAAAAAACTGGGTGGATTTTTATCATTATAGGGTGGTTGTGTACACACACTATCAACAAAAAGTTCCAAAGCAGTGCTGTATGAAGTCCAGTCTTGAGTACTACAACAACAACATTAAAGAAAGAGAGAGAGAGAGAGAGAGAGAGAGAGAGAGAGAGAGAAAGCGCTCTGGAGGTTCAATGTTACAATGAACTGAAACCAGGTTTTATTTACCCTAACGAAAGCATACTTACCACTGTCTAAATCATTCAAACCCTCGTCAGGTCAGAAGGTTAAAATGTCTGGGCATCCAAGGTTCCAGATGTGAGTTTTTCTGATTGTTGAATGAAAGAATCATTGCAAACCTTCCATGTCTTTACCATATACTGTATTTTACCCTGAACTTAAATTTACATTTTGTACATGCTTGCTTGCATGCACACACAAATGACCACTGTGACTGCTACCAACATGTGTGGACACTTCTATTGGAGCTGTCTCAATCACTCAGCTGGATAAACTAAGCAAACGCATAAATCATCCATCACTCCCAGAGGTAGCTGGAAAAAGGGCAGAGTTAACAACGGAGACGGAGAGCATAAAACAAATAACCAATCCATTCGACACTGTACCTGATCTAAGATAGCAGGGGATGGGTTTAAAAAAGTCACAGAAAAGCAGAGGTTAGTTTATCCAGCCATAGGAAATCTCTAACTTCAAGGTTAATTAAGCACCAAAATTAGATCAAGAAGCTTTCTCTTACAACTCACTAACTGATTACAATGCTTTCCCAAAATAGATCAACATTCATGTTCAGTTAAATTGAATTGGCTGTCAGTGCAAATCAAATATGTGGACAATTTTGAACCATGAATTAAGTGGACAGGAGGTCATTGTTACGCTTAGATACATGAAGATGTTGATTTAGCATTTACTTATTTAATCTCCATGGCTGTTACAGAATCCGATTACAGTCTTATCTGTAAAACCCAGAAGGAATATGTTTTTTTTACTCCTTCATAACTCATGAGGCTTTTATCTCTGACTTTTGTTTGCAGACTTTGGTTCCTTGACAAATCAGAGCATAGATGAAAACATTTTGAGTTCTTATATTTGAGGCTCTGTATGTTTATCCTGTCTTTGGAACCCACAAGGCACAGTCATATGTAAAAGTACCCTGTTAAAAAATGTGCAAGATCCTTTAATAACAACTTGATTTGACTCCGTATACAATAAATGTTTGTATACAGCCATTGAGGGGCTGTCTTAAACTTGTGATTTGTGTGTTTCAAAAGGAGCTGACCTGGATCAGTTGTTTCTGCACTGCCGCAGGCTTTCTTACATGTACGTTCACCTTAAAGTTGTAATTTTAACCTGTTCATTGATGTTTTAATAACATAGACAAGCTTTGAGTCCTGGAAACAAGCTTGCAGTCTGTCTGAATTGGATTACATCCTTTTAATTCTTAATTGCAATATCTTTAGAGGCACTGCTTGTAATAACTAATCAATTTCCATTTACAATTAAAATTACTGGAACAAATGGACATACTGTCCATTCCTCAGTTCATTTAATAACTGTAGCCAAATAAGGAGGTCTAGCAATCTGCACAAACTCACTGCCCACTAAGCCACTTCACCACTAAAATTCCCCCAAATAAAGAAATTTTGGAACCACTTGCATGCATCACATGTGGATGGCACAGAATAGAGAATAGTGCATTTTTGAACAACGGGATAATGTACATTCATCCAGCCATAATGAAGAGATCATTTATAACCTGTCAAGGTCAGCAGGAAGGGACTCAAATGCATAGTGAGTGAAATAAATATTTATTGAAGCACACGTTCAGGAGGGTGCACGGGGGTGAACAGTCTTAAGACCACTCCAACCAGCGGGAGAGAACTATGCCTCCAGAGGTAGACGGTCTAGAAAACAGTCCCAGTCGGTGACCAAACCAGGCAGAAGAATGGGGAGAAGGTCAGAGCAGAGAACAGTAGGGCGTGCAATCAGAGTGAAGGGCCATGAAGCAAGAATCAATGAAAGATTATTCGTACCAGGCTTGGTTGGCAGACTGGCAGAACCAGAACCAACAGGCAAGGAGTCTCAGGCTGGTAGAGCAGGACTGGAGGGAACACACAGCACAAACCCACAACAAGACAGCACGTAAAACCACACAACAACACTACTCAGCAACATGAGAAACATGTAATAAAAGGGAAAAAATACCAAGAATATCAAAACAAAAACTAAAATTAAAATAAATATCTGAATTTAAACTAATGAAAAGCTAAAGAATAAAATCAGAGCAGTTGAAGACTAGAAACAAGACTGATAAACAACTAAAGAAAATATTATAAGTAAACACAAGCACGATTACTGAGGAACAAAACCAAACAAAATCAGAAGATATACAATCAAGAGCAAAACTGCAGTAAGGAAATGCAATGACAGGGCAAGACTGGAATATAGAGCAGCAAAACAGTAATTGTCTCTATGGCACAAGAAGAACCCGTAAACACAAGAGGAAAACAGAACAATATAAAGGGGGGAAAGTACTCTAGGGCCAGGTGAGCACAGTTAAGGAAACGAGGACAAGAAAATACTAAACAAGAGGGCATAATCAAGGGAAACAAGAAGGAGGGAATCACAGGAACACATGGTAGACACAAACAAAGACAAAGCAATGTGTTAAGACACAAGACAATAAAAGAAACATTAAACAGGGTGATCAGGTCCAGCTCTTTAAACACAGAAAAAAACAGTTCCTAACAAACGCTTTTGAGCCTAGATGAAATTCAGAAAAGACGAACATTCAAGGCATTAGTCATATCAATAATTACACAGCTTTTCGTTTGCTACTCTAGAGTCCTTATATATTATATGCATACACTGCTCTGATCGCTTTGACTGTTCCCTGTAAATTCCACCTTCTCGCACGCCACAATTGATAAATTGTGTACAATACTTGCATGCTGTTGGTCAAACTGCTTTTCAGTTATTGCCTTCAGTAAGTATAAAAACAACAGGAAAACAAAGCCAAAACCGAAATGTTTTCGGCAATCTAGAAATCCTGACCCCAAAAGTTTTTTAATAAAACTTCATTTCATGATTTCACACTTACATATACTAGCACGATAAACATAATGCGTATTTGGCGAGTATGGCAATACGTTGTAGGCATGCTGTCCTGGGGAGGCCTCTGAGCTCAGGAATGGCCCAAGCCCAGAGTACCCCCCAAAAGCAATAGAGTGTAGGACAGCCGCCAGACTAAGATCCCCCCCAAATACGCACTTGAGATCTGGCGGGAGCTAGTTCCGAGGAGTAAACTGTATGGCAGGCTGGGGGGGTGCCGGAACTAACTGCCACTGCGTGGTTTGGGACGATCGGTCGGGGAGGGCTCAAACCGAGGCCCAGCGATGGCTCACTGCGTTGGGACGGGTGAACCCTGCCTGCCGATGGAGGAGCAGCGTGGTTGAGGCCCTGGCCAGGAGGACCAGAGTTGCCTGCAGTGGGATAGTTCACGGCGTCGGCGTACGGGCCCTACTGGCCGTCAGCTCCTGCTAATAAGAGGACAGAGGGTGGTATCTGGCCGAGAGGGCCCATGAAGCCTCCGACTAGGGCACAATACCCCATCGTCGGACGGGTGGGTCCTATTGGCTTGGCAGATAAAAAAAAGTTTGGGACGTCCGACAAGGAGGCTCTCGCGACATCCGATGGGAGATCAAGACTCCCGGCATCGAATGGATGAGCGTCACTTGCGGGCGGCAAGCATAGGAGCCCACCGGGAGACCAGCGTCGATGTCTGACATGAGACCAAGTCTACGCTGCCAGACGGATAGCCTCGCCGACGAGTAGGGAGAAGAGAAAACCCGGAACTGCGAGGGCTCTCGCAGCATCTGATGGGAGATTTGAGAGTCAGGACATCAAACTGGTAAGCCGGGGAGAAAAGATTTGAGGATAGCAGAGACAGTTGGATGGTGTTCGGTGGGCGGACGAGGACCGCAGCGACGGCTAGGCCTCGTTGCCCGTTGGACGGAAAATTAGGTGGATGACTGAGACCGAAGCCGGCGCTCTACGGGAGGCCAATCGAGCCGAACAGGTCAGTCTCGTCGACCAAGGGGGAAGCGGTAAGTCGTCTAGCTGTGAGGCTCTCGCCGACGCCCAACCGGGGCACAATACCATGTTGGACAGGTAAGCGTCGCCAGCGTGAGACTAGAAAAGGCAAGGTTGTCTGGCCGGGAGTGCTCTCACCGGCGACCGACGGGAGATCAAGACTCACTGTGTCGGACAGGTGAAGACGGAAATGTAAAGTTTGGTCGGGATGCTTAGCCGTCATCCAACTGGTTGGCGTGCTCACCTGTTTGATGGGCTAGCTTCGCTGACGTAGGAGGAAAAGGTGAGGTTGTCCAGCCGGGAGGCTCTTGCGGCATCCGACGTGAGATCAATACTCGCGAGTCGGATGGTTAAACCTCGCCGGTGGTGGACTGAAAGCTAAGATTGCTTGAACGGTCGGGTATGTAAAGTTTGGCATCCGACAGTGGTTTCAATAATTGCCATGTCGGACGGGTAAGCCTCGTCGAGCGTAGACTTGAAAAGATAAGATTGTCTGGCCGGGAGTACTCTCATTGGCGTCCGTTGGGAGATTGGTCTCACCGAGTCGGACGGGTTTAGACAGAAGGGTAAAGTTAATTGGTCGGAAGGCCTCGCAGTCAACCGGCAGCGTGGTTGGGTAGGCCTTGCCGGCCACAGAATGGAAAAGGTAAGTTTGTTTGTCAGGAAGGCTTTTGCCGACATCCGACAGGAGGAAAATACTTGCAGTCTGGATGGGTATGTCTCGCCGGCCGTGGGGTGGAAAAGGTAAAGTTGTCTGGCCGGGAGGCTCTCGCCAGCATCCGACGGGAGATCAAGACTCTCTGTCGGACAGGTGAAGACGGAAAGGTAAAGTTGGGTCGCCGGGAGGCACTCGCCGTCACCTGACTGGAGATGGAAGCTCGCCGCCTGGATGGGTGAGACTCTCCGGCCACAGGGTCAAAAAGACAAGTTTTTTGGCCGGGAGGCTCTGGCCAGAGTTTAGACAAGATGTGATGGTTTGCGGTGTCAGAAGGGAGAGCCTCGCCAAGCGTGGGATTTGAAAGGGTAAGTAGAAGCCAGCAAGGCTCGCACCAATTTTAAGGTGTTTGTTAAGACGTATTCACCCAACCAGGATGGTTTACGCAGCATCTGACGGAGATTCCGCCCTTGCGGCATTGGACATGTAATTCTCTGCTCCTCCACATCATCTGCTACTTGCTTGCATGTTGCAAGTTATATTATTTTAGAATTAATTTCATATAATCAATATTTTTGACGTAACCATGTGTTACTTTGATATTTAAAATGGTTATAATGGCCCAACGGTTAGTTACCCAATTAGTCTTTGGTGACGGCCTTGAATGAGAGGTAGGAGTCTATGTCTGCACCTGCCGTATCAGTTCTCAGATGTTGTATGCCACTAGCAGTGGCACCGAGGCAACAGCATTTGGTGGGACGAGCAGTGATGTTGCTGTAAAAGAGATTAATGTAATGTTAAATGAAGTAGAGAGCGGAGGCAGTCTCATGCTGAATAACGGCCTCTGGGTCTTGAAGTGGGAAATTGTTAGAAGCGCAAGAGAAAAAGCAGTTCAAGAAAAGATATATGTGTGGGTTTGTGTTGTGAGCGAAGGCAGCGTCGCGCTTGCTTTGACTGCTGTAGCTGTGGGCCACGGGAAGGGAGCCCTGAAGAGCTATCGTAGCCTGCTCTGCTAATGGAAGTAGCCTCACGCTAGTGTCTGCAACGGGAACTGGATGCCACTGTAAAGGAAAAAGAGGGTTTATTCATGGCGGAAGGAAAAAGACTGAGATGTGTGTGCCTGTGTTGCAAGCGGAGGCAGCCTCGTGCTTGCTCCTGCTGCTGTAGCTGTAGGCCACAGAAAAATGGTTGTGACGTTTAACAGGATTGGTGATCGTCAGTGAAAAGTAGCTTTACTTCGTTACTGTACTTAAGTACATTTTCAAATATCTGTACTTTCTGGAGTCATTTATTTAGTAACTTTACTACGTTCCCAAGCATAAGATTGTACTTTAAAACATTTCATGAAATATATCATTACTCCTTAGAATATATAATGTGCTTCTGGGACGCAGGAGCGGTGTCTGATTCATGAACAAGCCGATTATTATTCTTTGTTTTTTTTTGTCTAATTTTTGATTAATTATGTAACTGAAAATCATGTTTAGGTCAAAACTGACAGTTGTTTGGGAACTAAATCTGTTTAAATCTCTAAAAATGAAATCTCAGAAAAGCATATGCAGATTAATGTCAGTGTCTCTATGTTTTCGGTCAAAAACAAAACATTAAAATAGCACAGATTGAATAAGAATAACTCATGCACATTCATATTTGCTGTTGGTCCACTGTGATCGAAAAAAAAGTATTTTGCTAAACAAATTTATCTTATCCAGCTTGTCTATCTATTTAAAGGATGCTGTGTGTAAATTAAATGCTGGTAAGTAATGCTGGTGAAATTACGGAGATTTAAGTAAGTCCAGTGTGTATTATGGGCACGGTGTCATGGTTACATAGTGACATTAACATCCGATGTCTTCGCGAGGTCCTTTAATGACTTTTATCAACAAATACCTGCCTTTGGAGATTTTACCTGAGAATTAAGCGAGTGAGGCTTTGCTGCGGAGAGAACTGGGGCGCGGCCCAGGCTTGTTGAAGGCCTGCTGTTTCGACCTGATGCTCTCGGGTGTTTGCGGGACAATGATGGTGTCGGGCGAGGCGCGTTCGGGCTTTCTCGATCTACTGGTCACTGGAATGGATTTCGGAGTGAGGTTGGCGAGGTGACGGAAGATCACGCAAGTCCGCTTGTTTATCATCCGAAAGGATGGTGCCTTGGAATGAATCAGCGTTTGCCTCAGGCTCAAATACGATCTATTTTACGATCTGAGGAATTGCAGGCACGGATGAAATCCGCGTATCCGAATGCTTAGAGGATGGAATTGATGCCGGAGGAGGAGAGCATGTGGCTGGTTGAGCAGAGAGCAGCGGCCGTGATGAAGCCTGGAGCTCGGGTTACGCAAAGATCCCCAGCATGGGTCTCGTTCTTTAGATGGGAATGTTGAGTCTGTGATATAATGGCAAAGGGTGCCACCGAATGCTGCTTAACCGTAAACTGGATGGAGGTAAGTCAGCTGTATTTATGTCCAAGGGTTGATTACCTTGATTGCGTACCACCTGTGTTAATTAGGCTAAGTATCTGACGAGCTCCTCCAGAACTTTGTTAATAAAACATAATTTATTAAGCCTCTAATTAAAAAATCCCAATTTGACCCCAAAAATCTAGTTAATTACAGACCAATCTCGAATCTCCCTTTTCTGTCAAAGATACTAGAAAAGGTAGCATCCAAGAGAAAAATAATATCTGTGAGGATTTCCAGTCAGGATTTAGACCATCTCATAGTACTAAGACTGCACCCATTAGAGTGACAAATGACCTGCTCTTATCATCTGATCGTGGTTGTATCTATCTATTAGTGCTCCTGGATCTTAATTCTGCGTTCGACACTATCAGTCACAGCATTCTTTTGAATAGACTTGAAAACTCTGTTGGCATTAGTGGAAGTGCATTAGCATGGTTCAAATCGTACTTATCTGACCGCCATCTATTTGTAGCAGTGAATGAAGAGGTATCATATCGATCACAAGTGCAGTATGGAGTACCTCAAGCCTCAGTTCTAGGGCCGTTACTTTTCACGCTTTACATGTTACCCTTGGGAAATATCATCAGGAAACATGGGGTTAGCTTTCACTGTTATGCTGATGATACTCAGCTCTATATTTGAGGAGTTTGGTTCCAAAACGCGATAAACGTCATTTAAAAAAAAAATGAGTTCTCGTTAAAATCAGTATTGTATCTAGTCGGTATTGAAAAGTCAATTTTTGAATTTACACAAAATGCGATTTCTGCCGTGTTATTCTGTCATGTTTTCTCCCTTTTTTTCCAAACCGCGACAAACACCAGTCTCCCTTCTCTGCAGAATGCGATATATCCGCTCAGCCAATCACAGCGCACCATTCCACGCACTGTAAACAATAACGGCGGCGCTTTGAAAAAACCCGCATCCTAGTTTTCCTCATCCAACCTACTTTGTGATCAACAAACAAACAAACAAAAAATGAATAATTTTGACGGCATTGATGAACCTGTGGTGGTTTCTGCGGTGGGGAAGAAACGTAAGCCATCGAAATCGAATCATTTACGTGAGGAGATTAAGAAAATGAGGCACTCGGGAGGAGGAAAAATGCCGGCTGTTGCTTGTTCTCACACGACAGCATCAAACTTCTGTCACACTGACACATTGACTTCAGGGGATCTTTTGAGAAACTTTCAATTGTTTTACTCGAAGTCAACAAAAACAGAGCAGGACCAAGCCATTTTGCAGCTGATCGCCGTCAAAAAAGTTCAGCGGCGACGTCCCAAGGTTAACAACAGCGATTTGCAGAAGAATAGGGAGGTCACAAACGAATACCATTTGCTGACTGAAGATCATCTGACAAAAATTCCTGTCTGCAAGGCCACCTTTTGCAGCGTATTGGGTGAGTTTATTTTTTATTTATTAATTATACTTTTCATACGGCCGCCTGCTCTTTAGACGTGTGCATCATTAAACGACACTATGTTGATATGATTATATTTAGCCTAGGCTAACGACAGCTTAATTAAAAAACAACCACATCATTGGCTTTTCAATGTAGCCTGATATATAGGCTATATCATGCTGTGAATGAGGCGCCACTACACTGGTGTGCTTTGATTTCAGCTTATTGACAGTTTTCGCTATAGTGATGCAGCGAAAGGGGGCGTTCCCTCAGCATGCGCCCATCACTGAAAATAATCAATAGAAGCTTAGTCTACTATATCACATCCTGCACTTAGTTATCATCATAGTAACATTATTGTGAAGATGTAGGCATACGCCTATGCTGGCCATCAGCCCTGCAAGATGAGACATAAGCTTTTCTATTGAATCTTTAATGTTTTATGTTTGTTGCTAGTTTGTTTGCTTGTTAAAATATGAAGTATTTCAATTAAGCAATGAATGGAGCAGATAATGAATGAATTAATAAATAGGTAGACAGCCACGTTTCTAGCATTTGAAAAACTTATTTTTTTCATCTTAAAAATATATCTAAACTGAGGCCTATTGTAATGCTTTATTAGGTAGTTGTTCTGCACGCTTAATAAACAAACTACAGATGGTCCAAAATGCAGTAGCTAGAGTTCTTACTAGAACCAGGAAGTATGACCATATTAGTCCGGTTATGTCAACACTACACTGGCCCCCTATTAAACACTGTATAGATTTTAAAATCTTGTTAATTACTTATAAAGTCCTGAATGGATTAGCTCCTCAGTACTTGAGCGAGTTCTTTTCGCATTATAGTCCTCCACGTCTGCTACGATCTCAAAACTCTGGCCATTTGATAATACCTAGAATATCTAAATCAACTGCCGGCAGCAGTTCCTTTTTCTTTTTTAGCACCCAAACTATGGAACAATCTGTCTAACACTGTTCGGGAGGTAGACACATTCTGTCAGTTTAAATCTAGACTAAAGACCCATCTCTTTAACCTGGCATACACTTAACACACTAATACACTTCTAATATTAAAATCCGTTAAAGGATTGTTAGGCTACATTAAGTAGGTCAACCGGAACTGGGAACACTTCCCATAAAACATGACTTACTTGTTGCATCGTAAGAAGATTGACATCTACACTAATATTTGTATTTTTCTTTCTTATTCCAAGGTCACCATAGCCATCTGATCCGGTCCTTATCCAGCCCAAATAATCACTGCAGTCAACAGATCCAGTCCATATCCAGATTAGATGGTGGATCAGCACCTAGAGACGACCTCTACATCTCTGAACGTCAGCGGAGACCAGGACACCTAGATGAGCCCCAGAAAGAGATCCCCAGTGAGGACCTCGTCACCTAGATAGCTATCGGAAAAAGACCGCTGGAAACAGTGGAGCCCTTACAATCTGACTTTGCTGCAGTTGGAACAAACTACTGGTTTGTCTGGCCAGAGGGGAACTGGCCCCCCGACTGAGCCTGGTTTCTCCCAAGGTTTTTTTCTCCATTCTGTCACCGTTGGAGTTTTGGCTCCTAGCCGTTGTTGCCTCTGGCTTGCTTAGTTGGGGACACTTCATTTCCAACGATATCACCGACTTGATTGCATAGAGACTATTTAAACTGAACGGAGCTGGATGATGAGATCACTGAATTAAATAATGAAATGCCTTTAACTGAAAAATGACACAATTTGTATTGTTAAAAGCACTATATAAATAAAGGTGACTTGACTTGACTTGTTAACACTACTGTCAAGCATTCCTGAAGGAAAGGTTGAAGGTCAGGATTAATGTGCCCATTTTATGGGTAATGAAAGGTTCATATTTTGGTTTATAGGAGTCCCCAACAACAGGTTGACATGCATGCAAGGTCAAAAACACTTACATTGTCTTATAATATGCATTTGTTTTTACCTTATTTACTCAATGACTCCCAAACAATTCACTCAACGATAAATTGTTCCAAACCCTCCTTTACATGATACTAATCTGCAGTGATTGGTCCGATTGGTAAATTGCATTTTCATTTCAAAATAAAAGCTGTGCTGGTGAGTGCAGTGTTGCTTTGTGTACAGCGTTACTGTGGAATCCGCTATTTTTACCGCTCCAAAAGTGGCACCTAGTGGCAAAGAATGAATAAGCATTTTCATTCAGGCCAAAGCGAAAAGACCAACAAGTGAGCGGGGAATATCCCAAAGGCTTGGGATTCGTTTTAAAAATGACTCGTTTCAAATATTCGGAGTCGACTCAAATCAAATCAAATCACTTTTATTGTCACATCACCACAGCACAAGTGCCTTGGTGAGTGAAATTCTTATGAGCGTGCTCCAGACAGTGCAGAAAAAACAACAATTTACATATGGACAGTACATATTTACAGACTGTACAGAAGACAATGTGCAAAATACACATACATATACTCAGTACACATAGTGTACTATAAAGACATACTTAATTATCAACTGCACATTATACACCGTATGGGCACATCTACATTATGTACACTATCTATACATCATGTAGTCTATACATAGTAATAATGTGAAGGTGCAACAGATTATAAATTAACAGCAGATTGGTTGAGCAGCAGATAGTTGTGCAAAGGTGCAACAGATTATGCATATGCAGTGTCGTGGATGTGCATTGTATGGTGTCCAGTGATAGCAGATAGGTTGTGTTAGTGCAGTGTATGCGTGTAGTCCAGTTGAACTGTGTTAAAGTGCAGTGCATGGCATGTTGTATGAGTGGGAGTGTGATGTAGGTGAGTTATTTATGACTGTTCATTAGCCTGATAGCCTGAGGGAAAAAGCTGTCCCTCAGTCGGCTAGTGCGGGATCGGATGCTGCGGAAACGTCGCCCTGAGGGCAACAGAGAGAGCAGTCTGTGGGACGGGTGGCTGGAGTCCTTGATGATCCTCCGGGCTTTCCTTGTACACTGCCTGGTGTAGATATCCTGGAGGGAGGGAAGCTCACCTCCAACAATGTGGCAGGCAGTTCGCACGACCCTTTGCAGAGCCCTGCGGTTGCCAGCGGTGCTGTTTCCAAACCAGGCGGTGATACAGCCGGTCAGGATGCTCTCCACAGTGCAGGTGTAGAAGGACCTGAGGATTCTGGGGCTCGTTCCAAACTTCCTCAGCCGTCTCAGGAAGAAGAGACGCTGATGTGCCTTCTTCAGCACTGCATCTGTGTGAGCAGACCATGTGAGATCCTCGGTGATGTGAACGCCGAGGAACTTAAAGCTGCTCACCCGCTCCACAGGTGTCTTGTCGATGGTGATGGGTGTGTGTTCTCTGCTCTGTCTCCTGTAATCCACCACCAGCTCCTTGGTCTTGTCGATGTTGAGTGAGAGGTGGTTCTCCTGACACCATTTAGTCAGGGTTCTCACCTCCTCTCTGTAGGCCGTCTCATCGTTGTCGGTGATCAGGCCTATCACCGTTGTGTCATCAGCAAATTTGACGATGACATTGGAGCTGTGTGTTGCTGTACAGTCGTGTGTGTACAGGGAGTACAGGAGTGGGCTGAGGACGCAGCCCTGCGGTGCACCAGTGTTGAGGATCAGGGGAGATGATGTGTTGTTGCCCATTCTGACCACCTGACTTCTGCCTGTCAGGAAGTCCAGGATCCAGCTGCACAGAGATCTGTTTCTTTTGAGAGACAATAACCTTACACAAGGTGTACTTAGAGATTTAAAACTTTGTAGGATGTTTTCATTCACTTAGAGCTGTGTTACACACTGCATGAAAGGTAATTTTCAAAAATCCACAATATGGGCACTTTAAGGCCTGGTGGGATATAATACTACCTCTTTTGACTTGATTACACTGTACCCGTAGGTGCCTGTCTAAAGTCATCTTGATATACAGTAAATACCTTCCATTGACTTAACCTGTTAACCTGCATGAGGGCAATGGCACTCTGAATGCTCTTTGTTTGCACATGTCATTGTTTACAAATAAATCAAATGAAACGGGACAAAATTAATCTTGACAAACTATATATCATTCTGAAGGTCTAAGCCTCAAGCATCGACGATAGATTGCTGTTTTTTGATTGAAAGCTTATATGGAATGTATTTGCTAAATTTGTGTAAGCAGTACACATCAAAACATCCATAATGAAAACGCAGTACATAACAGCTTCGTGTAATATTGAGTCGCAAACACATCCACTGCTGTAAATCCCGGTTTAGTTAGAAAAGATAAGTGTCCACAGAACAACATCCCATCAAGCACTTTAGTCCTACGAATCAATAACAATGTTATAAGGATGCATTTTCCTATGTTTACATCTCCTTTCTTCAGGGATAGTTATTTTTTTTAATCCGTTTTGGGATAGCTCAAAAATCTGTCTTAGTTGTAAAAAAAAATCCACATGGTTTTGTAGTATACAGTGTTGAACACAGAATGAGACCTGAATTCTGGCGTTTTCTCGCAAGGGCTGTGACTCACGCTGTGACGTACCTGTCATCTGATGGTGCAGAACTTTTTTTTCAACACTTTTAATATATGTGTTTTGTGGGGAATGTGGCTGTATCTGTATGATTAGCATCTGTGTGGCAGATATTCAGCTGTAATTACTCTGACTAAATAGGGCAAGAACGAGTAAGTTATTAGTGACCGTAAAAACATTTAAAACCCGCTGAGCAGTGTCCAGTCTCCAGGAAAAGCATACTGACTGCTGAGGTGACAAGAACGAGAAAGTGATCTGCCTAATACAATTTTTTTCAGTTTTTTAGAGTTAATATCTGCTAGTTGTGAGAAGTGATTTGTTTACTGCTTTTTTATCTGAAACGGTTGTGCTAATTGTGTTTGTGGTTTGCCATTGGCTGTAATTAAAAAGTAGACAAAGACCGTAGACTGCCACCTGTTAGTTTGCGATTAAGCACTGGCTAACTGAACCGCACTTAGTTTCGACTCGAGCCATTCGCATGTTATAGGCTTTGTTGTAATGATTAGAAAGGCGGGGACAGCTGTTTCTACTCAACTGGATTAGGTGTGTATTTAAGTTGAGGTTCAGTCGCTGGCTTGTTCAGCCTCCTCGTGTGAAGACCGACGAGTGTAAAGACATGCAACTTCTTCTGGCGCTGAGCAATGGCACTGGCAACGCACTTACCCCTTTTTATCTCTTGCTAGATTTATTTACTCTTTCCTTTCTTCTATCCTCCTTTTTCCAACTCTATCATGTGTTTCCAATACATTCCAGTTGTCTCACAACAGCGCTCCTACATCAAACGCAGACGGCAACGCAATCTTGCTCACCTGCGTCATATCTGCACCTCTTCTTCTTTAACCTCTCTTTTTCGATGAGCCTCTAAAATTGTAAGTCTGCTGTCAACAAAGCAGATCTTATTCCCGCTATTGCTTCCAAAACTGCACTAACATTTTGGGCCTGATTGAGGCCTGGAATCGTCCAGAAGACTCAGCAACCCCTGGTGCGCTCTCTAACAACTTCTCCTTCTCTCACACCCCCCGTCAGATTAGGAAGAGTGGAGGTACTAGTATTCTCATTTCTAACTATTGTAAATACTCAACTTATACTCCCCGATGCAATAATCACTCATTGGAATCTCATGCTATTACTGTAACTGCTCCGGTAAAACTCCATGTTGTAGTCATCTATCGCTCTCCTGGGCAATTGGGCACCTTCAGAAGAGCTGGGTGGCCTGTTGTCCTCATTCCTTGAGGATGGCAGCCCACTTGTAGACTTTGGTGACTTCAATATTAAGTCGGACAGGCCTTATGCTGCAAATTTCCATTGCCTCCTAGCATAATTTGACTTAAAACGCCTTACCACCACAAGCACTCACAAATCTGGCAGCCAGCTAGACTTCATTTACTCACGCAATTGTGTTTCAGACAACGTTTTGGTAAAACACCTACACATCTCTGACCACTACTTCATAACATTTAACCCACATCTTGCTACCGCTGAGCCACCAACACCTCTACCAGTTACCTTTAGGCGAAATCTTTGTTCCCTTTCACCCTCAAATCTTACTTTGCTAGTGTCCTCCTCTCTTCCCTCACCCACCCATTTCTCAGCTCTTGATGTGAACACTGCAACTGACACTTTGTGCTCAACTTTGACTTCTTGTCTAGACCATACATGTCCTTTCTCCTCCAGGCCAGCACGTGCTGCCCCTTCTAACTCCTGGCTCTCCGATGTTCTTCGTAAACATTTCTCCGAACTCAGGGCAGCAGAGAGAAAATGTCGCAAATCAAAAATCCATCAGACCTAAATATCAGTCTTTGCTTTCATCCTTCACTGCTGAAGTCCACACTACCAAGGCGTCATACTTCCACAACAAGATCAATAGCGCATCTGACACATGCAATCTCTTCAAAACATTCAACTCTCTCCTCTGTCCCCATCCACCACCTCCTTAACAGCCGATTACTTTGTCACTTTCTTCACAAACAAAACTAGCTCAATCAGTACCCAGTCCTCAGTTCCACACATGCAGGAACTAAAACCAACCATATCTATTGCTAAAACTCCTCCCTGAGGCAGAAGTATCCAAACTTCTTCTCTCCAGCCACCCTAAAACATACCCTCTTGATCCAATCCCCTCACACCTTTTCCAAGCTATCTCTCATTCACTCTTACCAGCAGTCACACAAATCATCAACCCATCTCTCCTTACAGGCACCGTCCCCAATGCATTCAAGCAGGCTCGGCTAACCCACTGCTAAAAAAAAACACAAACACTTCTCTTACAGATAGCTACAGACCTGTCTCTCTCCTTCCATTCATAGCGAAAACAGTTGAACAAGATGTTTTGAACCAGTTATCCTCATTTCTGTTAAAGCATATTCTACTGAATGCTAACCAATCAGGATTAAAACATGGACATTCAACTGAGACTGAGCTACTCTCAGTCACTGAAGCCGTGAGAATTGCAAAAGCTGATTCCAAATCATTAGTTCTCATTCTGCTGGATTTATCTGCTGCTTTTGACTCTGTTACCATCAAATTAACTTGACCATGCTCTCACAGGGATTACACTTCGCTGGTTTGAATCCTATCTCAATGGCAGGTCTTTCAAGGTGGCCTGGGGAGGGGAGGTATCCACTGAACATCAACTTGTCACTGGGGTTCCTCAGCGATTGGTTCTTGGATCACTCCTCTTCTCCACATACACTACATCACTGGGTCCCATCATACAAGCACATAGTTTCTCATACCGTTGTTATGCTGATGACACACAGCTCTATATCTCATTTCGACCAGATGATCCAATGGTAGCTGCACGGATCTCAGGCTGCCTGACGGACATCTCGGCATGGATGAAAGAACATCACATACAGCTCAACCTGGCAAATACTGAGCTTCTTGTCTTCCCTGCCACTCCAACTCTACAACATGATTTCACCATTCTTCTACAATTACCCCATCAAGTTCAGTCAGAAATATTGGTATAATTTTCGATGAGCAGTTGACTTTCAAAGACCACATTGCAAAAACTGCTCGATCTTGCCGCTTTGCATTGCATAACATCAAAAAGATCAGGCCCTTCCTTACAAAGCATGCAGCTCAACTTCTTGTCCAGGCCCTTGTCATTTCTAGACTTGACTACTGCAATGCTCTTCTAGCTGGACTTCAATCATGCACAATCAAACCTTTACAGATTATTCAGAATGCAGCAGCACGACTGGTCTTCAGCGAACCAAAAAGAGCCAATGTCACACCTCTCTTTATCTCCCTGCACTGGCTCCCAGTTGCAGCTCGCATCACGTTCAAGACACCGATGCTTGCATATAGAACAACCACAGGCTCAGCAACCTCTTACTTCCACTCACTTATAACAATCTACATCCCCTCAAGAAGTCTGAGATCTGGGGGTGAGCGTCGCCTCATGATGCCATCACAGAGAGGCATAAAATCACTCTCCAGAACGTTTTCATTCACCGTTCCTGGCTGGTGGAATGTACTTCCAACCCACATCCGGAATGCTGAATCCCTGACCATTTTCAAGTGACACCTGAAAACTCATCTCTTCTGTCATCACTTGACTTAATCTTAAAAAGAAAAAAAAAACTTTACTCTTTCATTAACTTTACTGTCTTTCCCTTAACCTCTCACTGTCTGGCTAGAATTGGCTCTGAACAATGCCTAGAAATTTGTATTAAAAGCACTTCCTGTGTCTGTTTGCCTCTTTATAATGTATCGCTTATTGAATTTCTCAATTGTAATTTGCTTTGGATAAAATCGTCTGCTAAATGAATAAATGTAAATGTAAATAAATAATTTATATGATGTCTAAGATTCTGTCTATAATAATTGTATAATTGAATAAACATACAGTAGTGTAATGACTAAAATTGTTTAATAGTTTGTAGAACTTTTCAATACATTTGGTAAATAAATATTATTTCTCAAAAGTGTGGGGAGGCATTTTTCATGGTATCTTCTTCAGTTTCAGCGATATCGCCGACTTGATTGCACAGATACTATTTAAACTGAACTGAGCTGGACAATGAGATCCCTGAATTCAATAATGAAATGCCTTTAACTCAAATTTGTTCCTGTTTTGATATTGTGCAATTGCTTTGACACAATTTGTATTGTTAAAAGCGCTATATAAATAAAGGTGACTTGACATAGAGACCCTTTCACCTAGATATCACACTATAGAGACTGTGACTGTTCCCCGAACTAGAAAATACAAAAAATGTCCAAACCAGTCTATGAGTAACAACTTAATTGATGTTCAACAAATGAAAAATGTATATAACACAAGAGAAACAAATGATAAAGCTTGGCTTATTGAATATCAGGTCCCTTTCTACAAAAGTGCTTTTTGTAAATTATATGATCACTGATCATAAACTAGATGTGCTCTGTTTGACAGAAACCTGGCTAAAACCAGATGAACACATTATTTTAAATGAGTCTGCCCCCCAAGATTACTGTTACAAAAATTAGCCGCATCCAAAAGGCAAAGGGGGAGGTGTTGCTACAATTTATAGCAATACTCTCAGTATTTTTCAGAAGACAGGCTTTAAGTATAACTCCTTTGAAGTAATTGTGCTTCATATAACATTATCTAGAGAAAAATGTATTGATGATAAATCCCCTGTGATGTTTTTGTACTGGCTACTGCATACAGGCCACCAGGGCACCATTTAGACTTTATTAAATAATTTGATGATTTTCTATCAGAGTTAGTGCTGGCTGCAGATAAAGTCTTAATTGTTGGTGATTTTAATATCCACGTTGATAATGAAAAATATGCATTAGGATCAGCATTCATAGACATTCTGAACTCTATTGGGGTTAGACAACACGTTTCAGGACCAACTCATTGTCAAAATCATACTTTAGATGTAATAGTTTCTTCATTGAGGGAGCTCTATATTGGAGGATAGTCTCAGCAACCTCAGTTGAGAGACCAGAGGCTATGAGTTGTGCCCCCTCAGGAGCCACTAGTCAAGTCAAGTCAAGTCACCTTTATTTATATAGCACTTTTAACAATACAAATTGTAACAAAGCACTGCACAATATCAAAATAGGCAAAATTGTGTCAATAATGTAAAATGACAGGATTTAACACTCAATTATCAGCTGAATGCATTTCATTATTGAATTTAGTAATGGCATTGTCCAGCTTAGTTCAGTTTAAATAATATCTGTGCAATCAAGTCAATGATTGTGCTGGAAATGAAGTGTCCCCAACTAAGCAAGCCAGAGGCGACAGCGGCAAGGAACGAAAACTCCATCGGTGACAGAATGGAGAAAAAACCTTGGGAGAAACCAGGCTCAGTCAGGGAGGTTGGCTTCCTCTGAGGTCCTCGGAGGGGTTGTCATCGTCTCTTCTCAGGTGCTCGGTCATCTCAATCGTTTAAGGATTGGATCCAGACTGAAGCTTGTATAATTCCTAGCTACCACGGGATGTTAATCCCGTGGCAGAAACATAGAAACAGTAAAACAATTAGCGTAGCAGTTGTTCCATCCAGGAATAACCCTGGATGAAATTATCAGTATAACCTAAGCTAAAGCATAATAATGTGCATTTGTTCAGATAGACTGGCAGTACAAGATTGTGAGATGCATTATATGAATGCTTGGCTAAAGAGATGCGTCTTTAATCTAGATTTAAACAGAGAGAGTGTGTCTGAACCCCGAACGTTATCAGGAAGGCTATTCCAGAGTTTAGGAGCCAGATATGAAAAAGTTCTACCTCCTTTAGTGGACTTTGCTATCCTAGGTACTACCAAGAGTCCAGAGTTTTGCGACCTTAGGGAGCGGGTTGGATTGTAGCGTGCTAGAAGATTAGTTAGGTACGCAGGAGCTAAATCATTTAGGGCCTTATAGGCAAGTAATAATATTTTGTAACTGATACGAAACTTAATAGGCAGCCAGTGCAGAGACTGTAAAATTGGAGTAATATGGTCATATTTTCTTGACCTGGTAAGGACTCTAGCCGCAGCATTTTGTACTATCTGTAGCTTGTTTATTGAAGATGCAGGACAACCACCTAGCAGTGCATTACAATAGTCCAGTCTAGAGGTCATGAATGCATGAACTAACTTTTCTGCATCAGAAACACTTAACCTGTTCCGTAGCTTGGAAATGTTTCTAAGATGGAAGAATGCTGTTTTTGTAACATTGGAAATATGATTTTCAAAAGATAGGTTGCTGTCTAATATAACCCCCAGGTTTTTTACTGTAGAGGAAGTAACAGTACATCCGTCTAGTTGCAAATTGTAATCCAAGAGATTCTGTGTACTGTTTTTAGGTGCAATAAGTAATATCTCGGTCTTATCTGAATTCAATAGGAGAAAATTACTGGTCATCCAATCTTTTATATTTTTAACACACTCTGTTAGCTTAGTTTAGAAGTTTCATCTGGTTTTGTTGAGATATATAGTTGAGTGTCATCAGCATAACAATGGAAACTAATCCCATATTTTCTAATAATATTACCAAGGGGCAACATATATAATGAAAATAATAGAGGACCTTGGACAGATCCTTGTGGTACTCCATACTTTACTGGTGATAGTTGAGCTGACTCCCCGTTTAAATAAACAAAGTGGTAGCGATCGGACAGGTAGGATCTAAACCATCTTAAAGCCTGCCCTTGAATACCTGTATAGTTTTGTAATCGATCTATCAGTATGTCATGATCTATAGTGTCGAACGCAGCACTAAGATCAAGTAAAACTAGCAACGAGATGCAGCCTTTGTCTGACGCAAGAAGCAAGTCATTTGTAATTTTAACAAGTGCAGTTTCTGTGCTATGGCGGGGCCTGAAACCTGACTGAAATTCTTCATAGATATCATTTTTTTGCAAAAAGGAGCACATTTGAGCAGATACTACTTTTTCTAATATTTTCGACATAAACGGAAGATTTGAGATGGGTCTGTAATTTGCCAGTTCACAAGGATCTAATTTTGGTTTCTTAATAAGAGGCTTCATAACTGCCAGCTTAAATGGTTTTGGGACGTGACCTAAAGTTAACGAGGAGTTAATAATATTGAGAAGCGGTTGTTCTGCAACAGGTAACAACTCTTTCAATAGTTTAGTTGGTACAGGATCTAATAAACATGTTGTTGGTTTAGATGCAGTGATAAGTTTATTTAGCTCATCCTGTCCTATAGTTGTAAAGCACTGCAGTTTATCTTTGGGTGCGATGAATGAAGCTGGAGTACTAGACGCTGTAGAATCTACGTTTGTTATTGTATTTCTGATATTATCTATTTTATCAGTAAAGAAATTCATAAAGTCATTACTATTAAACTGTGAGGGAATATATAGATCGGGTGACATCTGTTTATTTGTTAATCTAGCCACTGTGCTAAATAAAAACCTTGGATTGTTTTGGTGATTATCTATGAGTTTGCGGATATACTCGGTTCTTGCAGTTTTTAGAGCCTGTCTATAGCTGGACATAATGTTTTTCCACGCAATTCTAAAGACTTCCAAGTTACTTTTTCTCCATTTGCGCTCAAGAATACGAGTTTCTTTCTTGAGAGAATGGGTATAACTGTTGTACCATGGCGCAGCACGTTTTTCTCTAACCTTTTTTAATTTGATGGGTGCAACAATTTCTAACGTATTGGAGAAGATAGTTCCCATGTTGCTAGTAATTGTGTCTAGTTCATCTGTATTTATGGGTACACAGAGCAGTTGAGATAAATCAGGCAGGTTATTTGTGAATCTGTCTTTAGTGGCTGGAATAATAATTCTGCCTGGGCGATAACGCGGAGCCATATAGTTAATATCAGTAATATGCAACATGCATGATACAAGGAAATGGTCAGTAACATCATCACTTTGAGGTATGATATCTATATCAGTTAGATCAATTCCATGCGATATTATTAAATCTAGCGTATGATTAAAACGATGCGTGGGCCCGGTGACATTTTGCTTGACACCAAAAGAGTTTATTAGGTCAGTAAACGCAAGTCCTAACGCATCATTTGTATTATCAACGTGAATGTTAAAATCTCCAACAATTAGTGCTTTATCAACAGTAACCAATAGGTCTGAGAGGAAATCTGCAAATTCTTTTAGAAAATATGTATATGGCCCTGGCGGTCTATACACAGTAGCCAGAGCAAGAGATAGGACAGATTTATTTTGTTTATCTGACAGTTTAACATTGAGCATAAGTATTTCGAATGAGTCAAACCTGTATCCTGTTTTCTGAGTAACATTGAGAATATCACTATATGTTGTTGCGACACCGCCGCCACGACCAGTCTGACGAGGCTCGTGCTTATAACAGTAGCTTGGTGGAGTAGATTCATTTAGACCAAAATAATCATTTGTTTTAAGCCAGGTTTCAGTCAGACAGAGTACATCAAAACTATTATCTGTGATTATTTCATTTACAATAACTGCTTTCGGTGTGAGTGATCGGATATTTAGGAGCCCAAGTTTTAAAAATAGTTTTTGTTCATTTATTTTGCATTTTTCTGGTTTAATCACGATCAGATTTGTTCTAGATCCTGCATTAAATTTATATTTTGAACTCACTATTCGGGGAACAGACACAGTCTGTATAGATTGGACACTGCAAGTACCTTTATCATTTAAGTGGGTAGAACAAAAGTCATCATAGCTGTTATTGGAGAATTGGCTTACTAGTCAGATAGAGCGTAGCGTCCTGGTGATGTTGTCCGACAGGAGTTCCGCACCGACTCTGCTGGGGTGCAGGCCATCAGCACGAAATAGCCTAGGACGCTCCCAGAAAAGATTCCAATTATTGACAAAGAGAATTTTCTGCTCTGTACACCATGAAAACAACCATTCATTTAAAGCAAACAGTCTACTGAACCGTTCGTGTTCTCGTCGATATGTGGGAAGAGGTCCTGACACGATGATCCTCGTCGCGGGCGATGTGCTGCATACCGTCTCGATCAGGCTCCTGAAGTCCCTCTTCAGTGTCTCCGTCTGCCGCAGCTTGGTGTCGTTAGCCCCCGCGTGAATCACAACAGCTGCAACGCTCTCGTCATCCTTCAGGATCGCGGGTATCTGCACAGAAACATCAAGAACACGAGCACCAGGGAGACAATGAGTGTGCACTTTACCTTCAGCTAACGTAGCACGGACATGGCGGACGATTGAGTCTCCGATGACCACAGCGTCACGATCAGTCTCGCAGAGAGGGGCGAAGCGGTTCCGGGATGAGATGTCGAAGACCGGAGGGGGAGAAGTCGTCGCCCGGGACCTGGATCGCGTCTTCCGCTGCTGCACCCAGGGTCCGTGGTTTCCCGGCGCTGGAGTGAAGGCCATCTGTGACGATCGCGTCCCGGGTGCACGGGGCCTGTGCAGAGAAACACACGGAGTAGAGGTAGTGGGAGTGTTAGCAGCGCGTTGCATACTTACCCCGGACTTATGAGCGTCAGCCCGAGATGTTTCCAGCGTTGCTTTCCGTTTCCTCAGCTGGGCCTGTTTCCCAAGCAGCTCGTGGATCCGTCTCTCCACGGCCTCCAGCTCGAGCTGCACCGAATGCAGCTCGAACGTGTCCTCACCTGCACACAAAGGTAGACACAAATCCGCCATTAAAGCAAGTAACAGTGAAACAATGTTAAATGTGTGTATGCGTGTGTGAGAAAGGGGTATTAGCTGTGTTAGCGGCACCCGCGCTGGCTTTGCTAACGGGCTATAAGCTAATAGCGAACTCGGGAAATCAAAATAAAACTTGCGATAACAAGCCGCTCTAATTATTCTTGTTGCAGAATGCGATCGGGGATATATTCACACATTATAGAAACACAAATTATTGAGTATAAAATCGGAATTTAAGATAAAAAATAGACGATAAATATTTGACGGAGATTCAATCCAGGACACGCGTCAACGACAAACCGGAAGTGATCAGCATGTTTGCCGTTGCCGTGTGTTCAAAAAACCACACCCATAGCTTCCACATCTCCGAGCAGGGGGTGAAAGATCATGCCCTCTGCCAGTGAGAGGAGATCCCTCCTGATGGGAATCCCCCATTGAGAACCGTTGAGGAGAGAAATCAGGCCAGAGAAATATACTCGGCCCGGCCAGAATGGGGTTTTAGCAATTGATGGACCCCATCCCGGCGCACTCTCTCTAGAACTCCTGTGTCTTGTAAGGAGACTCACTTGGAGCCTACCACTAACAGATGCAGTCCAGGTGGAGCTCTGGCGAGCGGAGGCCTCTAAAACTCTCTGAGCGAGAGGAGGCCTGACGACACTCGCCGAAACAGCCGAGCTCTTGGAGCGGAGGCCTCAGCATGACGACTCTCGAAATGAGAGGAGGCCTACTACACTCCGTACACTGGGCATACTCCTAGCGGAGCTCTGGTGAGCGGAGGCCTCTAAAACTCTCTGAGTGAGAGGAGGCCTGACGACACTCACTGAAAAGTCGAGCTCTTGGAGCGGAGGCTTCAACATGACGATTTTCTGGATTAAGAGGAGGCCTACTACGAAACACACTTTCTTGATGTTAAGTCCTAACCCCAACTCTTTCAAGTGAGCGAGAACGTCATCTCTATGCCGAACAGCCATCCGCTCTGATGAGCTAATCGGGGCGAGAGTGCAAGGCCAAAGGGAAGAACCCGACATTAATACGCTTTGCCCCCAAAGTACATCTCAGGAACTTCCTATGATGGGAAAGGAGTATGCGCCTTCTTGATCGCTTGTGACCACCAGCCCTCGGATCTGGTGTGAGACACGTGCTTGAATAGAGCTTTCTGAACTTCAGTTGAATGACTGAGCGGTTCAGTTAACTTAGATCTAAAAAGGACGCAACCCCTTTCCCAGGAACAATGAAGAACGGCTGTAGAACCCGTACTCTTTGTCTAAAGGAGGGACCACCTCAATGGCCTCCTTCCTCGGGAGAGTGCTCACTTCTTGTTCCATTATCAGAGCCTGCTCGGGATCCACCAGCGTGGGAGTGACCCCATTGTGATAGCCTTGTTCTACAGTGTGCATGCAAAAAATAAAAGATTAAGCTCAAATTAGCATTATTTGTCACATACACAATTAAATGTGAAATGTGTTCTCTGCATTTAACCCATCCAAGTGCACACACTTGGAGCAGTGGGCTCTATATGTGCCGGTGACAGGCGCACCTGCATCAACGTTGAGTCCCATGCCATGTCTAGAAAATTGGTCCTCTGTAGTGGAGGAAGCACAGTCTTTTCGGCGTTTAGCCGTAACCTCATCTCTTTCATGTGGGCAAGAACAACATCTTGATGCCGAACTGCCAACTGATGGGACTGAGCTAGAATCAACCAATCACCGATGTAGTTCATTATGCGAATACCCTGAAGATGCAGAGGTGCCAGAGCTGCATCTACGCATTTCGTGAAAGAGCAGGGTGATAATGCTAGGCCAAACTGAAGAACCGGATATTGCTATGCTCTGCCCCCAAAAGCGAATCTCAGGTACTTCCTGTGATACGGAAGGATGGATTTGTGGAAGTATGCGTCCTTGAGATCTATCGTGACAAACCAGTCCTTGGATCTGATCTGTGGCACAATTTGTCTCAAATTAACATCTTGAACTTGAGCTGCATGACGGAGTCGTTCAGAATTCGAAGATATAAAATGGGACGCAACCCCCCATCCTTCTTTTGAACTATGAAATACCGGCTGTAAAACCTGGTTTCCCTGTTGGAGTGAGGTACATATTCTATGGCCCCTTTCTCTAACAGAGCTTTCACTTCTTGTTACATTACCAGAACCTGCTGGGGGGCCACCTCGGTGGACAACACCCCCATAAACCTTGGCGGGTGAGACCCGAACTATATTTGATACCCTTTTTCTATAGTCTGCAGGACCCAACGATATTTATTTGGCAGAAGTTTCCATGCTGTCAAAAATTCTACTGGAGGTGCCAACCTCTCGAGACTGTTTTCTGGATTTATATGTTGCTGTACAGTCAGAACGATGTCCTGAAATGGCAAACCGACAGGAAGTGTCTGAACTGGCTGCTCTGAAACCCTCTTCGGAGGGCGCGAGCATCCCAAGGCCACTACATTTCCGGGTGGACCCTGAGATATGTGCTCGCTGGAGACCGCTGTACCCTGAGGCACACGAGGTAGCATGGTTGGCAGGGTTGACACCGAAGGGAGACGGACACCGTTAAATTAGGTGTTGACCGCTCTACTTCGGGTGGGGGGGGGGGGAGTCCTCATTGGCCTGAGCCCTCGGGCATCAGGACCTTTTCTCCTCAGCCTTCTTAGACATAATAACAGTCCTCAGATCCGTTTTACACTTCGAAGGCTGCGGTTTAACACGCTTCCCGTGTCCTCATTCTTTAGCTGGGGGAGCACGTTAAGCCACGCTCTGTCTCTGTGTGGCATGGTATGAGGAGCTGGCTTTGGATGTTTGGGGCTGCCCCTGCTCAGCAGCCCCGGAGATATGAGTACGGCGGGGGAGGAATTTCTGGAATGCAGCTGCTTGTTTAGCTGATTCCTGAAATCTCTTGACAACTGAATTAACTGCATCGCGGAAGAGGCCAGAGGGAGAAATAGGATAATCCATAAAAAAGTTTTTATATTTTCCCTTGATGTTACTCAGATTCAACCATAAATGTCTCTCAGTGGCCACCAGGGCTGCTATAGACCGGTCGATTGATTTATCCATCTCTTTGGAGAGACAAATCTCTCCCTGAGAGACAGTTTGTAAACTGCGTTTGGACCAATACCTCCGCCCTAATCGAGATCTCCTAACAATCCTGGTAGGCTTGCAGCATAGACGTTGTGTGTTAACACGCTGCTGCCTGACCAGCCGCTGAGTAAGCCTTTCCCACCAGTGTGGATGTTGTTCTCACTGGCTTAGTGTGTAATACCGGGGATTTAATGGATGAAGGGGAGAGATAGCTCACGAGCGTCTTTTCCACCTTAGGCATCTCTCCATAAACTTGCTCATTTTTATTTACTACAGAGGAATAGTGAGATGTTTGTGTACTCTAAACTCTAGAGGAAACCGGTTGCTCCCACGATCTCCAAACCTCTGTGTGGAGATCAGGAAATAACGGCAGTCCCCGGCGTTGAGGTTGTGCACGAGAAGGCAAGAAGCGTTCGTCAAGTTTGCCTTTAGAACGAACGTCCTCCCTCTCTGCTGATCAATCGATACTCAACTTTTCAACCGCTCTTTAAATCAAATCAAATCACTTTTATTGTCACATCACCACAGCACATGTGCCTTGGTGAATGAAATTCTTGAGAGCGTGCTCCAAACAGTGCAGAAAAAATTTACATATAGACAGTACATACTTACAGACTTATACAGAAGACAGTGTGCATATAATCAGTACACACAGTGTACTATTATACATACTTACAGTTATCAATAAACATTATACACAGTATGTACACATTCTACATTATGTAAACATATATACACAAAATAATATGCGAAAAAAGGTGCAACAAAATATACATAGGCCGTATATGCAATGTCATGGATGTGCATTGGATGGTATCCAGTAGTAGCAGATAGGTTGTTGTATTAGTGCAGTGTGTGTGTGTAGTCCAGTTGAACTGTGTTAGAGTTCAAGTTAAAGTGCAGTGCATGGCATATTGTAAAGTGGGAGTGTGCTGTAGGGTGTATTAGTTTTTGCTGTTCATTAGCCTGATAGTCGACTAGTGCGAGATCAGATGCTGCTCAGACGTCTTCCTGAAGGCAGCAGAGAGAGCAGACTGTGGGACGGGTGGCTGTAGTCCTTGATGATCCTCCGGGCTTTCCTTATACACCGCCTTGTGTAGATGTCCTGGAGGGAGGGAAGCTCACCTCCAACAATGTGGCGGGCAGTTCGCACGACCCTTTGCAGAGCTTTGTGTTTGCCAGCGGTGATGTTTCCAAAGCAGGCGGTGATGCAGCCGGTCAGGATGCTCTCCACAGTGCAGGAGTAGAAGGATCTGAGGATACTGGGACTCATTTCAAATTTCCTCAGCCGTCTCAAGAAGAAGAGGCGCTGATGTGCCCTTCTTCAGCACTGCATCTGTGTGAGCAGACCATGTGAGATGTTTACCCGCTCCACAGGTGTCTTGTCGATGGTGATGGCTGTGTTCTCTGCTCTGTCTCCTGAAATCCACCACCAGCTCCTTGGTCTTGTCGATGTTGAGTGAGAGGTGGTTCTGCGGACACCATTTAGTCAGGGTAATCACCTCCTCTCTGTAGGCCATCTCATCGTTGTCTGTTATCAGGCCTATCGCCGTTGTGTCATCGGCAAATTTGACAATGACGTTAGAGCTATGTGTGGCTGTACAGTCGTGTGTGTACAGGGAGTACAGGAGTGGGCTGAGGAAGCAGCCCTGCGGAGCACCAGTGTTGAGAACCAGGGGAGATGAGTGTGCTCTTGTTACAACCTCAACAAGCTCCTCATAAGCACGAGTGTGCATCAGTTAAAGCAGCGCATTAATATAAATATAAATATTAAACTAAAATAAATATTAATGTTTCTTTTTATTTAAAAAAACACACACATTTAACCCTCCATCAATTGCATATTTATTCTCTAAATGCTAGCTTTTCTTGTAAAACTAACACTAGATTACTTTTTTCTATATTCTATATACTCGTTCCCAGTTGCAAAAAAAAAAACCTTTCTATGTGCACTGCGTTAGGCTAACCAGGACTTGAAATAGCACTTGCATGTTGTTGCTCTTTTGTTGGTTTTGATTGCTTGTATAATGTCCTCATTTGTAAGTTGCTTTGGATAAAAGTGTCTACTAAATTACTAAATAAATTAATCAATAAATATAGAACGGTGATTAAACTGACTTAGAGCTACCTGTGCATAAAACAGTTATACTGCATACCTACCAGCCAATCAGAATCCAGTATTCTGACAGACCATGTCATAATTGCATTTATCAAATATATTTATTAAATGTGTTAAAGCATTTATTAAATAGAAATGTTTTGAAAAAAATGTTATGTCTTCACTAACTTTATCACTTTAATAGATGATGATTTTAAATATTCTCATTTTAAATATTACCACAAATGTTTGAGTGGCATCATTGTTTCCACTTAAAATTTAAGCAGCAAAAACAGTTTTTAACACTGATTATTATGAAAATAAAATGTTTCTTGAGCATAAAATCAGCATATTAGAATAACCCCTGCTGACCACCTCAACCACCTAAACATTGTGCTCTCACTCAAGAAAATATCCCAAGAAGCTCCTGTATACTATATAATATATATATAACTTTTCATAGTCAGATGAAATGCATAATTAATTCTTCAAAAATTAAAAGCAGTCAAACACCCAGACAGGTAAACACGGTCTGATGTGAAAGATTCATATAATGAACTGAGAATGACCGTAATGCACGCGTTGCCTTGGCAAAGCGCAAGCCACTCGGAATAAAAACAATATAAATTTCCTCTGGAGAGAAGATTGATGCAGATTAGCGCGCTCTCACTCAAGGGGGAAGAACTGCAGTGCAAGCTTCCGCCCTGAGAGAGCGCTAGATTTGGGGGATGCAGGTGGAAACAGGGCGACCCCGTCTCCAACCCGTCCGCCAGATCCATGTGCGATCCCCATGATCTCAATCAGATAAGTTTTTTTTTTTATAACTTTATTTAGTTGTATATTCATTCACAATATGCATGTGCAGACATTACGTTTTGTGAAAGCTCATCGACGTCCTCCCTGTCTCCCTCCTCGGAAAAAGACAAGCGGAGCGTCGAGCCCTTTCTCCGAGGGGAAGAACCACGGGGCGGGCTTCCGATCTCAGAGAGCGGGCGCTGGATCTGAAGGGAAAGGAAGAAGATAGGGTCTCGCCCATCTTCATTCCCTCCAGACCCGGTGCCAGACACAAATTCACGGATGGGCATTTCATTTTTTCAGGGGGGCACAAATGAGATCAACCTCATTGCAATGCATAATAGCATTAATTATGAATTAAATGGACAAAAAAACGAGGAAGAATTGACGTACCACTCCACTGACGCAATACAGAGGAGTCGTAAAGATTGGACCTAGCCTACTGAAGCAGTCTAAACACACATCGCAGGGCTCGACATCAACACTTGTCCGCTTATCCGGGACAAGTGGAGTTTTTAAAAGGCCAACTGAAATATAATTTTACTTGCCCGAGCGGACAAGTAGCCTATCCTGATAAAAACACCAATAACAATCACCAAAATGTGATAATGAGTCTTCATCATTTAGTTTAAATGGCGATCGATAGTGCATAATGTAATGATTGCATAATGTAGTGCATAATGTTTACTGCCTCTCTCAATGAGAAATAGAAACAAATGAGCGCAGCAAACACAAAGTGAGTTAACAATGTGTTAACAAAGTGAATACCATCAAAAGCTGAATACCATCACGATTGAAAGTGTGACACTGATTTTATATGACAGTTCACTAAACGAGTAATTAATATTAAGTAACTTACATTTTAGATGCAATATTGATTGTTTTTGTTGTTTCAGCAGCGAAAATAGTTCAAAGATCACAGCAGAACCATAACCTCACCTCGCCTCATCTGACAGATAAAAAATTACAACTAACGTTAAGCGGTAGCTATGCTTAGCAAACAACCAAACATTTCCGCGCTCACTTTCGACAAACCAATCAAATAAGTTTACAATAATTATTTTTAAATCAGACCAACACATTTTTATTTTTATTCAGGAGTTATATATATATATATATATACAAAACGATAACTTTTGATAACAGTAGCCTAATGATAAAAAACAAGCAAGGACTGGTGGTTGGTGGGACGTGGAGGTGAGGGGAGAAGGGGCAGCGTTTCCTTATGGCAGAGTATGCAGTTGCCATACCCTAGTCCAGTCAGGTGTGCCGTGAAAAATTATCCATACATCATATCTCTATTATAATTCGTCATTATTATTTTAAATCAGAAGGTTTAAAAATGTTTAACCAATTCCAATCATTAAAAAGAGCTTGTCAGTAAAACTTCGTAACGCCGTTGGATCCTCAAGCTCTCAACGAAAGCTTGTAACTTCACCCCGCCTCCTTTCAGATTGACGTGATGTGCACAGCCTGGAGGAGACAGATCTCCGCTTTTTCGCTGTGCCAGCGTAAATAAATAATAACTGATGTTTGAATAGTACAGCATTTTCTTTACTCAGCAGGCTCGTCCAGGGCGGGCTCTAGTGACTCACAGGGCGGGCCAGGCCCCCCATTGCCCGCCCATGGTGCCGTGACTGATTCCCTCCATCTGATCCATCTACAATTCCCACAAGCACAGCCACCGCTTCACCTCAGAGGAAGCGGGGCCGGCACCACGAGGAACGCTGGTGAAAACAACCTCCTCAAAGAGAGTCCCCCCCCCCCAGGAGCATCATACGCAGTGGAAGTCACTCAAAAAGATAAATTATGTATGAATTTAATGTCTTTATAGGTATTTACTTTAGTTTTAATAAATTGTATTTATTTTAGTAACGTTACTTCAACATACTACATGGAAATGAAATAACATGGAAATTAGAATCATTTTTATACTCATAACTTTTGTTGTTTTAATATTTTGAAATGTTTTTAGCTTTATTTTTTGTTTTCATTTAAATCTTTAGATTTGAAATGTTGTTGTATGCATTTGTCATTGTATTTAATTTCTCAATTTTCTTAAATGTGTGTATATTTAGTATTTATAGAGTTTTAACTTATAGTTGTAGTTACTTTTTCTTATTTGTAAGTCGCTTTGGATAAAAGTGTCTGCTAAATGACTAAAAAGTAAAAGTAAAGTAAAAAGCCCCTCGAGAGCCGACTCTGCATGCTTCACTCCTAATAACAATTACATTGAGTTGTGACCCTTTCATATAAATGTTATTAGAAGTAGTAGAAGTAGCATTATGAAAATGCAATAATAATAAATGCAATACATTTTACAGAGGTTCTGCCTGTGTAGTGAATTGTTTTGTGAGTGTGTTTTGTAGAGTTGAGCCGGATACTCGGCTGAAACGAGTATCCGGTACGGATAAAGCACTTTTGCCGAGTACGAGTATCATACGAGTAATACGAGTCAATATCTGTGCTCGGATTAAATAAGAATTCTCATTGGGTAGCTGACTGTGTCTGCGTTCTGTGATAGGCTAGTCACAGCGCCCCTCCCCTCCCCTACACACACAGATGTATTGTGTTGCTGTGTCCCGCTCTGCTCACTCACACACAGAACACTGAGAAGAGAACAGCACGCGCTCGCTCTCTGTCTCTCCCTCAGTCACTCAGGTTCGCGGGTTTTTTCCGTTAACGTTAGGGTTTCTTCAGCTTCAGGTTTGTTTTTTACTTTGGTTTGTAGTACTTACTTATTAACCAGTAGAGGTTTGGTAAACGTGGGGTTTGTTCAGACGTGGTGCTTGGTAGAATGCGACTCGCGTCTCTGCCTGTCTGAGATTTTTTTTTCTTTTTTTAAACCGTCAGCTGGCTCTAACCAGTTTTTTTTACTTCACGCACTGAGTGTCTGACACTTTCTTGCTGTATTTTATTAAAAAAAATAAAGGTAGTTGTGGTATAAAACTATATTACAAATTAATTAGCTACACACACACACACACATACCTGGTGTGGAAATAAAAAAATAACCACACAAAAATATAATCACACTGATCATAAAAAATAAAAAAGTAAAAAAAAAATAAAGTTATGTTGAGATGAAAACTCTTGTTCATTACATTTTACTTCATAATTGCAACCGCATTCATTGTTGCAAAACTTGTTCTGTATATAGTTCGTTTGTTATCGTGATCAAAACCATTGATCTGAAGCTCAATGCTGATGCTGTCATGTAAATAGTTTTCTAATCAGCAATAAATATAACAATTTCTGATCAACCCATATCAATCGCATGCTCAAGACAACACGACCCACTTCCAGGTTAAATCCCGCCCACTTCCGGGTTAGGCCCCGCCCAGTCCGAGTACAGATACGGATACAGATAATTCATATGGTTAACAGATACAGATAATGCTGTACTCGCTCATCCCTAGTGTTTTGCAAGAAATCAGCGTCTGATACGAACCTCACCACCATTCCAGTGTAATGCAATAACTTACCTAAGTTTGATATTTTATATTGTGCCTCCTCAGCATATACCATAATACCATTGATTCAATTCCTGTATGTAAGCAAAGGACTGAGGGAAAGTGAAAATACAGGTAACCCGTTAGTAATCAATAAAGAATTTCTAATTATTCTGCAGGATTTATTTTGAACCTGAAACATTAGGCCTATTCTAAAGTAAAAATATTGAAAACCCATTAGTAATTATTATATTATTATATAATTATGCAAGAATTACTTAGAACCTGGAACAGTATTATAAAGTAAAATTGTAAGGAACCCATTAGTAATTAATAAATAATTATCAAATAATAATGCAGGACTTATTTTGGACCTGCAACAGTAGGCCTATTCTGAAGTGAAAATATAGTGAAACCTTTAGTAATTAAAAAAAAATTATTAAATCATTCTGCAAGAATTACTTAGAACCTGAAACAGTATTCTAAAGTCACATGTCACCCAAAATGTCACTGACTTCCTTCTGGTTCTCACCTCTCATTATGTACAATTTTAGAATGAGTCCTTTTGGGTGTGCAGCAAACAAAATGCATATTTATTTTCCATTATAGGCTAATAATAGTAGTAGTGGACTGTAACAAAGTTGCTACTGTAGTAGAGCCCTGCAAGCCCGTAGGGACCCGACGGGGCCCGACATGCTGAGTTCATTCGGGCCGGGTTCGGGACATTTTTTTTGACAGATCAGGCTCAAATCGGACCTGGGCTCATTTAGCTTCTCGCCTTTTATTGTGCCCAAATATGCGCACACCACACATGTACTGTATGAAATATAGTTATAATAATAGTTATATTATAAATGATAAATATATATATTTTATATATATAATATTATATATATTATAAATTATACATCGCCTATGCAATAGGCAAGTACGCAACGCATATACGCACACATTAGCATACAGGTGACAGTTGACCATGCAGAGCATCAGGGAGAAGTTGGAACGTGGGGAGTTACTAAAAGTTTCCAATGCTTCAGTAAAAGCTGCATTTTGGCAGAGTTTTGTCTGTATTTATATTTGTGAACATGATTGACGGTGGTGGTATTTATGTTTTAGGCCTATAATAAAAGTTAACCTCTTAGTAGCGTGTGTGTTTGTGTATAGCAGAGACAGCATGCGTCAGAGAGCTTAAAGTTATATTGATGTTGGTCTTGGGTCGGCATGAATGTGTTCGGGGGAAATTTTATATTAATATTAATAAACTAGTGTTTTCTAAGTTGGTGTCGCAAGGATGAAGTTGCAAATACTGACTTGCCATCTCCTCATTAGACCCGCTTTTAATAAATGCATCTATGCATTATGATTATAATGAAAGAGTTTTTGTTTTCTATATGTTTTATTTCGTTAAGTACTAATTTAAAGCTTTCTATAGATATATTTATCATGTCTAAATTGATCAAACACGCTATGATCAGCTCACTGTCTGCCGCTGGTCGCTGGCTACTTTAAAAAAATAAAAACTTACATTTAACGAATAAAAAAAATGCTCCGAATGTTTTTCTAAATTAAGTTAATAAAATAACAAAACGAAATACAACCACTTTGTCATTTCATACAAAACTGAAGTATTCTAATTGCTGAAACAGTATAGTATAAGCTGTTTTGGGAGAAGGTAAAAATAAAATACGGGCTTGGGTCGGACTCGGGCTGTATTTTAGGCCCATGCAGGGCTCTATACTTTAGTAGTACCTTTTTTCTTGTCCTTTTACTCAAGTAATTTTAAAAATGGCAGATAAAATGGTGATGCTGTGTTCGGTCACCGTTCAGGGACCTCAGCTCAGATAGTGCTCTTATTTACTTTTTACGTATTTTTGCTTTCTCTCTTTACACTCATAACGTCTGCACTGATCAGTTATGACAAAAGAACACTTTTGGACATTGAACAGCGCTACACTAACCTGTTTCAGGACACTTGATCCACGAATCCAACGTGGCGATTGGAGATACTTCGGAACGCGGAGGAGAACAATGGCCACCTGAATAACCCCCCGAGGTGACGGATCAAGAAGCACCGCAGGAAACGCACTGGAATCCGCAACAGACTGAGGGAAATGGCTCACAGTCCTCCTCTACCGAGTATCCTGCTCACTAATGTCCAATCCTTGGAGAATAAGATGGAAGATATTAGAGCCAGGATAAGTTTCCAACAAGACATAAGGGACTGTAACATCCTTTGTTTGAATTAAACATGGCTCACGACCTCAGTCCCGAACACTTCTATAACGCCATCTGATAACTTTTTTGTTTTACAGATGGAAAGAACAGCCGAGGCCGGTAAAACCAAAGGTGGAGGAGTGTATTTCATGATAAACAAGAAATGGTGCGACCCCCAGGTATATCTCCATTTTGTCACGATCTTGCTCACCTCATCTGGAACATCTCTCCATTATCTGCTGCACATTTTATCTGCCCCGCGAGATTTCATCGATCATTGTTACTGCTGTTTACATTCCACCACAGGCAGACACTGGCTTGGCTTTGTTAATGTAGCCGCTGAGTACATCGTGAAGCTTAGACAAACATCCTGATGCTTCCTTTATCATCTCGGAGGACTTTAAAAAAGCCAACCTCAGGCAGGTCATGCCGAACTTTCATCAACATGTATCCTGTCTAACTAGAGGATTGAGTACACTGGATCATTGCTACACTTTTGTCGGGAAACATGAGCGAGTAAAAAGCATCATGCTATGCTCTCTGAGGTGCAGTAAGAGCCGCTAAACTCTAATAGAGGGAGAGAATTGAGTCTCATTTTCAGCTCAATGACTCTCGACGCATGTGGCAGGGACTGAGGTCCATCTGTTCCTTTTGAAATAAATCCTCCGCAGAGGTGAGAGCAGATCCGTTGCTGTCCGAAAAGTTAAACACCTTCCAAGGCCGCTTTGAATGCAATGGCGGCAGCGGGACTCTGCCGATCAGCGCGCTAGGAAGCAGCCGAAAGAGCAGCGATGATCATGCTATCACCGTGTCGGAGGACGAGATTCGGAGGGAACTAAAGAGAGTGAACGTCAGGAAAGCAGCCAGACCTGATGGGATTACTGGCCGTGTTCTGAGGTCCTGCGCTGATCAGCTTGCTTGTTTGTTTACTTTAATGTTTAATGAGTCCCTTGCTACCTCTGTGGTCCCCAGTTCCTTTAAAAAATCTATCATCATCCCTGTGCCTAAGAACAATAAGCCCTCTTGCCTGAATGACTATCGTCCAATTGCTCCCACATCAACAGTCATGAAGGTTTTTGAGAGACTTGTAAATAACCACATTTGCTCCTCTATCCCTGTTACTTTGGACCCTCTTGTGTTTGCCTATCGCCCAAATAGATCTACTGACGATGCCATCTCTCACGTCCTGCACTCTTCCCTTACACACATTGACAGAAAAAATGGGAACTATGTAAGGCTGCTATTCATTGGCTATAGCTCAGCTTTCAATACTATAGTCCCCATAAAGCTAGATTTTAAACTCACAGACCTTGGCCTAAACTCTTCACTCTGTGGCTGGATTCAAGATTTCCTCAATGGCAGACCTCATGTGGTGAAAATGGGCCAGTTCACCTCCAACTTCATCAACCTGAATGTAGGAGCCCCACAGGGTTGTGTCCTGAGTCCCCTGTTCTACTCTCTCTACACATACGACCGTGTGTCCTCTCACAGCTCCTTTTCTATTGTTAAATTTGCTTATGATACTGTGGTTCTGGGCCTCATTTCCAACAATGATGAGACCGCATACTTGGATGAGGTAGAGAGACATCATGGTGCCAGAACAAATGTCTCTCTCTGAATGTGATCTAAACTAAAGAGCTGATTGTGGACTTCAGGAAGAGACAGCAGTGGCCCTACACTCCTCTTATGATCAGTGGGATCCCTGTGGAGAGGGTGAGCAGCTTCAAGTACCTCGTTGTAAACATCTCAGAGGACCTGACTTGGACTGCACACATTCAAACACAGGTAAGAAAGCCAGAAAAAGACTTAATCATCTGCGACAGCTAATGAAATGTAGGGTCTCACCAGCTATCCTGAAAACTTTCTATTCAGGGGCCATAGAAAGTGTACTGACTCAATGCATATCGTTGTGGTATGGAAACAGCTCGGCAAAGCTCTACAGAGAGTTGTGCGCTTAGCTGAGTGCATCTCAGGGTCTGCTCTCACCTCTCTGCAGAACATCTTCCTCAAATCTACCCCCCATATATGTGGATTTAGTATACCTGTTTTTTTTATTTTACAAAATGAGAACTTTTCTAATTAAGGTAAAACAGTATACAGGCGCTAGTGGAAGACGCGAGATTTATTTCCTCCTGGTCTGCGGGCTCAGTAATAAACTGACTGCCGCTGTGGAAAGACATAACTTCTGTCTTCTCGTGTTTTTCACAGGTATGAATATATTTACTTAAAATGTTTATTTCATTGTATTTGTGCAAATCGAAACGTGTAATATAACGAGTTTGGGTGAGTTTTGAATTGTATCTAATCAAATAAAGGTGTTTTAATTCACTGAGGATTATAAAACAAGGCTGAAGAGTGAGTTAAATCATGTTTCAGGCCTGATTAATGTTGATTGAGACAAGAAAAATGATTTATCAGACTGAAATATTGAGTCTATGTCATCTGTTATATTGGTTAAGAGTGTTGTAAGAATTATGTTTCTCCATATATGTTGTATACTCGGTTCGGTCGCCATTTTGAGCATTCAGCACGTGCGTTGTTTCAGTGTGCGCGTGTATGAGTTAAATGGAATACAAGAAAATTATTATGTCAAATTAATATTTAAAGTGCAATGAAATCTAAAGTGTTTGTGTTGTGAAATCTGGTCTTTAAGACTTTCGGTATTTTAATAATTGGTGTTTGCATTTGTGATTTATTCTTTTTGCACTCATTGTAAACTATGATTATTAATATAAATGTATCTCAGATTCTCAGTATATACCTTTTGTATCTTGTGAGATTACAAATTTTATCACTTCCTGACTAACAAAGTGTCAGGCAAATTCACGTGTTTGAGATCGTTTCCTGACCATTTGAGCTTGAGACAGCTGTGCCTTTTGTCTCTATGATAATGGTAAGATCAATGAGACAGACTACTGAGGCTTTCAACGTTTGTTCTGCAAATGGCTTTGTTCTGGGCAGACGCTGATTCGTTTAGGTTGATTGAATTAGTGTCTATGCATTTGGTTATGTTGATGAGATTTGATTACGGGAAGTCTGGTAACAAAACCAACATGTGTTTGCTTTGTTTGATGTTTGTCTCCACCTCCAAAAAAGTCCCTCCTCCAATTCTGCCTATAAGATACATGTAAGATTGCTTAAGAGTGAGATTTTCGATGACTACAGATAACAAGACATGTCATAGAATAAAGAAATTCTGCTGACGATCCAATCCGAAGTCTCCTGGTCTTCTCTTCTGAGTTTTCTACACTTTAGAAGAACTACAGTTCACAACAGATGGTGCCGTGAGCCGGATAGAGTTCCAGCTTCCTCACCTGAAAAACTTCAAGCTCAAACAAAGATCTGCATCTTTTGGAATCCAGCGAAACTTCAAGCTGAACAAGGATTCCCAGACTGAATTTTTCTCTCAACCAAGGGTTGTGGTGAGTGCTGTCTCTAATCCAAAAGAACCTAAGACCAGTGTATCCTCTGTGCCGTCAGAGAAGAGTTAACATACATCTGTAGGGTTTGTTTAACTAAATGTATCCTCTGTTTCAGGCAGGGAAGAGTTTATCCTCTGTTCTTGTAGGCAGGGAAGTTTATCCTCTGTTTCAGGCAGGGAAGAGTTTATCCTCTAAAGTTTTTTTATTTTAGAGATGAAAGTATCCTCTGTTCTTGTAGGCAGGGAAGTTAAGTGTGAAGTGTTGGTAATTTGGAAAGTTAACAATAGTTAAGCTCTTTTTTATTTAACAAGTGTACCCTCTGTTTATCAGAGAAGTTTTTTTTTTTTTTTTTTTGTTTGTTTTGTTTGTGTGGTACCGAAGAAACTTACAAAATGGTTAGAAGGAATGCTAGACTGATTCCAACCACAGAAAAGAGTGGTCTTGCGACTCCTTTGTGGTCAGATAGTGAATTCAAAACGCTGTTAGGGGAACAAATGGACCTAATAGGCACTGAAAAAGTTAGACTAGAACTAACGCAGAAATATGAGATTCATCCAGACAAGACTTGGTCAGTAGATGAGTGTAAAAAGGTACTAGGAGCAAGTATTCGTAAGAACAATGTGAAAGGCATTATCTGTTGTCACAGGGAATTCAGTGTAACGCTAGCGACACAACAGTCTCAGCGTAACGCAGAGCTAGAGAAACAGAACAATGAACTCCGTGCGAGAGTATCCACTTTGACTAAGAAATTGAACCTCAAGAAAGTTGCAGCAAAAACTGATGTGGAAGTAAGTCAGCCTGATAACATTTACCCTGATTTACAAGCGTTCTTTGAAAAAGATGTAGCTCTCCAATCAGTAACTGATGTGCCTGTAAATTCGGTCCATGTGTGTGGGGCTAGAAGAAGATCTCACTGGACACTGATAGAGTTCCTCTCAATTCTTCTGTTGTGCAAATACAAACTGTTGCCAAAGCGTTATGTCCTAAAGATATAGAGAGACTATCTCAGAGTTTACCGTCAGCACGCACACATTTTTCTGAATTTAGAAGAACATTGATCAGTAAAATGCGTCTTTATGACATGTCGTTGGCAGAAGTCACGCAGCTGATGTCACAAATACTAACTGAATCTGAATTCAACAGTTTTGAATCTGCTGTCACTTCTGAACTGCGAAATGCCAGTAAGGGTGATTTAAGAGAAGGTATTTTGAAAATCCTAAAGAACATCTTAGGACCCAAAATAGATTGGTCTAGAATTACTACCTGTGTGCAAAGGAAAGAAGAAACTGTGAGTGAATATACTGAAAGATGTTGTCAGTCAGCTGTAATCTACAGTGGAATTGTTGATGACCCTGAAAGTGTACTAGATGACAAGGGACCCCTGGTTCGTATCTGGTCAGATGGCCTTGTAGCCGAATACAGAAAAGCTTTACCATTCTTAGATCTAACTTGGTCTAACAAAACTCTCAGAAGTAACCTAGACAGGTTAGCTACATGGGAAAGAGATGCTGATGTCAAGGCAAAAGTAAGAGCAGCAGCAGCTACGTTTAACACAACGAAACAAGACAATAGATGGTCTAAAAGAGAAAGCAAAATGCAAATACTGTGAAAAATTAGGACATTGGGAGAAAGAGTGTAGGAAGAAGTTACAAGATAGTAAAAGAAATGCTATGCATAATTCTGCTCCTTCTCAGCCTGCACACAACCCTGAAGTAGTTCCGCCAGTGACCACTGAAACTGTGGTACAGATAGTTCAGGCTCTTCTAAGAGCACAACAAGACCAGGAAAAAAACTAATTATTGGGGCTGTGAGTAGCTACCTTTCCCCTGTAATCCAACACAATGACCAAATAATTTTTGTGAAAGGTAGCATAAAAGAGAAAGAGATAGATTTTTTGCTTGATACAGGTGCAGAAATTACAGTAATTCCTACAAAATTGGCACAAGGTTTAAACATCCCATACAAGAAAACCAAACTTTGTTTAACTGGTGTAATAGGTGAAGATTCTGTTTTGTATGAAACTCCGCCCACAGAGGTACAATTTGGCCCAAAAACTCTGACTATAAAATTGCTATGCGCTCCATTAAATACAGGTGCAATTTTAGGCATGGATCTTCTGAGACAAATAAATCTAACTTTAGACATGTCCTCAGAATCTACTAGCATAAAAATTTCCTCAGCACAGATTTCTACCAATAATGCAACCCCTCCCGAGTATGCTTTCTTACAGAATCATCCAATTTGGGCTAAAGATAAGGATGATTGTGGGTTGTTGACAGGTGTAGAACCAGTTAAATTGACAGGAACTCCACCTCCGGTCACCAAACAATATCCGATTAATAAGGAAGCTATACAGGGAATCAAACTTATTGTAGAAAATTTGCTGACGCAAGGAGTGCTAGTTAAAACCAACAGTCCATGTAATTCACCCATATGGCCCATCAAGAAATCTAATGGGACATGGAGACTTACAATAGACTATAGAGTAGCCAATAAACATATTGAAAAAAATCACCCCCCTAGTGGCAGATCCATCTACAATTTGTAATGGCTTACCATTAGATTGTAAGATTTTTTCAGTAATTGATATGTCTAATGGATTCTTTTCTGTACCGTTGCACTCTGACAGCCAGCCATGGTTAGCTTTCACAGTTGACTATGAACAATACCAGTGGACACGATTGCCACAGGGATTTCAAAACTCCCCAACCATATATCATCAGGCTGTCAGACGTGATTTGTGTGACCCAGAATGTCCGGTAAAACAGTCCACTATGATCCAATATGTCGATGATATTTTGATTGCCTCAACAGATCATGAGGTACATCAAACTGAATTGGCATCATTGTTGGACTATTTGCATAAAAAAGGACACAAATGCAGCTTTCACAAAGCTCAAATCGCTAAAAAGCAAGTCACATTTCTGGGTCAAACAATTGGTGCAGGAAATAGATCCATTGAGCGGCTTCAGTCAAAGCCATACCTCCGCCTAATACCATTAAAACACTCCGCTCATTTTTAGGAACAACAGGTTATTGTAGACCTTGGATTGAAGACTATGCCTCGATTGCTCAGCCTCTCTATGATTTGTTGAAAGGCCATGGTAAAGATTCAGATACTGTTTGTATGGAAGAACTTCATCTCAAAGCTTTTAATGATTTGAAGAGAGCACTATGTCAAGCACCAGCATTGGGAGTTGCCCAATCTGATAGACCCTTTGTGCTTTATGTCCATGAACACTTAGGCTTTATGACTGCATGTCTAATGCAAGATCATGGGGGCAGCTTACGCCCAATTCATTACTATTCCGGTAAACTTGACATAGTCGCTCAAGGTATGGGCCCATGCCTCAGAGCAGTACAGGCAGTTCATCTAGCGCTTCAGGCTTCATCAGGAATGGTGTTAGGTCAGACTGTAAACGTAAAATGCCCTCACGCAGTGTCCGCACTAATGAATCAAGCAAAAGTCACATCTGTCACCTCCTCCCGTTGGGGAAATTGGTTAGCAACTCTCACAGCCCAGAATATTGTTATACAGCGTGCACCAGTCACGAACCCATCCTCATGTATGATGTCTGCAATGACTGAATTTGTGTTAGAGGATGAAGGCGAAATGACTCATGATTGTGTTATGCTTACATATGCAGCGACAAGTGAAATAGCAGAAACTCCCATAGAGAACGCAGAATTGGAGTTGTTTGTTGATGGTTCAGCTCAAGTTATTGAAGGTAACAGACGAGCAGGATATGCAGTAACTTCCACCACTGAAGTAGTTGCTTCAGGTCGTCTTCCAGATCATTTTTCAGCTCAAGCTGCAGAACTAGTAGCCTTAACTAGAGCATGCACGCTAGCTTCAGGATCGGTTGCAAATATCTACACAGATTGCATTGACTCAGATCAAGGTACCCACTTCACAGGACAGGTAGTCAAGGAAGTGTCTAGAATTGTTCTTCCCCCTGCAGGGATAGGATAGGGCAGACACAAGAACCAGTGAGGAGCCCAGGGAAGAACCGAAAGCAACAGACTTCGGGGGCCAACCCTGCGGTGAAGATTTCCTCATAGGCCTTTCCCCTCCATTAGTCCATCCTTTCCTCACTGTTCTTTAGGTGTCGCAGGAATTGAGAAATAGGGAAAGAAGGAACAACAATAGCAGACTATATTTTGAACAGAGGATACAACCCTAATGTTTGCAGACACAACAAATACTGCTCTGTGCCGTTGTTCTCTCTTGTTTGTGTTTCTTTCTTCCTCTGTGCAGATACCATTTGATGGCTGTCCTGAGATCCATATGCACCGCCCTTCTCACCTGCGGATGAAGCCACAACCTCTAGAAAACAACTAGACCCATTGCCGAGCCAACTATCACACAAGAAAGAGAAAAGAAAGAAGAAGAAGAAAAAAAAAAAAAAAGAAAAAAAACACAACGCAGAGACTCACATACGGGAACTTCAGTCATCCATCAACATGATCAAGATTTTCGTACTATTAACCATCATGGACATCACGCAAAGTGTAGACCCCAGAAACAACATATTCGTAGAGCTGATGAATGTCAAGAAATGCCTTGTTTGCTGGAAAAAAAAGTTTGCATGCCGCACGCACCTTCAGTAGGAGCAGGAATCCCATGGGTGGCACACCCTATCTCCAAATGTGATACGTGTACCTTATTCGATCATCATACCAGTGGATTATACAACAAGGATACATGTCACAACGTAACAATTCCTCCAGGTTCTTCGTGTTGCATTCCTGGACTACCATCCTGCAACCTAACTTCAGCTACTCCCATCATGACAGATCTACTCATGCCAAGGATGTTCTATTGGTGCATGGAAAATCATGCTCCAGCATCGACTACACTGGGTGAAATTCCTCGTGAACGTTGCAGCTTTGTGATTGAAAGAAGAACCGAATTCGATGTGTACGTTACTACATCAGATAAGAAAGAGGATAATTAATTAAAAGAGTGTCTCTACGGGAACCCATCCCTAACGAAATTGTTTGCCATAAATCAGTGGTGTATGATTGCTCCACCGACTGGCACTTTGTGGTTATGTGGGACTTCTGTCTACAGCATCCTACCCAGCCAATTCAATGGCAGGTGCACCCTGGTTTATGTCCTACCAGCCATCAGAGAAAATACACACTCCACCTCAAGTTCTCCACATCTACAAAATTCAGCTTCTACCAACAAAGATGGCTGCATTCCAGGACTCACTTGTGTACAAACGTGGTGGTCAAGAACTCTTGGAGCATTAATCCCATCGTATGGTGTCATGCAGGCTCTCGATCAGGTCAGAAGCCTGTCGGATTCAGTACAGAAATTGGCCAATGATACGGTTTTGGCCCTGGGCAACATCATGGACACTCTTGCCTCGCACAAGATGATGATCTTACAGAACAGAGTGGCCTTGGATTACATTCTTGCAACACAAGGGGGAGCCTGTACCATTATCGGTCCTGAATGCTGCACCGGGTTAATGGATCCAACAGAGAACTTGAACAAAATCCAACAAGACATTCTTGGTCTTTCAGCAAAATTACACCAGATGACTGAAGATAATTCTTCATGGATCGGAAACTTGTTAGGTAAACCCTGGCTGTGGATCAAGGAAATAGCAATTCTGCTGTTGTTTCTCCTACTTGCGTACTATCTATGCATCCACAGTATCAAGTGTTTCTTTCAGCAAATGACTCCCGCCTCTCACGAGGAAATGACAGTTCCAACCAGAAGAGATTATTACCCGTAAGAACTTCACGGACCCTAATTGCATGTTTTGTTTCTGTGTCAGCATGCAATTACATATAAGCAACACAGAACATGTACTATGTGCCTGTAACGATTACAAGTTACAAGAATTAACTTTTAAGTGTCTAAATTTGTATTTTGTGAGAGTTATTAGAACTCTCAAAGGGGGAATTGAGGGATTACAAATTTTATTTTAATGTTTAATTTAAATTCACTTCCTGATTAAGAAGTGTCAGGCAAATTCAGGTGCTTTAGATCGCTTCCTGACCATTTGAGCTTGAGACAGCTGGGCCTTTTTGTCTCTATGATAATGGTAAGATCAATGAGTCAGACTACTGAGAGATTCTACCTTTGTTCTGCAAATGGCTTTGTTCTGGCCAGACGCTGATTCATTTAGGTTGATTGAATTAGTGTCTATGCATTTGGTTATGTTGATGAGATTTGATTACGGGAAGTCTGGTAACAAAACCAACATGTGTTTGCTTTGTTTGATGTTTGTCTCCACCTCCAAAAAAGTCCCTCCTCCAATTCTGCCTATAAGATACATGTAAGATTGCTTAAGAGTGAGATTTTCGATGACTACAGATAACAAGACATGTCATAGAATAAAGAAATTCTGCTGACGATCCAATCCGAAGTCTCCTGGTCTTCTCTTCTGAGTTTTCTACACTTCAGAAGAACTACAGTTCACAACAATCTCCATATCAACTTATATGTATCTATATATTTTCTCATACAAGTATACACTATATTAAAGTCAAAGGTATATCTAGCACACTTATCAAGTGTACTCGGGGATTTGTTGTTTAAATTGTATTTCACAAAATGCACTTTGAGAGTGTTGAGTTTTGAAATGTTTAATTCTTTTCAGAATGTATAGAGAAATTATTGCAGTACTAAACTGACTGCCTCTGTGGAAAGACATAACTTCTGTCTTCTCGTGTTTTTCACAGTTTATTCACCGATCCGCAGTGCATAACGCCTGTGTATCCTTTGCTGCTGGCTCAGATATCCCCTAGATCTGAGGCGGGTAACACTATTTATATACACTGTACAACTTATTTGCACATTCTTCTTTCACATCCCTGCTTATATTATTATTATTTATTAAGTCTACAGTATACTGTCCTGCACATTTTATTTTATGCTTCTTTATTTTTTATTATTATTATTATTTATTTTTTCTATATTTATGTAAATTATCTTGTGTAGTGTTACGTATAATTGCACTGTCCATTGAACGGACCTGACTTACATTTCACTGCTGATTATATTCTGTATATTGAGTGTGGGATTAATAAAACCTTGAATCTTGATCTTGAAATGAATAAGCCTATTTATAATTTTACTGGAATAATATTGTATTGGGGTATTTGTACTTTTACTCAAATATTTGATTTGTGGGCCCCAACCTGATTATTATAGTGACTATTTGCGTATAACTGTTCATTAGTAGTTATTTCATAGTTATTTTTCTTGAACCTTAACTATTAGATAATTAATTGTTTTGCGCAGGGCCCCCAGAATTCTAGGATCCGCTCTATCTCCTGGGACATCTCTAAAAATAATATTAATAATAATAAAAAAGTTTACCTGAAATGTTGTTTCTCCAAAGGCTGCTCACCCCTATTTTTTACAATAAATATGCTTTAGTGAGAATGATATATATAGTATATCCATGGGCGTAAATCCCGGGGGGGACGAAGGGGACATGTCCCCCCCCCATCCGAGGGTTGTCCCCCCCAAAAAATAAAAAAAATAAAAAAAATCGCACTCTCTATTGTGAAAAATATATGTATGTATACCTAAAATAATTGTGTAAGTAGAAAAAATAACAAACGCAAAAAAATGCTTTTAGAAACAGTTGAGTTCCCCCTCCCCTTCCTCACAGTGGTTTGGCCCACTGCCTGCTTTCCCAGTTCATCTCACCTACTCCACACACGAGTCAGGTGTGTGGCTGCGGCTCAGTTAATGTTGAACTCCAGTAAGTAGGGTACTTTATTCACTTTAAATAAAGCGATTATCTTTAATGTAGTTGATGCAGCAGACTCATTTATAAATTAGTTGTGGCAAAAATGGTGATTAACGTTACCGATGTAATTTTCCAAGAATCTGCTATATTAGCGATTAAAATATTACTTATCTAGTTAACGTTAGCTTGTTTACAATAGCTTGTTGCATAGTGCACTGTGACTTATGGGGGTTTTCCACTGACTGGTACCAGCTCAGTTCGGTTCAGTTCGGTTCTGCTCTGTTTCGGACCTACAGTTTTCCACTAACATTACAACTGGTTGCTATAGCGACCAAACATTCTGAGAAGCAGCACGAGCAGAGCGCTCTAAGCTGAGGTAAACAACCTGGCATCATTACAATCGTCAGCATGGATGAAATAGAAGGGATTTTATTTCTTATCCTTGGTTTGTGGCTGTTTGAAATGTGCTGATCTGCTTTGTCATTGAACCTGAGAAAAACTTTGAAAATAACCATAATGACGCAGTCTCCGTGCTACAATAATAATGATAGAAGCAAATTCTTTCACTGTGGGGACATATCTTTATAAGTACAATTTGACTGTATTATTTGTGTCCCCTTCAAAAATTGGTCATGAGAAATTTTATATTTATTGTCCCCCCCTACTGTTGAATGAAATTTACGCCCATGAGTATATCATATGTATTGTCATCCTTTAAACAAACTTTGATAGCAAAAGGACTTCAGTCCACACCTAAAGCTCAATTAGAATGCATTTATAGTTTAATTTAATAAATAGTACTCAGATGTATAAGCATATTCTACTAGACTATACCACATATTAAGTATTCTACATACTCTTCACTATAAACACTGGGGTAAGATTACTGGAAACATCATGTGAAAGACAGGAATGTGGAAATTGCCCCATCTTTTCCTCCTCTCTAATTACCAGCCTCCATACTGGCTTGCTTTAGGTGAAAAGGAGATAAATTGGTTTCAACATCCTTTTGGGAAATGAATTAATTTGACTAAAGTGACTTAGTAATTACAGTGACATCAAGGTTAATTGCTAGAGCTGTATTGCCATGGTGGCGTCCTGTCAAAAATCCCCATGCAATCTGTTCTCCAAATGCCAGCTAGGATCATGGTGATGGAGCAGGACGGGTTTGACCAGAACAAAGTTTCCTAGAAACTTGTGCTTTCTGCAAGCCAACAAGTTTAGTTTTGAAGCTTGTTCACAAGAACTGTCACTTGGCCTGTCAACATCTTACAACAAACATGCTTATGAAATTTAATCGGTTTTGGAATTAAATGTAAAAATAACAATTAAATGTACAACTTTTTATGTGGTGAGGTAAGTCAATTTTGGCTGGATGTAAAAATATTCGAACAATTTGAACGTTAAACAAGCAAAAACAAAAACCAACAAACAAAATAAAGAAATCCTCAATGACCAATAAAAACCTGAAGTTTGAGAACACACTGCCTTTTGAGAAGTTTCCGTGTTAGTGTAGTATAATATTGTACATCTCAAATTAACCTGCATCTAGAATGGAAAATATGAACAAAACAAATACTGATTGATCACTTTACATGTGCTTTATTCTTGACTAATGAGTTGTAATACAGACCAGGGGTCTCATTTATAAACGCTGCGTACACACAAAATTAGCATATAATATGCATAATACATTTTCCACGCACATATCTGGATTTATACAAAATAAACTTGCCGTAAATATGTACGGACATCCTAGACCATCCGTACGAACTCTTTGGGAGTGAAAAGTAATGAAGTATACGGTTTTAAAATTGTGTTTTCATTACGATATTGTTACGGGGCGAACAAGACGTGAGACGTGTAGATCCATTTGCAAGCTTTATTCAAAGGCGTGGTTACAAAACAAGCAAGGTTCATTCAGTGGCAAACAGGAACAACACAGGCAAGACAAAAAGTATTCCTAGGGCAAGCGTGGGTCGATGATCGGCGAACAACATCCAACAGGGCAAGGCAAAGGGTTAATCCAGGAAATACGGGCAGGTATCAAAACACGAGAAAACAGGCAAGGCAAGACTATAACAACTTAGAGGGCTCTGAAGAGTAGCTATCGTTAGGATATAAGCTATACAATACTCGGCCGAGAGGAAGAGGATGTCCATGGTTTATGTAGGGTGTGTGATCAGTGCAATCAGCTGTGTGTTCAGTGCAATCAGCTGTGTGTATCGTCAGTGCAATGGATGATGGGAATTGTAGTCTGAGGTGGAGTGCAACAGTTAGTGTAGTGCAAGAGTCCATGTGGTGAGCGAGTGACCTCTGGTGTTGAGTTAAAGGAAGCCCATGAACCGGATTCGGTTGAGCTGGAAGTGCGTTGCTGGGCGCCACCACCACAGAAGGAACTGAAGCGAGCACCGCCGGAGAAATAGGCACTGTTGTGCCTTCTTGGAGATTGACATGGTGTTGGTGGTCCAGGTGAAGTCCTCTGTGATGTGCCCCCAGGAAATTAGTGCTGCTGACTCTCTCCACAGTCGAGCTGTCGATGGTCAGTGGGGGGTGGTCAACAGAGTTTCTTCTGAAGTCCATCACAACCTCCTTTGTCTTCCCCACATTGAGGGACAGGTTGTTAGCACCACACCATTCAGCCAGCTGTGCCACTTCCTCTCTGTAGTGCGTTTCATCATTGTTGCTGATGAGACCTACCACTGATGTGTCATCGGCAAAATTGATGATGTGGTTGAAGCTGAACTTGGCAGTGCAGTCGTGGGTCAGCGGCGAGAAGAGCAGCGGGCTGAGCACACAGCTCTGTGGGGCACCTGTTCTTAGTGTGGTTGTGCTCGAGGCGTCCTTAGCGTTTGCTCATGGGGGAATGGACAGAGCGACAATAACAATGGCCATGAACTCCCGCGAAAGAAAGAACGGTCGATACTTCACAATCCTAAAGTCCACCAGTGATGAAAAGTGTTTTGTCACTGCCACAGCATTGTTACACCATTCTTTGTTGATATACACACACAAGCCGCCCCAGCGAGTCTTACTAGACAGTGATGAATCTCTGTCCACTCGGAAGCAGGAAAGTCCATGAAGCTGAATGGCGAAGTCCAGGATGTTGTCGTTTAGTCATGTTTCAGTGAAAACAAACACATAACAATCCCTTGTCTCATGCTGTGTAGACCGACAGAGTTGCATTAAGTCCAGTTTGTTTTCCAGAGAGCAAAAGTTTGAGAGCATGAGTGATGGAATCGCTGGTCTAGTGGGATTAGCCCTTAGCCTAGCTCGTATACCGCCACGCTTGCCGCGCTTCTGTCCCCTCTCACACCGTCGGCGTCTCCGCTTTGTGCCGGTAGCGTCAGTAGGCGCGGCTGCGGTCACAGGGTTTGGCTTCAGCAGCAGACAGAGGCCTTGAAGCTTCTCAGTAGTCACCGGTGAAAGCTGATGTTTGTACACACTGCCGATTTCCAGGAGGCTCTGGTGATCATAGATGTGTTTCCGAGTGTTTGTCTGATGATTTTGCGATAAAGTCAGACAGTTTGAAGATGAGGAGACGAGACTAACAGACAAAAAACACAGTTTTTGGAGTATCTGGAGTAGCCGCTGCATCCAAACACGTCGCCATCTTGGTAAAAACATCTTGGTAATGAAAGGTTTGACTACAATAGTAATTTCCATGAGTACAAATCTTAATGTTTAAGCATATATTGATATTCTAGAGAATTGTGTGCTTCTAATTTTATAGTAACAGTTTGGACAGGACCATTTTCTATTCTAACATAACAGTGCCTATGTGTATAAGGCAAGGATCAAAGAGAAATGATGATTCAGTCAGTGTGGAAGAAATTGACTGGTCTGTAGAAAGCCATGTTGAACACCGTTGGTGTGACTTTAAATGCAGATCTTGATACAAAAATTAATGGACCAACACCAGCAGATGACATTGCACCCCAAATCATCACAAACTGTGGAAACTTAACACTTAACTCCAAGCAACTTGGGCTATGAGCTTATCCACCCTTCCTCCAGACCCTAGGACCTTGATTTCCAAATGAAATCGAAAACTTGCTCTCATCTGAAAAGAGGACTTTGGACCACTGGGCAACAGTCCAGTTCTTCTTCTCCTTAGCCCAGGTATGAGTCCTCTGATGACAACTGTAGCCAAATTCCTTGACACGTCTGTGTATGATGGCTCTTGATGCCTTGACCCCAGCCTCAGTCCATTCCTTGTGAAGTTCACCCAAATTCTTGAATCGATTTTGCTTGTCAATCCCCATAAGGCTGCGGTTCTCTCGGTTGGTTGAGCATCTTTTTCTTCCACACTTTTTTCCTTCCACTCAACTTTCTGTTAACACACTTGGATAGAGCACTCTGTAAACAGCCAGCTTCTTTGGCAATGAATGTGTGTGGCTTACCCTCCTTGTGAAGGGTGTCAATGATTGTATTTTGGACAACTGTCAGATCAGCAGTCTTCCCCATGATTGTGTAGCCTAGTGAACCAAACTAAGAGACCATTTTGAAGGCTCAGGAAATTGGTGGGTTTTTGTTAAATGTGAGCCAAAATCATCACAATTAACGAGACGCTGCGTCGAACGCTATGGGGAACGCCATCAGTGATATCCAGCTCCAAATGATATGTGTACTCAGTCAAAATTGACGGCAAGAAGTCAGGTGCAGGTGATGTCATGACCAGGAAGCTTAAAAGCACATGAGGTGCAGCCAGCACCAGCTTCTAGGAATGAAGCATAGCTCTAGTAGGATGCCGGAAGTATGTCCCTGCGAGGTCCCTGCAGGGTGACCACACATGACCGCTCCCAAACCGGTCAGGGATGCGTCCGTCGCTAGCGTTACGCGGTGACAAAGAGCTCCCAAAACCGGGCCCTGAGACAAGAACCAAGGTTTCCTCCACATGTCTAAGGCACGTAGACATCACCGCGTGACCTTGAACGTGTGAAGCGGTTTCCCCTCGGGGAGAACCCCTTGGTATTGAGCCACCACTGTAGGGGTCTCATGTGCAGCAGGCCAAAAGGTATCACGTTGGATGCAGCTGCCATCAGACCCAGCAATATTTGAAACTGCTTGAACTGCTCCTGACCGTAGTGAGAATCGACTCGATCCGAGCAGAGGACAAACGTGCCTGCATCGTGGTCAAATCCCACACCTAGATAAGTGGTGCTCTGTAATTGAGAAATCACACTTTTCTTGGCATTTAGTCTTAACCCCAACTCTTTCATATGAGCGAGAACAACATCTCGATGTCGAACCACCATCTGCTCTGAATGAGCTAAAATCAACCAATCGTCGATATAATTGAGTATGCAGATGCCCTGGAGTCGTAGAGAAGTCAGAGCAGCATCCACACACTTTGTGAAAGTTCAGGGTAAGAGTGCTGGCCCAAAGGGAAGAACCCAATATTAATATGCTTTGCCCCCAAAGCACATCTCAGGAACTTCCTGTGATGGAGAAGGAGTATGCGTCTTCTAGATTGCTCGTGACCACCAGTCCTCGGATCTGGTGTGAGACACGTGCTTGAAGAGAGCTTTCTGAGCGGTTCAGTTAATTTAGATCTAAAAAGGACGCAACCCCTTTCCCAGGAACAATGAAGTACGGCTGTAGAACCCGGACTCTTTGTATAGAGGAGGGACCACCTCGATGGCTTCCTTCCTCAGAAGAATGCTCACTTCTTGTTCCATTACCAGAGCCTGCGTGGGAGTGACCCTGCTGAAAGGCGGCGGCAGATCGCCGCGATAGCCTTGTTCTACAGTGTGCATGACCCATCGAGACACATTTGGCAGTAGTTTCCACGCTGCCAAATAGTCTACTGAGGGAACCAGTCTCTCAAGACTGGCCTATGGTGTGATAGAGGTGCTAGCTCGGTGCCCTGAAGTGGAGGACCAGCAGGGGACGGCTGCTCTATCTGCTCTAGAGACCCCTAAAAGGGCGGCTAGCCTCTCAGCTCTGCTACGTTTCCGGTTAGAAGAGACTGAGAGAAATGCTCGCTGGAGACTGCTGCGTCCTGGAACACTGGCAGGGTTAGCAGACTGATCTTCTGAGGGCACTGAGGAGAGAATGGGCACCATGTAATGCGGCGTACCCCGCTCTTCCCCAGAGGGGCCTGCCCTCATAAGTCCTGGGCCATGGCATCAGGACTGCCTCAGAAGCCTCCTATTGGAAATGACGGTCCTCAGACCCGCCTCATCTCTTAGGAAGAATAAAGAACCAGAGTCTGCTCAGGCAGGACCCAATGAGACACGCTTGGCAGGGGCTCCCACACCGCCAGGTGACCTACTAAGGGAACCAGTCTCTCGAGACTGGAACACTGGCAGGGTTAGCAGACCGATCTCCTGAGGGCACTGAGGAGAGACGGGCACCGTGTGATGTGGTGTATACCGCTCTTACCCAGAGGGGCCGTCCCTCAAAAGCTCTGGGCCATTGGTATCAGGACGTTCTAGCCGAAGACTATCCAGTAAAAATGACGGTTTGCAGATCCGTCTTCGGCCCGGGAGTGCCACTCTGACTCCGACACTGACTCTGGCGAGTACGAGATGTGACATTCCTTGAATGAGGAGCTGGAACACGATTGGGGCTGCTCCGCCCAGCAGTCCCTGCTGACCACCTCAACCTCCTCGGAGGAAGAGAGGTAAACATTGTGCTCTCACTCCAGAAAATATCCCTAGAGGCTCCTGTAAACCATATATAATTGTATCTCTTTCTCTACATAATATATATATATTTGAAACTTTTGATAGTCTGATGAAATGCATAATTATTTCTTCAAAATGAAATGCAGTCAAACACCCAGACAAGTAAACATGGTCTGATGTGAAAGATTAATTTAATGAACTGAGAATGACCGCCGTAATGCACGCGTTTCCTCGGCAAAACGCGAGCCAATCGGAATAACAACAATATAAATTTCCTTGGAGAGAAAACTGCTACAAATTAGCACGCTCTCACTTAAGGGGGAAGAACTGCAGTGCAAGCTTCCGCCCCGAGAGGGCGCTAGATCTGAGGAATGCAAGTGGAAAAAGGGCGAGCCCGTCTCAAGCCCGTCCGCCATATCCATGTGCCATCCCCGTGATCTCAATCGCCGCAGTGCCTCAGCAGTAGCGGGACCGGACCGTGAGATCATAGGCATGGACACACTCCTTGGAGCCCGGCGGGAGCGCAATGAATTGCAGCGGGAAAAACATGATCAGCCCCTCCTTTTTTCTCGAGAGAGCTGAGTGTGCGAGCTCCGCTCCCCAGATAAGTTTTTTCTCTATAACTTTATTTTGTTTTATATTCATTCACAATATGCATGTGCAAACATTACGTTTTGAAAAACATACGCAGTGGAAGCCACTCAAAAATGTAGGCAGTCGGCCCCCTCGAGAGCCGACTCTGCATGCTTCACTCCCAATCAGACCACGCACAAACTATGTGTATCCTGCTTGTGATATAACGTGGGCAGGGAGGATCACACAGTCTATAACGTGATCTACTTCGACATGCTGGAGCTTTCAGATGCTTGTGTAAATTGACAAAAAACAGTAAATAGGACTCACAGAACATATATGTGACTGACACACAGAGAGCTTTACTGAATGACAAAAAGCTGGCGCCGGCTGCACCTCACGTGCTTTTAAGCTTCCTGGTCATGACGTCACCCGCACCCGACGTCTTGCCGACAATTTGACTGATTACACAAATGATTCAGAGCTGGATATCCCCACAGCGTTGGACGAAGCTCGAGTTCCCGAAGGGGAACTTTTTATTTTGAACTTGTGAATATTTTGGGGGGGGGGGGGGGGGGGGGGTTTGTTTACTTGTTTGTTTTGTACGCAGAGGCCCTGTTCTTTCTTTTTGCATGTTAAGACAAAATACAACAAAATATTCTTTGAGCCATTCATTTTTTTGTGAAATTCTCTTTAAAAAAAAACTAAATCCAAAATTAATTTTAATTGTTCCTCTCCCCAATAAGCCGTTTATGGGCTTAGGACTTAGAAAGAAAAAAAAGAAGACATTTAGACAAGAAAATATCAGCAGACATGACATTTCTGATCAGTGAGCAATCATTGTAGTAAGTGTTCGAATACAGCCTGGGCAGTCTGAAGCTGAAGTGAGGTGAACAGGAGGTAAAGGATGTCCATGGGTGTCCCAGTAGGCCACATTACATATCTAGGAGCATGCACAGACTGCAAGAAAAGGTCATTCTTCAACCAGGAGTGATTAATAAGACATGCAGCCAAGCATCACCAGCTTTCTCAATACCCTGACTTGAACAGATATCCCCTCCCTGAGAGAACCACAAAGGAGAGGAGACTAAATGATCAAATAATAATCTGCTGGACACTATTGAGGGTTAGTATGATTGGTCCATATTTAAAAAGTGCATAGTACAACTTAAAATTCTGAATCATATCAATGTCTGTTATACATTCCCTTTGTACTTACAACATTACTATGTACTTAGTAGTTTGTTATTATGCAGTTTGTTGTTATTACTTTAGTAAGTACACGTAACATGTGAATATATTACGTTAAAATTAAGTGAAATAAATAGGAGTAAAAATGCAAGTATGGTACTTTATGGCAGTGGTTCACAAACTGGGGTCTGCGGCCCCCTGGGGGGGCACTGGATGGCACTAGGGGGCCGCAAACAAATTCTAGAATATGAAATTATTTTAACAAGTATTTTACCTGTATGTAAGTCAGGATTTTCCTATCTGAACTATGATGTATTTAAAAAATAGAAATATAAAAAAATATATATATTAATTATATGCAGCACACTACGCTGAAACTTCACCAAACCATTGACGTACTAGTGAACACAATGACATGAACACGCTGATAAATGCTAAGAATAATTCAAATGTACACGTTTTTAGATAGAGGACGCAGTGTCTCAGCTCAGAAGGTAAATACACAAGAGCCCAGCATGATAAAACGAAACTGTGTACATTTGACAAATCGTACATAGACCATGGCTTTATTGAATATAGTGACGGCAGACCACAGTGCACACTGTGCTTGAAGATTTTATCCGTTGACGCACTAAAACCATATAAACTCAACTGACATGTCACAACAATTCATCCGGGGCATGCAAATCAAAGTAAGGATAATTTATTCAGAGAAATCAAAAGAAGAATATGTCAAGCAAAAAGTACGAATGACTAACATCACAACAGTACATGAGAAAGCACAGCAAGCATTGCATCTTGCAGCCCTGCGAATAGCCAAATGTAAAAAGCCTTACTCGATCTGGAAGGAATTAATACTTCCAGCAGCAGTGGATATGTTCTGAGCAAAATCTGCATTGCATGATTTATTTTATATTGTAAAACTTGTATAATATTGTATGTCTTCAATATTGAAAAACTTTTCATTTTTTAAGTAGAGCAGACATTTTTTAATGTTTCTTGCAGAAAAACAGATAGCTGAAAAAAGCAGATTGCTGTTCAAATTGCAAACCAAACTTGAGCCACTGTCATTTACTCAGTTCAAATGTAAGAAGTTTAATGCACTTTTTTTCTAATCAAATGTAAATGAACTTTTCAGTATTGATCTTCTACTATGGACATCATAAATCACTGTTCAGTATTCAATACTTTAGTTGCACTTTTCAGACTCAAAACTCTTTTTTAACAATTTGATATATTTTATGAAATGTAGAATTTAACAAATTTGTATATTCAACATCAGAGACATAAGGCTACCAACATAATTGTTGTTCCAGCATTTTACAAATTCATTTGTTTTTGGTACAATCTAAAAGTAAAATTGTAAGTTTGAGGATGTTTTCATCATAAGTTTTTTTTTTGGGGGGGGGGCACAAAAGGATTCACCCTATCTAAACCCTACCTAGTATCTAAAGCTTAAAAGCTTGTTATTTTTTAAATACAGTAAATACATCAAAAGTAACAGTTTTGGGTAAAATGTATTAACTGCGCTGTAGCCCCCTCACAAGGCTTCACAATCATTAGAAGGCTGATGTATGGTTTTTTTTATTTTTTTTGGCAAGAAATTTGGTCCCACTTTATATTAGGTTGCCTTTATATAATGTGGGCCAGATATGTTAGTTTATTAAAATCTAGAATATCAACATTTGAATTTAAATAGGTATTTCTTCCAAGTGTATTTATTTCTTTCATATAATATTTTAAAGATTGGTAATGTACAAGAACATATCATGACTGCATCATACTCAATGCTATTTGTTGAGAAACCATCCCTTCATCCCTACTTTCAACCAGTGGGATGGATGTTCAACTGAGTTAATAATTGGGCTGCCCAAGGTTTTCTACTAGTTTTGTTGATGGCAGCACTTTAAAGAACAGATATGCCATTCCCGTATCAAATAATGGTAAACATTTCGACTGCTTGCAAATTAGTTTTTATATAACTAGCTTGTGGGTTTATATAAACAGTCTCTTACTGTAAATATAGTAACTGCTTGGTTTATATTGGCAGAACCTCTTACATCTGGCATGCCTGAGGCATGGCTTAAATGAGCTTTAACCTAGGCCTCTCTCCATATCATCATCTATTTCCCCTCTCCTTCATCTCTCACACAACCCCTGCCTAGCTTCTCTACCCTAGCTTGCTTATTTTCTGCTCTGGCTAGTGCCATGGCTTGCTTTGTATCAATAATCTCTGACACTGTGTGCTATTAGATACACCACATCTGCCTAGCATACCTGATTACTGATGATAGATGTTTAACCTCTGCATTCTACATAAATCGTCTCAACTAGAACATCATATAGCCCTTTATTTATTTTTTTGCATACAAAAAGTATTCTTGTGAATTTGTAAAGTTGCGGTTGAACCACTGATGGCAGATGGACTATTTTGATGATGTCTTTCATACTTTTCTGAGCCTTGGCAGTCAATAGGACAGTCGCAAACCTCCTGGTTCTCATCCAAAATATCTTAAATTGTGTTCCGAAGACGAACGAATATATTACAGGCTTGTAACAACATGGGGGTAAGTGATTAATGATAACATTTTCATTTTGGGGTGGAGTACCCCTTTAAATGAGGAACGCAAAGCCTTGGAGAGATTTTTTTTTAAAGGATTAGTTCACTTTCAAATAAAATGTTCTGATAATTTACTCACCCCCATATCATCCAAGATTTTTATGTATTTCTTTCTTCAGTCGAAAAGAAATTAAGGTTTTTGATTAAAACATTCCAGGATTTGTATTCAAATATAAATAAATATAAATATATTTATTATATAAATACATTTTAATTTGAAAGTGAACAAATCATTTAAGTGTCCAAACTCCTCTTAAAACTAATCTTAGATTTGTTTGTATTTTTGTTTTTACCATTGAGAAAGAACATCTCAGGTTACGACTGTAACTATGGTTTCCTGACAAGGGAACGAGACCAAAGACGGCGCTATTGGAATCCTGATGTGACCTGTGATGGCATACCGCAGAAGATTAAAAGATGGAACAAAGCAGCATTAGCTTCTGATTGGCTAAAACAAGCTGCTCACAGGTATGCAGGACATATGGCAAGCCGATGCAGTGTCTCGTTCCCTTTTTCTGGGAGCAATGGTTAGTTATAATCTGAGACGTTCCCTTTCAAGTAATTTGGCACCGTATCCAATGGTGATGCTATGGGGAATGAAAAACCCACTGCTCCATACTGATAAATGCCTGTCCTAGTGTGAATCACTCTGAGCACAACTTAGGATGATGGTACTTGTCGTCCTGGTGTAGAGACCAAATCCAGGCTATAAAACCCAACAAATGAGTGAGGGGAAAACCAGCCCACAGCATTCCTGAAGGGAAACCCCAGACAGTTGATGCTGCCATACTACTGGGCCCTCACAGCTAGTGAGGGATGCGTTTGAAGGCTGTAGAGCTGTAAAACAATCACAGCTGTAAAAAAGATTCTAAAGCAGAATATTTTAGGGGTAAAAGAGAACAAAACCAAAATAATTTTGGTTGGTTCAAAGTCATATGTGCCCATATGTCCCCACTGTGCCCTTCATTTTGGTCATCTCTCTTCCTACTTTACACCCTGTGGTAAAAATCTTGGTGTTATTTTTTATTTTAACATGGGTTTTGAGAAACAAATTAGTGCAGTGGTCAAATCAAGTTTATCAAAAATCAAATATTTACTCTCTGTAAAAAAGTTCAAACAGATTATTCACTTGTTTGTTCTAACTCGTTTAGATTACTGTAACTCATTATACTATGGGATAAGTCAGTCTTCTATAATGCATTTACAGATGGTCCAAAATGCTGCTGCAAGATTGATTACAGGCAGACGAAGTTTCGACCACATCTCACCCATTCTTATTGCCCTAAACTGGTTACCAGTCAAATATAGAATTATTTTTAACATTTTAACTTTTGTTTTCAAATCTCTGCAAAATCAAGCCCCGTCATAACTCTCCGAGGCAATATCTACTTATAAACCAAATAGGTCTCTAAGATCCAATAATCTTGGTCTCCTTTCTGTTCCTAGATCTAGGTTCCATTGCAGAGGTGATCGAGCCTTCGCTGTGGCTGGTCCTAGTCTATGGAACAAATGACCAGCTTCAATTAGAGCTGCGCCCTCTTTGCCTGTATTTAAATGCCGGCTTAAAAAGCATCTTCTGTCAATAGCTTTTATCTAGCCATGTCAATTGTATTGTTCTGCTGTGTTTTGATGTTTTGTATTTGTATTTGTTTTATTTGCGTTGTATTGTACAGCACTTTGGATCAACCGGTAGTTGTGTGAAAGTGCTTTATAAATAAAGAAAAAGAAAGAAAGCTGTAAAAATATCAATTTACATATTGTCTGCTTGAAAGCTGGGGAGCATCTCTAGATTTTCCAAGTCAAGTCACATTTATTTATATAGTGCTTTATACAAAACAAATTGTGGTCAAGTCAATTTCCATGTCAACTGGGTGTGTTTACATGCACTGATTTTCATCAATGCAAATTAATTCTTTATTGGGAGCAGCCTAAAGAGTACATATGAAGTAGACTTGCTCACTCAGTCAAAAACAAGGGGTCGAGGGTCTGTCCATATAAACTTGAAGTCGAATGGCTTCAAAATGGTAGTGGGGAATCCCCCAAAGGGAAGTGATTTCAGAAATTTGAAAGTGTTTGTCTAAAAGTAAACTGAAACGCAACCCAAGTTTATAAAATATTCTAAAAGTGTGTGGAGAAGCCCAGCCTGCTGTTACACAAATATCCTCCAAGAACATTCCTCTAAGCAAATCTTCGGAAGAAGCCACACTATGGGATCAAATACCCACCAAATGTATTGCATTCGTCACTCACTGTTTTCTCCAGAGCTGCTCTATAGATGAATAAAATAATTTAATGATTGATGGATTTTGCACAGTTACTTAACTGAATAAACAATGAGCTGATTTCAACTGAATAATGACTGTTTACTGTTGTCTTTTTATAGCTGTTGTACAAAATAATTTCATTTTGTTTGCATCATTAAATCAGTTTTTTTTGTTTGTTTATCACTGTTGATAGATACCCCCCCCCCTCCCAACAGGCGCGTCCTGCGCCGTATAACATCCAATGGGGAGGGCGGTGCCCTTTCCGGGACCAATGGTGGAGCAGATAGTTCTGGTGGCCATGGGGGATCTGGGGACTTAGGCGGCCATGGCGGATCCGGGGGACTCGAGCGGCCATGGCAGATCATGCGATTCGGGTGACCATGGTGGATCAGGCAATTCGGGTGGCCATGGCAGATCAGGTGATTCCGTGGGCCATGGTGGGTAGCCCCCCCCAAAAAATCTTCTTGGGGAAGTCCACAATCTCTGGGGGGCGTTTCGGAGTGGAGCTGGAGTGGATTCGGCGAGCTCCTGGAACGGAGCGGTGTCTGGAGTGGATTCGGCGAGCTCCAGGAAGGGAGCGGGCTCTGGAGTGGACTCTGCGAGCTCCTGGAACGGAGCGGGCCTTGGAGTGGACTCGGCAAGCTCCTGGAACGGAGCGGGCTTCTGGGGGCGCTCCGGAAGCGCTGCAACTTGGACAGTTGGCTCTGGAGATGCGGGCACTGGGAGATGCTGACGAGGAGCAGGCACTGGAGGGCGCTGGCGAGGAGCCGGCACTGGAGGGCGCTGGCGAGGAGCCGGCACTGGAGGGTGCTGAGGAGGAGCTGGCACTGGCGGTCGCTGGCGAGGAGCGGCCACAAGGGGGCGCTGGTGAGGAGCCGGCACTGGCGGGCCTTGGTGAGGAGTGGCCACAAGGGGGCGCTGGCGAGGAGCCGGCAGTGGCTCTCAACTCTCAACTTTTTTTCCAACTCATTTTTTTTCCAACTCAACATTTTTTATGAGATATGCTATGGGATATGCTATTAATTTTAAAGCATTGTTACTGTATTTCAGACAATATCTCATTTGTATCTACTTCACCCAAGGTATTGTCTTCTATGGTACACAGATTTTTTTATTTATTTTTTAAGATAAGTTAAAAGTTATAGAGGCAACACCAACATCAAATGAATGGCTTCTTACTCCCAAACAGGTCTGGTTTGTCAGGGAACAAGCAGAAATCTGATAACATGACAATGTGCAAACTCATCAAGAGGACAGATCGACTTATCTACACCTATAGATAGCTCATTTATCACACTTTGGCATATGATAGGGCCACAACCCTATCATATGAGCCTCTGTGGCTCCACACCAAAGTGAGGATCTTTCTCAAAATGACATCTCACTAAATAGCCACTCCTATACTAAGCCTGTATTTTAATTTTGTATTTATTCATTTCTCTGAAGTTTGCATGTGGCTAAGAAATGTTTAGATTGTTTTCTTTTGTTTTTAAAGCATGAATACATTTTAATAACAAAACTGTCTTGTAATGAAATGAGAAATGAATAAAGGTACAGAAATTTGTAACTTAAAAAGTTATTATTCGTTTATAATATTTATCAAACCAACATGGTGTGGTTTCATTCCAGGCTGCAACACAAGTCAGATTGTGGATTTGCATCTTTCAGAACATCAAACCAGTTCCCTCCGCTTAAAGATTGAATCACATGGTAAAGGAGTCAGAGCTGACCAAATGGTCTGTGAAGAGGACTCATAAGTTATCATTGTCTTTGTTGGGGATTTGTGCCGTTGGCCATCAAATTGATGGGGTCTTCACAGGGGATCTGTCTCTAGGGCTCATCTAATTGTCAAAGTCTCCAGGTGACTAGAGTGACCATCTAATCTAGATACAGACTGGATCCAGGTGGCTATGATAACCTTGGAATAAGAAACATACTAATGTTACGATAGAAGGCATTCTTCTTAAAATGTAATTGTGATAAAATTTATTTGGGTATTATGGGAAGTGTTCCCGGTTCCGGTTGACCTAATTAACGCAGGCTAACAATCCTTTAACAGATTTGAATTATAGAAATATGATAGTGTGTTTGTGAGGTTAAATAGATTTGTCTTTAATCTAGATTTAAACTGACAGAGTGTGCCTGTTTTGCCTGTCTTTTGTTGCCATTGTCTTTAAGCCCACCCTGGGTGGTTTTATTGTTTTTTGCCTGAAAACCTTGTTTTCTCCTACGAGGTAGTTTTTGTTGTTTTTGTTATTTTTGTTTTGTCCTTTACATTTTATTCCCCACACCCTGACAACTTGCATTTTCATTTTATTTCACTGTAATTAAATCAATAACTTACAGTTTTTCTCAAACAATTTGACTACTTACAGCCATCCAAATACAAAGTTCCCTATCTATAGGGGATATAGGGGATTTACCTGGAAGCCCCAATCATCTCTTACTTTAAGAGTATGGATTTTGCATACCTGAGCCACTCCCCGTGCATACGGGTATAAAAGGGCGACAGGTGCATCCACTCATTAGATTTTTGCTTCGGAGCTGAGTGGATGAGAAGTGTGCTGATCTCCACAAGCCTTTCATCTTTATGTAACCTAGAAGTTATCTTAACCAAACAGTTCAACTTTACTGCAAAATGAAGCACTGCAATTTTTTTCCAGTAATACGCTTATTAAAAGTTAATGTTAATATCAAACCAATAGGTGTGTTCTCTTTTGATTATAAAACATATTCAGTGGTAGATGCACAAAGAAGCTAATGAAAATCGTCTCAGGTTACGTATCTAACCATGGTTCCCCGAGTGGGGAACGAGACACTGCGTCCCCTAGGGGTCGCTATGGGGAACGCCGTCAGCGTGACCCGTGTATGAAGTATACATATATAAAACACCACCTGTTGGCCGGCGACAGCCTATGACGTCAATACCGGCGCGACCACAATATAAGGGGCGCCGGGAGAATACATCATCCACTTCTTCGTCTGAAGCTTGCGTCCGAAGCATGGCACACAGCCTAGGGGACGCAGTGTCTCGTTCCCCACTCGGGGAACCATGGTTACATACGTAACCTGAGACATTCCCCTTCATGGGAACTTCGAACTTCGTCCCCTAGGGGTCGCTATGGGGAACATCATACACACGCCACCATGCTGAGGGGAGTGCAAGCCAATTTCGCGCAAAAGGCGAGCACTAAGCCAACTCTACCAGGCTAAGGGAGTTGCCCCTGGGACGGTTGATGGCTGTCTGTGACATTATCCGGGTCATTATACGAAAACGTGCCATTTTGTGTCCCTCAGAAAAAAAAAGCTCTGTAAATCTTAATAAACCATAAAACAAATAAAATATTTTATAATTTAGTTTCCATAATATGTCTCATAATATAAGAATAAATTAATTTCTGTTTATTTTGTTTTTAAAGGATTTTAATCACATTTTTGTGCAAAGCATCTTGCAGAAATGTTGAAAATGGCCTGTCCCTCAGTATGATTTTTCTACTTCTACTTGCTATCGAGGCCAAAAAAGTCAAACTATCATAAAAAACATATACTTGTATAAAGCCTTAAGTGTCAGTTCATTAGTCATGAATGGATTTTATTCTTAACGTGTCAAATTTTGAAAAAAAAAACACAATTTAGTCGGGTCCCTAGGTTCTCGTCAACCCTGTTACTTTTTATGAAACACCTCTTTAAAGAAAATGGACTGTTCCAAAAGTTGCATCAGTTCTAGGAAGTGACATCATCTGCTTTTCATGAAGTTGATGGTAGAAGACAAGTGTTCTCTTCTTTTAATTAATTTTCTTTGAGTTTATGTAATGTCTGAAAGACAGGGACACGCTCATTGTGGCAGCCCTGTTACCAGAAAAGCATATGTTAAAAAGTTATTTGTACATATTTAAAAATGTACATATATAATAAAATTTAAGCCTCTCATTAAGGCACATAATGTGGTGTCATTACCTATACCTCATGGCTAGTAATGCCCGCCAATAAAAAAATTCGTCAACCCTGTTACCATTCCAGGGTAACAGGGTTGACGAAAGTATGCTTTTGTGTGTCTTACCCATGTTGTATACCCAAGAAGGGTTAAATCAAGGGCAACTCACCCCTGAGCCAACCCTTCTTGGATAACTATGACCTGGATGACTGAGAATTTCCACAGACGTACTTTTCTTACTAATAGTATTTACATAATATACATGTTTTTACAGTTTTCATCCCTAAAAATCATGTTTTTTATTTATTCTACTGATAGGTAGGCTAAAATGTGTTGAGGTTACTGATCTATACTGATACACACAAGTGCATTGGGTTTTATAAATGTGCTTTATAAACCAAAAGTCATTATTATTTTTATTATGAGAAGTCAATAAATTAGCAAGGTTGCTGTTAAAGTGTTTTATGTATTTTGATTTGATTTTGTTAGGATGCCTCTTTCTGCAGCTGAGAAACAGCGCAGATACAGACAACGTAGAGATGCTGATCCTGAGAGACGAGAAGCATATAGGAAAAGAGAGGGCAAAATGGAGAAAGGACAGAGACACAGGGAAAAAGCGGTCAGTTAGTGAACTAAATGACAGAGAAAGGAGAGCCAAGCGGCGGAACTGGAGAGCAGCACAAGTGAAAAGCAGAACAGCCAAAGCAGCAAGTACAGCAATCAAAGATCAGTGCATGACGCCACCTCTAAGTCCAGAACCAGGTGTAGAGCCAGCACCAGGGCCCTCAAGGTTAGGGTTAGAGTAAATAGAAGTTATGGCTTTTGTTCAATTAATATTGAACAATATTAAATTTGTATTAAATTTAAATTAATTTGTTTCAATTTTGTAAATTTCGATTTAAGGTGTGTGTGTGTGTGTGTATGTGTGTGCTACACCAAGTGGTCACCAACAGAAAAGGCCACTTGATCTCCAGGGACGTCAGCTGTCTGTGTGCTACACTGAATAACCTGTCCTGCACATGTTTCAACACTCACCACTTCACCTTCCCTCCACTGTCAGCTACCTCAAGCACACAAGTCAGACCTCAACCAATCCAGTCAGAGGAGCACCTGACAGAAGAACTTCAGGGACCCCAGGAGATCGACTGGAATGACGACCAGATTATCGGAAAATGGTGTGTCCTGACATATGACAAGGATATCTACCCAGGAATCATCGTGGCAAAGGATGAAGGATATGCCCAAGTGAAGTGCATGCACTGTGTTGGCCCAAATAGATATTTCTGGCCAGCCCGTGAGGACAGCATCTGGTACATACTTGATGACATTTTAAGAATGATTCATTCTCCTCTTAATGTGACAGCACGGCACGTAGAAATACGGAAAGACATCTGGTCAAAACTTGTTGGGTAGGTAGACAGGAATGTTACATTAAGTGATCATTAGTGATCATTGACTTTTGTTTATTCTTTTAAGGCCAAACATGTTCAAAAGTTAGCTTTTCCTTTACCGAGTCCTTTTGCTCCGGTCCTAAGTGCCAGTACTTAAAACGTTGTTGTGGACGTAGTTGAGGACTAACGACTGTCTGCTGGGCGGGAATGGTTAACAAAAGAAATCGCTGCATCACCATTCACCTTCAGGATAGAAGCAGGAAATGGCCTCTCTGAAATGTCGATATGTGTCTAATCTTTAAACCCAATTTCTCTAGACATAAGATTTTTCACCAGTTTACTTCCTCCATGTTACAACACACTCACCAAATGTCTACATAATTATTATATGATCTTTTTTTAATTTGTTATACTTTTTTATAGTGGCCTTTAGTAAGTGATTGCTATTGGTTTTTGCTTATTCTGTTAAGGCCAAACATGTTCAATTGGTCATTTAATTGTGATGTAATGTTTATGTTTTAATAAAACAATTGGTTTACATTTACAATGATGAATCATCATCATTTTTCATAATTTTTATGCTAAAATATCTCAATAGAGCTGTCTCCAAAAAATGCTGATTAGAATTTTTGAATTAAAGGTTTATGAATGTCCAATTAAGACTCCATTACACCCATAACTGTAACTCAAACAAGCATAACTGTTGTCAACCCTGTTACTGATGTGTCAACCCTGTTACTTGTATAATATTCTAATATAAAAAAAAAAAAATGTAATCAACTAATTGTAAATGTTTAGTAAGAGAGGCTAATAATCCACTCAAAGTTGAATTGAGGTGTTTTATTTTTGTTTCCATACATTTTTCTTAAAACAGAAGATGTCATTTGGAAGAGTGTCATTTGGAAATGAACATCCACTAAAAAAAATAAAACTTTCAATATTCTCAATTCACAAACGTAACAAGGGGGGGTTTATCTTTCACAGTATATTAGATTTGTTCTATATATGTATTTAAAACCTTTTCAAAAAGTAATTAATATGTCGGTAACAGGGTTGACCAAACACACACATTTACGGTGGTTATATGAATAAAAAAAATAAAATAAGATAGCCTGAGATGGCACGGCACATTTTCCTGAGAGGTAAGGATCTGCTTCATCCAAAAAGGGGCTTAAAGATTTTCAAAACAGTACTTTGAAAATCAATCATTAAAAGTGGGAAATGGCACGTTTTCGTATAATGACCCATCCCCTTCGGCCAAAAACCCGAGCTGCATACCCTAAAACTCTTACCTGCTAGGTGCCGGGACTACCGGACCCAGGGTAGAGCTCAAAGGCTTGGAATCAGAAAAAGATTCCTTTAAGGTGATATGGCCAAGAACCTAGTGGTAGTAACTAGGTCCTGGCCGGTCACCCAGGGGCTACCGCTTGCTCTGCACAAGCTTGCTGAGGGAACTGTCTCAACAGACCCTTTGGTAGCGTTACACTTTTGTTTTTTTCAAAATATTGGGTCAAAAGGAGTGGGGCCCAAGGCACAAACCGGGGCTTGACCAGCTCAAATAAGGGCACGAAGCTACAGCGCGTAACCCTACCATACAGGCTTTTAGAAAGAACGCAGAACACTTGATGTGCGAACTTACCACTGGGTGGATTTTAGAAAAGTGCCCAAAGTCTAGCGTGTGCACTTACCATAACATGGATTTTAGAAAGAACGCAGAAAACTTGATGTGCGATTTTACCACTGAGTGGATTTTAGAAAGTGCCCAGAGTTTTAGCATGTACACTTATATATATATATATATATATATATATTGGTAACGTTCTATGGCTCTGGAGCGGAGAACTACTCATTCCTTAGAGTGAGAGGGAACTCAGACGCTCAGAAGGGAGCGGCATGCTCATAGATGACCCTCTATGGTGAGGGGAGCAATGCTAGCTCGATCAACAACGAGAGCGACCTATCACAGAGCTCTGGAGAGCGGAGAACTCATTCCTCAGAGTGAGAGGGAACTCAGACGCCCAGAAGGGAGCGGCATGCTCATAGGTGACCCTCTATGGTAAGGGGAGCAATGCTAGCTCGACCAACAAGGAGAGCGACCTATCACAGAGCTCTGGGGAGCAGAGAACTCATTCCTCAGAAAGAGAGGGAAACTCAGACGCTCAGAAAGGAGCGGCATGCTCATAGATGACCCTCTAGGTGAGGGGAGCAATGCTAGCTCTACCGACAGCGAGCTCTGGAGAGCGGAGAACTCATTCCTCAGAGTGAGAGGGAACTCAGATGCCCAGAAGGGAGTGGCATGCTCATAGATGACCCTCTAGGTAAGGGGAGCAAGGCTAGCTCTACCAACAACAAGCTCTGGAGAGAGGAGAACTCATTCCTCAGAATGAGAGGGAACTCAGACGCTCAGAAGGGAGCGGCATGCTCATAGGTGACCCTCTATGGTGAGGGGAGCAGTGCTAGCTTTACCAATAAGGAGCTCTGGAGAGCAGAAAACTCATTCCTCAGAATGAGAGGGAACTCAGAAGCCCAGAAGGGAGCGGCATGGTCATAGGTGACCCTCTAGGTGAGGGGTGCAATGCTAGCTCTACCGACAGCGAGCTCTGGAGAGCGGAGAACTCATTCCTCAGAGTGAGAGGGAACTCAGACGCCCAGAAGGGAGCGGCATGTTCATAGGTGACCCTCTAGGTGAGAGGAGCAATGCTAGCTCTACCAAAAACAAGCTCTGGAGAGAGGAGAACTCATTCCTCAGAATGAGAGGGAACTCAGATGCCCGGAAGGGAGCGGCATGCTCATAGGTGACCTTCTAAGGTGAGGGGAGCAGTGCTAGGTCTACCAATAAGGAGCTCTGGAGAGTGGAGAACTTATGCCTCAGAATGAGAGGGAACTCAGACGCTCAGAAGGGAGCGGCATGCTCATAGGTGACCCTCTATGGTGAGGGGAGCAGTGCTAGCTCTACCAATAAGGAGCTCTGGAGAGCGGAGAACTCATTCCTCAGAATGAGAGGGAACTCAGACGCTCAGAAGGGAGCGGCATGCTCATAGGAGACCCTCTAGGTGAGGGGAGCAATGCTAGCTCTACCGACAACGAGCTCTGGAGAGCGGAGAACTCATTCCTCAGAATGAGAGGGAACTCAGACGCTCCGAAGGGAGCGGCATGCTCATAGGAGACCCTCTAGGTGAGGGGAGTAGTGCTAGCTCTACCAATAAAGAGCTCTGGAGAGCAGAGAACTCATTCCTCAGAATGAGAGGGAACTCAGAAGCCCAGAAGGGAGCGGCATGGTCATAGGTGACCCTCTAGGTGAGGGGTGCAATGCTAGCTCTACCGACAGCGAGCTCTGGAGAGCGGAGAACTCATTCCTCAGAGTGAGAGGGAACTCAGACGCCCAGAAGGGAGCGGCATGCTCATAGGTGACCCTCTATGGTAAGGGGAGCAATGCTAGCTCGACCAACAAGGAGAGCGACCTATCACAGAGCTCTGGGGAGCAGAGAACTCATTCCTCAGAAAGAGAGGGAAACTCAGACGCTCAGAAGGGAGCGGCATGCTCATAGATGACCCTCTAGGTGAGGGGAGCAATGCTAGCTCTACCGACAGCGAGCTCTAGAGAGCGGAGAACTCATTCCTCAGAGTGAGAGGGAACTCAGATGCCCAGAAGGGAGTGGCATGCTCATAGATGACCCTCTAGGTAAGGGGAGCAAGGCTAGCTCTACCAACAACAAGCTCTGGAGAGAGGAGAACTCATTCCTCAGAATGAGAGGGAACTCAGACGCTCAGAAGGGAGCGGCATGCTCATAGGTGACCCTCTATGGTGAGGGGAGCAGTGCTAGCTTTACCAATAAGGAGCTCTGGAGAGCAGAAAACTCATTCCTCAGAATGAGAGGGAACTCAGAAGCCCAGAAGGGAGCGGCATGGTCATAGGTGACCCTCTAGGTGAGGGGTGCAATGCTAGCTCTACCGACAGCGAGCTCTGGAGAGCGGAGAACTCATTCCTCAGAGTGAGAGGGAACTCAGACGCCCAGAAGGGAGCGGCATGCTCATAGGTGACCCTCTACGGTAAGGGGAGCAATGCTAGCTCGACCAACAAGGAGAGCGACCTATCACAGAGCTCTGGGGAGCAGAGAACTCATTCCTCAGAAAGAGAGGGAAACTCAGACGCTCAGAAGGGAGCGGCTTGCTCATAGATGACCCTCTAGGTGAGGGGAGCAATGCTAGCTCTACCGACAGCGAGCTCTGGAGAGCGGAGAACTCATTCCTCAGAGTGAGAGGGAACTCAGACGCCCAGAAGGGAGTGGCATGCTCATAGGTGACCCTCTAGGTGAGGGGAGCAAGGCTAGCTCTACCAACAACAAGCTCTGGAGAGAGGAGAACTCATTCCTCAGAATGAGAGGGAACTCAGATGCCTGGAAGGGAGCGGCATGCTCATAGGTGACCCTCTAAGGTGAGGGGAGCAGTGCTAGCTCTACCAATAAGGAGCTCTGGAGAGTGGAGAACTTATTCCTCAGAATGAGAGGGAACTCAGACGCTCAGAAGGGAGCGGCATGCTCATAGGTGACCCTCTATGGTGAGGGGAGCAGTGCTAGCTTGACCAACAAGGAGAGTGACCTATCACAGAGCTCTGGGGAGCGGAGAACTCATTTCTCAGAATGAGAGGGAACTCAGACGTTCAGAAGGGAGCGGCATGCTCATAGGTGACCCTCTAAGGTGAGGGGAGCAGTGCTAGCCCGGCCATCAACGAGCTCTGGAGAGCGGAGAACTCATTCCTCAGAATGAGAGGGCACTCACACGCTCAGAAGGGAGCGGCATGCTCATAGGTGACCCTCTTTGGTGAGGGGAGCAATGCTAGCTCGACCAACAAGGAGCGCTCCTATCCTGGATCTAGTATCGATGAGTGAGGTAATCACTACGATAGCCGTTTTTTCCTTTAGAAATGGATCGTACTCATCCATTGGTTCCTGCGCATGAGATTAGTCCCGGAGCAGAAAGTTTCCACCTAACCTCGGTCAGGTGGAGTTTATGGTGGTTGCAGGGGAATTAGAGAGGAATAAGAGGGCAGATTCCCCCCTAAGGGAAAGGAGTAGATGTCTTACTCTGGTCCGGACGAAAATGTCATTTAGGACGCCTCGTCTGGAACACCTCCTTCAGGTTTTGCCTCTCTCTGACCCGCGCCTCTCTCTAGCCCTACGGGGGAGGGGGAAGGGAGAGGGAGGCGGGGGAGGGGCATGAGTCGCAAGACTAGCCTTCTGAGCCCATCTCTGATCCCCAGACCGAGATGGGCTAGGACCCCTGGTTGATTGGGCTCAGACCTGGACTTTATAGAAAGCCTTATCCAGGTCTTTCAGCAGGTCAATCTAGTACGCCTGAAGCACCACCATAGTGTGCAACGAAGCGACGGTCTGACCTGCTGCTGCATATGCCCTGCCATTTAAGCAAGATTCAGGGGCTTAGATGGCAAGGAGGGAGCCTTAAGAGAGGATGTCTCGCCCACAGAGAGATAGCTGGCTATCGTCTCTTGCACAGGGGGCATCCCCTCATAGCCATTTTCACGCATCCCCTCAGTGTCAGCATAACTAGTATGCTGAAAACTATGAATACGTGAAAAAAATGCTTTTTCTACTCCTTCTCAACCCCCACATGGAGATTTAGGAAGAAAGAAAGGCTCGCTCGAGCTGGGGGTTTATGGCCAGAAAGATTATTTTATGGTCCATAACCTCCAATAACTCGTCATATGCAGTGCAGGAGGATTGAGAGGGTTCAGTCTCAACTTCCTCACCCTCAAACTTCTCCTGCTCTTCCTTGGTATAACCCAGCAGAGCACTAGCTGCTGAATCTGATGATGTCAGAAAGATCGCATCGTCACAATCCAGCAGCTCACTTTCGTTCTCGGCCGATGCGTGCGAAAAAGGGGCGGTCCCTCTCTAACTCATCGGCCATATCCAACTGCGAACCCCACGATTTAATTCGCCTCCGTGCCTCGGCAGCGGTGGGTCCCGAATCGCGGGAAGCAGACGGTTGCCCCTCCTTCCTCGAAAGTGGGACAGACGAGAGCGGAGCTTTTTCATAGAAAAAGCTCACAGCGCACGCAGATTTTCCCCTCAAGGACATCGTGTGCGTGCTCCTTTCCCAAACAAAAGACGCAAAGATTGTGTGTGTCATCGGGTGTCAAATAATGAGGACACGGATTCACACACTTCTTAAATGCCTTGCTAGTGCTCACCATGATAATAGAGAGAAAACTGTACTCTTACCAGAATGCACGCTTCAAACAAACCAGTCAGTGAAGACGAAGAGGATGATGTATTCTCCCGGCACCAGTTATATTGTGGTCACGCCGGTATTGACGTCATAGGCTGTCGCCAGCCAACAGGTGGTGTTTTATATATGTATGCTTCATACACGGGTCACGCTGGCTGCGTTCCCCATAGCAACCCCTAGGGGACGCATTTCGAAGTTCCCATGAAGGGGAAACATGTTTATCAAAAAGTTCTTCAATGAGTTTCTGACAAAAAGGGCAATGAATTAATGAATGAATGCACTGCAATCACTAAAACAATTCATTTTATTGATCATGCCTCGCAGTTACATCTGATCAAATAATTGAATCTACATCATAATGTACTGGTACATCTCAAAAAAATTTGAATATTGTGAAAAGTTCATTTTTTCTTGTAACTTATTTTAAAAAGTGTTATTGCCTACATTATAATGTTTGAAATAAACGTTAAAGCAGAAATAAGAAATTTGTAAACGGCATCTCTCATTCAAACTAACACGCTCCAGCTCTCTCTTCCAGCTTGTCGGTTATTCGCATTGGATTGTTGGAAATAGTGCTTCAGCAAGTGTACATCGGTAGTACACTCAAAATCAGAATGCATTGCGGGTAAAAAGTAGGTAACGAATGTAAGGAATGAAGTCGTTCACTCAGAATTCAGACAGCACTACAAAATGACTGACACACCATATAGTGCACTATATAGTAGATTGGGAGTGATTTCGGAAACAGCTCTGGACTGTTGCTCATTGGTCCAAAGTTCTCTTTTCTGATGAAAGTAAATTTTGCATTTCATTTGGAAATCAAGGTCCCAGATTCTGGAAGAAGAGTGAAGAGGCACAGAATCCATGCTGCTTGAATTCCAGCGTGAGGTTTCCACAGTCAGTGATGATTTGGACTGCCATATCATTTGCTGGTGTTGGTCCACTGTGTTTTCTGAAGTCCATAGTCAACACAGACATCTACCAGGAAATTTTAGAGCACTTCATGCTTCCTTCGGCTGACAAGCTTTATGGAGATGCTGATTTCATTTTCCAGCAAGACTTCACACCTGCCCACACTGCCAAAGGTACCAAAAGCTGGTTCAGTGACCATGGTGTTACTGTGCTTGATTGGCCAGCAAACTCACCTGACCTGAAACCCATAGAGAATTTATGGGGTATTGTCAAGAGGAATATGAGAGACACCAGACCCAACAATGCAAATGACCTGAAGGCCGCACCTGAGCAATGCCACAGGCTGATTGCCTCCATGCTATGCAGCATTGATGTAGTAATTAATGCAAAAGGAGGCCCAGCCAAGTATTGCATGCATAGAAATAACATACTTTTCAGAAGCCTTTCAATTTAGAACTTTTACAAAGTGTAATTTTCACTTTTCAATAATTGTTTAAGATATATATATATGTTTCATTCACAGTAACTGCCTTTCATAGAGCTCTTACTCTTTCTGCAGTATAGATTCAGTCATATGTCATATTGCACTAACAGTAAACCAGTGGCGGCTGCTGGTCTTTCAAAGAGGGGAAGCTCATTTTTGGCCAACATCATAAAAATTGACCATTTATTTATACCTAAATTCTGCCCAACATTCCTTTTCAAGAAAATTTTCTAGCCTACTGTATGTATGAATGAATGAATGAACAAACGATCTAAAAAAAGATATTAAACTCGAAATATGGGAATTAGGTTGAACTGAAACAAGGAATCTGGGTGAAATGTATGATGAAAATTGGCTAGCAATTTCACCAAGCAAATACCAAGAAATAGGTTGCAGCAGTTTGTCTTTCGACTACACTTCCGCGATGGGACTGAGCTCGAATAGCTTCAGTGTCAGTGACTTTTATAGTACAAAATCGCTGTCAATCAAAAGGAGATGCAGTCTTTCGACAGACCCTCCAATCATCACGCAGACGCTCGGAGTCCGGGCCAGCCCACTCCTCCATTCATCCCAGAGACGCTGAGCGTCCATGGGCGGGACATAATCGCAGCATTATCCAATGACCGTCTTGTTTCTAAGCACTCAAAAAAACTGTTTAAAGCAGCCCCATTGAAGTCAATGGACGCTGGGCTTCAACAGAGTAATGCACTGTACGCTACGGGAATGAATGAGAAGGAAATCGAGTCAGCCGACCTAAGTAGCTGTAGTATTGACCTAAGTATTAAGTATTAGTCAATAAAATGTTAACATAATAGTACATATATTTGACCATTCATTTTTTGACAATTATAGGGGAAGCTGAGCTTCCCTTGCAGTCTTAAAGAAATCGCGTCTGCAGTAAACTCGGTTCTAGCACAAAACATTATGGCCAAATCACACCTACTTCATATGTTCTCTATCATAGGTTAACTCGACGCTGCGTGAAAAGCTATTCACGCTTTGGGAATGCCCACTGCGTGACCGATGTCTGAAGCCCCTATAGAATCACGCCAATTCATTGGCTGATGGCGCGACGCCGTCACTGATGCAATCATGTCGTCAGCATATACTGGCGAACGCGCCATCCACTCCTCAGATTTCTCTGCCGCTTCACGAAGCGGTCACACTGCCCTTCGTTGTTGCGATATTCTGGCCCAATTATATATTCAACGCGATTTTTATCCATTTGCACTTCGGCGACTGCCTCAGTGGAACTTTGTTCTCCTTGCGCTGAAGTGCCATGGAGTATCGCCACTGTCAACCGCCGTGCGAGCGCCTCTTGTGAGACCGCGACCTGGGGTTCGGATGTTGAGCTCTAGGAGATGGAGAGTGAGCAGACAGGCCTCGCATTTTCTCTCCCTCCCTCTCCCGAGCGCGTGCGCGCGAATTCACTGGTTGAATTCGCGCATGATTATCTATTTCCTAGCCCGAGGGCACGTGATACCGTTTTTTTCGGATTAGACGATATTCTGCAAACAGCGGCCTCCGACTCCGGGGATTTTGGGCCTGCTTTAGCGGACGCGCTCCCGCCTAGCGGCCAGGAGGCGCAGCCTTCAGCGGCCTACTCTGAGCTCGTAGACGTGCTTTCGCGCGCCATTGAGAAGCTCACGCTGGATTGGCCCGACGAGCCCCGTGAGTCTCGAGCTTCGAAACTCGATGAGCGGTTCCTTAGGGGTGCAAATTCCAAGCCTGAACGGAGGAAGCTGCCATTTTTCGGCAGGAGATCTCCAGATCCTGGAAGCAGCCTTTTTCCTCCTGCCTTACTAATGCGGCGGCCGCTGACTTCACCAACCTTGTGGGTTCTGTGGAGCAGGGTTACACCGCCATGCCGGTGGTCGAGGACACTTTGGCCTCCCACCTTTCACCCTCTTTGGCGCCTTCCTGGAAGTCCCGCCCCCTCCTTCCTTCCAAGCCGTGTAGGACCACTTCCGCCCTTATCGGAAAGTCCTACATCGCGGCCGGTCAGGCGGGTATGGCCCTCCACACGATGGCCATCCTTCAGGCCTACCAGGCGGACATCCTTAAGGAGATGGATGAGGGGACTGGTTTGACTCCAGAGGCCGTGAAGCAACTGCGCAAAGCCACTGACTTGGCTCTCAGACTTGGCTCTATACTGTTTTTGCACATCTTATTAGTTTTGCACTTTTTATTCTATTGCACATTTTACTCTTTATTTCTCTTTTTTTACCCATATATATGCTCGTGTTGTGTTACTTTTATATAATTTTTATTTTATTATTTTGCACTGTCCACTGAGTGGACCTGATTTGATTTACATTTCACTTCTGATTATACCCTGTATAATTTATTATGTGACGAATAAAGAAACTTTGAACCTTGAGAGCCACTAAGCACACCGCACGCACCGTGGGGCGCTCTATGGCGCGTTCAGTGGCCGCTGAATGCCATTTGTGGCTCAATTTGACCGAGATCCGTGAGAAGGAGAAGGTGTTTTTGCTGGACGCACCCATCTCACAATCTGGGTTGTTTGCGGAGGCGGTTAGCTCTGTAGTGGACAAGTTCCGCTCAGCCAAGACGCAATTAGCTGCTCTTAAGCAGTTCGTGCCGAGGAGACTGAGGGACTATTCCACTCCCTCCTCCTCTTTGTCTAGAGAGCAATCGCTCCCCAGAAAAGAGCCTTCTAGCGGCAGTGGAGCCCAGGCCACGCACCCTTCCCCAACTACGGTTTGGGGAGCCGTGGCCGGTCTTTCCCCCGCCAGCACCCACACAAACGGGTTAACTTGAAGCGGCCCAATAGGCCTGCCGCTTGCAGCATACGGACCCCGTGCCGGCCACCTGTCAGTCCAGCACTTCACTCTCCATCAACCCAAACAAGGACGCCGAGGGCTCTCCTTCGTGGTGGAGGGTGCCGCTGCTTCCAGGCCTTCTCGACACCCCATCTCAGGTATGTCTTCCCTTGCACGACACTCTGCTTCCTCTATCGCATTTCATTCACGAATGGGAGCGTCTACCGGGGGTATCGCTGTGGGTTCTCCGCACAATTCGGTCCGGCTACACACTTCAGTTTGTGAGAAATCCCCCCCGCTTCGACGGGGTTCAACTGACAGTAGTAAACAGCGCCTCCAAAGCCTCTGTTCTACGACAGGAACTTTCCTCCCTCCTACAGAAAGGAGCGATAGAGGAAATACCGCAGTGGGACATCGAACGAGGGTTCTTCAGCCACTACTTCCTCGTTCCAAAGAGGGACGGTGGCCTGAGGCCCATTCTGGATCTACGGCGTTTGAATTTTTCCCTTTACAAAGGGAAGTTCAAGATGCTGAAGATGAAAACCATCAAGTCTCAGATCCAAGGAGGGGACTGGTTTGTCACTATCGACCTAAAGGATGCGTATTTTAACATTCAGGTCATTCAGAGACACAGGAGGTTCCTTCGGGTTTGCCTTTGGAGGGAAGGCTTACCAATACAAGGTCCTGCCCTTCGGCCTGGCCTTGGCGCCGAGAACGTTCGTGAAATGCATGGATGCTGCCCCTTTGAGGCTCCAGGGCATTCGTGTACTGAACTATCTGGACGACTGGCTCATTCTGGCTCACTCCAGGGAGCTAGTAAGTCGTCACAGGGATATCGTTCTCCGCCACATCCTTTGAGGTATTTTCTCCCCGTTCTCGAGGGGTATCATATCATAGTCAGAATGGACAATATGGCGGTTGTGTCCCACATAAACCGTCAGGGATTTTCACGGTCGCGCACCTTGGACAGGCTTGCGCGCCGTCTTCTCCTTTGGTCCCAGGACAAGTTTCTTTCTTTGAGGGCAGTTCACGTTCCGGGAATACTGAACCTTGCGGCCGATTTTCTGTCGAGACAGAAGCTCAGGCCGGGGGAATGGAAGTTGAACCGTCAGACGGTATCCCAGATCTGGGATCTGTTTGGCAGAGCGGAGGTGGACCTCTTTGCTTCTCAAGAGTCATCCCAGTGCCCGCTCTGGTTCTCTCTGAGTTTCCCGATGACTCTGGGCATAGATGCGTTTGCCCATCCATGGCCGAATGTCAGTCTGTACGTGTTTCCGCCAGTAAAGCTGATTCCGGCAGTACTATGCAGAGTGAAGGTGAGCAGTGCCATCTCCTTCTCATAGCCCCATTCTGGCCCTCCCAGACTTGGTTCTCGGAGCTTACTCCCCTCTTGTATCGGTCTCCTTGGGAGATTCCGATCAGGCGGGACTTGCTGTCCCAGCTTCAGGGCAAGATCTGGCATCCTCAACCAGAGCTCTGGAAGTTGTGGGTATGGCCCATACAGGGCCAAGGGCTGTGATGAATGTTTTGCCTGTCAAGGTTCAGGAGACCATAGCCAGTGCCAGAGCCCCCGCTACTAGGAAGCTGTACTCTTCCAAGTGGGGCGTCTTTGAATCCTGGTGTTTGCAATTGACCCAGTTAACTGCCCTGTTGGTCCAGTGCTGGAGTTTTTGCAAGAAAGGCTGACAGTGGGGGCGGCCGCTACCACCCTTAGGGTTTGCGTAGTGGCCATTGCAGCTCAGAGAGAGCTGGATGAGATCCCCCTGGGGAGACATAGGATGGTCTCCGCCTTTATGCGTGGAGTCAGACGGCTTAGGCCGGTTCGCCCCACGGCAGTTCCTTCTTGGGACTTGTTAGTCATCCTCGAAGGTCTGGTGATGGCCCCTTTCGAGCCCTTAGAGTCAGCTTCAGAGTGGATACTGACTCTTAAGGTTACTCTTTTGCTGGCACTTACGTCACTAAAAAGAGTTGGAGATTTGCAGGCCTTCTCTGTTAGTGAGACGTGTATGGACTTTGCCCAAAGTCAAAGTCAAAGTGACCCTGCGGCCTAGGCCTGGTTACATTCCCAAGGTCTTGTCCACATCGTTTTATCTCAGGTGGTCACGCTTCACTCTTTCCATCCTCCTCCCTTCGCTTCAAGTGAGAATGAGAGACTCCACATGCTCTGCCCAGTAAGGGCATTGAAGCTGTATGTTGATCGCTCCAAGGTTTGGAGAAAATCCTCCCAGTTATTGGTCTGTTTTGGTGCTGGCCGCCACGGGCTTGCCACATCAAAACAGAGGATTTCCCACTGGGTGAGAGACGCCATTTCGCTGGCTTATGAGGCGCGGAACCTCACTTCACCTCTTAGTATTCGGGCGCATTCTACTATGCAAGGCAAGGAAAGGCAAGTTTATTTATATAGCACATTTCATACACAGTGGTAATTCAAAGTGCTTTACATAAAAGAAAGTGAAATAATCATTCACAGCAATAAAAACAAGGAGTTAAAAGTAATAAAACAAGGAATTTTAAAATGATATAGAAATTGATTTAAAATGAGAGGGCGTACTAGGGGCGTAGCCTCCTCTCAAGCTCTTTTTAGAGGGGTACCCCTGGAGGATATTTGTGTGGCGGAAGGATGGTCCTCTCCACACACCTTTGTCAGGTTTTACAACCTTGACATTGATACGGCTCCAGGTTCTCAGATCTTGTCTGTTTGAACCGACCGTGTGTTGTTGGTTCCTTATTGGACCAGGTGGGCAGCGTTTTTAGCTTGGCGTGTTTGGTATATCGTTCCCGAAGCGTGAATAGCTTTTCACGCAGCATCGAGTTAACCTATGATAGAGAACGTCTCGGGTTACTCGCATAACCCTTGTTCTCTGAATAGGGAACGAGACGCTGCGTTCGCTGCCAAGCTCCTCACGCTGCCGACAGGGTTCTTTTCGGCAGAGAAATCTGAGGAGTGGATGGCGCGTTCGCCAGTATAAGCTGACGACGTGATTGCGTCAGTGACGGCGTCGCGCAATCAGCCAATGAATTGGTGTGATTCTATAGGGGCTTCAGACATCGGTCACGCAGTGGGTGTTCCCAAAGCGTGAATAGCTTTTCACACAGCGTCTCGTTCCCTATTCAGAGAACAAGGGTTACGCGAGTAACCCGAGACGTTTTCAATACATGTTAATGTAGATTAAGACGTTCCACCACGTCTGGCTGCCGAGGAGATGGAGGAGCATGACAGGGCTACAGTACGGACTCTCTGGAGCAGTTTTAGCAAGCCGGCACTAACCTGTTTGTGGTGAGAACATAGAAGAATCCACACGAAGGCTATTGAATTTAGCAAACATGTTGGGGGTCGCCCAGCCCGCAGCTATACACTCTGTGTGTGTGTGTGTGTGTATATATATATATATATATATATATATATATATATATACAGTGTCCTCCACTAATATAGGCACTCTTGATAAATATCCTTTTGATCTTTCACTCAATAAATTCACAAAATTCCAACCTATCATTGAAGTAAAACAATTGAAAGTGGGGAGAAAATCTCATGATGAAATAAATGTTTTTCTCCAATGAATGTTGGCCACAATTATTGGCACCCCTAGAAATTCTTATGAGTAAAATATCTCTGAAGTATATTCCCATTCATATTTAAATTTTTTAGCACACCAGGGTGACTAGGAGCATGAAATTGTCCAGCCATGACTTTCTGTTCCACAGGATTATAAATATGAGGAACACAAAGGTCCCTTTATCATCCATCACAATGAGAAAAAAACAAAAAATATATTTCTGATGTGAAGAACAAGATTGTTGAGCATCACAAAATAGAAAGTGGCTGTAAGAAAAGAGTTAAAACATTGAAAATCTCCATTCCCACCATCAGGGTAGTAATTAAGAGGTTCCAATCAACTAAAAATTTTAAAAATCTGCCTGAAAGAGGACGTGTGTCTATATCGTCCTAATGAATGCTGAGGAGGAGAGTTTGAGTAGCCAAAGACTCTCCAACGATCACAGCTGGAGAATTGCAGAGATTAGTTGAGTCTTGGGGTCAGAAACCTAAAAAAAAAAATCAAACATCCCCTAAATCACCACATGTTGTTCGGGAGGGTTTCAAGAACAATTATCCTCACTCATCCAAAAACAAACTCCAGCAAATTCATTGTCAGACATGACTGGAACTTCAAATGGCACTGGCTTCTATTGTCAGATGAAACTGAAAAAATAGCTTTTTGGCAGCAACCCCACCAGATGAGTTTAGTACAAACAGGGATAAACAAGTACCCCATGTCCACGGTTAAATATACTGCTGGATCTTTAATGTTGTGGGCCTGTTTTTCTGCTGGAGGTCCTGGACATCTTGTTCAGATGCATGGCATCATGGATTCTATCAAATACCAACAGATAAAAAATCTAAATCTGACTGCCTCTGTTAGATATCTTATAATGGGACATGTTTTGATCTTCCAGCAGGACAACAATCCAAAATAAACATCAAAATAAACACAAAAATGGGTCACTGAGCACAAAATGAATCTTTTACCATGGCTGTCTCTGTCCTCTGACCTGAACCCTACAGAAAACGAGTGAGGTGAACTGAAGAGAAGAAGCACCGTCATGGAGCTGTGAATCTGAAGGATCTGGAGAGATTCTGTATGAAGAAAATGGTCTCTGATCTCTTGTCAGGTGTTCTCCAAACTCTTCAGGCATTATAGGAGAAAACTCAGAGCTGTTACCCTGGGAAAAGGACGTTGCAATAATTGGGTGCCAATAATTGTGGCCAACATGAAATAGTGAAAGCATTTATTTCATCATGAGATTTTCTCCCCACTTTCAATTGTTTTACTTCAATGATAGGTTGGAATTTTGGGAATTTTTTTAACGAAAGATAAAAAGGATAAACAATGTAGATTTATTTTCACAGCCGCCTTTGGTCATATTTACCAAGGGTGCCAATATTAGTGGAGGGCACTGTATATATACATATACTTTCTTTTTTTTAATCCAAACATTTAACTACAGTATCAACTGTGCAAGCATACTGGTATAATATGCCATGTGTATTAATTATAAAACTCTGTTTATAGGCCCTCTAATTTAAGGCAAGATAAATGATCTTGGCCTACATCATTTTTTATTTTTTTTCATAATTAGGGAAAATTATTCCTCATGGTGGTATTGTTTGAAATCGACTCGTGTACTCATAAGCTACTGCCTAAGAAATATATTTTTAACATACTATGAAATAATTCCAGCCAAAGTGGATACCCAAGTGAGGAAGTCTATTTTTGTCAGATGAAAATGCAGAGAATGCGAAGAGAGGAGTAATAAATAATTGCCAAAAGGGTTATTATGCAAATAGTTCAACCCAGTACTGCATCGAACAGAAAGTAATCTAAATGCCTTAATGCCCCGATTGGTGCTGTAACCAACCAAGTGCATAAAATGTTTTGAAAGGTCAAGTGTTCTTGAACAGCATTCATACAATTGTTGTTTACAATAATGTATGACCCATTATAATTTTTTTCTTGTGTAGAAATCACATGTCTTTAGTGGGTTTTTGCCTTTATAACTTTGAGCACACTTATGAAAAAATTGTGGTTGTTTGTTTACAAAGTTAACACTATTCCACACCCCAAGAATGTGAAAAATCTTTTTGTTTGTTTTTTCCTGATTTAGTTTTTCCAAATCAGAATTATTCAAAATGAAAGTTTTGTTTGCCAGTTTTGCCCACAAACTGTATCTGATTGTGCACACACCCATATACAGTGGCTTAAACAGGTTGTCATACATGGTAAAGATAATTCCTGTTGACAAATTTACCTGGCTGGTTTCCCACTTCCTTTGCTTTGTAACTGTGAGAATGTCCATTTGCTCTCCAGCAATCAAACATGACCCTAAAGGTGACAACAAGGACAACCACGATGGATTACCTGTCAATTTTCTTACATAACTAAATCATGTCCTAAGAAGATGTATTGCACTGCAAAGCAGGGTAGACAAGTTGTGTTGATATTAATTTACGACTTGATTCATATATTTTCACAACCGAATGCATGTGGCACAGTGTGGATTAGGTTTAATTTAGATGTATTACTGTTAAAAGAAGCTGGCAACGCAGGAAAAAAAAACAAAGATCTGGTTCACATCAACATTTTATGCTTTGGTGTATGCCTAACTTCTATAGTATAGTAGGAGTGCATTTTGGAGGGAATTAAAACAGTTTAAACAAATCCTTAGGAATATTAGATGCTGCACAACAACAAATATGTATTTATTTATTTATTTAGCTAGCTTTGGGTGTCAATATCAAATTTAGGTTTCACTCTTTTGCAAATATTTTTTATTATCCAGTGAGATACCAAGCATCTCGCAGAAGTTGTCACAGTTATTTTTATGGATTTAGGCCATAATCTGAACTGTAATCTCTTTATGTCTCTTTATTCTTCTGACTCAATGATGGTATAATCAGATCTCTGTACTGGCACGTTAAATATTTTTTGTTTGTTTTTACCTGGAATTTAAAAAACCTACTGTATTATCAAGAACCCTTCCATGCTATAAAATGACTGGTATAACTGTTGTAGCATGGCGCAGCACGTTTTTCTCTAACCTTTTTTAATAATGTTATGAATGTGAAATGCATAAAGATACTTGTATGTCTTTGCACATATAACGATGAAAGAATAAATGTACTAAGAACTATGCTGTCTACTGAGAGCTACTCCTGAGGAACCAGAGAGCTGACATTTAAAATTGAATAACTTGTTGAAACAAGTATGCATGACAGAGCTCCTAACGTTGAACTTAAAAGTTTCTCCACTTCTGTGCATGAAGACTTTGGTTTAATACACCTAGTTCTTCTCTCGTTCTTCAATCTGGCATGCATGGATGTCCATTAATCCTGTCTGTCTGAAATAACACATCTGATCACATTCACAGCCACGACTGCCATTTCTGGCCATAATGCAACATCTTATTTAATCATTGCTGTCACATTGAACACAGAGGTAAACAAAAAAATTAAAAGCACAAAGCTTGAAACGAGTGTTTATCAATGAAGCATTTGTGTGACACATCAGCATCATTTGGAGAGAGAAACAGATTAATTGACTTTTCCAGGATTCTGTCACACCTAATTCAACGTACTCTGCTTAACTGAGAGATTGTGTTGTTGGTCTTTGTATAGCATGTCTTCTTTGAAATGCCAAGGGGAGATCCTGTTATTTGGTCATCTAAATGAAAATTTGTTGTGGATATACATTTATATAGATGTATATATTAATCTATCTTAAGATATGGAGCAATCATCTGCTAAATGTAATTATTGCTAAGGATTTTGTTGATTTTTGTTGACAGGGAGAGGGGGAGAGAGGGGGGGAGGGGAGAGGGGGAGAGAGGGGGGGAGAGAGGGGGGAGGGGAGAGAGAGAGGGAGAGGGGGAGAGAGAGGGAGAGGGAGGGGGAGAGAGAGGGAGAGAAAGGGAGGGGGAGAGAGAGGGAGGGAGAGGGGGGGAGGGAGAGAGGGGGAGGGAGAGGGGGGGAGAGAGGGAGAGAGACTTTGACTTTAAACAAATCTTTAATTACAATTTTCCTTTAAAAAATTACATAATTACATTAAGTCAACACATAATACCCACCATTACATAATAAATAAAACAAACACGAAATTTAAAACCGAGCCAATTGTACATACACATATATATATATATATATATATATATATATATATATACATACATTAAACATACACTTGCAAAAAACCATCAATGTCGGTTTTACACAAACACTTGTTCACTCCCCAAATGTAGTTAAACATCTCAATATCTTTAACCAGTTGATAATAAGCATATTCCACCTTTAACCTTGATTTTATTAAACCCTTCAAAATCAACACTTCATCAGTTGACCCCATACCATTTAATTTACCTTTACGTGATAGCCAGATAGGCATTTTTGCCTGCCCAAACAAAAAATTAAGCATCACATGACTTTGCTTTTTGCTTTTGTTATACATAGGACCATAAATAAAAAGTTCAGGTGAAAATATTTCTCCTAAAATCCCACACCATTCTTCTAATTGAGATAGCAAAGCTTCAAGTCTACCACAGTAAAGAAATAAGTGAAAAACTGTTTCTGATTGCCCACAAAAAGGACACTCCTCCCCTACTTCTGGATCAAGGTGTGCTCTGTATCTGTTTGTAGCTATTAAACCATGCACAATTCTCCACTGAAGGTCTCCAGACCTTTTCTCAATGGGAGGCTTGTACAAGGTCCTCCAGCTACCTTTAGGGGAAGTCTCTGCTCCGAAGACCTCCTGCCATTTGGATTCTTTTAGTCCCTTTAGAGAGTTCATATGTGAAACTTTAACACATGTAATGTACAGTGCTTTTTTCCCAGTTTCACTGAAAAGTTCTAGTACGGGTGTTCTGAAATTGAGCAAACAGCCCTCCCTCTCTTCAAAAGCATCAAAAGCAGGCACAATTTTTAGCTCAGGGAAATACACATCCATATCTTCATTTTCTTCCAAACAATTCTTAAAATTCATTGGTAAACATTCACGAAGATCATTCAACAGTCTCTGCATCAAACGAATTGACCTCACACCCAGCTTAGCGGCCAGCATCTCAGCAGACATCCATTCATTTGTTGTTATTAAATGACCAATCTTTGTGATTCCAGCATTCCTTAAAGTGATCCTCATCGCCGCTGAATTAAAAATGTCCAAGTCCACCATGGGATTGTGCAACAGAGGTTCTTCTCTTGTCCAAGAACCGTGCACATCTTTGAGGTTTCTTGACTTGCTTAAAATTCCCCAGGCTTTCAACATTGAACGATAAAAAGGTGTCAGTCCAGACAAATCAACACTTTCAGTATCCATAAGGAAAAGGTGCCGGTCTAGCCCCATGCCGCCCGCTTTTCTCAGAAGGGAACAAGCTACTCCAGCCCAGCTTACATCCTTTCCATAAAGTAGTCTTTTTGCTGTCTGTAGCCTAAAAGCTTTAATTCTGCTATTAATGTCCACCAGTCCTTGACCTCCTTCTTGTCTGGGCAGATATAACACAGATGCTTTTAGCCAATGCTGACCAGACCAGAAAAAATTCACTAGATGCTTTTGAACATTTTCCACTAGTTCCTTGGGAGGCTCCAAGACAGTCATTTTGTGCCACAAGGATGAGGCTACCAGGTTGTTGCAGACTAAAACTCTTCCCCTGTACGATAGCTGGGGGAGCAGCCAATGCCAGCGAGACAACCAAGCATGCACCTTGTCCACCAGACCCTCCCAGTTAAGCCTCTTAAAATCTTCCTTTCCTAAAGATACCCCCAGGTATTTTAACCCAGAAAAACCCCACTGTAATCTGCCTGGGAGTCTCGGACTACTACAATCCGAACCACACCATAGGGCATCACTTTTGTCCCAATTTACTCTAGCTTTCCCATAACTCTTCAAAGTATCTGTTAAAACTTGAACATCACTTTCACTTCTTAAAATTACAGTGATATCATCAGCATATGCTGAGATTTTTACACAGTCATTACAATTTAGGGCATTTATCTGTAACCCCATTAACTTTTCTCTCAATTTACAAAGAAGGGGCTCAATAACCAGGCTATAGAGCTGACCTGAGAGAGGACATCCCTGTCTTATGCCCCTCTGTACTCTAACAGGAACACTCAGTCCACCTGACATTTTTACCATACATGTGGCATCATTGTACAACAATTTTATCATTGCAGCAAAAGTATCTCCAAAACCAAAAGCCTTTAAAACTCTAAAAAGAAACTGATGATCAACTCGATCAAAAGCCTTTTCCTGATCTAAGGATAGAAGTCCCATATCAATATTATTTTTAAAGGCATAATCAATAACATCACGTACTAAATGCAAATTATCACTGATGCTTCTATCTTTTATACAATAGGATTGATCTTTATGTATAATTGTGTGCAACACTTTGTTTAACCTATTAGCCAAACACTTTGCTATTAATTTGTATTCAGAACAGAGAATAGCAACAGGTCTCCAATTCTTTATTAAAGTAAGATCACCTTTCTTTGGAAGTAATGTTAAAATTGCTCTTTGACAACTTTTAGGAAGCAAACCTACATGAAAAACTTCTTGTAAAACTTCATAAAGATCAGTTCCAATTAAGGTCCAGAAGTGCTTATAGAACTCGCCAGGAAGTCCATCTATACCTGGAGTACGGCCTGAGGCAAGTCCTGAAACTGCAGCACTTAGTTCATCAAAGGTAATTGCCGAGTCCAGAGTTTGTTTATCCTCAGAGGTTAAATGAGGAAGATTTTGCAAGAGTTCATTTTGGCTCTTCTCATCTGTGTTCTCAGTCGAATATAACAGAGAAAAAATCCACAACCATTCTGCGCATTTCATTTGGATCACTTGTGTCACGGCAATGAATAGTTTTCAAGCTATACATCTTTTTATCCTGTACACTTTTGTGCTCCAAGTTAAAAAAGAAAGACGTAGGACCATCCATATCTTTTACTGATAGAAACCTACTTCTCACAAGAGCACCTTTGACTTTCACATTTAGAATAGAACTCAGCTTTGATTTCTTGTCAGACCACTCTTGTAAATTAACAGAAGGTTCTCTCATCATGTTCTCTTCAATGACTAGAATTTCCTTTTCAAGACACTCCAAAGTCTGTTTTAGACACAAAGTAGAAAAACACTTATATTGTTGACAAAATTCTCTTATATGAGTTTTACCGATTTCCCACCAAAGAATTATGTTTTCATATCTGTTTTTTTCACTTTTCCATGTTTCCCAAAAATGTTTAAAGGATTCGCAAAAACTTGTGTCTTGCAATAACTTTTCATTAAAATGCCAATAAGAACTTTTATTTTTTTCTAGATGTCAATGTAAAGTCAACAGTAATAAGCTTGTGATCAGAAAAATATGTGGGGATAATAGCTGTATGTATAACTCTGTTTTTCATGTTGTTTAATAAATACAATCTGTCTAAACGTGCAGCTGAAATTCTTCCCTCATTCACCTTTACCCAAGTAAATTGTTTTACCAACACATTATTTTCTCTCCAAATATCTGTGAAATCAAAAGAATCAATAATATTAGCTAAAACAGCAGGTGAGTTGAAATTTGGTTCTTCTCCATTTCTATCCAGAGGAGGATCAAGTGTACAGTTCCAATCCCCTCCTAAAAATATCAAATCTTCTGGTTGTTTTTGTCTTAAGAAAAGCTTCAATTTATTAAAAGTGTTTATCCTACCAACCCCACTATTTGGTGCATAGATATTAACAAAAACAACAAAAATACCATTAATTTCAACTCGAACTGCTAGTAAACGTCCAGGTTCAATTTCGTGTTTAGTCATAATTCTAACTTTGGTGTTTGGAGAGAAAATAATTGCAACTCCTGCACTCAAGTTTGTCCCATGAGAAAGAATACACTCATCACCACACCACATTCGCCAGTCAATCTCGTTATTGACATCACTATGAGTCTCTTGCAAGAAGGTCACATTTAGATTTTTCAACCTGATAAATTCTATAATTGTTTCTGCCTTACTCCTATCCCTCATCCCATTAACATTCAGGGATCCCACCCGTAACTTCTCCAGAAGAAAAAGAGAGATAGAAAAGAACACAGACAAAAAAAGAAACATATTAGCCATAGTGACTAGTTAGTTTTTTTTCCCCTCTTTAGACTAGCTTTTCCAGTTGTACCTTTTTGTCTGATTGAAGTAATGTGTTTCTTTAGTCTAAAACGCTTCTGCTGTGATAACTCTTCGTGATTACTATGCCTCCTTGCCCACATGACAGATGCTATAAACTTGTCCAAATCCGGAAAAAAATCACTTACATCAACTTTTTTCCCCTTTGTTTCATCAAGAAATACATTGATTTGTGCTACAGAATACAAGTCTTCTTTCATCACGTTTGAAATTTCTGCTCCTTCAGACCATTGATCATCATCTTTCATGCTATCATCAGTATATTGAGACATTCCATCCAACTCATCTACTGAGCCTTCTTCTATTGCTTGTACATCTGTCTGAGTCACATCCTCACTATTAACAACATCTTCACCTTCATTGGGCCTACTTGAATGTCCGATAACAGCAGAACTACATCCAGCTTTCTCACTACCCTCAACATCATCAACATCGCTTTCACTTACCTCATTATGCTGCTCAGTGACTCCCTCAGAAAACCTTCGCTTCTTTGTCACCCTTTGTCGTGTCTTAATTATTTCCCCGGTGTCCGTATTATCGTTATCTTTAAATGATCCATTCTCTGTTGACTCAACAGTCACTCGCTGTTCATTATCCACATTTTTTTGCGGGCAAGAAAAGCGTTTGTGGCCTAAAATACCACATTCAAAGCACCTGAGGTTATCGGTACTTGCATACAGCATATAAGAATTTTCTTCATGACTCACACGGAACGAGATCTCCAGCGTACGCTCAGGTGAAGTAAGAAACATCAAAACTTGCCGTCTAAAAGAAAGAACGTGTTTTAGTGCTGCGTTTTTACATCCTAGTGGGATCGTTCTTACCGGACTTGCAATTTTTCCAAAACGTGTCAACTCTTTAGTAATGGCGTCGTTAGATATGAAAGGTGGCACATTGGATATTGTTACTTTGGTAGCTGGAGCTGCTAAAGGAGTCACCGGCACAAACATTTCTTTAATCCAAATTCCGCTCTCTGTCAACTGATTCACTAACTGTTCTGTTTTCAAAAACACTACCATGGCCTTATTCATTCGTGATGCTGAGAGAATGTTCTCAAACCCAACCAATTCTCCCACCACCACAAGTACTTCCTCCACACTAACGCCAGGCTTGGTAACACACCTGCACCCGTTTCGCATCGACAGGTGAGGGTTTGCCTGTACAGGATCAGACGCCATGCCGTCACGCGACAAAAGCCGCGTGCGGCTTAAATGAACGATCATTTTTTCCAAGATACTAAAAACTGACCATAAAATAAAGAAAAAGAAGGGGGGAAAGGAAAAAAAGAACAGATTTTTACGCTCCCTCTAACTACCACGCTCCACTCTTCCCAACACGCTCGTACATGCGCACACACACAGAGAGAGAGAGAGAGAGAGAGAGGGGGGGGGGAGAGAGAGAGAGAGAGAGGGAGAGAGGGGGAGGGGGAGAGAGAGAGAGGGAGAGAGAGAGGGGAGAGAGAGGAGAGAGGGGAGGGAGAGAGAGAGAGGGAGAGAGAGAGGGGAGAGAGAGGAGAGAGACCGAACACGAGCGCAGTCTGACTGGAGGCATTGTCATGGACAAAGACTGGAAAGCCGAAAACCGGCAGCATTTTGATGTCTATTTTGTTTGTTTTGTTAAAAAGTCATTAAAAGACACCTTTTGCTCGCCACCCCTGACTTCCTCGTCTTTCATCCTATTTTGAACTTTGTTACATTGACAAACAAATATTTTTTTTCCTCACATATTTGAACCCCAAAATAAACGTCTCCAAAGAAAAGTTCTAATTACAACTCCTAAAAACATTACTGATAGCAAGAAATAGAGGTCACAATCTACAACAGTTGGTAAAAACATGAAATATGGTTTCCCTAGTAGAGCAAAAGGACATACAGAATCAACTTCAGGATTTAAAACTGAAATGAAAGCAATCAACAGCACCCTGAATAATTATCCATTGTAAATCACCTGTTCTCTTGGTCAACGGTGGTTTATATAAGGATCTCCACTCAGGTTTTGAGCTTTCATCCAATTTAAAAAAAATCACGGCAAAGAGTATCGACTTTTCTATTTAAATCCTTTTTGCTAAAAACCAAAACACAAAATCTGTACAAGGATTTACCAGTACTTAAAAAAAATCTTCACACAAAGATGCAACACTTTCAATAAAAGGAGAGGTGATTCCTTCAACATTTACAGACAAAAACAAACAATGAAAAGAGTCTTTGGGATTAGAATCACGAGATCCTGCAAAATACTCTACTAACAAATATTTTTCAGTTGTTTTAAGGGCAGCTTGCCATTTCATGAGCAACTGGGTAACCAAACGAATATACCTGCTTCCCAAATGTTGAGCTAATGCTAGTTCATTCTTAAAGTCCAGCCCAACAACATTCAGTAATTGACTCAGAGTAATGACTTTGTGCTTAATCAGCAACCTCCTAAGTCCAGGAAAAAAGAAACTGTCCGTTAAGTCCTACCGAGAGCCATAAATTAAAGGCTCCCCGAGTAACCAATGAAGAGAGTGTGAATTTTCTGACCGTTGAACAACAAAGCGATTCCAAACCTTAACAATTTTCTTATAAAAAATTGTCAACATGGATGTGTCCAGTTTTAGAGGATCCATCAAAAAAGTGCTTTGTCCAGCCCCAGCCCGGCAGAGCTAAGCAGGCATGAAACAGCACGCCAGCTAAAATTTGACGGTCCATTCAACAGTCTTTGCACAAACTGCAGACGAAAGGTTGCAATCCTGCTTTGGAGATGTATGAGTCCTTGGCCACCTTCCTCCTTAGGCAAAAACAAAATATTCTGAGACCCAATGTAATTTATCCCAAAAAAGTCCACCAAGACTGAATTTTTGAAAGCAACTTCAAAGGAACATCTACGCAGGCAAACTTATACCATAAGAAAGACGCCACCAAATTATTAACAATAAAAATGCGTCCTCTATATGACAATTTTGAAGACAAAAACTTTTTTAGTTGTTGTACTTTTTTAGAACGATTTTTCTAGGCGTCCTTTGATTTTTTCAACTAACCCTTCCCAATTTTTCTGTACTATTGTCTCATCACATAAAAAGACCCCCAGATATTTAAAACATTTTCCCCAAAGTAAACCAGCAGGAAGTCTTGGTTTTCAACTTTTCCAGCTTCCTATCAAGCAATTCAGATAAAACCTGTACATCACTTTGCTTACTAATCATAACTACAACATCATCAGTGTATGCTGATAATAAAACAATACTATTGCAATTTGGCAATGAAATACCATGAAGTTTAATTCTTATTTGTTGTAATAAAGGCTCTATGGCCAAGGAATAAAGCATGCCAGAAAGAGGATACCCCTGCCTAATACCTCTACAAGCCCCAAAAGGAGCACATAAATCACCGTTCACCTTGAGAATACTCTGAATGTCACTTTAAAGAACTTTCACATAATCTATTATTTTTTTACCAAACCCAAAGGCCTACAAAACTCTCCATAAATAAGCATGCTCAACGCGATCAAAGGCTTTTTCTTGATCCAATGACATTAAACCTAAATCTAAAATCTTAGAGACATCAAGAAGATCTCTAATCAGGGAAACATTATAAAAAATGGACCTACCAGGGACACAATATGTCTGGCCAGGATGTATAACTTGGTCTATGACCTCTGCCAATCGATAAGCTAAAACTTTATAGAGCAGCTTGTAGTCACTACACAAGAGGGAGACCCACCGCCAGCACTTGATGTCCTTCAGATCACCCTTTTTGGGCAGGAGAGTCAGGACTGCTCTGCGGCAACTCAACTGCAGCAGCCCTCCGGCTAAACTGTCATTCAGTACCTCTAGCAAGTCTTCTCCAATCTCTGACCAAAATGACTTATAAAAGTCAACTGGCAGGCCATTGATCCCTGGTGCTTTTCCTAACTCCATACCTTGGAGGGCTTTACATAGTTCTTCCATGGTCAATGCACCTGAAATCCTTGTGTTGGCTTCCTCCGACACTTGAGGAAGACTACCCAAAAACTCACTGTCATCTCTGTAATCTGGGCTCAGTTCATTTTTATATAAAGACTCATAAAAAGTGACTGCTCTCTTACGAATGTCTTTAAGATCAGTCAATAATGTTCCACGTTCAGAACGTAAAGCATGAATGACTCTGTTCTGACCATTTTACCTTTCCAAATTTAAAAAAAACTTTGACGGTACATCCATCTCATTAACACTTAGAAAACGTGACCTGACTAGAGCACCTTGTGTTTTAACCTCTAATAGGTCAGATAACTGAGTCTTCTTATTTTTTATAAGAGACTCCACGTCACTATTATTTCCAGGCAAGAGAGACAATTCTTGCAGTTTTAAAATATCAGCCTCTAAGATGTTCAAAATCAGGGCTACCTCTCTAGTGACGTTCTGAAAGCATGGGCGTAAATCCCGGGGGGGGGATTTACGCATCCGAGGGTTGTCCCCCCCAAAAAAAATATTTAAAAAAATCGCACTCTCTATTGTGAAAAATATATGTATGTATACCTAAAATAATTGTGTAACTAGAAAAAACCCCCTGCAAAAAATGCTTTTAGAAACAGTTGAGTTCCCCCTCCCCTTTCTCACAGTGGTTTGGCCCACTGCCTGCTTTCCCATTTCATCTCACCTACTCCACACACGAGTCAGGTGTGTGGCTGCGGCTCAGTTAATGTTGAACTCCAGTAAGTAGGATACTTTATTCACTTTAAATAAAGCGATTCTCTTTAATGTAGTTGATGCAGCAGACTCATTCATAAATTAGTTGCGGCAAAAATGCTGATTAACGTTACCGATGTAATTTTCCAAGAATCTGCTATATTAGCGATTAAAATATTACTTATCTAGTTAATGTTAGCTTGTTTACAATAGCTTTTTGCATAGTGCACTGCAGCTTATGGGGGTTTTCCACTGACTGGTACCAGCTCGGTTCAGTTCGGTTCTGCTCTGTTTCGGACCTACAGTTTTCCACAACAACTGGTTGCTATAGCGACCAAACATTCTGAGAAGCAGCACGAGGAGAGCGCTCTAAGCTGAGGTAAACAACCTGGCATCATTACAATCGTCAGCATGGATGAAATAAAATCCTTATCCTTGGTTTGTGGCTGTTTTAAAAGTGCTGATCTGCTTTGTCATTGAACCTGAGAAAAACTTTGAAAATAACCATAATGACGCAGTCTCCGTGCTACAATAATAATGATAGAAGCAAAGTTTTTCACTGTGGGGACATATCTTTATAAGTACAATTTGACTGTATTATTTGTGTCCCCTTCAAAAATTGCTCATGAGAAATTTTATATTTATTGTCCCCCCCCTACTGTTAAATGAAATTTACGCCCATGTCTGAAAGTGTTGTTGACAAAATTGCTTTATCTGGACTTTCCCAAAATCCCACCATTGCTGTAGTGTTCTAAATGAGTTCTTTGTAGTTTTAAAAACATCCCAAAAATATTTAAAGCCTTCTTTATAACACTTATCACCTAATAAAGCAGTATTTAAGTGCCAATAAGCACTCTTTGGCTTAATATAATTAAAAACATACAGCACTGCAGCATACTATGATCTGAAAGACATGATGGGGTAATGGAACAATTCTCAACAAACTACCATGATGTCTAAACACATAAAACCAATCTAGTCTTGCCAATTAAATCATGTTATCACGAACATGAGTCCAAGTGTATTGTTTTCGTTCTCAAAATATCAATGAATTCATGTGTTTTATTAACTGAACAAGACGTTGACGTGGAGGTAAATGCTGTTCAATATGATTTCTATTTCACGATTTCACACTTACATCTACTAGCACGATAAACGTAATGCGTATTTGGCGTGTATGGTAATACGTTGTAGGCGTGCTGTCCTGGGGGAGGGCTCCTAGCCGGGAATGGCCCGAACCCAGTGAACCCCCCCCGTGTGATTAGAATTCTAGTGATATTGGTGGAGAAGGGGTGGTGGAGGGATGCTGCTTAACCGTCAACTAGATGGAGGTAAGACAGCTGTATTTATGCCCCAGGATTGATTACCTAGATTGTGTACCACCTGTGCTAATTAGCCTGAGTATCTGACGTGCTCCTCCCGAACTTAGTTTATAAACTTTGTTTCTAAACTTCATTTCACGATTTCACACTTACATCTACTAGCACGATAAACGTAATGCGTATTTGGCGTGTATGGTAATACGTTGTAGGCGTGCTGTCCTGGGGGAGGGCTCCTAGCCGGGAATGGCCCGAACCCAGTGAACCCCCAAAAACAATATACTGTAGGACAGCCGCCAGACTAAGATTACCCCCCAAATACGCGTTTGAGATCTGGCGGGAGCTAGTTCCCAGGAGTAACTTGTGGCAGGCCGGGGGGGTCTACGTGCTCTGAGGGAGCGGTTTGGCATGCATGAGTGGGCCCCACCGACCGCCGGAGTAAACTTCATGGTTTTGGGGCGACTGGTCGGGGCGGGCTCAACCGAGGCCCAGCGATGGCTCACCGCATTGGGACGGGTGAGCCCTGCCCGCCGATGGAGGAGCAGCGTGGTTGGAGCCCTGGCCAGGAGGACCCGAGTTGCCTGCAGTGGGATAGTTCACGGAGTCGGCGTACCGGCCCTACTGGCCATCAGCCCCTGCTAATCAGAGGACAGAGGGCGATATCTGGCCGAGAGGACCCATGAAGCCTCCGATAAGGCACAATACCCCCCCCCCCCCCCCCCCGACGGACGGATGGGTCCTATCGGCTAGGCAGATAAAAAGAGTTTGGGACGCCCGACAAGGAGGCTCTCACAACATCCGACGGGAGATTGAGACTCACGGCATCGAATGGATGAGCGTCGCATGCGGACGGCAAGCATAGGAGCCCACCGGGAGACCGCGTCGACGTCTTGACATGAGACCAAGGCTACGCTGCCAGACGGATAGTCTCCTCGGCGAGTAGGGAGATGAGAAACCCGTAACTGGGGAAGGCCCTCACAGCATCCGATGGGAGATTGTAAGACTTAGGACATCGGACGGATAAGCCTCGCCAGGCGGGGGGAAAAGGTTTGAGGATAGCAGAGACAGTTGAATGGTGTTCGGCGGGCGGACGAGGACCGCAGCGACGGCTAGGCCTCGTCGCCCGTCGGACGGAAAAAATAGATGGGTGACTGAGATTGACGCCGAACTCTACAGGAGGCCCATACTCACTGAGTTTAACGGGTTAATCTCGTCTGCCAAGGGGGAAGCGGTAAGACGTCTCGCTGCGAGGCTCACGTCGACGCCCAACGGGGGCACAATACCCGCTGTGTTGGACGGGTAAGTGTCGCCAGCGTGGGACTAGAAAAGGTAAGGTTGTCTGGCCGGGAGCACCTCGCCGGCGTCCGATGGGAGATCAAGACTCACTTGTCGGACAGGTGAAGACGGAAAGGTAAAGTTTGGTCGGGATGCTTAGCCGACATCCAACTGGTGGGCGTGCCCACCTGTTTGATGGGTTAGCTTCGCTGACGAAGGAGGAAAAGGTGAGGTTGTCCAGCCGGGAGGCTCTTGCAGCATCTGAGGTGAGATTGATTCTTGTGAGCAGGGTGGTGGAGCCTCGCCGTTGGTGGACTGAAGGCTAAGCTTGCCAAAACGGCCGGGTATGTCGCGTTCGACTTGGTTCGATATGTTTGGTGCGAGCAGACAGAAGAGCGTTTGTCTGGCCGGGAGCACCTCGCCGGCGTCCAACAGGAGATTAAGACTTGCTGTGTTGGACAGGTAAAGACAGGAAAAGTAAGATTTGTCTGGCCGGGAGCACCTCGCCGGCGTCCAACGAGATACCAGGACTTGCTTTGTTGGACAGGTAAAGACAGAGAAAGTAAGATTTGTCTGGCCGGGAGCACCTCGCCGGTGTCCAACGAGATACCAGGACTTGCTATGTTGGACTGGTAAAGACAGAGAAAGTAAGATTGTCTGGCCGGGAGGCTCTCGCCGACATCCGACAGGAGGAAAATACTCGCGGTCTGGATGGGTAAGTCTCGCCGGCCGTGGGGTGGAAAAGGTAAGGTTGTCTGGCCGGGAGGCTCTCGCCGGCGTCCGATGGGAGTCTGATGGGAGATCAAGACTCACTGTCAGACAGGTAAAGACGGAAATGTAAAGTTGGGTGGCCGGGAGGCACTCGCCGTGACCTGACTGGAGATGGCAGCTCGCAGCCTGGATGGGTGAGACTCTCCGGCCGCAGGGTGGAAAAGGCAAGTTTTTTGCTGGGAGGCTCTGGTCGTAAGTGATGGTCCGTGGTGTCAGCAGCGGGAGCCTCGCCAAGCATGTGATTTGAAGGAAGTAAAAGCCAGGAAAGCTCGCACCGATTTTTTATGAAACAAGAGTTTGGTGGGCTGATTTAATGTGAGACTGGTCCGTTCTGATGTAGCTTTGGAAAGCTTCTGAAGACCATCTTCCTAGGGTTTGGATCTGATGTTTAGTGAGGCCTTTTTGGGCCGCTGATGTTGCTGCCCCGATGCGAAAAGAGTGGCTGGAAAAATTTCTTGCTGAGATGCCTGCTGATAGCAGGACAGCTTTTAGATGTTTTTGGAACCAGGTGCGACTGGCTGGTTTCCCGGCATGGTCTAAAAATAAGGGTTCGAGGGGGATCTAGCTTGGAAAATTCTGAGGCGGAGATACTCGCGAACGGCTTGGTAAGGTTGGAGAGGCGAAGGAAGATTAAAAATGTAAACGAAGTGACCTTTCTTGACTTGGTCTGTCTTACTTTGTTTGATCAAAAAGGAGATGGTTTCGCTATCGAGGATAGTTAGGTCCGAGATGGTGGGGTTAGTGGCTGGGTCAAATTTGGAAGAGATGGCTAGCTCGGAGCATCTCAAACCCAAAACCTAAAATGAACATGGTGTCGAGTGTACGGGCTGTACTGGGGGTCTGGTAACCTGTGCGGAGGGTGTGGATGCACTTGGTGAGGATGTCTACGGTAATGGGTAGCCTGGAGTCGGGACGAGTAGGTCGGGTTCGCTGAATTCCTCTTATCAACATGGCAGTTTGAGAATTGCTAATATCGGGTGACAGAGCGCTGTACAACAGCTTGTGGAAGAATTGGATACCGCTTATGTAACCTTTGATGGAGCTGACTTGGAGGCATTTAATGCTGTTGAGAAAAGAGATAAAAGAGGTTATTGAGAGTAGAGAAAATTCAGGGAACGGAATATTATGAGAGAGATAGAACAACTTGAAGCATTCCCATGCTGTCACGTATGTTTGGAGTGTTCTGGGGGAGACAGCCTGGAGGATGGTGTCGAGTGATTGTCCAGGAGGGGTTTTTATGGGTGGCTTATGGAAATATTAATTCTGAACATGGAGGTACTGGGGTTGGGAATTTGTCTGCCTCTGGAGCCAACTTCTTGAATTTCTGCTAAAATCTGTGCTCGAACGTTGTGAGCCGCTTGCGGGGGCTCTGTGGCAATGGCATTTGCTGGGACGGTCATTGGTGTAGCGGTGAAGAGCGAGTATTGCGGTTTTGCTTGGAGGAGAGTGTTGTAAGCGGCTGGAGGCACTGTATTTTGCGGCCCTGAGCTGAGAGGGGTAGGCTGAGGGATTGGGTTGGGAGGCCACTGCGGCCATGTGCTAGCTTGGGCTACGGGCCCTGGGCCGGGTTGTGGGGCTACGTAAGCCGGCCACTGCGGCCAAGCGTTTACTTGGGCTGCGGGCTCTTGGTAGAAGGGGGTGGGCTGTTGAGCCAGAACTGGAGGTGGAGTTGGCTAGAAGCCCGTTTGAGTTATGGGTATTGCTGACTGGAAAGCCGTGCCGGACGGCTGAGCTGCAGCCGGGCCCTCTGCGGGCCTTGCGTCTGCGAAATCGGGGGCGTGGCCTTGGTCTCTGGTCGTGAACCCTTGTTTAATTTGCGCCGCCTATAGGGGAAAGCTGAACAGGTTATTTCAGGATGAATGCGGCTGAACTCGATGGAGAATTTGGCAAATGGCAACTTTGATGTCCATATTCAATGATTACGATTGTTGCAGCGCTTCTATCATGGAGAAATGACCAAGTCTCTCTCAAACGATTCTGAGAATTTCAGAATCAATTCTGGGCTTAGATTTTAACCAGATGAGCGATGACGCCGAGTTGCTTTAGAAACACCCATATGCAGCTTACTTCCAATTCCTCACGAGCATGCGCCCCTTGAACCTTTTGTAAAATAACCTTTCATAGGTTTGGAAAGGTTGGAGCAAGTTACAAGGAGAGTCGCTGGCTTCATAGCACAGGAGCGCTGAGAGAGACACGCGTTTGTTTGATGTACACTTGACGTGTGCGGTCTCGCCAGTCTGTGTTTTTCTTACAAATGCTTTGTGGAGTCATTATGCCTGTGGTTTGGAATGTGGTGGATCTATGAAAGTAAGATGTAAACCTCACTACGGAAGGCTGCTCTTATTTTAAACGCTGATACGCGCTTGATTGTGTAGACTGCTTGCTTTGACTGCCGTAGCTGTAGGCCACAGGAAGGGGGTCCTGAAGAGCTATCATAGCCTGCTCTGCTAATGGATGTAACCTCACGCTAGTGTCTGCTACGGGAGCTGGAGGCCACTGTAAAGGAAAAAGAGAGTTATTCATAGCGAAAGGAAAAAGACTGAGATGTGTGGGGATGTGTTGCAAGCGGAGGCAGCTTCGAGCTTGCGCCTGCGGCTGTAGCTGTATAGGCCATGGAAAAATGGTTGTGACGTTTAACAGGGCCGCTGGTGGTCAGTAACGAAGTAGCTTTATTATGCTACCATGTTTAAGTACATTTCTAATACCTGTAGTTTCTGGAGTCGTTTATTTAGTAACTTTACTGCGTTCCAAATATTGCACTTTACTTCGCTACGTATCGTGAAACATACCGTTACTCTTAATAATGTATATACTGTGCTCTGGGGCGTAGGAGCAGTGTCTGATTCATGAACAAGCTGTTTATTTTGTAAAGAACCTGTAAATTTAATTCGCAAATTGCTCCAACGCTTCCTTTGCAAGTTGGAATGATCCGATAGTAGCTGTTCTCTAGTCGACGATTCACTGATTCAAATGATCGGTTTAGAGTGATGTTCCCAGTGGAATTAAATGCACAAGAGAGAACCGGGAGATCTTGGGGAAACGTGCGCAACTGATGCTGCAAGATAATTTATTACTGTCGAAATTTGGATTATGTAACTGAAATTCATATTTGGGTCAAAACTGACAGTTGGTTGGGAACTAAATCTGTTGTGAAGGGGCTCTATTTAGCCCTCTGAAATGCATATGCAAATCAGGGTCAGTGTCTCTATGATTTAGGTCGAAAACAAAACATTAATATAGCACAGGTTGAATGAGAATACCTCGTGCACGTTCATTTTACTGTTGGTCCGCGGTGATCAAGAGTGTATTCGTAAAACACATTTATCTCATCCAGCTTATCTGTCTACGGAATGCTAAGCCAATTAAATGCTGGTAAAAATACGGAGGGTTAAATACGTCCGGTATATATTCTGGGCATGGTGTCATGGTTACATAGTGACGTTAACATCTAATGTCTTCGCGAGGTCTTTAACGATATTTATCAACAAATACCTGCCTTTGTAGATTTCCCCTAATAATTATTGGCAACATTGGTTGTTGCGTGCTAAAGGAGGCCGCTTCGCGTTAGCATCTGAAATTAGAAGCTAGAGGCCCGGCTAAATACTTGCGCTGCAGTGAAGCGAGTGAAGCTTTGCTGCGGTGAAACCTGGGGCGTGGCCCAGGCTCGTTGAAGGCCTGCTGTTGCGACCTCTGGCCGGCGGAGGAGAGTGTGTGGCTGGTTGAGCAGAGGTCGTGACGAAGCCCGGAGCTCGGCGTCCGTGTCTGGTGAAAAATAAAAATAAAAATAGATGATCCTGGGGCCGGCAGATTGACCGGAGGGTTACGAAAACCCCATCATGGGTCTCGTTGTTTGGACGGAAATGTTGAGTCTGTGATGTAAAGGTAAATGGTGCCACCGAATGCTGCTTAACCGTCAACTAGATGGAGGTAAGACAGCTGTATTTATGCCCCAGGATTGATTACCTAGATTGTGTACCACCTGTGCTAATTAGCCTGAGTATCTGACGTGCTCCTCCCGAACTTAGTTTATAAACTTTGTTTCTAAACTTCATTTAATGGCGCTTTTCCACTGCATGGTACGGTACGGTTCGGCACGGATCGGTACGGTACGGCTCAGTTCGGGTCGGTTTGCGTTTCCACTGCAGTTTAGTACCGCTAAAGAGTGGACGGGATTATTCACGCATCATTATAATTGCGCCGCCTCTACTGCCGTGACATCATCGTAAACGCGCCACAAACAAGCTCACAACAAAGAAAGGAGACGGAATAGTGTTCTTTATTCTCGGCATGTGGATGTTTTTAACAACAATGGAGAGGTCTATGAGAACGCTTGGGATTTACCCCCAGCAGCAGAGACTGTGGTGGCAGTGCCAGCAGGAGGAGAGCAGGGATGTTCGTGCAGGTGTGCTGTGTTACTTGATTAGTTAACTATTCATGCAGCGTGTTCTGTAAAGTGAATTATCAATAAACTTTTGAATATTTCAAAATGTACAATGTATCTCTTGTTTTTTTTATTTATGTGATGGTTTTTATAATCCTGGCATTAATCATTTGTCTTTTTCAAGAGGTTCATTACGTGCTCATACAATAATACATATTTAATATAGTCTGGAGGTACACTTATTCGATCAGATTGTTTTTAATTGAAGCAAAACACAGATACAAAGGTAAAAATATAAACAGAAGACATACTCTGAAAATATAGCAAGTTCAAAAGTATATACATAAGGCTTTTTCCTTCGGCGTCGTGCCATCAAGCTCTCACTGGATCCGCTCCTCGTCTATCAACGAGAGGAACGTCTGAACTTCCTCAACAGACAACGACACTGCTATTTTGTGGTTGATACAAAAAGGTGCGTTTGTTCAAACAAAAGCTGCGTCCGCTCCTTCGCTGGCTGTGCTGATTTAAATCTAGCGGGTAGGGCTGTAGAGGAGGGTCTTGTGTCGCAAGTTCAGTGACGCAATAATGACGGTTCTCTCCGGCCAATCAGTGAACAGCAGAGTTTACACGTCACGTTTTGGTAACGGTACGGTTCGCTTGGAACCTCGGCTAAGGTGGTAATAAAAAAGTACCAGGTACCAGGTACAGTACCCAGTGGAAAACCCTCTAAAGGGAACCGTACCGAACCGTACCGAACCGTACCGTGCCGTACCATGCAGTGGAAAAGCGCCATAAGTTGGCCTCTGTGCAGTTAAAATCACCACCCAAGAATAAATATTCATCAACACCAACATTTTGCAAAACAGAGCACAAATATTTAAAAACAACATTCTTTGAACAGCTGAAGTTGATATATACACACAAATAAAAACAAACAACATTTTCAAAAGCAGTTCTTACAAAAATATACCTTTAATAACCTATTCAACCTGATAAGTGTGTGGGCTGAAACTCTTAGCAAAAAGAATAACAACTCCACCACTAAGTGAAATATTATGACTTAAGACTGCAATCCCATTCGATTCTACTGCCCAATCAGCAGCATTATTAAGATCAGTATGTGTCTCCTGTAACAGAGTAACATCGATTTTTTTTTCTGATGAATTACTTCAAATAATTTTGCTCTTTTGTACATATCTCTAGCACCATTCAAATTCAGAGTGGCAACATTAACATGACACATACTTAAAGAAAAAAAAAACTAAAACTAAAAACATGTCCACAAAAACATTCCTCTTGAATAAAACATGGAATTAGGCTTTCTCACTGTCCTCATTGCTAAGCTCAGAGTTAAATTTCCTCACTATTTCTTCAGCCGATAGACCTTATTTGTAAAGGAGCCTTCCATCATGAAACACTAAGATTTCTCAACAAACTGTTTTATGTCAAGAAAGTATTCAATAATACGTACTCCTCTTTTATTTTAGCCCTAAGGAACAGTTTAATGTCATCCACCTCAAAATGACGTCTAGAGAAATCACTCTGAGAAAGACTAACACTTGAATCAGAGGATTCACTATCACTTTCTGTTTCATCCTTGTCACTTAACTCGGTTATATCGACTTTCTTTGCATGCCTAACAATCGAAGCTTCTTCCTCTTTAACGGGACTTTAAAACCTGTCTCCACTGTTTCCATTAGAGTGTCATCACATATATCCATCTCAGTAGATTGCAGGTTATTATCAAAAGCCTTGTTTAAAAGCCTAACTGTCTCAGTAACCGCTGCCTTCTCAAAAGCATTAGGCACTTCTACACCAGATAACATGTTTTCAGGCACGAATTCTTTAGCAGCAGTTACCGTGGTCAGAGCTAAATCATCATTATTTTTGTCCTCCACTGCTTGTAACCTTGACACACCCGGAGCCTCGTCTGATGGTCCGGCTTCACCGGGTGCAGCGTTAACCACCACATCGCTTCTACCAGCGCCTACGTCACCACCAGCTGACAACTTGTTCGAGTTTTTTGTGGGACAAGTACGGATTAAATGACCAGATTGCCCTCAATTAAAACACTTAATTTTGTTACGTAAATTATGTAATCATATTCATCAGCCCGAAAATGCAAAGACACATCTAAATCAGCATCGTCATTCATGATCATATAAACTAAACGCCTAAATGAAACAACATGTTTCAATAAGGGCGATTCACTGCTGATAGGGATCTTTTTAATGAGAGAGACCAGTTTGCCGTAACGAGACAACAATTTAGCTAATATCTCATCGCTTAAGAACAGTGGTACGTTGGAAAGTGTAACTTTCTTTGATGGTGTAGAAAGTGGAAGCACAGGGGTAAAAAGCTCATCAACAACTATCCCTGCCTCAACTAGTTCATTAGCCCTTTCAACAGTGCTAAGAAATATAACAATAGCGTTATTCATCTTAGAGGTGGACAGTATACTTTCATGCCCAACAACCTCACCCACTGCCAGGCAGCATTTTTCCACACTAATTGCGGACGCCTCTTTCACTCCATGACACTGGGTCAGTGAACTCAAACATCGCGAGCGCGGGGCCGAGAGTACAGGTAGCTGGTGGCGCTGACTCTCGGGGGCGCTCTGGTGGCGCTACTACCGGAGGAGCCGGCACAGGAGGGCGCTGGCGAGGAGCAGGCACTGGAGGGCACTGGGGAGGAGCAGGCACTGGAGGGCGCTGGTGAGGAGGATGCACTGGAGGGCACTTGCGAGGAGCAGGCACTGGAGGGCACTTGTGAGTAGTGGGCACTGGAGGGCGCAGTTGTGGAGTGGGCACTGGCAGGCGCTGCCGAGGAGCTGGCACTGGCGGACACCTGTGAGGAATAGGGACTGGAGAGCACTTGCGAGGAGTGGAGCTGGCCAACCTAGGGAACTCAGGGGACAGTGGGCTGGATGGGATCAGCAGAGACGGAGTAAGGCTGGACGGAACCAGCGGAGGTGAGGGAGATTCTGGGGTTAGGATGGGCGCAGCTAACTCCAATGGTAGCGCCATGTCCAGTAGCGCTGAACCAAGTGCCGGTGGACTTGCCATATCCTCTGCAGGAGGGCTTGCGTTGGCCACTAGCGGCCGTCCTGCGTTGGCCGCGAACGGCGGTGGGCTTGCACTGGCCACGAATAGCGGCGAGCTTCCCGCGAACGGCGTACTAGGATTAGCCGCGGACGGTGGTGACACCCATGCTGCGGGTGGAGGGAAAAAAAGTAGAAAACAAAAAACTTTCAAAACTGCAAAAAAAAAACGGGGGTAAATTTAGAATTTAGGTTATTTTTTAACTTTGCCTTAACCTGTGTAATAGATACAGATTAGTATATATACTTTGGGAGTGTCAAATACTGAATGTTTGATGTTGATTGAAAGCTGATTTCGTTAGCAATAATTTGGTATGGATGAAATTGACTTTTATCATTAAAATGTATGATTACAACACGTATATAGAAATCTGCTTTCGATATTTCCTTCATGGGATAAAATAGCTAAGCCAATAAGGTAGGCACGGGAAAAAAAGCAGTGCGAGGCGAACAAGAACAAGAACAATCTGATTGGGACAGTCGCCCATGGGTGGACCCAAATTGGGTTGTTTAAAATGGACACAAAAGCTTTGTTCATTGCTCGCTCGCTTGCTTGCTCGCTGGTCCGCTTGAAACTTCGGCTCTGTCTTTACTGATTGTGCTGGGAAGGGCTCGATCCCCGCATTACCATCAGACTAATGAACTCAAAGACTTTGGCAAATGTCTCACTGAAGAACTTTAGCGCCTGAAGCCGTAAGAACTCTAAAACAAACTTCCTAAGAGCGTCATCACGTCACTAAGAAACCACCAATCACAAGAGGGGTGCCCCAGTGACATCACGCCACAACGCAACCAGCAACCACGGAGGTATCCATCAACCACATGGAAACACGCGAGAACAAGCAGGAGTTGTCAAACTCAACTAAGAGCAAGTAAACAGAACAAGTCTCTATTGTTGCAGGAAACTGGTGAATTGATCTGTAAGCAGTGAAGATAGTGAAGTATCTGCTTGTTATCTGCCTCTGGTAAAGTTACGAGATAGCAAAACTGTCTGTTTTCTATTTACCTTCCTCTATTGTGAAATCCTACCCTGCCAAGTTAAAGTAAGTCAACGAGAAGATAGGCATTGCAAAATTTTAAGCACGCACGAGAGACACTCTAACCAGTGTTGTGGTGTCAATTTTGCCATTAGATGACCAGTACTGTCATTGCTATTGTTTCGACCACCCAGGAGAACATTTTAATAGTAATCACAGTCCTATTACAAAAAGAGAAAACTCGTTTACAATCCTCTGACTAGTAGCATCCTTCTAAATCAGACTTAACAAAAAAAAAAAAAAAAAGAGGAAAATCTGCAACCAGAACTATTTTGTTCTTGTCCCTCTCCCTCACCTTCATATTAGCCGCTAGACACTGACCTCCTTCCTTGAAAAAAAGGAGACATTCTCTTACAGGAAGAGTTGAAGCATCCAATTATTACCCTTTTATTTGCTCTGTTGGTGTTCTTCTTTTCTTTCTCTGTTTCCCAGCTGTGCTACCTGTGTGTGTGTGCTCGATAATTTTCCCCACAGAGGCTAACAATTTGAATCTCGCCCACCAGAGAATTACAGTCGCAGAGAATCACACTCAACATTAGCATACACTATACTTTGCACATTTACACTGTAAAGGAATTTTCCTTTATGGACAGTAATCAAACAGTGAGACATAGATTCAGATGTATGTATTATATGTTTTCTCACTTGCAGTTAGAAAAGCATTCTATGTGTGATGATTTACTATGATTGGGAAGTGATAGAGGTAAGGAAACGCAGATGGTCAGGGGGTCAAGGGGGCATTTGCCTCCCTTTTCTGTATAACCATTAATCGGTAAACAAACTGGTATCTTTCCCTCTAGAGGAGGGAAGGAGGAGGCCTTGGAAGGAAAGGACTATAAAACAGACCGGCACTGCTTCTCCTTACTTCTTCTCCTTAGGGCGCTCTTGCTCTCTTGCTCACTTGCTACTTCTTATCTCTCTCTCTCTCTCTCTGTCTTCTTATCTCTATCTCTCTCTCTCGCTCCTGACTGACTCACAGCTATGTATGTTAGAACTGAGGGATCTTCTCTTGCAAGGGAATAAATACCTTTATTATTATAATTTGGACTCAGAGTTTGTCTCTTACTCAGTGATGATGTTTGTTAGAAAATTGCCACAACAGTTTGGTGTCAGATAGTGGGATTCCTTGGACGTGACTTCTGGACCTGACAGCGGACGGAGGCTGATCACCTTGGAGCTGAAAAGTTCCAACCCTACCTCGCAAAAAAGATTGAGAGACGAGGGACCGTTCCGCTGTTGGGACCGGAGGGATCGACCACTGGAATCAAAAAGAACCCAGGTGGCACAAAACGACATCTCTGGTAAGAAACAATTAAATTCAATTTAATGAGGGTGAAATTCAGTTTAAAGAGTGAAATTGAACCATATTGGCTGAGATTTGTTTCTGTGGTAGAGTAATCTGAGCACGAACATTCAGATTAGGTAACCTGAGATTAATTTGAGATCTGTACGGATCAAGAGGGTTTCAAACAGGTACCGAGGTTAATTGGGGTTAGAAAAAATCGAAAGATTTTGATAAATCACAATTAAGAGGGCACTAATAGTGCAACCCGACCCGATTGCGGGATAAGAGAAAATCGGATCTGCTGGAGACGTCTAGCAGATTAAAGAAGTGCGCGCGAGCAAATCCACAGGAGCAGAAAACAGCCAGTATGGGGATGTCTCAGAGCAAGCTTGTGAAATATGATACACCGGTGTACTACCAAATTAAAAAAAAAAATGTATTATGGTCAGAAATGTATGCAAGATATTGAAAAATTAATCAAGCATCATGATTTTCCCGAAGAGGGAAAATTGAGTCTCACAAAACTGAAAGTGGTTTCAACAACCAGGTTGTTGTTGCAAATGTGTTAAACATGTATGTTAAAAATGTGAACAAACAGTAGATTGTTGGCTAAAGGAAGTAGATGGTTGGCTCAAGGAAGTTAGCAGGAAGGGAAAAAAAAGCAAGTGCAGAAAGTTAGCAGGAGGGAAAAATGAAAAGTGTGAAAGTCTATTTGTATGTGTCTGCACCACCAGAACCGAATGACCCACAGTATGTTTGTGTTTCCCACATGAAAATACGGTGGGGCCGGCACCGCCAGAATATAAAACACCCATCTACCCAATAGCCCAGCTGGATGCATTGAAATTCGCCCCGACCTCGAATGTTCTCCGTCCAAGACAACCGCAGCGCGAGACGCTGAATGAACAAGCACGAGCAAGCGCGAGTGACAGAGGGGGAGAGAGAGATGCAGCTGGCTGTTGTGGGGCAGCACGAGCAGCGCACAAATGTGGACTGTGTGCGACGAATGAACATGACTTTTTCTGGCTGCACGAAGTGCAGGTTGTCCAAGAACCACGGACACTGGGCACAGGATTGTCCAGAGGCGCGGAAGGCGGATTGAAAAGAGAGGAACGGAGAACAGGAGAGGAGAGGGCGGGTGACAGGCATTCAGCAAGCTACGAAAAAGGGAAGTAAAAATTTATTGACACACACACACAACACGCTCACATACACTGATTCAAATACCGCTCTGTGCAATGAAGACATGCTTGCAAACCTTTTATGTGTGAGTGTGTGTAAGTTTTGAATAAGGCTATGTGCAATGAAGAAAAGCTTGCAAACCCTTTTATGTGTTGAAGTTTTGAATAAGACCATGTGACTGATGAATGTCTGAGAATGTACAAAAGTTTAGGGTTTTAAGGCTACAGAGATATCCCATGTTAGTTGACGGGACAATGATAGACTTTATGGTTGATTGTGAACCAAGAATGACGGATTTAGTGGTTGAAAGCACTTGAAGTCAGGGCATTAATTTCAGAAAACTATACTGTGCCGTTAAAATGTGAGACGGAGGGGGGGCAGGGCATTGAAACATGCGTTGTTGTACTCTGAAACCTGTCCGGTTCCGTTAATGGCCAGGGATCTAATGTGTAAATTAAAATCTGAAACTCACTGCTGGTTTGGGAGTTATTGAAGAGTAACAGCAGATTAGTTGTGCAAAATTTTAGCCACAGTGGGCATACGAGTGGCAGATAAGTGATTCTGATTGGGCACAAATGATTTTGAAATTGGCAAAGGTCGAACAGTATCAGCTGACACAGAAAGGATGTTGCCTGACAGATTGCATTCATTGATATATGCATATATCAATATGAGGAAGAGTGGATTAACGGGGCAGAAAATGTTTTTGACAAGGTTTGATAAGATTTTCTGGAATGAAAATGTGTGTGTGCTTTCAGCTTGCCTGTCAGAAAAACAAATTCAGCTGTATTTGATAACAGGCCAGTCTGCGCCTCACTTATCAGTAATCAAGGCCACCGAGCAGAAATGGGAAGAAATAGGCCTGTTTGTGAGAAAATGTCTTTCTGCCACAGATTGGATTGAAAAGCCAAACGGGCAGAAACACAGTGGAAATGCAGGTGTTTTTATGGAGGAATGTGAGTTTGATGTTGCCGTACAGAGAACTGTGACTGCTATTGTCAGGAATGCAATGGAGAAACATGAGCACGGATCTATTTCTGCCACAGACATTCATCCTGTCCTGGCAGAAATACCTCCAAAATTGTGGGCAAAACACAAATATGATGTTGGGTTGATTAAAGGTTGTGAACCAGTTGTAATCACTCCAAAGTCTGATTACAGGCCATGTCAATCGCAGTATCCCCTGAAGAAGGAGGCATTGAGAGGGATACAGCGGGTTTTTGAGTCTCTCCTGAAGGAGAGAGTAATAATTCCCTGTCATGATTCTCCAGTGCGAACTCCTATTTTCCCCGTAAAGAAAATAACATCTAACACAAGTGAACCAGTCACGTGGCGATTTGTGCAGGATCTGCAGGCTGTAAACTCAGCCGTTATTGCAAGAGCTGCCCGCGTACCTAATCCATACACAATTTTGTCACAAATTCCGCAAAATGCAATGTATTTCACTGTGGTTGATTTGGCCAACGCTTTCTTTAGCGTCCCAGTGGAAGAAAAAAGTCAGTTTTGGTTCGCGTTTGATTTTGACAACAAAGGGTACACGTTTACCAGGTTGTGTCAGGGCTATTGTGAGTCTCCGACGATTTACAATGAAGCGCTCAGACGGAGCCTTGAACCATTAACTCTATCGAGCGGAACGGCACTATTGCAGTATATAGATGATTTATTGATTTGTGCACGAGATGAGGTTACGTGCGTGGCTGACACTGTGACTCTCTTGAACCACCTGAGGAGAGAGGGTCACAAGGTCAGTCTGACAAAGCTTCAGTTCGTGAAGCAGGAGATAACATTTTTTTTGGGTCACACTAACACCAAACAGTAAAGCAATCTCTGAAAAGCGGATAAAAGCTATCAAAGATGTACCAAGACCTTTAACAAAGACAATTGTTATCATTCTTGGGAATGTGTGCATATTGTCGAACGTATATTCCAAATTATGCACTTCTTGAAAAGCCCTTGAGAGGCCTGACAACAGGGAAAGGGCTGAGGTCATGTGACAAGATTGAAAGGTTTTTTTTTTTTTTTACACAGATGGTAGACGCAGTCTCCATGATTTTGCAAGAGCAGAGAACATCACATTTATCAACAGCCCGATGGCTGAGGTATCACACAATTTTGCTTGACATGCCAAATGTAACGGTGAAAAGATACACCACTGTTGTCTATCAGCAGGAACAGGTGTGTACACCACGTCCAGACCTGTTGGACACACCTTTAGAAAACTGTGACAATGTCCTCTTTGTGGATGGATCGGCGTCCAAAGATCCACAAACAGGCTTGAATAAGGTTGGTTTCGCGGTGACCACTGAATTTGAAGTCGTAAAGTCTGGCAAATTGCCATCAAATTATTCGGCTCAGGCAGCTGAATTGGTTGCTCTGACAGAAGCGTGTAATCTTATGGCAGACAAGTGTGTGACAATTTACACAGACTCGCGTTATGCTTTTGGGGTCACGCATAGATTTTGGGGCACTTTGGAAGCATGGTAATTTTTTTTGAAGTCGGATGGACATCCGATATTAAACGCAGCTCTTGTGTCTAAGCTTTTGGAGGCCATTTTTTTACCAGACAAGGTCGCGATCTGTAAATGCGCAGCGCACACTAACGATAAAAGTTTTATCTCCACAGGAAACGTGAGAGCAGACGCGGCAGCGAAGGCCGCGGCAGCACAGGAGACAAAAGAAACGACTTGTGCTTTGGTATCTGTGACTAACCCTGATATTTCCCCTTGTTTACAGAGTATGCTGACCTTTTTCCACAGGAGCAGAAAAACAACAATGGAGGTCGTCTGGCTGCAGCCTGGAGGGGGGTGTATGGATGAGTGTTGATGACATTCCTTGTTTGCCCAAACACTTCTTTCAGCATTATGCTAAGTTGACACATGGGTTGGATCATGTGTCAAAAGCGGGTATGATAATGCAGATGAAGGAATTATGGTTTACAAAGGGGTTTACAGTGGTTGCAGAAAATTTTTGCAAAAAATGTGTCACTTGTAAACACACACAATGTGGCTAGGGGAATAAAAACACCCTTGGCATCTCAACCAGCACCAGCAGGTCCATTTGAATATCTAATGATGGATTTCATCGAATTAACCCCTTGTGGGAAACAGAAACACTGTCTGGTGATGGTTGACATGTGGTCAAAATGGGGAATTCCCAGAAAAATCAGTTCTGATAATGGCAGACACTTTGTCAATGATGCAATAAAGCAGGTGGGTCAGTTCTTGGGAATTGACATGAGAACTCACTGCAGCTACGCGCCCTCGTCAGGGGGGGGCAGTAGAGAGGCAGAACCAGACAATTAAGAACAAATTGGCGAAATGCTGTGAAGAGACGGGTCTGACTTGGCTTAAAGTCCTCCCAATTGTACTGATGTACATGAGAATGAGAAAAAGAGTAAAAACAAACCTGAGCCCATTTGAAATTTTGTTTGGCAGACCACCATTCATGGGCATAGAGAGGGGTAAACAAAGGCTGCCATCAACGGATGTGTGTTTAGGTGACAAGTTGAATTACTGCAAGGAAATGTCTTGTCTGTTGTCAAATATTTCTGTGCAGGTAAAAGCTGCCCAGGGGAAGGTTGCTGAGAGATTCCTGCACGAGGTCAGACCTGGCGATTTCGTGGTGATTCGTGATCACAGGAGAAAGAGCTGGAAATCGAAAAGGTGGCTAGAGCCTTTCCAGGTGCTTCTGGTGACGCACACGGCAGTGAAGGTCGCAGAGAGGGCTACGTGGGTTCACGTTAACCATGAAGGAGGGTGCCGCCCATTGCGGAGGCGGAGCAATCGCTGGAGGAGGTTCAACGCGAGTGTCAGTAAATGCTAAGATCCAGTTTGAAAAACCTTTGCATTGCAGCTGTGTGTTGATTGCGCAACCGGCGTACGGGTGGACACTGTAATCAACAGAACAGATAAGACTCTTAGTGTTTCAAAACAGTACTTTCTCACATTCTTTGGTCATAACAGCACCTCTGATAAAGAGTAACTGAGAGAATGGAGCGTCCTAGACCGTGGCACCCATTCAGAGTAACAGGAATGTGTGGCCTGTATAAAACCACAAGTATAATGACTTTGTTGTCAGTAACAATTTGCTTGGTAATACTACACTTCACAACAGGTCTGAAGGTGTTACCAACAGAAGATCAGAACAACAATATGATGACACAAGTAGCGGAAGTTACAGTGAAATGTGTTAATTGAGTTATGTTTCTATTTTTTTCTTAAGAATGATTGGTAGGTAAAGAAGGTTAAAAGCAGCAGTTATCCGTGTACGAGAGGACGTACAAGGAGAGGGGTTGAAACTGAGGGATTTTCTACATACTTTTAATATTTACATTTTATATTACAGGAGTAACTCAACAGTGATAAATTGATATGTTTATTTCCTACTTTGAACTATACTTTTCCTTATTTATACTATTGTGACTGAGGGTTCGGTTTAACCGAGAGTGCGACAGCAATGCCTGTCCATTTAGCCCGGCGATAGAATGAAATCTTTACTGTGCTTGCGAAACATTTACAGCCTAAGCATTTTTCAAATTTTCAAAAAAAACTTACTTCACAGGTTCAAGAAGAGTGATCATTTAGGTGAAAATCAGAGATGAAGAGTATAAGTGTGATTAATGACTTGAACTTGTATTTATTATTATTTTTACTATTATTATTACAATGTTTGATTAATCAGTTATCAGAGAATGATAAACAGAGAGGAATTGTAAAGGAATTTTCCTTTATGGACAGTAATCAAACAGTGAGACATAGATTCAGATGTATGTATTATATGTTTTCTCACTTGCAGTTAGAAAAGCATTCTATGTGTGATGATTTACTATGATTGGGAAGTGATAGAGGTAAGGAAACGCAGATGGTCAGGGGGTCAAGGGGGCATTTGCCTCCCTTTTCTGTATAACCATTAATCGGTAAACAAACTGGTATCTTTCCCTCTAGAGGAGGGAAGGAGGAGGCCTTGGAAGGAAAGGACTATAAAACAGACCGGCACTGCTTCTCCTTACTTCTTCTCCTTAGGGCGCTCTTGCTCTCTTGCTCACTTGCTACTTCTTATCTCTCTCTCTCTCTCTCTCTCTGTCTTCTTATCTCTATCTCTCTCTCTCGCTCCTGACTGACTCACAGCTATGTATGTTAGAACTGAGGGATCTTCTCTTGCAAGGGAATAAATACCTTTATTATTATAATTTGGACTCAGAGTTTGTCTCTTACTCAGTGATGATGTTTGTTAGAAAATTGCCACAACAACACCCCTGTATAGCTTTGTTTTGTTTTGCTTTGCTTTTTTTCCCATTCAAGGCTTGCGTCGGTTCGGTTCGAGATCTCCCTCACCCTGCCAGAACATGTCTCACACAACAGAACATGTTAGTCACTGGGAGGATCTGGAAACATGGCTAAGTGTTGCGATAGACAGCCTCCTCCCTAAGGCTATTGAAACACTCAAACATCAGACACAGGACCAGCTGGATGAAAACATAACAAGCCTCGTGGGACAAAACCCAAGTCAAAGCTACGGTCACAAAGAATTAGCCAAGCTCACCGGCTCATTAAGTCACACACTCATCGACAGCCTAAAGTAAGCAACAAGCACTCTGCACAAATCCAGCAGGAGCTGACATGCGCACAACAACGCATCATGCAGCTAGAACTGGAAGCTCAGGTGCGACAGGAAGGGGCTGATGAGGTGGAACAAGGCGCTGAGGAGGAGATCAACAGGCTAAAAGAGACTCTAGCGGCAACTAGCCTGAAAAATTGAACAAATCAAAGAAGACTACGCTGATCGTTCTGACAAGCTACAGTATGCTGAGCAGCTACTGGAGAAGGCAAAGGCTGACTTCAGGGACAAAAACTGCAGAATCAAAGCCCTTGAAGCTCACTTGGATGAGTCAAGAAACGAGATCAGTCGCCTAACACGAGAGCTCAACTACTTCAAAGAGGAATATGAAAGTTTCCAAGAGGAATTCAAGCACGCTTATGAATTACGCTATGAGCCGTCAAGGACAGGACATACACCTACCTCACTCAGGTGATCGGGAGGACCGGATCACCTGTTCATGGACTTACACGTGAGCAAAAGGTGGAAGGGGCGGTGTTGAAACATTTACCAGCTCCCTTTGAAGAACTTTACCTCACGACAAAGCCAAAATAATCTGCTGCAGCCAGCCGCAGATTGTCGTAGGCTTGGACCTAAAAGACCTTGACAAGCTCGCCAGGAAAATTGGCAAATTCAATCCCAGCGTGCCAAATAGCCAAAATGTCCAAGCTTATCTCCAAGATATCTATTTCCATCTGGAAATGCGACCTAACATTACCGACAAAGATAGACTATACTTACTTCGAACGTCATCCAGTCCTGAAATTCGGAGCTTCCTGGACCGCCAGCCTGCTCACACAAACACTGATTATCAACGGCTTCAAAAAGCCCTCATTAAAGAGTTTGCCGATCCTGTGTCCAAACAAGGCTTAGTGGCTGCCCTGGAGACGAGACAAGGACGTCATGTAACCTCCTCAAGCCTACTATCAGATGAGCATACTTCGTAACTGGCAACAAACATGACATGGAGGACGAACTGAACTTTAAAAATCTATTCCTGAGAAACCTTCATCCCAGCATAAGCAACCATATTGCCGTTCTCACAAACCATGAATGCTCAGCAGTTGCAAGACTTGGCGTAGAAAGCCTACGGCAAACAAAATATGGTCTCAGAAAAAAGCGCCAAAACCCCAACAGTTCTTGACTTCAAAACTCAAAGTCAAGGGTTGGCTCTAGAGGGCCAAGACAGCGCCGAGCCGCGACACATGGAGTGGAATGCACCCCTGTCCAACAAAGAACGAGACTCACATGCTGGCACCCGACCTAAATAGAGGTATGACCGCTGGGCGGACTGCGTGGACGTCAACGCTCACCTGGACGGCACTGGGAAAGGTCATGGGACCAATCAAGGCCTCATGAGAGTCAATGGGAGAGATTGTGGAACCAGCCAAGCTCATTTGGAAACTCAAGAGGGAAAAGCTTGTGGGAATGCAACGGAACTCCAAGGAAAACAACAAATTCACCCTGGAGCAACCAGCCCAAGGAATCAATGAAAGAATTCACAAAGATTCCAAGCTGACCGAGCTTAAACTGAATCCACGCAAGAACAAAAGACCCCACCGTATTTCTCACAAAAGCTCATGGTTTTCTCACAGAAACTCACAAAAGCTGATGGAAATTATGATGAAAGAGTTCTTCCAACGAAAGGAGGAGGATTGAAAGTGGGAAAAGGAAGAGAAACCAGATTCAACCTGACTAGCAGCCGGACAAGAAGGCAGCAACCAGCTTGACCCAATCAGCCACAGAGAACAGTGCTCCTTCACCTCACTCTCAGAGAACAGTAAACACCCTAACTTCAGATGGACACGAAACCCCACCTGAAAACCCAGCAAGAGAGTTAAGCACTAACTCATCACACAATGCTCCAGATCAAAGCACCGTCCAACAAACACCTACTGACGAAACCCCTCAAATTCCTGAAAGTGCTGTCTTGGTCGTCTGCCACTCCTCTGAATAACACCAGATCAGTCCTGACATCCAAACAGTTTCCTCCCAAACTCCAGTTCCTCAACTCCTAAGTGATCTCATTGAGAAAGGTATTGCAAGAAAGTTGTACCTCTCCATCATCTTTGAACAACACCTCAGAGTCAAGGCCCTTCTTGATACGGGAGCCGACATTACTCTAATGTATACAGAACTCTACGGAATGTTACAGACTAACGGAACCCTCAAACTCCAAAGGTGCGAACTGAACCTCTAAGCATACTCCCACATGGGCCTACTACTAAAACATGTGGCCCCAGTTCACCAACAGTGGGCACAATGGACCTCATCCATCCAGTATAAGTTTCAACAGCCAACACGTATCCACTCCTCATTGGGAAAGATCTGCTTAATCGCTTTAAACCTCTAATGGACTTCAAGCATCTAAAGATGTGGACACAAGTCCACAAGCTTCTGCCCTGCCAGTCATTAGACTCCAACGAGTCGCAGTGTTAAGTCACAGACACCGCCCCCAAGTCACTGATTGATAATGCAGTATCAAAGCCAGGATCTGGACCAAGCACAAACAGCAAGGACCAGGACCCTCTCCTCTGCTCACTGCAGAAGCCTGAATCAAACAAAGGCCCCCTTCAAATCATGACTGTGATTGATGTCCTAGGCACATCAGTGTCCGACGTCGCACTAGCCGTGTGGGCAGAGAACTCAGCCTTCAGCCTGAAGCTATTCAGAACACTGAAGCAAAAACATCAGAGCCTACCACATATCGCTAAGCACAGCCGCTTCCCTCTAAGTCTTCCGACAACCATGGCCACCTCCAAGATCATCTGTGCTCTGGACATAAAATGGAACAACAGACATCTGAGTCATTACTTCCTCATTGTCCAATACCTGCCGCATTACATCTACACATTGATACCGTAAACGACATCATATGGCCTCCCCTGTCACACCAACTGACAATTCAGTCAACCTCAAGAACCTCCAATCCGGTCAAACCTTGTAAGACGCATGCGCTATGATCATGGAGCAAGAATTGACCTTGTCAAACTCTCAACAGTAAGCTAGGCTTCTTCCAAACTTCCAGGACCTGCCTAAAACTTGGACTGACCCTGAAAGCCACAGCTCTCATTGAAGTGTCATCTTGTGCTGTGTATGAGTTGTTCAACAACTGTACGGCCCAAGACATCCACATTCCCAAACCCAGTCACCTGGGATGGTGTGGTTCCACCAACCAGGCATTCCATGACTTTGAACTAATGGTACCTGTCATAGGTCCCATACCAGCCCAACTAATGTCAGAGGAATACAATGACACCATAACATTCACAAAACCTCATTAAATCATTGTCATCACTTCTATTATGCCTGTGTCCAGAGAAAGCGTCTGCCGTTCGGAACTAACAGATGACACTCACCTCGCTGTCTATGCTGTCTCAACACAGCCTGCGACAGAATCACCTACACAAGTGACCATCAGGGCCCAAAGCCCCTCAAATGACTTAACTGCAGAGGAACCCTACGCCGGGTTCAATGAACAAATTCAACAGATCCCGAGTGTGGCGAATGCCCTCCGAAGTGACCAATGAAGTGGATCGTCAAGGACTCAAAGAGGTTCTGCACAACTCCTTCGCAAAGGATTCCCTAGATTGTGGCCTGACCAACATCCACACGGTGCGCATCCCAACAAACCCAAATGCGCTACCCACATTTGTGCGCCAGTACAGGATTTCAATAGCATCATATGAGCCAGTGCTAGAAATTGTTGACTCCATGCTGGAAAAAGGGGGGTCACCCGGCCCTATAACAGCACATACTTTGCCCGATTTGACCAGTCCTGAAACCCAACGGCAAATGGCGGCCCACCATCGACTTTCGCAAGTTGAATCAACAAGTACCATTGTCATGATGGCCTATGAGCCGATTGGACCAAGAAACTCCAGAAATCAAAGGCTCGACGATCCTATCCACACTGGACGTCGCCTCCGGGTTCTGGACAATCCCTGTCCACCCCGATGATCAACACAAGCTGGCATTCACCTTTGGCAACTGACAATACACCTTCACCCTTCGGCTATGCCAACTCAACAGCAGAATTCAACATTTTCCTTAACAAAGCATGCCCTGACGCTAGTGTCAGAGGCAACCTTGTCTACGTAGACGATGTCTTAATGAAAAGCTCAAGTGTGGAAGACCACCTTAAGGAAATCGATCATGTCCTAAAACAGCTGACAACAGCAGGAGCTAAAATCACCCTTCATAAAGGACAATGGTGCAAAACCAAGGTGAACTATGTCGGACTGCTTGTCGGAAGAAACGGCATCGAGTCACAATCTAACCATACCCAAGCAATCCAAAGCATAAAGACACCAAATAACATCTCTGAGCTGCGAAGCTTTCTGGGAGTGTGCAACAGTTACTCACAACAGTTAATCAAAAACAATACTGACAGTGGTCAGTGCAAAGCGAGTGGTCGCTTATGCCAGCAAAACGCTGCTTCCCCCAGAATGCAAGTATTAAAACTGCGAAAAAGCTTCGCTTTGCATTGTGTGGGCCATCCAGCGTTGCGCGTCCACTTTGTGTTTTTCCTTTTTGCTCTCTCATTATAATCTCCTTTCCCCTCTAGTCCCCTCATCAGGGAACTCCCTTAACCAATCCTTAAATCCAGGTCCCGAAATTGAGATTGACTCCCTTCAATAAAATCGTCATGACTCGTTGTGTGAATCGTTGTCGACCGATCGACAACAATCGGTCGACAACGATTCACCGATTCAACGATTCACTGACCGATCGAGACAACCCACAAAATCATGACCGGCATGCTACGTGAAGTAAGTTCCTTAATCGACAACTTAGCCATGAGTAGGATTCCACACTACTTTTTTTTTTTATTCTTTATTTATTAAACATTTTTGATTAATACATTTTTACAGTAGAGCCCAAGATCTGCCCATAAAAAAATTAAAAATACCAATGTATACATAAAACAACAACACCTCAGGATTTCGCGTGATCTGATACAGTGTCAATAAGGTCCAACCAAAATTGTAATGTCTTTCTGGTGGCACCATGTATTTTGGCTGTGGTACACTCCAAACGGGCAATGTCCAGCAAGTATGACATCCACGTCAATCTAACTGGGGTAGATGGATCAAACCACAGTTTTAAAATAACCTTTTTGGCAGCAGTGAGAGCAGCACTGAGAATCCTTTTTTGATTGACTGACAACGACAGCGACGAATCATCCAGCAAAAGAAAAAGCAATGGGTCCTTTGGAATCGGAGTCTTCAGAAGGTCAGACAATAAGTCCTGTACCAATGACCAGAGGAAGGCAATTCAGGGACAGTCCCAGAACATATGCATATATGTACCTTGACTAGAGCTATTACACAGGTGACAGAAGGGGTCAGACTTTATTTTCATTTTATATAATAAACAAGGAGTGGCATATGCCTTATTGATTAACTTATAATGGACCATTTGGTAAGCTGGGTTTTTAGAGGTAACAAAACAATTTCCCCAGACATTGTCCCAGTCAATCACAGTGTTAGTGTCCCCGAACAGACATTGTCCCCGACTGAGGGACAGCTTTTTCCCACAGGCTATCAGGCTAATGAACAGTCAGAAATGACCCACCCTACAACACACTCCCACTCACACAACATGCCATGCACTGCACTTTAACACAGTTCAACTGGACTACACTCACACACTGCACTAACACAACCTATCTGCTATCACTGGACACCATACAATGTACATCCACGACACTGCATGTGTATAATCTGTTGCACCTTTGCACAACTATCTGTTGCACAACCATCTGCTGTTAATTTTTAATTTATAATCTGTTGCACCTTCACATTATTACTATGTATAGACTACATAATGTATAGATAGTGTACATAATGTAGATGTGCCCATACGGTGTATAATGTGTAGTTGATAACTAAGTATGTCTTTATAGTGCACTATGTGTACTGAGTAAATGTATGTGTATTTTGCACATTGTCTTCTGTACAGTCTGTAAATTTGTACTGTCCATATGTAAATTGTTTTTTTTTTTTGCACTGTCTGGAGCACGCTCATAAGAATTTCACTCACCAAGGCACTTGTGCTGTGGTGATGTGACAATAAAAGTGATTTGATTTGTGTTAAGTTCTCTTTCCCAGAAACCCTCAGTCGGAATGTTTGTATACTGTCGTATCACAAGTGATTTATAAATTATATTCACAATACCTCTAGAAGCCATACTAGAATCTATCCAATTTACCATAGAATGAGGAGATATTTTAATCGACCAGGGTACTCCGTAAGCTTTCAGCGCAGATCTTAATCTTAGATACAGAAAAAAGGAAAATCCTGGGAGCGAGAAGTCATCCTTTAGGATCTGAAAGGACTTGAGCCCATAATCGTTGTACAGGTCTTTTAAAGTGTAAATACCACATTCAACCCAGCATTTGGAAACGAATGGTTTGTTACCAGTACAAAGATTATTATTATGCCAAATGGGGGTAGAGTCACTATAAGAATCTGAAGCTCCCATAATCTTCTCTGCTGCTTTCCAGGTTTTGATAGAATGGCATATAATTGGACCAAACTTTTCTAAAACTTTCTTAGATATTCCCGTAAAGGGTAAATCCTGTAGACGTAATGGGTAAATAATATTAGTTTCTAAAGCCCGCCATGGGACAGGGGAGTCAACATCTAGCCACGTCCTAAGTGGTCTCATCTGGTATGATAAATAATAGGACCAAAAATCTGGTAGGGATAAGCCACCATAAGGTTTTAGCCGGTGCATAGATTTAAAACGAATTCTAGGCCGTTTATTATTCCACAAGGATTTGGATACTGTTGTATTGATCTCTTTAAAATAGCCAGTAGGTGGTGTCAAAGGTAACACTGAAAATAAAAAGCTTAGCCTCGGAATTATATTCATCTTAACAGTGGCTATCCTTCCATGAAGAGCCAAACAGAGTGGAGACCAACACAGAAGATCGCTCTTAATTTTATCCAGAAGAGACTGATAGTTCCGCTTGATAATGAAGGAAAAACTCTGATTCCAAGATAATTAAACTGATCACTGACAGGAATCGTAGTGGGTAAATTCTGAATCTCTGATTTAGCAGCTAAATTAAGGGGCATAAGTAAGGATTTGTTCCAATTAATCTTGTAACCAGACAGTTTACCAAATGTATCAAATAGTTTTAAGCATTCCTTAACAGAGTCTGTAATGTTTGATATATACAACAAAACATCATCAGCATAGAGTGATATTTTATGGGATGTGTTCATACAAGTCATTGGAGCTATTGCTGAACATTGTCTGATTGCTTGGGCCAAAGGCTCTAATGATAAGTTAAAAAGCAAGGGTGATAGGGGACAGCCTTGACGAGTGCCCCTGCCAAGATAAAAGGAAGGGGAGATAGAAGAACCAGTTATTACTCTGGCTGAGCATTCAGAATAAATAGTTTTGACTGCTTGTAGAAAAAAAGAGCCAAACTCAGAATGCTCTAGGACAGACCACAAAAAGCTCCACTCAATTCTGTCAAATGCTTTCTCTGCATCCAGAGAAAGGATTGCAGAGGAAGCTGTGTAGGAGTCTGCTTGTTGAATAATATGCAGAAGCCTACGTATATTGTCTGCAGAAAATCTCCCCCTTAGAAAACCTGATTGATCATAGGTAATTAAGTATCCTATACATCGATCCAATCTTAAGGCCTGGAGCTTTGCCAACAGCTTTAAATCTGTGGATAGAAGGCTAATTGGCCTGTAACTAGCGCATTCAAGTGGATCCTTACCTTTCTTCAGCAGCAAAGTTATTAAAGCTGTAGTTTGGTCCCTGTGTAAAGCCCCTTTTTCTAACGCAAAGTTAAAAGAATATAGAATCAAAGGCGCTATTATGTCCCATAATGTCTTCAGTAACTCTGGGGGAATCCCATCTAGCCCAGGGGCTTTATTACTACTCATACAATCCAAGGCGGATTTTAGTTCCTCGATTGTCAAAGGGCTATCCAATATGTTGCGCTGAGAGTCATTTAATTTGGGTAGATTTAAATGTTTTAGGAATAAATCAAAATTTGTTGGGTCGGAGTGGAATTCTGAAGTGTACAAATGTTGGTAGAAGTTTCCAAATACCCTATTTACATCCTTAGGTTGAGTATATACTGAGCCCTCATGTCTAATAGCTGATATACTAGTCTTAGATTCACTATCTTTCAACCTCAAAGCCAACAGCTTGGAAGACCGTTCTCCATGGAAAAATATGATTGTCTAGTACGATGTATGATGAATTCAGCTCTATGTAAATATATGGATTTTAATTCCGATTTAAGGACAATTACTATTTTGGCTTTGGTCTCACAAAAGTTATCGTTTAATTCCTTTTCTAATAGATACATTTGTTTTTCTAATTCAGATTTACGGCTCTCCCTCCGCTTTTTATTAAAGGATGAAAAACTTATACATTTACCCCTAATAAAACATTTAGTGGTTTCCCATAATACTTGGGGGTTAGAGGCTGAATCTCTGTTAATCTGTAAAAACTCCGTCAAAGAGTTACGTAACTCAGCCACAAATGTACAGTCCTGTAACAAAGAGGTATTAAATCGCCATCGGTTGCGTTTAGTGCCCAGCGATGCAGGGGTTAAAGATGTAATTATCGGAGAATGATCAGATAAAAGAATTGGTAGAATATTAACTTTACTAATATAGGGAATCAGTGAAGGGGACATGAGTAGATAATCAATCCTTGAATAACTCTTATGACGAGCTGAAAAGAATGTATAATCCCTAGCACCATCATTTTGTAAACGCCAAACGTCGCATATATTGGAGTGTCGCAAAAATGAATTAAAACATCCACAGATCACTGAATCAGAATTAGAGACATGAGATCTATCTAACTGGGGATCCAACACCGCATTTAAATCTCCATTAGAGAACAGTCAAAAACTAACCAAATATTGATAATTTTACTGAGAAAAAATTGATTAAGGATACCGAGTCAGGGAGCAGTCGAACTACACCGCCATTGCCATAAATGGGTCACGTGATCTTTCCACATTACTTGATACCTCTTAGCCTTGTCCAAAACGTCAGTACACTTTCTATGGCCCCTGAATAGAATGTTTTCAGGATTTCTGGTGAGACCCTGGATTTCCTGACCTGTCGCAGCTGGTACGGTCTTTGCCTGGCTTTCTTGACCTGTGTTTGGATGTGTGCAGTCCAAGTCAGGTCCTCGGAGATGTTTACACCAAGGTACTTGAAGCTGCCCACCCTCTCCACAGGGGTCCCACTGACCATAAGAGGAGTGTAGGGCCGCTGCTGTCTCTTCCTGAAGTCCACGATCAGCTCTTTAGTTTTGCTCACGTTCAGAGAGAGACAGTTGTCCTGGCACCATGATGTAAGTCTCTCTACCAAATTTGACAATCGAAGTGGAGCTGTGAGAGGACATGTAGTCGTGTGTAGAGAGAGTGGAGCAGGGGACTCAGGACACAACCCTGTGGGGCTCCTATGTTCAGGGTGATGGAGTTGGAGGTGAACTGGCCTACTTTCACCACTTGAGGTCTGCCGGTGAGGAAGTCTTGAATCAAGTCGCAGAGTGAAGAATTTAGGCCGAGGTCTGTGAGTTTATCAGCTAACTTGATGGGGACTATTATATTGAAAGCTGAGCTATAGTCAATAAATAGCAGCCTTACAAAGTTGCCATTTTTGCTGTCAATGTGTGTGAGGGAAGAGTGCAGGACATGAGAGATGGCATCATCAGTAGATCTATTTGGGCGATAGGCTAACTGAAGAGGGTACAAAATAACAGGGATGGAGGAGCAAATGTGGTTCTATAAAAGTCTCTCAAAAACCTTCATGACAATTGATGTGAGGGCAACTGGACGATAGTCTTTCAGGCAAGAAGGTTTACTGTTCTTAGGCACAGGGATTATGATATATTTTTTAAAGGAGGTGGGAACCACAGAGGTAGCAAGGGATTCATTAAATATAGAAGTAAACAAACCAGCAAGCTGATCAGCGCAGGACCTCATAACACGGCCAGTAATCCCATCAGGTCCGGCTGCCTTCCTGACGTTCACTCACTTTAGTTCCCTACGAACCTCGTCCTCCGACACGGTGATAAAATTGCTCTGTCTGCTGCTTCGTATTTGTCCCCTGCTTGTCGCTGACGCATGTTCTGAGTTTGAGCTCCGTCAAGTCAATTATTTATCGTCTATTTTCTATCTTAAATTCCGATTTTATACACAATAATTTTTGTTTCTATAACATGTCAATATATCCCCGATCGCATTCTGCAACGAAAATAATCAGAGTGCCTTGTTATCGCAAGTTTCATTTTGATTTTGCGAGTTCGCTATTAGCTTATAGCCCGTTAGCAAAGCCAGCACGGGTGCCGCTAACTCAGCCTATTCACCCTATTCACACACACACACACACACACACACACACACACACATACACACATTTACCATAGTTTCACTGTTACTTGCTTTAATGGTGGATTTGTGTCTACCTCTGAGTGCAGGTGAGGACACGTTCGAGCTGCATTAGGTGCAGCTGGACCTGGAGGCCGTGAAGAGACGGATCCACGAGCTGCTTGGGAAGCAGTCCCAACTGAGGAAACAGACAAGTATGCAGCGCACTGCTAACACTCCCACCACCTATACTCCGTGTGTTTCTCTGCACAGGCCCCGTGCACCTGGGATGCGGTCTTCCCAGATGTCCTTCACTCCGGCGCCGGGAAACCCAGGACCCTGGGTGCAGCAACGGAAGACGCGATCCAGGCCCTGGTCGACGACTTCTCCCCCTCCGGTCTTCGACATCTCATCCCGTAACTGCTTTGCTCCTCTCTGCGAGACGGAACGTGATGCTGTGATCATCGTAGACTCGTCCGGCATGTCCGTGCTACGTTAGCTGAAGGTAAAGTGCACACTCAATGTTTCCCTGGAGCTCGTGTTCTTGATGTTTCTGCACAGATACCCGCGATCCTGAAGGATGACGAGAGCATTGCAGCTGTTGTGATTCATGCGGGGGATAACGACACCAAGCTGCAGCAGATGGAGACACTGAAGAGGGACTTCAGGAGCCTGATTGAGATGGTATGCAGCCCATTTCCCGAAACCTCAAGCATCGTGTCAGGACCTCTTCCCACGTATCGACGAGGACAGGAAAGGTTCAGTAGACTGTTTGCTTTAAACTAATGGTTGTTATCATGGTGTAAAGATCAGAAACTGCTCTTTGTTAATAATTGGAATCTTTTCTGGGAGCGTCCTAGGCTTTTCCATGCTGATGGCCTGCACCCCAGCAGAGTGGGAGCGGAACTCCTGTCGGACAACATCACCAGGACGCTATGCTCCATCTGACTACTAAGCCAATTCTCAAAAAGCTGCTATGATGACTTTTGTTCTAGCCACTTAAATGATAGAGGTACGTGCAGTGTCCACTCTATACAGGCTGTGTCTGTTCCCCGAATAGTGAGGTCAAAATATACATTTAATGCAGGATCTAGAACAAATCTGATCGTGATTAAACCAGAAAAATGCAAAATAAATGAACAAAAACAATTTTTAAAGCTTGGGCTCCTAAATATCCAGTCACTCAAACCCAAAGCAGTTATTGTAAATAAAATGATCACAGATAATAGTTTTGATGTACTCTGTCTGACTGAAACCTGCTTAAAACAAATTATTATTTTGGTATAAATGAATCTACTCCACCAAGCTACTGTTATAAGCATGAGGCTCGTCAAACTGGTCGTGGCGGCGGTGTTCCAACAATATATAGTGATATTCTCAATGTTACTCAGAAAACAGGATGCAGATTTAACTCATTCGAAATACTTATGCTTAATGTTACACTGTTAGATATGCAAAAAAAATCTGTCCTATCTCTTGCTCTGGCTACGGTGTATAGACCGCCAGGGCCATATACAGATTTTCTAAAATAATTTGCAGATTTCCTCTCAGACATATTGGTTAATGTTGATAAAGCACTAATTGTTGGAGATTTTAACATTCACGTTGATAATACAAATTTACATTTATGCATTTAGCAGACGCTTTTATCCAAAGGGACTTACAATTGCATTCAGGTTATACATTTTCATTAGTATGTGTGTTCCCTGGGAATCGAACCCACAACTTTGTGCGCAGCTGACGCAATGCTCTACCACTGAGCCACACAGGAACACAATGATGCATTAGGACTTGCGTTTACTGACCTAATAAACTCTTTTGGTGTCAAGCAAAATGTCACCGGGCCCACGCATCGTTTTAATCATACAATAGATTTAATTATATCGCATGGAATTTATCTTACTGATATAGATATCGTAACTCAAAGTGATGATGTTATTGACCATTTCCTTGTATCGTGCATGCTGCATATTAATGATTTTAACTATATGGCTCCGCGTTATCGTCCTGGCAGAACTATTGTTCCGGCCACTAAAAACAGATTCACCAATAACCTTCCCGATTTGTCTCAACTGCTTTGTGTACCCATAACTACAGATGATCTTGACACAATTACTAGCAACATGGGAACTCTCTTCTCTAATACGTTAGAAACTGTTTCCCCCATCAAATTAAAAAAAGTTAGAGAAAAACGTGCTGCGCCATGGTACAACAGTTATACCTATTCTCTCAAGAAAGAAACTCGTAATCTTGAGTGCAAATGGAGAAAAACGAACTTGGAAGTCTTTAGAATTGCGTGGAAAAACAGTATGTCCAGCTATAGACAGGCTCTAAAAGCTGCCAGGACTGAGCATATCCGCAAACTCATAGATAATCACCAAAACAATCCAAGGTTTTTATTTAGCACAGTGGCTAGATTAACAAATAAACAGACGTCACCAGATCTATATATTCCATCACGGTTTAATAGTAATGACTTTATGAATTTCTTCACTGATAAAATAGATAACATCAGAAATGCAATAACAAATGTAGATTCCACAGCGTCTAGTACTTCAGCTTCATTCATCGCATCCAAAGAAAAAAACCGCATTGCTTTACAACTATAGGACAGGATGAGCTAAATAAACTTATCGCTGCATCTAAACCAACAACATGTTTATTAGATCCTGTACCCACTAAATTATTGAAAGAGTTGTTACCTGTAGCAGAAAAAACGCTTCTCAATATCATTAACTCCTCGTTATCTTTAGGTCACGTCCCAAAACCATTTAAGCTGGCGGTTATTATGCCTATTATTAAGAAACCAAAACTAGATCCTTGTGAACTGGCAAATTACAGGCCCATTTCCAAATCTTCTGTTTATGTCAAAATTCTTGCATCAGACTAAGGCTGCATCTCATTGCTAGTTTTACTTGATCTTAGTGCTGCATTCGACACTATAGATCATGACATACTCATAGATCGATTACAAAACTATACAGGTATTTAAGGGCAGGCTTTAAGCTAACGGAGTTTGTTAAAAATATAAAAGATTGGATGACCAATAATTTTCTCCTATTAAATTCAGATAAGACAGAGATATTACTTATTGGACCTAAAAACAGTACACAGAATATCATGGATCACAATTTGAGACTAGATGGATGTACTGTTACTTCCTCTACAGTCAAAATCTGGGTGTTTTATTAGACAGCAACCTATCTTTTGAAAATCATATTTCCCATGTTACAAAAACTGCATTCTTCTATCTTAGAAACATTGCAAAGCTACGGAACATGTTAAGTGTTTATGATGCAGAAAAGTTAGTTCATGCATTCATGATCTCTAGACTGGACTATTGTAATGTACTGCTAGGTGGTTGTCCTGCATCTTCAATAAACAAGCTACAGATAGTACAAAATGCTGTGGCTAGAGTCCTTACCAGGTTAAGAAAATATGATCACAATACTCCAATTTTACAGTGTCTTCACTGGCTACCTATTAAGTTCCGTATCAGTTAAAAAATATTATTACTTGCCTATAAGGCCCTAAATGATTTAGCTCCTGCGTACCTAACTAATCTTCTATCATGCTACAATCCAACCCGCTCCCTTAGGTCGCAAAACTCTGGACTCTTGGTAGTACCTAAGATAGCAAAGTCCACTAAAGGACGTAGAACTTTTTCATATTTGGCTCCCAAACTCTGGAATAGCCTTCCTGATAACTTGCGGGGTTCAGACACACTCTCTCTATTTAAATCTAGATTAAAGATCTATTTAGCCAAGCATTCATATAATGCATCTCACAATCTTGTACTGACAGTATATCTGATCAAACGCACATTATTATGCTTTAGCTTGGGTTGAACTGATAATTTCATCCAGGGTTGTTCCTGGATGGAACAACTGCTACGCTAATTGTCTTTATTTTTGTTTATCTGTTTCTGCCACGGGATCAACATCCTGTGGTAACTAGGAATTACATAAGCTTCAGTCTGGATCCAACCCTTAAATAATATGAGATGACCGAACACCTAAGAAGAGATTATGACAACCCCTCGGAGGACCTTAGAGGAAGCCAACCATTAGCGATTATACTGAATTAACCAAATTTTAACATAAATGGTGGATCAGCACCTAGAGACAACCTCTACAGCCCCTATAGCCCTGAATGTCAGTGGAGTCTAGGACACATAGATGAGCCCCAGAGACAGATGCCCAGTGAGGACCCCGTCACCTAGACAGCCATCGGGAAAAGACCCCTGGAACCAGTGGACCACTTACAATTTGACTTTGCTGCAGTTGGAACAAACTACTGTTTTTTCTGGCCGGAGGGGAACTGGCCTGGTTTCTCCCAAGGTTTTTTCTCCATTCTGTCACAGATGGAGTTTTGGTTCCTTGCCGCTGTCGCCTCTGGCTTGCTTAGTTGGGGACACTTCATTTCCAGCAATATCATCGACTTCACTGCACAGATATTATTTAAACGGAACTGAGCTGGACGATGCCATCACTAAATTCAATAATGTAATGCCTTCAGCTGAAAATTAAGTGTTAAATCTTGTCATTTTATCTGTATTGACACAATTTTCCTATTTTGATATTGTGCAGTTGCTTTGTTACAATTTGTATTGTTAAAAGCGCTATATATATAAAGGTGACTTGACTTGCTTCCTGACATACTGATCGGCAGAGTTGCGCTGCCGCCATTGCATTCAAAGTGGCCGTAGAAGGTGTTTAGCTCTTCGGCCAGCAACGGATCTGCTCTCACCTCTGCGGAGGATTTATTTCCAAGGGAACAGATGGTCCTCAGTCCCTGCCACATGCGTCGAGCATAATTGAGCTGAAAAAGAGACTCAATTCTCTCCCTGTATTGGAGTTTAGCGGCTCTTATTGCACGTCGGAGAGCATAGCACAATACTTTGTACTCGCTCATGTTTCCAGATAGAAGACCGGCGTTGAATGTGGCAGTGCGTTGGTTAACCGCAACACGGATTGTTCTGTCCACCCACAGTTTCTGATTTGAAAAAGTCCTTATTGTTACTGTTTTAGTAGCTTGCTCAGTTAGCGTGTTGACGAAACTTAATGCTACATCCATGAACTCTCTGACATCAGATGAACTCACTGGGAACATGTCCCAGTCGACGTCATCAAGAGCCGCCTGTTGCATAGCTTCTGAGTGGGAGGACCAGCGCGTCACTACTCTCTTCACCGGGGGTTCCTGAACGAGCCTTTGTTTATATTCCGGTGTGAGGAAAATGGCGGCATGGTCCGATTCGCCTAAAGCCGGTAGTGAGCGGGCAATGTAGGCATTTTTAAACTGACTGTTAGCAATGATCCAGTGTATTCGGTCCTCTAGTTGGACAGGATACATGTTGGTGAAAGTTCGGCATGACCTGCCTGAGGTTGGCTTTGTTAAAGTCCCCCGCGATGATAAAGGCAGCGTCAGGGTGTTTGTTAATGTAGCCGCTGAGCACATCGTAGAGTTTGGACAAAGCCAAGCCAGTGTCTGCACGTGGTGGAATGTAAACAGCAGTAACAATGATCGATGAAATGTCGCGTGGCAGATAGAATGGGCGGCAGATAATGGAGAGATGTTCCAGATGAGACAAGCAGGAACGCGACAGAATGGAAATATTCCTGGGGTCACACCATTTCTTGTTGATCATGAACCTAAATCGGGAAATTACTTCCTGACCCCCGTAAAGCCCCTTTCATTCTCCATGAACTCCAAGAGAAATGCAGCTTTTACTCTTCTTTGACAGAACAGAAAAGAGACTCAAATTTTTATAAAGTGTTCCAAAAGAACAAATAGTAATTGCTGCTGCTATCAAAATCTATATACAGGTGCTGGTCATATAATTAGAATATCATCAAAAAGTTGATTTATTTCACTAATTCCATTCAAAAAGTGAAACTTGTATAATGTATACATTCATTCAACACAGACTGATATATTTTAAGTGTTTATTTCTTTTAATTTTGATGATTTTAACTGACATCTATTGAAAACCTCAAATTCAGTATCTCAGAAAATTAGAATATTACTTAAGACCAATACAAAGAAAGGATTTATAGAAATCTTGGCCAACTGAAAAGTATGAACATGAAAAGTATGAGCATGTACAGCACTCAATACTTAGTTGGGGCTCCTTTTGCCTGAATTAAGGTTCAAGGTTATCTTTACTGCAGCAATGCGGCGTGGCATGGAGTCGATCAGTCTGTGGCACTGCTCAGGTGTTATGAGAGCCCAGGTTGCTCTGATAATGGCCTTCAGCTCTTCTGCATTGTTGGGTCTGGCATATTGCATCTTCCTCTTCACAATACCCCATAGATTTTCTATGGGGTTAAGGTCAGGCGAGTTTGCTGGCCAATTAAGAACAGGGATACCATGGTCCTTAAACCAGGTACTGGTAGCTTTGGCACAGTGTGCAGGTGCCAAGTCCTGTTGGAAAATGAAATCTGCATCTCCATAAAGTTGGTCAGCAGCAGGAAGCATGAAGTGCTCTAAAACTTCCTGGTATACGGCTGTGTTGACCTTGGACCTCAGAAAACACAGTGGACCAACACCAGCAGATGACATGGCACCCCAAACCATCACTGACTGTGGAAACTTTACACTGTACCTCAAGCAACGTGGATTCTGTGCCTCTCCCCTTATCCTCCAGACTCTGGGACCCTGATTTATAAAGGAAATGCAAAATGTACTTTCATCAGAGAACATAACTTTGGACCACTCAGCAGCAGTCCACTCCTTTTTGTCTTTAGCCCAGGCGAAACGCTTCTGATGCTGTCTGAGTGGCTTGACACAAGGAATGCGACAGCTGAAACCCATGTCTTGCATACGTCTGTGCGTAGTGGTTCTTGAAGCACTGACTCCAGCTGCAGTCCACTCTTTGTGAATCTCCCCCACATTTTTGAATGGGTTTTGTTTCACAATCCTCTCCAGGGTGTGGTTATCCCTATTGCTTGTACACTTTTTTCTACCACATCTTTTCCTTCCCTTCGCCTCTCTATTAATGTGCTTGGACACAGAGCTCTGTGAACAGCCAGCCTCTTTTGCAATGACCTTTTGTGTCTTGCCCTCCTTGTGCAAGGTGTCAAGGGTCGTCTTTTGGACAACTGTCAAGTCAGCAGTCTTCCCCATGATTGTGTAGCCTACAGAACTAGATTGTGAGACCATTTAATGACCTTTGCAGGTGTTTTGAGTTAATTAGCTGATTAGAGTGTGGCACCAGGTGTCTTCAATATTGAACTTTTTTACAATATTCAAATTTTCTGAGATACTGAATTTGGGGTTTTCATTAGTTGTCACTTATAATCATCAAAATTAAAATAAATAAACACTTGAAATATATCAGTCTGTGTGGAATGAATGTATACATTATACAAGTTTCACTTTTTGAATGGAATTAGTGAAATAAACTTTTTGATGATATTCTAATTATATGACCAGCACCTGTATACAATATATGGACAATAAATATAAAGGTTGTATGGTATGTCATTTATGAGCTTGCTGTGTAGTGGAACCTATTGTAGTGCCGTTGAGAGAGAAAACAAAACAAATAATCTCAACATAGCATGTGCCCTCCAGCATTTGCAAGTCATAAAAGTTCATACATAATCGATCTTCATTGAACTGGCTGGCCGATTTCCTGCCCTAAAATCTCCTTATCTCAGGAGATTTCTAAAAACCAGGATATATTTGAGAAGAACATCTGGGATGTATTCAAGAACAGGACCTCACTGTTAGTTCTTATCACTTAACCATAATTAAAATGAAACAGGACAAAATAACTCTCTATCTGGAAATGGTCCGGGATGACCGTTTAATGCATAACTCAATAATGCAAGACTGTTTTACGATCAGACATCTGAGCTAAGAAGCTCTGCAGATGCACACCCAAAGCGACTTCCTGACCACAGACACTTCCCGTTTCTCTGTTGCATTCCAAGGGAATGCATGCTCTCTCTCGTTCTTATGCAGACAAAGAACGAGCAAACTGTTATGGACTTTATGCTAAAATACAATTAATAATTCCTGCTACTATTAAAGCAATATACTCAAGGGACAATATATATTAAGGTTGTATTCTATAAGCATGAGGTGTTGTTTCTAATCTTTAATCTGAACCTTTTTATGTTTTAGCAGGAAAAGCTATGAACGTGTGTGAAATAAGTTGAATTTGGTTTCTCATGAATGGTCATTTTAAATGCAACAATTTGGTGTGAACTATATATCGATTCTCAGCATCGTACGAATGATGAATACTTTTATAAGTTATTGGAGGTATTTTCCTTCATGTGAAATATTGACTATCAGATAATGTAGGCGTGGTAAGAAGCCGTGCGCGGCGGAGCTCCGCCCCCACAAGAACAATCTGATTGGGACAGTCGCCCGTGGGTGGACCCAAATCGGGCCGTTTAAAATGGACTCAAAATTTGTGTTCATTAGCTTAGTGCTCACTTCTCGCTGGAACTTCGGGTTCATCATTTGATTGCGCTCGATCACCGCCTATACCATCAGGCTGACAAACCTAAAGAACTCAAAGACTTCGACAAAGGTCTTACTGAAGAAATGTAATGCCTGAAGCCGTAAGAACTCTAAAACAAGCCAGTGACAACGCAACCAGCAGCCGGAGGTTTCCAAGAAACACATGGAAACATCAGATTAGCTGACAACTGAACTGAAAGCAAGTAGACCAAACAAATCTCTATTGTCTTATTGTTGCTGGTGAATTAATCTTTATGCAGTAAAGATTGCGAAGTCTCTGCTGTGATCTTCCTCTGGTAAAATTACAAGATAGCAAAAGAGTGTTAGCCTTAAAACTCTTCAAACTGCAAAATGTGTGTGCATATGTGTGTGCGTATGTTTATGTGTGTATATGTGTTTTAGTACGTTTAACGTGGTATTGTAGAATAACAGTTTATACATTTATAAAGAATGATGTCTTGGGTTGTGTGATTTTTTTAAAGTTTTAAACTATTTGCCAAAGATAGCGTTACCTAGCTCAATTTTGACAAAGTACTAATTTTGTTTGTTTTTTCGATATTTCCTTCATGGAATAAAATAGCTGAGCCAATAAGGTAGGCACGAAAAAAAAAGCCATGCGGAGCAGGGCTGTGCCCCACAAGAACAATCTGATTGGGACCATTGCCCATGGGTGGACCTAAATCGGCCGTTTAAAATGGACACAAAAGCTTTGTTCATTGCTCGCTTGCTTGCTCGCTGGTACGCTTAAAACTTCGGCTTCGTTGTCACTGATTGTGAGGGTAGCAGAGAGAGCAGTCTGTGAGACGGGTGGCTGGAGTCCTTGATGATCCTCTGGGTTTTCCTTATACACCGCCTGGTGTAGATATCCTGGAAGGAGGGAAGCTCACCTCCAACAATGTGGCGGGCAGTTCGCACGACCCATTGCAGAGCTTTGCGATTGCCAGCGGTGCTGTTTCCAAACCAGGCGGTAATGCAGCTGGTCAGGATGCTCTCCACAGTGCAGAAGTAAAATGATCTGAGGATGCTGGGGCTCATTCCAAACTTCCTCAGCCGTCTCAGGAAGAAGAGGCACTGATGTGCCTTTCTGAGCACTACATCTGTGTGAGCAGACCATGTGAAATCCTCGGTGATGTGAACGCCGAGGAACTTAAAGCGGTTTACCCGCTCCACAGGTGTCTTGTCGATGGTGATGAGTGTGTGTTCTCTGCTCTGTCTTCTGAAATCCACCACAAGCTCCTTGGTCTTGTCGATGTTGAGTGAGAGGTGGTTCTCCTGACACCATTTAGTCAGGGTACTCACCTACTCTCTGTAGGCCGTCTCATCGTTGTCAGTGATCAGGCCTATCACCGTTGTGTCGTTTGAAAATATCACGATGATGTTGGAGCTCTGTGTGCAGTTATGTGTGTACAGGGAGGACAGGAGTGGGCTGGGAACGCAGCCCTGAGGAGCATCAGTGTTTAGGATCAGGCTGACAACCCTAAAGAACTCTTTAACACCTGAAGCCGTAAGAACTCTAAAAAAACTTCCTAGGAGCATCATCACGTCACAAAGAAATAGACAATCACGAGGGGGTTCCCCAGTGACATCACTCAACGACGTAACCAGTAGCCCTGGAGGTATCCATCAACCACGCGGAAACACACGGGAACACCAGAGCAGCTGTCAAACTCAACTCAACTGAAAGCAAGTAAACCAAACAAGTCTCTATTGTTGCTGGAAACTGGTGAATTGGTCGGTATGCAGTAAAGATAGCGAAGTCTCTGCTTATGATCTACCTCTGGTAAAGTTACGATATAGCAAAAGAGGGCGAGACTTAAACTTTCTTCTAAAAGCAAAACTCATGTCATGTGTGTGTGTGTGTCCTGTGTGTATGTCTGTGCTTATGTGTATATGTGTTTTATTACGTTTAGTCCATGTATTGTAGAATAGCAGTTAGCAAATAAAACCTGTTTAATTATAAAGAATGATGTCTTGTGCTGTGTGATTATCAAGTTTTAAACGATTTGACAAAGATCGCGTTACCTGGCTCAAAATTTGATTAAAGTACTAATTTAGTTTTTTTTAATCGTTGGCCAAGAAGTAAGATAAACAAAATTGTTAAAGATATACTGATGTTAATGGTCACTGGACCGTTAATAAGGCATAAATCATAAGTTAAAGATTAATATAACTTCAATCAAAGCAAGATTGAATCTTTAATAAAAGATTCCCCAAAGCTGAAATAATAGCTTACATACATTGTTACAACTGAGAGACAGACTCGAACGTCGAAAAACTGGTAAGTGTACAGTGTTTATTGTACTACAGTCAATCGGCTGTCCAAAAATTATCCAGCGAGAAGCCAGTATCCCAAACACGTTCTTGATGGTTCTTCAGACCCAGGAATGACGGTAGTTGTACACTTGCTCGTCATGGTGTAGATTTGAGCCTATGGATAAAATATTATTAATAAGAATTAAATCATTACTTGTAAATAACCAAACATTTTGACAAACAAAAAAGAGAAATATACACACCTGGAAATGGACGCATGAAGTTGCAGTGCAACGGGAATGCTGCATTGCCCACAAAGGTGTAGGGGGCCATGACATCAGTAGCTGGCGGTGGTTGGCGGTGGTATTCCTAGCTTGCCCTCCACGAGTCTGGATCCGAAAGGATATTTTTTTATAATTAAGTATAATTTTTTATTATACATACATAACACATTATACATACATACATTATTATACATAATAAAAAAGGATTTGGCATCCGTGATGCCCTAACTAGACTATGATACCTAACCAAAAGCATAAGGTTTGGGACTCGCCCCTAACCAAATTTATTAGACAGAGGCAGATACTACGTTTTACAGTGAATGTCACGAGACATTCTTACCTGTCTGCTTCTTCCAAGCCTTGTAACATAATGTAAATGCTGACGAATGTTACTACATCGAGAAGAACGGACATATAGGATGACGTTGAACATACAAATAAAACAAGCAACGCAGAATAGCACCAAAAAAAAAACAATCAGCAAAGGGGAGCTGGCGAGAGGTCTGGCGCGCTCTTTTATCTGGGGTGATCCTTTTGGATTGGTGATGAATGGATGGATGACATCAGCGGCTGGTGATGCGTGACTGGTGATTTGTGTAGACTTTCCAATTGTTACAATTATTTGACAGTGACGGACTTCCGGTTCCGGTTTGTCGCTGATGCATGTTCTGAATTGAATCTCTGTCAAGCCAATTATTTATCGTCTATTTTCTATCTTAAATTCCTATTTTATACAAAAATTTTGTTTCTATAACGTGTGAATATATCCCCGATCGCATTCTGCAACAAGAATAATCAGAGCGGCTTGTTATCCCAAGTTTTATTTAGATTTCCCGAGTCCGCTATTAGCTTATAGACCATTAGCAAAGCCAGCGCGGGTGCCGCTAACACAGCTAATACACTTTTCACACACATTTACCATTGTTTCACTGTTACTTGCTTTAATGGCGGATTTGTATCTACCTTTGAGTGCAGGTGAGGACACGTTCTAGCTGCATTCGGTGGAGTTGAAGGCCGTGGATAGACGGATCCACGAGCTGTTTGGGAAACAGGCCCAGCTGAGGAAACGGAAAGCAACGCTGGAAACATCCCGGGCTGACGCTCACAAGTCCGGGGTAAGTATGCAGCGCGCTGCTAACACTCCCCCCAGCGGAACAATCCCCACATCTACTCCATGTGTTTCTCTGCACAGGCCCCGTGCACCCGGGACGCGATCTTCCCAGATGGCCTTCACTCCGGCGCCGGGAATCCCAGGACCCTGGGTGCAGAAGCGGAAGACGCGATCCAGGCCCCGGTCGACGACTTCTCCCCCTCCGGTTTTCGACATCTCATCCCGGAACTGCTTCGCTCCTCTCGGCGAGACTGAATGTGACGCTGTGGTCATCGGAGACTCAATCGTCCGGCACGTCCGTGCTACGTTAGCTGAAGGTAAAGTGCACACTCATTGTCTCCCTGGGGCTCGTGTTCTTGATGTTTCTACACAGATACCCGCGATCCTGAAGGAGGACGAGAGCATTACAGCTGTTGTGATTCACGCAGGGGCTAACGACACCAAGCTGCGGCAGACGGAGACACTAAAGAGGGACTTCAGGAGCCTGATCGAGACGGTACGCAGCACATCGCCTACGACGACGATCATCGTGTCAGGACCTCTTCCCACGTATTGACGAGGACACAAAAGGTTCAGTAGACTGTTTGCTTTAAATGAATGGTTGTTTTCATGGTGTAAAGAACAGAAAATTATCTTTGTCAATAATTGGAATCTTTTCTGAGAGCGTCCTAGGCTATTTCGTGCTGATGGCCTGCACCCCAGCAGAGTCGGTGCGGAACTCCTGTCGGACAACATCACTAGGACGCTACACTCCATCTGACTAGTAAGCCAATTCTCAAAAAGCTGCTATGATGACTTTTGTTTCACCCACTTAAATGATAAAGGTACTTGCAGTGTCCAAGCTATACAGACTGTGTCTGTTCCCCGAATAGTGAGATCAAAATATAAATTTAATGCAGGATCTAGAACAAATCTGATCGTGATTCAACCAGAGAAATGCTAAGTAAATGAACAAAAACAATTTTTAAAACTTGGGCTGCTAAATATCCGGTCACTCACACCAAAAGCAGTTATTGTAAATTAAATGATCACAGATAATAGTTTTGATGTACTCTGTCTGACTGAAACCTGGCTTAAAACAAATGATTATTTTGGTCTAAATGAATATACTCCACCAAGCTACTGTTATAAGCATGAGCCTCGTCAGACTGATCGTGGCGGCGGTGTCGCAACAATATATAGTAATATTCTCAATGTTACTCAGAAAACAGGATACAGGTTTGACTCATTCGAAATATGCTCAATGTTAAACTGTCAGATAAGCAAAATAAATCTGTCCTCTCTCTTGCTCTGGCGACAGTGTATAGACCGCCAGGGCCATATACAGATTTTCTAAAATAATTTGCAGATTTCCTTTCAGACCTATTGGTTAATGTTGATAAAGCACTAATTGTTGGAGATTTTAACATTCACGTTGATAATACAAATGATGCGTTAGGACATGTGTTTACTGAGGGCCGACACATCGTTTTAATCATAAGCTAGATTTAATAATATCGCATGGAATTGATCTTACTGATATAGATATCGTACCTCAAAATGATGATGTTACTGACCATTTCCTTGTATCATGCATGCTGCATATTACTGATACTAACTATATGGCTCCGCGTTATCGTCCAGGCAGAATTATTGTTCCAGCCACTAAAGACAGATTCACCAATAACCTGCCTGATTTATCTCAACTGCTCTGTTAACCCATAAATACAGATGAACTAGACACAATTACTAGCAACATGGGAACTATCTTCTCTAATACGTTAGAAACTGTTGCCCCCATAAAATTAAAAAAGGTTAGAGAAAAACGTGCTGCGCCATGGTACAACAGTCATACCCATTCTCTCAAGAAAGAAACTCGTATTCTTGAGCGCAAATGGAGAAAAACGAACTTGGAAGTCTTTAGAATTGCATGGAAAAACAGTATGTCCAGCTATAGACAGGTTCTAAAAGCTGCCAGGATCGAGTATATCCGCAAACTCATAGATAATCACCAAAACAATCCAAGGTTTTTATTTAGCACAGTGGCTAGATTAACAAATAAACAGATGTCACCCGATCTAAATATTCCCTCACAGTTTAATAGTAATGAATTTATGAATTTATTTACTGATAAAATAGATAATATCAGAACTACAATAACAAATGTAGATTCTACAGCGTCTAGTACTTCAGCTTCATTTATCACACCCAAAGAAATTTCATTGCTTTGCATCTATAGGACAGGATGAGCTAAATAAACGTATAACTGCATCTAAACCAACAACATGTTTATTAGATCCTGTACCCATTAAACTATTGAAAGAGTTGTTACCTGTAGCAGAAGAACCGCTTCTCAATATTATTAACTCCTCGTTATCTTTAGGTCACGTCCCAAAACCATTTAAGCTGGTGGTTATTAAGCCTCTTATTAAGAAACCAAAACTATATCCTTGTGAACTGGCAAATTACAGACCCAATTCAAATCTTCCGTTTATGTCAAAAATATTAGAGAAAGTAGTGTCTGCTCAATTGTGATCCTTTTTGCTAAAAAATGATATCTATGAAGAATTTTAGTCAGGTTTTAGGCCCCATCATAGCACAGAAACTGCACTTGTTAAAATTACAAATGACTTACTTCTTGCGTCAGACATAGGCTGCATCTCGTTGGTAGTTTTACTTGATCTTAGTGCTGCGTTCGACATTATAGATCATGGCATACTGATGGATCGATTACAAAACTATACAGGTACTCAAGGGCAGGTTCTAAGATGGTTTAGATCCTACCTGTCCGATCGCTACCACTGTGTTTATTTAAACGGGGAGGCATCTCAATTATCACCAGTAAAGTATGGAATACCACAAGGATCTGTCCTAGGTCCTCTGTTATTTTCATTATACATGTTGCCTCTTGGTAATATTATTAGAAAATGCGGGATTAGTTTCCATTGTTATGCTGATGACACTCAACTATATATCTCAACAAGACCAGATGAAACTTCTAAACTAACGGAGTGTGTTAAAAATATAAAAGATTGGATGACCAATAATTTTCACCTATTAAATTCAGAAAAGACAGAGATATTACTTATTGGACCTAAAAACAGTACACAGAATCTCTTGGATTACAATTTACAACTAGACGGATGTACTGTTACTTCCTCTACAGTCAAAAATCTGGGTGTTATATTAGACAGCTACCTATCTTTTGAAAATCACATTTCCAATGTTACAAAATCAGCATTCTTCCATCTTAGAAACATCGCCAAGCTACGGAACATGTTAACTGTTTCTGATGCAGAAAAGCTAGTTCGTGCATTCATAACCCTAACCCTAACTGGGTGGTTGTTCTGCACGCTTGATCAACAAACTACAGATGGTCCAAAATGCAGCAATTAGAGTCCTTACTAGAATCAGGAAGTATGACCACATTACCCCAGTTCTGTCAACACTGCATTGGCTCCCTATCAAACATTGTATAGATTTTAAAATCTTGTTAATTACTTATAAAGCCCTAAATGGCTTAGCTCCTCAGTACTTGAGCGAGCTCTTATCACATTATAGTCCTCCGCATCCTCAAAAATCTGGCCTTTGATAATATCTAGAATATCAAAATCGGCTATGGGCAGCAGATCCTTTTCCTATTTAGCACCCAAACTCTGGAACAATCTACCTAACACTGTTCGGGAGGCAGATACACTCTGTCGGTTTAAATCTAGATTAAAGACCCATCTCTTCAACATGGCGTACACATAACACACTAATACGCTTCTATTATTCAAATCAGTTAAAGTTTTGTTAGGCTCGTTACATTTTGAGAAGATGGGCATCTACACTATTATTTGTCTGTTTCTTTCTTATTCTGTTTCTCAGACCGTGTCCGGATCAGATGGTGGATCGGCGCCGGGAGATGATGTCTGCAGCCTTGATCGTCGGCGGAGGCCGGAACACCTGGATGAACACCGGGGACATATTCCCAGTGAAGACCTCAACTAAAAATACAATAAAACAAAATATGATAAAATAACTAACTACATAATACTATTAGTGTTAGAAATTGCAAATAGAAATATAATACATTTATTAAAATTTTTATTAAAACAATAAGTAAACAATATAAATAAACTAATCTCCTGGCCAGAGAAGAACTGGCCCCCCAACTGAGCCTGGTTTCTCCCAAGGTTTTTACTCTATTCTGTCACAGAGGGAGTTTTGGTTCCTTGCCACTGTCGCCTTTGACTTGCTCAGTTGTGGAGACTTAATTTCAAGTGATTATCGTCAATTTAATTTCACAGATACTATTTAAACAAAAATAAACTAGACGATGACATCTCTGAATTCAATAATGAAATTCCTTTAACTGAAAATTGAGTGTTTAATCTGAAGCTGGGTTCTGATATCAACCTGATTTTCATTTTCAACCAAAATACAATTCATGTCAAACGTTGAGTTCTGACATCAATCTGACGTTGGGTTCTGACGTCAACACGATTTTCATGTTCAACCAAAATGCAACATTTGTCCAACGTTGGAGATTGACGACAATCTGACGTCAACCCGATTATCATTTTCAACCAAAATACAACGTCTGTCCGACTTTGGAGATTGATGTCAATGTGATGTTGGATTCTGACATTAATATGACGTTGGACAAGAAGTTGTGCAGCATGCTCTGTCGGAAAGTGCCTGATCTTTCTGATGTTGTGTACTGCAAACCTGCAAGATCAAGCAGTCTTCGCAATGTGGTCTTTGAAGGTCAGCTGGTCATCAAAGATTACACCAAGGTTTTTGACTGAAGTTGATGGTGTAATTGTTGATGAACCTAACTGAATCATGAAGTCATGCTGTAGAGTTGGAGTGGCAGGGAAGACAAGAAGCTCAGTCTTTGCCAGGTTGAGCTGTAGGTGATGTTATTTCATCCATGCCGAGATGTCTGTCAGGTAGCCTGAGATCCGTGCAGCTACCGTTGGATCATCTGGTTAAAAAGAGAGATAGAGCGGTGTGTCATCAGCGTAGCAGTGGTAGTAGAAGCCATGTGCCTGTATGATGGGACCCAGTGATGTAGTGTATGTGGAGAAGCCAAGCCAATGAGGAGGTCCAAGAACCGATCCCTGGGGAACCCCAGAAACCAATTGATGTGCTTTGGATACCTCCCTACCCAATGCCACTCTACTCTCTTTTTTGACATGGAAAAAAATGGAATATCAGCCAAAAACTTAGGCATCATGAATTGGCCTTCAGCTGCCCTGATTTCTAAATATCACCTTCTTCCATTTCTCCGTGGTCCAGTACTGATGCTCACGTGCCCACTGTTGACACTATCTGTGGTGGACAGGTGTCAGCATAGGCACCCTGACTGGTCTGCAGCTATGCAAGAAACACCAACAAACTGCGATGCGCTGTGTATTCTGACACCTTGCCATCAGAACCAGCATTCATTTCTTAAGCAATTTCAGCTACAGTAGCTCGTCTGTTGGATAGGACCCATGACCCAGTCTATAGTTCACCACTGTTCCGTCCTTTGATCCCTTTTGATAGATACTGAGCACGACCAGGAAAACCCCATAAGAGCTGAGTTTTGGAGATGCTCTGACCCAGTCGTATTGCCATCACAATTTGGCCCTTGTCAAACTGTCAGTGATTATAATGTTATGCCTGATCAGTGTATTTGAATGCATGGGTCAGTGCTCAACATTACCCATTGACGTTTGGTCTTCATATTTTCAGTAAAATGTGTAGGTTAGTCTGGAATTGGTTTGGAAAGTGAATAATGCACATAAAAAAACTTAAAAGCAATGTTCTAAATGTGGACTTCAAGCATTGCAAATAGATCTCTTATCAGATGGGCCTCTGACAGCATCTGCCAATCAGAATTCTGAATCTGAAAGACTCCACCTCGCAAACCCCTCATTCTCAGGAAATATTGAAAAGGTTCTCTTCAAGACAAAGAAGTTGTTCTAAGTGGTGTGATCTACTGCTGTGCTAAGTGCTAAGTAAAATGTGGTAAACCAAGAGCTAAGCTAAGTTGTTCTAAGGAGAAAAAATGAAACAGCAAGAAGTGAATTCGGGAGATGAGACCACAGATCCCCTCGACAGAGCAGATAGTAGCACCACAGTAGCAGAGCAGGAAGCCAAGGCAGAGCAGGCGGAACTGAAGACCACCAGGGAAGAGCAGGCAGAGCTGAAGACCACCAGAGCAGAGCTCAGAGATGGCCTCCATGACAAGCATGAGAGTTCAAGAACAACCTTCTTGGCCATTACAGGACAGACGAAAATCTCAGAGACAGCCTCCTTGGCCGTGATAAGGAAGATTGTGGGTTCAGGGACAGCCTCTTTAGTCATGGCATTTAGACTGGCAGATGGTCTACATGTGACCACTGTGGTCCAAACAGGACAGGCAAGAAACTCACAGGTTGGTGCCCACACAGTACTGAGCTCTAGGGCTTTTGCAGGCTTTGGAGCGGACTCCTGGACTTAAGCAGGCTCCAAATCAGACTCATGGACTGGAGCAGGCTCCGGAAAGGGTTCATGGAGTGGAGCAGGCTCTGGAGTGGACTCATGGATAGGAGAGCAGAGTGTAGCTCAAACACACAATATGGCAGCTGTGATCACAGAAAGTGCAGACGACAGCAGCAGAAACTCAAGAATTTCAGACGTGGATTTGGGACCTCTTGACAACATTGGCTCACTGCTTGCGCTGAACAAAATGGGGGATCCATGACATTGGCAATTAGTCTCATCGGTATCTCAGGAAAACAGAGCAATTCAGGCTAGCAGGCTCAAAATACAAGATCGTGAAACAAGCCCAAACCATGAAACAAGACTCAAGATTGCAGTGTGACACTATGTTAAGGCTTCACAGTCAACAGCAGAAGCAAACAGGCATATATAGGCAGAAGTAACCAGATAATTAGGAACAGGTGTGTTCAATCAGGCATAAGTCCAGGCAGTGGCTTGTGTGAAATGAAATCCAGACACAATGACAACGCCATAGAAAAGAGTGCCATCTGGTGGAAAACAAGAGCACTCCATCTGAGAATTGTAACAGTTGGTCTGATTGCTTCTATTTTCCTCATTTGTAAGTTGCTTTGGATAAAAGCATTTGCTAAATGATTAAACGTAAATGTAAATAGCAGCTTGAAGTTACTCATAGATTAGAACATAAAAATATTAAGAAAATGAAAGTATAACAATTATTTAAAAAAATTATGAAATTAAATATTTGAAAAAAACTATTTAAAATAATCGTATAAAAAAAAGAATCTCATAAAAAAAAAAAAAAATCAACTTTTTTGTTTCGTAATAACATCATTGCAGCACTTAATACTCCAATATTTCACTATTTAATGTATCTTATTAAAAGTAATGATCAAAACGGACACAATAACTTGTCTATTCAGTGACTAATGAGAGTCGATTATTACACTGAGAGCAGAGGGACAGCACCAGAGTGCATGGGTCTCATTAGCATGTCTGTGATAAAAACAACCAACAATTAGGCATTGTCCACAAAATCACTCCACACACCTGTGCTGCATTTGCTGTGCAGATGCTTTTGACAAACACAAATAGAGCTGCTTGTGTCATCATTTCCATCCAATAAAGAGAACAGTATGAGCAATTATTTTAGGGCAAAATCGCAGTCAGCCAAATGTTGTAAATATCCTGCACTATCACACACTTTTTTTTTTTGCCAAAGATAAACCTTAACTTGCAAATTGCCTCCAACTTTGAATGTTGTTTATGTTTAGTTGATTATAGGCTCAGATAAAATGTTTTATTTTCTCAGATGTTGCTCTTTCGTAGGTTCCTCAGTTCAGGAAGTTCTCTGTTGTTTTAAGTACCAATATTTGAGATGTTATTCTTACAATTATTCAGCAAAATGAAATAAAAAATTAGAGACTAATACACATTGAGGAAGAAAGCAGAGCTGCACGATTCATTTAGATAATATAGCTCAGATAATTTGGTAGTGGAAGTTGGAAATAAGAGACAAAGTTTGCCTATTAATATTAAATGCAAAACAAAGCATTATTTAATGAAAAGGTGTCTTAAAAATATTGTTGTTTGCTATGAGGCTATATAAATCATACAATAACTATAGCATTATAACATGTAGTGAGTATCCCCTGTGTATAATCTAACACATTTGAGCACAGACTGACATAATGGAACTTGTATTGATTTAGGCACTACTGCCATCTAGTGATGAACAGAATATGCTACCCAGTTGCACAATTGAAGTAAGAGTAAATCAAATAAATCAAGCATGATATTATTTGAATTCAGTTTGAAGGAGGTGTTTAACATAGCATGAATGTGAATAATATTTAATTTTGATTATAAAAAAATATATATATATTTGGTATATCTATAGATTTTGTAAAGATGTAGATTATATAAAACAGGTAACAAACTGTAATGATTTTTTTTAACTGTATAAATGATTTATCTTACTATCCATTATGTTTAGTGTGTGTGAGTCATGGGGAAAAAATGTACCCAACAAAGATAGCAATATCCAAAATCATTGTCCTTGTGGGGACATTTTTTATATAAAGAAGATAAAACAGTTTGATCATTGTGAAAAACATTAATATTAGGTTTACAAATGTATGTCATGCTTTGTGGGTTCAATTATCAGGGAATTATACTTACACATGTACTGATAAAAAAATGTAAATACTAAATGCACTGTTAAACATAAATGTAAATGCTATCATTACAGTTATTACGTGTTTTCAGTCTTCAAAGCCATTGTTTCAAAACACATGATGAATGATAATGTGAACACTTGTTTTAATCACAAAAATACAACAGTATGATTTTCTTTCAATTTAGTACTTTTATAGTTTTGAGCAGGTTTAACTGTGTTCTTATTAAGAAAACACAAGCACATAATGTTTTATTAATAGAAACATTAAGGATTTCAAGACAATATAAATACGTGATTATGTGCCTGGAAAATGCATCCTAATACTAGTGGGTGAACACAAAGAGGAATATGAGGAAAAAGGAAAAATGAAGGAGAGGGGGCCAAAGATCTTGTGTTCCTGATTAAATATGAAGCACTCATGAGGGAAGCTGCATGCCAATTATGTTCAAATTGATGTAAGCCATTTCACGGTTCTATCATTTGTACATTTAGGCAAGAAAACGTCTGGCTTACGATTGCAACCTTGGTTACCTGGAAAGGGAACTAGACACTGCATTGTTTTAATAGCACTATGGACATCTAAAATGCTTGTGAATCACTCCAATCCCATTGGTCCAGTGTATCCCCATGACAAAAGATTGATTAGGCTTGATGTGCAGTTGATTCAAAACCTGCTGAAAGATATGAGAAGTAAGGTTTGAACCTTTATATGATTTTTGGGATTCCAAAGACAGATATAAATTGGGTTAATGCCTTCACAATAGAACATGGTGTAATACTGCGCAACGGATATTGTAGCGTTCTCGTGCAGTGTGTTGAAACTCTGACTAAACACCAAGTTAAACCATAACCAAAGAAGACAGAGTCGTAGTAAGGTTGATCATTTACTGTCACTCTTCATCATTAACATTTACTGTGAAAACTGTAATAAAACAATCCAACGATATTCAGTGTCCATGTCTTGACTAACATTGCATTATTAATAACTATAACATAAACAAACTACTGTTCTCCTTGTATTAGCGATTAAAATGTCCATTAGTATCACTGAAACCTTGTGCACAATGGTAAAAAAACTGTTTTTAGCAATTTATCAAACATCATATGTTTAACAAAATCATCACTAATATATGACCTTTTACATGTCTAATGTTATATCGATGAACTTACAGCATTGCCACTATAATGCTTTTTAGTGGATGCAATGGATTATTAGAGAGAGCTCACTATGTCTGACATTGTTTTCATGCAGAACCGGAAGCACCAACAGGAAGTGACTAAACAGGAAGTGATGTCATCACATGAAACAAATAATATATTTATTTTTTTTACAAATGAGGTAGATAAAAGAAAAGTAATTATGAACTTCACATTATCTCTTGAGAATATGTACCAAAAAATATTTAAAGGAAATATTTGAAAGTAATTTTTTTTAAAGGGCAACAAATATATGCTGCAGGAAAAAGCATGTTCAAACAGCACAGTGAACAAGTAATTGCTACATGACTTTGAATGTGGAAGTGGTTGAACACATTCAGCAATAAGATGCTTAGAATGTTCACCAGCTGCTTTAATTGGTTTCAAAGGGAAAAGTTTCAAAACATTATTCGGCTTATTAGGCTTACTAGATCAGTCTTACGTGTGCCCTGATGACCTGATTAATCGTGTGCAATTTCAGTCATCAAAAGTTGAAACTTAACAGGAACTACCACCTGGAAAACAGGATCCACGACAAAATAATCTGAGTGAGGAAAGCAATTAATCATAAACAACCCATCGCTAACAAAATATCCACAAGCAAGAATAGCCACTTCTGCTGGAGTGACAGCACTCTGGAAGAGCTCATCCTAAGATAAATCAACAAAGCTGACAAATTAGGCACAATCAAATTAGTACCTCCGTCTGATCACTCAGTTAATCCTTATTTCATTGTTTCATTGCACTAGTTACTACACATGCAACATCTTAACCTAATGAACTCTGTTCTGTTTTGTTTTTTTATTATTAGCGGTAACTGTCACCTATATAATATATACTATACTGTCACTATACACACTCACCTACTAGTCAATTTTCTAAAATAACATGAACTCCCTCAATTGGCAAGGCTGGTCATACTCCCACTTAGGCATGGGATAATAACCAGTTTCAAGGTATACCATGGTTTATAAAAGTCATAGTTTCAAAACCACAAAAAAATTCCGTTATACCGTTTCTGCAGTATGCACAGTTTTTTTACGTGTAGTCAAAGACGGAAAGTGCAGGATTTCCTCAGTTGTGAGCAGTGAAGAGCGCACGAGTCACACGGTCCCTCCCCCTCCGGTTGGGTCAGTCAGAGTCACCTGTGTGTATGATGATGGCCGAAGGAGATGAATCCCTTGAACTTTTCACCCGTAGAAAAACACGAAGTCTGTAGTATAGAAATCTTTCCGGTAACGTAGACTAATCATGTTCCGTACACAACGATGTTCCGTACAGATGATGTTTTAGCGCTGATCGCTAAATAAATACTTCCAGGTCGTACATCAACTTTGTATGTGTTATCTACATTTCTCCCTCCAAGACAGAGACTTACCCCATAATCAAGATTTGATTATGTTTTTGATTGAGCTGCAGGTTTAGGCTCACTTTAAGTGACTGCACTTAATTTAATTAAGAATAATTAAATAATTTATTTATATTTTTGTTTACTGTTCCAAAATGTTCTATATGTTTCCTAAAAATAAAATATATTGTGTTCAGTGGGAAAAAAGTTGGTGTTTTCTACCAAAATATTAAAAAATAACATATTTTAGACCTGTAATCGCAATACCGTGATAGCGTGAAACCGTGGTATTTTTTTTATCTAAGGTTATCATACCGTGAAAATCTCATACCGGCCTATGCCTACTCCCACTACAACCTCACCTTGAATAAATTCAGACTAAAGTATTAACTCATGAAGGGGCACAGATATAATATTCAGTCCTATTCCCCAAATGAACACACTCTCGTGGAATGTTACTGTAAGGAAAATGGTAGAATAGACTACAAAATAAACTAATCCATTGCTACAGTACCACGCAAGATTTTAACAGGGACTTCTTCTTTCTCTCCTACCAAAGATACACAACCTTCTGTAATAAGGTAAGAACAAAAAATCAACATCTGTATTTTTTTCTTTTAACCATTTATGTAATTTCAGACTGGGGCCACAGGACCAGCAGACTTAACAGGTGAGCGTCCTACAGTTTGTTTGGAATTATTCATAAGGACGGGACAATCCTTATTTCCTTATCCTTATTAAGACACATCAACAAAAGTGGTTCTGTGCGTTAATACAACATCATTGGCAAACACTGCTGCATCCTCCTGAGTTTTAACATTATACTCATTGATGTATGTAGATACATGACTGGAGACTGAGTTTTTAAATTGTTCCAGCACCATCAAATTACTTTAATCTTCCAGTATTAAATCTCCCCAATCTTCTTAATGTCTAAAGCTGTACACCAACTATTAAAGTTTCTTCTCAAATTTAAAATTTTCTGCACTTTGTTCACCTGTTGTATCATTAATTATCTCATTAGCTCCTATGTGTATATATTGCCTTTCAGTTTTATTTTGACATTGTATGGTATCGTCTGCATCCATGGAAAATTTTGTTTGCTTGTCTTCTGTATGTGGATCTACACGTGTGAGTATTATTTAAGGCTATTTTGAATATTCTTCATCACCTCAACACCGCCACATGAGCACAGTCATCCGGGGAGGCACCTTGAGGGAGCTTTGTTGCGTGTGTTGAGTGGATGCAGGTTTCCGTTGGATCATCATTCACCATAAAGGACACTGCTAGCCCGGCTCCCAATCCAGTGTTCAGCCAGGACCACCCAGCCCACATAGATAGACAGGCTGAGCCCACCGCAGGCAGCAATAAGGACTCTGCTTTGACGTTAGAGATCGAGCGAGGATCACATCGCCTCAGAGCCCGAGCAATAAAGCACCTGACCGGGTGTTTAAACTGGGCACGTCATCAATTGCGGAGTGAGTGTTTGTGGAATTTGAGGGTTTGGAAGTGAGCCCTGCCCACCCTTGAGAGTTGGATGAGTTGTTGGATGATGCACTGTTAAACTTTGTGTTATGAGAGGATATTATTCTGCTTACTTTTGCCTGAACCAGTCTGCCGTATACCTGCCCCGAACAGCCTCCCTCTCCCACCACCTCTCCTGACTGATATTATGAACATTTAGTTTTTATTGGTTTCTGTTTGGGTCTCCAGTCTCTTCCCCAGTCCTCAGCCATCTGGGTCATCCTGTAATTGCTGTACCACATCTGCCTCTTCTCAGTGGCATGGCAATATCTGGGACCTGCTGGGAGCCTTCTCCTCCAGGGCAGGGCAAAAGGAGACCAAGACTCTGCCTCCAACCTCGATGTATTACGATCTGCCTTGACCCATCGTCCGGGCTTCTGCACTCTTTCTACCCTCGACCTTAGCATGGACCATTGGCCATTCGGCATCGGCAAATTTGGCACGTTGGCTCCACCTGCGTCATGCTCTTCCACCCTCCACCTCTTTGGCTTCAGCTAGCTCCACCCTCCTTCGGAATCCACTGTCGCCCTCAGTTGCTCCAGATCAATTTCTGGCCTCCGGATTCCCACTCCGAAGTCGTGGACACCAGGATCTTCATCATCTCTCCACCACCTCTGCTCTTCAGCCGCGTGGTGGGCTCCATCCATGTCATCCTTGCCTCAGATCATCCCTATGGATATAGGGACATAGGCTCTTCTGGACCTAGTATTTATGAGCTCTCCTCCATGGCTACTCACTCCAGCAATGCTGCTATGGGGCACATCCCTGGCTGTGGCCTGAATAACCACCAGGAATCCCCTCTTCAATGTCATCCACTGGATTACTCCACCTTCATCACCACCCTGAACTTCTCAGTGTTGTCTCCTTCAGATCACCCATCCACAACATGACTAATAAACACATGACTACGACAATATATGGTTTATCTGAGTTCTTATTTTATAATTTTCATAATAATAAAGAATATTAATAATGCAATGCTAAGTGAGTTTGAAGTAAAACATGATATTAAATGTGGTATTTTGTTAGACAAGTGGTTCATAAATCTTCTCATGTTTGGAAAGATGTTTGACGCATGTGCATTTCAAATGCACGTTATAGACCCAGAATAAGCTTTATTGCCAGTTTTGTTTACACATACAAGGAATTTGTTTTTGTGACAGAAGCTTCCACAGTGCAACAGAATGACGGTGACAAGAACAAAACAGATAATAAAAGAATAAAAAGTAGAATACATAAATAAGTAATAACAATATACAAATTGACAGTATTGTATGCACAGGTATATTACAACAGACAATTTTGTATGTACAGGTATATTATGTGCAAATTAGAAATGTAAATAAGCATGTGTATTAAATAAATAAATGTATAAATAGTGTTGAATGTTCCACATTTACTTTGAAGTCATTAGATGGATTGCCTGAGGGAAGAACATTCTGTAGCGCAGACCAGATGGGGTAGTGTGCTGGATGTAAGGGGTCCAGAGTGATTTTAACAGCCTTTTTGCTCATTCTGCATGAGTACAGTTCTTCATGAGTGCGGAGGGATGTACCAGTGATTTGTTCAACAGTCCGGACTATCCTCTGTAGTCTTCTGAGATCAGTTTTGGTAGCTAAGTTTAACCAGACACTTATGGAAGTGCAGAGGATGTATCCCCAGCGTACTGATCACAGAGACAAACAAATTCACATCTGCAATTTAGCCAGGCAGAGGGACGGGAGTGAGGTGTATAAATAGTCCAAGATGATGGAGAACAGCTGAGGAGTGTGATGAGAGGCAGGTTTGTGTAGTTAAGGGAAATTAGTCCAGGAGAAAGGGAGATGGCGACCTCTGGTGGTGAGAGGGAGGAGCGCCAGGCCTGGACTCATGACACTCTTTAAAAAAACAAAATTTGACCCCAAATAATTAATTAATTACAGACCGATCTCGAATCTCCCTTTTCTGTCAAAGATATTAGAAAAGGTATTATCATCCCAGCTATGTTCCTTCTTAGAGGAGAAGCCGAATAGTCACCAGAAGAAACGGACGGCAGCTTGTAAGTGTCTTTAATGCTTGTTCATACATCTGTTGTTTAAATTATTTACTTGCTGCTAGGAAGGAATACTTCGTTTCCTATCTATTTATAGTCTGCACACTCTTCTTTGCTATCCTCTATCCTTCCACCTCTATCATGCGTTTCAAACTCATTCCGGTTGTCTCTCAACCACGCTCTCTAACATCAGACGCAGACGGCAATGTAATCCAGCTAACCTACGCCCTATCTCTACATCTTCTACTACACCTCTTTCCTTCTCCATGGCTCTTTGGAATTGTCAGTCAGCTGTCAACAAAGCAGACTTAATTTCCGCTTTTTCTTTACAATCCACTCTCAGCATCTTGGGCTTGACTGAGACCAGAAGATTCAGCTGCCCTCTCTAACAATTTATCTTTCTCTCACACCCCACGTCAAGTTGGCCGGGGTGGGGGCACTGGTCTGCTCAGTTCAAATAATTGGAAATGCTCAACCCACTCTCACCTATGCAATTACAACTCATTTGAATCTCATGCGATTACTGTAATGGCTCCTATACAAATCCAGATTGTGGTAATTTACCGTCCCCCTGGCCAAATTCTAGCCCCCTTCCTAGAGGAGCTGGACGGGTTGCTGTCCTCTTTCATGGAGGATGGAACTCCACTCTTAGTTTTTGGTGATTTCAACATTCATCTAGAAAAGCCTTACCACTACTAGCACTCACAAATCAGGCAACCAACTTGATTTAATTTACACACGCGATTGTACTGCAGATAACATTCTGGTACAACCACTTCTGACCATTTCTTCATTAAATTCACATTACACTTTGCTACCCGGGTGCCACCAACCCCCTTACCAGTTACTTTTAGACGAAACCTACGCTCCCTTTCTCCCTCCCATCTTTCCTCTGTAGTATCCTCCTGTCTTCCCTCACCTACCCATTTCTCATCTCTGGATGTGAATGCTGCTACTGATACTTTATGCTCTACCTTAACCTCTTGTCTAGACGACATTTGTCCTCTCTCCTACAGGCCAGCACGGACTACCCCTTCTAACCCCTGGTTATCTGATGTTCTTCGTGAACATCGGACCAGACTCCGAGCGGCAGAGAGAAAATGGCGAAAATCAAACAATCCGTCGGACCTGAGTATGTATCAATCGTTGCTTTCATCTTTCTCAGCTGAAGTCCACACTGCCAAATCGTGACATTTCCATAACAAGATCAACAATGCTCCAGATATGCGTAATCTCTTCAGAACATTTAATTCTCTCCTCTGTCCGCCTTCACCACCTCCCACCACTTCTATCACTGCTGATGACTTTGCAACTTTTTTTACGGAGAAAACTAAAGCAATCAGTAGTCAGTTTTTACCTCCACTCACACAGGACCTCCAACCAACTAGATCCACTGCTCAAACTCCTATCTTCTCCTTCTGTCCCCTCACTGAGGCAGAAGTATCCAAACTTCTCCTCTCCAGCCATCCTACAACATGTCCTCTAGACCCAATCCCCTCGCACCTTCTCCAAGCAATCTCTCCCACACTCTTACCAGCACTCACACACATCATCAACATATCTCTCCTCACAGGAATCTTCCCCACTGCATTCAAGCAGGCTCGGGTAACACCACTGCTCAAAAAACCTACATTAAACACTTCTCTTTTAGAAAACTACAGACCTGTCTCTCTCCTTCCATTCATAGCCAAAACACTCGAACGAGTTGTCTTCAACCAGGTCTCATTGTTTCTTTCACAAAACAACAAACTGGACGCTAAACAGTCAGGTTTCAGGAGTGGCCATTCAACTGAGACTGCGCTACTCTCAGTCACTGAAGCCCTGCGAATTGCAAAAGCCGATTCCAAATCATCAGTCCTCATTCTGCTGGATCTGTCTGCCGCTTTTGACACTGTCAATCATCAGATCCTCCTGTCCACCCTCTCATCACTGTGTAACACTCAGCCTATATAAGGCAGTCAACACAAATAAAATTATTCTGTTACCTCTTTAAGCAGGTCGTTAGATTGTATGCCTTCACAAAAAGTAACCAGCAGAACAAGGAATAAATGCCAACCCTTAGTGTATTATACAAAAAAAACACAGAAAAACATATGTACAGTATGTACAAGTATGTATACAAGTGAATAAGTCCATTGGTGTGTGTGTATGTGTGTGTGAATGCTTCGGTCTCACCGGTGAAACACTTTTAGTCCGGGAGCACGATAAGAAACAGCGCTGTTCTGTGACGAAGTCCCAGGAAAAATAATTCCAGAAGATCGATTATTTCCACCAGGATGAAACTCATGAGTCACAGGCGTTAAACAGCAGGATGCAAAGACGATCGATCGTTAGAATCCACCTTGAGCATGAAGAACACAGCTCTCGACCGACACTAAACCGGCTTCTTTTATAGGAAGTGCACAATCAGCTGAGTAGGATGACGTCACGGGATTCCCCTGCCACTTCGCGAGCGAACTCTCGCGAGAAGAAAACAGAGTACACAACACTCGACAGGGCAATACAAACAAAGGGACAACGATAACAGCTGTGATAAATCAATAATCAAATTAACATATTGTCAACAGCTTTATAAATCACTCCCTCTTATGTGGCCGTGCTACATAGAACCCCCCCCCCCCCCCCCTCAGCCAACGGCGTCGGAGGTAAGCGTCCATAATAACGCTTCAAATTAACCACATTCATAACATCTGTTTTAGGTGGGTTGCCCCAGCACACTGTGTAATTTATTAGCCCTGTTTTACTTTTTATTTCAGCTGGACCCTCCCACTTGGGCGCTAGCTTGGCGGAGAATTTGTTAGAGGCACTGGAAAGAGGATGAGTTTTTAACCAAACTAGGTCACCCGGCAGAAACTGCACATTTTTTCTACGGTAATTATAATACCTAGCCTGTTTGGCTTGGCTCATCCTCATCCTATTCTTCACCTCCTCCGCCATGAAGTTCTGTCTTTCCACCAGGGAATACGCAGCCTGATCAGGTGAAGGTGGTCGGTGGATTAGGCGTTCCAGTGGTCCCAGCACTTGCCTGCCCAGCATGATCTCCGCAGGTGACTTCCCTGTGCTTTCCTGCTGGGCGGTGTTAATCGCATAGCGGAATTCTGGTAGCCACTGGTCCCAGGTTTGATGTTGTTGTCCCACGTAGGCAGCAATCATTGTTTTTACAGTCCTGTTGATTCTCTCTGTTAAGTTTGCTTGTGGATGGTAGCTTGTGGTTAGCCTCTGCACACAACCCCATGTCTTACACAGATCTCCCAGAAGGCTGGAGGTGAACTGTGGCCCCCTGTCTGACACCAGGAACTTAGGGACTCCCCACCTAGTAAAAATCTCCTCCCGTAGTATTTTTACTATCTTCTGAGTCTTGGCATCCCTAAGTGGAAACATCTCCACCCACTTTGTGTAATAATCAACAGTGACAAGGAGGTAATTGTTCTGTTTCTTACTGGAGGGGAATGGTCCCATTAGATCAATCCCTAGTGTGTGTCCAGGCTCTGTGATCTGTGAACTTTGTAAAAGTCCCGATGGTTTTGTATTGCTGGGTTTGTATTTCTGGCATACCTCACAGCTTTTTATGTACTGCCACACGTCCCTCCTGACGGATGGCCACCATGCCACCTCTATTATTTTCAGCAGTGTTTTGAGCTTTCCAAGATGGCCTCCAAGGTGATTATCATGGTAATAATGCATGAAGTTAGTTCTCATTGACTGTGGTACCACCAGCTGATATTTTCCTCCTTTATTTCTCAAAGGAACTTTGCGGTACCACACTCCTTGGTGGTCTTCAAATGTTATGGGCTGTTCTTTGGCTGAATGAGGTTGGAGGCCAGAGTGCAGTTGAGTGATGGTATCATCCATACCTTGTGCTTTAGCAATTTCTTCCAAGGAATGAGGTAAGGTAGAACAGTGATGCGAAGTTATGGAGAGACATGGGACAGCATGACTTGAAGCTGGCTCGTGTACCCTGGACAAGGCATCTGGACCCATGTTGAGGCAGCCTTTCCTGTGATGGACCTGAAAGTTGAATTGTTGTAGTCGGAGAGTCCAGCGTGTGAGGCGTGACGAGGTTTTGGGGCAGTTGAAGGCCCAGGCGAGTGCAGCATGATCTGTAAAGACATCAAACATCCTCCCCTCCAGGTAATGCCTCCACTTTTCAACAGCCCAAACCACAGCTAGACATTCTTTTTCCGACGTACTATAATTTCTTTCTGCCCCAGTTAAAGTCCGTGAAGCATACGCCACCACCTTTTCTCCTTCTGCAGACTGTTGAGTGAGGATAGCACCCAGTCCTACATCACTCGCATCCGTGTGCACTTGGAAGTTTTTGTTGAGGTCTGGTTGGATGAGTACAGGTGAGTTTTGCAGTGCTTGTTTAAGTGCATTCATGCTACCTTGACATTCTGGAGTCCACTCCCACTTAACTCCTTTCTTTTTAAGGTGGTTCAATGGAGCAGAGATATCAGCAAAGTGGGATATGAACTTATGATACCAGCCTGCCAAGCCCAGAAATCTTTGCAGAGCTTTAAGGTCTTGTGGTTGAGGGAATTCTGCAACAGCCTTGGTCTTTTCTCGGTCTATCTCCACACCCCTCCCGGAGACTATATGGCCGAGGAACTTAAGCTCTGGTTTGAAGAAGTGGCACTTCTTCATATTCAATGTCAGGTTGGCTTGGGTGAGTTTATGGAAGACCGTGTTTAGATGTTGAATATGCTGCTCTAATGTTTTAGAATAGATGATGATATCGTCAATGTAGACGAAACAGATCCTTCCCCTCAAATCTGCCAGAACTCTTTCCATCAAACGTTGGAAGGTGGCTGTGGAGTTTCTGAGACCATAAGGCATAGACTTGAATTGAAATAATCCTTTTGTGGTTATAAAAGCAGTCTTCTCTTTACTTGCATCTTCCATCTCTACCTGCCAGTATCCAGACCGCAGATCCAATGCACTGAACCAGGAGGCGCCTTCCAGGGATTCTAGGATGTCATGAATCAGAGGCATTGGGTAAGCGTCAGGTATGGTCTTACTGTTTAACTTCCTGTAATCCACACAGAACCTGAACGAGCCATCAGGTTTGGGGACCAGGACCACAGGTGAAGACCAAGGCGAAAAGGAGGGCTCAATTATGTTTTCTTCTATCATTTGGTCAACTTGTTCCTCGATGATCTGTTTTTTGAGGGGTGAAACTCTGTATGCTCGGGATTTAAAAGGTATGTCATCAGTCAAGGTGATCTTGTGTTTTACAACTGATGTCTTACCCAGGATACTTGAAGTGGTGCGTGGCCAGGTGGAGATCAACTTCAGCAACTCTTCCTGATTGTCAGAGTCCCACTGTGTACTCTCAGGGGTAAAGGACAATAGTTCAGGGAGTCTGCCATTTGATGGTAAGGCATAGTATAGGTTCACCTCAGCAGCTGTCAGTGAATGAGCTGGACCCAAGGGTGTAGTCCGACCTGCTGAAACCTGTGATGGCATGAAAGGGTAATACGTGTATCCTTTTCCAGATCTTAATCCATACCTGCCTTGGCCCACTTCCAACACCGCTCCAGTGGCGTTCAGGAAGTCCAACCCAGCTATAAGTGGAAAGGCTAGGAGAGTGTTTTTCAGGATATATGTATCCACCGAGCACTCTTGATCATGCCAGTGATACTGTAATTTTCGCAGGTCTCTGGACTGATGAATCGTTCCATCTGCCATTATGAATCTCTGAGGGACCGAGTAAATTACTGGTGGACTCTCAGTCTTCAACTGTTTCCACAGACTTTCCTGCATCAAGGTGTAAGAGCTTCCGGTATCTAACACAGCCTTCACCTCCTGTCCATTCACCCTTACAGGAATGACGAGGAGAGAAGTGACTGGATGTGGTTGTGCCAGTGTCACTCCAGCCAGGTTTTTGTTGTAGGTACGCTCTGCAGGTTTCTTGGTCTTATCTTTGCCACCTTGCGTACCAACCTTTTGCCAGTAGTCCTTCGCTCCCATGCAATCCCTTTCCACCATTGACCCTACCTTCACCAGCTGTTCTACGGTATTCACTGTCCCGCGTAGACATCCGGCAACCCTAGGGTTGATGTTGTTGAGGATCCGGCAATGTAGTCTGAAATGGAAGCCAGCTCTTCCTCAGAGATCTCTGGCTTCCATTTCAGACAGAGAACCCGGTAATCATAGGCGAAGTCCCTCAGGCGTTGTCGCGGCTGCTGTACCAACGTCCTCAGCTTCTCCTCTACTTCAGAGAGGTAATCGTCTGAAAGAAAAGCCGCCATGAATGCCTTTTTGAAGGACTGCCAATCTGTTACCTTTGCCTTCTCTGCTTTCCACCAGCTCAGAGCGGGTCCCTTCAAGACTGTACTCAGAGTACCGATGAGCTCGATGCTGGGGAGAGGCCTGATCTCTAGAAAGTTCTCGCACTGCTCGATGAAGTTGAGCACTTCTGCAGTCTCGCTGGAGTCGCCGAAAGAGGGGAACTCTAGGCGGATAGGAGGACGAGCACAAAATGAGGATGAGCCAGCCATAACTGAGGAAGTAAGCACATTATGCGGATGAGTATGCACAGGAGGAGTTATATTATAAGTAATATTTTGAGCTGGATGAGTTAGCCCTTTTTCTTTAGCATTGACCGGCCTTGGGGTCTGTGGACAATAGACCGGAGAAATGTGGGAGGAAGCTGGTGAGTAGGCTCGTAATCTGGAGAGTGTGGGAGTACTGGTAAGTCTTAGCTTTTTCATTTTACTTTCCCATTTAGCCTCTCTCCTTAAAAAACAATCAGTAACCTCCCTTTCTAATTTTTCCAATGATTTTAGGAAATAATCCTCCAACCCAGCCAAGCTAGTGTCCACCGCCTGCCTGAAACTGGTTTCCCGGTTAACTGTACTGTCTATTGACTGTTTAAAATCATGTTCCATATTTTGTACTTTTTGATTGAGTGCCAATAAATCCACCTTTACTTGTGCTATGTCTGCCTGCATTATTTGTACAACTTCACCACTTAAAATACAGCTCCCTTCATTATCATAATCATCATCATCCGACTGATCAGAGTCAGAAACGTACAATGAACTTATCATAGAGGATATTTCAGCAGTAGAATTGCGCCTGGTGACAAATGGGCCTGCTGTAAAATCCACATCTGTTTGTTCAACAATCTCTTTTTCATTTACAGGTGTACTTATGTTTTCGGTATTTACAGGGTTCACAGTTTCCACATCAGTAATTGCAGCTATACTTGTTACATCCATTCTGATATATACACAAATCCAAACAAACACAACAAAAGAGATCCCCGTACGGGCCACCAATATGTAACACTCAGCCTATATAAGGCAGTCTACACAAATAAAATTATCCTGTTACCTCTTTAAGCAGGTCGTTAGATTGTATGCCTTCACAAAAAGTAACCAGCAGAACAAGGAATAAATGCCAACCCTTAGTGTATTATACAAAAAAAACACAGAAAAACATATGTACAGTATGTACAAGTATGTATACAAGTGAATAAGTCCATTGGTGTGTGTGTATGTGTGTGTGAATGCTTTGGTCTCACCGGTGAAACACTTTTAGTCCGGGAGCACGATAAGAAACAGCGCTGTTCTGTGACGAAGTCCCAGGAAAAATAATTCCAGAAGATCGATTATTTCCACCAGGACGAAACTCATGAGTCACAGGCGTTAAACAGCAGGATGCAAAGACGATCGATCGTTAGAATCCACCTTGAGCATGAAGAACACAGCTCTCGACCGACACTAAACCGGCTTCTTTTATAGGAAGTGCACAATCAGCTGAGTAGGATGACGTCACGGGATTCCCCTGCCACTTCGCGAGCGAACTCTCGCGAGAAGAAAACAGAGTACACAACACTCGACAGGGCAATACAAACAAAGGGACAACGATAACAGCTGTGATAAATCAATAATCAAATTAACATATTGTCAACAGCTTTATAAATCACTCCCTCTTATGTGGCCGTGCTACAACTGGACATCACTGGAATTCCACTTCGCTGTTTGAATCGTATCTCACTGGTCGGTCTGGGGAGGGAAGGTATCCAAAGCACATAAATTGGTCACTGGGGTTCCCCAGGGATCGGTTCTTGGACCCCTCCTTTTCTCCACATACACTACATCACTGGCTCCCATTATACAGGCACATGGCTCCTCCTACCATTTCTACGTAGATGACACATAGCTCTATATCTCATTTCGACCAGATGATCCAACGGTAGATGCACAGATCTCAGGCTGCCTGGCGGACATCTCGGCATGGATGAAAGAACATCATCTACAGCTCAACCTGGCAAAGACTGAGCTCCTTGTCTTCCCTGCAACTCCAACTCTACAGCATGACTTCACGATTCAGTTAGATTCATCAACAATTTCCCCATCAGCTTCAGTCAGAAATCTTGGTGTAATCTTTGATGACCAGCTGACCTTCAAAGAGCACATTGCAAAGACTGCTCGATCTTGCAGGTTTGCACTACACAACATCAGAAAGAGCAGTCCCTTTCTGACAGAGCATGCTGCACAACTTCTTGTCCAGGCCCTTGTCATTTCTAGACTGGACTACTGCAATGCTCTTCTGGCTGAACTTCCATCAAACACAATCAAACCTCTACAAATGATTCAGAATGCGGCGGCACGACTGGTCTTCAACAAGCCCAAAAGAGCCCATGTTACACCTCTCTTTGTCTCCTTGCACTGGCTACCAGTTGCAGCTCGCATCCAGTTCAAGACACTGATGCTTGCATATAGAACAACCACAGGCTCAGCACCCACCTACTTCCACTCACTATTACGAATTTACATCCCCTCCTGAGATCTGCTAGTCAGCGACGCCTCGTGGTACCATCACAGAGAGGCTCAAAATCACTCTCCAGAACATTCTCGTTCACCATTCCTGGCTGGTGGAAAGATATTCCCACCCTCATTGACTGCTGGATCCCTGTCAATCTTCAAGCAGCAACTGAAAACTCATCTCTTTCAACTCTACTTGACTTCATCATTAAAAAAAAAAAAAAAAACACTTTTTCAAAATCTTCATCTTTCTCTTTATCTTTCTCTCCTTCCCTTGATAGCTTGTACTTATTTGAACAATGCCTGAGACTTGGTTTTATGGGCACTTCCTCTGTCTGTTTGCCTCTTCTAGATTAATCACTTTATGTATTCCCCAATTGTAAGTCGCTTTGGATAAAAGCGTCTGCTAAATGACTGAATGTAAATGTAAATGTAGAGAAAAATGCTATATGTGAGGATTTCCAGTCAGTTTTAGACTAAATCATAGTACTGAGACTGCTCTCATTAGACTTACAAACGACCTGCTCTTAACATCTGATTGTGGTAATCTCTCAACTGGATCTTAGCGCCGCGTTTGACACTATCTACCACAACATTCTTTCAAATAGACTAGAAAATTATGTTGGCATTAGAGGAAGTTCACTGGCATGGTTCAAATTAGGGGTCGACCGATATGTGTTTTTCAGGGCCGATACCGATAATTACAGATAAAGTAGACCGATAACCGATATTTTGAACCGATATGCGTGTCAGGTGTAAAAATGAAAATGAATGCCAAAATTAATAATAACAAGAGCTCTGACAAAAAACTTTCTTTAAATGCTTTTAAACATGTCTTTAATTCTGAAAACTGTTAATAACAACAACATTAAATAAACAGTAATATTAATAATATTAATAATAACATAAGTGCAGGGATCACCCAGAAGCATTCTGTAAACATTTTGTAAAACTTAAAGTAAACGTATTTAGCGTATTGTGTGATTATTCTCAACAAAAGTTGTAATAATTGTTGTAGTTGTATTACGTATATTCTACTGCACCACAGTAATATATTCGACTAAACCGAACTTTTATTTTGACAGGTTGCCATGAGGACCTTTTAAGTTTCTGTAGCCTATGTTTATATGATATGACGATCGTTTTACTCAAATGAAACGGTCAAATGCTCATGAAGTGACTCTCCGAGCAGTTCTGGGGATGTTGTTCATGTATTTATGTCCTCATTTAGTGAGACGGCAGATGCTGAAAACACCGTGAGCATCAGACGCTCTTGTATGTATGTGTGCAGTAAATGAAACCGCACGTCTGTGTCATTCATTAACAGAGATGCAGAACATGCAGGATTCATATTTAAAGTGTTTTTGCGGCTTAATATTTATAGATACTAGTCCATAGCGCGAGTCGATTTAAGTGTACTGACCTACTTTTGATTAATTCATCCAAACTTCGACACATTCCATGACATTCCGCGTTATACGGTAAATTCCATTATATGACTGCATTCCGCGATTCCGCCCGCATTTTCCTCATCGCGGACATCATAGTGGATTGTGATTTATTGCAACGTCTGCTGCTGCCTTACCTTTGAGAGACAACTGATGCGTTATCACTGAGGCAGCTCCAGTTAGCAAGTGCTTTCGGTGTGAGACTGCCTTCAGTTTTCCGTGTTGATTGGTCGGACTCGTGACTCTCTACATATCAGATGAGCGGTGGGCGGAGATTGCTCTAGAGTGTTGTGTTGCTCAGACAGGCTACATCGAGCCAAATAGCGCATTTAAAAATTAAATAATTTCACCTGTATAATTTATTCACCAATAAATAATTTCACCTGTAAATATTATGTTTGTTTGCATAATAAAAAAAATAATAAAAAAATATATATATATATTATTGGCAAATCTGTTTTGAAAATGGCTGATATCGATAATCGTAAAAATGCTTAATATCGGCGCCGATAATCGGCCAGGCCGATAATCGGTCGACCCCTAGTTCAAATTGTACTTATCTGAGAGGATCTATGACTTCTGGAAGCACCTCTTTTAGTTGTTGAGATGGAATAGGGTCTGACATACATGTTGGTTTAGTTAATTTAACAAGTTTATACAACTCTTCCTCTCCTATAGTAAAGAATGAGTGGAATTGTTTGTCAGGGGATCTATAGTGCACAATGTGATGTGATACTGTAGCAGACGGCTGCATGGTTACAGTTTGATCTCTAATAGTATTTATTTTGGAAGTAAATATAGTTCATAAAGTTATTACTGCTGTGATGTTGGGAAATGTCAACACCTGTTGATGTTTTATTTTTGTTAATTTTGCCACTGTATTGAATAAATACTCGGGGCTATGTTTGTTTTCTTCTAAAATAGATGAAAAGTAATCAGATCTAGCATCTAGTTTTTAATGCTTTTCTATAGGATAAGGTTATTTCCCGCCAAGCAATACGAAATACCTCTAGGCTTACTTTATATTATTATTATTTATTATCTTTATTTTGTTTTCCTCCAGCTGCGCTCCATTTTCCTGTATTTGGCCTGTTTATACAAGAGTCTCTCCCCATTCCTGTAAGCATCTTCTTTGGCCTGACAGAGCTGTCTGAGTTTTACAGTGAACCATGGTTTGCCATTGTTGTATGTTAAATAAGTCCTGGTAGGAATGCACGTCTTCACAGAAACTGATATAGGATGTTACAGACTCAGTGAGCTTGTCCAGCTCGTTGGCGTAGGGCTGTAGTCAAGTCCACCTTTGTCGAGTCCAAGACAAGTCCAAGTCCAAAGAGGTTCGAGTCCGAGTCAAGACCGAGTCCAAAGAGGTTTGAGTCCGAGTCAAGACCGAGTCCAAAGAGGTTCGAGTCCAAGTCAAGTCCAAGTCCAAATGAGATGGTCAAAACAGAGAAAGAAAAAAATTATCTTCTTCAAAACCACATACTTAATTATTGATAATTTATGTGATACGAGAGACGGCATATCTTCTATTCTAATATAATCATTTTGCATTATTGTTTGTAATGATCTAAAAGCATGTGCAGCAACACTGTAGGATCAAATTAGGCTATTTTATTTCTCCTCCTGAGACCCAGCTATGTAGTTTTTGCCTCTGTAGTGGACATTCTATTTTAGTGATTTTCTCTGAGACCTCACGTGTCACAGAATGTCCTGTACAGAGCACATTCAGGGATTTATAGAGATACTAAATGTTTTTTAAACCCTCTCATATGTCTTTAAAGATGGCTATATTTAATTTAGTGAAAAATTGTACATCCTTATTGAAATATGATTATATTCTGTAATGTCTTTTACATCTGAATCATTTTCAGATTGTTTGTCATAAAGGAACAGCTCAGGAAAATGTTATGGGTTTTCAAATTCAAATATGACTTCCTGTTATGAAACAGGACATCATTTCATACATGTTCAATGTAGAGGACACCAGGACTAAAAGCATGTTTATTATGCATTTTGGGAGATAACAATTGAATAGAGAAATAAATTATATATCAGTTTGCTTATGAAATATTATATATTATTATGAAAATCTGGCCATGTTTTACTCCCATTATGAAAATTATTTTTCAACATTCTGTCCCAACAGCAACACATTAATAAGAAAATTAGATACAGTCTATAGGGACGCTGTGTTTAATGGGAAACCAGTTTATGGAATTTTTTACACACATATTGCATAAAACAAAATGGTATATCAAATAATTTTGCTATACATTTTAAAACATAGTTGAGAATCATCCTTAAACAAAGTTTAGTATAAAACAATCCTGAAACCTAAAAATGTATTTGGTGATTTAGAAAAACTCCCATTGATTTTGCCGTTCTGATGTCTATTCATGCCATTTAATTTTAGTCATTGTGTCCTCTACAGAGGACATATAATCAAATATGAATAAAATAGTTGTTCAAAAACGAAAAAAAAAACCGATAAAAAAGACCCAATGAAAAATAATGTTCTTCTTATGGTCTACTCTAAACAATGTAATGACATGAAAACTTTTTTTCAGGGAGGGGGGGGGGCGTCTCAGGAGGATATTTTAGGTTTAGCAATTTCACTAATATTTGACCAATTCTCGATTTTGTAAGATTTTATCTTGAACTTGAAAATGTAACTACAACATGATTCAAGCAACTTTCTCTTTATTATCCCTCTAGTTAAAGAAAAGTATATTCTAAGTGCACCACACATGACGTTGTCTTCATGATGTAAATGTTAAACAAATCACTAAATATCTTTGCAGAAAAGATGAACTACAACTACATCTTGTACAAACTTATATTATGCATATTAGGCTATATGTTCTGAAATAATACAAGACAAATGCTCAAAAAAACTCAAGTAATTCCAATTCAAAATGACTGAAGGTATAACAGTGCTATTATTAACTATAAAGGCTCTGTAAAACAATGAACAGCAGTTTTCAGCCTGTCACCGGGATGCAAACCTGAAATATCAGATATACAGCAGTAGTTATTCACAGGTTTTGTATTTGTTGATTACGCTGCTGTTCCGTTGTTTTTTCTATGTAAGCATGGACGCGTTTGACTGTTGCGCTCTTGCAGCGTCTCGTGCATGAAACGGCTTTCTAAAAACGTGGCACTCTAGTTATTAAAAGATGTTTAACTCACATCTTCTTGTATTTTTCCTATTCCACTGCCCGCATCAACACAAAAGCACATTCTGTGTGAATGGCACCAAGAGAGCATCACACGTGAGCGGTTAATCATGTGCACCGACATGCGGTTGGATTGTTCTTTTCTCTTTACTGTTATTATCAAAGTGTCTAATTCTAGCGTTTGGTAATATTTCTATTCAAAATCGCGATTCCTCGATTTATAAAAAATCTAATTGTGGCAAAACATTAAATTTGAATTAATCGATTAAATCTGATAAATCGCCCAGCCATTGCCACAGTGTTTGCTTATTTTTTACATTATTTACATTTTTACATTGTGTATTTTATTTTACATCCAGTTGTATTCCGTGCCTCCAGGCTTTATTCGTTTTGCTCTTCGTTCTTTTTCTTATTAATTTGGTGCCACGGCGTTTGATGATTGTCAGTTTTTAGTTTTTTTTACATTTAAACATTTTGCAAGTTTGTAATTTTATATTAGGCTTATAGCATGTGTTGTGGCAATTTCTTTCAAACAAACATCATCACTGAGTAAGAGACAACTCTGAGTCCAAATTAGAGTAATAAAGATATTTATTCTCCTGCAAGAGAGATCTTCGTCACCAATACACATCAGCGAGTCAGTGAGGACAGATAAAGGGGGGGCCGTGCCAGGCCGTCTTATAGTCAAGGCCTTCAAGGCCTCCCCTCCCTCCCTCCTCTACAGGGAGAGATACCAGGTTGTTTATCTATTCATGGTTATACTAGAAAAGCCAGGCAAATGCCCCCTTGACCCCCAGGCTATAAGTTGCAAATGCCCCCATGATGACCCTTTAACCATCTGCTTTTCTTTACCTCTCTCTCATCGTAAATCACACAAAGAATGCTTTTCTAACTACAAGTGAGAAAACATATGAGGAATACATCTTGAATCTATGTTTCACTAGAGATTAATACACCAAAGGAAAAATTCCTTTACAATTCCTCTCTTTTTATCATTCTCTGATAACTGATTAATCAAACATTGTAATAATAATAGTAAAAATAATAATAAATACAAGTTCAAGCCATTAAATCACACTTATACTCTTCATCTCTGACTTTCACATAAATGATCACTCTTCTTGAACCTGTGAAGTAAGCTTTTGAAAATTTGAAAAATGCTTAGGCTGTTTTTTGTTGGGTCAGACCCTGAATGCTTAGCAAGCAAAGTAAAGACTTTATTCTATAGCCGGGCTGAATGGACAGGTCCTGCTGTTGCACCCTCGGCCTAAACCGAACCCTCAGTCACCATAGTATAAACAAGAAATAGTATAGTTCATAGTAGGAAATAAACATATCAATTTATCACTGTTGAGTTACTTCTGTAATATAAAATGTAAATATTAAAAGTATGTAAAAAATCCCACTAGCCACATTGTGTGTGTTGCAAGTGACACATCTTTTGCAAAAATTTTCAGCAAACACCGTAAATCCCTTTGTAAACCATAATTCTTTCATCTGCATTATCAAACTCCCTTTTGACACATGATCCAACCCATGTGTCAATTTAGCACAATGCTGAAAGAAGTGTTTGGGCAAACAAGGAATGTCATCAACACTCATCCATACACCCCCCTGGAGGCTGCAGCCAGACGACCTCCATTTTTGTTTTTCTGCTCCTGTGGAAAAAGTCTGCATACTTTGTAAACTAGGGGAAATATCAGGGTTAGTCACAGATACCAAAGCACAAGTCGTTTCTTTTGTCTCCTGCGCTGCCGCGGCCTTCGCCGCCGCGTCTGCTCTGGCGTTTCCTGTGGAGATAAAACTTTTATCGTTAGTGTGCGCTGCGCATTTACAGATCGCGACCTCGTCTGGCAAAAGAATGGCCTCCAAAAGCTCAGACACAAGAGATGCGTTTAATATCGGATGTCCATCCGACTTCAAAAAATGTCTGTGCTTCCAAAGTGCGCCAAAATCATGCGTGACCCCAAAAGCATAACGCGAGTCTGTGTAAATTGTCACACATTTGTCTGCCATAAGTTTACACGCTTCTGTCAGAGCAACCAATTCAGCTGCCTGAGCCGAATAATTTGATGGCAATTTGCCAGACTTTACGACTTCAAATTCAGTGGTCACCGCGAAACCAACCTTATTCAGGCCTGTTTGTGGATCTTTGGACGCCGACCCATCCACAAAGAGGACATTGTCACAGTTCTCTAAAGGTGTGTCCAACAGGTCTGGACGTGGTGTACAGACCTGTTCCAACACTGATAGACAGCAATGATGTTCCTCTCCATCCTCCTCCGTAGGGAGAAGTGTGACAGGATTCAAAGTTGTGCATCTTTTCACCGTTACATTTGGCATGTCAAGCAAAATCGTGTGATACCTCAGCCATCGGGCTGTTGATAAATGTGACGTTTTCTGTTCTTGCAAAATCATGGAGACTGCGTGTGGGACCATCAAAGTCAAATCAGAATACCCCACAAATTCCCTTTTCAGCCCAATCTGTGGCTCTCATGCATTTTCTCACAAACAGGCCTAAAGCGGCCCATGTCTGCTCGGTGGCCTTGGTTAGTGATAAGTGTGGGGCAGACTTCCCCGTTATCAAAAACAGCTGCATTTGTTTTTCTGACAGGCAAGCTGAAAGCGCACACTCATTTTCATTCCAGAAAATCTTATCAAACCTTATTTTCTCATTTTCTGCCCCGTTAAACCACTCTTCCTCATATTGTGGTTCACGCTCAATTACAACATGTGACGTGCAATGCAATCTGTCAGGCAACATACTTTCTGTGTTAGCTGATACTGTTCGATCTTTTGCCAATTTCAAAATCATTTGTGCCCAATCAGAATCTGTTATCTGCCACTCGTATGCCCACTGTGGCTCAAATTTTGCACAGCTCATCTGCTGGTCCTCTTCAATAACAATCCCAAACGGGCCAGCAGTGAGTTTCAGATTTAATTTACACATTAGATCTCTGGCCATTAACGGAACCGGACAGGTTTCAGAGCACAAAAACGCATGTTTCAATGCCCTGCCCCCCTCCGTCTCACATTTCAACGGCACAGTATAGTTTTCTGAAATTATATGCCCCGACGCCGAAGTGCTTTCAAACACTAAATCCGTCATTCTTGGTTCACATGGCAAGTCACATGGTCTTATGGTGGATCGAGCGGCCCCCGAATCAACCATAAAGTCTATCATTGTCCCGTCAACTAACATGGGATATCTCGGTAGCCTTAAAAACCCTGAACTTTTGTACATTCTCAGACATTCATCAGTAACAGCATTATTCAAAACTTCAGCAGTCACACATAAAGGGTTGCAAGCATTTTCTTCATTGCAGACAGCATTATTTGAATCAGCAGTCACACATAAAGGGTTGCAAGCCTTTTCTTCATTGCAGACAGCATTATTTGAATCAGTGTATGTGAGCATGTTGTGTGTGTGTGTCAATATATTTTTACTTCCCTTTTTCGTAGCTGGCTGAATGCCTGTCACCCGCCCTCTCCTCTCCTGTTCTCCGTTCCTCTCGTTTCAATCCACCTTACGCGCCTCTGGACAATCCTGTGCCCAGTGTCCGTGGTTCTTGCACAACCTGCACTTCGTGCAGGTAGAAAAGTCATGTTCATTACTTGCACACAGTCCACATTTCTTGCGCTGCTTTAATCTGTACAACAGCCAGCTGCATCTCTCTCTCTCCCCCTCTGTCACTCGCGCTGCTCGTGCTTGTTCATTCAGCGTCTCGCGCTGCTCGTGCTTGTGCGTCCTGCTGCGGTTGTCTTGGCGGAGAACAGTCGAGGTCGGGGTCGAATTTCAATGCACCCAGCTGAGCCATTGGGTAGATGTGTGTTTTATACTCTGGCGGTGCCGACCTCACCGCATTTTCATGTGGGAAACACAAACATACTGTGGATTAGTCGGTTCTGGTGGTGGAGACACACATACAAATAGACTTTCACACTTTTCATTTTTCCTTCCTGCTAACTCTTTCTGCACTTGCTTTCTTTCTCTTTTATCTACTTCCTTGAGCCAACAATCTACTTTTTGTTCACATTTTTTTACATACATGTTTAACACATTTGCAACAACAACCTGGTTGTTTGTCGCTACTTTGTTCAACTGAGTCCCTCACCACTTTCAGTCTTGTGAGGCTCAATGTTCCCTCTTCGGGAAAATCATGATGCTTGATTAATTTTTCAATATCTGAGGGATTTTTCAACTGGGGGATTTTTCTATATCTTGCATACATTTCTGACCATAATGTTTTTTTTTTATTTGGTAGTACACCGGTGTATCATATTTCACAAGCTTGCTCTGAGACTTCCCCATACTGGCTGTTTTCTGCTTTCTGTGGATTTATTCACGCGCGTTTCTTTAATCTGCTAGACGTCTCCAGCAGATCCGATTTTCTCTTATCCCGCAATCGGTCGGGTTGCACTATCAGTGCCCTCTTAATTGTGATTTACCAAAATCTTTCGATTTTTAGCTAACCCCAATTAACCTCGGTACCTGTTTGAAACCTATCTTGATCTGTACAAATCTCAAGTTAATCTCAGGTTACCTATCTGAACGTTCGTGCCCAGATTACTCTACCACAGAAACAGTTTTCAGCCAATATGGTTCAATTTCACTCTTTCCCCCCTAATTATAAAATAATAGCTTTCCTGTAGCTCAACTGGTAGAGCATGGCGCTAGCAACGCCAAGATCATGGGTTCGATTCCCAGGGAAAGCAAGACCTGATAAAATGTAGAAACTGTAACTTGAATGCAATGTAAGTCGCTTTGGATAAAAGCGTCTGATAAATGTAAATTAAACTGAATTTAATTGACTCTTACCAGAGATGTCGTTTTGTGCCACCTGGGTTCTTTTTGATTCCAGTGGTCGATCCCTCCGGTCCCAACAGCGGAAACGATCCCTCGTCTCTGAATCTTTTTGCGAGGTAGGGTTGGAACTTTCAGCTCCAAGGTGGCCTGCCTCCGTCCGCTGTCAGGTCCAGAAGTCACGTCCAAGGAATCCCACTTTCTGACACCAAATTGTTGTGGCAATTTCTTTCAAACAAACATCATCACTGAGTAAGAGACAACTCTGAGTCCAAATTAGAGTAATAAAGATATTTATTCTCCTGCAAGAGAGATCTTCGTCACCAATACACATCAGCGAGTCAGTGAGGACAGATAAAGGGGGGGCCGTGCCAGGCCGTCTTATAGTCAAGGCCTTCAAGGCCTCCCCTCCCTCCCTCCTCTACAGGGAGAGATACCAGGTTGTTTATCTATTCATGGTTATACTAGAAAAGCCAGGCAAATGCCCCCTTGACCCCTAGGCTATAAGTTGCAAATGCCCCCATGATGACCCTTTAACCATCTGCTTTTCTTTACCTCTCTCGCATCGTAAATCACACAAAGAATGCTTTTCTAACTACAAGTGAGAAAACATATGAGGAATACATCTTGAATCTATGTTTCACTAGAGATTAATACACCAAAGGAAAAATTCCTTTACACATGGTAATGGTGTATTTTTATTTGTTTTGTTAATTAAAGTCCCATGTTTATTGCAGAAAATGTGTCGTTGTAAGTTATAGATAAGCAATTGACCTGAAATGAAAGTGAAAGCAAAATGTGCACGGGCATAATAAGGTATTTAAAAGCGAAGGAAAATGAGAGGGAAAACTACAACGAACTTTGTAAAACCAAACTGTATTATGCAACTTGCCGACAGCGTGTCTGTGGCCAAAATAAAGATTATTTATGCCTCCACGCAGCGCGCACACTCAGAGCCAGGCGCACACTCATATGACGCAGCTTTGCATTTAACAGGCGACCAATGGCAATGCCCGTTCTAGATGGAGTTAAACCAATGGCAATTACATTACCCATTTGCGGAACAAGCGAGCCAGATTAATGGTTTTGTATTGAAAGAGGAAAAAAAAGCATATATTGCTGGACTCGGTCGAGACCAACTTGAACATTTGGCGAGTCCGATGACCAAGTCCGAGACAAGTCCGAGTCCAAATACCAACGAGTCCAAGACAAGTCCGAGATGATAGAAAAACGTCTTGAGACCGGACTCGAGTACTACAGCCCTACGTTGGATGTGCAGTCGAAGCAGGCTTGTAAATCCCGCTCTGCTTCATTCGACCAGATTTTTACAGTCCGTATTACAGGCTTAGCTAATTTCAGTTTCTGCCTGTAGCTCTGTATAAGATGAACCAAACAATGGTCAGAGAGTCCTAAAGCTGCCCATGGTACAGAGTGATATGCATCCTTTATTTTGGTGTAACAATGATCCAATATCTTGTGGGACATGTAACATGCTATGTATGTATGTTGGCAGTTTAAATGTGTCTGAACTCTGGTTGAATGATACTACCCGCTCTCTCAGACGTGCCTGCAGAGTAGCTGAGAGAAAGTGGAAAAAGGATAAACTAAAAATCTCGCTCGAAATATGCAGGATGCACTATATAAATACCAAAGAGCTGTAAAATCTGCTAAAACAAATTATTTTTCTGACGTTGTAGCCATGAATAGACAGCTCTTTTTAATTCTCTTGTTGATCCATGTGATTCAGATTGTATTGTACCATCTTTACTCTTATGTGAAAACTTTCTGATTTATTTTGTGGACAAGATTACTGGTCTTAGTTTTCCCCCCATCACGGTTATCACTGACCCTCCTATTTTCTCTTTTTTCCCAGCAGTCTTCCAGCAGTTTGAGCCAGTTACATTTTCTCATCTTTCTGACATAGTTAAACAGCTACGTCCTACAAACTGCCCCATGATAGTATTCCTGCACGCTTGGTTAAAGATGTTTTTGACACTGTTGGACCAAGCTTTGTATCTTTGGTTAATACATCTTTCAGCTCAGGGTGTGTACCAGCTGATTTAAACATGCCAGTGTTCAACCGCTTATAAAAAAATAATAATTTGGATTCTTAAATTTTGTCTAATTTTAGACCTATATCTAAACTCCCCTTTTTATCGAAAATCTTGGAGAGAGTAGTTTTTAATAAACTTAAATCATTTCTAAACGAATTCAGTATTTTTAAAACATTTCAGTCTGGTTTTAAACCCAGTCACAGTACAGAAACTGCTCTTTTGAGAGTTTCTAATGATCTTCTTTTAGCTGTGGATTCTGGTAACTCTGCTGTTTTAGTCCTCTTGGATTTGACTGCGGCCTTTGATATGGTCAGCCACTCGATTATCTTGTCTAGACTTTGAAGAGTGTGTCAGTATTAAGGGCATAGCCCTTAAATGGTTTCAATCATATTTGAGAGACAGAAGTTTTTCTGTTCACCTAGGTGAATTTTCTTCATCTGCTGCCCTACTTTCTTGTGGCGTTACCCAAGGATCCATATTGGGCCCGATGTTGTTTTCTTTGTATATGCTGCCTTTGGGATATATTTTTAGAAAACACAATATTTCCTTCCATTGTTATGCAGATGGTGTACAAATGTATTTGTCTGTCAAAACAAGTAACAAAGCTTAATTTCTGTTATTACTTAATTGCCTGAGATATTTTAAAACATGGCTGGAGCAGAACTTTCTTTGTCTTAATGAAAATAAGACTGAGATTGTTGTGTTTGTTCGTCCTGGGGATTTAAGTGCTTGTGTAGATGCACTTGGTAATTTAGAATTGTATGTTTGTCCATTTACCAGGAATCTCGGTATGATTTTCGACAGTGCTTTTAAATTCGAAAAACAGATTAGTTCTGTTGTAAAAGCCAGTTTTTTTCAACTGAGACTGTTGGCTAAAGTCATGCCCTACCTGCCACGTAAGGAGTTTGAAAGTGTAATTCATGCTTTTATAACATCAAGACTAGACTATTGTAACTCAGTCATCAGTCATCTCTTCAACGCTTCCAGTTAATCCAGAATGCAGCAGCTCGGCTCTTAACTGGGACAAAAAAGTATGAGCAAATTACCCCGGTCTTAGCTTCACTACACTGGCTTCCTGTCTGCTTCAGGATTGAGTTCAAGATTTTATTGATTGTTTTTAAGATTTTACATGGGTTGGCACCTGCCTATTTATCAGAGCTTTTACATGTCCACACTCCTGTTAAAGCACTGAGGTCGTCCAATCAGGTACTCCTGGATGTTCCGAGAGCCAGATTAAAAATAAAGGTGACTGAGCTTTTTCAGTGGTGGCACCTAATTTGTGGAATAGTTTACCTGTACACATAAGAACTGCTCATAGTGTAAGAATTTTTAAGTAATTTCTTAAGACATACCTGTATTCCTTGGCTTTTATTTTGAGTTGAGTCGAGACATTGTGACATTTTACTGTATTCATTTTGTTTGTGTGGGAGATTTTCCAGACATTGTGAAGCACTTTGGTCAACCATGGTTGTTTCTAAATGTGCTATATAAATAAAATTGAACTGAAATTGAACAGAATAAAATGTTGGCTCATGTGATTTGAAAGTCTTTTAGTTTATTTCAATTTAAAAAACGTCCCATATGTTGTCATGTGTGTAGTTTAAATGGTGCTGGCTACTTTAAGAATTACAACTCGCTAATGATGTCATCAATATAGGACCAGCTTCAGTCTATTGCATTGGAGAGAGCAGCCTGTTACTGTGGTTCCTTTCATCTTAAGTCATCTGCTACATTTATTGTCTTTCGGAAGTATCGTTGTTAGTGATGGCAAAGTGAAGCGTTCTCAACCAACGAAGCTTTCTTCGTTGGTTAAGGGTTTTTACAGACATTTTCAATCTGTCCCTCTCTCTGTCTGTGGTCCCCTCATGCTTCAAAAAATCAACCATTGTGGCCATACCAAAGAAAAATAAAATCACATGCTTGAACGACTGGAGGCCCGTTGCTCTGACCCCCAACTTCAGCAAGTGTTTTGAGAAGCTCGTCAGAGAACACATCTGCTCTGTGCTGCCTGCTTCACTGGACCCACTACAATTTGCATACCGCAGTAACCGTTCCACAGACGATGCTATTGCCTTCACACTGCACACTGCTCTCTCCCACCTGGAAAATAAGAACACCTATATGAGGATGCTGTTCGTGGATTATAGTTCGGCATTTAACACCATAGTGCCTGCCACACTGGTTGCGAAGCTCCAGACTCTGGGACTGAACAGATCTCTGTGCAGCTGCATCCTGGACTTCCTGATAGGCAGAAGTCAGGTGGTCAGAATGGGCAACAACACCTCATCTCCCCTGACCCTCAACACTGGTGCACCGCAGGGCTACGTCCTCAGCCCACTCCTGTACTCCCTGTACACACATGACTGTACAGCTACACACAGCTCCAATGTCATCGTCAAATTTGCCGATGACACAACGGTGATAGGCCTGATCGCCTACAGAGAGGAGGTGAGTACCCTGACTAAATGGTGTCAGGAGAACCACCTCTCACTCAACATCGACAAGACCAAGGAGCTGGTGGTGGATTACAGGAGACAGAGCACAGAACACACACCCATCACTATCGACAAGACACCTGTGGAGCGGGTAAACAGCTTTAAGTTCCTCGGCGTTCACATCACCGAGGATCTCACATGGTCTGCTCACACAGATGCAGTGCTGAAGATGGCACATCAGCGTCTCTTCTTCCTGAGACAGCTGAGGAAGTTTGGAACCAGCCCCAGAATCCTCAGATCCTTCTACACCTGCACTGTGGAGAGCATCCTGACCGGCTGCATCACCGCCTGGTTTGGAAACAACACCGCTGGCAACCTTAGGGCTCTGCAAAGGGTCGTAAGAACTGCCCGCCACATTGTTGGAGGTGAGCTTCCCTCCCTCCAGGACATCTACACCAGGCAGTGTACAAGGAAAGCCCGGAGGATTATCAAAGACTCCAGCCACCCGTCCCACAGACTGCTCTCTCTGCTGCCCTCAGGGAGACGTCTCCGCAGCATCCGATCCCGCACTAGCCGACTGAGGGACAGCTTTTTCCTTCAGGCTATCAGGCTAATGAACAGTCAGAACTAATACACCCTACATCACACTCCCACTCACACAACATGCCATGCACTTTAACACAGTTCTACCGGACTACACGCACACACTGCACTAACACATCTGCTATCACTGGACACCATACAATGCACATCCACAACATTGCATATGCATAATCTGTTGCACCTTTGCACAACTATCTGTTGCACAACCATCTGCTGTAAATTTATAATCTGTTGCACCTTCAAATAATACTATGTATAGATGTGTACATACAGTGTATAATGTGGATCGATAACTAAGTATGTCTTTATAGTACACTGTGTGTACTGTGTATATGTATGTGTATTTTGCACATTGTCTTCTGTACAGTCTGTAAATACGTACTGCCCATATGTAAATTGTTGTTGTTGTTTTTTTGCACTGTCTGGAGCACGCTCGTAAGAATTTCACTCACCAAGGCACTTGTGCTGTGGTGATGTGACAATAAAAGTGATTTGATTTGACTTGATTTCAACCCAATTGTATCGGAAAAAGGTTCATTACTCGAAGCTTTTTAAAATCTTGTTGTCATAAAAATGAATAACACCTTCCAAAGTGCTATGATTTATTACAACTGCTGGTTTCACATCTGGTTCTACAACTGATTCCTTGTTTTCATTTATTGTATAAAAATAATGGCCATTGTCAAAGTCATTAATTTGTGTCGGTGTACTGGCACTAATATAATTCAAATAAATCAAACATAAACTCATGAATTAAATCTGTGATCTGTCAATGTTAACTCTGCCTCAGTCCTAAGACTGTCATTTCATGGGCAAAGTTAATTTTACCTTAATATATAAATTAGGTTAAAAAGAAAACAATGCAAACGCATTATAATGTCAAATAATGTAAAGAAAACTGCCCTGAGGTTTGCTTTGTTTGAACCAGATACTGAAGCGGTCACGGGGTTTTCGGGCGAATTAAGCTTCAGACGTCATAGATCACGTGCTTTTGGCAAAACATGTGAATGTGAATCTTTATACAGGTGTGTGCCACCATGTGTTAATTGTGTTATACTCAGATGTGCGACCTATATTGCAGTTACTTATTGTTAATCATTTACTTTGGTGGAATATGATGCAATTCATTCAGTATACAGTATGGAATGTGAAAGATTTCAGGTGTTAAAATACTTTATTTCATATACATTAATGCAAACTTATGCACTGTTATTTCATACGTTTATGCTACACTAGTGATGCATATGTAAAATATTCCCTAAAGAGAAAATTGACAGAATTTCCAACGTAATTAATAAAAATACTTTAGTCAAAATAATTCCCAAACGCAACCTTCTTTCCCTGCTAAGCTAACAAAATTTCACTATGAGAATCGTGCCCCAAGGCCGCCCTTTTATCTCCCACCTTCTCTCTCTAGCATCCTCTATCCCTGGCTTAAACGATTTAGTCACCCTGAACGAATCGTGTAGAGCAGATCTCAATCTCTGGCTCCTGTTTCTTAATCAATTGAACGGTCTCACTTTTTTCTATGATGCCCACGTCGCGCTAGCCACCGACATGCTCCTGTTCATCGACACAGCTCCCTCAGTTGGATTCGGGGGGTATTTCCAAGAACGCTTTTTTGCTTCCACCCAACCTTCCGTCCGTCTGCTCTGCTCTATTCGAGCTCTACCCAATTGTTGTCGCAGCATCATTATCGGGGAAAGAATTGATCTAAAATCATCCTCTTTCATTGCGACAACTCAGCAGCAGTCCACTGCAAAAATAAAGGCAGATCCAGTTCCACGGAAATCATGCCTTTTCTAAGACCCTTGATCTGGACGTCTGCCTGCAACCAGTTCATAATTAAAGCAGTCCATATACCAGGTTGTAAAAAGCTCAATCGCTGACTCTGTTCCGTTTTGCCTTTCAGAAATTCAGATCATTAGCTCCTCAGGCAGACCAGTCACCCACACCAGTGCCTCCTTATTCGGACCTGACGTTCCAGTAAACCACCCTCTCCTCCATCTTCACGACCTATCCACCCATCTCATCCTCCAAGCAGTTTATCCAATAACACTCAGCTCATACTGAATGGCTTGGAACTGTTTCAAAACCATTCCATTCTCACCATAAGCTTCAACTCCCTGACTTTTCTCTCACAACTGTTTATTCTTTTGCAACTTTTCTCCACCACTTCAAACAAATCTAACCCGGCTCCATAAAAACATATCTTAGCACTATCCACTTTTTCCATAAACTTATTTTTTCATCACCTAGCCCAACGTCTCAAAGCAGGGAATTCCCTGTCTCCTAAGCATAAATCCGTCAGTCATACGGCCAGGACCGTTCGTCTCGCCAACCTCCCACTGCCACAGCAGCAACATTCTCTCCTGCAAACACCTAACATTTTCACTGCCGCAGCAGTAAAATATGTATTTATTTATTTATCTTAACCTTAATCAACCTTTACACTGCCACAGCAGTGACTTTCCCATCATACAATATTTTAATCAAAACAGTTATTTTCCTCTGTCTCTTGAGCAGTTGTGAAAATCCTTATCCGACTCAGCAACGATTCCACCCATTAAACATTCGCCATTTGGCTATTTCTCTTAAAGAGACTTTAATGAAAGTGAGTCTTTCTTTCTTTTCTAAATGTATCCAATCTTCCCACTGTTGCAGCAGTGGCTTTCCTACCCTAATATCTAACAGCTCATTGCCGCAGCAATAAGTTGTCCTTCAAACCCCGCAAAATTAATTCGGCGCTACTGTAGTAGTGACAAATCCTCATTAGGTTTTACCCATCAGCAGCGATATTATATATATTTTTTTGCCATATCAGAGCTTTCTCCATTGCTCCCGCAGGAGAGTTTTTTCTCCTTATAGCGATAAATACGTGTTTTGGAGGGAACAACCAAAATTTGTTATTTCTACATTCGGCGGCGAGCCTGCTGTCCTTTATAAGCTTTTTTGAGGGTGTCTTACTCAGAGCTCAAGCCGAGCCTCGGGTTTCGAGCACCCTTCACACAGCAAGCCAAGTTAGTTTTACCACTACCTGGCAGGGCTGAATGGGCAGGTGAACTCATGAAATGAAGTAAACAACGTAGGTTCAAGAGGAGCCTAATCATCCAGTCCTGCCAATCATCCTCACGACCAAATATAAGCAGCAGTCATTGTTCCGTTCAAGCGAATATTTTTCCGGTATTCTACTCCTTCAAATCCCTTTCCTTTATTCATACCATATCATCAGGGGGGGTTTCTTACTCGGACAGCAAGCCAAGTTCGTTTTACCACTACCTGGCAGGGCTGAATGGGCAGGCAAACTCGTAAAATGCATATCCTCAACAACACGTTGCAAAAAACTGCTAAAAACTTGTCAAATGTACTGAATGTGGTAGTGAAGCACACCATTCTCTACTGCATCCAAAACCTGTGGATAGGCCTGCTAAAGCTCAAACACTCACTAAAGAGTATGGCGAGGAGAAGAAAGACTCTTCTGAAGATGATGTATCTACCAAATGTACAGAAATCTGCTGTAGCGATTTGAGTGGTAACCCATGCTCCAAAATCTACCTTGTCTCAGTGTTTCCAAGTGACCAAAAGGAGAAGGCAATCAGGGTTTACGCCAAAGCAATTGATCTTTGGTGAGATCAACATTATTTTATATTTTCAATGTGGATTGTGACAGTCCTTCCTATTACCTCAGAACTTGTGCTGGAGTCTCCCAAAACACAGGGAGGAGAGCACATGGGTTTCAAGTAGCATCAGTTGATGGTCGAGTCATTCATTCTCTACTTAGCTTAATAGAGTGTGACGACATCCCAGATGATCGCTCTGAGATACCCACCCCTCAATTTGCTCTTCATCCACATCTGAAGGATATTGCTGGACAGAGCCTGGAAATCGACCCGAACGCTCCAATCATGATGCTGACTCTGCGAAGCCCCTTACACTCTGAAGTTAGATCTTGGTTGGGTAATAGTGGGCAACGTCTGCCTAGGCAAGGTGCACAAGTCTGATAGAGTCAATGTTCTCTTCACCAACACCTTGGATAGTGGTAGCTAATCACTTTTAAAGTCATGTCCCAACACTTATCACATCAAATAAAATGTTTGTGATAAACATTCAGATCTTCTAGCTACGGCTGTTGTGATGAAGCCTGTATGGGAAGATGAACATCATGTACAATGGGATATCTTCAAGAGAACAAAGGATGATGAGAAACTAGCTCTGTCTGTCGAAGATCTGACTTTTCCTCTGTATAATAAGGAAAGGCTTCTACAAAGATTAAATAAATAGCTGGGTCCCCTACAAAGATGAAAGAAATAGCTTCCCCCCCCACCCCCAATCCCCCATTTCCATCTAACGCCTACCAAACAACAAGACACAGGCTTTAGGTCACTTCAGATCTCTACAGTGGACTTCTTCCAAGAAACATATCATGAAAGAACATTTCTTCGCATTCATGGAAAATATACTGGTGAAAGGTCATGCAGAGTTCACTCCACCACTTAAGCAGCATGCTGAGTGTTGCTACTTGCTGCTTTTTAGAGTTTATCACCCAAAGAAGCCAGATCAGATCCGGGTGGTGTTCGATTCAAGCTGGCAGTATGATGGGGTTTCCCTAAATTATGTACGTTTGAAGAGCCCAGATCTCAACAATGGACTTATTGGGGTGCTCTGGCGCTTTAGAAAGCATTCACTACAGATGTCCAACAAATGTTCCATTGCTTCCTTGTCAAGGCAGAGGACAGGAACTTTCTCAGGTTCTTATGGTATGAATATAATGACCCAGAGAAGAGCATCATCGATTACAGGATGAAGATCCATATCTTCGGGAACAGTTTTTCTCCTGCCGTTGCGATTTATGGCCTCAGACAAGCAGCAAAAGAGGCTGAGTCAGAGTTCGGAGCAGATGTAGGAGTATATGGATGATGGTTTAAGATCACTACCATCTGCAACAGCTGCAATTTATCTCCTCAAGAGGACCCAAGCAGCCTTGGCACGTTCCAGTTCAAGTCAAGTCACCTTTATTTATATAGCGCTTTTAACAATACAAATTGTGTCAAAGCAACTGCACAATATCAAAATAGGAAAATTGTGTACCACTAATGTAAAATGACAAGATTCATTAACAATGACACGGCAAACACAAGCTATTCCCATTCCACTCCAGTCCACTGTGATTCACCTTATCAAAATAGGTGTGCAGGACGTGCGCTTGCCATCTCATGTAGATGAAGCATCCTTGAACAAGGAGAGCATGTGTAATTCCTTATCGGCATCATCCTCGAGTCGATCTCATACAGCACAATGTGTTCGATTCACCTCCTTAGACTGACAGCAGTGATTCCTGACAGGGTTGGGGAACAAATTAGCAATTCATATCACATACAGTATTTCTCATGCTACAGTCTACAATAACTTAGTAGCCCTAATTATACAGAAAAGCATGACTGTAAAGTGATTCTACCTTATGTTCAGTAAAAAAAAAATAATTAAAAAAAAATTACATTGTTCTATTTTGTCTGCCATGACATTCGGCCACTCTTCTTAGTCAACTATATCTGTATGCTTGCCTGTGGAAAACTTAATGTTCTAGGGATGCATTTCTAAATGTTTTAAGTGTTCCGTTGTATTAATTTTTTTATTTTTCTTCTTTAATGTGATTAGAATAATTGTAATGTATTAGTATGAGTGATGCTTGCCTTTTAGAAAACACCTCTAATAATAATATTGAAAAACATCATACTGGTCTTTGGTCCATAAAACCTTTTCTGTTTGGCATGAAAATGTATCACATTTTGATCATCAGAAATAGTATCATTGTGCATCCAGTTCACAGATGTGATGTAATACAACTGACTTGGCTGTCATCACTATCTGAGTTTGGTATCTAGTCTTGACTGTCCATATTTGTGATGAGCCCAGTTAACTCACTCTCTGACCGCAGACTCTAGGGTCTTTGAGTCTCTCGTCTAATCAATCTATTGACATAGCATCTGTGCTGACAGGCTGCTAAATGCCCTGTGTCACCCAAGAATACTAATGTAGATGCAGATAGTTTGTTTGGCATCATTTATCTTCCTGCTGGCCTTGGAAGGGCTAGGTGGATGGGATGTCACCTACAAGAGCACTCTTTTGAGCCTAGTCCCTCACTGTGTGTCACCTCCCCAACTCCTAAACCCTCATAACCAATGCAACTCCTACAAGTCAGTCTCATCTTAAGGTCTAGATGTCCAGCTAGGTCAATCACTGCTGAGTCACTCAAATATTACCAGCATATTATAGCAACTTGAGTATAGAATTTGTTTTTATTTAAACCAAAAAGCAACCACCAAGAACACCGTAGCAACCGCATAACATTACCAGGAAACCACAACTGGATGTTGTTTGAACTATATGAGTGATAGTATGACACAAAGCTAATATGTGGATCTAAATTTCCAGTCAGTAATGAGACTTTTTTAGAAATGAGTTTAGCATCTGAACAGAATCATTTCCATTTTAGAAACCAAAACTCATTTAACGTTTCACTCCAAAACTAATTTTTGACATACATTGACCTTTAAACTACATAAACAAAATATTTTCTTCCACCAATTAGCAAAGTCAATTCCAGAAATACCACAAGAGTCAATTTATCATCTCCCTTGGTGTCTGAATTAGCAACCTCATTACCCTGCCTAAACTCAACTATCTTTGGCTCTTTGTTTGCACTAACATTTCTTCCATAATGAAGAAAAATCACAATCAATACCTATTTAGTACCTTAGTTGTTTCTCCTGGATAGCATTGTGTAGAAGATAAACAAAGTATTCTGCTTTCTAGATGTTTCTACTTATAAGAAGACAACCCTATTAATCTGTCTTCTCTGACATCTCAGAAGAGATTAATCTAACAATATAGCAGACTGTACTCAAAAAAGTATGCAATTAAATTATACAAATGGCAATTATATTTGTCATTTGCTTTGTTGATGCTAATAGCACAGAAATGTTAGCTTTAAAAAGGAAGTAACATAACTTAGAAGTCCATTATTTGTTCTCTGCAATGAACAAGTAACCTCTAAGCAATATGATGTTCCACTAGATTGTTAAATATCCAAGAAAATATTGGATAATAGCTCTTTTGTTTGATAGGAAGTAGCATGTGAGTTGAAGAATTAATCAGTAATTGAAGCATACCAAGGCTGCATGTTGTCACGATGATAGCAACCTCTTCAAGATGACACATTGACACCTCAGTAACAATGGCACCATATCAGTCTATACACAGGAGGTTTATCAACTGGTGGGTTGTTGCCTGCACCTGTACAATAAAACTTGATGAGAACTTGATGGCCCAGTTCTCATGTGCTATCACTGAATCCAGGCACACCTCTTCCAAAACTGTCTAGTAACGGTCAGTCACTGGTCAAACTCCATAAGCACACTAGACCAGTGGTTCTCAACTGATTTTGCTTCAATACACAGATTTAAGGAACGTCAAGTGGAGACTAAATACAGTACCAAACGGGACCTTGGTGTTTTTTTTTTTTTTTTTCACAGTTGGATTTAGATGGTCTCATGTGCTTGGCAGCCAGTAACTCACTATTGAAAACATTTGTGTATATTTATCCTCATTACAAGTCAGTTTGTATTCAACAGATTAATTTAGATTTATTTTGCAGATTAATTTAGATGAATTCACCAGTAAAAATCACTGTAGTACACCACAGTAGATTTAGAGCAAAATATTAATTGGATGAGATCTGCCCTCCCTGCAGATACATCAGTGGGCCAAGATCCAGGATCCAAGTGGGCAAGATAGCAATTTTCAAAATGTAGATAAGTCAAAACTGTTTAATAAATTATCAAGAACAGCTGGCAACATTGGTTATAGATTATTACATTATACAGACCTATTAACAATGAATTAATATTGTTTTCTTATCTGTTAATTGCATTGTTAATTATAAAGTTGTTTTGTTTAGTTTTTTTATAAATAGCATATATATATATATAAATACCAGCAGCAGCAATATGAAAATTATCAATATAAATATTTAATATTTTATTACATTTATTTTACACTAATATACATTTAAATCTATGCATTTAGCAGATGCTTTTATACAAAGCAACTTACAGTGCATTCAGACTATACATTTTTTTTATCAGATTATCTGTATAATACACTGGCATAAACACTGCTCATCAAGTGTAACCTGGTTTGACATTATCCATTCACTGACTTTCACAAATCTGAGGGCCACTGCGCCAACAAATTCAAACAATGATCTTGCTACCCCATGGCTGTGAGTAAAACCAGAGTGACGCCTTCACCTGCAAAGAGATAGATGACACTCTGGTGACCAGCGGCTTGGAACTAGCAGTCTGCCCTCTGATACCATGGTGAGGGTTAGAAATGTGGCATGTGGTGTTCTCTTGCTCATTATCTTAGTGATATGCCCAATCAGAGGGGGGCAACAACATGTTTGATGAGAGCACAGCGGGTGCACTGAGAGTTCAAAGTGCGGTGCTTTCGTACAAGACCTCACAGATCTGATCTTGCAAATGGATCTGATCTCCACACAAGGTACACAGGAAGCCAGAAGTTCTTTTTGGAATTCAATTCCAAAACTCACTGTCAATATTTGTGAAATGCAGCATGCGGGAACACCACTGCCCTGTGCCATTAAGCTTTCATGAAATGTAAAAGTTAATTAGGTATGATGACTAAACTCCAGGGATTATAATTAGCTTAACTGTGTGACTGCTCACCAGTAATTAAATGTCATTCCCTGTCAGTTCAGTGGGCCTGAAAAAGCCCTGTGAAAAATGTAAAATGCAACAAACTCACCTATGCCCTCAAGACTACCTCTAGCAAAAAATAAAAAATACCTTCAAAACAATGTAGGAATGGCAACAGTAAGCTAAGTTGTCTTATGAATGTTAATGGTATTTTAATTAATTAACAATTAGTGTTTTAATCAGATTAATGAGGTTTTCTTGTGGGATCATAATAAATTGAATTTAAGGTATATTATCTGAAAAGTCTTAATGTATTGTGAAATTTTAATTTTCCAATTCAATTTACCATGTTTTAAGAATGTTTAGGGATTTTTACTGGGACAAAATACTGATTAGGAAAACATTTTGTAGTGTCACTGTTTGAGAGAATGTGTACTTGTCACGCATTCCTTCATGTCTGCCGTTCTAACACGTGACCTGCTGTCTTGTCATTACATAATAAACACACACCTGTATCCTTTTCGTAAGTGAGTTGTCTGATGAGGCCATTGTGATGTTGACCGTCCGAAGAGGTGAGAGTTGTGCTTCAGTGGTCACAGAGTTATGCTCCACTTACACTTGCATATCTGAACACCTGTGTTTATATAGCATTTCAATCACATTTCATAATTTTACATATGATTTTTCCTGTTTTGTTTTGTTTTAATTTGAAAGTGACACACCAACTAATCTTTATTTGTGAAGTCAGCCATATTCTTAACATCCATTTTTTACTTAATACCAAATATGTTTTATTGATTTGGATGAGCAATATCCAGGGATATTTCAAATGTTATGTTTTCACTACAGTTAAAAAAAAGTCACTAGTAGCACAAAGTTGTCAAGTCACCTTTATTTATATAGCGCTTTTAACAATACAAATTGTAACAAAGCAACTGCACAATATCAAAATAGGAAAATAGTGTGTCAAAAATGTAAAATGACAAGATTTAACACTCAATTTTCAGTTGAAGGTATTTCATTATTGAATTTAGTGATGCATTGTCCAGCTCCGATCACTTTAAATAGTATCTGTGCAAGTCGATGATATCGCTGGATATGAAGTGTCCCCAACTAAGCAAGCCAGAGGCAACAGCGCCAAGGAACCAAAGACAGAATGGAGAAAAAACCTTGGAAGAACCACAAAATAGAGCTGGCTCAGTCCGGGGGCCAGTTCCCCTCTGGCCAGACGAACCAGCAGTTTGTTCCAACTGCAGCAAAGTCAGATTGTAAGGGCTCAACTGGTTCCACTGGTCTTTTCCTGATGGCTGTCTAGGTGACGGGGTCCTCACTGGGGATCTGTCTCTGGGGCTCATCTAGGTGTCCTAGACTCCGCTGACGTTCAGGACAGTAGGGGCTGTAGAGATTGTCTCTGGGTGCTGATCCACCAGTTTCTCAATTTGGTGTGTTTCACCGGGCCGCGAAGAAATATAGAGCTGAGTATCATCAGCATAACACCGTGTTTCCTGATGATATTTCCTAAGGGTAACATGTAAAGCGTGAAAATTAACGGCCCTAGTACTGAGCCTTGAGGTTCTCCATACTGCACTTGTGATCGATATGATACCTCTTCTTTCACTGCTACAAATTGATGGCAGTCAGATAAGTGCGATTTGAACCATGCCAATGCACTTCCACTAATGCCAACAAAGTTTTCTAGTCTATTCAAAAGAAAGTTGTGGTTGATAGTGTCGAACGCAGCATTAAGATCCAGTAGCACTAATTGTCAGGGTTCTGTCACTTCGGTCTAGTGTTATTCATGGTTTTGTGACAGAGCCCTGATACTCCCATCATGTCCGTGTTTTCATGTGAGCGCGCAGCTTCGAGTGTGCTTGAGTCGCGCGCTTTCGTCTGCGTACATTGTTTTGTGTGGAGCGTGGTGTTTGGATCCCGGCACTCATGTCTTGAGTTTCGGTTCGTGTCGGGGTTCAGACACTCGTGCTCCATTTTCTGTCATTGTGTGAGTGTGCGGTCTTGGGTTCGCTCGACACCGCACACTCTTGTCCACGTGTTTTGTTGTGTTGCACGCAGTTCGTGTTTCTATCGGCTGCGTGCATTTATGTTATATCTTGTGCTGTGTGGCACGCAGCTTGTATATTCATTGGCTGCGTGCTTTCATGTTGTCATGTCTTGTGTGAACACGTGGCTTATGAGTTTTCACATTAGCTGCGTGTTCATGTCCTGTTTTGCACATGGCTGGTGATTTGTTTGCTGGCCATGTGCTTGTGTTTCTGTTTTGTGTGAGCACGTGGCTTCTGTCCTAGTTTTCTGTGTGCCATGTGCTCTCATGTCAATTTGTCTTGACCCCACCCATCTTGTTACCTGTTTATTGATTAATTTTCCCCAGCTGTTTTCCCTCGTTACCCTCATCATTTGCTCCCTTTATAATCTCCTTGTGTTTGCAGTTCCGTGTGGGTTCGTTACCTAATGTTAGATGTCGTCTGTGTACTGTCCAGCCTTGTCCTGCCCTGTCCAGCCTTGTCCAGCTCTGCCTTGCCTGCTAGCTAGCCAGTCTGTTTTTCCCCTACGGGGTAGTTTTTGTTCGTTTGTTTTGTTTTTTGTTAATAAAAGCCAATTTTCCTCCAGCGATTGGGTCCTCGCTCTCATCCTTTCCTTCAACCCTGACACTAATAGAAAGATACAACCACGATCAGATGATAAGAGCAGATCATTTGTAACTCTAATGAGAGCAGTCTCAGTACTATGAAACGGTCTAAATCCTGACTGGAAATCCTCAAAGATACAATTTTCTCTATCAAGGAATATAATTGTGAGGATACTTCCTTTTCTAGTATATTTGACAGAAAAGGGAGTTTCCAGATTGGTCTGTAATTAACTAGATCTTTGGGGTCAAGTTGTGTTTTTTTAACGAGAGGCTTAATAACAGCCAATTTGAAGGTTTTGGGGACATATTCTAATGACAATAACTAATTAATAATAGCCAAAAGAGGATCTATGACTTCTGGAGGCACCTATTTTAGTAGTTTAGATGGAATAGGGTCTAACATACATGTAGTTGGTTTAGATCAGTGGTTCCAAGCCTGGGAGTGCCAGAGTTCACAGCGGGGGTGCAGGAGCAGATCTAATTTGAGGTTGGGCTGAGTGATAAAACAATAACTATAATTATAGTGACATAATTGTCCTCGATAAACCAAGTTCGATAAATATTACATTTAATGTCTATGCGGCAAAAGCGGAACAAAACAGTGCTACTCATTTGAACCGCGCCACACGGACCATATCCGCTCGGTTCAAACAGCGGTGCAGCGCAGAGTGAGCTGACTAGAGCAGATGTGTTTACTCACCGATTACGCAAACACTAAACAATGCAGAGAGATCCAGTGAGAAGCGCTTAAATTCAACGAAGAACACAAATGACTGGTATAAACTAGTATCAGGCAATATCAATCAAGTGATATAAATGAATTTAAATCCAGATAAAACAACTCTGACAAACAGCAGAAAAACACTGTGTGGAATGATATAGTCAGAAGGCTTTTCGATCTACAAATCGTCATTATTTACCACGGATCTACTGTAGTAATATGAACTGTACCTATTGTGGCAGAAATGCGTGGTATTTATATAAACTATATTATATTAATGTAGACGTGTATTAAAGAAGTAATGGAATGGAATTACAGTATATTTGTGATTAAGCTATAGGCTAGCGTATGTGCATTTATAATAAATGTATTTAGACTGCTGTTTTCATATAAATATGCTACCTAGAAAACATATAGTTGCATTTTTACCACAGTATTGAGGTGTTACATGTGTGGTTTTAACTCTTGTTCTCATGATATGTGTATTCTACTAGTGTATGCTACTATGAAAGAACAATGGTTAATTTTAATAAAACTTTAATGAAAAAGGAGGTTGTTGCAATTTTTACAGATGTTGCTGATTTAGATAATGAACAAAAATTTACATTTGCATCCTAACTCAAACTACTACTGTCAACTCAATGTCAAATATGCATTTCTAAGAGACAAAAAATATTATTATTATTGCAAGTATATGTATATATATATGCTCATATACAGTATATGCTCATATATTGCTCATATTACCATATGTGTATGGGGCCCATAAGAAAAAGGTTGGGAACCACTGGTTTAGAAGATTTAACAAGTTTATATAATTATAAACTTTATGAAGAAAAGCAGAGTTTCTCCATGTCTGGAGAGCATCAGCGCCGCGGTTCATTTCATACAGTTAACAGCTTTAAAGACTTTTAAAATAATTTGAGCTCAAAATTCACTTTCAGACAGCAGCGAGTGTTTGAAATAAATTCTGTTTGAGATCCGATGTGGATAATGATCAACTTACAAGGCAGAAATATTTATAAGCGATGCAAAAGACTGTGCACGCTAGCCTTTACCATAGTAAACATGGTAAATAGACTGCTTGAAGAAATCAGATGTCAGCTTCTCATTCTCTTTCACAATCGTGTATTTATTTAGTAGGCCTAACTTATTTTATCTGTCATAAGTCTCGTCTCGAGACTTTATCTCTGCAAATGTCATAAAAATATAATAACGTTTTTTTTCAGGAACTCCCTCTGCTATCAGGTCGTATTTTTGATGGAAAAAAATATAGAAATTATCATTCTTTCTAAATGTGATGTATAGGCCTAACTGTGACTACCAATAAATGGAAACAAGACTCGACTGAATAAGAAGGCTATATGTCCTCTTTCTTTTGTGACATAACAGTTCATAACACTTTATTTCTGTGTGACTAATTTTCAATCCTGATCAATTAATTCATTATCATCAATGCATCACTTATTATTGTAAACCATTGATGCTTTTGGATTTAAATATTTAACGAAGCATGCAAATAAAACCACTTATATCATGTTCATTTTGTGATCGCGCTAGTTCCAGTGACTTATTCCTGAAAGGCATGTAAAGGCCGGGATTTAGTGAAGTACAGCGGAGGTTCTGGCCCGACGGTGGAAACGCATTGTGATTTTGGGCTCGTTGCTACATTTCTATCAGCCCCGCCCGGCCCACTGGCTCGCACTGGCCCAACAGTGGAAAAGTGGCTATTGTTGGGGGTAGTCATGGCCTAATGGATAGAGAGTCGGACTTATAACCCAAAGGTCACGGTTTCGACTCTCAGGTCTGACAGGAATTCTCAGTGGGGGGAGTGAATAACCAGTGCTCTCTCCTCTGTAATAAATGTATGAAGGTATTATTTTAGCTTTGGGCAATCATTTATTAAAGATTCAATATTGCTTTGATTAAAGTGATTTAAACTTTATTAACGACTTGTCCAGCGACCATTAACATCTGTATATCTTTAACAATTTTGTTTATCTTGCTTCGTTGCCAATGATAAAACAAACAAAATTAGCAATCTATCAAAATTGAGCTAGGTAACGCAATCTTTGGCAAATAGTTTAAAACTTGAAAATCACACAGCCCAAGACATCATTCTTTATAAATGAAACAAGGTTTATTTGCTAACTGTTATTCTACAATACATGGACTAAACTTTATAAAACACATATACACACATAAACCTACGCACACACACATACGCACACATAAAAGCAGATTTGCGGTTAGAAGAAAGTTTAAGGCTAGCACTCTTTTGCTATCTCATAAGTTTAACTAGAGAAAGATCACAACAGAGACTTTGCTATCTTTTCTGCATACATATTAATTCATCAGGTCAGTAGGAATAGAGATTTGTTCGGTCTACTTGCTTTCAGTTGGGATGTTGGGACAGCTGGTGTTTCCTTCAGATGGCTGAGGGAATCCTGTCAGCTGATTGGCTCATTGCGTGATGTCACCGAGGGAACCCCTCCTGCGATTGGCGGTTGCCTGGTTCTTTGAGAGAGAGAGACCCTTGAAGTTCTTCTCTGAGTTCCTTCTGGGTAGTTTCAGGCTTTCAAGGTTTCTTCAGGAGTTTGACTAAGTATTTGTTGTGTTGTTATATTATTGACCAGATGTTAGGGTCATGGGCACTTCGAAGTGCGATCAGTGAGCCAAAACCAAAGTCTTTGCAAGTCAGCCTGATGGTAAGGCGGTGGTCGAGCGCTTCCAGCGCGACCAGTGAAGATGAAGCCGAAGCTTCCAGCAAATCAGCGAGCAGCGAGTGAGAAGAAAAGGCTAAAGCTCAAATCTTTAGTGTTCATTTTAAACAGCTCGATTTGGGTCCACCCACGGGCAGCTGTCCCAATCAGATTGTTCTTGTGGGGCGGAGCCCCGCCCCGCACGGCTTCTTTTGCCACGCCTACATTATCTGATAGTCAATTCATCACATGAAGGAAAATACCTCTAATAACTTATAAAAAATCAAGGATGTGGCACTATAAATCTCTCCCTTCCTGTGTCTTTTACAGAGATTAGCAAAGGGGTCCTCCAGACGGAGTGGCGTCATTATTGGTCATTAACTCGCAAATGTTAAATAAATATAATCTTATAGTGTTCCTTTGATGTGTGAGAGCCCATTGTAATGTGGGCCTGTCCACTCAAGTGCTACACCACCTTCAATACCACAACTGAGGTAAGACACCGAACCCCCAACTGCTCCCCGGGTGCCGCAGCATTGGCTGCCCACTGCTCCAAATGTGTGTTCATGGTGTGTGTGTGTGTGTGTGCACTTGGATGGGTTAAATGTAGAGCACAAATACTTGGCCACTCTTCACTTCACTATTGATTTTAATTCTGGCTCTGATCTGACCCAGATCCAACACCTTGCTCCGGCCCACATACTGTGAAGAATAATGGCACTTGAGCGATCCGCTCCTGTTTGCCAAATTTTAGCCACAAGTAAGCCAAATGAAGGCCCAATGTCAGCCATGAATAAACTAAATAAAGCAAAAGTGGCCCAAATCTTGGTCACATTGATTATGGCCCACATCCGGCCAATATCCAATATCTTGCTCCGGCCCACATGCTGTGAAGAATGATGGCACTTGGGTGGTCCGATCCTGTTCGCAAAATTTGGGCCATAAGCAAGCCATAGATTCGCCACATGTCAGCCATGAAAATAAAAAAATAAAATAAACCAGAACTGGCCCAAATCTGGGCCACATTCATTTTAATTCTGGCTGAGATCCAGCCCAGATTTAACATCTTGCTCTGGCCCACATGCTATCTAGAATGATGGCATTTGGGTGGTCCACACCTGTTTACCAAATTTGGGCCACAAGTCAAATCACCTTTATTTAAATAGCGATTTTAACAATAGAAATTGTAACAAAGCAACTGCACAATGTCAAAATAGGAAAATAGTGTATCAATAATGTAAAATGACAAGATTAAACGCTAAATTTTCAGTGGAAGGCACTTCATTATTGAATTTAATGATGGCATCGTCCAGCTCAGTTCATTTTAAATATTATCTGTGCAGTCAAGTCGATGATATCTCTGGAAATGAAGTGTACTCAACTGAGCAACCCAGAGGCGACAGCGGCAAGGAACCAAAACTCCATCGGTGACAGAATGGAGAGAAAACCTTGAAAGAAACCAAGCTTAGTCGGGGGGCTAGTTCCCCTCTGGCCAGACGAACCAGCAGTTTGTTCCAACTGCAGCAGTCAGATTTTAAGGGCTCAACTGGTTCCAGTGGTCTTGTCCTGATGGCTGTCTAGGTGACAGGGTCCTCACTGGGGATCTGTCTCTGGGGCTCATCTATGTGTCCTAGACTCCGCTGATGTTCAGAGCTTTAGGAGCTGTAGATCTTGTCTCTAGGTGCTGATCCACCATCTGATCTGGATACGGACTGGGTCTGGTGACTGCAGTGACCATCTGGGCAGTATAAGGACTGGATCGGGTGGCTACGGTGACCTCGGAATAAGAAAGAAACAGACTAATATTAGCATAGATGTCAATCTTCTTACGATATAACAACAAGTATATCTTGTTTTATGGGAAGTGTTCCCGGTTCTGGTTGACCTAATTAATGCAGCCTAACAATACTTTAACGGATTTGAATATTAGAAGTGTATTAGTGTGCTATGTGTATACCAGGTTAAAGAGATGGGTCTTTAATCTAGATTTAAACTTACAGAGTGTGTCTGCCTCCCGAACATTGTTAGGTAGATTGTTCCAGAGTTTGGTTGTTAAATAGAAAAAGGATCTGCCGCCCGCAGTTGATTTTGATATTCTAGGTATTATCAAATGGCCAGAGTTTTGAGAACGCAATGAACGTGGAGGACTATAATGGAATAAGAGCTCGCTCAAGTACTGAGGAGCTAAACCATTCAGGGCTTTATAAGTAATTAACAAGATTTTAACCCTTTTCGATTCCTGTCAAATTAGCCTAAAAAAGGCATACCCAAAGTAAATTGTATGCTGTTCTTGGACCATTTGGATGATATGCATGATGTTGGTCTTCTTTGAAAGGTGACACTCTGATGTTTATTTCCCAACAGTCAGAATCACTGTAAGTCGTACTGATATTGAGTAATAACACTTTGAACACACTGAAAAATAAAAAAAATTGTAAATAGAAGCCTGCAGATGACTATAGCTGGGAGATATGAGCTGGAAAATACATTGGGATCACAAAATGAAGCCTTACCAAGCCAAATGTACCATTTGATAAACAATATATTAGAAAATGTTTTACACAAGTTTGTCTAAGTTTATGTCTAGGCGCTTCCCAAAAAAAGACACTTGGATACTCAAGTGACAAGTGACCCTTTGTAACCAACGACACATACAATGCTGTAATTCTTGAATGCTTCAATGTACAGTCATAATTTTGGGCTCTAAGGAAAGGTTACACTTGGAGCTATTCTATTTCTCGTCCAGATTCACTGTCAATAATTGCTGACACATAGTAACTGAAGCATAAACACATTATAGTGACATTTATACATGGAATCCTAAATGTGTACATTTTAAAATTACATATTTATTTATAATTTATAATCTAATCACAATTTTTTTCCTATATTTCTATTTCTGTACATAGTACATTATTTAATTTCTGTTTTTTTTTTATATTTGTGTTATATTCCATCCCTACTGTGTTATTCCTATGTATGTCTGCACTATCATGCATGTCTGCATTATGTCTGTACTTTCTTCTGCACTGGAAGCTCCTGTCATCAGGACAAATTCCTTGTGTGTAAACATACTTGTAATAAAGCTCTTCTGATTCTGCTAGTAGTGTTTTTGACGATTTTTTGCTGTTATCATGTCCCTCACAGACGCGATTTCTTTAAGACTGCAAGGGAAGCTCAGCTTCCCCTATAATTGTCAAAAAATGAATGGTCAAATATATGTACTATTATGTTAACATTTTATTGACTAAAAATGCGTTAAACACGTTCATCTCGAACGAAAACAATTTAGTTCAGAATCAGCTACTTAGGTCGGCTGACTCGATTTCCTTCTCATTCATTCCCGTAGCGTACAGTGCATTACTCTGTTGAAGCCCAGCGTCCATTGACTTCAATGGGGCTGCTTTAAACAGTTTTTTCAGAGCTTAGATACAAGACGGTCATTGGATAATGCTGCGATTATGTCCCGCCCACGGACGCTCAGCGTCTCTGGGATGAATGGAGGAGTGGGCTGGCCCGGACTCCGAGCGTCTGCGTGATGATTGGAGGGTCTGTCGAAAGACTGCATCTCCTTTTGATTGACAGCGATTTTGTACTATAAAAGTCACTGACACTGAAGCTATTCGAGCTCAGTCCCATCGCGGAAGTGTAGTCGAAAGACAAACTGCTGCAACCTATTTCTTGGTATTTGCTTGGTGAAATTGCTAGCCAATTTTCATCATACATTTCACCCAGATTCCTTGTTTCAGTTCAACCTAATTCCCATATTTCGAGTTTAATATCTTTTTTTAGATCGTTTGTTCATTCATTCATTCATTCATACATACAGTAGGCTAGAAAATTTTCTTGAAAAGGAATGTTGGGCAGAATTTAGGTATAAATAAATGGTCAATTTTTATGATGTTGGCCAAAAATGAGCTTCCCCTCTTTGAAAGACCAGCAGCCGCCACTGGTCCCTCAGTATATGGCTTTTTGCTGACTGGCTCCCAGACTTCATTCGATTCAATGTCAGATGATTGTCTGTGATATAAAAAAAGTTAGAAGTTAGCAGGAATACACCAAAACACAAACATGTATAAAACACACACACATTGTTTTTTATGGTTTACAGGGACTCTCTATAGGCGTAATGGTTTTTATACTAAAAACTGTATGTGGTATTTCTACTTTCCCCACAGAAAACTCACTCTGTATGATTTATAAGCGTTTTGAATTATGGGAACACTGAAAATGTCCTCATAAATCACCTTCTCCTTGTAATACCTTTCATACCCATGTCATTATACACATTTGTGTCCTCATAAACAACATAACGGGGGCGCATGGAACAAAGAAACAAACACCGGAAGTAAGCGGAACAATCTCAAAACAAACAAATACCTCAACATATACTGTGAAATATGTATAAGATACATATTTATATGTATAATATATATACATATAATTATATAATGTAATAAAACACTTACTTTTGAAAGTATCAGTCGCCTGGAACATCCATCCACACATCCCATTCTGATTCAATGGATGAAATATCGCTCTCTTTGTCAAAAATGTCATCGCTGTCATGCCGAGCACATTGTTCAACAACTACTTAGTGTTCAAAACTTCTTAGTGTTCAACAATGTTCTCGTTCTCTTTATTTGCCATAATTAGCCTATAATGATCGTTTACTTGTAAACTCTCACGGCGCGCATGATTACGCATTCGGACGCATGATTCACTGTGATCTGAGCGCACACACTTTAGAGCTTACTAGCTTGAGCCGACCCCCTAATGCGTCACACCCATCTGTTCAGAAGCTCATTGGCTGTCGTACCTGACAGTCATTTGCAGACTCTAATGCAATTGGGTCGATATACTGTCCGTCTAAGAGAGGTGGCCCCATCTCCAATGCAGGACGCTCGTTGGCTATCTCTCTCTGTACAGCTCTCTAAGATGCACTTATTGGCTCAAATAAGGTGTCAGTCAAAAGGGCAGAGTTCAGAGGCTATTTTGATATATGGAACTTAGCTTACATTACAGAAAACGCAGAAGAATGGATAGCTCCGTCGGCTGATTTGAAATTATGCTACTAAACACTGTGGATGTTTATCAACAAATGCATGTGTTATGGACTAAATATTGCACGGAATTGGATAGCCTGAACCCTTTACAGTGAAACAACACCATTTTTGTCGAACTTTTATGGATCAGTGGACTAAAAGGAGGCTTTATAGGTGAGCTCCTTCAGTTTTGTTAATGCTTATTTAGTTGTTGGTGGTCTGACAAAGACACTGATTGTACCTGTTGTGTTTATTGTATCTTAAAATGGTTTACATCTTTCGAATCACAAGAATCTCAGCTTTCCACGAATATATGACATGTTCAGCTTTTTGTTTTGTTTGTTTTTGTGTCTGATGACTTTACCGCATCATCACTAGCTGAGGACGCCGGCGTTAGAGAAAAACGTGCTGCGCCATGGTACAACAGTTATACCATTCTCTCAAGAAAGAAACTCGTAATCTTGAGCGCAAATGGAGAAAAACTTGGAAGTCTTTAGAATTGCGTGAAAAAACAGTATGTCCAGCTTTAGACAGGCTCTAAAACTTGCCAAGAATGAGCATATCCGCAAACTCATAGAAAATGACCAAAACAATCCAAGGTTTTTATTTAGCACAGTGGCTAGATTAACAAATAAACAGATGTCACCTGATCTAAATATTCCCTCACAGTTTAACAGTAATGACTTTATGAATTTCTTTACAGAAAAAATAGATAGCATCAGAAATACAATAACAAATGTAGATTCTACAGTGTCTAGTACTTCAGCTTCATTCATCGCACCGAAAGAAAAACTGCATTGCTTTACAACTATAGGACAGGATGAGCTAAATAAATAAATCCCTGCATCTAAACCAACAACATGTTTATTAGATCCTGTACCCACTAAATTATTGAAAGAGTTGTTACCTGTAGCAGAAGAACCACTTCTCAATATTATTAACTCCTTGTTATCTTTAGGTCACGTCCCAAAAGCATTCAAGCTGGCGGTTATTAAGCCTCTTATTAAGAAACCAAAACTAGATCCTTGTAAACTGGTAAATTACCGGCCCATTTCAAATCTTCTGTTTATTTTAAAATTTTAGAAAAAGTTATGCCTGCTCAATTGTCCTCCTTGCAAAAAAATTATATCTATGAAGAATTTCAGTCAGGTTTTAGGCCCCCCCATAGCACAGAAACTGCACTAAAATGACAAATTACTTGCTTGTTGCATCAGACCAAGGCTGCATATCATTGCTAGTTTTACTTAATCTTAGTGCTGCGTTAGACACTATAGATCATGACATACTCATAGATCGATTACAAAACTATCCAGGTATTCAAGGGGAGGCTTTAAGATGGTTTAGATCCTACTAGAGGTCTGCACGGGCTCAAAACTGAAGCCCGAACCCGGCCCGTACCCGAGATTGTCTGACCCAACCCGACCCGACCCGAGCGGCACGGTTAAATTTAGAGCCCGAACCCGACCCGAAATACCCCCCCCCAACGAATAGCCAACTAAAAAAAAAAGGAAAAAGGCTGCATTTCACGATTGCATGCAAAGAAACAGATTAATCAAGGCTCTGCCATTTCACAAACATTTACCAGTTATGAAAGTTTGTGAACATCAGGTGCAGCGGTCGCATACATTCTGCCGAGTTTGTGAATTTTGTATGGACAAGAAGATAATTCTTCCACCGTACAAATTATGGTCATTTTTTGTCAGTTAAGGCTCGTTAGCATTCTGTCTACTTTAAATCAGACATAAGATCTTAAATAAGATTGTATTTATTTGAATGCATTAATCATTTATTTGAATTAGCGAGAGAGAGAGAGAGAGAGAGACCGAGGAAAGTTGCGCGTGCATGTGAACCTGCTTCTGCGCGTCTCTCTCTATAATCAATGAGGCTTAGTTACTTCAAAAACAGCGATTTTGCCGCCTCATTGCAGATAAATATAATGTTGTGACGTGCGAGTCAGTAGCCTGTCGAAGCTATTTTACTAATAAAAGTTTCCGTGCTGTTTGTGCGCGATCTCTGATATGTGTGTGCGTGCGTCTATGAAAGCAGCGAAGCCTCTGCATATAGTTTTGGTTTAGCTACAAACCCGAACCCGACCCGAGCCCGAAGCTACCCTAAATTAACCCGAAACCCGACAGTATTTCGGGACCCGCGGGTTCGGGTCGGGTAGCAGACCTCTAGATCCTACCTGTCCGATCGCTACCACTTTGTTTATTTAAATGGGGAGGAATCTCAATTATCAACAGAAAAGTATGGAGTACCACAAGGATCTGTCCTAGGTCCTCTGCTATTTTCAATATACATGTTACCGTTTGGTAATATTATTAGAAAATACGGGATTAGTTTCCATTGTTATGCTGATGACACTCAACTATATCTCAATAAGGCCAGATGAAACTTCTAAAGTATCTAAGCTAACGGAGTGTGTTAAAATGTAAAAGTATAATAATTTTCTCATATTAAATTCAGATAAGACAGAGATATTACTTATTGGACCTAAGAACAGTAAACAGAATCTCTTGGATTACAACTTGCAACTAGACGGATGTACTGTTACTTCCTCTACAGTGAAATCTGGGTGTTATATTAGACAGCAACCTATCTTTTGAAAATCATATTTCCCATGTTACAAAAACAGCATTCTTCAATCTTAGAAACATTGCCAAGCTACGGAACATGTTAACTTTTTCTGATGCAGAAAAGTTAGTTCATGCATTCATGACCTCTAGACTGGACTATTGTAATGTACAAGGTGGCTGTCCTGCATCTTCAATAAACAAGCAACAGATAGTAAAAAATGCTGCGGCTAGAGTCCTTGCCAGGTCAAGAAAATATTATCGTATTACTCCAATTTTACAGTCTCTGCACTGGCTACTTATTAAGTTTCGTATCAGTTACAAAATATTATTACTTGCCTATAAGGCCCTAAATGATTTAGCTCCTGCATACCTAACTAAAATTCTATCACGCTACAATCCAACCCGCTCCCTAAGGTCGCAAAACTCTGCTCTCTTGGTAGTACCTAGGATAGCAAAGTCCACTAAAGGAGGTAGAACTTTTTCATATTTGGCTCCCAAACTCTGGAATAGCCTTCCTGATAACGTTTGGGGTTCAGACACATTCTCTCTATTTAATTCTAGATTAAAGACATATCTTTTTAGCCAAGCATTCATATAATGCATCTCACAATAAACGCACATTATTATGCTTTAGCTTGGGTTGAACAGATAATTTTTGCCTGGATGGAACAACAGCTACACTAATTGTCTTTATTTGTTTTTCTGTTTCTGACTAGGGATTAACATCCCGTGGTAACTAGGAATGACAAAAGCTTCAGTCTGGATCCAACCCTTAAATGATCTGAGATGACCGAACACCTGAGAAGAGATGATGCTATCCCCTCTGAGGACCTCAGAGGAAGCCAGCCAACCCAACGATTATACTAAATTAACCAAATTTTGCCATAAGTGAATTATATTGAGTTATATATATTACAATATACATCTATTTTAGAAACAAATAATCTTGAATTTAATTGAATTGAATTAACAATTTGATAGTTTGACTTTCTATAGCACTTTGATAGTTTTCTTTGCTGTTTTTTGTCCATTTGTAGGATTTATGTATCCTTAGTACATGAGAGGGCTGTCTACTTATTTTATTGTTTTGAGTTTGTTTTAGATAGTGTAACTTTACAGTGGTCTGACAGAGGTGTTTGAGGACTTATTGTGAATGCTCTGAGATGCGCTTGATCAATGTCTGTGATTAAATAATCTACAGTACTGTTACAAGAAAATAATTAAAGGTATGACAACCAAAAGAGTCTCCTCGTATGCGACCGTTCACTATATTCAGACCCAGTGATTGACAGAGCTGTAATAGGCTTTCCCACTTTTGTTTGTGAAGTTGTCATATTTTTTTCTGAATTTTCATAATTTTTCTCTCTCTCCCTCTCTTTTGCTCTCATTAATTAGGATCAGAATCAGAAAGAGCTTTATTACAAAGTAAATTTAGCCAAACAAGGAAATTCTGTCCTGCTTGTGTTCCTTATTGGGACTTATCTATGGTCCTATAAGATTTAAGGGGCTTCCATTTTAACCATTTGAGTCAGCTTTGTATAGAATTTTGTTGTTGGCCTTGATCTCCCTTAAGAGGATTGGTGATTTACAGCCTTATCGGCGGGCCCAACCTGTATGGATTTTGCTCTGGGTTTTGTGGCAACCAAAGCAAAGTTACCTACATATTGCTTTCACTAAATTTCACTCTGAAGGTCAGTCTTTTTTATATCCTTTGGATCACAAGAGGCTAAGAGACTTTACAGGCTTCCTGTATGGCCACTATAGATTTAAGTTGACTGGACAAGTCAGTGTTTTAAATCTGATCAGCTGTTTACTTTTTTGTGGTCACAACAGGGATCAAAGGATGTCACATTGGATGATGGAAGCAGTTTCTCTTGCTTATGAGGTGTGTAGGTAACGTGTCCTCTTGACATTCAAGCTTATTCTAATACAAGTGTTGCTTCTTCTTTCTAAGTTTGTCCTAGGATGGAAGGACATTAGCAGGTTGTGCCTCTCCTCACAATTGTGTGAATCCAGATTTTATCTGGATATGGACTTGATTGTGTATAGGCTTCAGACAATTGCCACACAAATTGTCCGACAATGATCACAGTTTTTACATTTTTTCAACAATATTTAATTATTTTATATTGAACTATCATACTGTTTTACATTTACATGTATGCATCTATCAGATGCTTTAATTGAAAGCGACTTACAGTGCATTCAGGCTATACATTTTTTATCAGTATGTTTTAATCATAATAAATTGCATTTCCGTTGCATTCTAGTGATATCTTGCAACCATTCACTTGGAGCTTTAATGAAGAGAACATCTGTGTGAGAGAAGAGACCAAAAGAGAGTGGAACAAGAGTAGGACACGCAGACTAAAGAGCAGCCATTTTTAATGACATATTGTTGGGAAGCCTATTAGTGCATGATCAGGAGACGAGATAGTTGATGAACTCAACAACAGGGCTTTATTGATCAGGTGGTGAGTAAATGACATATAAATCCACAGGTGAGTACTGTGGCAGATTAATGATCATTTGGCAGAATGCAGAGTACAAGAACAGTCTTTACTTTAGGTAATAATGGAGAAAAAGGGGGGCACAGTGAGATGACAGAACCAACAATGGAGGACCACATCATTATTCGCGTGTTTGGACCTGACACTTGAGTGGCACTTGGGTTTCATATAATCCAATAGTTTCATCAAACTGTAAATCAATATGCAATATTTAAATAATATTGTCGATATGAACAAACTGGATGAGAAAACATGAGCTGAAGTAAGCTGGATGAAAGCACCATTGTCTTCTGTAGAGCTGCAGCATGCATTTAGAATGTGAACACACAAAAATTGAGTGCAAGATTCGAGCAGGCTAAGTGGTCGTAAAAATAGTCACACTTGTGGTCTTCGGTAAAAAATGACCAACCATAGGAAATGAATGGTAAATCGACAAAAACACCAAAAATCTGATAATTTTTGTTTGTACAATCTACAAATCTGCCACAATGCAGAAAAAGTACACAGCAATGATGGGGTGATACTCTAAAACATCAAGAGTGAACACACATTGAGCGAATCAACAGAATTAACCAAATGTTGCCATAAGTTAAATGTATTACGTTTCTGCAATATATAAATCTATTGCAGAAACTTAATTTCCAGTAAAGCTGCTTTGCAACGATTGTATCATGAAAAACGCTATACAATTTAATTGAATTGTACAATACAATCTTGAATTGAATTTTGAATTGAATCCACTCACACACACACACTTACAGACACACTCACACTCACACACACACAAACACATACACAATTATACACAATCCGGTAGCAGATCCTTTTTCTATTTAGCGCCAAACTCTGGAACAATCTACTTAACACTGTTCGGGAGGCAGACACACTCTGTCAGTTTAAATCTAGATTAAAGACCCATCTCTTTAACCTGACTTACACTTAATACACTAATACGCTTCTAATATTCAAATCTGTTAAAGGATTGTTAGGCTGCATTAATTAGGTCAACCGGAACTGGAAACACTTCTCATAAAACACAATGTACTTGTTACATATTAAGAAGATTGAAATTTACGCTAATATTAGTCTTTTTCTTTCTTATTCCGAGGTCACTGTAGCCACCTGATCCGGTCCTTATCCAGCCCAGATGATCACTGCATTCACCAGATCCAGTCCGCATCCAGATCAGATGGTGGATCAGCACCTAGAGACGACCTCTACAGCTCGGAACGTCAGCGGAAACAGATCCCCAGTGAGGGCTTCGTCCCCTTGACAGCCATCGGAAAAAGACCACTGGAACCAGTGGAGCCCTTACAATCTGACTTTGCTGCAGTTGGAGCAACCTACTGGTTCTTCTGGCCAGAGGGGACTGAGCCTGGTTTCTCCCAAGGTTTTTTTCTCCGTTCTGTCACCGATGGAGTTTTGGTCCCTTGCCGTTGTCGCCTCTGGCTTGCTTAGTTGGGGACACTTCATTTCCAGCGATATCACCGACTTGATTGCACAAATACTATTTAAACTGAACTGAGCTGGACGATGACATCACTGAATTCAATAATGAAATGCCTTTAACTAAAAAATGGGCGTATAATCTTATAATTTTACATTATTGATACACTATTTTCCTATTTTGATATTGTATAGTTGCTTTGACAATTTGTATTGTTAAATGCGCTACATAAAGGTGACTTGAATTAAAAATCGGTTTCAAAATGCAAAACAGAAGATGTGGCAAGCATGAATCATTAGCACACTGTTTTCTTACGTGGAGACAGTGTAAGTACTCCAAAGAAAGCTGAATAAATTAAAATGATGATGTGATGCTTCTGCCAAACATTTCTGATGATCCTTTCTGCGTGGATTTTTAGAAGTGCTAGATGATCTGTCAAATAAATAGTGCTTGTAAGTAGAAGACGTGGATAATCTCAAAACAATCAATCCAACTGTGTCCAATTTTGTGCCAATCACAGTTGTTTAAAACAGTGTTTGTGCAGGCAGATCCAATATGAGGTGCATGAGGTTAACATAAGTATTTAAAATGAAGGGAGAATTGTCCTTATGTCTGACATGAAAAGCAGCATAAGGCAATAAAACTTGTATGTCCAATTCCAATAGAATTTAGCTCCAACCTCAATCAAACTCATCTGCCTGCCTGTCTCTCTTTGTTAGCCTGTTCAGGTGTATTTTATTAGGGTTGGAGCTCAACTCTGCAGTAAAGTGAACCTCAAGGGCAAGAGATGAGAACCCATGTAATAAAGGTTCCCAAGTTTGGCATATCTGTATAATACTTTAAGATCACTGAAAAACTATCAAAAATCCTTAGTTTACGCCACAGCAGTCAAATTTCTTCTGCAGACACACAAGTTACATTCAGTTAGTGACACTGAGTGGTGTTATGTGAAACTGAGCATCTCCTCTGGCCTTCAGTGTGTAGCTGAGCATCTCCTCTGGCCTTCAGTGTGTAGCTGACCATCTCCTCCAGCCTTCAGTGTGTAGCTGAGCATCTCCTCTGGCCTTCAGTGTGTAGCTGACCGTCTCCTCCGGCCTTCAGTGTGTAGCTGACCGTCTCCTCAAGCCATCAGTGTGTAGCCGAGCATCTCCTCCGGCCTTCAATGTGTAGCTGACCGTCTCCTCCAGCCTTCGTGTAGCTGAGCTTCTCCTTCAGCCTTCAGTGTGTAGCTGAGCATCTCCTCCGGCCTGGTGGGTCATCGTCTCAGCAGGCTGCAATGTGTTTTTTTCCTTAACTGCTCCCACTTACTGTTTAGTCACACCTAGCCGAAGTATATGAAATGAAAATGTACAAAAATGTTGTCAGTACCTTTTAAAATTGTAAGAAATAAAAATGAGAAACATCAGAAATGTATTTTAGTTAAGTATTCAGTTTATATTGCACTTGAGTTAAATAAGTACGAACCCCCCCAAAACAATATTTAAATGCAGCAGCGTTAGTGAAATAAATTAAATCTTTACACCTAAAATGTATGAATTTTAAATAAAAGAGGGCAAAGGGCTGGTGTTTCTTCCAGGGTTTTAATCAGACACGTCACCAAGTTTCAATTTTTAACGAACTTTGGATATTTTAACATCTCATATTCAACACTATGCATAAAACGATTGCAAGACATTTCATGGTAACGTTACATGACCCGTTTCTGCTCACCCGCTCCCTGGTTGTTTATTAGCATTGATAAGCCTAAATAACATGTGAATATAATGTTCGCTACTTCAGAAATCAGAAAATAAGCAACTAAATAAGCATCTACTTTATGAAAATGTCGAGTGTAAACGAACATACATGGAGATATGTTGGCAAATATAATGATTTTGCGTATCACCAATGAAATCCAGGCCATCCGATGCGGCGACGCCTCTTGTTGTTTTGTCCTTTGTTTCAAGTGTGAGACCTAACATGTCCTTCTCCGTGGTGAGGTTTTGATCTTTTCAATCATGCAATGAACTGCAGACGTTAACACAACAAGAACGTACCATTTTGAAGCAAATGAAAAAGACAATTCTTCAAATACAGAACACCTCGGTTTTGATACCTCACAAATAGCGGCGATACCCAAGATGCACTTCGATTCTCGTGAGTGTGACGTCATCTGACAAAGACTGATAGAAGATTGGAAAAACGTTGCCTGGTCTGATGAGTCTTGATTTCTGCTGCGACATTCAGATGGTAGGGTCAGAATTTGGCATAAAGAACATGAAAGCATGGATCCATCCTGCCATGTCTCAACAGTACAGGCTGGTGGTTGTGGTGTAATGGCGTGGGGATTATTTTCTTGGCAGACTTTGGGCCCCGTAGTACCAATTGAGCATCATTTAAATGCCACAGCTTACCTGAGTATTGTTGCTGACCATGTCTATCCCTTTTTGACTACAGTGTACACATCTTCTGATGGCTACTTCCAGCAGGATAATGTCACAAAGCTCAAATCATTTCAGACTGGTTTCTTGAACATGACAATTAGTTTACTTTACTCAAATGGTCTCCATATTCACCAGATCTCAATCCAATCCAATAGAGCACCTTTAGGGATGTGGTGGAACAGGAGATTCGCATCATGGATGTGCAGCCCGACAAATCTGCAGCAACTGTGTGATGCTATCATGTCAATATGGACCAAAATCTTTGAGGAATGTTTTCAACACCTTGTTGAATCAATGCCACGAATAATTAAGGCAGTTTTGAAAGCAAAAGGAGGTTCAACCCTGTACTAGCAAGATGTACCTAATAAAGTGGCCGGTGAGTGTATATTAGAGGCTGACATTTTTTCGGGAATCCCACGGGTCACGGGAATCCCGTGGGAATCCCGCGGGATGGGAAACAAAATCGCTACGAATCACGTGATTGGGACGGGAGAGGAAAAAATCGAATCGGGAGTGGGCGGGACCGGGAATAGTAATGATACCCAACTTTACACACAAATATACCTTTTATATAAATAAACTATAAACTGTATATTTTCATTCTGAACTCAATTCTAGTTGCCCTGTCTCTTTATGCTCTCCTCCTGTTTGCTTTGGTGTGGCTGGTTAAGTGAATGACGCAGTCCGTGATGGACAGATTGTTAACGGCTGGTCTATGTGGTAATACACTCGAGCAGGACATCCAAATGCTCACCTATCATTCATCAACCTCAAATATGGCTTTTCATCTGAAAGATGTATGTAGTAGCAACTTTACATGGCCGCTCAATATGATGTTAACCTAGAGAAATGTGCGCTATTGAAGTGTTTGTGTGGAGAGTGGAAGCGCGTTTGCTGCAGGAAAGGCTTCGGTGCGCTCACTTGCTCTTAAAATCTCCGTAATTTTTGGTCATACAGATAAAAGTAGCCTAATACATCTTTCGAATCTGTAAAGACTCTACGTTTATTTGTGTGCACTCAGAACAACAACGAAACGTTGCGCTTTTAAGCAAACAGGATGCGCTTTAGGTCTCATGTGAACTTGAGCGAGAAACTTCGAAACTCCGTCTTTGAAAAATATATCTATATGTAACACCCCCTCCCAGGTCCACATCACCACAACTCGATCTTGCTCCGAGTGGGTTTCGAACCCTGGATTCCGGTGCGGGAGGCGGGCGCTCTAATAAGGAACGCCAAAGGCTACAGCCGCTAGAGCGCCTCTTTTTGAGGTCAGGAGAGTGAGATTTACACACAGCCCTTACTGGCATACATCCGTTACATATAGAGAGTGAAATGTATATAAAAAAAACACAAAACACTCCGCTCTCAACGGAGGTAGTCTCATTTTTTCACTCCCCGCCCTCCCCCTTTTTCTCCCTGCCTGCTTCTTTTGTCTCGTCTCATCTATTGAAGAGACTCTCTCTGCACGGCTCTCCAAACTAAAAAATTATGGATTTGATCAACTGGTCTCTCAGCGCGATTGATACCATCATCTCAAGAAGAAGTCTGGGTTCTGGAGAACCCATATACGAGGGATCTACCTTTTCGGCACCATGATAACAGGTATTTTGCTGATTGGATTAGGCTTTGCCCTGGGTTATCGAAAAATTCGGAAGACGGGAACAGCTGTCCAAAGTCTCACAAGGCTGCCCGTTTTGATTGAAGCTGTGGGAAGAGCGGTCAGCAATGAGACTGAGACTATAAACCGGAATATGGATGCCATCATGTTAAAACTCACGGCTTTGCAAGTGAAACTTGATGATTTCAGAGACCAGAATGGACAGAGAGAATAAGCTGCGAAGATATGCAGCTGTTCGCCCCAAAAGACACAACAATTCAATCTTATCTTTTCTGGCTCCCCGTACCGGCGCCTTGGCCAAGGCTGTCTGGATAACTACCCTGGGAATAGCGCTGCAGTGGGACTCTCTTGCTCCCTTCCCCGATTACAGACATTACTCCCCTCCCCCATTCAACTGCCTCTGTACCGCTTCGTACCGCCACTAGGGCGAGCAGGTCTGCGACCGGCGCCGCAATAAATGGCACCGGACCGGATGGCTGCTTGCCAGAGCTGGATATGTTCCCCCTGTTGCAAGTCATGTGTTTATGGTATATGTGCTTTTGTGCTGAGGTGTTTTTTTCTGTTCTCACACTGTACTCCCCAATGGAGCATAGTCTGGGGGTTAAATTTTTTTTTCCTCCTCTCTCTCCTCATGTAAAAGCAAACAGGGGACGTCCCCCGGACGTTCGGAACGTCCGTTTAGGTCCGCAGTACGTCCGCTTTATAACGTTCGCGGGCGGACGTTCGGAGGACGTCCGGATTTGGTCCGCTGTGTAACGTTCGCGGGTGGACGTTCGGAGGACGTCCGGATTTGGTCCGCTGTGTAACGTTCGCTAGCGTACGTTTTGAGGACGTCCACTAACGTCCGCATTTGGTCCTCTTTTTGACGTTCGCTGGCGGACATTCGCCCGAGCCAGTTTATGAACGTCCCTCATCTGCCATTTCCATTAAAACGCTTGAAAAATCCAGTCGCCCATGCGTGGGCTTTTATCAGACCTGACACCTTTCAACTCAGAGAGTTGACAAAATTAAACTAAAATATAAACTCGTATCGGATTTTAAAGGGTAGGGTGAACTAAAATGGGCCAAATAAGGTTGTGGCATCATCTCTTAAATAGTTTTTATGGTCAGTCATAATAACCAATCTTGTATTGTTTCTTTCAACACTTGATGACATGTAAGAATCATTATGACTGGTCTGAGTTTCTTAAGGCGCGGGTGGGGCAGTGTTACGTGAAGCTTGTGTTGGACTTCAAATCGTCCTGCGTGATCAAAAATCGAAGGAAGGCTTGCTCATGTCAAAAAGGTATTGAAGTTTATTAATCAGAAGTCATCAAAATTCAGCTGGGTTGTTTCTCAGACAAGAGTCTTACAAAGAAGCAACACCAGGGCAATATTTCACAACATATTTATAGATATGTGTCGACGTGTGTCATGTTCTCATTGGCCGCCAGAACCGTCCAACGCTCCTCCTACCAACATTCTTCTCCCTTTGTTCCCTTGGGTCCTGCAAAACAACATGTGACTCTCTCCCCCCTTCAGTTTCTGCTCCCTTATCAACTGATACCAAACACTCAACTGTTATGTATGTGTGTGGGGGTATTTTCCCCACTTCACCTTGGTACAGAATGTTCTCACAGTGTGTACTTCTTTGTTTTCTATGTGCTTGTAGCTTCTTCAAACTGCCCCTCTGTGGTTTTTCTCTGCACACAAGGCTACTTACACACACACACCCAATTCCACAATGTACCAAAAAACACATCAGTTACAGCTCATAGCATTATACTCCCAGCAAGCACTGTAATTAAACTTTAATAAACAATCCCATAAAAATCATCACATATTGATTATATTCATAGTATAATATAACTACTATGAGTTAGAAAAATGTAAATCCCTCAATCCCTCTCTTGACCTCTGAAAGAGGTCACTCATCATTTTCCTCTTCATCATCGTCACTCTCGTGGTTCTGGTCTACTGATAGCAGTGGCATACTGTAAGGCGGGGGTGAGGTGTCTTTTTTCTCTATTGCTGCCACTATTAAGCGATTACATAATGACCTAATACAGGGAATGCAGCAACATCCACAGGTGACTAGTATGGACACAAATACTGCTATTGAGACCAGGATAGATAGTATGAGGGTCTTCCATTTACCCAAAACTCCGTCCAGCCACTGTCCCACAGGGTTATCTACTCCAGAATGTTCCTTCATTTCTATTGATAACACCCGCAGGCCCTCTAATGCTTTAGTGACTGATCCATCAGGTGCAGTATTATTGGGAATAAATGTACAACACAAATCACCAAACATGTGGCACACTCCTCCTTTTTCTGCTAGTAGCATGTCTAGTCCCAATCTATTCTGCACAGCCATCAATGAGGTGGGGGCCAATTGTTCAGACAGTCCTTGTACTGCGTCTCTGGACAAATTAGCCAATCTCGTCACATTGTAATGTACATAGTTTATTCTGTCTACATTTTTATTAGGGGTTATTGGAAATAGGGCAGCTATAATGGGTATGTTTTCAAATCCTGCAGCTACCTGATCAGCTAATTTATATTCATCAGGCACCCCCCTGGGTACTCCTATAATATCAATGTATGTGGGGCTATTTAATGATAAATCTATGCCAGCTGCTCGTCTCCTAATCACGTGGCGTCTTCTTCTACTTGTTAACTGTCCTGTGGTTCCTTCCTTCATTTCAACTACTCTTCCACCAATTAATGTTAGAGGTGCTCCTAATCGAACCATAGCACACAAGCCTTTTGTATTGGGTGGCACTCTAGTAAACAGGCGTCTGTCACCACAGTAGTAATAGAGGCCTGCTCTTGCCCAAGGTCCTATTATTGTACCATTGTCTTTTATTATGACGGTACACCATTCTTCATTAATGCGTCCGTAATTAATTGATGCACTAGACGGTGTAAAATTAAAACACGTGTAATTATTTTGTCTGGGTACAAACGGGCCTGTTCGGGTATCATTTGAAATTGGGGGAAATATAGATGCCAATGTGGTGCAATTGGTTGACCCCACCTCTCTCGTTAATGACAACATACAGTTATATCCCCATGTATCATTCGGATGCAGGGGAGCTGGTTCAATGTGCAGTCTGGGTCTGGCACCAGCACATGCTACACAGTCATCTATTTTTTGTTCTTTGGCAGTGTTAATCAACCATTCTAACCACAAATTAGTCTCTCCATATCCTGTTGCCTTTTCTATTATGTCTTCCGGGGTTAATTTAGTATAGTCTTCACCTACTATCATTTCTTTGGGGTCCCTGACAGCTAATTTAGTAACATTAACTTTCGTGACCTGTGGTTCCCTCAAGTTAATCTTAACCAATCCTAGTGGATCCGACCCCGTCACATCTACTCCTAATAACAGATAAAACTGTCCCTGCTCATTGCCCCAACACTGGTTCGGTACTCCTGTGGGCTTTGATTTATATAAATCCTGTTTAAGTTCCAATATAGACATTGTTATGGGATTTTGTGTCGAACTAAAATCTCTTTGTAATTTCAAATATCCTGCCATTTTTGCCTTTCCATCTCTGGTCACTTTATCTGTGGAACCTTGAAAATCCCTATTTGTTGCCTGTAGCACGTGGTCCCATGTAGGACACCACCTCTGATTTCCTGGGTATCCCAGTTGACACAGATAAACATCATACCCTCTCCATGAGCTATTCCGTCCTCCACATTTGATAACACTGCATAGATCAAATGTGAACGATGTGGTTGACCCCTTGGTATAATTTAGTTCTATGCCCCCATATTTTTTCAGACACGCGTCTGTGATGAGTGATCTTTTATGTCTGATTACATTACTTTTTCCTTGCAATTTTTTACCTCCAAAAAGTATACCCACTATAGTGATGGCAATGATGAGGAGGAAACCCATACACGGCCAATTTTCCCACGGCCTGTCCCTCAGCATTCTCTTCAAACACAACATTGTTATTAATAAGGAAAAAACAATCAAAAGAAAAATCAAGAATTTTAACACATCAAATACACATATGTAGTTTAAGACTACCTACCTATCCTTATACGATTCTACAGTGAATATATGGTTATGACAATATCAACTCCTGTAAAGACTTTACTCAAAATATTCTGTACTCTTTGGAAGTCTAGTTTGTCCAGACCACACCCCAGCCGGGGTACAGAAACACTTTTCACTCTTTGTTTGACACACCAATCTCTCATATGTTTCAAACTGTTAGTGAAATCTTCATATGTGGGGAGATCAGTACACTTTCTTTTTGTGATTAAATGAAAAATTGTTCTGCCGTCTTCCTCATGTGTGACTGCACATTCACCAGGTTTTTTGTTTTGCTGTCTCACTTTCTCCACCCCATACTTGTCTTTGAATGTCACTGCAATGCCTGCACCATATGCACAATCTGCACTCACACAATGTGCCAAAGGTTCTAGTTGTGGGCTTGAAAAAATATCACCTTTCCTGTGTAGTATTTCTGGTATTGGGTATGGCAGCAGCTCACCCTCACCTGGCAGCTCCTCACCCTCCCTCTCTTGGACCTGAGTCTTCAGGTCCACTGCAGTCTGTGTTAGAGACCTGTTAGGGGGGTCACACGGAGTACAAGCAGACAAATGATACCAGGTGTCGCCTTTTCCTGCTAGGCGGACACAGTGTGAGGTCCGTGCAGTCACTTTCAGGGGATCAGACCATCTGGCTTCGTTCCATTTCCTGCGAAACTTCTTCAGTCGAACCCACTCGGTTGGCGCTGGAATTGGTTCTGGTTTAGTGTCAGGGGCAGAGCAGTTAGTTTGTCAAAATACACACAGTGTGATAAAGGTGTGATGTGATCTGGTCTCAGCGGTGTTGAAGGTCCAGGGAACGAATGACCTGTAAGCAACTCAAAAGGTGTAAAACCAGAAATCCTGTTAACAGAGGAACGTACAGACATTAATGCCAATGGAAGGGCAGATAACCAGGTCAATTTGATCTGTGCACAGATTTTAGCCAATTTTAATTTCAACGTAAGGTTCATACGTTCCACCTTGCCTTGTGATTGGGGGTGGTAGACTGCCCCAAAGGCATGTGTCAGTCCCAGAGATTGTTCTACCATTCTCAAATTCTCATTCTTAAAATGCGTGCCGTTATCTGACCTGATGCGTCTGGGAAAACCATGGTGGGGAATGTAATGATTAATGAGACATTTGATCACTGAGGTGCTGTCTTCACGGCCAGTTGGATAGGCCTCAGGCCATCCAGTGAAAGAATCAACAATGACCAACATGTATTGCTTACCCTGGACCTTGGTAATCATGTCTGTGTAGTCAACCACTATTTCTTCCCCAGGGCCATAAACAGGTGAGAATGTACCCTGCAGTTGTTTTAGAGTCGGCTTGACATTGTGGGCCTGGCAAATGTCACATGTCAGGACGAAGTTTGACACCATGGCCGATAAAAATGGATGCCACCATGGTTTTAATGCTGTCATCATTTGTTTAGACCCTACATGTGCTGGACCATGGACTTGTCTGAACACAGATGTGGTGAGTACCGCTGGCAATGCTGGTCTACCATCTGGTGCCTGCCAGAGGCCATCTGTGGCCCTTAATGCACCATGTTCTGCCCAGACAGATTTTTCTTCTGGTGCACATTTGTCATGTTCTGCAACCAGATATTCTCTGCTAAATGAAGGTAACAAGTTATCAACCAGCTGGTGAGTCTGTACCATCATTTGCATCTTGTATCCAGCAGCTAATTTAGCTGCTGCATCTGCAGCATCGTTACCACGTGAGACAACTGAATCACCTTTTGAGTGGCCTTGACATTTTATTACAGCCACAGCTTCAGGAATCAGTAGTGCTTCCAACAGCAACCTGATTTCACTTTCATGGGTGAGTGGTCTGCCAGATGCTGTGACAAAACCAGCTCTACGCCAAACTGGAAGTTCCACATGTACTGCAGTAACCACATATGCCGAATCAGTGTATATGTTTACTCTGTTTGTCCCTGCAAATTTCAATGCTTCAGTCACTGCTATCAATTCTGCTCGCTGTGCTGATTGCTTTCCCTGCAGCTTCGCTGCTTTCACTGTGAGAAACCCCTGATCTGTTTGTTGAACCACTGAGAAAGCGGATGTCAGTGTGCCATTGTCTGATCTGTAACAACAACCGTCAGTGAACAATGTTAGATTGTTTGGGTCATCTGTTAATTGTGATGCAGTGAGGTTTTGTCTCACCCTGCAGGCCAATTCGGTGATGGGTGCACAGTCATGTGGCAAACCATCTGTCAGTAAATCAGCCATATTGACACCCTCATGTGTGTAAGTAACATTAGGTGCTGCCAGACATTTAGCCAATCGTCTTTGTCTCAATGGTGAGAACGTGAATGTAGCTGAGTTTACAAATGACATGACTAAATGGGTGGTGAGGACAGTTACCTGATGACCCATGACTATGTGTGATGTTTTCTCAATTATTTTGGCTAGGCCTGCTGCAAACCTGGCACATGTGGGCTGACGTTGCTCGATTCCATCCAGCAGCACACTGACATATGTCAAAACCCTTCTGGTCCCTGTCTGTTTTTGAAATAGGACTCCATGTGCACTGTTTCCTGTCTCAGATACATCTAGAAAAAACCCTAGAGAGTAATCTGCACAATTTAAATGGGCTGCGTGAGCCATTTCTTTTTTCAAGGCAATGAAAGCTTGTTCTGCCTCAGGGGTCCATGTCAACTCTGCCTGTAGATTTTTTACTCCAGGTTCCTTCACAAGCTGCCTTAAAGGCGTGGTCAGCGCTACATACATAGGGATGTAATTTCTGCTGAAGCCTGTGAGGCCAAGGAAAGACAGCATGTCCTTCACTGTTACTGGTTTAGGATGTGATAAAATGCTATTACGTTGGCTGGGGGAGAGTGTGGAGCCCTGTGCTGTTATTAATCTTCCCATAAACGCCACTGATGGCCTGCTTACTTGTAATTTTTCTTTACTGACTTTGAACCCTGATGCGTACAGCTGCTGTAGGATCAGGTCTGTTGCCTGTAAACACCCTTCATTTGTGGTGGCAGCAAGCAGCAAGTCATCAACATACATTATCAGCACACAGTCTGGAGGAAGCGTGCATTTCATCAATTGTTCTTTTAATACCTGATTAAAAATTCCTGGTGACAGGATGAAGCCTTGTGGCAATCTGTTATATGAGTACTGGCGACCTCTGTAGGTAAAGGCCAGACATGACTTACATTCCTCCGATAAGGGTATACAGAAAAATGCGTTTGCCAGATCAATGCATGTAAACCACTGGTGTGCTGGGGTCAAATTTGAGACTGTAATGTATGGGTTGGGGACTGCCAATGTTGGAGTCACCACCATACTATTGATTCGTCTGAGGTCATGTACCAGTCTGTATTTGTTAGTACCTGGTTTTTGTACAGGAAAAATAGGAGTATTCCATGGAGATTTCCATGGGGTAATAACTCCTCTTTCTAGGAGTCCCTGAACAGTTGATGCAATACCCTCATCCGCCTCTGGTTTATTATGGTATTGAGATACCCATATTGGTTCATTAGATGATAAGTCAAATGTGACAGGTGCAATATTACACAGGCCAACGTCCGTTGGACCTTGTGACCACAGGTCAGGTGGCTGTTTTGCAATCAACTGCTCAGCTCCTGGGCCATCTGTCTGTTCCCTCCCATGACATCTAGAAATTTGGTTGTGAGTGAGTGACCCCATGTCCTCAGTCCTTCCTGCAATCCAATAAGCCTTAGCAGTATGGGAATACAAAACCATGTTGATGTCAGTGGGCTCCCAATCAGTTACAGCCCTTAATCTTTTAGTCATACCTCCTAACTCCCTTGCTTCATGGCCTGGATGTAATGCCATGGAGATGTGTGGGGCGGATGTATCAGTCATTTCATACCATTTTAGCTGTTCTGGAGTTAACAGAATAGGGGCTACAACTCCCTCCTTCCCTATAAATAGGCCCTCTCCTGTAAGACGCCACCTATCCCCTTCTATGCTGTTAAACATGTCTTGGTTCATAACTGTGTCATGTCTGTCATAAAACAATGTACAGTGCAATGGGTCAATTGGTGGTAGGTAAACATCTAGATCCATAATCCATGGTCTGTGGTTGTTATATAGGGTTACTACACTCATTAGGGATGGTAAAATGTCTAATTCGACCCAATAAATGTCAGCTGCTTCTTTTAATGGTCCCCCCAACAAAACATTCTGTCTGCAACCTGTGGGGGCAGTCTGTGAACAATCAACCTGTGTGCCATCTGGAAACGTTACTATTACCCCTTGTGGTGAACATAAAATGCTGGCCCCTAATTTTATGAGTAAATCTCTTCCTAGCAGAGGTACGGGAGCATTAGAGGAGCATAGAAATGAGTGCGGTAAGCTTTGATTCGCCACCTGGACAGTCAATTGTTTTGTCATAGGCCAATGTTCCAACCCACCAGAGAAACCCATTACTCCCACTGTTTTATCACTTAGATCTTTATCTGTGATTGTGCCTCTTGTCACAGTAGAGTATGTGGCCCCAGTGTCTACCAGGGCCATTAGTGGTTTGTTGTCAACCACTATTTCCATGAGGGGTTCAGCCATTCCCCCCATGGTGGTCCTCTGTGGGCCCCTTCAACAATCCCCCGCGTCTCCCTCCGGGCCCCATGTTGGGTGCATGGGCGCCTGTAGGTTGGCTGGAGACGGGTGTCGTTGCCCCGAGTATCGTGAGGTGTATGGTCCCCTGCTACGACCACCAGGACCGCCCCTAAAAGGACCCCATCCCCTCGCAGGTGGCCCTGAAAATTGGCCGCCCCCTTGCTGTGAGGGGCATTCATTCCTCCAGTGTTCACTGCTACCACACACAAAACAAGCACCTCCCCGCTGGCCCCCACCTCTGCCTCGTCCACCTCTAAAACCCATATTCCCTCCCAGCTGTCCTCTATTACCTCCCCAATTACCCCCCTGTTGCCCTGTTGGATGGTTGGTTTCTCCCTGATCATACCCAAAATATGGGGGAATGACTGATGGGGTAGGTGGGTCATTCACAGACTGCTGGGACATTTGTTTAGTTTTCTTTGGACCATTGTTTCTAGCTTGATCTAATTGTAATTTAAGCAGCTGATTTTTCAGCTTCTCTACATCCTCCTCTTCCTTGTTGAGCTTATCTACTGTCCTATCAATGTGGAATACCAAATGTCTTTCCCATACTTCATTAGTTGCCCCAGGTATATCTGGGTTACCTTCCATGGCCTGCTTTACACCATTGGGGGCCCCTGACATCACTGCTGATCTGAAAATATCACGTGTTACAGGATTATTCAAACTGTTTTCCTCAACCATTTGTTCCCATTCTGCAGCACATCTGAAATAATAACCTGCTCCAGCCTCACCTGGTTTTATACGGAATTTAATGTTTTGGTATGTAGTTGGAGGTGTGGGAAATTGTTTTCTCAAAGTTGACCCCACACTTGTGCAGACTGCTGTGTATGGGAGATTATTTTGTGTGTTTGACATGCCTGCATCTTCCTCAAAAGCCCTCATCTGAGAAACAGTAAAAATTTGGCCCAAAAGACACCTCAAATCTCCCACAGCCAACGTGGTTCCATGGCAAAAGGCCATTAATTTATTCAACCATCGCCCTCCCCCTGAAGTGATTGGTGGCAGCTTTGCTAATACTGCAGTCATATCACTATGGCTCCAGGGCTGGTATTTGGGGCCTTGAGTCCCTGCCACTAATGGCATAACATATGCCTCTGATGCACCCTCACCGCCTGAGCATAGTTGGTGATGAGGGGTATAGTGGTTTCCCTGCTCATTCTGTCTTTGAAGCTGGGGGCTACATCCCCCACTTGCCTCCCCAATAGCCTCAGGTTGTGCACTATACCTCCCACTAGCCTCAGACTGGCTGCGTTGTACCGTCTGTTTCTGCCTGGTTCTACTTGCTACAGGACTATTCATAGTCATAACTCCCTCAATGCATACTCGGTGTGTTCCTTTAACTTGTCCTTCATCATCACTTTCTATAACACTTCCCTGTCTGCTTTTCTCATCTCCTTCATGCATACTTCCTTCTTGTTCTAACTCCCCTCTCAGTAAAGACCTACCTTGCTGCTCAGCAGCATCCATTCTTGCTGATAACAATTTAATTCGCTCATTCATCGTGTCCATTTCCTCTATTTCTACTTCCACAGCTCCCTCTTTCACCATAACTTGTACCTGTTGTAAATCCTGCTGTGGGACATAGGGGGGTGGCCTCACTGATTTCAGATCAGGATATAACCCTGGAGGCGGAACCAACCCCATCTGCTCCAAAGCTCTACCTTGTCCATTTCCTGACTGTCTCTTCATTTCTTTCTCTGATGCCTCTGCTTTCACATGCTCTCCCCTTCCCTTTTTAAAAGGACTCAATGCAGTAGCTGTTATTGCTAGTTTTGTCCATAATCTGACCTCAGTTCTATATTCTTCCTCCTGATTAGTATGCCTTCGCTTGTTTATCCATTTAACTTTATCTTCTCCTTCAACATGCCGTTTCAGTTTATCGTGCGCTCTTTTTTCCATATCTCTAATTTTGGGTGCTAATGCTACGGACATTTTTTCAGGATTATCCCACCCACTTTCAATACAAATCTGACTCCATTTCTTTTCCCACATTTTTTCCTCTTTTTTCTGATTTTTAGGCTCAGTTTGAGCCATCAACATATCAATTACGTTTCCCCATTGCTTTGTGACAGGTGGGCACCCGTATTCTTCACACTCACGTTCAAATTCAGACATTTTTAATAATACACACAATGCACTTTAATAATCTGACACTCTAGATTCACCAACTGCTGTAGGATTATAAAACCCTTCAGTCTTCTCAAAAAATGATTAAGTAGAAACAGAAAGAATTAGCAACAGAAAGAAATGATTATAGGAATAAATGCACTCACTCACACAGTCAAAAAGCCCCCTCCTTTTTTACTCTCTCTGCCTCTCACAGACACACAGCTCAAGCGAGAAAGACACAAATAGGTCTTGTTCCCTTTTTCTTTAAATGTACAATCAAACAGTTTTATCTTTTATCAACAAATCACAAAAACAACATTTCATTCAACAGATGCAAAATAATAACCCAACACTGCGGATAAAAACGACTACAGCTATTTACACAGCAATTTCATATGTCAAATGTATACAATTGTTTACAGTCTTAACACTCTCTATACAATAAATGACCGGGTGGACTGGTTACCCCTCGGTACTTACAATAATGACTGGGTGGACTGGTTACCCCTCAGTTCTTGACCGGGTGGACTGGTTACCCCTCGGTACTCACAATAATGACTGGGTGGACTGGTTACCCCTCAGTTCTTGACCGGGTGGACTGGTTACCCCTCGGTACTCACAATAATTTCTGATCAATATATATCAACACTTGTTTTTATTTTCTTTAAATGGAACAGAATACAATTCAAATTCAACACATAAATTTAGAATGTCCAATTGCAGAATTTGGATTTAACAGGTTTCTGCTTACCTTTTTTATTCGGTACCGTGTGTTGAACTCAAATGCGTTCCGTCCCGGAATTGGCCCTCAACGGCCCCTTAGGTTTACAGCCTTGTTCTTCGATCACGTCGGGGTCACCAAATTGTTGGACTTCAAATCGTCCTGCGTGATCAAAAATCGAAGGAAGGCTTGCTCATGTCAAAAAGGTATTGAAGTTTATTAATCAGAAGTCATCAAAATTCAGCTGGGTTGTTTCTCAGACAAGAGTCTTACAAAGAAGCAACACCAGGGCAATATTTCACAACATATTTATAGATATGTGTCGACGTGTGTCATGTTCTCATTGGCCGCCAGAACCGTCCAACGCTCCTCCAACCAACATTCTTCTCCCTTTGTTCCCTTGGGTCCTGCAAAACAACATGTGACTCTCTCCCCCCTTCAGTTTCTGCTCCCTTATCAACTGATACCAAACACTCAACTGTTATGTATGTGTGTGGGGGTATTTTCCCCACTTCACCTTGGTACAGAATGTTCTCACAGTGTGTACTTCTTTGTTTTTTATGTGCTTGTAGCTTCTTCAAACTGCCCCTCTGTGGTTTTTCTCTGCACACAAGGCTACTTACACACACACACCCAATTCCACAATGTACCAAAAAACACATCAGTTACAGCTCATAGCATTATACTCCCAGCAAGCACTGTAATTAAACTTTAATAAACAATCCCATAAAAATCATCACATATTGATTATATTCATAGTATAATATAACTACTATGAGTTAGAAAAATGTAAATCCCTCACTTGTAAGATAAATTGTAAGTGAGCCATTAGCCTAGTAAATTTCATTCATCTCTAATAAGTGTACTAAAGCAATTATAAGTATGCTTACCAACAAGGCAAAGGTTTATGAACAATGTTTTGACATTTTCTTTCAAATAAAAAAAAGGTTTAATTTTAAAAAGACACTTCAGTTTTTTTGTAAAAAAAAGTCATTTTAGGTAGAACTGGCTGGTTAAGATAAAATGGGCTGCATACACACATTTTTTACACAGAAATTGAGGGTGAAAATAGGTTTATAGGCCTAGATATATATGCATTCAAAATCTAGTCTTAAAAGAAATACATAGTTTTTGAACATAGTTAAATACATAGTTTTTGCTATTCGTTTGCTATAACTCTTTTCTATATTTTAAAATCCAATTTATTCCTGTGATCAAAGCTACATTTTCAGCATCTTCACTCTAGTCACATGATCCCTCAGAAATCATTCTAATACAGGACCCTGGACCACAAAACCAGTCATAAGTGTAAATTTTTCAAAATGTAGATTTGTACATAATCTGAAAGCTGACTAAATAAGCTTTTCATTGATGTATGGTTTGTTAAGATAGGACATTATTTGAAAATCTGGAATCTGAGGGTGCAAAAAATATTAATAATATCAAAATATTGAGAAGATCACCTTTAAAGTTGTCTAAAATAAGTTAGCAATGCATATTATTAATCAAGAATAGGTTTTGACATATTTACAGTAGGACATTTACTAAATATATTCTTGGAATATGATCTTTACTTAATATCCTAATGATTTTTGGCATAATAAAATTGATAATTTTGACACATATAATGTATTTCTGGCTATTGCTACAAATATACCCCAGCAACTTAAGACATGTGCTCCAGGGTTGCAAATTCTGATTTGCTGTTCAAGAAACATTTTTAATTCAGTTGAGTACATTTTTTCAGGACTCTTTGATGAATAGAAATATCCAAAAGATCAGCATTTATCTGAAATAAAAAGCTTTTTGTAACATTATACAATTTACCATGCAAAAGCTTGGAGTCGGTAGTAAATAGTAAAAATATTTCAAAATGTTACTGTTTTTACTGTTTGAATCAAATTAATGCAGGCTTGGTGAGCAGAAGAGATTTGTTTGAAAAACATAAAAATTCTTACTGTTCAAAAACTTTTGACTGGTAGTGTACATGGACACAAAAGGCACCAATGCACAGAAATACACCTATACAACACGATCAGTTCATATTTAACTGCATTGTTACATTAAATATTCATTCCAACTTTATATTTAATTAAATGCATAGGATGTTGTTGCTATGGCACACAAAAGACCATAGTGTCAATTTACTATTAAAAATAAAATAATTTCAGCCGAAATGACCTGTGTTGTTCTCTTTTTATATTGGCCCATTTTAACCAAATGTTTTGCCGTGGCTCAAGAAGGTATGCTGATTTTAAGACAATTATACTTTTTGACATTTAAAAAATATATACATATTTAATAGACCCATGCAAATTTATAAAAAAATAAATAAATGTGCTTCAAAATCTAAATCAAAGAGCACAACATTTATGCAATAGTGAAATAATCCAATGTGCAGTTTTATATTAACTGATTAAATATAAAGTAGCACAATGTTTATAAATGGTTCCTTTTTTAGAATGAAATAAATTGTTGCATCGCACAAATCCATAAGGATATTAAATCAAGGAAAACATTTGAATGTACAGCCACAATACACACGGAAAACTCAAAATACTTGTATTATTGCTAAGGGAACTTAAAGTTTACTTCAAAACAGAATGACAGTTGCTCAATCAGCAGACACATGCAATGACCTCCAAACAGAAACAGCAGGAGACACCAAGCAGGAAGGAAACAAGTCCATTGAAGAGATGGCTGAAAAATAAAACAAATATACAGGTAAGTCTTACATTATCATGTATGCTTATAACCAAATGCCTGCTTTATTTGTTTGATCATGTGACTGTATATTTGAATGTGTTCATTTACATTTAGTCATTTTGCAGACGCTTTTATCCAAAGCGACTTACAATTGGGGAATACATAAAGTGATTAATCTTGAAGAGGCAAACAGACAGAGTAAGTACTCATAACACCAAGTCTCAGGCATTGTTCAAATAAATACAAGCTAGCAAGGGAAGGAGAGAAAGATGAAGATAGAAAAAGGGAAGGATTTTTTTTTTTTTTATGTGGAAGTCAAGTGGAAGTAGGAGGGTGCCGAGCCTGTGGTTATTCTATATGTAAGCATCTGTGTCTTGAACTGGATGCGAGCTGCAACTGGTAGCCAGTGCAAGGAGATAAAGAGAGGTGTCATTTGTAGAGGTTTGATTGTGTTTGATGGAAGTCCAGCCAGAAGAGCATTGCAGTAGTCCAGTCTAGAAATTACAAGGGTCTGGACAAGAAGTTGTGCAGCATGCTCTGTCAGAAAGGGCCTGATCTTTCTGATGTTGTGAAGACAAGAAGCTCAGTCTTTGCCAGGTTGAACTGTAGGTGATGTTCTTTCATCCATGCCGAGATGTCTGCCAAGCAGCCTGAGATCCGTGCAGCTACCGTTGGATCATCTGGTCGAAATGAGAGATAGAGCTGTGTGTCATCAGCGTAGAAATGGTAGGAGAAGCCATGTGCCTGTATGATGGCACCCAGTGATGTAGTGTATGTGGAGAAGAGGGGTCCAAGAACCGAGCCCTGGGGGACACCAGTGATGTAGTGTATGTGGAGAAGAGGAGGGGTCCTAGAACCGAGCCCTGGGGAACCCCAGTAAACAATTGATGTGCTTTGGATACCCCCCCTCCCCAGGCCACCTTGAAAGACCGACCAGTGAGATAGGATTCAAACCAGCGAAGTGGAATCCCAGTGATATCCAGTGATGAGAGGGTGGACAGGAGGATCTGATGATTGACTGTGTCAAAAGCGGCAGACAGATCCAGCAGAATGAGGACTGATGATTTGGAATCAGCTTTTGCAATTCGCAGGGCTTCAGTGAACGAGAGTAGCGCAGTCTCAGTTGAATGGCCACTCCTGAAACCTGACTGTTTAGCGTCCAGTTTGTTGTTCTGTGAAAGAAACAATGAGACCTGGTTAAAGAAAACTCGTTCGAGTGTTTTGGCAATGAATGGAAGGAGAGAGACAGGTCTGTATTTTTCTATAAGAGAAGTGTTTAATATAGGTTTTTTGAGCAGTGGTGTAACCCGAGCCGGCTTGAATGCAGTAGGGAAGATGCCTGTGAGGAGAGATGTGTTGATAATGTGTGTGACTTAATAATGACTTTGCAACTTTTTTTTACAGACAAAACTAAAACAATCAGTAGTCATCAGCTGTTATAGAAGTGGTGGGAGGTGGTGAAGGCGGACAGAGGAGAGAATTAAATGTTCTGAAGAGATAACGCATATCTGGAGCGCTGTTGAGCTTGTTATGGAAATGTGACGATTTGGCAGTGTGGACTTCAGCGGAGAAAGATTAAAGCAACGATTGATACATACTCAGGTCCGACGGATCGTTTGATTTTTGCCATTTTCTCTCTGCTGTTTGGAGTCTGGTGCGATGTTCACGAAGAACATCAGCTACAACAAACAAAACAAATTAAGCTCGGATGAGCTGTATTTGTCACATACACAATTATACAGGTATTAGACATAATTATACCAGATTCTGCAATTAAGAAAACAGACAAAAGAAATCAGTTAACAGCATACATTTTTTTTAACAAAAGTTAACTAGTATTTGCATTCACATAATTTATTTCACTAATTTGATGAAACTAACAAGGAATTTTTAAACACTCCAGAAACGGTGGCTATCTTTGAGTTTTACTTTTTTTCTTTGGAGACCACAGTCTTTGGAACGAGATCACACAAAACTTGTGTAAAAAAAGTGATAAAACAACTCCAAAACGAAACGTCATCACTATATTGAACCAAATCAGGTCAAACTCATAAAAACATTACCGTACAAGTTCTCCTCACCATTTCCTTGCATTAAACCACGTTAATTTAAATCTAAGTTAAATCGTGTCCATATTATAATAATCTTTCACTCGTTTTGATTTTTTTTTTAAAAAGGCAACGAGTTATGGAAATTTACAAAATGGACGCGATTGAGTAAAGAAGGGACCCATTAATAAACAGTACGCACAATTTAGCAAATTAATTTAAGAATGGGGGAATGATTTATATTGTGCACGATTTATATAAAATAATGGAATGAAACCCTGTTCACGTATTATTAATTCGTGGCCGCGATACGTATTGTTCCGAAAAGCAATGCACAAACATACAAAAAAAACAATAACAACAAAATTCTCACGAGTTAACATTCTCGTTTTTTACCCGTATTTATGTGAAACTTTAAGTTTAAACGTGTAAAATATTTTGCAATGTAACGTTAGTTTATATGGCGCTCGTTTCACAAAGCTAACTCAAGAACACTCTAAACCTTTCAAAGGCACAGAATTAAGTGATGACAAACACCATCATCTAATAAAATTAAATTTCTTGAATAAATGAAATCTAAAAATCCGTAATATAATGCAGTTTTAAATACTTACCTGCCGAGAAGAGGTGGTGGTGTAGATGTAGAAGCCATTGATCTTCGCGGGATTTCTTTCAACGCATGCGCAGTTTCCTTGCTTCAAGACGGCGTAAATTTTACATGATTTTTTTATTTGCTTCAAGTACTTTATTAATCCGTGTAAATATGACAGAGAGTCACAAGTAAAATGTACTTGTCTGTCGGATGTCTAATAATTACAAGAAAAAAATGAGTATATATTTAGGTTTTACTTAATGTTCCTGAGTTTTTAATTTTACAAAAATATTCTTAGCAAAAGATGCATGATTTATTCGGTTTTATTTACTGAGCCATAAAATAATTTTTTTACAGTGTAATTTGCTTATACATCAAGTCAGGAAGCGAACCTTAGAACACAAAAACAGATGAGACCGCAATTTGCATAAATTGTGGCGAATGCTTTCTTAATTTGTCCCATGAACTATGCATATTTACACAAAAAAATGTTATACATGTTTGAAAATGATTAAGTGGACATTTGAATTAAAAAGGTGTTTAAATTATACATATATTAAATACTGCACATTGACATTTTTCACCTAAATAAATTCTGGTAAATACTATTTCTGCTTAATACTCCTTTAAAAAGTGTTGTTTGATTATAATTGTAGTATTAGAATATAACACGTGGATATGTTGTCATTCTTACACTATAATACTCAACTTTTATGTTGTTTTTTTTGTAGAATATGTAACAGCAAGTTTGAGACAAGACAAAAAAGAAAAGGCAAGAAACAATATGTGACCAGCGCATATTAGGGGTGGAAAAACCAGGCAAACCAAAATAAATATTCTAATTTAAATTATGGCATTTCATGGATATGTACCTAAAAAAAATATATGCCATCTAATAAGTAGAAAGGATATAAGTTGTGTAGTAAACAAAAGATGAAGGCATATCTTGTTGATATCGTGTATCATTAGGTCCTGACTGGGAGCGGGAATAAAACATTTGAATGCATTGGAATGTGTCTCGCGAGTGGCACTTAATAACTGTCACAACGTCATTAATGTCCGTTGGTTGAAGACGGTGGTGGAAATAGACTGAATCCTATTGACTTGCTCTTTTTACATAAATTACGTGTATTTTGCAGGTAATTGGTATATAAAGTTAGTTATTTCTTTAAGTTTTAGTTAACGTTATAGGTTAAAGTTACTATATAGTATTTATTGTAGTTGTATTGTACAGTTTGTTAAGTTAGATTTAACGTTAAATTACCATAGATTAAGATTTGTACGTTAATTTATTCGTTGTAGTTAGGTTGTATATGTATATATATATATTTATATACGTTGTTCATAAGTGTTGTGTCTAAATTAATCATATTGTATACGACATTTGTTGCTATATTTACTTAAGTGTTCGCGTCGTGTAACGTTAGTTCACACTACGTTAGTAGGTTATTTATAGTATCTTATTCAGTTATAGCGTTTAATACGTAGCAGGTCCATTACACTACTGTCTCCTCGACAACTGGGCGCACACACAGTTACATGTGTGGTATGTATTAAATATACTAAGTTTTCATTCATAGCTTAAAAACTGCGCGTGGCCTGCGCGAGACAAGTTACACAGTGCGGCCGCGAGACTTGAGGGGACATCATTGCAATTACCTAGCTTGTGAGGTGCAATCTGTCAAATAATTTATTTTTGAATAACTGAAAAACGAATCATAATACACATCTCAACGTTTAAATTACATTAAAATCTTACCTTTTATAAGGGTTTCTCTCTCTCTTAAGTCTGCCAGCGATGCGTGTGACAGCCATTCCGTGCATATAATATTCAATGGCTGAAATAGCCCAACTTCTATCCTGATCTCCGGTTTAGTGAGGGGCAGAACTATGCATACCGCCACCTATTGCACTGGAGTTTAATCAAAACGTGGTCTAGTGTTGAACATTACGGCAAACACACTAAAAAGTCTTTATTTGTGTACCGCAAAAACAAAACAAAAGGCGCGCCAGTGAAAGTAGCTTTTGGGCCAAATCACAATAATAATTCACCTCCTGTGTTTGAAGAAAGATGTGGTTCGTGAACTTGTACCTATGGTCATAGTTGGTATAGACTGTGCATGCCATTGATTCAGCCTGCATTAAACTATACATATGTATATATTAGTGGTGGGCATAGATTAATTTTTTTAATCTAGATTAAAATGGCTCATTTGAATTCTACCGAAGGCATTCAGAATATGTGTGCTACCCAAATAATGACTAAAAGTAAGTCTTTGAGAACGGGTTTCTCAAGCCAGGTGGCGCATTAGACCAGGGGTTCATCTCCTGTGTCCAAAATACATCACAAACTTTAATCTCTTCCCGTCCCAATCCCACGAAAAAACTGGAGGAAAATCCCGTTCCACTCCCGGAAGAATGACTCCCATTCCCTCCCACTCCCATGTTGTTGTTTTTTTTTTTTTGCCGATAACTGTCAATTACAGTACAAATATAGTACAGATCACAGCGTGCCCACCTTATTAGTTGAATAAAAACCCAAAATGTCGTTTTTTGTTATTATATTGAACTGAAAGCCATCTTATGCACAGTGTTGCGCAGATTAAATTTCATGTAAATCATCCATGCTAACACACACGTCTTCTATTTTTATTTTTTAGACATTTCACTCTCTATAGATATATTTTTTGAAGTTTCTCGCTCAAGTTCACATGAGACCTAAAGCGCATCCTGTTTGCTTAAAAGCGCAACGTTTCGTTGTTATTCTGAGTGCACACAAATAAACGTAGAGTCTTTACAGATTCGAAAGATGTATTAGGCTACTTTTATCTGTATGACCAAGAATGACGGAGATTTTAAGAGCAAGTGAGCGCGCCGGAGCCTGTCCTGCAGCAAACGCGCTTCCCCTCTCCACACAAACACTTCAATAGCGCATGTTTCTCTAGGTTAACATCATATTGAGCGGCCATGTAAAGTTGCTACTACATACATCTTTCAGATGAAAAGCCATATTTGAGGTTGATGAATGATAGGTGAGCGTTTGGATGTCCTGCCCGATTGTATTACCACATAGACCAGCCGTTAACAATCTGTCCATCACGGACTGCGAGCCTCTAGTTCGAAGACTCGTTCTCGCCCCCTACAGTGCAATTCGGCTAGGTATACATCCGCGCTAAAATATCAGGGTGAAAGTCATCATAGCTTGCGTAGTATAGACCCAGCTCCCAACCCAACTTTGAGAATAGATTAACGGCGATATTTTTTTTATCGCCCGGTAAGAGTCTCGCGTTAACGCAGCACGTTAACGCCGATAACGGCCCACCACTAATATATATATATATTATCTTTAACATTTATACATTGCTATATTTAAATTTAACTTGATATTATGTGAATTTATATTTAAATTATACATTTCAACATGAAAAATCTAAATAGTATGAATTTACAAATTGTTTACTTAAAACAAAACCAGATGTTGAGTTTAGAATATATGTGACCCTCTCTGTAAAAACCAGGCTAAAGTCTAAAAATATAATTCTGAGATAAGGAGCATCAAAGTTTGATTACCAACATTAATGTCACTATGATTTCAATATTTGACATGGCCTTACTCAGTCAATATAAAAGATGCCAAGAATACATTTTCACAGAATGTTCTTTACAATATGTAGGATAATTTTATGCAGAAAATAGTAAATCTCAAAAAATGCCTTTAGCTGGGTTTTCACAGAGAGTGTAAGACATGTATATATATATATATATATAATGCAATCAAGGCTAGCACATTTTACATTCGATTATTCAGTGTGCCAGAATATTGTTAGACATATCTGAAAAACATTTGCTATTGCTTGTAAAATTGTTATTACTGACAGCTGACAATGTTTGATGTATAATGTATGTATATATATGTATACTATAATTGATAATTAGCTTTATTAGAGCATTGTGAAATTATACAATTAAATTTTTTTCTTTTTTCTTTTTTTATCTAGTTTTGATTACCATATGATTGTTGTAAGTGATTAATCCAGCAGTCATTCTACATCTGTGATTTACAATGTTCATTAGACACTGAGTAGTCAATAATGATTGATGGAAACTGAATCAATTTTTATTCTTCAGACATTTGCAATATCTCACATATTCAATTATGTTTCTTTCTTTCTCTTTTGCTTGTGTCAGCAGCAATTATACTCCCCAATGGCTCTTTTAAGAGCCACATCTTCTTTATCTTTGGCTTTGTAAGTATATGGCTTGACTGCTTTTCAGACACCTTCTTATTATTTGGATTTAGATCAATTTATATTACATCATGCAGCAAGTTCAAGTAATCAGTGATGGCTTAATAAAGACATTAATGGGATAATTTTGCAATAAACAATCAAGCATAGCGCATCTGTCTTTTGTCATGTTTATAACATAGTGATTTATCAATAATCATGGATGGACAATGGGCACATTTTAATTTGTACAGACACAACTCAGTCATATTCAGTAATGTTGCTTCTTCTGATATATTTTGCTTGTGTGTCAACAGCAGCTACATACATCCCAAAGGCTCTTTTAAGAGCCACAGCACAGAGTGTCTTTGGCTTTGTAATGTATGCTTTGACTGACTGTCAGACACCTTATCATTTGTGTTTATATCAACATCATGCAGCAAGTTAGTCACCCGTAATGTCTCAAGACATTAATGGGATAATTGTTGTAATAACCAATCAAGCATCCTGCATCTGTGATTTGTGAACTTTTGTTTATTTGTTTATTAGACCATCTGGCAGTTATGTCCTCCAAAAAGGTAAGTTCTATTATACAGTACATTTGACAAGCACGTCCTGATTTTGCTGAGTTAGATGTGTTCCTGCGTCAACATATATTGTGACCCTGGAACGACATTTTAATCCAAAACTTGAATCTTGACCATTTCCCTACACCTAAACTAACCTTAACCATAAGTAATTCCTAAAATCAGAGGAAATTATAGATGAATGACACTGATGTACAAGCAACAAACCATGATTGTAAGCCTAAACTTCACACAAATTATAAACTTGTTCTTCAAATCTGATTGGTTAATAACAATGTTGTTCCAGGGTAAACAAAGATGTTGACCCAGGAACATGTGGCACTTGGTAAAATCGGGTTCTGCGTTTAATAATGGGTATAGAACACAAAAATGTATTGCAATAGCGTGGCAAAAATCAGGAACCATTTTCATACTTTAAGGTGCAGTTCGTAACTTTTTTTTTGGTTAAAATTAATCCGAAATTAATATTTGAGAAATTACATAACCAGCCAGTGTTCAAAACTTTGCCTTACTTTAGCCCGATTCACAATGGTAAGCTTATAATAATGTTTTATAATTTAAGTGGTACGGGTAGGTTTTCACAGGAGATTCAAGCATAATACTGCATCATTATGTCACGTCTTCAAACAAAGAATTTGTCCTGGCTACTAGGCTATCAAAGAGGCAAAACTTACGGACTGCAGCTTTAAAGAAATAGATGAAGTTGTCATTTATTGGAAAATAAGTGTGTAACTTTTTGACAGAGACACCAGTACAGTAGCTGGATGACATCCAAAGACCGTAAAAGGCAATATGACAAAGTCTGGGCAAAAGTGTCTAGGGCACGAAAGATTGCAGCCACCAGAGAAACCAACACCTTGTTTGAGGTGGGCAGTACTGCTGGAAGTGAGGGCTTTAGCTTTAACCAGCCCATTGAGGAGGAGGACATCAACATGGTGTCTGACACAGCCCTGACAAGTTCTGAAAGCGAAGAAGATACGACACCCATGCTTAAGGAAGAACTTTCAGAATGGGCCAGTATGTTTCATGTAAAACACAATGCCATTGATGCTCTCCTAACCATCCTCAAAAGACATGGACATGCAGACCTCCCACAAACTGCAAGAACTCTCTTTGACAGGTCGAATAAATATGAAGTTAATACCAGAGATGGTGTTGACATAATAAAACTGACCGTATCAGAACAGCTCTCAAAACATCTTAGCAAAATCCCACAGCTCTAACAGAGCATCTGCAGTCACTTGACCTATCTTTAAACATTGATGGACTGCCATTATTTAAAAGCTCAAACCTATCCCTCTGGCCAGTTCTTTGTTCCATTAACTTGACACCAGCATGCATCTTCCCCCTCTGCCTCTCCACTGCTGTATCCAAACCCAAAACAACAGACTTTTTCAGTGACACTGTTCAGGAACTGGCAGAACAAATGCAGAATGGTCTGACCTGGAAAGGCAAGTGTTTGAACATCCACATAAGATGTGTTACCTGTGATGCTCCAGCCAAAGCCATGGTCAAGTGTGTGAAACAGTTCTCTGGTTACTATGGATGTGACAGATGCACCCAGAGGGGATCCTGAGATGGTCGGATGACCTATCCTGAAGTTGACAATCTGATCTTGAGGACAGACCAATCATTCAGGGAGTGCCAGCAACCAGAACACCATCATGAGGAAAAGATTTCACCTTTTTCTGTCCTCCCAATTGACATGGTCAAATCGTTCCCCATAGACTATATGCATCAGAGCTGTCTTGGTGTCATGAAAAAGATGCTGCTATTGTGGACAAGCGGTAGGTCAGAGTACCGGATGTCATCAGGAGATGTGGCCCGTGTAAGCGAGAGGCTGGTGACACTGAAGAAATCGATTCCTGACTGCTTTGCCAGAAAGCCAAGGGGGTTGCAAGAAATTGAACTTTGGAAAGCAACAGAGTTCAGACAGTTTGCTTTATACACAGGGAAGATTGTTCTGAAAGGAGCACTACAAGATCACCTGTATGAACACTTCTTGTGTTTCAGTACTGCTCTGTGTATTTTAGTGAACCCAGAACTTACCAAAGAACAAGGGCCTTATGCCAGCCAAATATTGAAATACTTTGTGGAGAAAGGACGGGAGCTGTATGGGGAGACATTTTTAGTGTACAACGTCCATTCATTGCTGCACCTTTCAGAAGATGCTCAAAACTTTGGATGCCTTGACAACTGCAGTGCATTTAAGTTTGAAAGCTATCTTCATCAGATGAAGAAAATGGTCCGCTCTGGAAAAAATGTCTTAACTCAAGTAGCAAATCGTCTGGAGGAAACATCAAAGCTGAAGCTACGAAACAAAGAAAAAGCACTGTCACTGAAGAGCCCAAACAATGTGTTTGTTTTAAGCTCTGAAGAATGTTGTGAGGTGGTTTCAGAAGAAGGGGACAACACAGTGTTATGCCGAGTGTTCGACCATTTACAGCCATTTCTGATGACACCGTGTGATTCCCGTGTTTACGGAACATATGCTGCTAACATTAGGCACTCACAAATGCAACACCTTGACAGAAAGGCACTTGAAAGGAGGGCATTCATGGTTGAGGAACACCATGGAATCAAAATTGTGGTGTCCATCCTTCATACATTGTAGGCTGTGAGTAGATGTGCATAGTTATTAATTAATCAAATTTACAGACATGACGAATTATAACCAAATCAACAATAGCTTCACAATACGTAAGCCTGTCTGGAGAATAACTTTTTTTATATATACCATAAAACTGAAATTATGTAACATCAAATCTGAGCTAGCTGGATCCTACAGGAAGAAAACAAGGAGCATGAACAATAACAAACTGCCAAATATGTGATTTAATCATGAGGTTAGCACAAGTGACCTATGGCCATCTATTCGAATCTATTACTACATTTCAAATTACATTACAGCAATTCAACAATTTATTTCTGTTTTTTAAACAGGATTATCTGTCCTATGTTGTGATCCATTTTATTGAACACAATGAAGTTGAGGTGGCACCATCTAGATGGTTGGAGTGGAATGAAGAGGTAAGACTATAATAATAATATGAAACATATTATAATATATAAATATATATATGAAAATAAATGTATTTGTTAAATGTCTGAAAGGTGTTGTATTGCTATTGGCCTCACTCAAAGGCTGGTTTCTTGGCCAAAAAATGTTCCATGCCAGACAAGCAACTGTGGAGTAAATATGCCGTCAGAATATTTTCTGACACAGGTGAAGTATGCAAAATAATACATACATTATCTTTAAGCTAAATAAAAACTTGTAAACATTTATATAATATGCTGCATGTCTTTGTGAGCAGATAGTTATGATATGGCAAGATTCCGGGCAAGAAAAGCCCAGGAAACATCACATGTTGAGGACTCTGATGGAAATGGGGGGAGGAAAGTCATTCCTCCAAGACGTTTTAGAGGTATTAATAGTTGCTGTAATACAAATTGTAAGCTTCCTTGCTAATTTATTATGATAGGTAGTATTAATATTTACTTTTTTTATATACTATATATGCAATTTCTTGCAGAAGAAGAGGTTTGGCTCAGCCAACCCAGATGTTCAAAACAGACTGGAAGGTGTAAGTATGCACATAAACTAAATGAGATTAAAATAATCAGGGAAAGCCAAAATTCATGTTTTCGATATATATTTTTTTTTTTCGCAGTTCATGAGAACAGTGAATCATCTCAAGGTGAATTTTTTTAAAGGATAATGAATGATTCAAAACAGAAGCAAGACTACTATTACATCTAGTGTTTCTGAAGTATATAACATTATTTTATTTTCTAAAATATTCCCTTTGACCCAGAACATGAAATTACCAGCCTACATGCAAAGAAAACTAAACAAAAGAAAAGATCTAGATTAACAGCAACTGCACCAGCAACTGCACCTGAGAGTAAGTAGAAAAACAAGGAATTATGCATTTAGAGAGGTCACAAATGCTTGCATAATCACAGCTACTATTTTTGTTGTTGTTTTTGTTGTTGTATTCAGCTGAGGACAATGGTGAAGGTAAGGCTACTGTTATTTTAGTTTTCATAGCTTTTAATGAATGTGATATATTTTTTACTCAAGTATTTTCCTGCGTTAGATGAGGAGCTGCAGCCAAACCGAAAAAAATCTAAAGGGTCTAGTTTGATGTTGCCCAGTGCTCCTTCTTGTGAGTAATTTTTTTTAAATATATTTTTTATATAATTTAGAAGTTTGGGGTCATTAACTGTTTTCAACATTGATAGTAATTAGAATAGTTTCTTAAGCTGCAAATCAGCAAATTAGAATGCTTTAGCCATCACAGAAATAAGTAACATTTTTTATATATTAAATAGAAATCTGTTATTTTAAATTTTAATAATTTTTCATAATATTACTGTTTGACTTTATTTCTGAACAAATAAATATTATTAATAGTCATGAATGTTTAATTGTCTTCAGTAATATCAACATTAACAGTATATAATGCTATTTATTGTTCAGCTTTAAGAATGGATTTACCATAATGCTCTGGAGAGACGGAGTTTGTGCTGTGAAAGAGCGAAGTATGCCTGATTGTACTGGTGCTCCAGAAGCTATTGTTTCCTTGTATAAAACTGTATGACTCTTTAAGAAAACAGTTTGATTTATTTTAGTTTAAGTCATCAGTGGTCATTACTGCATGCTAAGAAATCAGAGACTTTTCGAAAACAAAATTATAGCTGAAAGAAAATAGGTGGGCAATTCATTTTCATGTAATCTATGGCACAAATCAAATGTGTTAACTAACTGGATAGCCTGCTAGTCTGTGCCAACAGATTTGTAATGGATATACTTGTTTTGTTTTTTGTTTTTTTGTGATATGTTTACAGTTCCTTCAGTTTCAACATTCCAGTCTGAGACACATCATTCCAGTTCCACAAATCAGCAGTTTCAATGTACAAAGGAAAATTAAATTATAATTTTCATGGTTTAAAACGTAAATATTTCCAACATTGCAACATAACCAATTACCCCCATACCAAACGTACCGAACCGTGACACAACTGTGTCGCAACGAAACAAACCATGAATTTTGTGAACTGTTACACCACTAATATATACACTCAACAGCCACTTTATTAGGTACACCTGTTCAATTGCTTGGTAACACAAATTGCTAATCAGCCAATCACATGGCAGCAACTCAAAGCATTTAGGCATCTAGATGTGGTGAAGATGACTTGCTGAAGTTCAAACCGAGCATCAGAACGGGGAAGAAAGGGGATTTAAGTGACTTTGAATGTGGAATGGTTGTTGGTTTCAGACGGACTGATCGGAGTATTTCAGAAACTGCTGATCTACTGGGATTTTCAAGCACAACCATCTCTAGGGTTTACAGAGAATGATCCGAAAAAGAGAAAATATCCAGTGAGCGGCAGTTGTGTGGACGAAAATGCCTTGTTGATGTCAGAGGTCAGAGGAGAATGGGCAGACTGGTTAGAGAAGATAGAAAGGCAACAGTAACTCAAAGAAAAAAACTATAAATTAAATGCCACAGCCTACCTGAGTATTGTTACTGACCATGTCCATCCCTTTATGACTACAGTGTCCCATCTTCTGATGGCTAATTCCAGCAGGATAATGCACCAAAGCTCAAATCATCTCAGGCTGGTTTCTTGAACATGACAATGAGTTCACTTTTACTCAAATGGCCTCCACAATCACCAGATCTCAATCCAATAGAGCATCTTTGGGATGTGGTGGAACAGGAGATTCACATCATGGATGTGCAGCCGACAAATCTGCAGCAACTGCGTGATGCTATCATGTCAATATGGACCAAAATCTCTGAGGAATGTGTCCAACACCTTGTTAAATCTATGCTACGAAGAATTAAGGCAGTTCTGAAGACAAAAGGGGGTCCAACCCGGTACTAGCAAGGTGTACCTAATAAAATGGCCAGTGAGTGTGTGTGTATATATATATATATAGTGGGTACGGAAAGTATTCAGACCCCCTTACATTTTTCACTCTTTGTTATATTGCAGCCATTTGCTAAAATCATTTAAGTTCATTTTTTTCCCTCATTAATGTATACACAGCACCCCATATTGACAGAAAAACACAGAATTGTTGACATTTTTGCAGATTTATTAAAAAAGAAAAACTTAAATATCACATGGTCCTAAGTATTCAGACCCTTTGCTGTGACACTCATATATTTAACTCAGGTGCTGTCCATTTCTTCTGATCATCCTTGAGATGGTTCTACACCTTCATTTGAGTCCAGCTGTGTTTGATTATGCTGATTGGACTTGATTAGGAAAGCCACACACCTGTCTATATAAGACCTTACAGCTCACAGTGCATGTCAGAGCAAATGAGAATCATGAGGTCAAAGGAACTGCCTGAAGAGCTCAGAGACAGAGAGTTAAATATATAAGTGTCACAGCAAAGGGTCTGAAAACTTAGGACCATGTGATATTTCAGTTTTTCTTTTTTAATAAATCTGCAAAAATGTCAACACTTCTGTGTTTTTCTGTCAATATGGGGTGCTGTGTGTACATTGAGGAAAAAATGAACTTAAATGATTTTAGCAAATGGCTGCAATATAACAAAGAGTGAAAAATGTAAGGGGGTCTGAATACTTTACGTACCCACTGTATATATATATATATATATATATATATATATATGGGTAGTTCACAAATATTTTTTTTTTTTTATTATACATATTTTTTAGTTTGTAATGTAACTGATATTTGATATTTGACAACAAATTTTCACAGAAATGTATAAGTTACTTGAGGGTTTGGAGAGGAGACTACACTTAAAACTGGATCAAATGCATGCTGATATAAAGACCGCACTTGAAGCAATCCAGCAATCAGCAAGCCAGCCAAGCACCTCTACCTCTGCCTCTGACCTAACTGAGGTGCTAGAGGAGCCTTGCAAGACAGTGGAGGAATTGGAAGACCTATGTAAAATGCTGAAAGTTGTTGACTTTCGCAAGAAAATTGTATGTCTTGAAACATATCACACTATGCTGTTTTACATTATGCAATGCACTTCCGGCACTGTGCTTTAATAACTGATTATTGTTGTTGTTTGTAGATGCGATATCTTTGTCTTCAGAGAGGAGGCAGTTTGGGTGATGGTATAAGGAGAATGCTGCATAAAATTGGAGAAAATTCCCTATGGGCAGAGTACAGCTACAAAGGGAGAAAAGGAAAAAGACCATTTCAGAAACTTCTGATTAATGATGTGCTAATACGTAAGCGTCAAATCTTTACTCATGACAACTTGTCTGTCTCTAAGGTTACAAAAAGTGCACTGGAAGATGAGAATCTCTTTGATTATATATGCATACTGTTGTTTACAATTCAAGTGTTCTCTGTATTTAAATATTCAGAGTTGCAATAGTCTGTTTTGAAAATTCGATAAAATTTTAATACTTCAGAGATTTTACTTTCTACATGCATTCTAATTTCTGTGATCTAATAATTATTATTTGAAGGTGCCTGCAGTAAGGTGTACCCAGACCACAAATCACAGAGTGTGGAGGAGATGATTGCCATGACTCTAAAGCATGCCCCACATCGTGAGAAAACAAAAACAATTAATCAGGTGAGAAGATTTTAATACCCACTAAAATATGCGGGAAATATACTGTTTATCACACTAAATATAATGTTTATACTATTATTATTATTTTTTTTACCAGGAACATCACAAATGTGACTTTTTGTTCCATTTACAAGATAAAAGCTTTTCAAAACAAATGTACTGCTTAAATATTTAGGCACACTAGTGTGACAAGCAGTGGATTTCCCCCATATTTTACTGAATATTTACAAAATTATGTACAAATAATGCTTTTTTTACTCAAAAAACAAGTGTATAAACTCATATTAATGAGACAGTACTGGCACTTTTGTGTGAAGTGTATTTTTGAGCCTAGTATTTATTTATTTATTTAGTCATTTAGCAGATGCTTTTATTCAAAGTGACGTAATTATTCAAAGTGATCAAACTCACCTGTGATTTTTCTAATGATCCTGAAGACTCTGATTTGCATACTCATGTGTGTTTGATTAGGGATAGAGCTGAACTCTGCAGGAGTGGTCCAGATTTGAGGATGCCTGAGACCAAATATAGAAAAAAAGAAACCTATTTTCATCTTAGAAACAAGTAGATAGAATAGAAAAAAAGCTAGCAGTTAAAAATTAGATATGCAATTGATATTTTTTTAATAAAAAGACCGATAGATCAAACAAAATAAAATAAAATTGGAAATAGAGAATGTTAGAGGGTCAAATAAAGATAGTCATATATAATGAGTAGGCAGTTGATTCAGTTTTATAGAATGTTAGTATATGTCAGTAATGAATCGAGGTTTATGATTTTTGTTCATTTTATTATGCATTTTTTTTAGGTTCTGAACTCACGGGTGGAATCGGACCTGGAGAACTAACACGCAGCAACTGGAACACGCACACACGCACACTCTCTCACACACACAGGCACACTCTCTCTCTCTCACACACACACACACACACACACACACACACACACACACACACACACACATCAAGAGAAATTGTTTACAAAAATAAAAAGTATTAATAAAGTATTGCTTGTGTGTTTATTCCTTGGATAGTTCAATTTTGTCTGATCTGACTGATGACATGTTTACACTAAAGGACATTAAAAGGACCTGTAGCAAACGTTCTCTAAAGGTCCTCACAATGTTTCAACAACGTCCCGCGAACGTCCCCGGTACGTCCCACGAACGTCCTCATGACATCCCGCGAACGTCCCGCGAACGTGTCATCGACGTTCTTTTGACGTCTAAAGAACCCTACACGAAGACGTCCAGGGGACGTCCGCAGAGACCATTCAGGGGACGTTCTGGGGACCTTTTATTGTTAGCTGGGGATGCACCGAATGTTCGCCAACTGAAAATAGCAACAACAAAAAAAAAGCTCTTTCGGTGTTCGGACGAATAAGCAAGACCAAACAATGACGTGACACGGTCAAATAGAGGTGTGCACTAATGCAGAAACACGTCTGTGGCGTGAAAGTATTTAAAACTGTACGAGAAAGAACTATACAGAAATCATTTCAACAACGAGAAACACCAACAGCGAGAGACTGTTTAGCACGACTGCATCTCATGTCTCCGATGAGAAGAGGAAGGGTGGATGATGCTGGTAACTGTATGATGAATGAAATCGCGAAATGGCCTCAAACGATTAGTAAATAAACTGCAGAATGTTGTGTTTTCTAATTCACGCACGGATTGCATGTAATGCTATTCAAACAGCACTGCACAAGCTCGCAGTGCCAGGGCTCAAAGTCCAAAGCGCGAGAAAAATCTGCGCTAAAACACTGTTACTTGTCAGTTGCTCAGTAACATTTTTATTCGTGTAACCCTGTTACTAGAATTTATTTTTCTGTGTTAGTGGGTAATTGTACTGTATGTATTTTGTACTATGTGTTGTTTCTTTAAGAGATTCGCTTACACAGGGAGTTCGGTTGAAACGCACTTGGTCGAGCATGTGCTTAACAGCATGTTTGTGTGTTGCTGTTATCACCTGGGTTAAATAAAAGTATCTAAGTTCATTCCTCCACTCAGAAGGGAAAAGAGGAGGAAGATTGAAAGTGAGTCGAGAGAGAGAGAGACTCGAGGGAAGCGAGGATATCGTCCGGATAACCGGGGATTTTAGGCCATAACATCCCAAACGGTTTCAGCGATAATCCTAGAAGTCAACGCAAGAAACAGGGTTTTAAGACCGCCATAAAACCTAAATGTTTCTTAATTACAGTTAGCAGTTTGTCAATATAGAGGTACCATTCGTGCCTTTATGGAGTGGAAGATTGATGCATGATGTCGATACGAGAAACACTGGATTTTAGACCATACAATCTTTTATTGTTTCTATCGATATTCATGTTCCCATTGGTCTAAGGGTACTACTCGTGTTTTTAGAAAGGCCAGAAGTGATTATAAGGTTTCCTGATTTCGTGTGATTCGTGGAGTGTACGCTGTTTATTTTAAGTTTTGAGTTCAACGTATGTTATGTGATCAGCCTCGGGACTTTTTTTCTAAAAAATGTTCGAGTAACAGTGATCTGACAGTTTATCATTTGAAGTATACCGGCACGAGATGGATGAAGAACGCCACCAGATAGCCCTGTGAGTACCGTGAGCTCATCAGGTCCTCTGGCATCGCGGGACTTCGCGTGTCATCGGTCGAACTGGATCAACTTGCACCTACACGAACAAATTCGCTCACATCGGATCATTGAGGTAACAAACGTTGTTTTGCTCGGCTGAGCGAAGGGGCCGTTGTTTGTTTACTGGCCACAACGATCACTAGCAGCAAATCAGGCCTGCAACGGGGTGGGTCCTTAAAGGGATTTATGTGTGTATGAGTGAGGGTGAATGTGGATCCACATATTTGTTAATTTGACCGGTCTTAAAAGAGTATTTAATTTCAAGTTTCTATTCTGAGTGGAGTTGGCACTATTAACATTATATTTGTGAAAGTGTCATGTGCAGAAGAACACAAATGTTATTAGTTTGAATTGCTGTCTACCGTTATAGACAATTGTTTACATAGCGTGGAAAGGCTATTTTCAGTTGGTGAGATAATTGGAAGTGTAAGACAGAGAAGAGGATAAAGAAAGAGCCTGTTAGTTGAAAGCAAACTGTGTAAGAGAAAGAAATTTGTTTATTTAGAAGCATAAAAGACAGACAACAGGTTGCATTAATCCATTTATTGGTGTATTTTTTTTGGTTTGTATTTCTCTCCTTTTTGTTTTTTTAATTCATTTGTTGTTAAAACTATACATCTACAGCATTCAAATAATTTGCCTATTTAATTCATGTCAATACACTTTTGAAGTAACTCACTTAATTGTGTAGTGTGGTGTGTTCCATTGCTGGGGTTGAATTGTATAGTTAGTATGTGAAGTCAACAAGTAATCAGTTAGAAATAAACTTCCGTCAGAAGACAGTTAAACAAAGGATAATTTAGAATTTCGAACTCAGGCCCTTATCTGTCCAGAGGTAAATTGGTAAGGGGGCTACATTCGTTTTTTTTAAAGGCATGTGCCAATGCAATACTTGCGAAAAACATCTTCCCAAACTCGTCAGAATCCTTTACAAATCTGCTGTCAATAAAAAGAAGCATTCAGGACTTCCTGGTTCCTGCGGATTTCTGCCAAAATATAAGCTCCATCAACATTCATAAATGTTAGTATTGTAATTTTAATGTTGTTCTGTAAAATTAAGCAATAAAGTAAGATAATAATAATGATAATAATAATTACCCTACAACAGCTGTATTAATACATTTATTATAACATGCACACAGTGTTCAAATTGGGATCTGTAATTTATTCTAATGTTTAAAAGTAGTCTCTTCTCAGCAAGGCTGCATTTAATCGAACAGAAAAAAAATACATGCCTTATTCAAGAAGGGGGTCCAAAAATTATGCTTTACTGGTGTCTGATATCATTTTTTTTTAAATGTTGTGTTCGGTAAATATTTGTTAATTGTTTTGTAATTAATTTTTTTAATTAACTGTAAAAAACACTTTTTGGCAATTCAATTTATGCAATGGTGAAAAAAATGGCAAACTAGGCCTGCATGGGGGGGGGGGGATAAAAGTTTATAGTTTGAGTATATACACTTATTGTCTGCAGTAGCGATCAAAATGAAAGTATCTTAACATTTTTATTGTAAACGACAACCCGTTTAAAAGGTATTTGTCATTTAATCATTTATTCAGGAGATTCCAATAGTGAAAGAAGTCTTTATGAAGAAAATACTTTACTGGAAAATTATTTTTATTTTGTTCAAATGAATATATATTTTTAAAAGACTTAACGTAATTTACTTGTGGTTCTGACAAAATTTTCATTGCTTAATTTGTTTAGTTTTATAATCTTTTTTTTCAGAATCGTGAGAGAATCGTGATCTCCAATTTATTAAAAAAAATTGTGATTCTCAATTTATCCAGAATCCTGCAGCTCTAGTTTACATTTTGTTATATTATCATATAATTCATTAAAATAGAAGTTTAATTTCATAAGTTCATTTCAAAATGCACCATTTTTAGCATTTTTCAGTTGAATAAAATACTATTTTTCCCTATATATTTCATCATTGAGCATTTAAAAAAAAAAAGTCTAAAAATCTTGCCTCATGTCTCGTCACACCCCTAATATATATATTGTCTTGATACCTTTCGATTATAAATGTAGCCTACCTGAAAGTTACTTGCGGGCTTCGTTTTCATCCGTTTTTGTTTTTTTTCTTCGCGCCGGATTACCGATGTACGGGTATAATTATCCATAAATTATGATCATCTGCTTTCAGCCGCAAACATGAGGTGTGAACGCCGGTTGCGGTGCGGACGCGGGAATGGTGCTTTGGTGCTTCACATTTTTTTGTTTTGTTTTTTGAGTAACTGGGATGGTGCCCCCTCCGGGACTTGGTGTCCTACGCAAACTGCGTACTCTGCATATTAGTATCATTCATATTGCACAGAGCGGACCGCAAGGGCACTTTAGCCCCCAACCTCCGCCACTGGAGCGGAGTATCATCAGCATAACAGTGAAAGCTGACACAGAAGATCTACATAAAACATAATCTTCATGCTGAACCAAATGACAGCCTGCATGTGCAGAATAATGCATTATTTAGACCTGGTTACCTGCTGATATCCATCAGTACTTCTCAGAGACCTGTGCCATCTGAGTGGGGCCACTGCGGCAGCAGCTAATTAGGGCACTTCAACTCTGTAGAAGTCATTTGATGACACTGATGTGAGATATTGATATTCACGTTTCACTTCACTTGCCATCCACTCGAGCGTGCTGTTTACTTCCCAAAGCAATTAGACACCAAACAGAGACAGCAACATATTTGAATTGAAGATACAATACACGACTGTCAGTCTTTCAGGAAAATCAAAAGCTTTCTAAACACTTTTGACAAGGTCAATTTTAGGTTTGAATTCACCAGTTTCCTCCAAGCATTGCTTATTTGGTGTTTCAAGTACTCTGGGATGTAAAAATGTAAGACAATGTAATCAGGTTGATATAAAGATAAGTGATGCATTAATATCTTGAGAAAAATCACATAAATCAGGAGCTGCTTAATTTCACTCTTTCTGAAGAAGTGTCCTGATGACATTGCCTCAGTGAAAATGCAGACTTGCTTGCTTTTCAGTTTTTCATTCATAGATTCACAGTGACCTCTAGTGACAGAATAGGCTTTGAAACATTTGCAAGACCTGGCAATATACCTACCATGAGATGAGAGTCTGTAGGCATTAAATAATGTTAGTAACACGTAATTAATAATTCAGTCCTAAAGTACTGTGGCAATTAAATAAAAAATTCTGCATTTGCCATTGAGAGCATATAGGTCGTAATTTTAGATATATTTTTGAGAAGGAAAAATGCAGTTTTACAAATGCTGCTTAGTAGCTAGCTATTAAAGGGAATAAACAAATGACGAGGAATTTTCAGAGCAGCCATCAAGTATTAGACAGTGTTCTAGGTTATTACATACGGAGATTTTTGGTTATATTATTAACACCTCTGTTTTTTCAGAGTTTAACAGTAAGAAAGGTGTTGTTCCCCCTCGGCTAGGGGAATCACGATTTTATCATGATTCCTTGTCATATTGTTTTTTCTATTTTGCAAGTGGTTTGAGCATTACAGCCAAACTAATTTCCCTATTATAAAGACAATGCCTTTCAGGGTAACAAAATCATTTAAAAAGTATTGCAGATATTTAGGCCAAAGTGGGTGAAGATAAAAATCTTTGTTATCATTTATCTCTGTTATTAAAAAATGAGAGCAAAGATACACATTTCAAATAAACATAATATACAAATAAAATAACAATGTTTTATTTTCAGGTAGGCTACAATAGGTGTATTTAGCAGGAGCATTCAAGAATGGTATCATATGTTCATACAGTGGTGATTTGAAAATGTCCTTTGGTAATTATGTACCATGTTATTTAGATCAGAGTTCCAAGAATACCATGTTACTATAATGGTAAATGTCCATAACCAGACCTGGATAGATTACTAACACATTGTAATCTGTTGCTGATTCCAAATTACATGACACAAATTGTAGTTAGCAACGTAATTCTTTACATTACACATGTTAGGTAATATAATCAGACTACTTTTAGATTACTTTGGACCGAACTCATTTATCACATTGATTTAAATAGGATAATATCCTACCGTATTAACATAAAAATACAAAGAGTAAGAAAATATATTCCATTTCTTGTTATTAACAACATGAAGTGCTTTCTGAAGTCATATAAATACATAGGAATCTACAGGGAATTCAAATAAAAATGAAACCTTAATTTGACCACTGGATTTACAAAAATATTTTATGTTGTCACCTGACTAATAACTGGTGTTTGTGTTAATGTCCACAACACTTTCTGTATATAAGTAAGCTATTTTAAAAGGGATAATTTAAAAGATGAAACAGAGGAATTAGGTATTATCAATAACTGGTTGGATGGCTGCTTGCCGGTGCTGGATTTGTTTCCCCCTGTTGCAAAGTCATGTGTTTATGGTGTATGTGCTTTTGTGCTGAGGTGTTTTTTCTGTTCTTACACTATACTCCCCAAGGAGCATAGTCTGGGGGCTATTTTTTTCCTCCTCCCTTTCCTCATGTAATGCTGTATTTTTCTGCAATTCCCTGTCTTCCTGTTCTGTCTACCCCCTTGTCATATGTATGTTGTGTATGTATGGACAGGTTGATGGCTAATTTCGCTGGTACTTGTGACTAGTGTCAATAAAAGGGCTACTACTACTACTAACTTGTGATTTATTGCTATATAAAATGTGGAAATAAAATGTAATCATGTAATCCGTAAAAAAGTAACTGAAGCCTGATTACAAGTATTTACATTTTTTTGAATCTGATTACGTAAATCCAGATCACATGTAATCAGTCAACTACCCAGCTCTGTCCATAACAAGCATGATACTAAGCGTAGCTAAGAAACACAATGTAAAATCAGTACCACAATCGCTATGTATGATTTTGGAGCCCCCTACAGTTAAGTTGATTTCAGTGTTGTAAATATACATGTCGTAATTAGTAGAGTGGAAAAGAAACAGAAGATTTTAATAGAAACAGATTTGGAAACCGATAACACAAGTAAAAAAAAATGTCATACAGTTGCTTTAAAGTGCCATGCAAATAATAGTGTGTACTATACAGTGCATAGTAATATAGAGTAACTGTTGTAATAAACAAGACATGACTGGCTTATTTATGAATTTATTAAAAAAATAAAAATGGATAATTCAATCAACAGTTGTAATACCAACTAAAACAACTGATATATGGTATTCCAACATCTACCTACTACAACCCAGAGTAAAACTAAATTAAGCAAGTCAATGTAAACAGATGTAACAAATGTAAAAAACAAAACAACCCAAGAATAACTCCTAAGTCCAGTAAAACTTTTTTATGCTATCCCCAGTGAATAAACGTACCACCCAACACAATAAATTAACACCAGTACAAGTACCCTACAGCCATTATGGAGTTCCCACTTTCAAATACAAATATTTAAAAAAAACTGTTTAAACAAAACCATTCACTCAACACAAACTAAAGTCTGGGCAGCATTTTTTTTTTTTTTCTCTTTTGGTTTCATTAGAATATCAGAATAACGCACTTGTGGTTTTCATAACATGACTTACTAATATGAAAAGACAAATAAAGTTATATATGAAGAGCTCTTTTCCAAAACGCTATAAATCCCTTTTAATAGTTTTAGAGAAAAGGACATTTTTTTACCTAGACCCATACATTTTGTTAATATTCAATTTATCCTGTTAAAATGGTCTGTTGGCTCAGTCTGAACATGTTAAACAATGATTGTTAAATTAAACAACAATATTGTCGATTATAAATTCCAAGTTTTATATAATTTTTTTCAAAACGCTACAAATCCATCCTTTTTTTTATGTTGGTTTATGTCTTTAAAAAAAAAAGAGAACATGCAACATAAGGGACTCATACTATAAGCCGGTCGCACCAGCCTTGTGTTGATGTAACCCCGCTGGGGCGCTCTAACAAGGAACGCCAAAGGCTACAGCCTCTAGCGTCAGTCGCTAGAGCGCCTCTTTTTGAGGTCAGGGGAGTGAGGTTTACACACAGCCCTTACTGGCATACACATCTGTTACATTGACAACCCACAGTGGGTATTAACGCGCCACCTGAGTGACGAACCTTCTTTTTTTTGTTGTTTTTTTGTGATTTTCTTTGTCCAGTCATATGAGGATATATCGCATTTAGGCTAAAAACAGGTTCGGCGCTTATAGCGGTTTGGAAAAGAACTGCATCTTGCAGTACATTTTAAACAAGGAAATATAGCGATTTGGCATGAAACATTGATGGAGCAGTGAATAGGTTCAGTACACAGCAAAATAGCATGACGAACTCCTTTTTTTTTTATTTGGCGTTTATCGCGTTTTGGAAAAGAGCTCTTCATATTTAGTTATATAAATACATCAAAATAGGTTAAAATTGCTGTAAAAAACATTCTTAGGTTACAAAAACAATGCCAAATAAAAGTCTGTGTACAAACTTAAATAATTTAAACATAAAAAAGCAAGTACTCTCACATCATGTTCCAGCCCTGATTACAGTATTATTTTACTTTAGTTTCACACAATTTATTTTGTCAATTTCTTCCAGCATAAATGAGTTATTATGCTGGCAATAATTAACAAAAATGTATAAATACTATAAAAAATGTATGACAGTACATCTGAAGAATAACTTGGTGATATGCGATTTACATTATTTACAGAACTGATTAGAGACTTCTGTGAAAATGAGACAGGAGTGGCAGGTATGGAGTAAAACAAAATACAGAAGTCACACAGCAGGTGCCAGTCAGGAAAGAAGGTAAGGCTTTGCAATGTGTCTGCATTTGCCAATCTTAGTCAACATCACTGAGGTCGCCAATCGGTTCATCTTGGACTCGAATCAGATGGTTCATGGCGCGGTTAAAGGCAGTCTGAACAGCCTTGCGGATGGCTGAGGTGCGGCCCTCCATTATTTTAATCTTGTCAATGGTTTTGTCAATACCGAGAGGAACCATCTTGAATTTAGGAAGCCACTGCCTGGACAAGGTAAAACACACACACAATCAAATAAATGAATAGAAACACAATATATAATAATAGTTGACTGATTACATAAAGCCCAAAATCTCAAAATAGACAAATGTATGAAAAAAATATTTTTGCCAGTAGTCTTGTTTTTATTTGTCTAATTCTCTACAAAAAATGTAAAAAATATAATGATAAAATTACTCATTACTGTTGATTTAAAGATTACATAGTTAAACATTTAATAAATGCAAATGAGTTCCCTTCATCTGCTTTTAGCTACATTAGAAATTGCAATTGGGCTACACTGGAAAAAAAACCTTATACAAAATTGTTAATCTGTTACATGTTCTTTGCTTTTCTTTTTATTCAGCTCTCACAATATTAAATGCATTAGTCACTACACTCTTGTGATTTACTTCACTTGATCACTTCACTTGATTTACTTCACTTGATCACTTGACTTGAGTCTGCACACAGTCATTTTTTTGCTTGCATTTAGCTGGCTATAATAATATATAACTCCTTTTATTTAAGCTCTTCATCTTTTATTATGTAATTTTCTGACTTGTACAAGGCTTGCTGTTGGTCTGTCGAGTTTTGCATTGCATGGATGCAGACTTGGACTTACCACTTGTCATATCCATTATGTTTGAACTAGTGGATTGCACATATACAGATGCATGCTATAAAATATATGCTGCTGACATGCAGTATCAGCTTGGCAACACTGTCCAATAGCAATACCTACTTCCGGTAACCTTACCTGAAAGTCTGTTAGTTTTATTTGTAGCTTTGTTCTATTGCATTTGTGCTGTTGCTTGTAATTTGTTTATTTGCACCTAGTTTATTACTGACTGTTAAATTGTTCTTAAAGGGGTTATATGATGTTTCTAAAAATAACATTATTTTGTGTATTTGGTGTAATGCAATGTGCTTATGCGGTTTAAGGTTAAAAAAAAAACATTATTTTCCACATACTGTACATTATTGTTGCTCCTCTATGCTCCGCCCTTTCTTAAACGCGCCGATTTTTATAAAGCTCATCATTCTGAGAAGCGAGGCGTGCTCTGATTGGCCAGTTATTGCCAACTCAAGATACTTTCACGTTTTATTCTACGACATAACCACACCAGTTACACCCCACTCGTGATTTTTTTAAACTGTTAAGTTTTTTCAAAAGACTGTTGCTAACAAGTTGCTAAGTGGGACTAAGTCATCACGCCGAACCGTTTATCAATTTACAGTATTTTCCAATTGTAGTATAATTTATAGAACACTTGATTTTAGAATAACCAATTAATGGTTTACTGCATTTTATATTGTTGTTCAACAATATTTTTTTGCTTTGCCCTGAAATAAAACAATTCTTCAGAAGGAAGATGCTAGTTTTATCGCTTCCTGATATGGAGACTCTCGTACCATAAGGTAAACCCATACGATTATTCCATGTAAACACGAAATGTACCCACTTAATCACGGTGAAAGTGAAACTTTAACGATGCATACTGCTAAAAGCCACATTAAAATTAAGTGTTTACGGCCACAAGAAGCTGTTAGAAAGCATTTAGATTGAGGATTTTCTAGAAGCAAGGATAAAATAAAAATCTGTGTACCAATCCTAAAAAACGATATCTGAAATGTGGTACTTTATTACAAAAATAAATGTAATCTTAACATATCCAAAAACTCGCTCACTCTGCTGTTATTTAGTAGATTAAATGCACTAGAATTTTATTGAATAGTACGTGGAGACACGTTTTATTGGCTTTTTATTGGATTTATTGACTTTTAATGCACCTTATTTCGAAATGCACAGAAATACGTGCTTTCATATGCCCAGTTATGATCATTTCATTTATTCACTACACTATTTATTACTAATATCTAATTTCAGTTTTAGTTTGGCTCTAGTTTTGTATTTATTCCAGTTTATATGAAAAGGTTCATGTAGCGTTGATTTAAAATTAATATACATAAAAGGTATATAAGTATACTAAGTATGTGTGGTTAAAGCTATAGCATGTGTGCATTTATACAGCATGTTTTTAGACTGTTTTTCATACAAATAGTCTACCTAAAAACCATATAGTTATATTTTTACCATGGTATTGAGGTGCTATATGTGTGGTTTTATCTGTTTATCATTATTTAAATGTATGCTACACTATGGGAGACAAATGCTTAATACAATTTATTTTTTCAAACTTGATCAGAATAAAGGTTGGTACCATTTTTACATATGTTACTGATTTTGATAATTAACTCAAATTTACCTCTGCATCCTAACCCAGGCTACTATCAAATGTGCATTTCTAAGAGACAAAACAAGTGATATTATTATTAATATTGTCAGGAAACCCAAACCGGTTTCTTGATTTGAAACAATTGAAACAATAGCACTTATTAGAACATGCAGAAACTAAGAAATACATTTTTTCTATTTAGATATTTATTGTTAAGTAAAATTAATGGTCTTGTTTCTACAACTTTCACTTTGGAGAAAAGATCTGGCTTTAAACTTGAAATAAATAAAGATTTGACATTTATCATGATAATTATCGATATCGACTAATATGAAAAAAAATTTTTGGGCCATATTGCCCAGCCCTATACAGAGTAAATACTTTTCACTGAACACGTAAAAAATAAGTTTGAAAAAGTTGTCGGGAGCGCGGTGGTGCTGACATTAAAGGTGAGCGACCGTGGTGCAGAACCTGATTTTACCAAGTGCGACATGTTCCTGGGTCAACATTTTTGTTGACCCTGGAACAACATTGTTATTAACCAATCAGATTTGAAGAACAAGTTTATAATTTTTGTGAAGTTTAGGCTTACAATCAGTGTTTGTTGCTTGTACATCAGTGTCAATCATCTATAATTTCCTCTGATTTTAGGGATTATTCTTGAGTAAGGTTAGGTTTAAGTGTAGGGAAATGGTCAAGATTACATTTTTGGATAAAAATGTTGTTCCAGGGTCAACAATATATGTTGACCCAGGAACACATCTAACTCAGCAAAATCAGGACATGCGACCGTGGTGGTGTAGTTCGTTTATAGCCTAAGTTTTTGCTTTTAAGTTCTGGCGCTTTATTTAGGCTTCAAAATTAACCAAACTTATATTTTGGTGAAGATTATCTTGATGGACAAAACATGCAAGTTTCATGAACTATGATTGAACACAGAGCTTTTTTTTTGTTATAACCCAAAAGCCTATGGAAAAATCCTATTGGCTTTTTGTCGAGGGAACCAGTGCGATTGCTAACAGCCAATTCGCATACAAAGTGACATTTAGTGTGGGGTAGTGACAGTTACCCCACTCTATTGTGATGCCGTGTCCCGGCGCGACGACATAAAAACAATAAAACCCTTTATAAACGAGGCATTTGTTGCATCCAGTGGGGACATAATTACTTTTTATAATGACTTATACTACCATGTCTGCATTTGTGATCGGAGAAACGACAAACAACAAGCACTACTCTACACAGCTCAAAACTCGTGTTTGAATAGTCAGTGGCAAACTCTTTAAATAAGAAAACGTACTTCCAGGCTTTGAGTCAGAAGCGCCAGGCTGTCCTTGCAAAGTTGCCCGACTTTATATAAATCGTCTTTGTGCAAGCCAGCAATGTAGGCTACTCTTCCAGGTTCAGGAAATAGTCCTACGTAGAATGCGCTGTACACACTCTGTATGTACAATACATATTTGGGTTGAACTGTTCTGGAACAGTGTTGTAAATACAACTTAACCACTGATTTCTAGTTGTGTCCTCTTTTGGAAGCCCAAACAAAGTACTTTCGCTTTCACAACGAAACACAGCATCTCCACGACATGGCGCCGGCGGCAGCAACAATAATTCTACAGCGAGAATAATAGATCTGCTTTCTTTCATTGCATATAAGATTGGGCGGTGTTCTTCCCTCACCGTGATGTAGACGTGTTTGAATGAGCCGTTTTAGGGGGCTAACCTTTATAAAGAATATCTCTTTGGTTTTAAGACTTTAGTTTTTGCAACTTCAGGGATATGATCTATGCACAAACAGTTTGTAACACTCCAAAGAGAAATGAAAACTTGAAATCGCATCATATCACCCCTTTAACAATGTTTGAATTTTACATTAATAAGACTTCATTTTTGCTGCTATCAAAACTGTAATTATGAATTTTAACTGGCGTGTAACATTTTGGTGTCAAAACCTTATTAGAAGCTTATTACAAGGTTAAATGGTTATCGTGGTCTGTAGCACAAAAAAGGAAAAGTTGCAAGTTAACTGCAGATGTTCAAAACTTAGTTTCCTCAAATCCTTAAGTACAAGAAATTATAATAGTGATGTTTGACTTGGCAAACACCAATAATTAGCCTCTAAATCTCACCAGCTACGTTTGTTGTCGAAGAAGAGAACGAGGTAAAGTTTCTCTTTGGACTTGTACTGCATCTGTTCCCCAATCCGTAGAACGTCCAGCGGGGGCATTGGGATAAAGACCCCATTGTGCTGGCACCCCACTCGTGGCATGTGAGGGTCTATGATCTTTAATAAAACAAAAACATGTTACAGAAAATGAGGACAATCTCAAACATTCATTGTTTATAATTATTACTTAGGTTATACACACAATTTACAATGACCTTTCACTTGTTATTAAATACAGTCTATGTCAGGGGTGTCCAAACTTGGTCCTGGAGGGCCACTGTCCTGCAAAGTTCAGCTCCAACTTGCTTCAATACACCTACCTGAAAGTTTCTAATATGCCTAGTAAGACCTTGATTAGCTGGTTCAGGTGTGTTTAATAGGGTTTGGAGATAAACTCTGCAGGACAGTGAACTTCCAGGAGCAGGACTGGACCCCCCTGTTCTGTGTAATGTATTGCTCTAGAGATCTTTTTTTTTATTATTACTCTAACTTTTGTACTATATATACACAGTGCCGTTAAAAGGTTTTTGCACCCTTAGGGATGGGTGATATGGGCTTAAATATATCATGATATTTCTGGTATTTATAATGATATCAATGACAATAATTCAGGGAATCCTGTTTCTTTAGAGAAAATATTATCTTTCCTATTTTTGTCCCAAATAGGGTGTTGTGAGCATTACGGAGTACACATGTAATGCAATGACTGTTTAATTCCTACTGGAAGTCAGAGGGCGCCCTTGCGAAGAAACTCCACATATCCATAGCAGAAGTAATACTACTGACAACGCTTCATGAAGGTATCCAAATATCACTGAATAGATGCACAACAGAGATAGAGAAATTTTAACTGATGAAACTTTAAGACAATAAACATACGATTGCACAAAATATATGGTTTATCGGTGTTCTTCAATCTTGGATATTTTTATAAAGGAAAGTATATTTATAATGCAATGCTAATCAACATGGCCTTTATCACTGTAATAGTATCATTCTGTTAATATGAAAACACGTCTGCTAACAAAAAGAAGTATTTCAAACACTTGACTATGTTATTAAGTTAATTTGGAGAAAAAGCATGTTAATAAATTATATCTTTGTGGTATACAAACAACAGGTTTGTAAAAAGGCTCATACACATGGACACGTGCTACAGTACTACATTTATTCAGACCGATTTTTTGTGCACTGTACAGCCCTAACCAAACCAGTTAAAAATTGTAAAAGGAGCTCCTCATTTAACAACAAACTCCTCCTCAATTTCACATCCGCCCTCCGCTCTGCACTGTCGCACACAGAAATATGTCAACAACTAGACTTTATCGTTATTATTGCAGGAAGACTAATTCTTATCGTGGGGAACATTTTTACCGGTATATCGCAAAGGATTAGATATCGCCCATCCCTAAGATATTGCCCATCGCTTCCTGTTTTTCTTTTCATGTATTTGTCACTTAAAAGATTCAGATCAAACTAAAAATCGTATCACACAAAGATAATGCAAATAAATACAAAAGGCAGTTTTTAAATTATGATTTCATTTATTAAGGGAAAAAAGCTGTCCAAACCTACCTGACCCTATGTGAAAAATGAATTCCATTCATTTTTAATTCATGTTAATTCATGAAAGAACTGTGATTAACCACATTATTTTAGAAAGCCGAGTTAAATTTCACAAGCCACACCCAGGCCTGATTACAGCCAGACCTGTTGAATCAATAAATCACTTAAATAGAACCTGTCTGACAAAGTGAAGCATTCTTAAAGAGCAACACATCATCGATCTAAAGAAATACAAGAACAGATGAGAAACTAAATAGTTGACATGTATCACTCTGGAAAGGGTTATAAAGCCATTTCTAAGGCGTTGGGAGTCCAGCGAACCACGGTCAGAGCCATTATCCACAAATTGAGAAATATTTGGACAGTGGTGAACCTTCCCAGGAGTGGCCGGCCTACCAAAATTACTCCAAGAGTGCAACGACGACTCATCTAGGAGGTCATAAAAGAACCCAGAACAACATCTAAAGAACTGCAGGCCTCACTTGCCTCAATTAAGGTCAATGTTCATAATTCAACAATAAGAAAGAGACTGGGCAAAAACGGCATCCATGGGAGAGTTCCAAGGCAAAAGCCACAGCTGACCAAAAAGTACACAAAAGGGCTTTTCACACTTGAAATTGTTAACTCTGGTTCATCCTAAACTCTGGATAAACGGAATCCTGGGTTATCTGTAATCACGTTTCACACTGCTCATACTATACCTGGGGTTAACTATTAATCCTCCTGGGTATTCATTAACTGACATTTCACACTGTACATTCCTATACCCCGGGTAAACGTTCCTATTTGCATATTTGCAGTGTTGCCGTCACTGATTAAACGAACAGCAGGCAACCTGTTTACACTGCTTTTTCCACATCTTGCCAGTTATTTTAAAAAAAGTCGCCATGTAGGTCTTTAGCCGTTTTAAGCCACATGAGACACACAAAGGAAAGAAAACAAAGACAGAAGTACAAAAGAAAGAAAACAAGGGGCAAAGTATGTGAATATTTATTTGAATTTATTTTAAGTGAATAATACCGTCTCCTCATCACTCCAGTTCACACGCTTTCCGTCTTTTGACATTTCTTACTTTTCTCTCACCGGCTGCTGTTTAAACAACATGCGTTTCCTGTTACTGATGTGACATGAGCCTCGCTACTCAATTCCTGATTGGCTGTCTGTTGCCAAGCGTCCAGCAGCAACACGCAAACACCGCTTGGTTTCACACTAAACTAATTTAGCACCACAAATGCAGGGTTTCAAAACCCGGGTTAAAAAGCGGTGCTAAAACAACTTTCAAATTACAGGTGTGAAACGTTTCTTTTTCCAGGGATAAAAGCAGTGTTTAGAATGACGATAACCTGGGTTAAGCGCAGTGTGAAAAGCCTTATAGGTTCATCTCACATTCACCCAAAAATATCTTGATTATCCCCAAGACCTTTGGGCAAATATTGTGTGGACTGATGAGACAAAAGTTGAACTTTTTGGAAGGTGTGCGTCCCATTACATCTGGCGTAAAACCAACACAGCTTTCATAAAATGAAAATCATACCAACAGTCAAACATGGTGGTCGTAGTGTAATGGTCTGGGGCTGCTTTGCAGTTTCAAGACCTGGACGACTTGCCATAACTGATGGACCCATGAATTCTGCACTCTATCAGAAAATTCTTAAGGAGGATCCTTAAATCCTTATGTCCGGCCGTCAGTTTGTGACCTCAAGCTCAAGCGCACTTGGGTTATGCAACAAAACAATGATCCAAACACACCGTGAAGTCCACCTCTGAATGGCTCAAGAAAAACTAAATTAAGGTTTTGGAGTGGCCAAGTCAAAGTCCGGGCTTAAATTCAATTGAGATGCTGTGGCAGGACCTTAAACAGTCCATTAATGCTCGAAAACCGTCCAATGTGGCTGAATTCTGCAAAAAAGAGTGGGCCAAAATTCCTCCACAGCGATGTAAAAGACTCATTGTCAGTTATCACAAACCCTTGATTGCAGTTGTTACGGATAAGGGTGGCACAACCAGTTATTAGATTCAGGGGGCAATTACTTTTTCACGTAGGGCCAGGCAGGTTTGGACAGCTTTTTTCCCTTAATATATGAAATCATTATTTCAAAACTGTATTTTCTATTTACTTGGGTTATCTGTGTAATATTACAATTTGTTTAATAATCTGAATCATTTAAGTGAGATAAATATGCAAAAAAATGAATAAATACAGGAAGGGGGCAAAAAAAATTCACGGCACTATATATTTACATTTACATTTAGTCATTTAGCAGACACTTTTATCCAAAGCGACTTACAATTGGGGAGTACATAAAGCGATTAATCTTGAAGAGGCAAACATACAGAGGAAGTGCCAATAACACCAAGTCTCAGGCATTGTTTAAATAAGTACATGCTAGCAAGGGAAGGTAAAGAAAGATAAAGATTTTGAAAAAGTGAAAGATTTTTTTTTTTTTTCAAGTAGTCGAGTTGAAAGAGATGAGTTTTCAGTTGTTGCTTGAAAATTGACAGGGATCCAGCATTCCGGATGGGGGTGGGAAGATCATTCCACCGGCCAGGAACGGTGAAAGAGAATGTTCTGGAGAGTGATTTTGAGCCTCTCTCAAATATATATCTGTATTTATTTATTTATGAGTGAGTGAGTGAGTGAGTGAGTAAAATACATGTCTGCAGAATTCAGCCAAGAGGGCATATAATTAGAACTAATGTCTTTCTAAACCTGGATGCTATGACAGTTGCCTAACTAGGAGAAACACCCCTAACAGGCTTACATGCAATTAAGTCTGTTTTTTTTTTTTTAAGATAGAAAGCAAGGGATCAATTATTTGCATTTGGAATGCAAATTTCAGCAACAAAATAAAAATAATTCACTTTAAAATCTAAAAAGAAAAGCAAATTACATAGAGAAAAAGTGTGAAATATGTAAACAGTGACTTGTAATAAATGCTATATTGGTGTAAATTAGGTTATGCTAATTTGTGTTAACGTGTTTAACATGTTTGTGGACAGAGACTCATTGTTGAGAAATATTAGACATATTGAGAAATTCAAACAAGTGTAACATCACAAAAACTCAATAAAGCTCATGGAATAACACAGCAATCAGGGATGGAGACTTAAATGATGCACTCTTATATATTAGAGCTTCAGTAAAAATAGTGTATACTCTCACTATTGCAAAGAGAAGTAGTTCAGAGAACAGCTTCCATTGGCTTCTATCTAAAACACTGCTACTCACATTAAACATTTTAATGCAAGTATGACACAAGTAAGGTACAAAGCTTTGTTTAAAAGATAAATAATGGGTTAGCAGCCCCTTACAGAAAAACCACATGAATATCATGTTTTCCACGTGTCCATATATTTTCCACATTTGATCACGTGTCCATATATTTTGTTTTTCACGTGTCCATATATTTTCCATATGTGATCATATGAAGACAACATGTTGCAACATAATAGGACAGGTGGCACATGTGGATCACATGTGGAAAATGTTTCCATGTGTTATAATAGGGTTTAACATGTGTTAACACTGTATGTTGACTTTATGTTTGTTCCTATTTCCTGCTTCCCATTGTAGTCCCTTGTAGCTTTTTTTCGGCCCAGTCTGAGGTCCTGAGCACTCTGGAGAAGGTTTTCGTCCAGGATATCCCTGTACTTGGCCGCATTAATCTTTCCCTCGATTGCAACCAGTCGTCCTGCCCCTGCAGCTGAAAAACACCCCCACAGCATGATGCTGCCACCACCATGCTTCACTGTAGGGACTGTATTGGACAGGTGATGAGCAGTGCCTGGTTTTCTCCACACATACCGCTTAGAATTAAGGCCAAAAAGTTCTATCTTGGTCTCATCAGACCAGAGAATCTTATTTGTCACCATCTTGGAGTCCTTCAGGTGTTTTTTAGCAAACTCCATGCAGGCTTTCGTGTGTCTTGCACTGAGGAGAGGCTTCCGTCGGGTCACTCTGCCATAAAGCTCCGACTGGTGGAGGGCTGCAGTGATGGTTACTTTCTACAACTTTCTCCCATCTCCCGAATGCATCTCTGGATGGCTTTCCTAATCAAGTCCAATCAGTATAATCAAACACAGCTGGACTCAAATGAAGGTGTAGAACCATCTCAAGGATGATCAGAAGAAATGAACAGCACCTGAGTTAAATATATGAGTGTCACAGCAAAGGGTCTGAATACTTAAGACCATGTGATATTTCAGTTTTTCTTTTTTAATAAATCTGCAAAAATTTCAACAATTCTGTGTTTTTCTGTCAATATGGGGTGCTGTGTGTACATTAATGAGGAAAAAAAATGAACTTAAATGATTTTAGCAAATGGCTGCAACAAAGAGTGAAAAATGTAAGGGGGTCTGAATACCTTCCGTACCCACTCTATATTATCAACTTCACCTATTTATTTATTTTATTGAGGAACAACATTACAAAAAATGTTAATACAATTAATATTATTAACATTTAGGGCTGTGACGATAACCGCTTCACCGCGGTAATGAGATGCCAACCGCGGTGTTGAGGTCATCACCGTCATCACCGCACTGTTTTTCGCGGGACCCAACCAGATTTCTTGCAACGCGGGAATAAAACACGGTAGCGGTCGGTAACTCTGGTGTGATTTGAACGGGAGTGGGCGGTCTAACAATATCCCGTTCCCAACATCCTTTCAGAACAGCATATCTGTGTGTTTTTACTCCCTCTTACCGCTCACGCGCTGCACGCACGCACCAGTGCTTCTGTGTCATGTGTTTTATTGCGCACAGTGGGCAGCATGTGCATAACGCCACCCTGACAGAACAGGCGGGCTGTCGATGAGCAGGGTCGGCGCGTGCATATAGGCGAACTAGGCAGTCGCCTCGGCAGCAACACAGTCAGGGGGGCAAAGGGACAGATATTTGTAGTTTATATTTTGGGCATTCGTTATCACCGCTTAGTTATTCTACATCTAAATAAAATTAGCTTCATAGTAATGCCGCTCCCGCGCCGCCCCACAACTGCGCGTCATCAATAGGCTGCAAAACATAATAATATACATTCATAAATGTCATCAAAACGAAAACTATCCAGACATGAATTCCTTTTGCTGCTGGTGCTGTCTGGTGAGTTTTAAAGCCAGACATGTGCTTCTGAACGGTAAGATTATAGCCTAATGTATGTATTATTTTATCATATACAGTGTTTAATTTGTGTAATAAAGCGGGGTGATGGATTCACATCAGAGGATGGAGAGATAACGATCATTCGCACAGTCACTCGGTTGACGCATTTAAGTGATTACCAGCTTGCTCCAGTTCATTTTATAGTGTGCACATATACTCTAAAAATCACGGTTATTTTATTTAACATTTTTTTAAATGTTTGGGTAGTTTTTGTGTAACTCAGATCATAGGACAGACGCAGCAACCCAGAGTTTGCATTTGCATTGAGTGCACGCAGATATTTTGCCTTCTCTTCTGGTGAGAGCAGTTCCCAGTGCAACTGACTTATTTCGTTTTTTTTTTTTGTCAAATACAGGTTTGTTTCATTTAATATATAAAACAGTGAACGATTTTATGCAAAGCAAACCAAGTCACCTAAACCAGCCGCATCGTTTTTTTTTGCGACTATGAAATGTTTTATTTTTACTTCTAAAATGCTTGTTAAACGAATTTAAATATAAGAAAAGTTGTATACATATTTAAACGGTGAAATATGTTGTGTTAAGAACTGTATGAGAAAAATAAAGGCATTAAGACAAGAAAAAAAGAAAGAAAGAAGAATAGATAAACAATGAAAAGCTCAAACAATACGAAACCAACAGCGACTATATAAAATAATCAAATTAATAATTTTCTAATCAGCATGCTTTAATTTAGTGTTGCTAGTGGTTTGCGTCAATAAGCTTAAATTAAAATGTCTTTGGTCTGTGCTCTGGAAGTGTTCTGTTAGTTCTGCTAAACTTGAATTACTAAAACTCAAATTAAAACCGAAACTAACCTATAGCCTTTAGGGTAGAAAACTTCACAAAATAAAAACTACACTAAAATTAACCAAATTATAAAAATAAAAAAACGAAACTTAAATTTTTAGCGAAAATTGAAAGCAAAAAAAACAAAATGAATTTAAACATGCAAAACTACAATAACCCTGACACAAACGTATTTCTCTGGAGGAAGAGGATCCGCCAGATGAGATGATGGGAGTTCAGAGATGCCGATCCGGACCGGGTTTGTTCAGATGAAGCCCTGACTGCTAATAGCTGTGCACACCAGCTGTTTAGCGCCGCTGCTCACCGAGGATCTCTCCCAAATCTACCCATGGTCACTTCAGTCTTGTACACTTAGTCTGCGTTTGCAGCTTTAGTGGTTATTTATTATTTATTTTACATTGCAATAGGGGAAAAAATAATAATCAAAACATGCCCGTGCTTGCTTTTATTTTAATGTAGTTGTGTCAATAAACAAATTATCCAATCTTTCACATGCATCTTTAAAATCGTATTTGAGTGAAGTGGGGGCGGCACGGCAGGGGTTTGCCTAGAGCCCCGTCGATGAGTGACAGAGCAGAAAAAGGATGGAGAAAAAGGTGGTCCTTGAAGGATGTTCAACTCCGACTGCAAAATGGTCAGAAACCCACGTCAGGCAAGTCTGACTCGGGACATTCTTCTCAGAGAAGTTAAATTGTTTGGTTTCATGAAAAAGAGATTTAATTTTGCAATGTCTAAGCCAACTGTTTTGTTCATATTTTACATATAGATTTAAATGAAAGATGTCTTATTTTTCTCTGCGACACTTTTCCGTGTTGACAGCAAAAGGTTAAACAAATTTAGTATTTTGACAAGACGAATAAAAATAACATATGCTATTTTTACATTTTTTACAAACTGGCCTACATTATTATTATTTTTTCTCTCTGCGACACATTATGTTGACAAAAAAAATGTTAAACTAATTTGATTCTGGACAAGACGAATAAAATAAATAGCCTACAATAAAAAACATTTTGTGCAGACTACATTTTTATTTGTTATCTCTCTCTCTTTCAGTAGAGGACATGTAATTGTGAGATTCAGGAAGCGAGATATATTTCGCGGGAACGGTCGGGTCAGGAAGAAGAAAAAGCCTCTTTTATGTTGCACTTTAAAAATATTGTTATCATAAATGTAGCCTAACGAATCGTCAAATAATATTAATTACATCCTAATTTGCTGTTACAACCTATCCATTTCAACAAATACAGTTTTCAACAAGTTGTGTTTGGACAAGTGCGTTTATCCACGGACTCTTACCCGAAAAACAATGTCTAAATAAATAGGAATTGAAGTTTAACACAAATCACCAGAACAAAGCATGTGGCATGTTGAGCTCGTTTGTTGTTTCTGCAGCTTGCTCAGGTTGTTATTATTTTAATAATTTGTTGTACAAAGAATGGGTTACAAACGATGACAAAGACTGTTCCATAATTCCTATTAAACTCAGAAGATATTGAAAAAAAAACAAAGCTATAGAGATTAATATTATTTTGTTATTATTGTTCATTTAATTTGCTGTTTTAAGAATAAATAAGACGACTTTATTATTATTCATTTCCATGTTCATTTACAAACTTACAAGCTGCATGCGTTCTTGATCAAGTCATTCAGGGCTCTATTTATGATAAAAGTTCATCAGCATGCATTGATTAATCTAGTTTAAAGCTATATGGTAACGAAAGTGTTCAACTTTCAACCCGTTCTTTTTCATCAGTATTATTTGTGTCGCCTTCTCTGGTTTAAGAAGCAGTCTTTTACTTTAGTTTGAAAACCAAATCCTCCGTTGCTCAGTCGGCTGCGTGCACCTTTGCGCTCGTGCTGATGCAGTGAGTATAGGCTCTACCCATGAAGCGCTCGCGCTGAAAGTGCTTCTCTTCACGTGATCAGTGAAATCTGACTCCTGCTACAATGTGCTGTGGCTCTGCAGGAGCAGCAGACCATGCATTTGCACAAGTGCGACCACGTAAAAAAAAAAATTACTGGGGGGGGGGGGACGGGACGTGCGATTAACCGCCAAACCGCGATATTTGTTGCTGCTTCACTGCGGTAATAAAAAATCCAATACGTCACAGCCCTATTAACATTACAATAATATAATGAATAAATTATTCTTCTTAATATTAATAATAATAATAATAATTGCAAGACGCAAAACATAGATACATAATATTTTACATTAGATGTACCTTTAACCTTTTTCACAACACCCCCCCCCCCAAAAAAAATAAATAAATAAATAAATAAAATAAAATAAAAAAGCTCATTACAGAAAGGAGGATTTTGAATTTGCGCGTGTAGTGATGACGTACATATATATATATATATATATTGTCATATCTAGCCTAGTCGATGCAATTATGCTACATTCATTTACCAGGTTATTCATTTAACTTATAGTTTTTCTTTTAGGCTCTTGCTCGTTCAAGTCGTTGAGACTACATGGCTACATAAATAATTAGCAACTAATTATTTTGAAGCAGTATTGACAAGATCGTTTAAAAAAACATGAAATGACCCACTGTGGAAATACAGTCAGTGCAGTGTTCTTGATGTCTTTCTATTTACTTTTAAGGATAAGCATTTTAACTGAGCCACATCACCGAAAGGTAAAGACTTTTTCAAAATTACACATTATGTCACTGAATGTAGTACACTTTGCTTATGTTTTTGCTATTTGCTATTTTGTCTTTTGCTATTTTTCTATTCTGGTTGCATTAAAGATGTGAACACGTTATTTGTGATTGTAATATTTAAAATCACGTTTGTTGAGGTAACTTCACCGTCAACAGTGTACTCTTCTTTTTTTTATATAGGTATTACACACCGCGCCATTCCACTGTCCTTCCTGTGTGTTTGGCTTTTTCAAAACCTGCACGGTGAGTCTCCTTGAATAACTGACAGGACAACTCTATGTATTTCATCAAAATACAAAGGTGTTTTTACTCAAACTGTTGTTTAGTCAGTTCATCAACATTTGATTGGTTTTACTACATCTGTGTTATTTTGTTCAAACTTGTTTGCCATTTATTTGAAAGGGACAGCTCGCCCAAAAACTAAAATTCAGTCACATGTGACTCATGGCTCCTAGAAAATTATGCACATACTTCAGAACAACAAATCAAGTTCTTGCATTGTTTTGGTCTGGAGATCTTCACCTCATAAAAGACAATACAAGATTAATACTTTCCTTGGTGAGCTGAAGTTAAATGTTTAGCAAATATATTCTTATAAACGCAGTGCTCCACATTTGTTAGATATTTCACAAATTTTATTTCCCCTTTTCTGGTATCAAAAAGAAAAGCCATATGGCATAAGAATAAATAATGACTGAATTTTCATTTTTGGGTGGCCTTTAGCTTGGCATCAGTCTTTGTGAGATTATTTGTCAAAATAAATTTAAATACAAAAAAATAATAATAATTTATGGTTAAAAAAATAATTAAATTGAACACTACTATTTTTGGACACCATGGATTTGTATCTCTCTTTCACTCATTTATTTAGGACAAGTCTGATGAGTTTGGAGATGTTGCCGTGGCCCTTTTTACAGACGATACAAATTAATTACCAACGATTCATTACCAACCTGTGAAAATCTCATGTCGTCATGGAAAATGACTCAAGTTGTTATAGGTCTAAATACAACACAGTTACAAAAGAGACTAATAAATATTGTGTTAATTGTACTTAATAGTGCCTCTCTGTGTACTTCCAGGTTCTATGAACTTCATGCTATGGGAACTGTGATTAAGTAACTTTTTTTATTTTTTTTTATAAACAAATCTGAAATGGCACATCCCGAGTTATCATAGAGAGAGTTCCCTCAAAATGAAAATGCTGTCATTAATTACTCACCCTCATGTCGTTCAAAACCCACAAGATCTATGTTCCTCTTTGGAACACAAAATAAGACATTTTTTATGAATGAAATGTTCAAAAATATCTTAACCTGTGTTCCGAAGATGAATAAAGATCTTACTGATTTGGAACAACATGAGGGTGAGCAATTAATTACTGCATTTAATGACCGGTTGTTGAAGCATGTGTGTCAAACACGCCAAATTTTGGCTTAATAACCTCGGTTAGGTGACGTCACTCGATCACGAACACCTGGAGGTATAAATAGATGTGACGTGGAAACATCCTCAGGTCTTTTTCTCTTCAAGGACCGCATTGTGTGTGTGTGTGTATTGGAAAACTACTCACTATAACAGATCAGGTAAGGAGATGTTTACCTCCTTGTCAGAGGCAGCTCTCTGATGAAGAGATCCATGCTTTCTGTTTGAGTGTTGGGAAGAGAACGCGATCCGTGGGCTCGAGTGCGAGCACTGCGATCTCCTCTCGATTTAGGTGCTTCGCGCGTGGCTCGCCTTCTTTAAAAGCTCGTGGTCATCGCATCTCGGTCTGCCGAGGCACGTGAGACGGATTCACCCCCTTTCTCTCGTGCTCTCGCCGGATCATGAAGCCCTCGCGTCCGTTTCTCAAGCGCGCATCTGCGTTTCTTCTGAACGGGCCGACGAGACTTCATCTCTTTCTTCTGTGAAAGTGGAAAGTGCCACCTCAGTGCACTCCTCTCGTGATGAGAAAGCTTAAGAGGTGGTTACTCGGGCAGTCGATCGATTACATTTAGACTGGCCGCAGGAGCAAGAGACCTCCAAACGGTCAAAGTTAGACTACAGATATCTGTCACGTGGCCAGGGGGAGGGGCCTCAGTGACGGTCTCTCCCCTTCTTTGGTGATCTCCATGATGAGGTAGCTCGTTCATGGAACAAAAAACAAACGTATACGTCCCGTGTTTTTGTGCTATCGATGTCGATCTACTTGACTATCGTTGATGCAAAGGCACGGGGCTATATGATGATGCCTCAGATTGAAGAGACGCTCGCGGGCTATCTCTCTCCTGGGGGTTCATCATCATTAAAGAAAGCAACTCTCCCCACCAAGCCATGCAGAGTAACATCTTCACTGGTGGGGAAAGCCTTTCAAGCAGCGGGTCAAGCTGGTGCTGCTTTGCATACTATGGCGGTTTTGCAGGCATGCCAGGCTGACCTGCTGAAAGATTTGAGCACAGGCGGGTCATTTGACGAAGGGGCACTTTACGTGCGACCAACCAGACGGCCTGTGCCATCGGCCGTTCTATGGCTGCCATGGTTCCACGGAGAAGACATCTGTGGCTCAACCTCATAGGCATCAAGGACAAAGACCGCACTTTCCTCCTTGATGCCCCCATCTCACCTTCCGGCCTATTTGGCGACGCCGTTAACACTGTCGCCACTAGGTTTCGGGAGGCAAAGTGCTACGAGGAGGCGTTTGTGAGGTTTCTTCCCCGCCGTGCTCAAGAGTCGGGAACGTCGGCCACCCGGTCCCGACCAAGACCGGTTCCTCTGAGGCGTGAAGCACAAAGGAGAGTGCGGCTCGCCGCGCTTCACAGTCCGCCTCAAAGAGACTGGACCTGAGGAGCATCATCTCCTCCAAGGAAAGGTCCTGAGGCTTGCGCGCCCCCGGTGTGCCCCCCCTGGGAGGGGTGTGGAAAATTTCAACAGAGAATAAAGACTCCTTCCTGGCACCCTCAAGAGGCCGTTGTTCAATCTCCGCCGCCACTGGTGTTTCGGGGAGCAGCGGTCTCCAGCGAAATGTTACGTGTTCGGTTGCTTCCTGCCACGTTTCAGGACACCGCACATCTAACATCCCCCATCAAGGCGAAGTGTCAAAACTAGTGCCCCTTTCAGAGAAGCTGGCAGCGTGGAAACTACTGCCAAATATATCTCCGTGGGTAGAAAGGACTGTAGAGAAAGGCTACAGGATTCAGTTTGCATATCGGCCTCCACGTTTCGATGACGTGGTCTCCACTTCCGTGAAACTGGAACGAGTTGATTTGTTGACACAGGAGTCGCAAGCTCTGCTGGACAAGGGGGCCATAGAACATGTTCCCCTGCCAGACAGAGAGTCAGGCTATTATGCAAGAAAGATGGGGGTTGCGTCCAATTTTAGATCTTCGCGGATTGAACCGCTACCTCAGATCTTACACTTCTAATGTTGACAATCAAGATGAATGTGTCTCAGATCCAATCGGGGGATTGGTTCGTGACAATCGATCTCAAGGACGCATATTTTCACGTGTAAATATTGCCACAACACAGGAAGTTCCTGAGGTTCGCTTTTGGGGGCGAAGCTTACCAGTATCGGATTCTTCCATTCAGCCTAGCTTTGTCACCCCGCACGTATACGAAATGCATGGATGCAGCACTGGCTCCTCTGCGACTCCAGGCCATCCGCATTTTAATTTACATAAACGACTGGATGATTCTGGACACAGTCTCATAAGCTTCGACATCGAGATGACGTATCGGGGGGTTGTATGGGATTCGATCACGATGCAGGCACAGCTGTCTCCTGCACGTGTCGAATCCATTCTAATGCCCTAAATAACATCAAGCTAGGCCAGAGAATTACAGTTTATTACCTTCAGAGGGTTCTAGGGCCAATCCCCAGAGGCAAATAAGGGTACGCGCCAGGGGCTTCATAACCTTTCTATGTGGTTCAGACCCCGGTTTCTGACTTTGGGTCCCACTCTAGGTCCGTGTTGTCGTCGCAAGATACTAATGACAGACGCTTCCCTCACGGGCTGGGGTGCGGTCTTGGATGTCCGTCCAGCCCAAGGGATTTGGAGAGGCCATCTTCTCGATTGGCACATCAATTGCCTCGAAATGATGGCTCTATTTCTGGCCCTGAAATACTTTCTCCAGCAGTTGAGAGGCTACCATGTCCTAGTGCGGATAAATCACCAGGGCGGACTGCGTTCGCGCCGCCTGAACAGACTAGCGCAGCAGGTTCTGCTTTGGGCACAGGACAAGTTCCTGTCCCTCAGGGCGATCTACATCCCCGGCAGGGCTCGAAATTAACTTTTTTACTTGGTAGCACTGGTGCTCCCAACTTCAAGAAGTTAGGAGCACCACAATTATTTTAGGAGCACCCACTGAATATTAAGGAGCAACACAACCGCCAATTGAGCGGAAGGGCGGGCAACATCCTTCCTGATGATTAAAAGCTTCATCAATTAAACCTGATCCTTAAGCTGCAGTGCTTTGTTTTTTATACATGCAAGATGAGAAGAAAATGTCATTTAAACTTTTCTCAAAACAGTTCCCCTCAGAAATACATTCATATAGACCCCCACTCCCAATTCAATATTTAGGATTTCCTTTCTATATTTTGCATAGTGAACGTTGAGCTTGCTCAGGCTGCTACAGTATTTTATGTTCTTTGTGTCCGTCTTCAGCGTCTCTGGCTTCTGTTAATGGCTGTTTACAGACTTGGTAATATTTCCACACAAATGAAAATTTGGAAAATGATTTCAATGCAGTTTGTGCAAGTGCGGTCACAAAACCGTTCAGTTCCAAGTAGGGGTGGGCGATATGGCAAAAATCATATCAATTTCATAGTTTTTCACATGGTATTTCAGTTTGTCACATGAAACATAAAAACATAGGAAACAAAAGAAATGAATGTATTTTACAAGAATATTATCATCTGTCTGTCGATTCTGTCATAGTGTTTTATATTAATACCATCATTTACTCACTCAAAATTTGTTTTAAACCTGAGTGAGTTTCTTTCTTCTGTTGAACATACATGCTATTTTGAAGAATGTGGAAAACCAAACAGTTGCTGGTCCCCAGTGAGTTCCATAGTATTTTTTTATATCCTACTATCAAGTGGACCAGCAACTGTTTGGTTACTCACATTCTTTGAAATATCTTCTTTTGTGTTCTACACAAGAAATAAATTAATACAGGTTTGGGACAACATGTCAGTGAGTAAATAATGACAGAAATAAAATTGTAGGGTGAACTATCCCTTTAATGACAGTCGGCTGCATGTTTAGTTTTGTCCCTTTAAGAGCTGCACGCATCTAATATACAGGCACGCTTCGGTTCCACTCACCGGTTTAATTTCATTTTAAACATAACCAACTGAGTCTATATGTAAACCTTGTGTGTTTTGACAGTATTGGCTCAAAAGATAACTTGGTTGAGTAATCAGGCTTTTTAGTTCGCGCGTTTCGGGTGCACGGGCTCAGAAAAAGCACACTTTAGACCAGCGCGCGAATAAAAAGATTAACCTGCGTTAGCTCCCGGTCACGTGGCACATGCTGTGCAGTAATTATTGAACGTTTAGCAGAGAACTGTAGAGGTCGCACCACAGCAACTATTTGCACTCGCACAAATGCTCCCAAATATATTTTGGAGTCGCACAGATTACATTTCGGGAGCATATGCGACCAAAATGGTCGCAATTTCGAGCCCTGATCCCCGGGCATATGAATGTGGGAGCAGACTTGCTGTCCAAACAAGCTGTGACACATGGGGAATGGAAACTCCACCCCGAATTAGCAGCGCTCTGCTTCCGGGAGTCCTGGCCAAGGTCCGTCAACAGGGGTTTTGCCTCTTACTGTTAGCGCCCCGTTGGCCGACCAGAATATGATTCTCAGATCTAATATCCCTCGCCGTGGGCGGTCCCGGTCAGGAGAGATCTCCTATCTCAGGCACAGGGGACAGTATTTCATCACAGGCCTGAGCTCTGGAACCTCCATGTCTGGCCCCTGAGGGGGACCAAACTGAGAGATGCTGGGCTTCCGCCCGACATAGTAGAGACTATTTTAAGCGCTAGGGCTCCCTCCACTAGAAGGAGTTATGCTTTCAATGGCACATTTTCGAGAATTGGTGTATGGCACACCATGTAGACCCAGTTCACTGCCAAGTTGTTTCAGTGCTGGAATTCCTGCAAGAGAAATTGTCCTCAGGCACATGTCCTGGTACTCTCAGAGTCTATGTGGCCGCCATTTCGGCTTGCCATGTTCTCATTGACGGGGTTTCTGTGGGAAAGCACCCTCTAGTTGCCCGCTTAATTCAGGTAAGCGGTTGAGGCCGTCCACCAGAGTGACAGCCCCTTCGTGGGATTTAGCTATTGTGCTCAGGGGTCTGGTCATGACCCCTTTCGAACCACTAGAGTCAGCGCCTATCAGGTTTCTGACTCTAAAGATGTTTTTTTAATGGCCATTACTTCTCTTAAGAGAATTGGGGATTTGCAGGGTCTGTCAATCTCGCCATCCTGCCTAGACTTTGCCCCTGGGCTGGTCAAAGTTATTTTGCACCCTCACCCGAATTATCTTCCGAAAGTTCCATAAATCCGATCGTTCTTGAAGCTTTCTGCCCTCCGCCGTTCATGACACCGGAGCAGGTAGACTTCACTTACTGTGTCCAGTACGTGCTCTTCAGATCTACGTCCACCGCACTAGCCAGTGGTGTAAGTCGGAGCAACTTTTCATATGCTATGGGGGCCGCAACCGGGGGGCGGTTGCCACGAAGCATACTGTATCGCATTGGGTGAGGGATGCTATTGCCCTGGCCTATGAGGCGCGTGGTCAAGCTTCGCCTCTAAGAGTTAGGGCCCATTCAACCAGGGGGGTTGCATCTTCTATGGCGTTGGCAAGAGGTGCCCCCTTGCAGCAAGTTTGTGATGCGGCAGGTTGGTCCTCTCCGCACACATTTGGGTCTATAGTTTGAAATGTTCATGCTACTCAGGGCTCGCACGTCCTTGAGTCGATATCCCAGAGTGCACACACTACACAACGTTGGGGGTCCAGACACTTCCAGTGCGGCGGCGTTGGCATTCTCGTTCCCATAGCGCTTTCAGCGCAGCATCGAGAGTAGCTTTTGATAAGGGAACGTCTCGGGTTACTTGACCGTAACCCCGTTCCCTGAAAAAGCGGGAACGAGATGCTGCGCCTCAATGCCGCACTGTAAGCGTGACTGGACGTCCTTTCAGACAAAAGTTTGACCTGAGGATGTTTCCACGTCACATCTATTTATACCTCCAGGTGTTCGTGATCGAGTGACGTCACCTAACCGAGGTTATTAAGCCAAAATTTGGCGTGTTTGACACACATGCTTCAACAACCGGTCGAACAAAGAATGTTCCCATAGCGCTTTCAGCACAGCATCTCGTTCCCGCTTTTTCAGGGAACAGGGTTACAGTCAAGTAACCCAAGACGGTCTTTAACATGATAAAGTTGAAGATATTCTGCATGAGTGAAATATTGACTAGAGTTTTTAAAGTCATTTCACAATCACATTACAACACAACCAGGTTTATAATATACATTTCACGTGGGATTCACAAGTTTCACATGGGAATTTACACATATTTCACATGTTATCTCATGGGTTTCACATGTACAACACAACCAGGTTTATAATATACATTTCACGTGGGATTCACAAGTTTCACATGGGAATTTACACATATTTCACATGTTATCTCATGGGTTTCACATGTACAACACAACCAGGTTTATAATATACATTTCACGTGGGATTCACAAGTTTCACATGGGAATTTACACATATTTCACATGTTATCTCATGGGTTTCACATGGGAATATACATGTATTTCACATGTGATCACATGGGAATATACATGTATTTCACATGTGATCACATGGGAATTGACATGTATTTTACATGGGATCTCATGGGAATTGACATGTATTTTACATGGGATCTCATTCAAATGTACTCCCATGGGATTGTACTCCCATGTGAGTTTCACATAGGAAAGTACCATGGGTTTCACATGGGAATATACGTGTGATTCACATGGGAATATACATGTTTTTCACATGGGAATATACCATGGGTTTCACATGGGATTTTACCATTGCTTTCACATGGGAATATACCATTTCTTTCACATGGGAATATACCATGGGTTTCACATGGGAATATAGTCGTGTTTCACATGGGAATATACATGTTTCACATGTGATCTCATGTGTTTGACATGTGGTCACATGGGATTAACATGGGTTTCACATGGAAATTCACATGAAAATGTTCCAAAAACCCCATTCCCCAAGTGCAAAACACATGCTTCACGTGTGATTTTTACATGATTTCACATGTGCAGAATCACATGTATATGTGGCCACATGTGCTTTTGCGCATATGAAATTCATGTGGTTTTACTGTAAGGGAGGCAAATGTACATTGTGACTGCCTTTGCATTCATGCTGTTCGATACCTGTACATTTAAAGCCATACGCAACTATGTTCTGTTCTGCCGGTTGGTCACGAGTTTCCATGAATTTAATTATATTTAAGGTTTATTTAATATAAATAAGGTTTATTTTATTGTCATTCACTGTTTTCACATCTCTTACTGTGGCAAACGTGGGGGCAAATTAAAGATCTTGTGGCCATGAATTAAGAATTTGTTCCAATTACTTAATTTGTTTCCTTATTTTAGTTAAATCATGGGTTTTCTAGTGAACAAATGAATGAAACAGACAGTGCCCACAAATTATTAAATCGAACGTAGAAACGAATTAAACTACAAATTATAGCCTAAGCCTATATATAGACCTGTCCTGCTCATGTCCCGCTACCCTGTCGAAGCGCAGAGGCCGGTATGAACCAATTATATCTGGAGAAATTACAGGTACATCTAAAGAAATTAGAATATCAAAAGGTATTTTTTGTCACTCATTACAGAAAGTGAAACCCATATATTATATAGATTCATTACACAGAGGGAAATATTTCAAGCCTTTATTTCTTAAAATGTTGATGGTTATGGCTTACAGATAATGAAAACCCAAAATTCAGTGTCTCAGAAAATTTGAATATTACATAAGATCAATAAAAAAAGGATATTTTAAACAGAAATGTCAGGCTTCTGAAAAGTAAGTTCATTTCTATGCACTCAATACTTGGTTGGACCTTCCTTTGTATGAATTTCTGCATCAATGTGGTGTGGCATGGAGCAATCAGCCTGTGGCACTGCTCGGGTGTAATGGAAGCCCAGGTTGCTTTGATAGCGGCCTTCAGGTCAACTGCATTGTTGGGTCTGGTGTCTCTCATCTTCCTCTTGACGATACCCCATAGATTCTCTATGGGGTTCAGGTCAGGCGAGTTTGCTGGCCAATCAAGCACAGTACCGCCATGGTCATTGAACAAGCTTTTGGTACCTTTGGCAGTGTGGGCAGGTGCCAAGTCCTGCTGGAAAATGAAATCAGCATCTCCATAAAGCTTGTCAGCAGAAGGAAGCATGAAGTGCTCTAAAATTTCCTGGTAGATGGCTGCGTTGACTGTGGACTTCAGAAAACACAGTGGACCAACCCCAGCAGATGACATGGCAGCCCAAATCATCACTGACTCCACTCTTCCTCCAGACTCTGGGACCTTGATTTTCAAATTATGTGCTAAATTTACTTTCATCTGAAATAGGACTGCGGACCACTGAGCAACAGTCCAGTTATTTTTCTCCTTAGCCCAGGTAAGATTCTTCTGACGTTGTTTCTGTTTCAGAAGTAGCTTGGTAGCCCGGCTTTTCCTGAAGACATCTGAGCGTGGTGACTCTTGATGCACTCACTCCAGCTTCAGTCCACTCCTTGTGAAGCTATCCCAAGTGTTTGAATCAGCTTTACTGGACAGTATTCTCAAGCTTGCGGTCATCCCTGTTGCTTGTGCACCTTTTCCTATCCAATTTCTTCCTTCCAGGCAACTTTGCATTTAATATGCTTTGATACAGCACTCTGTGAAGAGCCACACCTTTCAGTAATGACCCTCTGTGACTTACCCTCTTTGTGGAAGGTGTCAATATTTGTCTTCTGGACCACTGACAAAGTCGGCAGTCTTCCACATTATTGTGGTTTCAAAGAACAAGGGATACCCGGAATTTATACTGTAGAGGTGGTCATTTAGTGAAAATCAAATGTAAATATTCTAATATTTTGAGATACTTTTTACTTTCATGAGCTGTAAGCTTTGAATATCAAAATTAAAACAAAAAACTTTGAAATGTTTCCTTTAAATGTAATGAATCTAAAATATATGAACGTTTCACTTTTTGAAATAAGTTACAAGAAAAAACCTTTTCACTATATTAATTCTTCTTAGATGTACCTGTATAATTAAACATGACTTAGTAACTAAACTTCAATACAAAATAAATGTATATTGTTTCTGTTTTATTGTACTTTTAAAGTTTGGATCACATTAAAAGCATAATTTGTGTCTGCGCCAATAGCTTCGCTATTGCACTGTGCTCACGGTGACCCGAGTTAGAATGACGGCTCGTAGTCCTTTGCCGAATCCACTCCCCTCTCTCTGCACCCAGTGCTTTCCTGTCTACTACACACTGTCCTGTCCAAATAAAGGCATACAAAGCCCATTAACAAGTCTTTAATATAAAAAAGTGTAATTTGTACATTAGTGTATTATTTTCTTCAAAGATCCAGCCCCGTCACGTCACTCACAGCCGCTTGCACGTGTTTTGTGCATGAGTTGCATGCATCCCAAAATTAAACTGCTTTATTGACAATCAATAGCTTTAATCGATTGCATCTCTTGTCTACTATTAATCAATCATCGAGTAATCTTTGACATACCTAGATGCTACATAGAGAAACTAGATTATTTTATTATTATAGAAACACTGCAGACTTTAAGGTAATATATTTTAACAGGATAAGACTGAAGAACTACTTGAAACTACAAGACATTTTTATTATTTTGGTTTTATGACTGAAAGTCATTCAATGTATTCTGATTATGTTTTTAAGTAAATTGATCATCACAAATATTTTATTTTGGCTGACTCCTAAAAGTGTGACAACTGAAGCATAGCTCATGCACAATACTGAAGCCATAAGCACCAAGTGGTTCTGCCAAATCAGCATCAGCGCAAAAGTTTAAATTATGTTAATTATGCAGGAAAGTAGTACACATTGAGCAGGACTGGACAGACCCCAGCCCAAATAACAAAATGTAAACTCTATTTTCTAATTCACTCCTTTAGAAATATAATAATTATATATATAATAATTATATTATATTCATTGAGAATAGAAATAAAGGAAAAAAAGGTAGAAATAGCTGGTTTCTACACATGCATGCTCAGACTCACCAGGGCAGGGTAGGAGGGGTATCCACTACATTTAGCCCAAACTAGTTTAAGAGGTTCCAGAACCGTAGCAGCACTAGCAGGCATCCAAATACTGCTGTTGCCAACTTCTATAAAAGCAGGAATATCAACAACCATGTTATGATGGTGTAGACATATAATATACACTATATTGCCAAAAGTATTGGGTCACCCCCTTCAAATAAAAGTTTTGACTACTTTAGTAATTTCCATAAGTGCAAATCTTAATGTTTAAGCATATAATGATATTCTAGGGAATTGTGAGCTTCTAATTTTATAGCAACAGTTTGGAAAGGACCCGTTTCTATTTTAACATGACAGTGCCTCTGTGTATAAGGCAAGGATCAAAGATAAATGATTGAGTCAGTGTGGAAGAACTTGACTCGTCTGCAGAAAGCCAAGTCCTAATCCCAGCTGAACACCTCTGGTGTAGGGATGCAAAAATACAATTTTTTCAGAGCCGATCCAATCCGATTCCAGTGAAGGTTATTTTTTTTTTTTATAAATGTAATTTAGAATTTCTGTACTTCTCTGTGTTGACCCGATCGTCACTGTTCTGTGTGTTAAACACAATCTATTACAGTGTTTCTCATCTGGTCGGTCAAAAATGCTGTGTATGAAGCCCAAAATTAGGTCGCGAGACCGTTCTGAGAGGGTCGCGGATTGTTTACAGCCAAAGAAACGACATCAACAAAAAACGTAATTCTAAATGCTTTTCTGATGCGAGACTTTTATTTTAAAAGACGTGCATGAAAGCTGTTGACACTGTCAGATCATCTGACTCCGAGGCAGTTTAAGTAAAGAAAGAGTGCCTGAGAAAAAGGCTCTGTCCCAATTCAGTATCTGAGGTCAGATGAGATGTTGACAGGTTTAATGTCAGTGGCATTATTCTATCGTTATTTTCGTAACTTATGAAGAAATATAAAGTCTCTCACCTCAGAAAAAAATGAACTGTCCTGTCAGATGTTATACTGTGCTGGTGGCACGCGCTCTTCTATAGCACGCGCGAATGCGGCGCCGCACTGTAACGTTATATAACTTCACTAAAGCGCAGAAACTACAAGCATGCAGCAGTACAGTACAATGAAAGTAGCCTACAGTTCCAACAAATCACATTACTGTACTGCGTGTGTTCGCTGGGAAGGATTTGCATGACGGTGTGTCATTCGGTGTGTCGGTAGTATTCATACTATTCAGGAGCAGTTTCCATGTTTCATTAACAGTCACCTAGGTTGTTTTTGTAACCCAAAAATATCATGATATTTTCACTTCGTGTCATTTTGTAGGTTATATGTTTAAATCAGTGGTTCTCTACCTATTATTTGACCGCGCAGCACTATGGTCAAAGTGCAAGTCTCACGGGCCGCACGCATGTCATTTACATATTAGTCACCAATACAAACCAACCAGATTTATAATATTATTTATAGCCTAAATATTATGATATCTAAATGATTGCATTTATTTAAATAAATAATTCTACTCACCATTAATAAAACACCTGATGTTGTCGGGAGCTGACCAATTACATTTCACTGCTGTTATATTCTGTATAATTATGTATGTGACGAATAAAAATGTTGAATCTTGAGAAATTCAAGCAGTTTTTCATATGTTTTATTTGTTTTTTGTTGTTTACGTGTTAGATGTTGTTAGTATAACTGTCTATGATAGAGACACGCTTTTAAACATTGGTTCCTCCGTCGCGCAACGCAAACCAGACTTTGAGTTTTTGAATGCCGGTGGATTGTTCAGACACCGCATCAGAGCTCTTTGTCTGGGTCGCGCAATCGAGGAAACGCCGCCGATGCCGAAAAGAGGAAAAAGAGCTGGCGTTCTCGTCAGACTGAGACGCCGTGCTTTCCGACATCCTCTTCCAACCATTTTACTGGCCAACGTTCAGTCACTGGATAACAAACTCTGTGAACTGCGGGCGCGCATTTCATACCAACGAGAAACAAGGGACTGCTGTGTTATTTGCCTCACAGAGACCTGGATGTCTGCTATGGTTCCAGACTCAGCCATCGAGCTCACGGGCTTCTCCGTGCACCGCTCGGATAGAGCAAATGAGCTCACAGGGAAAAGCAGAGGCGGAAGTGTTTGTTTCTATATTAACAACTTGTGGTGTGATGAAAGGAACATACACTCTATTAAATCCTTCTGCTCCCCTGATCTGGAATTTCATACGCTTCTGTGTCGACCATTCTGGCTACTGAGGGAATTTACAGCGATCATAATCACGGCTGTTTACATTCCTCCTCAAGCCAACACAGACCAGGCACTCAGGGAACTGTACAGGAATATAAGTAAGCAGGAAACCGCGCACCCAGATGCAGCTTTTATTATCACGGGGGACTTTAATAAAGCCAACTTCAGAACAATAGCTCCAAAATACTTTCAACACATCACCATCAACACGCGTGGAGATCATATACTCGACCATTGTTACTCCCCCTTCCGGGACGCATACAAGTCCCTCCTCCGCCCACCTTTCGGCAAATCGGATCACTCTTCCGTTCTGCTCCTGCCTGCTTATAGGCAGAAACTGAAACGTGAAGCACCCGCCCTCAGGACAATACAATGCTGGTCGGACCAATCGGATGCTACACTACAGGACTGTTTTGATCACGTGGACTGGGACATGTTCCGGGCAGCGTCTGATGACCACATAGAGGCGTATTCAGATTCCGTAACATGTTTCATCAGGAAGTGTATAGATGATGTAGTTCCGACCAAAACAATCCGCATCTACCCCAACCAAAAACCGTGGATTAACAGCGATGTTCGATCAGCCTTGTCAGCGCGGACATCTGCCTATAAATCCGGAAACACTGATGATCGGAAACAAGCCAGTTACGATCTCAGGAGATCCATCAAAGCAGCCAAACGACAATATAAAAACAAAGTTGAAGAACATTTCAACAACAATAATCCAAGAAGCATGTGGCAGGGCATTAACAACATCACAGGCTTTAAAGGGAATAAACCAGCTACTGTGAACATTGCCGCCTCTCTACCGGACGAGCTCAACACCTTTTATGCTCGTTTTGAGGCTGATAACACCGCCCACACAGAGAGCGCTCACACGACTGCTGCAGAAGAGGTGAGTCCACTCACGCTTTCTGTCGCGGATGTAACCCGATCCTTCAAACGGGTGAACATCCGTAAAGCCGTGGGCCCAGATGGTATACCAGGCCGTGTGCTCAAAGCATGCGCTTTTCAACTAGCCGGGGTTTTTACAGATATTTTCAATCTGTCCCTCTCTCTGTCTGTGGTTCCCGCATGCTTCAAAAAATCCACCATTGTGCCCATACCTAAGAAAAATAAAATCACATGCTTGAATGACTGGAGGCCCGTTGCTCTGACCCCCATCTTCAGCAAGTGTTTTGAGAAGCTCGTCAGAGAACACATCTGCTCTGTGCTGCCTGCTTCACTGGACCCACTACAATTTGCATACCGTTCCACAGACGCTAGATGCTATTGCCTTCACACTGCACACTGCTCTCTCCCACCTGGAAAATAAGAACACCTATGTGAGGATGCTGTTCGTGGATTATAGTTCGGCATTTAACACCATAGTGCCTGCCACACTGGTTGCGAAGCTCCAGACTCTGGGACTGAACACGTCTCTGTGCAGCTGGATCCTGGACTTCCTGACAGGACAGAAGTCAGGTGGTCAGAATGGGCAACAACACCTCATCTTCCCTGATCCTCAACACTGGTGCACCGCAGGGCTGCGTCCTCAGCCCACTCCTGTACTCCCTGTACACACATGACTGTACAGCTACACACAGCTCCAACGTCATCGTCAAATTTGCTGATGACACAACGTGATAGGCCTGATTAGGGGTCGACCGATTATCGGCCTGGCCGATTATCGGCGCCGATATTAAGCATTTTTACGATTATCGATATCGGCCATTTTCAAAACAGATTTGCCGATAATAAAAAAAAATGATAAAAAATATCTTTTTTTTTGTTTATTATTATGCAAACAAACATACTATTTACAGGTGACATTATTTATTGGTGAATAAATAATACAGGTGAAATTATTTAATGTTTAAATGCACTATTTGGCTCGATGCAGCCTGTCTGAGCTCAACACTCTGTGGCCTAGAGCAATCTCCGCCCACCACTCATCTGATATGTAGAGAGTCACGAGTCCGACCAATCAATGCGGAAAACTGAAGGCAGTCTCACACCGAACGCACTTGCTAACTGGAGCTGCCTCAGTGATCACGCATCAGTTTTCTCTCAAAAGTAAGCCAGCAGCAGACGTTGCTGAAGTTGCAATAAATCACAATCCACTATGATGTCTGCGATGCGGAAAATGCGGGCGGAATCGCGGAATGCAATCATATAATGGAATTTACCGTATGTCGCGGAATGTCACGGAATTTGTCGAAGTTTGGATGAATTAATCAAAAGTAGGTCAGTACACTTAAATCGACACGCGCTATGGACTAGTATATAGAAATATTAAGCCGCAAAAACACTTTAAATATGAATCCTACATGTTCTGCATCTCTGTTAATGAATGACACAGACGTGCGGTTTCATTTACTGCACACATACATTCTGAAGCGCGTGTGATGCGGTATTTTCAGCATCTGCCATCTCACTAAATGAGGACATAAATACATGAACAACATCCCCAGAACTGCTCGGAGAGTCACTTCATGAGCATTTGATCGTTTCATTTGAGTAAAACGATCGTCATATCATATATACATAGGCTACAGAAACTTAAAAGGCCCTCATGGCAACCTGTCAAAATAGAAGTTCGGTTTAGCCGAATATATTACTGTGGTGCAGTAGAATATACGTAATACAACTACAACAATTATTACAACTTTTGTCGAGAATAATCACACAATACGCTAAATACGTTTACTTTAAGTTTTACAAAATGTTTACAGAATGCTTCTGGGTGATCCCTGCACTTATGTTATTATTAATATTACTGTTTATTTAATGTTGTTGTTATTAACAGTTTTCAGAATTAAAGACATGTTTAAAAGCATTTAAAGAACTTTTTTTTTTGTCAGAGCTCTTGTTAGGGGTTCTTGCACGTAGTGCAGAATCCCTATTGTAATTATTATTAATTTTGGCATTCATTTTCATTTTTACACCAGACACGCATATCGGTTCAAAATATCGGTTATCGGTCTACTTGATCTGTAATAATCGGTATCGGTATCGGCCCTGAAAAACACATATCGGTCGACCCCTAGGCCTGATCACCGACAACGATGAGACGGCCTACAGAGAGGAGGTGAGTACCCTGACTAAATGGTGTCAGGAGAACCACCTCTCACTCAACATCGACAAGACCAAGGAGCTGGTGGTGGATTACAGGAGACAGAGCAGAGAACACACACCCATCACCATCGACAAGACACCTGTGGAGCGGGTGAGCAGCTTTAAGTTCCTCAGCGTTCACATCACCGAGGATCTCACATGGTCTGCTCACACAGATGCAGTGCTGAAGAAGGCACATCAGTGTCTCTTCTTCCTGAGACGGCTGAGGAAGTTTGGAACGAGCCCCAGAATCCTCAGATCCTTCTACACCTGCACTGTAGAGAGCATCCTGACCGGCTGCATCACAGCCTGGTTTGGAAACAGCACCGCTGGCAACCGCAGGGCTCTGCAAAGGGTCGTGCGAACTGCCCGCCACATTGTTGGAGGTGAGCTTCCCTCCCTCCAGGATATCTACACCAGGCAGTGTACAAGGAAAGCCCGAAGGATTATCAAAGACTCCAGCCACCCGTCCCACAGACTGCTCTCTCTGTTGCCCTCAGGGAGACATCTCCGCAGCATCCGATCACGCACTAGCCGACTGAGGGACAGCTTTTTCCCTCAGGTTATCAGGCTAATGAACAGTCAGAAATAACTCACCCTACATCACACTCCCTCTCACACAACATGCCATGCACTGCACTTTAACACAGTTCTACCGGACTACACGCACATACTGCACTAACACATCTGCTATCACTGGACACTATACAAAAGCACATCCACGACACTGCATATGCATAATCTGTTGCACCTTTGCACAACTATCTGCTGCTCAACAAATCTGCTGTTAATTTATAATCTGTTGCACCTTCACATTATTACTATGTATAGACTACATAATGTATAGATAGTGTACATAATGTAGATGTGCACATACGGTGTATAATGTGTAGTTGATGTAACTAAGTATGTCTTTATAGTACACTATGTGTACTGAGTATATGTATGTGTATTTTGCACATTGTCTTCTGTACAGTCTGTAAATATGTACTGTCCATATGTAAATTGTTGTTTTTTGCACTGTCTGGAGCACGCTCGTAAGAATTTCACTCACCAAGGCACTTGTGCTGTGGTGATGTGACAATAAAAGTGATTTGATTTGAATTCTGCTGGAAATGAGTAACAGCACAATAAAGTTGTGATTGTAAGTTACAGTCTGTAAGACCCGCGGAAGCGTGACTCGATACACGACATTGCAGAAAAGTTCACAAATGTAGCCTATGTTGATCCAAATATGGAGAGCATTTTCCTTCAGAACACTTTAAATATAATGCATGAAAACTGTATTGTGCTTAATTGTGTTTTTGTGGCTTCCGTGGGGCTTAACAACTACACAGAATATTATAAGCTTAAAAGCACAGGATCGGATTTGGATCGGGTCTCGTCTGACCGATACCCGATCCGCAGAAAATGACTGGATCAGAGCCGATACCGATCCTCAGTATCGGATCGATGCATCCCTACTCTGGTGTGACTTTAAATGCAGACCTTGAGCCAAAAACTCATCACTAAACACCAGTGACTTGTACATTCATTATATGGACTAAAGTACTGGGACACCCCCTTCTTTAGAAGAGAAAAGGGCACTTCCAAACTGTGGCAACAAAGATGAAAACATAATTAATGTACTTAAAAATTGTATTTCCACCTCTGTTGCAACAGTTTTGAACTGTATGACTGTACCCATATGTCATTGGTGTTTGGTAATTAATTTTTGGCTCAAGGTCTGCATTTAAAGTCACACCAGAGGGGTTCAGCTGGGATTAGGACGTGGCTTTCTGCAGACGAGTCAAGTTCTTCCACACTGACTGAACTGTATGTTCATACATTAAATTCTGGAGGGGACGTCGGATGGTGTCACATGGTGACGCAATGACGTGTGCCATGAATCGATCTATGTTCTATTAACATGTAAAATGGGAACATGAAAGGATTATTCAAAACGCAACTCATGTAAACACCTTGATCATAATATTGACTAATTCAGAATAAAGTAAATAATTAGATTACTGATGTCCATGTAAATGTAGTCACTGTCAAACTAAAACCAAATTACAGTTCAGTTAAAAGTGTACAGATGTGGATACTTACCAGCAGCTATTCTAGCAGCCTTGGCGAAGTTTCTACTCTCGATGCAAGCAATAATCTCATTCTTGTCCTCCACTGTGTTCCTCCGGATGAGGGCTGGTTTCCCCTTTCCACACTTCAGTAGATTAACTGCAATACTACTAAAGACAGACAAGAAAACATGATAGTGTGGTGTGGGATTAGGGCTGAACGATTAATTGCATTTGCAATAATATCGCGATATGAAAAAACGTGATTTTATTTTTAACCGCAGAGGCTGCGTTTACACTCTGTCACGTGGCACGCGAGAGTAATGTATGACGATCGTATGACATCAAAGTATGGCGAGAGAAAGCATTAGGATACGTCTGCTCTCTAATAGCTCTCGCGGTACTTTGATGACACACACCGATTGGTCTAGCTGCACTGCTTCAAGTCGAACACATCTAAGCAGTCTTCAGAGAAAGCATCAAGTTGGCACGCCATGTTTGCCGTGGGTTGTTTTCGTGTCCGGCTTTCTTTCATAACATGCGGAATTGACGCGCTACATATTACGATGATGTAATACTGCCACACACATAATATTTTTTCCACTCAATTATGTCGTTATAACAATATCTTTTCTCGTTAAAACGACATATTTTCTCGTAATAACGAGATCTTTTCTCGTTAAAACGACATTTTCTCGTTATAATGACATTTTTCTCGTAATAACGTCATCTTTTCTTGTTATAACAACATATTTTTCTCGCAATAACGACATATGTCATAACAACGATATGTTTTCCGATATAATAGATATATGGTAGGCTACATTATGTGAGTGAGCTGAGCGATTGTCCGCGCTGCTCAGTCTGACATAAACGAGGATCTGCATGCTGCTGAATTGAAATACACTGTTTTAAATGTATTTAATGTAATGGTTTTAATTGTAGCAGCATGTTTATTAGGATAAATCTCCAATATAACATTATCCAATAACAGCACTCAGACCCATGACTTGTTTAGGCTATATATGATCAGATCAAAACAGTTATTTTTGAATAATTGACTCTGGGCTTGGAATATTTATTTATTTGAATGACTGAAGTTTGACTTAACAAATCGAAATATGAACAAAGATAAATAAAGATATTTTATAATAGGTTAATAATAATAATAATTATTATTATTATTATTTCGTTCTGTTTGAAAACGGGCAAAAAAATTAAGCTAGATTTTCCAGAGGCCTATTTTTGTTCGTGAGTAAACAAATTAGCTGTTTTAATATTTGTTTCACATGTGTGGGCGGCCTTGATAGCTACTTTATTCTGATTATATATTAATGATTTTATATTATTAAATGATATTTAGCTGAATCATCGCATTACGTTCTTCTTATGGGTTAAATTCCAGGCTTTGCTTTGCGCCAGAAAGCGCACGCTGTTATTTTACAAAAGCAATTCGTAAAATTTTGTTCTTATTGTGGAAGTATATAAAATAAAGCAGACATTTATATTGCTTTCCCTCGGTTATCACAATGTAAGGGATCGCGTCGGTGTCGCCAAATTGAGAAGAGCAGTGGTGTGCTTTATATGAGCTAAAGCAACATCCAGACTGTATGAAACGTTATTGTGACTAATTTGCAGAGCGGTACATAAGATGAACTCTTATTCTGCGTGATGAGATAGACAGTAAAGACAGGCTGAGTTAAAACATAGATTTTTTTTTAGGGGCCGTCCTCGGTTCACACTGTTTTTTCGTGGCCAAGACATATGAAGCCGTGGGAACGTGATGATATGCCGTAGCCAGAGATGTTAATTCGCGGTAACATCATATTAACTTCTGGGGACGTGATATTGTGTCGTGGCCTCAAGATGTTATGTTGAGGGAAAGACATATTTTTCTCGTGGTCACCAGGTTTAAACAAACTTGCATGACCACAGCAACCCGGGATTATCAGAGATGGATAAAACAGTTTTTATTAACATTAAGCATTTCATTTATTATTATTATTATTAGGTTATGTTAACTTGTTAGGGCTTTAGGCCTATTTCTATTTCATATAATATAATATTTTATTACTTTCCCATTTAAATTTGTGTTTCGCTTTACCTAATTAACGTTTTGTACCAGAGCATGTGAGCGAAGCGGAGCGGTGTGACGCTCAGCTCAATATTCCGCTCTGTGTGTGCGCTCCGTTCAGTCGCTCATGGCCAAAGCAAACACTCCTCTAATGTTCCGCTCACGCTCACCGGTAAACCAAATCCCGCTCAAATCAAGCTCTCACATTAAATGTCTCCAGTAACGTTAGGCCTATTTATTTTTTCCTGTTTATAGTGAAATTATTGAATAAATGTCTTATTGAAATAAGTGTTCCTGTGGCTCAGTGGTTAGAGCATTGCATTAGCAGCGCAAAGGTTGAGGGTTCGATTCCCAGGGAACACACATACAAAACATGTATAACCTGAATGCACTGTAAGTCGCTTTGGATAAAAGCGTCTGTTAAATGCATAAATGCAAATGTCTCAATTAAACGGTTATGTTTCAGAGTGAAATTGTTTTAATTAGGGATGTTCATTAACCGTTAACTGACTGATAAGACCGATTAATACAATCAGTTAAACGGTTTAAATTCACTTATTTATTTTTAGTAATTTATAAAAATATTTTAAAAGGTTTGCTGCATGGTTAAAATAAGCTATACGCATATAAAAAATGTTTTTAGAGAGAGCGAGAGAGAGAAAAAATCAAGTCGCATTTTAGTATTTCATTCTGAAATTTTTTTGTAAAATAAGACGAAAGAATAGAATGCAGCTATCTGCCGTCTGCTTTAATTTCGCGCACCACAATAATGAAAAAACTCTGCATACTCTAAAAAACACTGGGTTAAAAACAACCCAATTTGGGCTGGGTAAATATAGGACAGAACACATTTGGGGTTAATTTTACCCAGTAAATTGGGTTGTTTATTTAACCCATCATAAATGGTTGATTTAACCCAGTGAATGGGTTTATTCATTTCTATTATAATATTAGCTTTTTTTTTTACTTTATGCATGAAATAATATTTACAGATTAATTTAAATCCTCTAAACGTTTGTAAAACACTCCAGAACCACTGGTTTACGTGATAACTTCCTTTATTTCTCATTTGCTTGGTTTTATGTAAGCTATAGGCCTACACATTGCCTATTTAATCTTGTTTAAAAAACATTAGAAGTAAAGATTAAACATTAAACTGACGTAATTCACGAGTAAATGGACCACTCTGTAATTGTGCTTCCACCGTAACGGTGCTGGCTCTCGCGCCCGAGCTGGAGTCGTGTTCGGCGGGAACTGCTCACGGATACGACCGCCGCCCTGCGTTTCACTCAAGTTCGAAATGAACTGCGATTGCCTTCATATTCTGCCCAAAAACAAACAGTAAACAGCTCTGAGGACATATTTTAACATTCAAAGTATTTGTGTTCTGTATCTTTATAAATATAAGCGTTTATTTTATGCAAAGCATCAGACTCTTCATCATGCAATAAGACAGAGGCGAGCGACGTTTATTTAGTGATTCACACCCCGCGCCTGTATGTTGCTCTGCATAAATTTGAAAGATATACTGCACAGAAACAATTTTATCAATAAAATAAAATGTACACAAACGACCCTAACTAACACTGAACAAATAACCCCAAAAAATGACCCAAAAGGCTCAACCCAGCATTTGGGTTAAACAAAATAATCCAGGACTTTTTTTTAGAGTAGGCTGCTTGTTGCACAGTATTTCTTTCGTTTTCTTAAATTATTATTTAAGTGAAAATATATTTCTAGTATATGCAGGGCTCTAGAGTGCGAACTAATTTCTCAATGGTGCGACAAAAAAAATCCTAGGTCGCACCTGTGCGACCAGTCATTCGAGAAAAGAAAAAAAAGTCTCCGCGACTCTGAAAGTCTCCCTGTTGTTCAACAACTTACACACATTAGGCCCATATCGTGGTCTAAACCAATCAGAGATAGTGAGGGGAGGAAAAAGTTTTTTTTTTTTTCCTGTAAATACTTTTTTTAAATAATGTTTAGTGAAATGATTTAATAGTCTGAGGTGGGATGGGGTGCCGGATATTTTATAGGTTTGGGGGGGGGGGGGGGGGTGCTAGAGGCACTGCATTAGAGCATCCCTTCATTCAGACACGGGGGAAGATCTGATAAGAATCAGTGTAGAGGGGTCAAGTCTGGAAGATGTTGATGCTAGAGAGGGTGCACTCTAAAAAACGCTGGGTTGTTTTTCCAACCCAAATGCTGGGTTGAGACCGCTGGGTTAGGGCGTTGGGTTGTTTTAACCCAATTTTGGGTTGAAAATTGATCTTGATCATAACCCAGCGGCGCTGGGTTGGGAACGCGGACGTGAAGGAGAGCACTCACGTCACGTCAACATCCGACGGCACACCGACGACACCAGTGCGAGAAGCCGCCATTTTCTCAGTCTGAAAGAAGCGAGAAGCGAGCGAAAGACGTTATGGTAAGTAAAGATTAAAAATGTAAAGTTATCATTCATTGTTTGTGTCTGGGAGTATTTTGAGGTTTCATGGAAGGCGGAAATAGTCCGAAAATAGCTTATATTGAAAAATACGCGAACGTGGTTTTCGCCTCAGAAACGGAGATCTTAACGGTCTCTTTTACTGAACAGAAGAGGTAACTTAACGTACTTTTATAACGTCCATGAGTGTCTTATGTCATATTTAGATAAGATTTTACAATATCTGCTCTCTTTGAGGTGTTAATAGGCGGTTATTAACATGTTAATTCGTTATTGTATTGTTCGCGGTTAAACTGAATGTATGTTAGTTTTCTTAAGGAAACGGCGTTATGTAATAAAGACTAGCATAATTATTTTGAGGCTGATGAAGTGATAATTGTTAACAGTAATGTCTTGTATGTAATATTTCAGACTTGTTGAGCTTGTGTCTTCGTTGTGCCCGCGCCGGGAGTTAAGGATAGAAGCCTGCGTCGCGTGCGTGCGTGCGGGAGGAGGAGGCGATTTTCTGAGCTTCTTCAGAAGAGAGAGAAAGACCGTTTTAAGGCAAGTAAACTCCATAATTCCACCCCTTTGTTTTTACTAAGACTAAAATAATGTGTCTTTGTTTTTATTGTAGATGTTGATTGCCAGAGACATAGGAGAGCATCATTATTTTGAGATTGATGTAAGTGATTATTAGAAAATAAATGTTTCTGTTGTCTCCTACCTGTTTACTTCACATTTTAATGTAACAACAGTATGATTACGTGTTCATATTTTATATAAACCATTGGTGTCCCTTTTTTCATTGCAGAACCCAAACCAACTTTGGAGTTAAGGACACAGCAGCTTGCTTGTGTGAGGAGGAGGCGGTTTTTCAGCTTCTTCGGAAGAGAGGGAACGACCGTTTAAGGCAAGTAAACTTCATAATTTCATGTTATCAATTTTTCTACTTAGACTAAAATAATGTTTCTTTGTTTTTTGTAGATGTTGATTGCCAGAGACATAGGAGAGCATCATTCATTTGAGATTGATGTAAGTTATTATTAGAAAATAAATGTTTCTGTTGTCTCCTACCTGTTTACTTCACATTTTAATGCAACAACAGTATGATTACGTGTTCATATTTTATATAAACCATTGATGTCTGTGTTTTTCATTGCAGAACCCAAACCAACTTTGGAGTTGTCTGATTTGGAGAGTCATCGTTCTTGGTCTTCCTTTCTTAAAGGAATAGTTCACACAAAAAATAATATACTTGCCCTTATGTCATTCCAAATCTATAAGACTTGTGTCTTTCTTTAGAACACAAATTAATATATTTTACATTTTCTCTCATCATTTTTTGTTAATCCATTGAGAGTCTAGATAATCAGTATTTTCAAGCTTCATAAATATAGTTATTGTAGAAGTAATACATTCCAATATTTATATATGTATACATCTTAAATTACATGATAGCGAACATGTCTGTTCAGAAGAAAATATTAGTCTCCCAGACTGGCACTGGAGGACAAAAATTAAGACAATGTTAAATATATTTATTTTTGTTCCAGAAATTAGCAGAGTTTGTATGGGTCTGGAACAACATGGGGAGTAAATTATGACCATTTTCATTTTTTGGTGAACTAACCCATTAAAGAGCAGCTCTCCACGTACATGGACATTTGTGAGGTATGTAAATGTCATGTCTGTTTTAATGTTTCAGTAAAGAAGAAACTTTCTGAAAGCAATATATTTACTTAAACAATATCACGTGCCCTCACACTAATGCTGCCATTATAGCATTCTAGAGCGCTGTTAATGTGCCTACAGACATTAAACAACCACACAAAGTGACAGACTATTTACCTGTCCTTACTGATGTGGATGCACCTCTATCTGAAAATGGATAGTTTCATTAAACGTTTTTTCTCTTTTTAGGCCACTGATGAAGAACAGGCGGTGACTGGGATATGAATGCTGGTCAAAGAGGAGAATTTCCCCCAAACTGATACAACAGTAGTTTTAAAGGAGGACGCTGCCCTGGATGCTGTAAAAGATGTCAGATGATGTGCTGATGGGGCTTCTTCGTGACTACATCAATTATGATAAAGAGATCATGAAAATTGGCAGTGATGCATGATCTGTATTCATGGACTATGAAACAAACTGTAAGTGTATAATTTGTAAAAAGCAAATGTTAAATGCTTGCCCTGTGTTTAGTAGAGATGGAGTTTACACTCATTCACACACATGCTCACATTCATTCACACACATATGTTTCTGGTAAATGTAATAATATCAGTGCTAATGTTGTGGTTTATTTGTGTACTCTCATGCCAGAATAGTTTGTAAAGAATTTCACTATTAACTAATTGTACAAGTATTGTATAATAGTGTTTTTGTATATTTTTTTTATACAATTTACCAAAAAAGTCTTGATTTTAAGTTATATTCAACAAATGTTCATTTATAAACTCTGTAGCTGTTAATGCCATATTTTTCTGCATTTCTTCTTAACATGCATGTTACTTTTTGACTGTTTTCTCTTGTTGTTTTTAATAAATATTTACCTTTTGATAGTCATTCTTTGTGTGTAAAAGTGATTTTAAAATGAACAAGATTTAGTAGATTTAATATCTAGCTCGATTTGGGTTCATTTTAGCCTAGCAATGTAGTAATTTTAAACCATGAAAAAGCAACCCAGCCTGCTGGGTTAAACATAATAACCCAAATGGTTGGGTTAAAATAACCCAGCGCTGGGTTCGTCCCTTTTTGACCCAGCGCTGGGTTACCAAAATAACCCAAATTGGGTTGTTTTCAACCCAGCAGTTTTTAGAGTGTGTGGCCAGCTGGTTTGGCCAAGGCCAAAGATAAAGGACAAACTACAGGAGTTGGCCATCCGAGGGGCATGTGACTGCAATGGAGGATAGTACATAAGATGTTCAGTTGGACACCCTTAAAACACTTAAGATAAATTAAATAAAAATAAAATCTAAATTGAGATGTTTTAAGTTTAAATCTCAGCTCAGTGAAGCACTTTAAGCACCAACACTTTTTCAGTAAGTTACCTTTCTTGTAGAATTGTGCTTCAAATAAGAACTTTGTTGACTAGATTGTTAGTTAATTGTTTACTAGTCAATATTGCCTAAACGAAAATGTGGGTGCACCTAACTTTTGTGCTGGTGCACCTAAGACAAAAAGTTAGGCGCACCAGTGCAACCAGTGCAAAAAGTTAGTCTAGAGCCCTGATATGCCTATTTATTCGTTATAATATATAGTGTAAAGGAATTTTCCTTTTGGGCAGTAATCAAACAGTGAAACCTATATCCAAGATGCATGTATTATATGTTTTCTCACTTGCAGTTAGAAAAGCATTCTATGTGTGATGATTTACTATGATTGGAGGTAAAGTGGGAAGTGATAGAGGTAAGGAAACGCAGATGGTCAGGGGGTCAAGGGGGCATTTGCCTGCCTTTTCTGTATAACCATTAATCGGTAAACAAACTGGTAATCTCTCCCTCTAGAGGAGGGAAGGAGGAGGCCTTGGAAGCAAAGGGGACTATAAAACAGACCGGCACTGCTTCTCCTTACTTCTTCTCCTTAGCGCTCTCTCTGTCCCTTCTCTCTGTCCCTTCTTATCTCTGGCTTCTCGCTTGTTCTCTCTTTCTCTCTCTCTCTTTCTCTCTCTCTCTCTCTCTCTTCTCTCTCTCTCTCCTCACTGACTCACAGCTATGTGTGTTATTTACAAAGGGATCTCTTGCAAGGGAATAAATACTTTATAATTATAATTTGGACTCAGATTTGTCTCTTACTCAGTGATGATGTTTGTAAGAAAATTGCCACAACAGTTTGGTGTCAGAAGTGGGATTCCTTGGACGTGACTTCTGGACCTGACAGCGGACGGAGGCTGATCACCTTGGAGCTGAAAGTTCCAACCCTACCTCGCAAAAAAGATTCAGAGACGAGGACCGTTCCGCTGTTGGGACCGGAGGGATCGACCACTGGAATCAAAAAGAACCCAGGTGGCACAAAACGACATCTCTGGTAAGAAACAATTAAATTCAATTTAATGAGGGTGAAATTCAGTTTAAAGAGTGAAATTGAACCATATTGGCTGAAAATTGCTTCTGGGGTAGAGTAATCTGAACACGAACGTTCAGATTAGGTAACCTGAGATTAATTTGAGATCTGTACGGATCAAGAGGGTTTCAAACAGGTACCGAGGTTAATTGGGGTTAGAAAAAAAATCGAAAGATTTTGGTAAATCACAATTAAGAGGGCACTGATAGTGCAACCCGATCCGATTGCGGGATAAGAGAAAATCGGATCTGCTGGAGACGTCTAGCAGATTAAAGAGACGCGCGTGAGTAAATCCACAGAAAGCAGAAAACAGCCAGTATGGGGATGTCTCAGAGCAAGCTTGTGAAATATGATACACCGGTGTACTACCAAATTAAAAAAAAAATATTATGGTCAGAAATGTATGCAAGATATTGAAAAATGAATCAAGCATCATGATTTTCCCAAAGAGGGAACATTGAGCCTCACAAGACTGAAAATGGTGAGGGACTCAGTTGAACAGAGTAGCGACAAACAACCAGGTGGTTGTTGCAAATGTGTTAAACATGTAAAAGATGTGAACAAACAGTAGATAGTTGGCTGAAGGAAGCAGAAAGTTAGCAGGAAGAAAAAAAAAAAAAAAGCAAGTGCAGAAAGTTAGCAGGAAGGAAAATGAAAAGTGCAGAAAGTTAGCAGGAAGGAAAAATGAAAAGTGCAGAAAGTTAGCAGGAAGGGAAAATGAAAAGTGTGAAAGTCTATTTGTATGTGTCTGCACCACCAGAACCGACTGACCCACAAGTATGTTTGTGTTTCCCACATGAAAATACGGTGAGGCCGGCACCGCCAGAATATAAAACACCCATCTACCCAATAGCCCAGCTGAGTGCATTGAAATTCGCCCCGACCTCAAATGTTCTCCGTCCAAGACAACCGCAGCAGGACGCACAAGAACGAGCAGCGCGAGATGCTGAATGAACAAGCAGCGCAGGCAGCGCCGCGAAAGACAGAGGGAGACAGAGAGATGCAGCTGGCTGTTGTGGGGCAGCACGAGCAGCGCACAAATGTGGACTGTGTGCGACGAATGAACATGACTTTTTCTGGCTGCACGAAGTGCAGGTTGTCCAAGAACCACGGACACTGGGCACAGGATTGTCCAGAGGCGCGTAAGGCGGATTGAAACGAGAGGAACGGAGAACAGGAGAGGAGAGGGCGGGTGACAGGCATTCAGCCAGCTACGAAAAAAGGGAAGTAAAAATCTATTGACACACACACACAACACGCTCACATACACTGATTCAAATAATGCTACCTGCAATGAAGACATGCTTGCAACCCTTTATGTGTGATTGTTGAAGATTTGAATAAGGCTATCTGCAATGAAGACATGCTTGCAAACCGTTAATGTGTGACTGCTGAGGTTTTGAATAAGACCATGTGACTGATGAATGTCTGAGAATGTACAAAAGTTTAGGGTTTTTGAGGCTACCGAGATATCCCATGTTAGTTGACGGGACAAATGATTTTGAAATTGAGCGTGAACCTCAATATGAGGAAGAGTGGTTTAGCGGGGCAGAAAATGTTTTTGACAAGGTTTGATAAGATTTTCTGGAATGAAAATGTGTGTGCGCTTTCAGCTTGCCTGTCAGAAAAACAAATGCAGTTGTTTTTGATAACGGGGAAGTCTGCGCCTCACTTATCAACCAAGGCCACTGAGCAGAAATGTTTGTGAGAAAAGGCATGAGAGCCACAGAAGGGCTGAAAAGGGAAGAGGGGAGAAACACATTGAAGTATATAGATGATTTATTGATTTGTGCACGAGATGAGGTTACGTGCGTGGCTGACACTGTAACTCTCTTGAACCATCTGGCGAGAGAGGGTCACAAGGTCAGTCTGACAAAGCTACAGTCTGTGAAGCAGGAAATAAATTTTTTTTGGGTCACACTAACACCAAACAGTAAAGCTATCTCTGAGAAACGCATAAAAGCTATCAAAGATGTACCAAGACCAATAACAAAAAGACAATTGTTATCAGTCTTGGGAATGTGTGCATATTGTCGAACGTTTATTCCAAATTATGCATTTCTTGAAAAGCCCTTGAGAGCCCTGACAACAGGGAAAGGGCTGAGGTCATGTGACAAGATTGAAAGGCCTTTTTACACAGATGGTAGATGAAAAACATGGATTTATGAGTTCAGTGCTTTTGCAAACCCATGGGGACAGATTACGACCAGTCGCATATTTTTCAACGAAGCTTGATGCAGGTGCAGCAGGCTTGCCACACTGCCTAAGAGCTGTGACAGCTGCGGAGCTGGCTGTGCTGGCTTCAAGGGAATTTGTGGGGTATTCTGATTTGACTTTGATGGTCCCACACGCGGTCTCCATGATTTTGCAAGAGCAGAGAACATCACATTTATCAACAGCCCGATGGCTGAGGTATCACACGATTTTACTTGACATGCCAAATGTAACAGTGAAAAGATGCACAACTTTGAATCCTGCCACACTCCTCCCTACAGAGGAGGATGGCGAGGAACACCATTGTTGTCTATCAGTGTTGGACATACCTTTAGAGAACTGTGACAATGTCCTCTTTGTGGATGGATCTGCGTCCAAAGATCCACAAACAGGCCTGAATAAGGTTGGTTTCGCGGTGACCACTGAATTTGAAGTCGTAAAGTCTGGCAAATTGCCATCAAATTATTCGGCTCAGGCAGCTGAAATGGTTGCTCTGACAGAGGCGTGTAAAGTTATGGCAGACAAGTGTGTGACAATTTACACAGACTCGCGTTATGCTTTTGGGGTCACACACGATTTTGGGCGCGCTTTGGAAGCACAGACATTTTTTTTTTTGAAGTCGGATGGAAATCCGATATTAAACGCATCTCTTGTGTCTGAGCTTTTGGAGGCCATTCTTTTACCAGACAAGGTCGCGATCTGTAAATGCGCAGCGCACACTAACGATAAAAGTTTTATCTCCACAGGAAACGCGAGAGCAGACGCGGCAGCGAAGGCCGCGGCAGCACAGGAGACAAAAGAAACGACTTGTGCTTTAGTATCTGTGACTAACCCTGATATTTCCCCTTGTTTACAAAGTATGCAGTCTTTTTCCACAGGAGCAGAAAAAACAACGATGGAGGTCGTCTGGCTGCAGTCTCGAAGGGGGTGTATGGATGAGTGTTGATGACATTCCTTGTTTGCCCAAACACTTCTTTCAGCATTATGCTAAGTTGACACATGGGTTGGATCATGTGTCAAAAGCGGGTATGATAATGCAGATGAGGGAATTATGGTTTACAAAAGGGATTTACAGTGGTTGCTGAAAATTTTTGCAAAAGATGTGTCACTTGTAACACACAATGTGGCTAGGGGAATAAAGCCCTCGTCAGGAGGGGCAGTAGAGAGACAGAACCAGACCATTAAGAACAAATTGCCGAAATGCTGTGAAGAGACGGGTCTGACTTGGCTTAAAGTCCTCCCAATTGTACTGATGTACATGAGAATGAGAAAAAGAGTAAAAACAAACCTGAGCCCATTTGAAATTTTGTTTGGCAGGCCACCATTCATGGGCATAGAAGGGGGTAAACAAAGGCTGCCATCAACGGATGTGTGTGAGAATGACAAGTTGAATTACTGCAAGGAAATGTCTTGTCTGTTGTCAAATATTTCTGTGCAGGTAAAAGCTGCCCAGGGGAAGGTTGCTGAGAGATTCCTGCACGAGGTCAGACCTGGCGATTTCGTGGTGATTCGTGATCACAGGAGAAAGAGCTGGAAATCGAAAAGGTGGCTAGGGCCTTTCCAGGTGCTTCTGGTGACGCACACGGCGAGGAAGGTTGCAGAGAGGGCTACGTGGGTTCACGTAAACCATGAAGGAGGGTGCCGCCCATTGCGGAGGCGGAGCAATCGCTGGAGGAGGTTCAACGCGAGTGTCAATAAATGCTAAGATCCAGTTTGAAAAACCCTTGCATTGCAGCTGTGTTTAGGCGGAACCAGATATCAGCAGCAAGGAGGAGACAACTTTGATTGCGCAACCGGCATACGGGTGGACACTGTAATCAACAGAACAGATAAGACTCTTAATGTTTCAAAAACAGTACTTTCTCACATTCTTTGGTCATAGCAGCATCTTTCGATACAGAGTAACTGCGAGAATGGAGCGTACAAGACCGTGGCACCCATTCAGAGTGCCAGGAATGTGTGGCCTGTATAAAACCACATGTATAATGACTTTGTTGTCAGTAACAATTTGCTTGGTAATACTACACTTCACAACAGGTCTGAAGGTGTTGCCAATTATAGTTATAGTAGTACTAATTTTGTTATGAATACCATGTATTATGCAATGTGTGTCTAGCTTAGTAAAGAGACTGGTTAAGGTCGGAATGTCTGTTCAATTGGTGAAAATGACAGTCTATCCGGATGATGATGTTAATGTTGATGACCAACAATATGATGACGCAAGTAGCGGAAGTTACAGTGAAAGGGGTAATTGAGTTATGTTTTTAATTTTAATTTTATTTTTCTTCCTGAGGATGATTGATATGTAAAGAAGGTTAAAAGCAGCAGTTATCCGTGTTACAGATGACGTACAAGGAGAGGGGGTGAAACTGAGGGATTTTTACATACTTTTAATATTTACATTTTATATTACAGAAGTAACTCAACAGTGATAAATTGATATGTCTATTTCCTACTTGAACTATACTATTTCTTGTTTATAATATGGTGACTGAGGGTTCGGTCTAGGCCGAGAGTGCGACCGCAGGGCCTGTCCATTCAGCCCGGCCATAGAGTAAATATTTACTTTGCTTGCTAAACATTTAGGGTCTGACCCAACAAAAACAGCCTAAGCATTTTTCAAATTTTCAAAAAACTTACTTCACAGGTTCAAGAAGAGTGATCATTTATGTGAAAATCAGAGATGAAGAGTATAAGTGTGATGTAATGGCTTGAACTTGTATTTATTATTATTTTTACTATTATTATTACAATGTTTGATTAATCAGTTATCAGAGAATGATAAACAGGGAGGAATTGTAAAGGAATTTTCCTTTTGGGCAGTAATCAAACAGTGAAACCTATATCCAAGATGTATGTATTATATGTTTTCTCACTTGCAGTTAGAAAAGCATTCTATGTGTGATGATTTACTATGATTGGAGGTAAAGTGGGAAGTGATAGAGGTAAGGAAACGCAGATGGTCAGGGGGTCAAGGGGGCATTTGCCTGCCTTTTCTGTATAACCATTAATCGGTAAACAAACTGGTAATCTCTCCCTCTAGAGGAGGGAAGGAGGAGGCCTTGGAAGCAAAGGGGACTATAAAAACAGACCGGCACTGCTTCTCCTTACTTCTTCTCCTTAGCGCTCTCTCTGTCCCTTCTCTCTGTCCCTTCTTATCTCTGGCTTCTCTCTTTCTCTCTCTCTCTTTCTCTCTCTCTCTCTCTCTCTCTCTCTCTCTCTCTCTCTCTTCTCTCTCTCTCTCCTCACTGACTCACAGCTATGTGTGTTATTTACAAAGGGATCTCTTGCAAGGGAATAAATACTTTATAATTATAATTTGGACTCAGATTTGTCTCTTACTCAGTGATGATGTTTGTAAGAAAATTGCCACAACAATAGCGACTAGCTTTATTATACATTTCTCTGCTTGCAGAAGCGCTGCAGGTGCGTGATGTGATATGATGACCATGTGAATCCTCATGTTCTGTTGTCTACTGTTTTTTGCGCATGTAAAATTAATTCCCAAAAAAAAGGGATGTAAGTATTTTTAACGGGTCACAGACACTTATTCTTTCTAATTTAATTCAATTCTAATTTCAAATATTCTTCTCGGTTAACGGTTAGGAAAAATAACCGAAATGAACATCCCTAATTTAAATGTATAAAATTAAAATTCTTAATTTAAAAACGTGCCTTGTTTTTGAAGCCACTTGGAAAACTTTTGTAAAAAGTTACATAACTGAAAAAGTATACTTTTCCATTAAAACAACGCTTCACATTCAAAACATGCACACAAGATGAAATGCACAGAACAAATAATTATTTAATGGCGTAAATAAAAGAAACACACTTTCTAAAATTAAAATAGACCAAAACTGAGGGGAAATGCGTTCTATAAAACGTCTGTCAATCTTCACAGGATTTTAGAATTTGGTTTTAGAAACATTAGCTTAAGACAAACTATTGCTTAGCCTATTCCACAGATTCTGTAATTGGCAAATTACCAAAGGGGCATTTTGGGCGCTCCGCTCTGCTCACATGCTCTGCTTGCTACCATATATTTAGCAAAAACTTTAAACTTCTGACAATTAAGCCAATACTTTATGATTGTAGGCTATTTATGCCAATGCGTGATGATGATAAATGAGCGTGTTGTGTTTTCATTTACAAATGAATCTACGAATGATTAATTCCTCAACGAAACACTAGGCAATAATATTAATAATTATTAATTCTCAGAAAAAAAAAATTATATGTTAAATTCTACCTTTAAACTGCATTTCCAATAGTCTAGAAATTCCAGTCACATCAACGCTTTAGCGTGTCGAGCATTTACAGTAGGCTTACAAAACTAGTCAGAAAGTTATGTAAAGAGATCGAAATTAAGGGAAAAAACTAATATAAAATCTAACAATAGGCTAATAATAATAATGATGATGATGATGATGATGATGAATAGGCTACAGACGATCAGTTAATTGACACACACGAAGTCTTTTATTTTATTTAGTTTAAAAAGTGTGCACTGTTTTATTTTATGTACTTTATGTAATATTAGCCTATTCGTGATAAACTTGAATGCTGTGTACATCGAGTGCCATTGCCTACAGCCCGGTAGCCTATGGTCAATATAATAATTATGTAATAATTTCTATAATAATTCAAAATAAAATAATGAATCCATCTCTGATAATCCCGGGTTGCTAAGGTCAAGTAGGTTTGTTTATGCATTAAACGAGAAATGGATGTTGTTCCCTCAACATAGCGAGGCCACGACGTGAGAATGCCTTTACCGTTATTGTTCATATTTAGATTTGTTGTTAAATCAAACTTCAGTCATTCAAATAAATAAATATTCCAAGCCCAGAGTCAATTATTCAAAAATAACTGTTTTGGATAATGTTATATTGGAAATTAATCCTAATAAACATGCTGCTACAATTAAAACATTACATTAAATACATTTAAAACAGTGTATTTCAATTCAGCAGCGTGCAGATCCTCGTTTATGTCAGACTGAGCAGCGCGGACAATCGCTCAGCTTACTCACATAATGTCGCCTACCATATATCTATTATATCGGAAAACGTATCGTTGTTATGACATATGTCGTTATTACGAGAAAAATATGTCGTTATTACGAGAAAAGTCGTTATTATGAGAAAAGATGTCGTTATTACGAGAAAAATTTGTCGTTATTACGAGAAAAATATGTCGTTATAACGAGAAAAGATCTCGTTATTACTAGAAAATATGTCGTTAAAACGAGAAAATGTCGTTTTAACGAGAAAAGATCTCGTTATTACGAGAAAATATGTCGTTTTAACGAGAAAAGGTCTCGTTATTACGAGAAAATATGCTGTTTTAACGAGAAAAGATCTCGTTATTACAAGAAAATATGTCGTTTTAACGACATAATTGAGAGGAAAACATATTATGTGTGTGGCAGTATTACGTCACCGTAACATAAACGATATCCTTTGTTGTGTTTTCCTGTCAAAATAACGGAGTTCCTTTGGAATTCTTCAGCTTTTAAGAACTGCCAGGTTCTCCAGTAGTGGGCGGAGCTAATGCGTAAACGGCAATCTCATTGGCTGGCGCTCACCTATTATTGTCCCTGTTTTTGATTTCAGCGAATCAATTCCAGCGAACGCAGACTACGTGATTAATATTCATGAACCCAGCAGCTCAATAATCCTTAGTGCGATTTATTTGGTTATTAGTAGTAGAATTCATGGTAGTTTGGTTATCTTATCAGGATTATTTTTAGTTTTTTTATTTTCCTTTTTTATAGAAACACTAAATGACAAACAATAGCTTAAGTACCACCAACAGTCCTAAGTTCAGACAACATGACATATGCATTCATCCATGGTTATTACTAAATAATTACTAAAGTTCTATCATCATATAATGCTCAAATTGAATGTTAAATTATCATAATATCATAATGTTTGACTGAATGATGCTAAGTGAGATATAAAAACCCGGCTATTTTACAAACATAAACATAAATATATATATATATATTAGTATATCAGATCATAAATAATAATCTGGTGAGTAAACAAAAAAACAATTACAAGCCAATGGAGATTATATTGCCAAGGTGTCTATAAAGGGTTGATAATATTTAAAATAATCAATTGAATATGATAGGTGTCTCTCACATTGTCCCACATAAATATTTAAATAGTGTAGATTAGTGTACAATAATAATAATTGTATGTGTTAATCATTGTTAGTGTTTTATAATAATAATGTATTCTATTTAGTGAACATTTTATTCATTTAACATTTAATACTGGGGCATCCAAGTTATTTGACATATTTTAACTTTTTTTTTTAAGTAACAATAGTTACTTTCCCTGGTAATTAGTTTATTTTATGATGATACAACTATTTGTGAGAAGTAACTAGTTATATTTTTTTTAAGTAACGTGCCCAACACTGCACACTATACATTGATTTATTGCTTGTCTTTGTTGAATAATACAGAATATAAAGAGCTTTAAATAAAATTGCATATTAAATCGCAATATTGGTAAAAAACTAATTGCAATTCGATTTATTTTCCAAAATTGTTCAGCCCTATGTGGGATGCACATTAAAATAGGAATGGTACAGCTTTACAGGGATGTGCATTTTGACTACTTGACAGATAAATCAGCAGAGTGCTCGAGTACTTGTGGATGCAATGTGTGTTGATGCAATGTGTGTTCCTGCAGCTCAAACCACTGAGCATGATGCTAGCAATGCCTAAGCCATGGGTTTGATTATCAAGGGATGAACAAAGTGATACATTTAAAATAAATGCAACGTTTAAAATTAAACCGTTTCGTTTTGGGGAAAAAAATAATTTGGTCAGAATACAATTACAATACAGTGCCCTACACAAATTTTGACACCCTTGGTAAATATAAGCTTCACAGGCCATAGAAAAATAAAAAATGTCTGGTGTTTCTGCTCATAGTCTTTCTTTAATAACATTTATTTACAAAAAAGTCTAACCTTCATTTAAAATATGATAATTAAAAGAAGAATCTTATAAATGTTACTTACATTGATTGTTTTTATTATTGCCCCAACAATATCTATCTATCTATCGATCTATCTATAATCCACTACATAAAAAATCCACTACAGCTTTTTAGTGAGGATGTAAAGGGTGTTAAATAAGAGTTTCCATAGGCATTTGATAAATCATCACAAAATTTTGGCTAAATTGTATAGCCCTAAAAACAAACACAGCAAATCTGTATTTATTTATTTTTGGTATTCACCAATAGCAATTCGAAATTCAGAAAATGCAATTAGATTTTCCCCCACTTGATGCAGCTTTACTAGACACCGTTTAATTTGTCTTCACATAATTTTAATATTCCCTGCGAGAAATGAAATAAGCAAAATGTTGTCGAAAATAATTTTTGAAGGAATATAGCATGTCACACCACTGCACATTTCATCCTTTCAAAAGTATTTTTCAACTACCCACCTGCTGCTGGAGGACATGCTGGATTCAGATGCGCACCTGTGCCGAGGCTCCAACTGCCTGCTAGAATCCAATTCTTTCTCCGGCTCCAGATCAAAACCGTTTGACAGCCCTGAAAGACAAAAGGAAGGGAGAAAGAGAGAGAAATCATTAATATTTATTTAATCTATTGAAACTAATAAAGAAACTCACAAAGCTAAGTAGTTCAAGTAAGCTTAGTAGTGGTTACACCTGTGCTTACTTGAACTACTTAGCTTTGTGAGACTTTAATGGCAGACAGCTTGTTTACATGACAAATTATACAGCACGTCTATTACTGACACGCAAGACCACTTTTTGACCCAGGAAATCACCCGATATTATACTTTCCCATGATGCAATTCTAGTGACCTGATTCTAAAAAGCCTTAATTGTAAGCCTATTACACTGTGGCCTGTTAAAAGTGCATTTATTATAAATGTGCTTTTATTTTTTTTTAATCGGTTTTGCCCTTTTTGTTTGTTTCCCTGAAGTTTCTACCTGTGTCCATGCGTTTGATGGGTGATTCGTCCTCAACACTGTCTCTACTGGTACTCCGTGGTCTCTTCCTAGAATGAAGTAATGTCTCTAGGCGTGGTATGACGACTGACAAAAATGTTTTTGTGCCTAGCCGAGAACTGCCCTTTGGAGTTTCACCACCTCTCATGGGCTTATGTGGGCTTGTGCCTTTTGATTTGCGGAAAAGCACAGACGTCCGTCGGTTTACTGGGCTTGATGGCTCGGCCAGAGTTGATGTAGCTAATACACTGACGTCGCTGTCCTCTAATTGCAGATGGGAGTGTCCATTAAGTGACTGGGAAATGCCATCCTGGTTGTGCCGGTTTTTGTCGGGACTGGGTTCAATGGTTTTCAATTTGGGTGGCTCAGAGTGACACCCCACATTAATGAAGGGAAGCACAGAAACAGATGGCTCAAGCTTAGGTGGAACAGATTTATCACCTGGCATAAAACAAGGAAATACTGTCAAATATTGTATGAAAAACAGTGTATGACATTAAATTCAGTGACAACAAACTAGATTGTTTTCATTTTCTCAGAAAGAACAAACTACATTTTTACGTTTTCTCAGAAAATGTGATCAGTATTTTAGGTGGTTGCCAGGATAATGCTATCAAGTTGCTAGTTTGTGTTTACAGTGCAATGTGGTGCAGTTGCAAAGGGAGTGTTTTTCAATGCTGCTCCAGGAGGGCCACTGTCATGCAAAGTTTAGTTTCAACCCTTGAAACTACTTATTAAACTTATCTGCCTGTAATTTACTAGTAATCCTGAAGACCATGTTAGCTTGTTCAGGTGTGTTTAATTAACAGCTTTCCTGTAGCTCAACTGGTAGAGCATGGCGCTAGCAACGCCAAGATCATGGGTTCGATTCCCAGGGAAAGCAAGAGCTGATAAAATGTATAACCTGTAACTTGAATGCAATGTAAGTCGCTTTGGATAAAAGCGTCTGTTAAATGCATAAATGTAAATGTAAATGTAATTAGGGTTGAAACAGGACAGTGGCACACCAGGAAGAGGATTGAAGAACCATGTGCTAGTTGGTGGTTATTAGTGATTTACTATGTGGTTGATACATCAATACAACAAGGTTCCAAATATGTTCCAAAGAGTGTTCCATATGGCAGCACAATATTTGAAAAAAACTGTATTTCACCAAATGACATGAATAGCTTGAATGAACTGAATATTTGGAAATAATTAATAATTCTAGAATGATTTGTGTGATATTGTAGGGGAGTGCCTTTATACATAGAAAAGAACATTTAAAAGAGCTGAAAAATGTCTTTAACAAAAACAAATATGTGTGTGTATATATATATATATATAGAGAGAGTGTAATCCATCTTTTTAAGGCTGAATTATTTCGGGGAAAACATGATTTTGTCCTATTTAGTGTCACTATAAAATAGTGATTATTATTAAATAAAAATATTACACAAAGATCTATCCTGTAATAATAAAATATTTAATAAAAAAGAATTTAATTTCATAGAATAAATCTAAAATATTATTTATCTAAACTAAACTATTAGTTTATTAACTATGTTAACTATCTTTTTTTAGTTGAAAACATATTTTTTCCCTAGAGTTAAAAAAGTCTGTTCATTCACACACAACACCAAGCTTCAGAACTGAAGCACTGAAACCTGAGGTGCATTTATTAATTTGATTAAATCGCAATTATTATTCTTTTCTTTTTTCATGCAGCCCTATTCCAAAGATAGTTTTTACAGTAATGTTAGGTAGTTGCTTAAGGCTTTACAAGTCTATTGTATGTCAATATTTTATTTTTCACCGCTATAGGCCACTTCAGGTTATAGCTTGATTTCCTTGACTGATCTTTCTTGGAAACACCATGCAATAAAACAATGAACCTAAAAACCTGGACTAGAGACAATGAAGCCAAGGGACAGAATACCATTTAAATAAACATCTATCCTTATACACCCTGAGCTCCCCTCTTCCTCTCCTTTTCCACTGGCTCAGATTATTAAACAGTTTGCTGTACTTAGCTTTTTCATTATATGTCTCAGTGCAAATCACTTACCTAAAATAATAGTGATGCTTACCTTAGCCAATACCAAAGACACAAACTGCAATTTTAAACAAGTAGTTTGCTTGTTATAGTAAGTGTATTTTGGGGCATTTAAGCGTTTATTGTTCAGGACAGCTGAGCAGAGGCAGGACGCGACAGGAGAGGATAGGATCAGTATGACAATGAGATGGGACTTGAGACTTGAGTCGCTTGTTATGTCAAAGTGATACCCACAAGGATTTGACAGATGTTGAGCTAGTTATTATTTGAAAAAAAACATTTACACTAATGTGGTGAAATGTGAACAGTTTATTGCCATTGGTTGTTCTGTATCAGGGTCCAGGGTTGCTAGGCAACGGGGGATGTTCCGGGGCATGCAGGCTGCCGCTAAAGGCAGAGAGAGTTTTGTTCTATGAGCGTGTGTGTTAATAAAGTTGAGACTGAGTTCACCGAGTGGTTTGCTCCGAGTATCATGACAACTAACATTTTTCAAACAAACCTTTTTGAAGGATAAGGCCGGATTCTTCTTCTGCAGCATTCTCCAGTTCAACAGAAGGAAGAGCCTTCTTTAAACTCAGCTCCATCCTCACATCACTAATGATTTTCTTAAGCAGCTTTAGTCGTCTGCTCCGTGAAGGGCTGAATTTCATTGCTGTAGTCAGATCCAACTTTTCCAGTAGCTCCCTCAGCTGCTCTTCCAATGAAATGTGCTCTCGATTAGCTGGAACCAATAAGCGGTCCACTGAAAGAGTAAAATGTTAACAATTTTGATTGATTTATTAAAATATAGGGATGGGAAATGCAATAAAAATGTGATCATTCTGATCTAACATAACTTCAGATTTACTGATACTATTAGTGATTATTAATTTCAAGGAAGCACTAAACTGAGAAGTACATCGCATGGTGACATTTGACAAGAAATGTCATTGGTTAGACAAAGACACGCTTGAATAAGTACATTTGTTTAGCTATATTTTGAAGAAAACATGAAAGAATAATAGTGGGTGGGTATGCATGTGTGATTTTCATTTTATTTTACATGTAAACATATCCAATGATCTCATACTATCACAGGGAAGGGGATGCACTTGGCGTAGTTTGCTTCATGTCTACAAGGAATTACTTTTTACAAATCATACCAAGCAAAAGACCATTGAGACTACATATTTTGTGCATTTACCATCTTCCCAGGAGAAAGGTGCAGATGGCTCGATCTTAGGTGTTTCCAGCGGGTGCATGCCAGTTTCAAAATCAAAGCCGATTCTCTGAACATCTCGGCGAGTTTTCCTAAGCACAGCTCCACCTTGGTCTCTCAATCGAACAGCTGCCCTGTAGAAGAATGTATCCTTGCCATTGTACTTCATGCAGTTTTCAATAATGAGATTGAAGTCAGCTTCAAATTCGTCCAGATTTTTGTAGCCTTGTGCATCAATGCGTTTCCTCATGGTGGATAAATCCATAGGGTGCAAGATGTGGTCCATATAGTCAGGCACCTGTGAGAAACACACAAAAAAGGATGAATCTGTGATTCTGATAAGTGACACAGACTCTAATTTTGTGAATTATCTTCACAAAAAATAATACATCTTAAAATAATGTTGTTGTATTTTGAAAAACCTTGAAAGTCCTATATCAATAATGACATCCTTGTGACAAACACAGTAAGAATTTTTTTTATGTACTTCCAAATTCTAGAAATCGTTAAATATGCTTGATTTATTATAAGTGTTGAAAAAAGCTGTGCTGCTTAAATTCTTTTTATTACGTGATACTTTTTTCATGATTCTTCGATGAATAAGTGTAATGTTAAAAAAAGAGAAAAAGTTATTTTTTTTAATCTTACTGATTAAACTTTTCAATGGTAGTGTAATATACCATAAAAGAAGTTTTGCTTTAAAATTCTATAAGCAAAACATTTCCTTGAAAAGCGTGCTTTTCCCATGTTCTATGTTCTTGTTCTGAAATTGGATGTTTAAATCACATACTTTAAGACACTGTGCATACTGAAATACCTTATGACATTTATTTTTTAAGTCAAAGTTCAGGAAAATGCAGACAAACCTCTTTAATGCTAACAGGCTCTGCAAAAATGTGTGCTTGGTCTTTCTCCTGTAACTGATCCATCACAGTCCTCAGAAGTACTGTGAAAGGAGTGAGTTGGACCTCCATTAATGTCTGCTGAAGCATAATCTGCAACATAACCACAAAAGCAATCAAGGACACATATGCAAACAATTTGGCTCCCGCCATGGTACAACAGTTATACCCATTCTCTCAAGAAAGAAACTCGTAATCTTGAGCGCAAATGGAGGAAAAACTAACTTGGAAATCTTTAGAATTGCGTGCAAAAACAGTATGTCCAGCTATAGACAGGCTCTAAAAGCTGCCAGGACCGAGCATATCTGCAAACTCATAGATAATAACCAAAACAATCCAAGGCTTTTATTTAGCACAGTGGCTAGATTAACAAATAAACAGATGTCACCAGATCTAAATATTCCCTCACTGTTTAATAGTAGTGAATTTATTCACTGATAAAATAGATAACATCAGAAATACAATAACAATGTAGATTTTACAGCGCCTAGTACTTCAGCTCATCGCACCCAAAGAAATACTGCAGCACTTTACAACTATAGGACAGGATGAGCTAAATAAACTTATCACTGCATTTAAACCAACAACATGTTTATTAGATCCTGTACCCACTAAATTATTGAAAGAGCTGTTACCTGTAGCAGAAGAACCGCTTCTCAATATTATTAACTCATCATTATCTTTAGGTCACGTCCCAAAACCATTCAAGCTGGCGGTTATTAAGGTTATTATTTATGGGGCAGTCGTGGCCTAATGGATAGAGCATTGGACTTGAAACCCAAGGTAACCCAAGGTTGTGGGTTCGAATCCCGGCTCTGGCAGGAAGTGTCCACAACTGAGGTGAGACCCTTGAGCAAGGCACCGAACCCCCCACTGCTCCACTTGGATGGGTTAAATGCAGAGAACACATTTCACTCCTCATTATACTCTGTATAATTGTGTATGTGACGAATAAAGCTCATCTGAGCTTAATTTATATTGTAAGCCTCTTATTTAGAAACCAAAACTAGATCCTGGTGAACTGGCAAATTACAGACCTATTTCAAATCTTCTGTTTATGTCTAAAATTTCTGAAAAAGTTGTGTCTGCTCAAATGTGCTCCTTCTTGCAAAATAAATTATATCTATGAAGAATTTCAGTCAGGTTTTAGGCCCCACCGTAGAACAGAAACTGCATTTGTTAAAATAACAAATTACTTGCTTCTTGCGTCAGACCAAGGCTGCATCTCATTGCTAGTTTTACTCGAACTTAGTGCTGCGTTCGACACTATATATCATGCCATATTCATAGATCGAATACAAAACTACACAGGTATTCAAGGGGCAGGCTTTAAGATGGTTTAGATCCTACCTGTCCGATCGCTACCACTTTGCTTATTTAAATGGGGAGTCATCTCAATTATCACCAGTAAAGTTTGAAGTACCACAAGGATCTGCTATTTTCAATATACATGTTGCCCCTTGGTAATATTATTAGAAAATATGGGATTTATTTCCATTGTTATGCTGATGATACTCAACTATATATCTCAACAAGAACAGATGAAACTTCTAAATTATCCAAGCTAACGGAGTGTGATAAAAATTTAAAAGATTGGATGACCAATAATTATCCTATTAAACTCAGATAAGACAGAGATATTACTTATTATTGGACCAAAAAACAGTACACAGAATCTCTTGGACCACAATGCTGCGGCTAGAGTCCTTACCGGGTCAAGAAACAACGATCATATTACTCCAATTTTACAGTATCTGCACTAGCTACCAAATAAGTTTCGTATCAGTTACAAAATATTTTTAACTGATTCTTGGTAGTACCTAGAATAGCAAAGTCCACTAAAGGAGGTAGAATTTTTTCATATTTGGCTCCCAAACTCTGGAATAGCCTTCCTGATAACGTTCGGGTTCAGACACACTCTTCGTATTTAAATCTAGATTAAATACACATCTCTTTAGCCAAGCATTCATATAATGCATCTCACAATCTTGTACTGCAGGTATATCAGATCAAACACACATTATTATGCTTTAGCTTGGGTTGAACAAATCATTTTTGCTTGAATGGAACAACAGATACACTAATTTTGTCTCTATTTGTATCTCTGTTCCTGCCACATGACCAACATCCCGTGGTAACTAGGAATTACAAAATCTTCAGTCTGGATCCAACCCTTAAATGATCTGAGATGACAAAACACCTGAGAAGAGATGATGCCAACCCCTCAGAGGAAGCCAACCCTCAGACAATATACAAAATTAACCAAATGTTGCCATAAGTTAAATATATTAAGGTTCTGCAATATATAAATCTATTGTAGAAATTTAACTTCCTGTAAAGCTGCTTTGTATCGTAAACAATTGAAATTGTAAACGATTGTATCGTAAAAAGCGCTATACAAATAATCTTGAATTGAATTGAATTAACATTAGTAAATGTTACCGTTGCAAAAGCTTGTCTTGATATAAAACCGCATATTGTTCTCATACCTCTTCTTTCTTGAGTTTCTCTCTCTTCCTTATCAGCCCTAGCAGGAGTCTTGCTCGCTCAAGGTCATGCCTCAACCTTTGCCAGTCCTTCAGCTGCTCCTTCAATGCTTCAGTTTCCTCTTCTGTCTGTTTCTGTCATTTCAATGTTTTCGAATTCAAGCAAACTATGTTATTCAAATGTATAACATGCATGGCCATGTGTAAGTGCTACTTGAATAAATATTTGCTGATAACTCCCCTTCAGACCATCCAAAATATAGATGCCTTGGTTTCTTTATTGGAACAGATTTTGAAAAATTTAGCATTTTCGTCACTTGCTCACCAGTGGATCTTCTGTAGTGCATGGGTGCCATCAGAATGAGAGCCCAAGTGATCTAACACAAAATTTCTCCAAATTTGATTAGATGAAGAAGCAAACTCATCTGTCACTTGGCACATTTGGTGAGCACAAATGGTGAGCACATTTTAGCAAATTTTCATTTTTGTGTGAATTATTCCTACAACGGTGCATAAGGATATACATTCAAACCAAAAATTATTCGGACACCAGATATAATTTGATGGGTTTTTTTTTTACTAGTGGGTACAGGGCATTATAGTTCATTTATATAAGTGAGGATTGCAAAATAAAGTGAATATATTATAGCCCAAAAATTAATCATGCAGTGGACTAACCAGGAAAACTGCAAAAAAAATTGGGAACAAAAATTATTCAGACACGTTGACCTGACCATGTTTTGCTTAAGTGTTTTTTTTTCCTTTAATTGCTAATGCAAACTTTTTACACCACAGACTGAACAAAATCAAGCATTGCTTGGTAATTGGTTGACCTAAATTGGTATTATCTAATTGTGTACTTAAATTTAATCCATTGCATACCTTTCTATGTAATGAATTACAATCTGACATCAAGATTAATTTGTTTATCAAGATATCTGACATTATCAAAATTTGTTTTGACAGTTTAACTCAGAGTTCTTGTCATATTTTATTAACATTTTTTAAACTATAGCAAATAAACTGTGATAATTTGAGAAATGTTGAAGGAGTCAGATCAATACAATTTGACTTACCGGCTGTGTGTTTTTCTGGGAATGTAGGCTAGTTTGGAGGCGTCTGTTGAGTGGCACTCCATTCCTTGAAAGTCTTTTAAGCATCCAATAATTCAAGACAAGTTTGCCAAATGCCTTCTTCTTTTGTAAAGAAACATGATTGAGGATTGTGTTTAACCTGTAGTAGAATATGACAGTGTACAATGAAATGAAAAGTCTTGATAGTTGCACAAGAGTCCAACATCTGACCAGATTTTGTAAAATCAAAGATTCGAACAAACCTTTCAGGTGAAAAACTGGGTACAGATGCATTTGGAGCTGGGCCTACAAATTCCACCTCATTGTTTTTAAGTCTCTTCTGTTTTTTTAATCTAGTCCTGCTGCTCTTTTTGTCCACTGACTGACAAAGTCTGTCAGTTGTCTTAGTTTCATTATAAATTGTAAGCTGTCTTTTAATGGAGCCATTTGGGGTGTGGGCCCCACAGTAGGCTGTTTTTTTCACAGAGAAAGTGGGTAAACCTGAGTCAGTCAACTCTTTAATAGGCTCCATCTTCATAAAGAGACCAGCCTTCTGTGCACAGCTTACATGAAAAGCAGTGTAGCAGTTCGCTTTGTGGCACTGGATACAAGCTCCAACACCTTTTTCTTTACAGAGGTAGCAGGTAAGCTTCCATCGAGCTGGCGGAATATTTGAAACACCATCAATAGGCTCAATGAAGACCGTGTTGGAAAACCCAACCTCGGGAACCCATAAAGCACAAACAACATGACCCCACTGGTCATCTTCTGTCTTTTTAACTGCTCCTCCCTTGTTAGGGCAGAGGATGCAGTTAGCGGGTTGTGTTGGGGACTGCAGACAATGTCGGCAAAGCCACTGTCCCTCCGGAATATATGGAACACCATAACAATCCTGATGAACGGCTAGATTGCACATATCGCAGAACAGGATGGCATTGCTGTCCATGCAATCTCCATCCATGCATATGCAGCAAACAGCATCTTCATCAATTAAGGCCTGTAGACTCTGTTGGACCTGACTCTCTAAAAATGATTCTTTTTCAAAACGGTCAAGAAGGAGCTCAAAGGCATTAGGGGAAACTGGGTTAAGACCTTCATTCCTTCTTTTCTCATTAACCAGCTCAAGCCAGGCATTGTCCTCTTCATCCATATCATATTCCACCTCCTCATTCAGATCTTCTGAAGTTTTCTCCTCATACTTGTAGTATGTAGAAGGTCTGTGCGGAATTGCTGGCAGAATGTAATCCACTGTGCGGAATTTGGGCTCGGGGAGAGTGCAGCTTTGCACTAAAGCATTTTGTGCGGGGACAGCAGCACTCTTTTTCTGCTGGTTGTTTCTGAGGCTTGCAGAACGTACCAAGACCTGCTGGTATTTTTCAGCATTCTCCTTATTGCTGGTACACTCCATAATTTCCCGTGCAATGGGATCCTCATCCATGATAATGTAGAGCTTGTCAAAGATGCTGATCTGGTGCAACCGGTCATTGACTTCTAATTCAACCATCCTTTGGGCCTGGGCGTAAGTCAGCGTCTCACGGTTTGAGGAAAATTTGATAGGGGAAGGTAGCCGCTGAGGGAAGAATACTTTGTGAGGTGGAGATTTTCTTTTCATTGGGGATCCTTACAAAGTTGAAAAGAGAACAGAACCAGTGTTATTCCTAATACAACAGTGCATTCGAATTAGATGTAGATGCATCCCACAAAAAAATAAGCCATGCTGATTTACATGACTGAATCTAAATAATCCATGTCACAGTGAAGGAAGCTATTCAAAAGTAGGCTACTGTTACCATGGTACAATGATGTATGTTACTTTGGTGCTGATGTATATATACAACGGCACTAAAGCCCATGGTATTTCTACTTCAACTACACCTTTACAAAGGTATAATTAGGTTACTAAAAGATAGCATTGATTACTATAGCAGTGAAAGCGCAATTAGGACGCATTTTCAGGCATCACAAGCGACATCATTCGGACGTACAATTCAAAACATTTTGGCCATTTTATGTGCATCCCAAACATTTGAAAAGAAAAAAATGTCAACATCACGGCAGCGTTTTGGGGATCGCCTATAACGTTACCCTAAAATACTGTCTCCATGTAGGCAGTTCGCTATGTTTTGAGACACTATGAAGATGCACATTCAAATCGTATCTCTTTATATTCTTATGCATTATAAAACAGGTGCAAATCGCCCCTGCAAATAGCAAAACAATGACGGTTATCTTATGATCGACCATTTTACCTCTGATCTGCTTAATAAAGAAAGGAGCAGCTTTCTGATGAGGTGCCCTGCAGTTATTCCGTACACGTTTTCATCCAAGGACCACCAATTTAAATCTGCATGGATAAATCTGAAATGCTGCAAACGCTTAAACACAGCGGCAGCCAGCACTATAATTATGAACAAATAATCACTACTAAAACGCTTGGTTCGACTGCCATTCAAAAACAGAGTCGTTTCTTTTCCGGCAACGGGCAGCGATACTATTCTTCGCCTGCAACCAACCAACAACAACAATGCGGATGGTTCACTACGAACAGACGTCCCACCCGCAACGCATGGCGTCATGACGCACCAAGCTCGCTCAGGGGGTCTTCTTCTTCTTCTTCTTCTTCTTCTTCTTCTTTCCAGTTTTACGGCGTTTGGCATCCACTAGTTTTGCTCATGGGGTCACGGGCTAGTGATATTTCCTTAAGGAAAATGTTTTAATGTACTTTAACTTTTTTTGCATTATGTTATGCATTTTAATTGTTTCAGCTGAATGATTCTAAAAAATAATCATTTCCATCCTCAATTCAAAATCTCAATTAACGTTACATGTACAATTGCATTGTTGTATGAACCTCTACATACACAAACATATGTATCATTTAATTTGCAAACAGTAAATACAAATAAATAGAAAGCTGGTTGAGGTCAAAAGGCTATAGTATATCATAAACAACACAAATTCAGAAAAAAATGCCACAAGTTTTAAATTGACCCTTACATTTTTTTTTTGACATTTAAACATCAAAGGGCCTGTGTATTTTGCCCCACCCCTGCTGGTGCCTGACTGCCCCTGAGAAAGATCCTGAGGTCAAGAAACCCCGTGTGTGTGCTTTGGTAAACCCTCCTTATTTGTTATATGTGGTTTGTGCCTCTATGCATAAGTATGCAAAGTTTAGAATCAGTTGCTTCGTAATTTTATTTACATGATTATGACCTCTTATCGGCTGTGGAATAGAAATGACTAGTTTTGTTTTATTAACCCCACCCACTATATCGAAAGCCTTTATGACGCCATAGAGACATTTTCCTTCCGTCTGACGCCGTGTGGCGCTACTACAGCGCACTGTTTACGGCACAGGAGACAAAGCAACCAACTCAATTACAACACTGGATCAACCGTGCGCTTTATTTAACCATTTCACAGCCGAAACTCACTTAAGTAAACCTCAGGACACAAAGGTAAGCTATACTTATGTCACATTGTCTCGGGAAGACGAGCTTCTCTGTTTTGTGCGACCAGGATCCGGTTCTGCCTCATCAGGTTATGTCCTGTGTGGCCTAACGTAACCACACAATTGAGTTGTCTCTGTGTCAAATACACTCTGTACGTGATTAAATGATTCCACGTAGGCATTTTAAATCCCCAAGTAGTCGTATTTGATACAATTATAAGAAAACACACACAAGTAACTCGAGTTTTGTGTCCATATGGCAGGATATAATTGCGAAGTGTTTTCCTGTTGTTTTGTCTGCGAGCTAATGCACTAGCCGCTAGCATGTGTCGCTTTAGCAAGCGCCTAACGTTATATTTCGTGAGGTCGCGAGAGCGTGTTGAGACGAGTACCGCAAGCAGCACCCCAACTTCCTGACTAGAAACACCTCAAATACATTTTAAATTATTTTATTCGAACATACAACAGCATACGGTCATAATTATCATAGTAGGTTGATCAGTGTATATTTTTTATTTTATTTTTTATTTATGCCTTACTAAACTGACAAAAAATGTCAAAAGTTTAGATGTCAGGTTTGACACGTATAATGTATATTTTGCTATTAATTGTTGTAATAGGCCAGATTGTCCTTCCTTGATGGCAACAAATTACGTTTTGTTTATCTTTATTACTATGTTCCGTTATGAACCGGTGAAAACCAGTAAAGGGCTGTATGAATTTATCAAATATGGAGGTATTTCGGAAAGAAAACAAAGGAACACCCCAATGATTCAAATAGTAATATTTTATACAGAGGAAAATATACCTATTGGGTCAATAAACACTTGCAATTCAAGAAATTATGTATGTGTGGATATCACAGTGTAGCTTTCGCATAGCTCTGTGTAGTTACAGGTCTAGATTAAAGCTGTCACTCAGAATATTTATACATACACAGTGCACAAAATCATTACTGATCTGTAGGCATCCATAGCAGCCTTTTGCAGGTTATATAATTATTTCAATGTTGGACTGGTTTCCTATTCATTTTAAAGTATCATTATCATGTTCACATGAATGAATGGGTTGTATTATCATATAATATTCATGTATGATTGATCATAGGTCCTGATCCTAATTCCAAATATATATATGCATATAGTACCAAATACCAATAGTAATACCGGCCATAAATAAGAATTATTGTTTATGTTATGCTGATAACTCACTAACTTACTGACTGTCTGTTAGGTCTATATGGTTATTTTCATTGGAAATACTTACAAAGCTGAAAAGAGTGAACAAAACTAGTGTTATTCCTAACACAATAATAATAATAATAATATAATTTTCCAATATCTAACCAGTGACATATCAAGCAATTTGTTAACAAAAAAAAAGTCGATGGTATCCTGAACACCTTTTTGATGACCAGGATTGGTATAAATGTGTGACAGCAAGGCTTAGCAGAGAGTGAGTTCCACACAACCAGTCAGCGAGTTTCACAAACCTTAAATACACAAAACTACTTATCAAGACAGATATCTCTGAATGTAATGATAACTTGCAGTTCAGGTCAGTCATTTATATCATTCATTTTAATCGTCAGACTGATTCAAACTGATAAAATACAATAATAATTGCATTACTAATAACTAACAATAATGCATTTAAAATAATGTCTTATAAAAACTACTTATAAAAAGTGGTTCTGAGTTATGTTTAATACATTTTTTTTGTCAAATGAGTATATACATTTTTTAATCACATCCAGTTGTAATGAACTTTGAGTCCTTTGAACTGTTAATTGTATTTTTAATTGTTAATGTTCTTCTATCTCCCATCTAATTTTTCAGGTTCTACAAATGAACACAAACGATTTAAACTATCCTAAATGGAGATCAACATATCTGTTGCATCTGGGCTCAGATATAACATGTTAAAATAAACATCTGGAATGAAGAAATAACCACACCCATGACACTTGAACACTTAAAAAGCTGCTTTGAATAGAGAAGGTTTTCTTTCCCTGCAGAAATTCTTTCTGCGATAATGGACGGAGAGGACGGCCTCTTACAGAAGACCGAGGATATAAGCCACGAGCACAATGGCTCCAAAGATAACAAGAGAATAGAGGCCAAAGGAACCTGTTTAAAAATAGAAGGGAAAGATGGTTATGTGTTTAAATCATACAGAATTACTCCTCAAGAGGTATTGGAAGCAGAACCCCACACTTGTCCCTCTGAGACACTGGCAAAAGATTCCTCTTTGGCATCTTTGTCATTTGAGGGCACAGAGGAAGATGGATCTTTTGAGGTCGATGGGCTTTCAACAGAGGATTCAACAGCAGAAAGTTGTGAAAAGCATGACCCTCAAACATCCCCAGCTATTTTAAATAAGAGCCAGAACATTGAAATAAATAATTCTGAAATTGAAACGAGTGTATGTATTAAAGCAGAACCAAATGAAACCGGTGAAATCCCTCAGGATGATGAAAAGTTATCATTTGATGGGGCCTTTGGCCCCTTTGCCACCAGAAGTTATGATGATGATTATGGTAGCTTGTTCAGTGGGTACTCAAGTACTCTGTATGATGTTGCAATGGATGCTGTCACACAAAGCCTTCTATCATCCATAAGAAGTCCCCTTAACCCTAGAAAAAAATCTCCTGCTTGGAACCATTTTTTCATATCACCACGTGATAGTACCAAAGCAATCTGTATGTACTGTATGAAAGAGTTCAGCCGGGGTAAAAATGAGAAAGATCTCAGTACTAGTTGTTTAATGAGGCATGTGCGAAGGGCTCACCCCACTGTTCTTTTGCAAGACAGTGACTCATTAAATAACTTGTCCAATAATTCATCTTTAATACCTCCCAATATTTTACCAAACAATGGAGACTTGTCTGTAAGCATCAAACCCCCTACAGACAACCGTACTCCTCTGTCCTCCATTCTGTCAGAGGCCACAGACATAGTGTCCAAAGACTCTTTACAAAAGGTCAAACCAAAAGCAGAAAAGAGTGACTCAAGTGTGGTTCCATCCCCACATTCCTTAAACAACCATAATGATGATGCCACAGACTTGGGAAGTGAATGCCCTGGATCAGCCCCGAAGAGCTCAAGTTCCCGGCGGCGCTCGGCAGTGTGGAAACACTTTTATTTATCCCCTGCTGACAGTTCGAAAGCAGTGTGTATTCACTGCATGAATGAATTCAGTCGTGGCAAAAATGGGAAAGACTTGGGGACGAGCTGCCTTATTCGACACATGTGGCGGGCCCATCGAGACATAGTCATTGAAGAAAATGGACAGGGCTCAAGCATTCCTCCGCCTTACACCACTCCACCAACATTGGTCTCGCGCACACAAGACTCCACAGAAGTCAAAAAGGAATTCCTCTGTACCTCACATCGCTCTGATGCCATATCAGACGAAGTGCCCAATGATGACAGTGAGCACATGACTCTTGAGGAGGAGGCAAATTATGCTAAATATCAGTCTGGACAACAGTCCTCAATTGATGCATCTTTTAGACTGAAAGGGGAAAATATACCTCTGTCATCCTCGCCAGAGGAACACAGTGAGGGGCACAGTATATCCCAACATCAGAGCTCAGTTTTTCAACAAAACAAAAAAATAATGAAACGGGTGAAATCAGAAGTATGGCATCATTTCATTGTCTCTCCTGTTGACCAACTCAAAGCTTTGTGTCGGTATTGTCCCTGTGTTATAAGCCGTGGTAAACGAGGGGACTTTGGCACAAGCTGTTTAATGAGACATTTGATGCGACGGCATCCTGATGTTCTCAAAACCCAAAAAAGCACAAATGACAAAGTTTCCTCACCTCAGTCTCCCCATTGTACTCCTGCTGCAGAGGGTGACATGACAACAGATGCAATGGACAGGCCTGCTGCTGAAAACAAACAACACACCCTGCCTGTTTTCAGCAAAAAGACTTCAAAGCTATGGAATCACTTTTCTATTTCCTCTGCGGACCCAACAAAGGTGGTCTGTTTGCACTGTAGCCGCACAATTAGCAGAGGCAAAAAGACAACCAATTTAGGCACTAGTTGCTTATTTAGGCACATGCAGAGATTTCATGGGCATGTGCTTGAAAATAATAGTAATATCTCAGGTGATGTGTCATCTGCTGAAATTCAAGTTAAGCAGGAGCTCATGGACATTTCTACTTATGAGGAGACTGCAGAGAAGTTCAGTGAATGCCACCCAGCTGCCAAAAAAATCACCAAACTCATTGCTGAAATGCTTGCACTGGATCTTCAGCCATCAACTGTAGTGGAAAATGTTGGCCTCAACCGACTACTGGAATACCTCCAGCCACAGTATTCTCTACCTTCCTCATCCTACCTTGCCAGCACTGCAATCCCAGAAATGTATGGAAGCGTGAAAGAAGTCGTTTTGACCAACCTCAAGGAGGCCGAAGGTGGAATCATTCATTTCACGACAAGTGTTTGGGTGAGCAGCCAAACTCAAGAGTACTTGATTCTTACAGCCCACTGGGTAACATTTGAGTCTAAAGTTCTGCCTCAGGGGCAAGATTTCCATTGCTCAGCCCTCCTTGGTGTTTCTTCAATTGACTGTGACTACAATGTGCTGAACATACAGAAGCAGCTTGAATATCTTTGGGACATCTGGATTGGTTCCTTAGGCCTTAAAATTGGATTTACTGTAACAGATAATCAAACAATTGGAAGCATACTAGAGAGCCATGATCACACCACCATGCAGTGTTTTGTTCATAGCATAGACCTAATTGTTAATGAAGCCATAAAAAGTCAGAGGATGGTTCAGAACTTGCTTAGTATTGCTCGGAAAATCTGTGAGAGATTGCATCGTTCTGTTAAAGCAAAGGATAAGTTGGCAGAACTGCAAAAAACCTATCAGTTACCTGAAAACCAGCTGGTTCAGGATGTTCCCTCTAAGTGGAAAACATCATATTTTATGCTTGAGCGGTTGGTAGAGCAAAAGAAAGCCATTGATGAGATGTCAATAGAGTGCAATTTCAGGGAACTGATAAGCTGTGACCAGTGGGAAGTCATGCAGTCAGTCTGCAATGCTCTTAAGCCTTTCGAGGTAGCCTGCAGGGAGATGAGCAATCGCACAGCAACACTTGGTCAGGTCATTCCACTCATTCACATACTCAACCGAAAAATAGATATGCTTTTTGATGAAACCATGGGTATTGACAATATGCTCAAGTCTTTAAAGGAAGCAATGGTGACTAAAATGTCCCCTACACTTCATGACCCCAGGTACATATGGGCAACCATGTTGGACCCGAGGTATAAGACCTCCCTTTTTACTGAGGAAGAAGCAGAGCAGTGTAAACATGACCTCATACAAGAGCTTGAGGTGTCTGCATCTAACTCTGTGGAGACTAAATCCCCACTGTCAAACGGATGCGGTGAAATACCAGCTTCATCAAAGAGCTTGGCCTCAAACAAAGAAAACCTCTGGGCTCTTATGGATGACATTAGACAGAAAATCAAGCAGGAGGAGAGACCAAAATCATTGGAGCTTGCAGTGCTGGAGTATTTGGAGGAAGACATTCTTGACCAGGGTTGTGATCCTCTGGATTATTGGAATCTAAAGAAGTTACTGTGGCCTGAACTTGCCAAAGTAGCTGTACGCTATGTGGGTTGTCCACCTAGCATTGTACCAGCAGACACACTTTTTAGCACATCAAGTGTAAACTTTGCCCTGAATCAGTCCCGGCCATTGCTAGAAAATCTTGAAGGACTGCTTTTTTTAAAGGTCAACCTACCTTTGATATATTTTCAGTACTGATGATTGCGTATTTATATTTGCAAGGTTGTTTCTTAGATTCTGATGAACCTCAACCTAGGACCACTCAAGTAACTTTTCTGAGAAGGCCTAATTAAACAATTTTACTGAGGTTCATTTTCTTCAATACACAGAGCATTTCTATGATATTTAATTGAATAAAAGATTGCTTGAGTACTACTGTTAAGTACACTTGATAACTGGAGTCTTATTCCTGGTGAAAAGTGCTTTCAGGGAGGGAGGGTTAGCTAGTTATAGGGGTAGTTATTGTTTGTTGCTGTACTTTGATTCCTTTTATAAAATGTATTTTATCATTGTCTTCTCTCTCCTTGTGCCTTATACAAACTACTTCAGGTCAACATGCTGTAAATATTAACTGATGTGCAAAGCGAGTCATAGTCTTCTGATTTAAATGATTTTATAAAATTGAAACTAAATGCTGAATACTGTTTTATATAAAAACATGGCCCAAAATAAATGCTGTGACTGAGAGATGTTTTAAATGTATTTTATTTAATTCTGTGATTTTTGTGGTTTATGGTACTGTTAGAATTGGGGTTATTTTTATTTTTGCTGATGATTGTTTTATTTGTATCTGTTAAAATGTATATAATGCTGTACTTTCAGGTTAAAATCTTTTTTGAACATTTGTCAAGCACAATGTTTTTTTTCTTCTAAAGGGTTAAATTATCTGATGTTAAGGAGATGTACTGTACATTTTATACATTTCGAAAATATTTGACAGGAATAATTGAGACTGGAACAATTCTGTTTTTTGTTTTGTTTTTTATGTGCTAATTTGTAAATAAAACTGTACACTTTGAAAACCATGTTGTTTTTAAATGTAATGTTTTGGGTCTTGGTTTTGTGAATGTCTTTGTCACCTTATGCATTATATATTTTCCAAATCTGGATTATTTTGCTAATTCTAATCCAAACTGAGAAAATGTGGGGAAAGAGGTGGTATTAATACAGCTAGTTATATGCAGAAGACATAGCTATACAAGGACTATATTTGCCATGGGACTAGAGGTGTTTGATGCTTTGATGAACTTTAGTATACTGATTGCAATTCTGGAAAAAAAGGATGTAATGGATAGGCCATCTGTCCAGGGTGTTCCTCTGTCTTCAACCAAAGATGTTTGGATGACCCTACATATAGTACAAGCTGTTTGGAAAAATGGTTGGATTGAGTTTGTTTTATACATACACAATTAAAGGGGTGGTATAATCTCACCCTTATGTAATTTCACAATTGTATGACTTTTTCTGTGGAACAAAATTATTTTTGTTCATTCAAATGGAAGTCAACACTCAACAAAATAGTTGGGTAGTTTGGCTACCGGTTTAAAAATATTTTGTATTCTGCAAAAGAAAGTCATATAGTTATATCGTTTCAGACGCTATAAATCATGACTCGAAAGTCTGAAACAACAGTTATCACTCATTCAAAGCATCCTGGGAGGCATAGTAATAGCATGTCTATATTGTTTACAAAATGAACCAGCGAGGAAATGACCGTGCTATTTAAACACCTTTACTCAGGACGTCTGCCCTCTCAGTAAAACAGACCATCAAAAGAATTCAGAGAACCACTTCTGTAAACACCTGTTTGTCCCTGTCTTTGCATATGGAATATTTTATTCAATTATTATTGTAACAGTTTCAGTTCAGGCTTTCAATATCTGGGTTCATTATTTGAGTGTCTTTCTAGAAGCACAAGCTTGTTGTTTAGTTTGATTTTGATAGGTGGAAATTGCAACATCTCATATATGAGGTTTTGGTATCCTGAGAAGAAGACCAAAGGTTTGTGAGAGTCTTTGAGCAGCGATATCTTAGTTGCATTTGCCTCCATTAACAGGTGTGAATATGTTTTCATAACTGCATCTTCAGGAGTCAAATTCTCCTTCTTGTCATATCTAGGAAATTAAAGAAAAACATTCAGACAAATCACCAATATAGCATATGTATAGCATTGTCTTTGATAATTGATTGGTCACAGACCTCCAGTTATGGTTTAGCTCCAGAAAACGTGAGACTCCTGTCTGTGCAGCAAGTACGTCGATGTGTAATGACACATCTGTGTGAGAAGTATGCAACTGAATCAGATTGCTTTCATTTTTTAATATTGAAAATGTAATAAATAATTAAATACTAAACAAGCAATCAAAATCAATATACCTGCTGTTACTGGAATTATTCTATGTAGCTCCTGCATTGCTTTCCCTCCTGGGTAGTTGTGATGGGAAACATAAAGAGAAATACTCGCGTATACTCCATTTAGCATCAAATGTCCTACCATGGCTATGGAGCCTATTTTATACATCCATGACTTGTGGTAATTCTTCAAACTGCAACAAATCAGAAGAGAAAAGTAAAACAATAAAAAAAAAATCAGTTAACATGAAATAGTGTAGGGATGAAAAATTAAAAAAAGATATTGTTTTCCTGTTAAAACCACCTGTCACCTACCAAAAGAGGGTACAGTATGTAAATTAACATATTTAGTACAGCTTTAATTTGCTGATTGGTCTGTTTAAATGTATTCGATTAGGTTTTAGCCACATAGACAAGGAAGGAAAAAATAAGACTGCAACTGAAGCTTTGGCCTCTTTTCGGTATTCTCTGCTCTTGGATATATCCTCTTCCACCACAGGAGTTCTGCCTTCTCGAGCAACCGCTTTAAGGCAATGGACCAGACTTAAGTCCTCTCTCTTCTCTTTTAAAATTACTATTTTTTTCATAAATCTTTTAAACATTTAAGTTCTATGTTCTGCAATACAATAATCACATTCTAGCTATTCTTTCCCACATATTTCGCTTTTCTTTGAAAAATGTAATTTTATTATTAATAGGGTGGTAATATATGAGAAATGCATTGTTTTATATCATTAATGTTTATCGAGTCATTTGGCAATCATACACATAACACAACAACATAATTTAATGAAGCAATAAACCATGAAAGTACATAGACAACTAAACATCATGTATTCATCCTCATTATTCCAAATTTGCATGACTTTCTTCTGCAGAACACAAAACAAGATTTAAATATTTTTGCAGGAATTCTCCAAACATTTAGTCCGCTCAAACCTGCACCTGCAAACTGATGTTAATTTTCCTCCACTTTTGAGTGCAATGGGCAGTGGCAGACTGGCCATCTAGAGCACTGGGAGTTTTCCCGGTGGGCCGCTGTACAATGTGGGCTAGCCCGTTGCGTAAATACAGGTGCATCTCAATAAGTTAGAATGTTGTGGAAAAGTTCATTTATTTCAGAACTTAACTCAAATTGTGAAACTCGTGTATTAAATAAATTCAATGCACACAGACTGAAGAAGTTTAAGTCTTTGGTTATTTTAATTGTGATGATTTTGGCTCACATTTAACAAAAACCCACCAATTCACTATCTCAAAAAATTAGAATATGGACATGCCAATCAGCTAATCGACTCAAAACACCTGCAACGGTTTCCGTAGCCTTCAAAATGGTCTCTCAGTTTGGTTCACTAGGCTACATCAATCATGGGGAAGACTGCTGATCTGACAGTTGTCCAGAAGACAATCATTGACACCCTTCACAAGGAGGGTAAGCCACAAACATTTATTGCCACCGAAGCTGGGTGTTCACAGAGTGCTGTATCCAAGCATGTTAACAGAAAGTTGAGTGGAAGGAAAAAGTGTGGCAGAAAAATATGCACAACCAACCGAGAGAACCACAGCCTTATGAGGATTGTCAAGCAAATTCGATTCAAGAATTTGGGTGAACTTCACAAGGAATGGACTGAGGCTGGTGTCAAGGCATCAAGAGCCACCACACACAAACGTGTCAAGGAATTTGGCTACAGTTGTCGTCAGAGGAGTCTTTCCTGAGCTAAGGAGAAGAAGAACTGTACTGTTGACCAGTGGTCCAAAGTCCTCTTTTAAGATGAGAGCAAGTTTTGTATTTAAATTGGAAGCCAAGGTCCTAGCGCCTGGAGGAAGGGTGGAGAAGCTCATAGCCCAAGTTCCTTGAAGTACAGTGTTAAGTTTCCACAGTCTGAGATGATTTGGGGTGCAATGTAATCTGCTGGTGTTGGTCCATTGTGTTTTTTGAAAACCAACGTTACCCGTTTACTAAGAAATTTTGGAGCACTACATGCTTCCTTCTGCTGAAAGCTTTTTAAAGATGCTGATTTCATTTTCCAGCAGGATTTGGCACCTGCCCACACTGCCAAAAGCACCTAAAGTTGTTAAATGCCCATGGTGTTGGTGTGCTTGACTGCCAGCAAACTTACCAGACCTGAACCATTGTCAAGAGGAAAATGAGAAACAAGAGACCAAAAAATGCAGATGAGCTGAAGGCCACTGTCAAAGAAACCTGGGCTTCCATACCACCTCAGCAGTGCCACAATCTGATCACCTCCATGCCACGCCGAATTGAGGCAGTAGTTAAAGCAAAAGGAGCCCCTACCAAGTATTGAGTACATATACAGTAAATAAATTAACATACTTTCCAGAAGGCCAACAATTCACTAAAAAAAATGTTTTTTATTTGATCTTATGAAGTATTCTAATTTGTCGAGATAGTGATTTGGTATGTTTTTGTTAAATGTGAGCCAAAATCATCACAATTAAAAGAACCAAAGACTTAAACTACTTTAGTCTGTGTGCATTGCATTTATTTAATACACAAGTTTCACAATTTAAGTTGAATTACTGAAATAAATGAACTTTTCCACGACATTCTAATTTATTGAGATGCACCAGTATCTATAAATAATTAATTATAGTAAGTGTGTAGACTATATTCCACCATCGGCCCAGACAAATAGCCCGCATGCCCCATTGGAGTCAAAAGTTCTAATTAATTTAGCGTGCTCTGTGTCACTGCTCAAAAGTGTTTGTCAATGTCAAAATGTTTGAAACAGCCAATCAAAGTGTAGAAGGCAGATTTTACTGTTCACGGAGCTGAGCTGCACGCCACTTTAATGCGAACTGACTTTGGGGTAAGATGTAAGCAGCTAAATATGACGAATTCAGCAATATTTGCCAACTGTTTACAATAAAAATCCTAAACGAATTTCTAATTTCTTAATGCCCTTAGTTTAGGCTATGTTATTTGTCATAAGATAAGAGTGAATGTTTGTAAATCTACAAATTATCGAGGCTTTCTTCTGTAAGTTCATGTGTCTAAGAATTAAAATAATAATAAAAATATATAATTCTCAAACTTATTCTATAACATTGTAAATCTGAAAACTTTCAAGTGCTGTGATTAGGAAAGTGATAGATAGCCTATATATTAATAAAAAAACTATTTGCATTATTTTATATAGCCTAAGCGATCAAGTGTTTGGAATAAATAAGACTTTGTTTGTTACGTTTTTGAAAGAAGGATGGATTTATTTGAGCAAACATTCAGTAAATATAATTATATTAAATATTACACTTAAAATATTGGTTTTCTATTAAATATATTTTTAAATGTAATTTATTTATGTGATCAAAGCTGAACTTTCAGCATCATTACTCCAGTGTCACATGTTCCTTCAGAAAGCATTCTAATATGCTGTTTTGCTGCCTAATTATTATCAGTATTATTTGTTATCAATTAACCTATTACTCGTGGTTTTTATTATTATCAATACTGAAAACTGTTTTCACTTCATATTTTTGTGGAAACAGTGATACTTCAACTTTTTCATAATTATTTGATGAATAAAACGTTAAAGAACAGCATTTATTTGAAATATAATTAATTGTAATAAGTATAAATAACTTTACTGTCACTTAAATCAATTTAATGCAACCTTGTTGAATACAATTATTAATTGATATAAAAATGTAATATTACCCTGATTTAATAGGAATATATCATATTTTCCAGAAAAATATGAAGCAGCACAACTGTTGTCAACATTGATAATAATCAGAAATGTTTCTTGAGCAGAAAATCTGCATATTAGAATGATTTCTAAAGGACCAATAGAAAGGGAACCATAAAAAACAGTCAACATTCTGCACTACATCTTCTCTGGCACTCAACGGAGGCGGTCGCATTTTTCACTCCCAGTCCTCGCTTATTTTCCCTGCTTGCTCTCCAGTATTGTCTGATCTATTGAGAGACTCTCTCTGCACTGCTCTTCAAACTGAGAAATTATGGATTTGATCAACTGGTCTCTCAATGCAATTGACACATCTTCTCGACAAGAAGCTTGTGTTCCGGGGAACCTGTCTGCCCTGACGGAACGTTCGCAGCTGGGTATACGATGGACGCGTGGGAGAGGTGGCGAATCGTGTGTCTAGCGGCTTTTCCGTGGAGGACATTGAAGATATCTACCTATTCGGAACCATGATAACAGGTCTTCTGCTGATTGGATTAGGTTTTGCCCTGGGTTATCGAAGAATTCAGAAAACGGGTACAGCTGTCCAAAGCCTCACAAGGCTGCCCGTCATGACTGAAGCAGTGGGAAGAGCGGTCAGCATTGAGACTGAGACTATTAACCGCAATATGGATTCTATCATGGAGAAACTCACGGCTTTGCAAAAGAAAATTTACGATATTCGAGATCAGAATGGACAAAGAGAGTAGCCGTGGAATTGGAATGCGGTTACTCGCCCCAAGTCTAAACAAATCGCAATCTTATCTTTTTTGGCCCCCCCAGTACCAGCACTGGCCCTGGCCAAGGTCGCTGTTGGAGAATCAACCCTCAGAAAGAACACTGCAGTGAGACGCTCTTGCTTCCTCCCCCATTCTACAGACATTGATATAAACTACTACACACACACACACACATATGCACTCACTCCCCCCCCCAGATCCCTCGCCTCTGTCGCTTTGAAACCGCCAGCCTGACAAGCGGGTCTGTGCCAGCGCCGGAATAGTGGCTGCGGGACCGGATGGCTGCTTGCTGGAGCTGGATTTCTCTCCCTGTGGCAAAGTCGTGTGTCTATGGTGTATGTGCTTTTGTGCTGAGGTGTTTTTCCTGTTCCCACACTGTACTCCGCAAGGAGCATAGTCTGGGGGTTATTTTTTTTCTCCTCACTTTCCTCATGTTATGCTGTATTTTTTTCTTCCCCTGTCTACTTGCATTTCACTACTCATTGTACCCTGTATGATTGTGTATGTGACGAATAATAAAGAACCTTGAACCTTGGTACATTACAAGTCTTTTAAGCAGAGAATTGTGTCATATATGGACTGATGTTATATTTAACGTTAGTGACATTAAACTGCCATCTAAAAGAAATGTGTAAAGATTCTTCTAAATTATTTACTATATGTCATATAAACCAGAAAAGACTAATTATAAATGTAAAACACATTAATTAATGTTAATGATAAGAACTTTGTATAATAAAAAATAGGTAGCATTTTTATTCTGAATTGTGTTATGTGTTAGCTGGTGGGTTTATGGTGTGGTGTGTTACGGACCAGGTGTGGTGAGGCACTTTGTGCCAAAAAGTCCAGGGCCAATTTTTAGACCCAGTCCCCCCCTGGCAACGGCTACATTTAAAATTCCAATCAACAACTGATACATAGAATTAAGACCCCATTCAAAAGTTTTTGTTTTCAATAATCTGTTACACTCAGATGTACATCACAATATAAAAACAAAAGCTCTATCACTACTTGCATTTTATTGTAACTTCAATTTAATTAAGTTTAATAATGTTTAATTCTATTTTAATAATGTTCTATTTAAAAAAATATTAAGACAGAATAATAGTTAAGAATAATTAAGTATGGAGGACTTCCGGTTATGGCGGCGCTAGAGTGAGACACGGTGCACGGAGCTCCCGATTCATTTCATTTAAATAACCCTCCCTAAATACATTTATTACGACGAAAGTGCGTTATATAAAATAATAACCTCGAACATTCTGATAAATATGCCGAATCCAAAGAAGACGGACAATAAAAAAGAATTAACTCAGGAAACGAGACTCCCATTATCTGACCCGCCGTCATGGTTCCATGCGGAAATGGAAAAAGGTTCCCTCAGGAATTCAGGAGTTAATCGACGGACGCTTGAGTAAGTTCGCAGAATCCTTGGAGAAAATGGGAAATTAATTACAGTCAATAAATTCAAGAATGGTGGATGTAGAAACCAAGCAGTTACAGGCAGAAGAGGCGATAACGGGCCTTCACAAAGATGTCGCGGATGTCAAATTGGCTGTTGACGACGAAATTAAACAGCTAAAAGATAAAATTGATGAACTTGAGAATCAATCTCGTCGTCAGAATTTACGCCTGGTCGGTTTTCCAGAGGGAGTGGAAGGTAGAAATGCAGTGTTTTTTTTTTTTTTAAAGGAATGGCTACCTAAGATCCTGGGACAGGAGGACGAGGTCTACGAAATTAAAAGAGCTCACCGCACCTTGCAATGACAACCAGCGGAGAATGGCAAGCCACGGGCCATTCTGATTCGTCTACTTCGGTATGGAGACACACTTAAGATCCTCAATACGGCCAGAGAAAGGGGCAAGCTCGCCTATGGCAACTCCACTATCATGATATTTCGGGACATGTCATCAACCTTGTTCAGAAAGCGTCAAGAATTCAGCGCACTAAAAAGACAGCTATGCAACAACGACGTGTCCTATGCGATGCTTCATCCCGCGACGCTGAGGATTCAGCTACCGGAGGCACAAAGATCCTTCAACTCCAAAGCATCGGCAGAGACTTATCTTCGACAACATCATCCACACTTGATTGCCGGATAGGACACTAGCTAGGAAACGGCATATAAACGAACTCCGGGGTTTGTTTGTAAAATATACTAAAACAATCACCCATAAAGTAAGTTATGTAAGAACACTCATAGCGAAGTAAGCGGGGTGAGTTTTTTTCTTCTTTTTTCTCTTTCTTCTTTCTTTCTGGGATGAAAATTAATGAGTAAATTCTGTCAAAAGTGGACTTTATACCCAAAATCTAATGTGAGAAGAATGTGATTTTCTTTGTTGAATTGTTTACGAAAATGTGTGAATTTTGGGTTTGTTATTAGGAATGTTCGAAGTAAATAATACGTTTGTTTGAAAATATATAATATAATTATTTGTTGGGATTGTCAGAAATTGCATGGGAGTTAGATAGTTAGGATAAGGTAGAGGAAGTCAAGTTCGACTGTATGTTGCGGTGCATAATCAATCATGGGGGTTTAAAGTTTCACACTTCGTTTGTGGAAGTGGTGGGAGTGGTAGGGGGGATTGGACAGAACACATGTTTGATTTATTTAATTAGCGAGCCGTTTAGAGATAAGTTCTTAAAGTGCTCTAAGATGGAAATAAAACAATTAATATATAGCTAATGTCAAGCACACTGAAATATAAGTATGTTACTTGGAATTTCAATGGGTTAAATCAAAGATTTGGAAAGATGGATCTCTCTACCGTTATCACTAATTGGCAGGATAAATTTAGGGGTCGACCGATATGTGTTTTTCAGGGCCGATACCGATTATTACAGATCAAGTAGACCGATAACCGATATTTTTAACCGATATACGTGTCTGGTGTAAAAATGAAAATGAATGCCAAAATTAATAATAACAAGAGCTCTGACAAAAAAACGTTCTTTAAATGCTTTTAAACATGTCTTTAATTCTGAAAACTGTTAATAACAACAACATTAAATAAACAGTAATATTAATAATAACATAAGTGCAGGGATCACCCAGAAGCATTCTGTAAACATTTTGTAAAACTTAAATTAAACGTATTTAGCGTATTGTGTGATTATTCTCAACAAACGTTGTAATAATTGTTGTAGTTGTATTACGTATATTCTACTGCACCACAGTAATATATTTGGCTAAACCGAACTTATATTTTGACAGGTTGCCATGAGGACCTTTTAAGTTTCTGTAGCCTATGTATATATGATATGACGATCGTTTTACTCAAATTAAACGGTCAAATGCTCATGAAGTGACTGTCCGAGCAGTTCTGGGGATGTTGTTCATGTATTTATGTCCTCATTTAGTGAGATGGCAGATGCTGAAAACACCGCGAGCATCACACGTTATTCAGTATGTATGTGTGCAGTAAATGAAACCGCACGTCTGTGTCATTCATTAACAGAGATGCAGAACAGGCAGGATTCATATTTAAAGTGTTTTTGCGGCTTAATATTTATAGATACTAGTCCATAGCGCGAGTCGATTTAAGTGTACTGACCTACTTTTGATTAATTAATCCAAACTTCGACACATTCCTTGACATTCCGCGTTATACGGTAAATTCCATTATATGACTGCATTCCGCGATTCCGCCCGCATTTTCCGCATCGCGGACATCATAGTGGATGGTGATTTATTGCAACTTCAGCAACGTCTGCTGCTGCCTTACCTTTGAGAGACAACTGATGCGTGATCACTGAGGCAGCTCCAGTTAGCAAGTGTTTTCGGTGTGAGACTGCCTTCAGTTTTCCGCGTTGATTGGTCGGACTCGTGACTCTCTACATATCAGATGAGTGGTGGGCGGAGATTGCTCTAGGCCACAGAGTGTTGAGCTCAGACAGGCTGCATCGAGCCAAATAGTGCACTTAAACATTAAATAATTTCACCTGTATTATTTATTCACCAATAAATAATGTCACCTGTAAATAGTATGTTTGTTTGCATAATAATAAAAAAATAAAAATATATATATATAAATATTATCGGCAAAGCTGTTTTGAAAATGGCCGATATCGATAATCGTAAAAATGCTTAATAATCGGCGACGATAATCGGCCAGGCCGATAATCGGTCGACCCCTAGATAAATTGTATAAAAATTTACGTTCTTCCTAAATCTTTTTATTTATTTCAAACTCATAACAGATTTTATTTATCTCAATAGCTCAATTAGAAAATGTATTTGGAATAATAAAACCCCTAGGGTTAAACTTAGGACATTACAAATGGCAACTAAAAAAGGTGGATTACAACTTCCAGATTTTATGTTTTATTTTTGGGCAGCACAAATGAGAGCGGTATGGTTTTGGCAGAGGAATAGTACTTTTCCACCGGCATGGATACAAATTGAAAGGTATCATGCATGGGAAATACCTCTAGAAGGCCCTATTCATCCCCCTGACTTGTGTTACGAAGGCGGTTGATAACCCATTCATTAGACACACTTGCAAATTGGGGTTTGAGATCAGGAAAGAATATAATTGGCTACTATCATTATATGACTACACTCCATCTCTTCCTGAAGCATTAAGAGTTGGGATAACACAATTTTGGTATAAAAAGGGAATACAAATGTTTGGAGATTTATACGAGGAAGATATACTAATGACATTTGAACAATTGAGAACAAAGTTTTCTCGTCCTGTTAAACATTTCTTCAAATATTTTCAGGTGAGAAATTATATTAATACAATACAAGGAGGTAATTTAAGGTCCCTCTCTTCACTCCCAATAGATAATACTATTAGAGAGAAAAAAGTATCTAAAGGGTTTGTGTCTTACATGTATGTTCATTTCATTGAATTGAATTTAATGGGGAGGACACATCATCTTCAAGACTTAAATGGGAAAAAGATCTGGAATGTAACTTTGAACAAGATACTTGGGAACTTATATGTGAAAGTGCTTCATCGTTTTCATTTAACAGTAGGCATAGATTAATGCAGTTCAATATTATACATAGGGTATATTATACACCTGAAAGATTGCACAAGATCAGTATTTCATATTCAGAATGTTGCCCTAGGTGTAAAACAGAGGTTGGTACATTATTGCATATGTTTTGGAGTTGTTCTGAACTTGAAGCTTATTGGAGAAATATAATACAAACTATTGGCAAAATTGTTAATATTAGGCTTCCACCTGACCCGAGATTTATGTTATTGGGGGATGAATCAATTCTTCAATTTGATCAAAGGAAGAATTTACGTTTAGTTAAGATGGCTCTGATAGCAGCAAAGAATTGTATAGCTATACAATGGAAATCAGAAGAACCACCAAGTCATATTTTATGGCTTAGAGAAATTTCGTCCTATGTGCCTATTGAAAAAATAATGTTTAATCTTAAAAAAAAAAAAGCCATCAATGTTTGAAAAGATTTGGGGCAGATTTATTGCATACATGAATAAACTGGATGTTACATTGGCTGAAAATGCGGATGTGATAATGTAACCCTTCTTGACTTTAATTTAATGATTACTATGTATATTATTTATAAAGTTTTATTTCTCTTTTTTTCTTCTCTTTCCTCTTATTTTACATACCAGCTCAGTGCCTCGCAATAATGTCCAATTATGTGTTCTGTCTAATGAGGATGGGATAGGGGAGGAAGGGTGGTTAGAAAAGAATGTCCACTTGTAAACTGTACTCAATCTTTAAATTGTTGATGTGAAAATAATAAATATATTGATAAAAAAAGAATAATTAAGTACATAATACATTAAAACAGCATGTAGCCTTCAAATATGTTTCTATTAAGTTAAAAGGTCAAGTGAAATGTTAGCAATAAAATTAAGAACAAAGAAACTCCTTATACAGAACAAGTAGCAAGTCAAGTCTATCAGTCTGCATTTACACTCCAAGATCTATTTTCACATCAGATTTGTTTGTCCCGTTTGTTACTTTGGTATAACTAACACAGTAAAAACACAATGTAATAAGAGATTTGTTAAGTGGTGTACACTGTGTTGTAGCTCCGTTTCCATCCACCTATTTTTACGCGCATTTTAGAATATCGCGTAAAAAACTCTGGATGTAAACGGCAAGATGCACATAAATGTAAAAAAAATGTGCATAAAAAAACGTATGCGTACATTTGAGTAGGATAAACTTTTTATCCGGTAAGAAAAAATTGTGCATAAACTACGATGGAAACACATTTACTGAATAAATTCCTCCATGTGCATCAAAAAAGTCATATCACATTGCGCCAAGAGACGGGATAACTTGACTAGCAGTGGACCGATCTCGTTCACAACATCTATAAGTTGTTGTGGTCGTTCTGAAAAGCCTGAGGAAAGTCTGTCATCAAAGTTTTTCTGTATAATTTTCTTACACGACTGCATTTCCAAACAGCCTGGCATACACCTCCGAATGCAGTGACAGCATTTATTGTGTTACGTCTGCTCGCTCTGAGGTGCAAGTAATTTATATCATATATAAAAATTATTATATTCAGTGGATTCTCCAATATTCTTAGTCAGGGCCAGCCCTGGCCCTACGTCCGAACTGACTGCATTATTTTATGTATTATCCTTTTCTATTGAACTGTTTTAAATTTCATTTTAAATCAATTTCTATATCATTTTAAATTTCCTTATTTTATTATTTTTAACTCCTTGATTTTATTGCTGTGAATGATTATTTCACTTTCTTTTATGTAAAGCACTTTGAATTACCACTGTGTATGAAATGTGCTATACAAATAAACTTGCCTTGCCTTGCCTTGGCCTATTTGCTGCCCTAGGCAAGATTTTACCTGGTGCTCCTTGCCTCACATTAGTGAATATTAACTAACTTGAACTAACAATAAACATTACATTTGTAACAGTACCTATTTATTATTTTTGTTAGTGTTAGTTATAGACAATTAACCTTATGTTAAATTGTTTCCAGTGAAACAGGTAAAATATAGGTGCTGCCTAAGTCCCTTTATACATTAAACACAATTAAACATCAAGAATAATTACATCTGGCATTCCTGCACAAAACTGTATTAGCATACAATAGGCTACGGTTTAATTAATCTTCAAAATAAATTTGAAATTTGTTTGATTTCCAGTAGATGGCAGCAATGTTCTACTGGCCCATTCTAATGTTTTCACTATGGATTATAGCCTACTAAAAAAAGGAAATGTACATCTTTAAAGTGAATTTTGCATACATTTTACTAGTTTAGTTTAATAATCCCAGTTATATGCCTATACAAACATTACTAAATTTGACAATTCAAATAAAAAATACAATAAATCCCCCAAAACTACACAACTGTAGTGTAAAAATATGATTAAAACGTGTTGTCATGTTACACACGAAAAATGGCACTTATGTTACAAAATCTTGGATCACTGGAACTCCAGAGATTGTTATTATCCTATTAAATTTTATTTTTTTGTCTATAGGCTTTCTAGACTAGGCTAACATAGTTTGTTCATAAACATTTTACCTCATCTAGAGCCCTTAAATGCATAGGCTAACTCATCATGTCTTTAGCGAACCAGGAGAATCATTCACTACCTTCTCCCTCCTTCATTTTTTTAAGTTAGACACCAACTTTCTTAGTAGGCTATTCCTCAATATATGCATTATAAACAATATAGCCTAACAAAAAAAAAATCCTGTTTTCTGATTACTTTTTTTGTTGTAAAAAGCCTACAGGGTCGCTAAAGACACAAGATTTGTTAATGTGTAAATATATTTTTCCTGCTCACTGACTCAATGTGCACTGATTCTTTATTCCTCAAGGTGGCACTGTTTGATACAAAATGACGACATGATGTTTCACTCAAAATTATGAGTGGTCCTCACTGCAAAACACAAGATCCAGTGGACGAGATTGGATCCAGATCCAACTCCTACCACCTTACATAGCCTATACTTAAACCTACCCGTCTCCACCCCCTAATCCCTAAACCTACCATCTCCACCCCCTGGACGTGGATCCAACCCCACCCCCTGGATCTTTGTTCTGCAGTGAGGGGCTACTGAAAATTACCGCAGGCATTAAACAAGAGAATATCATCAGCAAAATGTAACTGGTTTGAATGGCTTTACTGCAGAGCAAAACTGTGAGCAGTGAAATATAAATGTCACTGTCATTTGATGGTGGATGTGATGAATAAGCAGCCAATGATCAAAATATTGATTTTGAAGTTATTGAAAACAATCTTTTTGAGAATATGGTAGAGATTGCGGATATGAGCCAGTGTGCCTAAAGATGACAGCGATGGTAAAATAATCTGCTCAAATTGAACCCTTCCAAGTTTTAAAGGGTAATGAAATATGCTTTATAGTATTCTTTTGTAATTGCCCTCAAAATATCAAGAGTTTGTATTTTTTTTTTTTTTTAATTTAGATTTGCCTGTGCTGGATATGTATACGGATCTCAAAAGACACGAATATCATGATTGGTGAAACATTTATGCATTTAAGGGCTAGTTTATTTGATCATCATCATTCATTACATAACATTACCTCTGTCTTTTTTACTGTTTTTCTTCTCTTATTTTTTTTCTTCCCTGGGCACCAGAGGGCTTCGGTCTTTTTGACACAGTGATAATTTATTAGTGAACATCTTTTCCAATCAGGTAACTGATGTATGTGGAAGTGTGGCTGTGTAAGATCATGAGTCGAACTGAGGAGAGCAATAAAATAGTCGCTTTTTGAGTAACATTTTAAATGTATAGTATTAAAGTACAATTGGTAATATAAAAAAAATCTTCACTCATTTTGGCGCATCTATGGATCGGCGGCGCCCCTAGCATTTGCCTATTCCACGGGCTGGTGTTCTGACAATTTGTGTTACATGCTAAGTTTGTGCTACCTCCCATTAAAAAAGATAGGAAGCACAAATCGATACCGAAAAATGTTACCTATCAGATTGTGCTACCAGCATCATATTTGTGTGGTTTGAGGCTTTTTTTATGTCCATACCAACCCCTACCCTAAACCTACCCTAAACCTACCCGTCCACACCTACCCTTACCCTTAAAAAATACAAATATATTATTGGTAGCAATCTGATATGTAGCATGCTTCATCGGTACACCGGCCCTGTTCTTAGTCATATTTAGTGCCTCAGTATACCAGGAAGTGACTATTTTGTTCTCTCTGACTCGTTGGATGGAAATATAGAATGTAAAAAAGATGGATGACGCGTTTCCGCTTCCTTCCACAATAGAAAAGTGAAGTGAATACATCTCAGTATGGCTGCTGCCATCTTGAGTAAATTATGTAATTTGGAGCCCGAGTCTGCGCAGTAGAGATTCGTTTGGAGGCAGAGTCTGCGCAGTAGTATCACGAGGTGGAGCCGTGGAATCAAACTCCCGCCCAAACTCCCACAGACCCAATCAGCCATAAGGACACACCCGTTTTTATAGCATAAAATTACTAGCTAAAATCAAACTTATTACAAAAATTAACAATTGAACATATATCAGGGTGATAACAACTATTTTAAATGACCAAAATCATATTTAGGAAAATTTTATTGGAAGTGTAATGTTTTTTTTTTTTTGACTGAAGTCCCATTCGTTTACATAGAAAGGGCGGTGTTTATGACCTGTACTGCAGCCGGTCACCAGGGGGCGATCAAAGAGCCTACAGCTTCACTTTGAAGGACGAGTGAGACGCACCTGGATGGAAACGGTGCTTTATTCGCATGTTTTATGCGATATTTCAGTTTTGCGCATAATAATCGAAGCATAATTAGAGTTTTGACGAAAATACAGAAATCATTTTACTGATAGACTAGCGCTGGTCCTGACTCCTGTGATTATAAAGATAATTAAGTTTGATTGCTTTCTATATCTAAAATAATCGCAATATAGTTAACATATGATTTTCATGCAGCTACAGGAACTGTGTGTATTTGAAAATGTTGTCACTGATTGGATTCACCAACGCATAAAAGCAGTAACCCACCCTGAGTACATCTCTGGACTTAAAAAAAATGCAGTTCATGACCCCTGTGATCTTTTTTTTTTAAATAAACAATGTCCAGTGCTCTTACATTTTTAGCTGACAGGACATCTTGTGTGAAGTATGTGTATATTTTCATGCACATTTCGTAAATTTTCTTGTGTAAATTTTCCAGGCAAATTTTGGTTTGTGATAATGTTTCACCCTCATCTATTTAAAAATCATATGTATTTTGTCCTTATTCATGTTGTGTATGCTACTAAGGGACATAATACTGTTGTATTTGTACATTTCTTTTTACATTTATTTCCTTTTGATCTCATGTCACTTAGGATAAGTAGGCTATAAAATGCTAATAACTAGTTACTTAAGTTTAACTTTACCAAACTCTCATTCAGTCTCGACCTATTCAGGTACACCCATATTTTTATTTTACAATCACAATTCTCAAATGGATAAAATAAAATCGTATCATAAATTTTTTCTCATTCACTATTTTGTTTCACTCTGAAATACACCACATTTTGGAAGTAGTGTTAAAATGAGTTTCATGCAAGAACATTCAGTATAACTATAAATTAATTACTATCAAAATATGTTCAACTTACATAATGGAACAGCCACAGGCAGCAATCATGTTGAACACAGGGAAGGTGTAGATGATGAAACGGAGCTCCTTGTGGGGCAGAAAGGAGTACAGCAGAATGAAGCCTACAGTTACGATGAGTGGTTTTCTTGTTCGTCTATCCAACAGGCCTAGTGGAATAAATAGTATTGTGCTGCCAAGAGCTCGAGGAAGAGCAGAGTAGAAGTACCACAGAAAAGGGGAAGTCTGAGGCACGAAAGAAGTCAAGGAAAATACAATATTTTGGCAGGGGACAGAATCATGCAAGAAAACATTTTTTATGATAATAGTAATGCATTACCATTGTTTTTAAAGGTTTACTTGGCCCAAAGATAAGGAGAAAAAAAAGTGTCATAATTTACTCAATCTCATTCAAATCAACTTCAAATCTGTAGTTCTCGCTTTCTTCTTTGGAACACAACAGGTTACTGGTCACTTTTACTCTTGTGAGCATTGTTTTAAAGCATCTAAAAGAATGCAGAAGCAGAATAAAATACAATCCACATAAGGCTGTTAAAACCTTAGCTATTACCTTGAGAGCCACTGAGCCAGTAACACTGAGTATTAGTTTATAATGCATAAAACAAAACATTTTATTGCAAGAAAGTTGCTCAAGACAAGAAAATGGCATTTGTGTTTATATGCACTGTTAACAGTTTTATTAACTAGCATGTACATGCAATAAGCAGCTCCACCCTTTCCATTACTTATGTTATCCCAAACAAATGCACTCTCCTCGCAAACCTGTAAGTCTTATGGACTTCTGGTAGTCCTTTTGACTACTTTTACTATATTTTTTGTGTCATTTTTAAATCCTGAAATCTCCGGAAAAGAGCAACCAGTTCCTCCTTTTGTGCTCCACAGATGTCATAAAGGCTTGGATTGTCATGAGAGACATTGACAGAATATTTTATTTTGACTAAACTATTCCTTTACACTATAAGCTTTTTAAAATATTTTTGCAAAAGGATATCCCCCAGTTGGAGCTTTTATTCAAGACAGTGTTGTACCATAGTACCTGACCCTCAGGCCAGAGCAGCTTATTCCAGAAAACCGTGTCAACCATGACAGTGAGACCTGCAAAAGACAGCAAACACACTTCAGTCTGTGAAGGTTTGTCTGTGCATGATGAGAAGAAAAACATATGAACAAATGGAAAAGTCGACATTTAGCTTTAGACAATTACGGTAGATAAAATACAGAAAACAACCACTTGTGCATCACTAACCCAAAGATAAAACACCTGCTGGAATGGCGTGGTGAAGCAACTGTAGAAAACTGAGTTTCCTGCTCAGGAGTGACATCAACAACATCAGGCCAAAGAAGAGACACAATTCAGCGCGAAACACAATAATGGCCAAAGCAGAGAGCCAAATGAAGGAACCGTGTCTCTGGCCCAACCAAGATGTGAATGCCAGCAAAACTATTCAATAAAACACAATTTGGAAAAACGGTTTAATGCTAAAATTTAAGTTAGACAAAATAACATAGAACAAGATGCCATTACACATACACACTGACATTTTTGTGAATATGATTCATAAAGCAAGTCACGTTGCTTTAGCTTTGTTTTCTAAGCCAAAATAACAAAACTGTAAATATTGCTCAAAAATACTGGTCAAACTATACCTAAGAAATGTCAGTGTATACTTTATATAGTTTGTACCTAAAGGCAAAGCAAACACATTTGGGAGGGTTCTGGTACTGTAAAACATCAGATGGAACTGTGTGATGCAGATAAAGCAAAACAGACTGGCCACCATTGACCCAAACTGCCTCCGGACCTCTCTTTGCATCTGCCATAGTGACAGAATCACACATAGTCCAACAACTCCTCTCACTGTGGAACAAAGAAGAATATAAAGCAGATGAAACTGAAACAAATAAAATGAGTTTAATGTAGGCCTAAAGCTACAGGTTGTGATCTCAGACATACCGAGGATCTGAGTGTAAAACTTTGGTGTTTGAAAGAGGGCAAGCACACAAGTCATAGGTGCACTGAGTGCTGATATGAACAGGGGTCCAAGAAATGTTCGTGGAACTACACCAGGAAACTCATGATGGTCATACTGGAGAAACAGTAATAACAAGGAGTTAAGTCTTTATGTAGGTCTAGTTGTTTCAATGCTATACAACACAATAGCACTACAACAAAGTGCTGCAGCAATTTTTAATGCACCATGGCTCTCTTTTCCGGGTTTTGACATCAGGGGATGCAGCACTCTTGGCAAATTTAATTAAAGATCACAAGCTTAAAACACAGGATTAACCAAGAGAACACGTTATAATTTAAATATTTAAATGAGCGGTTTTAAGGTTAAACACGATTTAAAACAATTATATTACGCGATTTTGAGATATGAGCGCTTACCTTTTCAAAATCAAATCGGTGATACAGAACATCATGAATTGCTTGTAAGTTAAAACTTTCCTCAACTTTGGTGTAAGGACAGATAAACAAATGTATAAATACGATACAGGTTATACAAATTAAGAGAGGACGCTCATTTATAGCTTCCTTTCGAGCCATCATACCGCCATCATAGTGGTCCTGCCACAGCGCGTGCGCAAAAGTCCAAGAAATAAATGGGTAGAATGGAAATTGAGAGAAGCACAAATCTATGACATGGGCGGTGCTTGGCGCCACGAACGTTTTCTGTGATTTTTCCGGTACGATGTGCCTAAATTCTTTTGATGTAGGCCTAATACTTTTCTACGCATCATAAGACACCCTTAACAAATCAAAATTACATCTAAGCTTTAAAACTAAATAAAAATGTCAGAATTTCAATTTAAATATTATTTTGATGCATTACATCTATTACAAAATTTAACTGGATTAAAAAACGACTCCTATTCTAGGGATGGGTGTGTTCATGTGCCTAGCCTGTCCACTTTATTTTGCAACGCTATTTTCTGTGAGTGTGCGAGACGTTGCCTATTATACGGCACACATAAAATGTGTTTATTATTATTATGAAAATAAATTCAATTAACATGATAATAAAATGCCAGTTTGCAATATAAAGCTGCATAACGGACTGTTTTTGTACACCAGAAGCCTCACACATTAAAGGTAAAAGTATCTCGGTCGCTGTTGCGATGATACAAAAAACAAACGCAATGCTCTACCACTGAGCCCCAGGAACACTTCCAGATCAACACAACATTTCTCATCTGACCTTCAATATATTTGTATTCATCCCTATTATTTATGTTTGTAGCTTTAATGTGGTTTAACGCATAGTACTAACTATTTAATATCATATAAATTAAAGAAAACAATTAAAATAATTTGCAGCGTAAAAAGCACGCAGTTCTTTTGTTTGTAATAATGTTTATTATTAATCACTCAGGTTTTATTTTCTGGTGCTTATGAAAAGACAGATTGTCTGCAACTTAATGGCATACAGCCTATTAATAATTCAGCCTATTTTGAACACACAAATACGAATCTCGGATAGCATGCGAATTGTGACGTAGGCTTACAAATATCTTTTTTTGATTGTCCCTTGCGTGGCGGCATTTCATTGGCTCACACGTTGATGGCCAGGAGAACGCTCCAATTACATAACGACACAATGTTACCGAAGGGCTGACGCGGAAATCCGAATGTCTAGCTGGGATAGAAGGCGGCATGGACATTTTTGAAAATGACAATCTATATATCTTTATAATAAACGTGTCATAATTTCAGACACTAGATGTTAATTCAGGGCATCTTAACTGGGTGGAGACAACTTAGAAAAACACAGTGTTTTCTTATTGGACAACATTTGAGCTAGACAAGAAATCATGTTACGCTCAAATAGTATTTTTCTCTTGAGTTGTATTATTTTGTTTCTACCTCTTGGATCTGTGTTTGCAAAGGACTTTAAGGCATTATGCTCAACATGCAGAGGGTTAGTCGACAATTTTGACAAGGTATGTCTGTATGGTTATATTTATCTATCGATTTATCTTGAAGAAAATTGCATCTTTAAAGCAATTGATTTAATTAAATAAAGTGTGTTAGTTATAAAATGGTTAAACGATAAATTTTCCTTTCAAAACTGGGCTGAACCTTGTCATACCTTAGTACAACATGTCCATATGTGACACATGTAAACTAGAGAGAAACTGATTCCGTACATAAACTACATATCATTTTCAAAACCGTTATTTCTGCACAAATGGTTCAGAAAAGTGTTAGTTCTTAGAAAGTCTCTAGCATCACTTGTTTACAAATGTTACGTTTATATCATATTGCAAAGTAATGACATTTGGACATGTTTAAATGTGATGTACTGTAAATGTCTGAATACTCATGTTAACACTTAACATATCTAAAGTGACCCTAATATTCGTATTTGCCAGGGTGTGGAAAAAACAGCGAAGCAAAATTTTGGTGGTGGAAACACAGAATGGGAAGAGAGAAAACTCTCCAAATATAAGTTGAGGTGAGAAGTAAGAAAACTTGATAATTTGACCCAAAACATCTTAAAGCAATATTAATTGCATGCAATAATGAAATGCACTCTTGTAGTTCATTATCTTGACCTAGACTATCAGGATATACTGGTTACAATTCACAAAATGTGTTTTTTTAGTGAGATTAGGTTGACGGAGATACTGGAGGGCTTGTGTGACAGCAGCAGTTTTGAGTGCAACCACATGTTGGAAGAAAATGAGGAACACTTTGAGATGTGGTGGTTCAAGAGGTCAGGAACTCAAATGGAAAATGTTTATACCATAACAACCTGAATACTTTATTCTCAAGGCTGAGGTATACTTAATTTGTCTGCGTGCCGTCATGTCTTGTGCATTATTGAATAGGCAAGCCTTTCTCCGCATACTCCATTTGACCGCGCATGAGCTGTTTTTTTACTGCATCTGTTGTGGCCAGTATAAGTATACCATTCTGAAAGACAAAGCGACATCCATATACTAGGGTATGGTGACCAGCTGTCTTGCATTTTATGTGACCATCCCAAAATTAGGAGATCTGTGCAAAAAGACAGTCTGTGTGGGCTCTATTGATGAAATAAATTACGCCTTTTGCACTGTGCGATACAACACGGCACACAGACAATGTATACATACTTTGGGCTTCAGTCGCATTGATGAAAGTATATATTTAATCGGATTAATAGAAAGAAATCTAACTTTTTTGCATTTTTGTTGCAGGAAAGCAAACCATCCTGATCTGTTCAGGTGGTTTTGTATAGAGACCATCAAAGTGTGCTGCCCAGAAGGCTTATTTGGTCCTGACTGCAACAGTAAGTGAACTACATGTTGAATTTAACACATTTTTAATTAATATACAAATGTTTAGCCAAAGCATTGCAAGTCCACAGTCCTTTGTAGATATTTAACATGTGTTTTTGCATTACTGTAACAGTAACAAACTACAGTATTGAAGAGAGACAACGTTATTACTTCCAAATCTCTGTTCCATTGAACTTGATTCACGTAGCTAGCTAAAAGCTATGGAGCCCTTAAGGGGACGTGCTGATGGAAATCATTGAGATGGAGGAAACTATTGCAGTGCTTTTGCTTTTTTACTAGCAAAAACAAATGCACAGTTTCTTGGGGTAACGAATCCAAGACACTGATTGGCTGGTTGGCTTCATCACTGTATCTTCTCCACCAGTAAGCTGGTGTGTGGTGGGTGTTCTGGCGCAATATGGCTGCCGTTGCATCATCATACAGGTGGCTGCTGCACACTGGTGGTGGATGAGGAGATATCCCCCTTACTATGTAAAGCGCTTTGAGTGCCTAGAAAAGCGCTATGTAAATGTAATTAATTATTATTAATCCATTGTGTGAGGGCATTCAAATGGATTGAAAAAATAATTGTTCCTCTTGTCACATCACCATGTCCCAGAGGCGTAGGTAGGGGACGCGGGGGACGTGTGTGTGTGTGTGCCGCCCCCTAAATTTATTTTAGCATCATTACTCCAGTCACACAATCCTTCAGAATTTTTTTTAAATTGTCTCTTGTTTGCATTATTTTAAGCTTGCATTGGAGGAGCTGACAAACCATGCCATGGCAACGGCAAATGTGATGGAGATGGAACAAGGGCTGGAAATGGGAAGTGCAGTTGTGATAAGGGATATGAAGGGGAGTTGTGTCTGGACTGCAGTGATGGTTATTTTAGTGCACTGAGGAATGATACATTCTCCTTGTGCAAAGGTACACATTAAATAAACTTGATGAGCATTGTATGTTTCATAGTTATAACTAGGGGTGTGCAGTGGAGCTAATTTGTATTTGTAGCATTCTAAAACAATGTATCTGTATTCTGATAAATCCAAAAATTGGTGGGACTTAACTGGAAGTTCATAAAATTACATTAGAAGTCTGTTTTAAATGTAATTGTGTCTCTTTTATAGCTTTCATTTGATGGACATGCCTTGTGTATTATTTTTTTGTTAATTAAATAAAAAGATGTGTGTGTGTATATATATATATATTTGTTATTTTTTTTCATTCTTTCTGCCTTTCCAAATGAGGTATTCAGCTTTGAGCACAGCACACCCCCTAGTTATAATATATGTAAAACTGAGTTTATCTATATATATATATATATTAGTGTGGTCTAAGAACACCTTGAAAATATAGATTTCAAATCGGAAATCTGGAAGAATTTTGAAGAATCTAAAAAAATGATTTATATTATTTGAAATGTAAGATTTTGAGATGATATATCATGTTTGACATCTTATTTCCTTTTTTTATTTTTTTGAGAGTGTCATGAGTCTTGTGTTGACTGCACTGGAGGAACCAATCAGGATTGTAAGGAATGTAGGAATGGCTGGGTGAAAGACCAAGAAGGAACATGCATTGGTAAGAAAAATCTAATAAAATTCAATGCCTGGAAAACACATGGAAAATAATAAAACTTGAAAATTCATGGAGTCCTCTAACATAGTGAAGTTATATACATAGTGAATGCATTTTTATAGTTCTGTTATAAAATATTTCATGGTCTATATAGATGTATTAAGGGATAGTTTGCAGTCATCCTTTCATATACTGTTTTTCTAATAGGTATTGTGTTTTTCTTATTGGAGATATATTTACAACAATTCATACACAATTATATTATAACACCATCTGTTAATTCAAAGTTTTGTTTTCTGACATACCAATTGAAAAGAACCTCTGAACTCTCTGGGTCAAGGAATAATAAAAGACAAAGAAATACATTATTTGCCTTTGTTTCAGCTAGGAACCACCTTTCGCAGATTTGTTTTTGCACTATTATTCTCCAAACATCTCCTGGTGGTGGGCCAGTGGTCAGGGGCATCTCCTTGCCACCTCTGCAACTCCCATCTTACCTTCCCATCCAGACATTGCTTCTTTACAAGTCTGATGCAGTACAATGACTTAACCGCTTTCTACCCTTATGTGTCAAACTCAGGTCCTGGAGGGCCAATGTCCTGCAGAATTAAACTGCAGGAGCTAAGCTCTGCAGGACATTGGCCCTCCGTGATCTGAGTTTTATACCACTGTTTTATCACTTTTTCTTATTGATGCCAGGAACCTACTATTCCTGCACCAAGGTGGTCTTGCAGCCAGCCAACATGTACTGTGAATTTGACCTTGGAGCCATGTGGGGGGACCTTTATCCTCTGTGCCGTACCACCAGAATTTATGGTTACTTGGACTTAGTAGGCTGTTGCAGATGGATCTAACAGCCTTGCTGTTACTGGCTTATTGCTTTAATCAGATCTCCTCCTTCTGTCCTACTTCTATCACCACCATCGCTTTCCTCTGCCTCCTAGAGGCTGCTGACCACCATTAAGGCGCTATTTGTAGTCCAAGACATGAAGTTCCTGCCTGGATTTTCTTCTAAAAATCTGTTGGCGCTTCAATCGCAAAACTTTAGCCTTTGTTGGCCTTGCACCTGTATTAACCTGACATCTTTTGCAACCACATCAGGCTATGATACAGTGTAAATTAGTATCACCATACTTTGAACATTCCTGAAAGATGAGACAATTTTATCCAAGAGTGTGTTCCAGAAAACAAGGTTCCCTTTCGAGCTGTCACGAGACATCACGGAGATTTCTCCGTTATGGGAACTCCTTCCCTTCAACCTTTCCTGAAGTCCTATTGGCTCACGCCAGTCAAATGACTGGCCAATTGTCGCAAAGCATGCAAATACGACGAGCTCGAGACAGTATAAATGCGATGCTCGTGACAATCATATCAGAATCTTCTACTTCACCTGGAATTCGTGATGGCTTCAGTGTGTAAGATCTGCGCGGGACCCATTGAACCGCTGGATCAGCATCTCCACTGCGTCGCCTGCCTGGGCCTGGCCCACGCCGAGGCGGCGCTGGACGAGTCCGACTGTGGACATTGCGCGGACCTGCCGGTCCGCGTGCTCCGGGCCCGCCGCGATGTGGTTCGCGGCCTGTTCGGGGTGGGGCTCACTGCCGCCAGCGTGCCGCTGGTGAGCCCCCCCTCTCCTGGCGGCGGGAGCGCCGTCTTGCCGTGCCGCCGAACCCAACGGTCGCCGCATTCGCCGATTTCCTTCCCCGAGGACTGTTTCCGCCCCCCTTCCAATATTGAGGGATTCGTAGCTTTTGGCCACGAGGAGGGCGACGAGGCCATGTCCATCTCGGCCTCGGAGAAGGACGGTTGGGCTGGATCGGAGCCCGAGCAGCTAGGCAGCTCAGAGCCTTCAGGCCTCCAGGAGGAGCTCATGAGGGTTCTATCGAAAGCTGTTCAGGAGTTGGAGCTCACCTGGAATCCTCCGGAGGAGCCTGTCAGGAGTAAGCTCGACTCGTGGTACTTCAGGTCCACACGCAAAGCTGACGCAAGGACATCGGTGCCTTTCTTCCCCGATGTTCACGAACAGCTCGTGAAGACGTGGTCTGCGCCCCAATCGGCGCGCGTCCATTCTAACACGCAGGCCATGTTCTCCCACGTGGATGGGGCGGAGGCCCACGGTTACGTGCGCTCTCCCCCCGTCGAGGAGACCGTTGCTGCACACCTGTGCCCTGCAGCAGCGAAGTCCCTAGGCCCGGACATCAGCCTTCCGTCGAAGCCGTGCAGAACCACCGCCCATCTCGCTAATAAAGCGTATGCCTCTGATGGCGAGGCGGCATCAGCGTTGCACGCCATGGCAGTGCTGCAGGTGTTCCAGGCCAAACTCCTGCAAACGGCGGAGGGCGGAGTCCTCACTCCTGAGGCGACGAAGGATCTGCGCGCTGCGACGGACTTCGCGTTGATGGCGACGAAGCGAGCGGCCCAGTCTGTGGGTAAGGCCATGGGCTTTATGGTCGTCCTTCAGAGGCACCTCTGGCTAAATTTAGCTGACCTCAAGGATGCCGATCGAAAGGTGCTCCTAAACGCTCCTATATCTCCCTCCGGCCTCTTCGGTGATGCCGTGGAGACCATAACCGAGCGATTCGCTGAGACTCAAAAGCGCGCGAAAGCGATGAGTCACGTGATGCCTAGACGCGCCCCCCAGCAACAGACGGCTAGATCCAGATCTTCGTCAGCGCATGGCTCTGCCCAGCGGAGAGATTTTCCCAGGCCTGCCCAGGCTGGGGCTACTGCTACTGCTCCTCGACAGGAGCCAGACGTCCGGAGGAAGGTGTGGGGCTCCGGCAGGAAGCGCCAAGGTCAGCGGAGAAGCCCGCGACGCGACTCTCGCCCGCCCCCGGCTGCTAAGCCGTCTTCCTGACGATCGGAGGGAGGGAGGAGAGCGCGAGAGCAGCCCGGCTCCCAAGCGCCCAAAGTTCAGCTGCTCAAATGTGTGTGTGTTGAGTGTCCATTCAATAAAAATGCATACTTTCTCACAAAAAGAGCTTTCTCCTCCTCACTCAATAAATGCGGTTCCCCTTGCCCCGCCACAGTGCAGTGCAGGTCCGCATCCAACACAGGTTATAGCCGCGCACCCAACGACCGAGCAGCTAAAGCCGCTGCGTCAGTTCATAAGCGCATGGAAGGTTATTCCGGGAATCTCGCGTTGGCTACTCAACGTGATAGAGCGGGGATATACTCTTCAATTCAGACGCAGACCACCCCGTTTCAATGGCGTGGTGCAGTCTCTAACATCGCCTCGAAATGCCCAGGCTCTGAGGCAAGAGATTGGCTGTCTGCTCGAGAAAGGAGCAGTAGAGCGAGTCCCACCACACGAGCTGGAGAGCGGGTTTTACAGCCGCTACTTCGTGGTACCCAAGAGGGATGGGGGGCTTCGCCCAATTTTGGATCTCAGACCCATCAACAGAGCGCTTTGCGAACGTCCGTTCAGGATGTTAACGCTGAAGCAGATCCTGGCGCAGATTCGCCCCGGGGACTGGTTTGCGTCCGTGGATTTGAAGGACGCGTACTTTCACATTCAGATAGCGCCGCATCACAGACGGTTTCTGAGGTTTGCTTTCGAGAACACAGCGTACCAATACTCTGTTCTCCCGTTCGGGCTGGCTTTGGCCCCGCGCACATTTTCAAAGTGCGTGGATGCAGCACTTTCCCCCCTCAGAGCGAGCGGGATGCGCATCCTAAATTATCTGGACGATTGGCTGATTTTAGCTCAGTCCCGGGACACGCTACTCAGCCATATAGACTCGCTGCTTATTCACCTGGAGTCCCTAGGGCTATGTGTGAACAGGCGAAAGAGCATTTTCGCCCCGAGTCAGTCCATTCTGTATTTGGGAGTTTGCATGGACTCCCTAGAAATGAGAGCCCGCCTCTCGCGAGAGCGCGTGGCGGCCATTTTGTCTTACCTGCGCCATTTCAGAGAAGGCAGCTCTGTTCATTTGAAAGAATTTCAGAGACTACTGGGACTCATGGCGTCAGCTTCGGCAGTGTGTCATCTGGGCTTATTACACATGCGACCACTGCAGCTGTGGCTGAAAACTCGAGTCCCCTGGACAGCATGGACCTCGGGACGTTTGAGTATCGCGGTCACCCGCGGCTGCATCGAAGCTCTGGCTCCTTGGCGCAACCCGAATTTCTTCAGCCGGGGAGTCCCCCTGGGGTTGGTGACCTCACGCGTGGTGGTCACAACAGACGCATCGACGCTCGGCTGGGGAGCGGTGTGCGAGGGGATGCCAGCTTCGGGGCGGTGGTCGGAGCCCCAGATCCGGTGGCACATAAACCGCTTGGAATTAGAAGCAGTCTTTTTAGCTCTGAAGGAGTTTCAAACACAACTGGAACGGCAGCATGTACTGATTCGCACCGACAACACGTCTGTAGTCTCGTACATAAATCGCCAGGGCGGCATTCGTTCCAAGGCTCTGTGCGAGCAGGCAACGATTTTACTGCTGTGGGCGGATTCTCGCCTTCTATCCATCAGAGCAACGCACATCCCCGGTCTCTTGAATCGCGGGGCGGACATGCTTTCGAGGAGGAGAATTCCTCAAGGGGAATGGAGATTACACCCCGAGTCGGTTCAGATGATTTGGAACCTCTACGGGAAAGCGGAGGTGGATTTATTCGCTACGAGCGAGAATGCACATTGCCCGTTGTTCTTCTCCCTGTCCCACTCCCCGTTGGAAGGGGACGCGCTCACAGCGCACTGGCCGGCAGCCAGACTTTATGCGTTTCCTCCGATCAAAATATTGCCTCTGGTGTTATGCAAGATCAGGGAGGAGCGGGCATCTGTGATACTCATAGCCCCGAACTGGCCGAACCAGCCTTGGTTTCCGGACCTGACAGAGCTGTTGGTAACCCCTCCCTGGCCGATTCCGGTCAGGAGGGATCTGCTATCTCAGGTGGACGGCTCGGTGTGGCACCCGAACCCGGAACTATGGAACCTTCATGTGTGGATGCTCCAGGGTTGTCAGGGGAGATAGATGCTTTGCAGTCTCGTGTGATCGACACACTCACGGAAGCGCGAGCACCCTCTACAAGGCGTTTGTATGCTTTAAAATGGGGTGTGTTTGTAAAATGGTGCCATCAGGCTCATATCGACCCGGTTACTTGCACCGTGTTGGATGTTCTGAGTTTCCTACAATACAGACTGGATAGTGGATCGTTACCCTCGACACTGAAAGTCTATGTAGCAGCCATTGCCGCGTTCCGTTCCCCGCAAGGCGGCCAGTCGATCGGCAGAGACCCCATGGTGGTGAGTTTTCTTAAGGGAGCGAGAAGGCTACATCCTCCGAGGCCACCGTCAGTTCCGCCTTGGGACCTAGAGGTGGTATTAAGAGCTCTTTCTCAGCCACCTTTTGAGCCTTTAACATCCGTGGGTTTGAAGGAGCTGTCTTTTAAAACTACACTCCTTCTCGCACTCGCTTCAGCTAAGCGCATAGGGGATTTGCACGCGTTTTCTGTGGACAGTGACTGTATTCGCTTCGGACCCGGTGACTGCAGTGTCACTCTCCGTCCGAGAATGGGATACGTGCCTAAATCACTTTCTACCCCCTTCAAAACGCAGACCGTATCTCTGTCTGCCCTGTCTTCCGAGTCGGCAGCCTCGCGTGAAGCAGACGCTCAGACTTCGGTGTGCCCTGTCAGGGCCTTGAGGATTTACATCGACCGTTCGGCCAGCTTTCGACAATCGGACCAACTTTTCGTATGCTACGGTGGTTGTGCGAAAGGCAGAGCCGTTTCAAAACAGAGGCTTTCCCACTGGATCGTAGACGCTATTACGGCTGCTTATACGAGCCAAGGGTTGGAGTGTCCTTTACACATTAGAGGACATTCAACAAGGGCTATTGCTTCCTCGTGGGCTTGGTCGAGAGGTATGTCTATTCAAGATATATGCGCCGCAGCAGGCTGGTCTTCACAGAATACTTTCGCCAGGTTTTACAGGCTGGACGTTCAGTCCTTTGCCTCCCAGGTGCTGTCGGTGAGTGGCTGAGGCATGTTTACTACATTGTTATGTGTGTGCCGCTGTTTCGCACAGTAAGTTTACTCTGCTTGACCCTCTTACTAATACGGTTGTTCTGCCCTTACTCAGTGCAGATTCATGTATTTGTTGATTTCTAGTGATACCTTTATCATGCTAGGTTGCTGCTACACGGTAATCCCCGTGCAGTTCCTTTTAATGTTGTTGTGCAAGTTTGCCCTGTTTTTCAGTGCAGCCGACGTTAAAAACTGTTCAAATATGCAAATTTGTATACCTTTGGGCTAGACGCTTATTGGCTTACAGCCACCTATCAGCAGTGAGCTTGCCTACAGCGTCACTATTGGGAAGTATGCTTGTGCGTATTTTATCTGCTGTGTTCGGGGTTAGGCTTCTTAGCCTCTCTCACGGCGGGATTTAATATCGTTCCCATAACGGAGAAATCTCCGTGATGTCTCGTGACAGCTCGAAAGGGAACGCTACCGGTTACTATGGTAACCTCGGTTCCCTGAGAGCGGGAACGAGACATCACGGTAGACGCCGTGTTCGCTGCTAGCCCAGCCTACGGTTTCAGTATCCGATTCTGATATGATTGTCGCGAGCATCGCATTTATACTGTCTCGAGCTCGTCGTATTTGCATGCTTTGCGACAATTGGCCAGTCATTTGACTGGCGTGAGCCAATAGGACTTCAGGAAAGGTTGAAGGGAAGGAGTTCCCATAACGGAGAAATCTCCGTGATGTCTCGTTCCCGCTCTCAGGGAACCGAGGTTACCATAGTAACCGGTAGCGTTTTCCTATCATCACGTATATCTAAAACTATCAGCTGATTAATCCAAAACATGCTTGCTCAAGGTATGCCAGTTCCAAAAGTGTTTAGTTTAGTCAATCCAGAGTATGTTCCTGGTGAAGAAATGTTCAACAGAGCACCAAATCAAATAAGTTAATATAGAAACGGACTCTAATAAGAAACACACTACATTCTTATCTTTTAATCAGTTTTTTTAGGCTTGCAAAGATAGTATGGCTGTATAAGTGTTTTTGTTTAGCCATGTTGTATGTTGAGATTTATTTTTCTATATTAAAAATACATATATGATGCATTATGTAGAAAATGTCCCACTGTAAAAAGGGAATTTTTTTATATATATATATATATATATGTTGTGAGCTTTAGTGACAATTCAAGTACTTTGTACATTAATTTACTAGATGTATACATTTTTGCTTATTTTGATATGTATTTCTAACGCCCATACACTTGTCTTTACCTGTATTGGTCCTGTGTTTTTCCATTACAGACATCGATGAATGCACCAAAGACCCAGCTCCATGCAAAGATAACCAATACTGCCTAAACACAGATGGATCTTTCTCCTGTAAAGGTTTGTTTAATACAGTGTTAACAAAGATTAATTTTATTTTGGCAACTCCTATGATATGACCAAAATCATCATTCATTACATGAGAAATGTTATTTTGACAACAACTATATATTTTGATATCTATTTTGAATTAGATTTTTGTTATTAAAAATATCACTTACTCTTACGCACTTGACTGAATCAGTTTTGAATATATAGAAAGAATCGGTTCATATTTGATTAATTCAGTGAAGACTATGCAGTGTTTTGATTACTCGCATGCTGTCTGAGAGGCACTTTTGGGTGTATTATGGTGCGTGAGTGCCGCATTGAGTTCTTTTTCACTCCCTATTGCATTTAAAAACTTTATTAAACATCTTGCACATCCAAAATTGCATGCTGTCTGAGACAGCAAAATCGCTTAACAATGGATACTTTATACCGTCATCATATGGTCATACACAAATAAGTACTGAGTAATATTAATATTCCAACATTTGCTTACTGTAGGGTTAGGGTTAGTAACTGTCATTTATGCATAAATAAATAAAATGTTACTTTTATTTTATATCCCAGAATGTGATATCAGATGCTCTGGTTGCAAAGGACCTGGTGCAAGTAACTGCCTCGCCTGTACTGATGGCTATAAGAATGAAGAAAGCACCTGCACAGGTATCACTTTTTCTTTAGGGAAGAGCTTGAATGGCAATGACTAGTTTTTGCTCCTTCATGCGCTTGTATATATGTGAGCAACTGAAGCATTATATACACCAGAAACACTGGGAGTCTGTGAATGAAAGAAACCTTATATGATGGTATACTACTGGTTTTAGAGCACATTAATAGTAAGTTATCACTTTTGTTGTAAATAGAGCCTTACACTGTTTTTTTTTACAACAGCTCATCCAGAAATGAAAATTCGGTAACACTTTAGATTAGGGAACATTGTTCACTATTAACGAGTTGCTTATTAGCATATATGTTACAAGCACACTGGCAGTTTATTGGTACTTATAAAGCACATATAACTCTGCATTAACGTATTCTAGATCCCTTAACCCTACCCCATACCTAAACATAACAACTACCTTACTAATTTCAATAAGCAGCAAATTTGGAGTTTATTGAGGGAAACTTGCAAAAAGAAAAGAGAACTTTTAAATGCAGATCCATTTTGTTTAAGAATAAAATAAGTGCTTAGTGTAGGTTTAGGGTTAGCTTAGGGTTAGTAACTGTAAATGATGCATAATTACGTGTCAAACAAGGACACTGTAAAATAAAATGTTACACTTATTTTATATCCCAGAATGTGATATCAGATGCTCTAGTTGCAAAGGACCTGGTGCAAGTAACTGCCTCACCTGTGCTGATGGCTATAAGAATGAAGAAGGCACCTGCACAGGTACCGCTTTTCATCAGGGAATAGCTTGAATGGCAATGACTGGAGTTTTCGGTCTTTCGTGTGCTTATTGATATGTGAGCAACTTGAAGCAGTGTATACACCAGGAACACCAAGAGTGTGTTAAGATTGAAGACATTTTTATGTGATGGTGTACTACTGGTTTTAGAGCTCATTCATAGTAAATGAAAAAACACTCTTTTTACCCCGCTTATCCAGAAATGAAAATTCAGTAACACTTTAGAATAGAGAACTCTATTCACAAGTAACTCGTTGATTTTTAACAACTAGTTACTAGCATACTGACTGATTATTATTACTTATAAACAGGGGAGCTTGCCTGCTTTTAAAGCACATATTATTCTGCATGAAAATATTCTAGATCCCTTAACCCTACCTACAGTATCTCACAGAAGTGAGTACACCCCTCAGATTTCTGTAAATATTTTATTATATCTTTTCATGTGACAACACTGAAGAAAAGACACTTTGCTACAATGTAAATTAGTGAGTGTACAGCGTGTATAACAGTGTAGACTTGCTGCCCCATCAAAATAACTCAACACACCGCCATTAATGTCTAAACCGCTGGCCACAAAAGTGAGTACACCCCTAAGTGAAAATGTCCAAATTGGGCCCAAAGTGTCAATATTTTGTGTGGCCACCATTATTTTGCAGCACTGCCTTAACCCTCTTAGGCACGGAGTTTACCAGAGCTTCACAGGTTGCCACTGGAGTCCTCTTCTTTTCTCAGTGCTCCATCTTTCCGTTTGAGGATGCCCCACAGATTGCTCAATAGGGTTAAGATCTGGAGACATGCTTGGCCAGTCCATCACCTTAACCCTCAGCTTATTTAGCTAGGTTGTGACACCTCTGGTGTGACTTTAAATTCAGACCTTGAGCCAAAAATTTATCACCAAACACCAATGACTTGTACAAATGGGTACAGTCATTTCATACACTTCAAAACGGTTGCAACAGAGGTGGAAATACAATTAAGTGCATTAATTTCTTTGTTGCCACAGTTTGGAAGTGCCTTTTTCTCTTCTAAAGAAGTTGGTGTCCCAGTACTTTTGTCCATATAATGAATGCACAAGTCATTGTTATTTGGTAATACATTTTTGACTCAAGGTCTGCCTTTAAAGTCACACCAGAAGTGTTCAGCTGGGATTTCTGCAGACCAGTCAAGTTCTTCCACACTGACTGAATCGTCATTTATCTTTGATCCTTACCTTATACACAGAGACACTGACATGTTAGAATAGAAAAGGGTCCTGTCCAAACTGTTGCTATAAAATTAGAAGCACATAATTCCCTAGAATATCATTATATGCTTAAACATTAAGATTAAGATTACTCATGGAAATTACTAAAGTAGTCAAACCTTTCATTAGAAGGGGGTGACCCAATACTTTTGGCAATATAGTGTATAAAGAAATATTAACAATAATGTGAGGGGTGTACTTACTTCTGTGATATACTGTACCTTAACATAACTACCACAAACTAATACTTTATTTTCTATCAGAGACGGGCAGTAGTTTTTTTTTTTTTACTCTGCTGTAAAAGTACCTTTCGAGTGTCTATAAGTTATAAATATTTTTCAATTAGATGTTTACGTAATTTTTTACATTTTTACATTCCAACGCATAATATTGTACTTTTTATTGCACTTTCATATTAAATATAATGTAATACTTAATTACATGAGTAAAAGAAAGTACTAGATTTCTAAAGTAAAAGTAATTCAAAGTTTTACTTGCGTACAAGAAAAAAATACATTTTTAATGTTCTTAAGTATTAAAGGTAAAATCACAAACTTTTATTTATGAAATGTAGTGCAGTAAAAAGTACAATATTATGCTTTGGAACGTAGTGAGGTAAAAGTTTTCCAAAGAAAACCACTCTGATAAAGTACAGATACTTTTTAAATGTACGTGAGTGAAGTAAAAATAATTCACTACTGTCCACCTGTTTACTATCAATAAGCAGCAAATTAGGAGTTTATTGAGGGGAAACTAATAAATATCCATCCATCCATATGTGCCGCTTTGCACAGCTGTAGTCCTCTGTGTGGAGCAAGATTTGTTTTTAAAACTTTAATGCAAGTAATTCATGATAGTGCTTGGTTAACATGCACTGTTATTGTTTTGGTAAGCATTTACTATTCAGCTGTTATTACTGTTAGTATGAAGTTACTTAGGAAGGTTCAGGAGCTGAAATTAAGATATAGTATAGTTTTATTTTCTAGTTGCAGATTAATCACAACAAACCTAGCCATCTGATCAATCAGAGCAGATAAGACACTCAGAAAAGAGACTGCATCTTTAAACAAATCATTTTAGACACTGAGAAAAGAACTGATGCTACAATGTATGTTATAAGATGAAGCAGTTTCACTATTGCAGTGATTAATGTTACTGGCATGCTATGCTATATGTTGGCAACAATTCTTTGAACCCTAATGGAGGCATTGTGTAGCTTTCATTTCTTAAAAAAACGATTTTGAAAGATGTGCCCATCATCATATTCAGGGATGACAATGACTCGATTCATTGGGGTCTAATTGTGATCCAGAGAGCCTGAGAAATATTTTTTTTACATATGAAAAGTACAATACACAATAAATCCTGGCCAATAATGAATGCAACTCTTAATGGAAATAAATGATGTGATGTTGCTGGTACATGACAAATTCACACTGTGATCAAAGCTAAAGCTAGTTTAATTAATTAATATTTGTTTGCATCAGGCAGTGTATTATACAACAAATCAAGTCACCTTTATTTATATAGCACTTTGTACAATACATATTGTCAAAGCAGCTTTACAATGTAAAACAGGAAAATAGATTTTCAGTAATGCAAGAGGAGAATATTTTTTTCAGTTGAAGTCAATTCATTTATGATTCCATGACGTCATCTTCCAGCTCAGCTCTCTTCCAATAGTGTCTGTGCAATCAATCATATGTCCCCAACTAAGCAAACCAAAGGTGACTGTGGCAAGGAATCAAAACGCCACGCAGTGACAGAAATTGAGAAACTAGGCTTAGTCAGGGGACCAGTTCTCCTCTGGCCAAATGAAACCAGCATGGCATGGTTTAATTCCAGGCTGCAACACAGGTCAGATTGTGCAGAGGTGTGGTGCTCATGGTCTTGTACCCATAGGCGTAAATCATTTTTACATCATAGGACACCCCTCCCCCATCTGAGGGTTGTCCCCCCTAAAAATATAATTACAAGACCATGTGTACATAATTTAATGGAGATATATTTAAAATAATTGTGTAAGTAGTAAAACAAAATAAATGCAAAAAAGCGTTTTAAGTTCAGAATTTTTGAGTCCCCCCTCCCTTGCCTCACAGTGGTTTAGTCCTCTGCCTCCTTTCGCTGGCCTTTACCGAAACACACACACTTAGCCCGGTGGGAGACAGCAAAGTTATTCAGTAATATTAGTTATGTAAATAACTTTATTTTCTTGAAACATTGTGTGAAATAATTATGTATATTTAATACAGATGATGCTGAATCATTAATAAATTAGTCATGACAAAAACAATATGTATTTTTCTGTGAGCGATTATAAGGTTACCAAGCTTAATGCCATAGCTTGTCACCCATGCCCGGAGAGGCAGTTTTAACATTACATGACATCTGACGCACAGACGCCAAAATTGTTTGGCACATGCCAAGCCTGTGACATAAACCTGTGACATATCAATGGACTGCGTCTTGTGTCACATTGTCGCGCTGCGTGTCGCACCTTCGGTAGTGACTGACACCTGTCCCTAGGTGCCGCTGCATAATTTAGATTGCGTGACACAAGCACGTCAGAACGATATTGATTTAATTAACAGTATGTTGCGGTCAAGTATACGATTTATTGCATCGCGAAATTCATTTGTACAACAAATATTCCTCTGTTAAGATTAAAATGTCTAATGCCCCTTAATGTGTTTTTTGTCATTGTACGTTTATTTACAGTAGCCTGCTTTGTACAATAGCCATACATTCAAATACGTAAATAGGCTTTTTTTCTGACACTTGCCTATCCGAAATTGCATAAAAAAGATAAACTGTAATATTTAGACAACTCCAGAAAGAATGCATACTCATAATCTATATATTATTAGCATGCATTTCTTCAGGAGTTGTCTGAATGTTTTGTCAAAGCATTTGACTTTCTGCAGACAGGTTAATAAGTAGAAATGTTGTTTAAATAGCATCTTGACTAGCATTATACGTTGCAGGCTTAGGCTACACTGCATTGCATTGTGAAAAGCCTGTGTCAAGGTCAGGCACACTTCTGAATGGTTGGTGTAAGTTTCATAAATTACGTTATAATAGTAGACATCACTTTATAATGGCTTGTGGAGTTTGCTCGTGACAGATTATATTTTTTAAGACTCAGCTAGCAGAATCGCCTGCTTTTTTTTTATTTTTGTTTTTTACATACACAGAATAACGTATATGTGTTTAACTTGCTGTGTGACTGATAACTTAGCTAATAACTCTAGATTTGAATTTAACATTAAAATGTGACGTTTTCTGTTGTCAGAGCCCGCGCGTGCTCTCTCGCTCTCTCTCTCTCTCTCTCTTCCTCTACACAAGCGCGTGTCCCAGGTCGAGACAAACCGAAACCATTAATGCTGTGGTGTGAGTTAGCAAGAGTGCGTTAATCGCGGGAAGAATAAAATGATTTGTTAAAAAAATGTCTGGAGGAGCTGAAAATGCCAGGTAAAAAAAGAAAGGCATTGGAGGTTGACGCGGCCAAATGTGCCACACTGACAAATATTTTTTCAAGAAGACAACCGAGCACACATGAACTGGCGACTCAAGGTAACTTACAGTGACTAACGTTAGCAACATTTACAGTTAGGGCACTTGGACTGTTGCAGAAAACTCAGTATCTGATTTGTTATTTAGATATATGGCCATATTTACATTATTCATATTGTTTATTGAAACAAGTGAAAAATAAATATAACCGGATAGTAAGAACACATTTGTCACTTAATATATCCAGATTCCACCACGGTGGGAGGGGGTGGGATGGGGATAGTTTGTGGCCTGGTCTTGAGCATTACAATCCCGGGGTGAAAATGGATCCCTCTCCGGCCCTGTTGTCACCCATTATAACTAACACGGCAATACATCTGTGTGTGAACTGATATTAGGCAAATATTGTAGACCTAACGTTTCTGATGTGTTGGGTTTTGCTCATTGTGATGTTAAGTAGCAGATCAGTGGGCTTGCTGCAGTTGGATATCTAAAGAGAAGTCCTCAGTCCTAGACGAAACCTAAAATACTATGGATAATAATTATAATATGACTGTGTGGTGGTGAACCAATGAACCGAACTCATATTTAATGGAGTGTCTATTTTTACACTAAGTGTAAATAACCCATTGCTGCCCGCAGGGCAGGACTTAGCATCGTGGGGGCCCCTGGGCTTGAGTCATTTTCGGGCCCCTACTCACTCTATAAATGACCTTAACCCTGAGAGCCAGTTAAAAAAAATAACTGAGGTATTTAGTGGACAGAAATGTAAAAAAAGCTTTGACTAAAAATTGGAAGTTTTGGAGCACAGAAATAAGGAAGAACATTTCCCATTTTAAGGAAGAACCTTGGCAGTTCATTGTGGAACTGAAAAAAGTTCAAGTGAAACAGAAATGTTATAGAGGTTTTAGTTTATGACAACGTTTTTATATGTTCCAAATTTGGGCCGATATCTTAAAAAATGAGCTTTGAGATTTTGTTTAGGTGCAGTACCTATCTTTGTCCATTAGCTGTCAGCAAAGCTCAACTGATACACACAGCATTTGGATTTGTGGTGTAATTTTCCCCCAACAAACACTACACACAACATGTATGATAGAGCTATGTATCTTTATAACAATTATGCCCAGTCTAAATAGAATTATTTATTTATGACCACAGTGATCATGTATTTTTTGCAATGCACAAAACTCAGTTTCTTTGGCAGAATGATCTCAAAATAACAACAACATTTTACATGTACTGGAAAACATGCAAAATCCTTATAAGATTGCAGTCATAAAGAATTTCAGTAACTTGTAAACATAAATATTAATGTTAAATAAAAAAATAAGTGTGCAAGTGCTGATTTTACAGATTGTATACATATCCAGATAATATATAGTATAGGCTGACTCACATACAAGTATGAGTACATCTAAACAATTTGAGTATAATATCTACTGTACACTGATTGTCCTATTTTGCTAATAGAAAAATGTTCACAGCAACTGAAACAACAATTACTTTGTCATTGAGGTATTTTATACTGGATGAAAAAAAAAGAATGTTAAGTCACTACATTATCAATTTTATGTACATTTACGAATGAAAAACAGTGAATTGTTATAGAAACCTTAATGGATAATTTAGTCTAATATGTAAACAAAATTGTTTGTAAAACATCTTACAAGACAAACATCTTGCATCTTTTTACAGTGTAGCAATCCAAAAATCAATAATATGTAACATGCCTAGCTCAACTAAAATTACAGGGATAATGCAATAAAGGGCTGTCTGCAATTATAATGCAATAAAGCAAGTGCTCTCAGTTGCAAGAAAATATCAAAACACATTCAACAAAGTGCAAGATAAAGTGTGTGTGTGTGTGTGAGAGAGAGTGAGTGAGTGAGTGAGTAAGAGTATTAAAAAGAGAATGAGAGAGAGAGTTGAGTATGAAGGTAGGTGAGTTTTAGTTGCCTTTGAAAAACATCAAAACTATGCACTAGAGCTGGGCGGTATGACCAAAAATGTATGTCACGGTATTTTTCTAAATTATACCGGTTTCACGGTATATGACGGGGTTTTTTTTCCCATGGATGACCGGGTGTTAACCACATTTTCTACTGACTGAGGAAAAACTGCAGTAGATTGACTTAGAATGTCATAGTGAGTGAATATTGTAAAAAAATTCCACACTAAATACAGGGGTTAAAGCAAAAAAAACTAATTTTGACTGTAAATATTTCCTCGGCCAAACCCCATTCCACAGCCCAACGGCTACAGTCACACACAGTTTAAGAGCTGTTTTTCTTCTTGTAATCAGGAGTGCTTGTCCTCCTAATTTAAAATATTTAGGAGTGCCTTCTGATCAATAATAAAAAAAAATCTGATAAAAATATAGTCTTCCGAACTCCTTAAAGTGACTTACAGGGGTATTTTCTTTTTACCTTTGCAAAAAAAATAGTTTATAAGCTTTTTAAAATGTATATTTAAAACAATATAATAAGTACAATACGACAAATAAGTTACTAATCATGAAATTAGTTTTAATAAAAAAATGTATTTGTACTACAGTGGTGGCACAGAAGAACACAAAAGTGGCTTGTAGATACATTTTCAGAAGTTTAATGAGGCTCAGAGGTGGCATGAGTGCAATTAAATTCATAGATTCATGTGGACATTAATGTTTAAAATATAAATGTGCTTTTAGAGATGCACAATGGCTCAGCTGTAACTTTATTTTGAACTATTTTCGTTGATGATATAGAGCAAAATCATGCAGTACTTGTTTATTGATATGTTGTATTAAATCAATATATCACATTTGCTAACTCCCCTTATAATTATTAAAAGCTGTCTCCTGATCGCGATCTGTGGGCGCACAGACATTGAGAGCGCGTGAGTGAGCTCAAGAATCAAAAGCACTTGCAAATGTGATACATTCTGTCGGAACCTGTGGGAATGAGTATAATTATTATTAATAGCCGCAAACCCGCGCCGAAATTCAAATTCTGCTCGGTGTTCTCTGCTAAGAACATAACTGAATGATGCGAGCGGCGTTACTATGCTGTCAGTGAGAAACTGCAGCCGAGGCGGGGATGATTTTTGGTGTGCCGGCAGAACAACAACAGTGCGCTACATGTTTCTTTCCCCTCAGTTATCCCTGATAACGTTTAAATGGAGTGAACACAGAGCAGTTTTTTCCGTGAGCGGGAATGTAAAACCCGGAGTGGATCCAGAACGGAGTGATTACAGAACTCTTAGAGTGGAGAGAGAAACGTGCTTTAATCCACTCCAGGCTTTGATCACATCCCCCCTCAACAGACTGAATACACCTCGTCTTTGCTTCATTTAAGACTTATTCAAGCTAAAATCAAGACATCTATAACACTATTTAAGAAATGTAAGCGTATTTACGGTCTTAAAGTTATGAAAAGTGAATTTAAGAAGGCGGGAACCCTGCAATTGACAGGAATCCGTCGTATCGACGGAGAACTGTTGTGTGTGAGAGCCGCGGGAGCTGATGCAGCGGACGGTGGATATTTGTGGCGGTCGATGTGGATATTGTGGATCACTTCTTCTCTCTCATCATATTCTACTAGTGCTTCAGTTTCGGAACTTTCACGCTTTCACACATAGAGCTGTATCCTCCCAAAAATGCAATAGTGAAAATAGACCCCTCTCTAACAGTGTCGTGTTTCGAACGTTATTTAAATGACACCGGTATTGCGGTATTTTAAAAATTCATATCATAAGAAAAATAAACACCGGTATTCGGTATGAACCGGTATACCGCCCAGCACTACTATGCACACAAATACAATAAAAACAGCCTATCTGGTGCAGTCGCTGTTTCTGTTGCCGCCTCCATGGCTTCTGACTGAAAAGACGATAATCCACTGATGGGCTGCTCTGCACGTGAAATCAGATCGGCTCCAGCAGGTTGTTGTCCTCTGATCTCACAGCTAGCACAGGTACATCAGGCTGTGGTGTCACAGGTGTGAAAAATCCAGTAATCGTTTTCAATTTACTGAGTGCTTCCTTTTCACGTCGCCGTCTTTCATTTTTTTGTTTTCTTTAAAGCGCGCCGCTCCGATACTGCTTGTCCGCCATTATACTGATTAATGCGGCCGCTAGGTACAACAGCGTAAAGCCAACGCACCAATAACCTATCAGCAAACATCAAAATGCCTGACAAATAGTTTAACTATTTAAACGATGTCATTCCTTTAACATGGCAGGGTTGTTATCAATGCCAGACCAATAAACGAACCTTAATTGAAAAATAAACAAATCAAATGAACGGAAGCGGGTGGGGCCCATGGGCTCGAGCCCATTCAAGCCCAATGGTAAGTCCGGCCTTGGCTGCCCGCCTTTGTGGCATTGGCTATTTACACTAACTCTGCCCACCAACGTGTGATTAGGCTGGTCTACATCACAAAAGACCGTCAGCTGTCATCAGCACCTAGTGGCGCAGATAGTAAATTGCACGTCCTACTCATTTTGACAAGATCGACCTGGGTTCGAATATGCCTGTTGGCGAACTTTTTTTCTCCCTTTCCAAATTTCAAATCACATCAGAAAAGCTTTTTTTCACTAAAAATGAAGGAAATAACCAAAAACTTGCAAATAAAGTATCTGGTAGGGATAGGTGCAGAGAAGGCTTTATTCTCCCAATAAGGTGGCATCCATTTAATAATTCGAATTAAACTTAAAATGTACACAAGTTATTATTGCATACGGTTTTATAATGTACTACAATACTCAGGTGCAGATAATTGCCACTATTTGCAATAAGTAGTATAAATAGTAGAAAATCCTGCAATTTTAACAAAGTGTAAATAGAATCCATTGCTATTTGCACTTAGTGTAAATAGACGCTGCCAATATTTATCCATACTATCTACACGTGCTTTGTACACGTATATATCCTTACAAGAATAATTTTGGCTGTATTATTTGTCCCCTTGAAAAAATGCTCCTGAGAAATGTTATGTTTATTAGATGAAATGTACGCCCCTGCTTGTGCCGATGGTCATCTGGTTAATACGGCTCATGTAGTTGGCATGCTCTCCACTGACCTTCAGGGCTGTAGAGGTCTTTCACTGCTCACAAACAGACCCTTGTAGGGAAAAAATAAAATTAAAATGCAATACGAAAAAAAAAGTTATAATTTGTCGAACTAGTTTAATCAAACTTTCCAAATTCTCAGCTCTTCAAAATCACACTTGCAACAATGGGAAAATGGTGGATGACGTAGGATGTTGTTTTTTGTTGTTGGTTTTTTTTCAGTTGATGTGATCCGGACAAAATCTTAATACAACCCCAATTCCAGAAAAGTTTAGACATTTTGTGAAATGCCATAAAATCAACAAAATGTTAGTTGCTCATTCTCTTTAACCTTCATTTAATTGACTAAAGTGCAAAGAAAAAATTCCAATGTTTTGCCTGGCAATTTCACTTTATTTTGTAAATAAACAAATTTTGATGGCTGCTACACACTCCAAAAAAGTTGGGACAGAGGCATGTATAACGCTGCATCACAACAGCTTTCCTTTTAATTATTATATTTAATTGTTTGGGAATTGAAGATATTTTCAATAGGAGACAGATCTGGACTGCAGGCTGGCCAATCCATCTCTCTGTGTCTACGAAACCATGCTGTTTTAGCACATGCAGAATGAGACCAGGGGTCCATTCTTTGTACGTCGTTAACTCAGCTGGATTTGGTTGTTATACTAGCTGTATGCTATGCTACTTCTGTGTAATGGAAAAAAGCATAATTTAGATGATGAAACTATGGCAGAAATAATATCATAATTATGCTGTTCTGAATTCAACCATAAATTTAATTTTGGTTAACTATTCCTTGAACATTGGGTTGTACCACCATTTAGGTTTTCAGAGAACAGTCAACATTTATACTAGTTATATCAACAAATCATACAAGTTATATTATAATTGTTAAATTATAACCTAGAAAGAGGACAGATTTCCACCCTATAAATAATTTCTTAAGTCCCCATTGTTTTACACAGAAATTCATATTTTTGTAATTTTGTCTTTGTGTGTGTGTGTGTGTGTGTGTGTGTGTGTGTGTGTGTGTGTGTGTCATCAGAAGAGAATAAGGAAGTGCATGCCTTTGATTTTGAAGGTTCCCAAACTGGTGACTCGCCCGAGAAACATGAGGACCTCTGAAGTCATATGGCTTGAATGCAGAAAACAGCTGCCAGGACACAATATGTGCCCAGGGACCACTAGTGTCTGCAGTGTCTAAATACTGTTTTTTGTTCTTCTGGAATAATCAAGAGTGAAAGGCACTTACAGTAAATACTTAAGAAACAACACTTTTTAATTTGTGGAAAATGTTTTTGCAGTAGACCCGGTAAACACCACTTTCTCAGTTTGCAAGATTATTGTTCACCGCTCTATTTTTTTTTTTTACTTCTATGCCCCCCTCCCCCCCCCATTTGTGTTTGTTTGTCTTGAAAGTTAAATAAAATCAAAATTGACAAAAATATAAACTGTTTCATTTTTATTATTATTGGGTTTTACCACCACATCTATCTAGCATTCTTTATAAGTACTATTTAGACTTTTTATAAACCTTGCTTATTTCACCACAATACCATCTTTTCCACCATTCATTATTTAAGTAATTTGGAATTATAGCTTTTACTTAATTTTCCCCATTGGCAATTAACATCTGCTTCTCATCTGCTAACTGCTTCTCAAGTCATCCACCTCATTTCCTAACACCTCAGCATGTGCAAGTACCCAACAAAAATTTATCACTACTTCAGCTACATTCCGCTTTCGTATTCCTTTTTTTTTTGTAAGCTCGTGTCAACCACTGGATCTTTGGTTTTCCACTTAAGGTACCACTGGACAAAATTAAAAGAATCGCATTTATTCAAAAGTTTTCTATCAATTTAACAAATACTTGCTGAATAAAAAACTAATTTCTTAAAAAAAAATTTTTTGGGCTAGCCTATAATAAATGTAAATGCATTATTTATTTAGTGACTTATATGAAACATTCAAACTCTTTGAACAGATATTTAATTATTTGTTATCCTGGAGTTCCCTCGTCTGGACAATATTAGCATTATTGCCTTTATCTCTGAACAACCTTACGATGAAATGGGCAATATTTTTGGAATGATTACAAATATTTAATTATTAGTTTACTGATAATATACTCAAATTAAACTCAAATTTACTGATTCTGTATCTTCATGCTTTGAGTTTAATTTTCGACTTATATTTTAAAGCAGTGATGATTGATTATATTGCGACTTGTTATATGGTTATTTAACAATTATAATATATAAACAATATAATGATGAAAAAAGTACAACAGTTATTGTTTTCATAATATTTTTAATAGACATTTTATTTTGTATTGTAATGAAGGTAATTAATAGAGATGCAACACATTATACCAGACAGGCCCACTGAGGAAAAACACTTCACGTTACGTTTTTATTCATAACATCACGAAACATAGATCTTGAAAAAGATCAGATCGAAAGATTTAGTTTATAAAGCTGTAACATCACACCAGACAGAAAGCAGCTGGTAAATGGGTCGCTTTAACATTCACATCCATCCACCCCCGATTTATTTATGTACAGTTTATGGTTTAGATTATATTTACATATTTAAATGTATGCATTTTGTAGACGCTTTTATCCAAATGTAAGGCTCTGAAACGTGTGTGTAGCCTTTTTGTCCATTCCAGTGCAGAGCCCGGCGCGACGCGTATGTCTGTGAAACCTAAATAAAGCTCACATGCACTCAACATAATGTTCTTATTATATTCTGTAAATTTGCTGAAGTGTTTGCGTTCTCAAGGCTTTAAGACGAGCAGAAATTTAGGCTTTTTATTTATCAATAAACACCCAAAAAGTATCACAGGTTCCAATAAAAAAATAAGCAACAGCGGTTTCCAACATTGATAATAAATCAGCATATTAGAATAATATCTGAAGGACCATGCATTGAAGAATGGAGTAACGATGCTGAAATTTCTGCTTTGAATCACAGAGATAAATATTGTATTAAAATATTATAAATGTCTATTAAAATACAAAAAAACATTATTTTAAATTGTAATAATATTTCACAATATTAGGCTACAGTTTTTTCTGTATTTTTGATCAAATAAATGCAGGCTTGATGAGCATATTAAGACACTTTCATTATGCTGCATTATCAAAAATGGTAATATAATAAAGTCCTTTCATGTCCCCATTTTGCCAGCCTACACTTTACATAATACGCCTGTAGGTGGTACTTGGGCTTCATTAACTAAGATAGCTTCATCAAATAGTAAATGGTGTATATATGATAGGCTACATAAATATAAGTGAATTGAATAGCCTACTGATTACCATTATTGCAACTTTTGGCGCTGCACGGTTTTGTGCAGTGCTTTTGTAATCACTCAGCATACATTTTCCTAGTGATGTAATTCGATTTTTAAAATGAGACATCATAGATCCAGATCGCTCCACAAATAAGCTCGTCGGTCCCATGAAATTTCACCCGCTTCGAATGATATCACTCTATTGAATGGCCGTTATCAGTGGTTATCAGGTCACATATATGGGCCAGAAGAGGGCTGCTCCCCTGCTGGTAGAGTGAGAAGGCTGTCATCATCGATTCACATGGTTCATCACCGCACACATGTATGAAGGTGAAGTTAACACTGGAGTACCAGCAGAGGCGATCGTTTCCCCAACCCCAACAACTGCACACGGACAAAAGACCAGCGGAAGTTGACTTCAGGACATATATACAGGTACCATCTCGTAAAATACTCCATTGTTCTGTGTTTATGAATTAAGTTAATCATTTAAAATGTACCTATGGTGGGAAAGGGATCGTGTTAAAAGTCCACAGATTTACCATATTTTTACCATAGTAACTGTCGCTCGACCATGTCATGTGTAGTCAATGCACAGTAATCACAAAATATCCCATGCTTCTCCCACCGTAACCATAGTTTTACTGTGGTATTTCTAGTAAAAGCACAATAACTTCCATATTTACTATGAGTTTACCCAAGTTAGCGTAGTTTTACTGTGGTATTTGTAGTTAAAGCACAATATCCTGTTTTTTTTTTTTAAAGTAATTGTAATTCAATATTTGTTTCCTGTCTTGCAGTTACGTCAGATCACATACTCCAGCAGCTCATTTAAGAAGCCGTCTCTTGTAAGTTTTAAAAAGCCCTCTCTCTCTCTCTCTCTCTCTCTCTCTCTCTCTCTCTCTCTCTCTCTCTCTCTCTCTCTCTCTCTCTCTCTCTCTCTCGCTTCAATTTAAGTGTGGTTTATTGGCATGACAAAAATTATACATTTGTATTGTCAAAGCAATTGCAGCTGGGCTGCTTACAAATAGTGCACATTTGAATTAACAGAAAGAAAAATGATAATAGTCATAGGAATAATACAAATATTAAAAAGTATTAAGCATAATGAATGACTGGTGTAAGTATGTGTTAGAAATAAAATTAAATAAGATCAAGTATAAGATTTACAGATTTTAAGTAATATAATAGAGTAATATGGCATAATATAATCTACATGTGCTGGAAACATCAGCTCATGGCAGGTGGAGTGTCTTCTCTTCTATGGTGACAGAGAGACATATATTGAGCAGCAAACACACAGCAGGTCTTGTGTTCTCCGAACAGATACGCTAGTTTCTCCTGGTCTGGAAGAGTTGTAAATGTGGGATGGATCTGCTGTATTTTGTCATAGAACACTGTCCGTATATCTGTATATTTGGAGCATTCTGTTAGGAAGTGCAGTTCTGTTTCTATCTGATTCAGATCACAGTGTGAACACAATCTCTGCTATGGGGGCAGCCATGTTTGTCTGTGTCTGCCAGTCTCTATCATCGGCTTGTGTCCGCTGAGTCTGTATCTGGTCAACGTGCTTCTCAGTTTCTTATCTGACACTGTGAACAGATACTCTGCCATATTGTACTCTCTCTTTAGGGACAGATATCATTGCATTTTACTCTGTTGTTGAGTTTGGGTTTGCCAATAAGTGATGTAACTGTTTGATTTGTGCAGTGATCTGTGATGCAAATCCGAAGAATGAAGAACCTAGGATTAGTGGTGAGACGGAAGAAACATTGGTGCACAAGGATGTGGAGGTGAATCAGAAACGAGGAGAGGAAAAATCAGGCTCGGAAGAAATATAGTGGCTCTGTGGCTGAGACGAGTAAGAACAATGCATTGGGGGTGAGTGATGATGTGAATAATTTAAACAACATTGATAATGAAAAGCCAAGTTGTAGCAGTGTAAATGATACTGCAGTTGTAAATGAGCAACTTGTGGATAGTCATGTAGGCCTGCACGTCAGTGAGGTGCTGTGCACGAGTATGGAGGAGGAGGATTTTATGACGCTGAGTCAGGATGACATGAAGGATGATGAGAGTTTGTCGGATCTGTCAGATCTCTATAAAGTTGATGACGATTTGTACTCCGTAGAACAGATAAATGCTTTTTTGGACGAGACTAAAGGAAAAAAGGTAGAGATAGATTTTTTCCCCTGATAAGGAAAGGTTTGTTGCTTCGGTAGTGTGGGCACGTAAAACGTACAATCATACTGTGTTATCCCAACAGAAACGGTTAGGTTTAAGAAGTACATAACGATAAGACAAGACAGGATAAAAAGGGTGTGACTGTGAATGAAAGAAGATTTCGCAATAAAGCCAAATAAACATTATGGCTTTTGGTAGGCTTATGTTTGTGTGTAACTTCTTTCTTCTGTCCTGTTTTTCTTTCTATTCTTTCCTTTTCATGTAGCATCTTAAAATAGGTTCTCTAAATGTGAATGGTTTGAGGGATAGGAAAAAGCAGACTTTAGTTTCGGAGTACTTTAATATTAAGAATATTGCAGTAGGTTTTCTTCAAGAAAACCATAGTAATATGAGTAATGAGTCTGAATGGGGATTGTGGTGGAAAGGAGATTGTTTTAAGTCATGACTCTAATGTCAGTGCTGGAGTTGCAATTTTATTTCATTCAACTTTGAAAGCTAAAATTTTGTCTAGATATTTATTTAGTCATTTAGCAGACACTTTTATCCAAAGCGACTTACAAATGAGGACATTATAGAAGCAATCAAAACCAACAAAAGAGCAATAACATGCAAGTGCCATTACAAGTCCTGGTTAGCCTAACGCAGTATGCAGCATTTTTTTTTTTTTAGAAAACTAGTATGTAAAATATAGAAAAATTAAACTTAGTGTTAGTTTTACAAGAAAAGCTAGCAGTTAGAGAATAAATATGCAATTGATAGAGGGTCAAATTTTTGTTTGTTTTTTTAATAAAAATAATTATTTAGCCGTTTCTTGAAGATAGGTAAGGATTCAGCTGCTCGGATTGAGTTAGGCAGGTCATTCCACCAGATGGGAACAGTAAATGAAAAAGTCAGTGAAAGGGATTTTGTGCCTCTTTGGGATGTACAGTAATGCGTCGTTCACTTGCAGAACGCAAGTTTCTAGAGGGCACATAAGTCTGAAGTAATGAATTTAGGTAAAGGGGTGCAGAGCCAGAGGTGGTTCTGTAGGCAAACATTAATGCCTTGAATTTAATGCGAGCAGCTATTATTAGCCAGTGCAAATTGATAAACAGAGGTGTGACATGCGTTCTTTTCGGCTGATTAAAGATTAATCTTGCAGCAGCGTTTTGGATTAATTGTAGAGGTTTGATGGAACTGTCTGGAAGACCTGCCAAGAGAGCATTGCAATTATCAAGTCTGGACAGAACAAGAGCCTGAACAAGGAGTTGTGTTGCATGTTCCGAGAGAAAGGGCCTGATCTTCTTAATATTATATAATGCAAATCTACAGGACCGGGCAGTTTTAGTAATGTGGTCTGTGAAATTCAGCTTATCATGAATCACAACTCCAAGGTTTCTGGCTGTTTTTGAAGGAGCTATGGTTGATGAGCCTAATTGGAAGGTGAAATTGTGATGAAACGATGGGTTTGCTGAAACCACAAGCAGTTCTGTCTTAGCTAGGTTTAGTTGAAGGTGATGGTCCTTCATCCAGCTAGAAATGTTCGCTAGACATGCTGAGATGCGAGCAGCTATCGTCAGATCATCAGGATGAAATGAGAGGTAGAGTTGAGTGTCATCAGCATAGCAGTGATATGAAAAGCCATGTTTATGAATGACAGAACCTAGTGAAGCCATGTAGACAGAAAAGAGAAGTGGTCCAAGAACTGAGCCCTGTGGCACCCCTGTAGCTAGATGTTGTGACTTGGATACCTCACCTCTCCAAGATACTTTGAAGGACCTATCTGAGAGGTAAGAGTCAAACCACAGGAGTGCGGTTCCTGAGATGCCCTTTCTCAATAGGGTTGACAGGAGGATCTGGTGGTTGACCGTATCAAAAGCAGCAGACAGATCCAGCAATATAAGTAATGAAGACTTGGAAGCCGTTCTTGCAAGTCTTAGATCTTCAACAACTGAGAGCAAGGCAGTTTCGGTGGAATGTCCACTTCTGAAGCCAGATTGGTTACTGTCCAGGAGGTTGTTCTGTGTGAGAAAGGCAGTGACTTGGTTGAAGACAACTCGTTCAAGTGTTTTAGCAATGCTATAGTTGCTATAGTTCCCTAAAAGAGTTGGGTTAAGAGTGGGTTTCTTAAGAAGTGGGGTTATACGAGCCTGTTTAAATGCTGAAGGAAAAATTCCAGTGTGAAGGGATGTGTTAACGATGTGAGCGAGTGCAGGAACAACTGCAGGAGAAATAGCTTGAAGGAGATGAGATGGAATAGGATCAAGCGGACAAGTAGTAGGATGACTGGAAAGGATGAGTTTAGAGACTTCTGCCTCAGAGAGTGAAGAGAAGTATGTGAACAAGTTTATGTTTGCTGGTAAGATGTGTTTGACAGATTGTGGTGTGGAAAATTGTGCAGTGAGGTTTGTAATTTTATTAATGAAGAATGTGCCAAAGTCGTCAGCTGTTAGAGTTGATGAAGGAGGGGGAGGAGGAGGACAAAGGAGGGAGGAAAATGTTTTAAAGAGCATGCGAGAATTAGGTGAATTGTTAATTTTGTCATGATAGTATGTCCTATTAGCAGAGAATCAGAGAGGAGTGATCGATAAAAATTAAGGTCAGTAGGATTTTGTGATTTGCGCCATACCCTTTCTGCAGCCCTGAGTTTAGAACGATGTTCGCGGAGAACGACAGATAGCCAAGGGGCAGAAGGAGTGGTACATGCTGGCCTGGAAGTTAAGGGGCAGAAAGTATCAAAACAAGACATCAGAGTGGAAGAGAAAGTGTCAGTAGCACTATTAGCATCAAGATATGATAACTGCTTAAGGGGAGGAAGCGAAGATGAATCCATAGTAGATAGCCGGGAGGGTGAGAGCGAGCGTAAGTTACATCGAAAAGTGACATGTGGAGGGGTATTTGATGTGTCAGGAATCATGTTGAGGTTAAGAGTGAGGAGGAAGTGGTCCGAGGTGTGCAGTGGAGTAACCAGCACATGATCAGTGGAGCAGTGTCGTGTGTAAATAAGGTCCAGTTGGTTGCCTGATTTGCGAGTAGCCGTAGTTAACACTCTCTTGAGATCAAAAGAGGCAAGTAGAGTGTGGAAGTCTGCAGCCTGAGGTTTATCTAGGTGGATGTTAAAGTCTCCAAGTATAACTAAAGGTGTACCATCCTCAGGAAAGGTTGAGAGCAACAAATCTAATTCTTCCACAAAGTTAACTAGTGGTCCTGGAGGACGATAAACAACTACAAAATGGATTTTTAGAGGGTAGGTAATAGTAACCGAATGTGATTCAAAGGAGCTGTTTATACTCAGAGATGATAAAGGAGTGAATTTCCAATTATTAGAGATGAGCAGACCAGTACCTCCACCTCTTCCAGTCAAACGGGGGGTGTGGGAAAAGGAGAAATTATTGGAGAGTGCTGCAGGTGTAGCATTGTCCTCTGGTTTGATCCAGGTCTCTGTCAGGGCCATGAGGTTTAGCCTTGAATGACTAGTAATGGAAGTAATGAAATCAGCTTTGTTGACAGCAGACTGACAATTCCAGAGACCAATAGAAAAAGAAAGTAATGTATTAGTAGACATATGCAAAGTACGTAGGTTGTTAGGATTGCGCTGTCTACAGTGTGTGATGCGGGGTTTGCGAGTGGTAGTGATAATATTGATCTGCAAACACATAGCAAGAATTGGTTATAAAAACGAAAACAGAAGTGAAACAAGTAGTAGGAAAGAGGATAAATAAAAAGCGATACTTATATCCTTTGCTGTGTCCCTTCCTGGTGGAGTCGCAAAGTAGAGTCGATGGTCTTTACTAGGGATGGGTATCGTTAAGGTTTTAACGGTATTACTACTCTTATCGATACTGCTTATCGATCCGGTGCTTTAACGGTATTCTTATCGGTACTTTTTGTTATATATTTCTATGATAGATTAGCAGCTTAATTAACATGGCTTTATATTCTGAAATGTTAAATAAATATTTCATTAAATAAATATAAAACATAAATTTGTAAATGCAGCAGTGTGCAGGCATTTTTTGTGTTTTATATACATAAGATAAGATAGAGTAAGAACATGAACAAAGTTAAACAAACTGACAAATATACCATTTATTGTGTGTGTATTTGATCGTTTGGACGCGCCCGAAGCTTGGAGCGCGCCGCGCACGCACACACACACACACACACACGCGCGCGCGCGCAAACACACACACACACGCGCGCGCAAACACACACACGCGCGCAAACACACACACACACACACGCACACACACTTCAGCCTGAGGAACAGCGTCTCTCGTGTGGATTGTACTTCCAACATTTCATTATCAAACATGTCCAGCAATATAGTAACTGTAAAGACGGCATTTTACAACAATCGACAGACGATTGATCTGATTCTGATGTTAAGGTTTGGTCAGGGAGGAACGAATGCGCGCCGCTGTGAAGAGAAGGAAGTTGTGCTAGAAGAAACACGGCTATAATCTTTAGAAGCCAAAAAAAAACATTTAATAAACTTAGTTTAATATAACAGCCACAGGCCTAAAGTGTAAGCATGTTTTAATGGTTAGTTCTCTTCTATCATAAACAGGGCTTATGTTGCGCGTGCTGAAACTCATCCACGTGAGCGATCTCGCTTCTGAATTGGGAATAGCAAAAATGCATCATAGACAAGAGTTTGAATATTATTGCATATAAAAACAGCTGGAGACTCTGGCGGGATATAATTTGCAAGATAATGTGTATATATATATAGCAATAATAAATGTATGTGTGTTTTCTTAATTTCTCCAGTACCGATAACAAAACTGTTAACGTCAGAGCTTATCGATACTCCGGTCTTTTATAATTTAGCCCCGAGACCGATTAAATACCGAGTTTCGGTACCCATCCCTAGTCTTTACACTTTTCGGTCTTCACACAAGGAGGGCTTCACACGACGGCTGCCGCGGTATATTAACCTTTTTAACCCCGTCTAACAAATTACTATTTGAATACACTTTCCTGTTAATCACAACAAATGGCCAAGCAAGCGCAGACACTGACAAGAGACGCGATACAGTACGAGACCAAACGCGATTTCAGCACGTCTCAACACAGTAAACAAAACAAGCGTTTCCTAGCAACTGCACTAAACACTAATGAGACAAGTAAATACACTTACGAGCTACTTTTAACTTCCGCTGATAGATTGCTTCTCTCAAAGATTATTTCTTTACACTGTCTTTTGCTGGCGCTTGAACACACTTTCCTGTTTATCACAACAAATGGCCAAGCAAGCGCAGACACTGACAAGAGATGCGATACAGTACGAGACCAAACACGATTTCAGCATGTCTCAACACAGGAAACAAAACAAGCGTTTCCTAGCAACAGCAACTGCACTAAACACTAATGAGACAAGTAAATACACTTACGAGCTGCTTTTAACTTCCGCTGATAGATTGCTTCTCTCAAAGATTATTTCTTTACACTGTCTTTTGCTGGCGCTTGAACACACTTTCCTGTTTATCAAAACAAATGGCCAAGCAAGCGCAGACACTGACAAGAGACGCGATACATTACGAGACCAAACGCGATTTCCAATCTCAAACGAGATATGATATAGAACCTGGAAGATTACTTCTAGTAAGAGATGAAATATATAATTTTCACTTTCTTTTTGTTAATATGTATGCTCCTAATGGTGGACCAGAAAGAGTTCTTTTATTTGAGAAATTGGCTCGTGTTTTAAAAACTCTTAATTAAGGAGATATAATCATAATGGCAGGAGACTGGAATTGCACTTTAAATTTTAACATTGATAGAAATGCTCAGGAACCTCACCAAAAATCAGCACTAATATTATCTAATGTGGTTAAAAATTTGAATCTTGAAGATGTTTGGAGAATAAAAAATCCATTGCTTAAACAATACACTTGGGTAAAAGTCACAGATGGTAAAGTTCATGCTGCTAGATTGGATCGATTTTATATTACTGGTGACTCGAGAAACAGTGAGCAATGTGAATATTATTCCAAATATAATTTCAAATCATAAAATTATCACAATGGATTTTGTCATTTTAAAAGAAAGTAAAAGGAGTTTGTATTGGTTTTTTAGTAATACACTTTTACAAGATAATGTTTTTTGTGAGAATTTTAAATTGTTTTGGGAAATGTGGAGAATGCAAAAAGCTAATTATGCTGATATTAAACAATGGTGGGACATTGGAAAAGTGCAAATTAGAGTTTTCTGTTTGCAATATTCATCATATTCAAAAAGGACATTAAAGACCAGGTTACAGGACTTGGAGGCTGAGATTTCTGATATAGAGGAGAAAATGATGGCGATGGAATGGACTTCAACAATTGGACACTGCTATTTCAGAGAAAAAGCTTCAGTTAAATAATTTATTATATGATGAAGTGAAAGGTGCCCTTGTTAGGGAGCAATTTATTCAAAACAAAGACATTGATGGACCTACAAAATTCTTCTTCAATTTAGAACGAAAGACTAATCAAGGAAAATGTATGGTTGGTTTAAAAAAGATGATGGTGTTATTACATATGACTCTTATGAAATGAGAATAATTTTATTCTGATTTGTATGCAGCTAATGACGCTGATTCTAAATGTAAGGATGAATTGTTTTCATGTCTGAAAAAAGCTGACACCTGAACAACAGGAGGTGATTGATTCACCAATTACTTTTCAAGAAGTGACACAAGCTGTAAAATGTTTATCATCAGAGAAAGCTCCTGGTCTAGATGGGTTTTATAAACATTTTTGGAATGTGATTGGAAAATATTATTTTGAAATGCTTTTAAGTTCAATACAGACTGGGTCTTTACCTAAAAGTTGTAACAGGGCAGTTTTGTCTTTGTTACCGAAGAAAGGTGATTTGTTTTGTTTGAAGAATTGGAGACCTGTTGCATTAATGTGAATGGATTATAAAATATTTTCGAAATGTATTGCCAATATTGCGATTGAATAATTATATGGGTGTATTAATCATGAAAGAACAATCATATTGTGTAAAGGGGCGATGTATTAAGGATAATTTATTTTAAATAAGAGATATAATAGATTATGCAATGTATAATGCAAATGATTTGGGGTTAATATCTCTTGATCAAGAAAAGGCATTCGACAGAGTTGAACATGCTTATTGGTATGATTTACTGAAGGCTTTTGGTTTTGGAGATGGTTTTATCTCATGGGTTAATTTATTGTACAATGAAGCTGAATGTATGGTCAAAATAGATGGAGGTTTAAGTGTTCCTATTAAAGTAAAGAGAGGAATAAGGCAAGGATGCCCTCTTTCAGGGCAACTGTATAGCCTTGTAATTTAACACTTACCGTGCAAATTAAGAGAGCAGTTGACTGGTTTACATATTGAGGGGTCAAATATTTTAAATTATGTGAAATTATCAGCTTATCCTAATGACGTAACTGTAATAATTAGGAACAGTGAGGATATAAAAGTTGTTTTAGAGCATCTTAAATGTTATGGAAGAGCATCTTCAGCAAAAATAAGTGAACTTTATGGTGTGGTCCAGAGAGATCTAATGTCCCACAGCTGCCTAATAATGTTATGTGGAGAAGAGATGGGTTTAAGTTTCTATGAGTGTTTTTAGTTTCTGGGACATATAAGGAAAATAATTGGGAAGGAATATTGGAAAAAGTGTCTCCGGTTATCTAATTGGAAATGGTTAATTCCCCAGCTGTCCTATAGGGGGAGGGTCCTAATAGTCAATAATCTTGTTGCTTCAACTTTATGGCATAAAATGGCTGTATTGGACCCCCCTGCTGTTGTCATTAAGGACATTCAAAGATGTCTTGTTGACTTCTTCTGGACAGGTCAGCATTGGCTGAGACCTGCTGTACTCTACTTGCCTTTTAATGAAGGGGGGCAAGGATTAATTGATATTGGTTGTAGGATTGCTGCTTTTATATTGCAAGCTGCCCAGAGACTTTTGTATGGGAAAGATGTCTGTTGGGCTCATGTTGCTTGTGGTCTTTTGAGGAAAGGAGGACGACTGGGATTAGACTGACAATTGTTTTTAATAAATTGAAATGATGTGACACTAGCTGAAATAACTCCTTTTTATAGGTCAGTTTTAAAATCATGGAATGTTTTGAGAATTGTTCGAGAACAAGGTATTGTAAGTGGATCATGGATTAAAGAGGAATATATTTTATATTCTGGCTTTACCTATGAAAAGCTTGAACTTCCGTTCCATGCAAGATGCTATGGTCAAAGCCTAGTTTATAAAAGTTTCTCATCTTTTGTGTAAGAGTGAATGGTTGTCCTCAAAGGATATTGCAGCAAAGCTTGGTATTAAATCACTCCATGTTGCGGAAAAATTAAGGAATGATTTCCTGTCTGTAATGCCACCAACATTTACAGAATTGTTGAAAGAGGAGGAAACAAAACTAGGGATGCAACGATACCATTTTTTCAGAACCGATCCGATACCGCAAATTCTGATGATCGGCCGATACCGATCCAATCCGATACAGCGCAGGTTTTTTTTTTATGTAATTTAGAATTTCTATACTTCTCTGTGTTGACCCGATCGTCACTCTTCTGTGTGTTAAACACAATCTATTACAGTGTTTCTCATCTGGTCGGTCAAAAATGCTGTGTATGAAGCCCAAACGTGGGTTGCGAGACCGTTCTGAGAGGGTCGCGGATTGTTTACAGCCAAAGAAACGACATCAACAAAAAACGTAATTCTAAATGCTTTTCTGATGCAAGACTTTTATTTTAAAAGACGTGCATGAAAGCTGTTGACACTGTCAGATCATCTGACTCCGAGGCAGTTTAAGTAAAGAAAGAGTGCCTGAGAAAAAGGCTCTGTCCCAATTCAGTATCTGAGGTCAGATGAGATGTTGACAGGTTTAATGTCAGTTGCATTATTCTATCGTTATTTTCGTAACTTGTTATGAAATAAAAAGCCTCTCACCTCAGAAAAAACTAACTGTCCTGTCAGATGTTATACTGTGCTGGTGGCGCGCGCTCTTCTATAGCACTTGCGCGAATGCGGCGCCGCACTGTAACGTTATATAACTTCACTAAAGCGCAGAAACTACAAGCATGCAGCAGTACAGTACAATGAAAGTAGCCTACAGCACCAACAAATCACATTACTGTACTGCGTGTGTTTGCTGGGAAGGATTTGCATGACAGTGTGAGTGTGATATTCATTCTATTCAGGAGCAGTTTCCACATTTCATTAACAATCCCCTAGGTTGTTTTCATAACCAAAAAATACCATGATATTTTCACTTCGTGTCATTTTGTAGGCTATATGTTTAAATCAGTGGTTCTCTACCTATTTTTCGATCGGGCTGCACTATGGTCCAAGTGCAATTCTCACGGGCTGCACGCATGTCATCTACATATTAGTCACCAAGACAAACCAACCAGATTTATAATATTATTTACAGCCTAAATATTATGATATCTAAACGATTGCATTTATTTAAATAAATAAATAATTATATTCACCATTAATAAAACACCTGATGCTGTCGGGAGCTGACCAATTACATTTAACTGCTGGTTATATTCTGTATAATGTATGTGATGAATAAAAATCTTGAATCTTGAGAAATTCTGCTGGAAAGGAGCAGGAGCGTAGCCAGAAAGGAGACTTTGGGTGTGCATCAGAAAAACTGGGTGTGCCACATTTATTGTCAGATTAATGCGAAAAAAAAAGCATGCTTATTGGGTATTAATATGTTAGTTTAACCATTTCATTTTTGTGTAGGCTACATGTGTCTGTTAACCTATTCTCCGTTTTGGATGTCTTTGAAAATCACTATTTTATATCTGCAACAAAGTGAGTGTGTGTGTTAGCATGCGTGCTGTATATTTAGTATTATTAAACCTTTCATTTCTGCATATGTCTGTGTGTCTGTGTTTGTATGCTTAAGCATTTTTAAACCTTTCATATCTGCGTGTGTGTGTGTGTGTGTGTGTGTGTGTGTGTGTGTGTGTGTGTGTGTGTGTGTTTGTGTGTGACAGAGAGAGAGACAGTTTTAATGAATTCTCCATTGTGAATGTGTTCTATTGTCAGCCCTGCATTTCACGTTGGCCTACCAGGGGTCTCCAACCCTGCTCCTGGAGAGCTACCGTCCTACAGATTTCATCTCCAACCCCAATCAAACACACCTGAACCAGCTAATCACAGTCTTCAAGGCTACTGGTTAATTTCAGACAGGTGTGTTGGAGCAGGGTTGTAACCGAAATCTGCAGGATGGTAGCTCTCCAGGAGCAGGGTTGGAGATCCCTGATATAAACTCTTAAAAAGAGAAGACTTGCAAAGAGTATTGTCACCTGTCATTTATTTCAAATATCTATATCTGCAACAAAATATGTGTGCATGTATGTCCGTATATGAGTGTGTCTGTGTGTGTATCTATGTAAGCAAGCTTAATTATTATTAATATGATAGTTTAACCATTTCATTTCTATGTGTGTGTGTGTGTGTTTCTGTGAGCCTGTTGTCCATTTTCGATGAGTTTCACTGTCAGCTATGCATCCAGCTATGTTGGCCTAGACCCTAAAAGCATACCACCTTAGGCCTTAAAATTTTTGAACCCTGTTTATCGCTGCTTGCAGCTATATTTTTGTTGTTGTTGTTTTTTTCCATTTTCCGAAGCTTTCTTGCTCAAGAGGGTCACCGACAATCACATACAGTATAACCTACAACAGCTCTTTAACTGCGCTCTAGTCAAACGCGCTCACTGTAGCCTAATCATTAACTACACACATCATAAACCCCTTTTAGGCAACTACAATTAATGTCACATGTTTTAATAAGACTAAACTCCTATTTAACCTCCTATTTAACCTGATGATCACAGGTTTAATAAAAATACATTTTAAGTTTCTAATTATAACACCGCATTTCCACGGTTATTCAAACAACGAACAAATTATACATTGAGCAAAGCACATTTACTTTATCAAAGAATAATCATTGACTTCAGTGACTAGGCTATGTAAAAATCTATTATGTAAGCTGTAGCTGCTGTACAAAAAAAAAAAATGCTTTTAAATAATCTCTCCTTTTTTAAATCATTATCATTTTGCACATCCTGCAAAGGTGACTTAAACTGTACATGGGCCTACATATAATGTTCCTTTGAAATTACTTTTAGTGCAATAAACAATCTTGAATAGATGTCTTGCAAGACACATTAGAGAAAGCAGTAAAATATTTTTTATACATTACATTCAGGATCGCCAACAACATAGCAGAGTAGGCTACATTTAATGGTGCCTGTTAGCTGCTCAAAGGGCGAGACGGCGTGGTCTGGCCTTGAATGCCTCAATTATGTTATTATTATTTGTATTTTTTTGAAAATAATTTAAAATTTTCATTATATTTTAAATTAACAAATATTGTAAGCACTGCTTAATCTGTAAATTGTGAGGTCCCGGAACAAAGCGGGGTAATGAATCCGTCCGGCAAGTTTTTTTAATATTATTATTGAACTTTCAAAAATACTAAATTCAACAGCCAGTTCATATATATATATATATATATATATATATGCTTTTATTTATGTAGGTGTAAAGGAATTTTCCTTCTGGGCAGTAATCAAACAGTGAAAATTAGATTCAGATGTATGCATCATATGTTTTCTCACTCGTAGTTAGATAAGCATTCTGTGTGTGATGATGTACTATGATTGGGAAGTGATAGAGGTAAGGAAACGCAGATGGTCAGGGGGTCAAGGGGGCATTTGCCTGCCTTTTCTGTATAACCATTAATAGATAAACAACTTGGTATCTCTCCTGTAGGGGAGGGAAGAAATAGGGCCTTGAGGGAAAAGGAATATAAAACAGACCGGCACTGCTTCTCCTTACTTCTTCTGGCTCTCTGGCTTTCTGTCTCTCTCTCTCTCTCTATCTATCTCTCTCTCTCTCTATCTCTCTCTCTCGCTCCTGACTGACTCACAGCTATGTATGTTAGAACTGAGGGATCTTCTCTTGCAAGGGAATAAATACCTTTATTATTATAATTTGGACTCAGAGTTTGTCTCTTACTCAGTGATGATGTTTGTTAGAAAATCGCCACAACAGTTTGGTGTCAGATAGTGGGATTCCTTGGACGTGACTTCTGGACCTGACAGCGGACGGAGGCTGATCACCTTGGAGCTGAAAAGTTCCAACCCTACCTCGCAAAAAAGATTGAGAGACGAGGGACCGTTCCGCTGTTGGGACCAGAGGGATCGACCACTGGAATCAAAAAGAACCCAGGTGGCACAAAACGACATCTCTGGTAAGAGTCAATTAAATTCAATTTAATGAGGGTGAAATTCAGTTTAAAGAGTGAAATTGAACCATATTGGCTGAGATTTGTTTCTGTGGTAGAGTAATCTGAGCACGAACATTCAGATTAGGTAACCTGAGATTAATTTGAGATCTGTACGGATCAAGAGGGTTTCAAACAGGTACCGAGGTTAATTGGGGTTAGGAAAAATCGAAAGATTTTGATAAATCACAATTAAGAGGGCACTAATAGTGCAACCCGACCCGATTGCGGGATAAGAGAAAATCGGATCTGCTGGAGACGTCTAGCAGATTAAAGAAGCGCGCGCGAGCAAATCCACAGGAGCAGAAAACAGCCAGTATGGGGATGTCTCAGAGCAAGCTTGTGAAATATGATACACCGGTGTACTACCAAATTAAAAAAAAAAATGTATTATGGTCAGAAATGTATGCAAGATATTGAAAAATTAATCAAGCATCATGATTTTCCCGAAGAGGGAAAATTGAGTCTCACAAAACTGAAAGTGGTTTCAACAACCAGGTTGTTGTTGCAAATGTGTTAAACATGTATGTTAAAAATGTGAACAAACAGTAGATTGTTGGCTAAAGGAAGTAGATGGTTGGCTCAAGGAAGTTAGCAGGAAGGGAAAAAAAAGCAAGTGCAGAAAGTTAGCAGGAGGGAAAAATGAAAAGTGTGAAAGTCTATTTGTATGTGTCTGCACCACCAGAACCGAATGACCCACAGTATGTTTGTGTTTCCCACATGAAAATACGGTGGGGCCGGCACCGCCAGAATATAAAACACCCATCTACCCAATAGCCCAGCTGGATGCATTGAAATTCGCCCCGACCTCGAATGTTCTCCGTCCAAGACAACCGCAGCGCGAGACGCTGAATGAACAAGCACGAGCAAGCGCGAGTGACAGAGGGGGAGAGAGAGATGCAGCTGGCTGTTGTGGGGCAGCACGAGCAGCGCACAAATGTGGACTGTGTGCGACGAATGAACATGACTTTTTCTGGCTGCACGAAGTGCAGGTTGTCCAAGAACCACGGACACTGGGCACAGGATTGTCCAGAGGCGCGGAAGGCGGATTGAAAAGAGAGGAACGGAGAACAGGAGAGGAGAGGGCGGGTGACAGGCATTCAGCAAGCTACGAAAAAGGGAAGTAAAAATTTATTGACACACACACACAACACGCTCACATACACTGATTCAAATACCGCTCTGTGCAATGAAGACATGCTTGCAAACCTTTTATGTGTGAGTGTGTGTAAGTTTTGAATAAGGCTATGTGCAATGAAGAAAAGCTTGCAAACCCTTTTATGTGTTGAAGTTTTGAATAAGACCATGTGACTGATGAATGTCTGAGAATGTACAAAAGTTTAGGGTTTTAAGGCTACAGAGATATCCCATGTTAGTTGACGGGACAATGATAGACTTTATGGTTGATTGTGAACCAAGAATGACGGATTTAGTGGTTGAAAGCACTTGAAGTCAGGGCATTAATTTCAGAAAACTATACTGTGCCGTTAAAATGTGAGACGGAGGGGGGGCAGGGCATTGAAACATGCGTTGTTGTACTCTGAAACCTGTCCGGTTCCGTTAATGGCCAGGGATCTAATGTGTAAATTAAAATCTGAAACTCACTGCTGGTTTGGGAGTTATTGAAGAGTAACAGCAGATTAGTTGTGCAAAATTTTAGCCACAGTGGGCATACGAGTGGCAGAAAAGTGATTCTGATTGGGCACAAATGATTTTGAAATTGGCAAAGGTCGAACAGTATCAGCTGACACAGAAAGGATGTTGCCTGACAGATTGCATTCATTGATATATGCATATATCAATATGAGGAAGAGTGGATTAACGGGGCAGAAAATGTTTTTGACAAGGTTTGATAAGATTTTCTGGAATGAAAATGTGTGTGTGCTTTCAGCTTGCCTGTCAGAAAAACAAATTCAGCTGTATTTGATAACAGGCCAGTCTGCGCCTCACTTATCAGTAATCAAGGCCACCGAGCAGAAATGGGAAGAAATAGGCCTGTTTGTGAGAAAATGTCTTTCTGCCACAGATTGGATTGAAAAGCCAAACGGGCAGAAACACAGTGGAAATGCAGGTGTTTTTATGGAGGAATGTGAGTTTGATGTTGCCGTACAGAGAACTGTGACTGCTATTGTCAGGAATGCAATGGAGAAACATGAGCACGGATCTATTTCTGCCACAGACATTCATCCTGTCCTGGCAGAAATACCTCCAAAATTGTGGGCAAAACACAAATATGATGTTGGGTTGATTAAAGGTTGTGAACCAGTTGTAATCACTCCAAAGTCTGATTACAGGCCATGTCAATCGCAGTATCCCCTGAAGAAGGAGGCATTGAGAGGGATACAGCGGGTTTTTGAGTCTCTCCTGAAGGAGAGAGTAATAATTCCCTGTCATGATTCTCCAGTGCGAACTCCTATTTTCCCCGTAAAGAAAATAACATCTAACACAAGTGAACCAGTCACGTGGCGATTTGTGCAGGATCTGCAGGCTGTAAACTCAGCCGTTATTGCAAGAGCTGCCCGCGTACCTAATCCATACACAATTTTGTCACAAATTCCGCAAAATGCAATGTATTTCACTGTGGTTGATTTGGCCAACGCTTTCTTTAGCGTCCCAGTGGAAGAAAAAAGTCAGTTTTGGTTCGCGTTTGATTTTGACAACAAAGGGTACACGTTTACCAGGTTGTGTCAGGGCTATTGTGAGTCTCCGACGATTTACAATGAAGCGCTCAGACGGAGCCTTGAACCATTAACTCTATCGAGCGGAACGGCACTATTGCAGTATATAGATGATTTATTGATTTGTGCACGAGATGAGGTTACGTGCGTGGCTGACACTGTGACTCTCTTGAACCACCTGGCGGGAGAGGGTCACAAGGTCAGTCTGACAAAGCTACAGTCTGTGAAGCAGGAAATAATTTTTTTTTTGGGTCACACTAACACCAAACAGTAAAGCTATCTCTGAGAAACGGATAAAAGCTATCAAAGATGTACCAAGACCTTTAACAAAGACAATTGTTATCATTCTTGGGAATGTGTGCATATTGTCGAACGTTTATTCCAAATTATGCATTTCTTGAAAAGCCCTTGAGAGCCCTGACAACAGGGAAAGGGCTGAGGTCATGTGACAAGATTGAAAGGCTTTTTTTTTTTACACAGATGGTAGACGCAGTCTCCATGATTTTGCAAGAGCAGAGAACATCACATTTATCAACAGCCCGATGGCTGAGGTATCACACGATTTTGCTTGACATGCCAAATGTAACGGTGAAAAGATACACCACTGTTGTCTATCAGCAGGAACAGGTGTGTACACCACGTCCAGACCTGTTGGACACACCTTTAGAGAACTGTGACAATGTCCTCTTTGTGGATGGGTCGGCGTCCAAAGATCCACAAACAGGCCTGAATAAGGTTGGTTTCGCGGTGACCACTGAATTTGAAGTCGGATGGACATCCGATATTAAACGCATCTCTTGTGTCTAAGCTTTTGGAGGCCATTCTTTTACCAGACAAGGTCGCGATCTGTAAATGCGCAGCGCACACTAACGATAAAAGTTTTATCTCCACAGGAAACGTGAGAGCAGACGCGGCAGCGAAGGCTGCGGCAGCACGGGAGACAAAAGAAACAACTTGTGCTTTAGTATCTGTGACTAACCCTGATATTTCCCCTTGTTTACAGAGTATGCAGTCTTTTTCCACAGGAGCAGAAAAACAACAATGGAGGTCGTCTGGCTGCAGCCTCCAGGGGGGTGTATGGATGAGTGTTGATGACATTCCTTGTTTGCCCAAACACTTCTTTCAGCATTATGCTAAGTTGACACATGGGTTGGATCATGTGTCAAAAGCGGGTATGATAATGCAGATGAAGGAATTATGGTTTACAAAGGGGTTTACAGTGGTTGCTGAAAATTTTTGCAAAAGATGTGTCACTTGTAAACACACACAATGTGGCTAGGGGAATAAAAACACCCTTGGCATCTCAACCAGCACCAGCAGGTCCATTTGAATATCTAATGATGGATTTCATCGAATTAACCCCTTGTGGCAAACAGAAACACTGTCTGGTGATGGTTGACATGTGGTCAAAATGGGGAATTCCCAGAAAAATCAGTTCTGATAATGGCAGACACTTTGTCAATGATGCAATAAAGCAGGTGGGTCAGTTCTTGGGAATTGACATGAGAACACACTGCAGCTACGCGCCCTCGTCAGGGGGGGCAGTAGAGAGGCAGAACCAGACAATTAAGAACAAATTGGCGAAATGCTGTGAAGAGACGGGTCTGACTTGGCTTAAAGCTCTCCCAATTGTACTGATGTACATGAGAATGAGAAAAAGAGTAAAAACAAACCTGAGCCCATTTGAAATTTTGTTTGGCAGGCCACCATTCATGGGCATAGGAGGGGGTAAACAAAGGCTGCCATCAACGGATGTGTGTGAAAATGACATGTTGAATTACTGCAAAGAAGTGTCTTGTCTGTTGTCAAATATTTCTGTGCAGGTAAAAGCTGAAGGTTGCTGAGAGATTCTTGCACGAGGTCAGACCTGGTGATTTCGTGGTGATTCGTGATCACAGGAGAAAGAGCTGGAAGTCGAAAAGGTGGCTAGGGCCTTTCCAGGTGCTTCCGGTGACGCACACGGCAGTGAAGGTTGCAGAGAGGGCTACGTGGGTTCACGTGGACCATGAAGGAGGGTGCCGCCCATTGCGGAGGCGGAGCAATCGCTGGAGGAGGTTCAACGCGAATGTCAATAAATGCTAAGATCCAGTTTGAAAAACCCTTGCATTGCAGCTGTGTGTTTTAGGCGGAATCAGATATCAGCAGCAAGGAGGAGACAACTTTGATTGCGCAACCGGCGTACGGGTGGACACTGTAATCAACAGAACAGATAAGACTCTTAGTGTTTCAAAAACAGTACTTTCTCACATTCTTTGGTCATAACAGCATCTTTTGATAAAGAGTAACTGAGAGAACGGAGCGTCCAAGACCGTGGCACCCATTCAGAGTAACAGGAATGTGTGGCCTGTATAAAACCACATGTATAATGACTTTGTTGTCAGTAACAATTTGCTTGGTAATACTACACTTCACAACAGGTCTGAAGGTGTTGCCAATTATAGTTATAGTAGTACTAATTTTGTTATGAATACCATGTATTATGCAATGTGTGTCTAGCTTAGTACAGAGACTGGTTAAGGTCGGAATGTCTGTTCAATTGGTGAAAATGACAGTCTATCCGGATGATGATGTTAATGTTGATGACCAACAATATGATGACACAAGTAGCGGAAGTTACAGTGAAATGTGTTAATTGAGTTATGATGTTTCTATTTTTTCTTAAGAATGATTGGTAGGTAAAGAAGGTTAAAAGCAGCAGTTATCCGTGTACGAGAGGACGTACAAGGAGAGGGGGTGAAACTGAGGGATTTTCTACATACTTTTATATTACTTTTAATATTTACATTTTATATTACTTTTAATATTTCAACAGTGATAAATTGATATGTCTATTTCCTACTTGAGCTATACTATTTCTTGTTTATAATATGGTGACTGAGGGTTCGGTCTAGGCCGAGAGTGCGACCGCAGGGCCTGTCCATTCAGCCCGGCCATAGAGTAAATATTTACTTTGCTTGCTAAACATTTAGGGTCTGACCCAACGACAAAAACAGCCTAAGCATTTTTCCAATTTTCAAAAACTTACTTCACAGGTTCAAGAAGAGTGATCATTTATGTGAAAATCAGAGATGAAGAGTATAAGTGTGATTAATGACTTGAACTTGTATTTATTATTATTTGTACTATTATTATTACAATGTTTGTTTGATTAATCAGTTATCAGAGAATGATAAACAGGGAGGAATTGTAAAGGAATTTTCCTTCTGGGCAGTAATCAAACAGTGAAAATTAGATTCAGATGTATGCATCATATGTTTTCTCACTCGTAGTTAGATAAGCATTCTGTGTGTGATGATGTACTATGATTGGGAAGTGATAGAGGTAAGGAAACGCAGATGGTCAGGGGGTCAAGGGGGCATTTGCCTGCCTTTTCTGTATAACCATTAATAGATAAACAACTTGGTATCTCTCCTGTAGGGGAGGGAAGAAATAGGGCCTTGAGGGAAAAGGAATATAAAACAGACCGGCACTGCTTCTCCTTACTTCTTCTGGCTCTCTGGCTTTCTGTCTCTCTCTCTCTCTATCTATCTCTCTCTCTCTCTATCTCTCTCTCTCGCTCCTGACTGACTCACAGCTATGTATGTTAGAACTGAGGGATCTTCTCTTGCAAGGGAATAAATACCTTTATTATTATAATTTGGACTCAGAGTTTGTCTCTTACTCAGTGATGATGTTTGTTAGAAAATTGCCACAACATAGGCTACACAGAGAAACAATACATGGAGAAACAAGATGCGCTTTCTGCCGTCTCATGCAGTCTCCGTGAAATGGAGCGCGTCACAGCAGAGTCATTCTATATTTAGGGGTACATTTCATGTCAGCCAAAAAGTCAGGAAATCAGTATTCTTTTTTGATAAATAAACTAGGTGGTTGAATAACATATCCCATTAATGTGCTAAATTAATTATTTGGCAAGCTTAAGCTCTAATGACTTTTTAAATATGTTCATGAAAATTAACATTTGATTCATTATTCTGTCAACTGTGTTACGGACAAATGCTGTGTCAAATGAAACATGAATGAAGTACCACATGTTTGATAAAACTTTTGTTTGAAGGTTTTTGCGTCTGTTCACCAGAGTTTTTGAGGTTATCTGTCTAACTGATTTGAAAATATGAATTTGGGGCTTCATAATGGGCATTCTGTGGGATGCTATCATGAAGGATGAAACTTTCTTCAACATAAATCTACAGTATGCTAAATTTAGTGTTATTCACCATCCTTACCCAAGACTTCCATCTCCAGAGATATCCCTGGCTTTTTTCTCTGATGGTTTAGTTCACATTTAAAAGCTTTACGACATAAAAACCACACATAACACAGTTGACAAAAAAAGTAACACAGTTGACAGTTCACATTAGAAGAAAAAGAGAAAACTTTCTTTAAGATAAAACCATTTTCTTCAAAGTTTTTTATTCAACAAATGTAAGTAAAAGCAATTAATCTGAGTTCAGTTTAAAAAAAAGATTAAAACATGAGTAAAATTATTAACTTTTACAACGAACAATTTTTTTTTTATCCATAGCGTCTATTGCAAACAAGAACAGGAAACAAGAACAGTCTGTCTAGTCCAGATGTGTTTAATTTCTGAGGCATGTCTCATTGGTGTCTGTATATTCCATATGTGTGTCTGTGATGTATCGTGTGTCTCTTTGGTTTCTATAACAGTACTTTCCAACTCATTTACATTTCCAACTGATTGTATTTAATCTTTTTGTTTATTCTTTTCATTCACTAAGTAATCCTTAACTGATTTTATATACATTTTTTTGTGTTTTCTTTTGTGCTTTCAGTCATTTTTTTCAGTTGTTTCTTTTCTTTTAGTTGTGGTGTTGATTTCAGTCATTTCACAAGTTTGAGATCTTAGACCATATGTTCCTGTCAATTTCCATATGACGTGAGGTCACAGAAGTAGGAGGAGGAATCATTCTGATAACATCTCCATGCAAATACCATAGGACATCATCTTGCTGTGGCCAGAAAAAGCGGTTGACTCCAATCCGGTGCATGCATTTCACATTGACATGAGTTTCATTCAAATCTTGAATCACTCCAGGATAAATTTCCTCATCGTACTTAACACAACACCACTGGCTGATGATGTCAGAGTTTTGCCAAGGAATTTCAGATGGATTCTGACTTTTGCCCTCCTGTGTGGATACTGTTACCTGAATCTCGAAGGTAAAGGTTTTGGAGTTGTAACACTGACACTTCATGTTTTGTCTTGCTGAGCAAAGACAGCTCACATCACGGTAAATTATTTGTCCTGGGGTAAGTGTTACAACTTGGTGAATGCGCATGGTTGATGGCACCACTGGGAGATTATTGGGCATGCTCTTTACGGCCTCATCTATGTTCTCTCCACTGATGTAGAACAACTTTACTGACATCTGAACATCCAGCAGTGCACCGAATAAGAGCTCAGCATTAGGGATGTCTTTTCCGTGGCTGACCAGCCTGTCTGTGGTCCTTTTTAAAAAGCCTCCAACGCCATCTGGAGCACCCTTGCCGTGGCTTGCCTCCAGAAAGTTCCAGGTGCCTGACTGAAACCCATACTGCTGCAGCTTAGTACAGAATAGATAGAAATTGCCTTTCTGCCTGTACTGTGTGCTTGGCCCATCACTGAAAAAATGCACCACAGTAACATTTGGATAGGAAGACTTAACCAGGTCAAATACTGGGGATAAATGGGTCCATATGGCAGCAGGGCCTTTCTCTTTTGACGGGCTGATTGTGCCAAAACACACATGTTCATCCACTCCACCAACATGTAGAACTCCAGTGTGGAGTGTTGCCTGCTGCTGGTTGGATGCAAAATGTACAGCTTGGATTTCAGAGGAGTATTTGCAGGCGTAATTTTCCGAAAAATCTACATGTATTAAGCATTCACAATCTGTCATGTTCTTCTTTAGTTCCCGGAAGTAGATGAATTGCTGTTTTATGTTAAAGAGATGTCTTTTGAAGTTTGTAAGCTGGTTTTGGAAGAGCTCAAGGATGTTCTGCAAAGTCGTCTCTGTCTTCTTTTTCACTGTGATCTTAACAGCCACTTTCTCTTTTTTACCTTCCTTGTTTTTCTCCCTGACAACAGTCTCAGTTGTCCACTGTGTGAAGAAAACACTTGCTTGCATGTCCCCCTCACTTGCAACTGGGAAGTCTTTATTTTTGCAGACGGGGCATTCATTGTACATACAATCCTTTGAGTTTGAGTCACAGCATACTGACTCTGCCATTTCCTCCAAGTCGGTACCCCCAATGAATCGGAGAGAATGCAGCTTCTCTACAAGAAAACCAAGATTCTCGTGTACCTTGCAAAGGCATGATTCCCTTGGATCCCTTGGATGGATGGCTGGGCTACCCAGAATGGGCGCATACGGCAGAACAAAGAATATGAGATTTTGCAGTCAGGACTCTCAAGGAGGAATCTCCTATGCAGGTTTTTCATGGTGTCATTTAAGAACCTTTTTTGCTTCTTTATCTTCCCTCTTGTTACTGTCTGTGATTTTCCAGCTGTGAGACGACTATTTTCATCTCTTGTCATGAAAGATAACACTTTATTGTGTAGTCTGTGACACAAGGATCTATACTTTACGTTGTTGGAGAGGATGGATTGCTCACTGTTGGTCAGCTGTTTCCTCGAAATTGCTAGGGCCTCCTGAAGTTTGTATTTTAACTTGTATTTTTTCAAGATCTTTCCTGTCACCAGAGCTGCAATGACCTTCCTAGTATTTTTGTGTTTGGTAGAGGCATACGTTTTGCTGAAGTTGTGTATTAGGGCATGATGGAAAACTAAAGTTTTGCAGACTTCTCTAGACACGGGTATTCTTCCTAAAAGGCGCTGGGTTTTTGATCTGGGTGAGTCTGTATCTTGCTTTTGTCTTTCACATCTTTTCCTATATTTGTCAGTTTTTCTTTTCTGTTGCTTTAGTGCTTCCTTCAGAGCCTGAATCTCCCTGTACAACTTAGACTCCCTTCTCCTGACTTTTTTCCTTCCAGCTGTTCTCTGTCTGAAATAATACACAAATGTTTTTTTTAATTGATCATGTGATGTGTTCATGATCATCATGATCGTGTGCTCATCTTGATCGTGTGATCATCATGATCGTGTGTTCTATGCCTACCAAAGAATGATAAGCTGATATTCTGGTCTTTTCATTGTGATTTCTTAATAAAATATGTTGTTGAACCTATTATCTGCTCAATAAACCTGTACCTCGACATTTGAGGCTGAGGATCATCTTCAGGACTCTGAGGTGGAGTAACCTGGTTCTCTATCACTTTCTTTCTCTCTCTGCTCTGGCGCTGGGCTCTTCTCCAGTATGCTCTTTTCCTTCTCTTCTCCCTCTCACTTAAATCTTTCATTGTCTTCACATTTTCTAGCTTTCTATCATCATGCCACTTCTCTCTGTGTTTCTGTAAATATGCAGCCCTTCTCTCAGGATCAGCATCACGCCGAGCCCTATACTGGCGCTGTTTCTCAGCAGCAGATAAACCCATCTCCCTAAAACACAAATCACTCTATTTAATATTATGGTAGGCTTATTTCAAATTTAAAGGAGTAATATTGAATTTATGAATGAAAATCATTGTAATATATAGTATATATGGCAAGTATGAACTCAGCATCCATAAAGCATTTTAAACACACACACATAATAATAATAATATATATTATAACGTTAATTAATATACTATGTTATTATTAAGGTAAATTAAGTTTTATAATGCATCACGACACTTAAAGTTTTAAGAACTTATACAATAACTCTATAATGATATATAGGTTTAAGTCAATCATGAGCAATTCTGAATGCTTTATAACCCTTGACAAATGTGAATATAATGTGTATATAATATTATGGATACTGAGTTCATAGAAAGTGTGGCCGTGATTAGATCAGTTAAGTTTATCCATTGTAATGCAAATCATGGTTTTAGGCAATTCTTATGTAATTTCTTTGTAATGTCAATAGTTTGTGAATGTTTTTTTATCAACAACACTCAGTGTGAGAATAAATTGACACTGAATTGCCAACATTGTCAACCGTGTTAATCCTTGTCAACTGTGTTACAGTTGATGGGTAACACAGTTGACATTTCGGCCATTTTAGGGCCTTGTGCAAAATGCTAACCTTGGACTAGTTAGTACATGATGTTGATTAACTTATGTTTTTATATTCTTTCTCTACATATTTGTAAATATAACATGTGACGTAAGCTCACAAGAAAATGTTGATAACACAGTTGACGGTCAATTAATCTACTCTATGTGCAGACAATAATATAGATAAAATATTGAAGAGAAGTTATGACTTACCACACTGTCTTCAGATTTCCCTCCAAAAGAGGAAATTACATCACGTGATGTTGGACATGTGACTTTGGAACAAACCATTGCTGATTTATAGGGGGTTTTATAGTGAGTAACACAGTTGACACTGATTTCTCGGACATACACAAAATGGATGATTTAATGTAGATGCATGAGCAAAATATTTTTTTAAACACCTTTCTCATAATTTAATGATTATTTTGGACAAATATTTATAAGAAATATATACACAAACATGTACTTTAGAGCTAATCTGAAGAGCAAAACCTCACATTTACCAAATCGGACAACACAAAAACAGCAACTTCCAGCATAGAATATGCCATTTTTGCAAGATAAAAGATGGGATCTGTTGGATTTTTGTATTTAATGAATTAGAAGTGTCCCCTGATATAAATATGATCATTGCTTGAAGTGAAAAGTTCATTAAAAATTGCAAAATTGATAATAGAATCCATGGATGTGACATGTACCCCTAATTATAGAATGACCCAGCAATGAACCGGCTACTTTATTAAACGTAGAAAATTAAAATCTTTAATTACGTAGTCGGAATGAAAAGGTGCATTTCTTTATTAAAGTCAGCGTCGCACTCTGCAACTTTATCTTTTCAGCCGACACTGACTGAGAAGAAATCACTAGTTTATTAACGAATAATTAAAATGTTTTATTTTGCCTTTCCTCCAACATTCATAATCATTAGCCTACTTTTGCCGTTGCAAGCTTTAGACGTGCGCTTGGGCGCGGAATAGGCTATACGCCTGTATATTAAAGGATGGTTAGTAGCCTAAGTTATTATATTAATCAATTTATGTGTGACTAGAGAAATCTTTAGTCGGGGACAGGCCTTCTTGGCACAAGGAACCGATCATTTTTTTTTAAATAAAATGCTGTCAATTCGAAAAGTGCGCCTGATAATCACGTCACGTTATATTGCAATGCAGAGTTATGAATGCGTAATAATAAGTAAAATGTTTTTAATTTATTTAATTTCGTATGGGTGCAATGGCGGTGCTTTGGTCTTTCTTAGGGGTGCTGAAGCATCTGCTAGCCCCTCCTTTGCGCTGTCCATGTTTATTACGATTAAAAAAAAAATAATTCTGCATCTGTTTTTAGGTGTGCCAGCTGCCACTGTGGGTGGCACCGGCACACCCTGGCACACCCGTGGCTACGCCCCTGGAAAGGAGTAACAGCACAATAAAGTTGTGATTGTAAGTTACAGTCTGTAAGACGTGTGGAAGCGTGACTCGACGCGCGACATTGCAGAAAAGTTCACAAATGTAGCCTATGTTGATCCAAATATGGAGAGCAAGCACTGCTGATTCTGGCACTATATTCGTGTTCCTTCGCTGGCATTTTCCACATTTCGTTTCCTCCCTTAACAAATGTGTCCATTCTAATGCTCAATGTTACAGAACTAATGGCTAATAGTCTGCTCATGCCTAAACATAATAAATGAAAAACTAAATTATTTGACATAACCAAAACATAGCTTTTATTTGTTTCGTAATTTTTTTAATTAATCTAAATACTAATAATGAATTGTAGAACTGAAAGTATTTTTTTATTATGTTCAGCATGGTGGGTCGCGGGTTGAGAACCATTGCTGTAAATGAATGTGCTGGCTCATACAAATTAATTTTATTAACAAAAAATTAGTTTGGGACGGCTATTTAATAGCCTTGCGTTATAGGCTGTTCATAACAGTTTTGACTTAATTTTTGTGAAATAAACTCGCTTTGTTTTATTTATATATATGTATATATATATATATATATATATATATATATATACACTGTATATTAGGGATGCACGGTATACCGGTACTGTAAAATTACCGGTATTTATTATATTTCAAACGGTACGATATCATAATTTTGCATAATTCGGTATTTCATACGCTGCTGTTTTCCGAAGTTCACCTGTAGGCGGTAGTACTTCTCAAATCGCTGCGCATCCGGTAAATGTGACAACAGAACAAGTGAACAACATATGGAAGCCCGTTTCCGCCACTGAATAAAAAATAAAACAAGGTAATTGTGACTTTTTATCTCACAATTCTGACTTTTTTTCTCGCAATTCTGATATATAAACTCGCAATTCTGACATATGAACTCGCAATTCTGACTTATAAACTCGCAATTCTGAGATATAAACTCGCAATTCTGACATATAAACTCGCAATTCTGACTTATAAACTCGCAATTCTGACATATAAACTCGCAATTCTGACTTATAAACTCGCAATTCTGAGATCTAAACTCGCAATTCTGACTTATAAACTCGCAATTCTGACTTATAAACTCGCAATTCTGACATATAAACTCGCAATTCTGACTTATAAACTCGCAATTCTGACATATAAACTCGCAATTCTGAGATATAAACTCGCAATTCTGACATATAAACTCGCAATTCTGACATATAAACTCGCAATTCTGACATATAAACTCGCAATTCTGACTTATAAACTCGCAATTCTGACATATAAACTCGCAATTCTGACATATAAACTCGCAATTCTGAGATATATATTTTGACCCAACAGTAAGAGATGTTTTGTTTTGAGCATGAAGATGTGTATCATTTATTTTTTGCAGTGTGAAAGATTGAAGCCAATGTTTTTATTGTTGGAAGAATGGAGAAAAACTTGAATTATTAATTTACAGTAAAGGGTTTTATTTATGGTCCGAAGTATAAGTATCAAAATAGAAGAATAGATGTATTAATACATTTTGTATTGTTAATACATTTGGTCAAGCAAAGTTAGCGGTATGGCTAACAAGGGAAGAAAAGATTAGTGGGGGTGTTTCTACTGATGTTAATATAATAAGAGGGTTGATTTCTGCATGGCTTACTGTTGAGTTTGCATAGCCTACTATAAAATGGTTGGTGATCTTGATACTTTTACATTTACTTGGGGCTTGAATGATGTTCAAGCCACCTGGAGATTGAAGCCAATGTTTTTATTGTTGGAAGAATGGAGAAAAACTTGAATTATTAATTTACAGTAAAGGGTTTTATTTATGGCCCGAAGTATAAGTATCAAAATAGAAGAGTAGATGTATTAATACATTTTGTATTGTTAATACATTTGGTCAAGCAAAGTTAGCGGTATGGCTAACAAGGGAAGAAAAGATTAGTGGGGGTGTTTCTACTGATGTTAATATAATAAGAGGGTTGATTTCTGCATGGCTTACTGTTGAGTTTGCATAGCCTACTATAAAATGGTTGGTGATCTTGATACTTTTACATTTACTTGGGGCTTGAATGATGCACAAGCCACCTGGAACAACACACTCTCCTCTGCATGCACTAGACACTTTCACACACCGTTGTGTGTCCATAATCCCAGAAAAGACTGATTGTAATACACGACTGTAATGTATGTATGTTTACTGGCTCATGCACCACAAATCACCTTACACTGTTCCCCAGCCAGCTGCTTGAATGTCTCTCTTTTTGCACATGTACAGTATTTGAAGTCATCTGCACAGTTGTACAGTTTGTATTTTTTATTTTGTTTATGTATAGGTAACCACTTTTATATATAGCATATGTATAGTCAAAGCTGACAGTAGGTTAGTTTGTGTATAGGTTTATACTGTTTTACTTCGTGTTGTATATCTGTATTTATGTAGCACCGTGGTCCTGTGAGGCACGACATCTCGTCCCACTATATGTCCACACATGTAGCGGAATGACAATAAAGCTCAACTTAAACTTGAACTTGTTTTATGTAAATTAGAAGATGGAGTTTTACAAATGAATTTTTGACTACTGTAAGTTGGTAATTTATGTTTTTTTGTGAATATTGATTTATTGTAATGTTGTAGGGATGGCTCTATACCATAATGTTGGCTTTGGTACAATACCAGAATGTAGTACCTCGGTATCGATACTAAATCGATACCATAGGTGACAAATAACCAGACTCAAAAAATAAGTGAACTGAAAAAAATTTAAAGTGATTGATCATCATATATATAGTATTTATTAATCTCGGTTAATGTTAGGTATGTGTTTAATGCATAATGTTAACATATTAAACATATTAGTAGCCTATATTTATAATTTATAAATAATTATTGACCTACATTTATAAGTGTATAAGTATTATTATAAGTAAATAATATAAGTATTATTTTATCTTTGTTATTAAAAATAAGAACAAAGATACACATTACAAATACACATAATATACAAATAAAACAAACAGTGCTTTATTTTCAGGTACAATAGGCATATTTAGCAGGAGCATTCAAGAAATGTAATGAACAAATATAAAAATAAAACACTATATAGATTGATTCCTATTAAAGCAGCTGTATTATTTTTTCTGTCAAAAGTAGTGAGTTATTATTTCTCTTTGTGTTTTGTAGTGTTAGCATTAAATAATAATAATTCTGTCATAGTGTTTTATATTATATCATCATTTACTCACTGGAGTTTAGTTTTAAACCTGAATGAGTTTCTTTCTTCTGCTGAACATAAATGTTTTTTTAAAGAACGGGAAAACCAAACAGTTGCTGGTCCTCAGTGACTTACATAGTATTTTTATCCTTCTATCAAAGTCAATGTGGACCAGCAACTGTTTGTTTTCCACCTTCTTCAAAATACCTTATTTTGTGTTCAGCACAAGAAAGAAATTAATACAGGTGTGGGACAACATGTGAGTGAGTAAATATGATGACAGAATTTTTTTTTAGGGTGAAATATGCCTTTAATTACAGTCGTCGGCACATTTAGTACCGTCCCTTTAAGACCTGCACGCATCTAATATACAGTCACGCATCCGTTTGTCTCGGCTGTTTACTTTGATTTTAGACATAACCAACTGAGTCTATACATAAAAATTGTTGTGTTTTGACAGTATTGGCTCAAAAGATAACTTGGTTCAGTTATCAGGCGCTGTTAGGCAGGCTTTTCCGTGCGCGCGCTTCAGGTGTAAGTTACGGGCTCAGAAAAAGTGCACATCTGACCACAATTGAATGAAACATTTAACCTTTAAAACACGCAAAAAAAGTTGTGAATAAAACGTACAATTATGAATTTATGATGCGCTTACTAACCTGTCGATCTCTAACGTTAGTTCTCGGAAAAGATCAGGATAAGCAAGCGACAAATACTTTGCCAGATTAGATGTTAGATGTCTTGACTCCTGTGGTCAGTTCGTTCACCTTTATCATCTGTTGTGTATGCAAAGTAATGCCATTTTTCACTTCTACTGTTCAATTCAAAATTGCTTTATTGGCATGACTGTAAATTATACAATATTCCCAAAGCTTAGTATACATGTGCAAAAATATATAATAATAATAATAATGATATAATAATTAAATAAACATCGCATGAATAGAATGGAATATTATAGCATCTTAGAAGTATTAAACTGTAACAAATTAGAACGTTTGATACCACAGTCTCTAACTTACATAGAAACATACATACATACTAAAGATCACTGTGGTGGACAATAGGGTAACACACATGCAGGTCAGGTCAAACACAATAGACATTTACCTGCTGCCTCTCAGGCTGTGGCACACTCACACACACACACTCACCTGCTGTCTCTCAGGTTTAGGCACACTCACACACACGCTCACCTGCTGTGGCACACTCACACACACACACACTCACCTGCTGTCTCTCAGGTTTAGGCACACTCACACACACGCTCACCTGCTGTCTCTCAGACTGTGGCACACACACGCTGTAATAATTTTTTGATACTATTATTTCAGCTTCGGGGAATCATTTATTAAAGAATCAATATTGCTTTGATTGAAGTGATATTAATCTTTAACTTATGATGTATACTTTATTAACGACCCATCCATCGACCATTAACATCAGTATAGCTTTAACAATTTAGTTTATCTTGCTTCGTGGCCAACGATAAGACAAAATAAAGGGCTTTATCCAATTTGAGCTAGGTAACGTAATCTTTGGCAAGTAGTTTAAACTTGAATCACATCCACAAGACATCATTCTTTATCAATGAAAATAAGGTTTATTTGCTAACTGTTATTCTACAATACATGAACTAAACTTAATAAAACACATAGACAATACATAACATACACACACACATTCAGAGTTTTGCGTGTAACGTTAGAAGAAAGTTTAAAACAAGCACTCTTTTCTATCTTGTAACTTTACGAGAGGAAGATTACAAAGAGAGTCTTGGCTGTCTTTCTGCGTACAGATCAATTTGTCAGGTCAGTAAGATTAAAGATGGGTTTGGTCTTCTTGCATTAGGTTGAGCTGGCCACAGATCTTTCCGTTCCATGTGTTCCCTTCGGATGGCTGAGGGAATCCCGGCTGCTGATTTCGTCGTTGCGTGACGTCACTGGGGAAACCCTCTTGCGATTGGCGGTCTTGGTTTCTTTGTGAGACGGAAGACGCTGTTGAGCTGCTTGCATTTAAGTTGTTACGGCTTTGACAAATGTTTAATTATTTTAGATGGTCAGCTTCAGCCTGATGGTAAGGCGGTGGTCCAGCGTGACCAGTGAAGATGAAGCCGAAGCTTCCGGTTCGTCAGCGAACGAGCAAGAAAAAAACAGGACTGAGCTAAGAGCTGTATTGTTCATTTTAAACAGCTAGATTCGGACCCGCCCACAGGCGGCTGTCCCAATCAGATTGTTCTTGTGTCTCGCCCATGTCTTTGTGTGGCATACCAAGTCGACTCTTCCATGTGACGAACAATAAGTGTTTAATACTTATGTAAAGTGTTATCACATGTTTAACCATTTATAATATCACCAAATCTGTTGCACCACTGATTCATAATTTTCACGACCGTCTATATGAATCTAAACACATTATAACATTACAGGGAACAGTAATACGTCACAGGTTAAGAAAATACCATCGGTTCCATTACACAGCAAGCTTATAAAAGACAGAGTACAACATTAATATATATTGTTTCTTGAGTACATTGTTTTAATAGCAATGAGTTTCCTCTTAGAAATCCTTTATGTAGGTTTGAGTTTCTTTGTCTGTTCATGAACAAAAGAGCGCGCACTTCCTGGAGCTGCTCGTATGTAAATCGCCTGCTTCCAGGTCTGCGTATATGGGAGTAGCGCTACCAGGGAAGGGGCGAGATGAGTTTGGATGGGACTAGTGGGGCCTGCAGTGGCCGAAGTTAGGACGTTTGGATAAGGCTAAGAGGTATCATGTAGTGTGGAATCCTACTCATGGCTAAGTTGTCGATCAAGGAACTTACATCAGTCATGATTTTGGCGGGTTGCCTCGATCGGTTGACAACGGTTCTCACATCGAGTTACAACGACTTTACTGAAGGGAGTCAATCTCAATTTCAGGACCTGGATTCAAGGATTGGTTAAGGGAGTTCCCTGATGAGGGGACTGGAGGGTAAATGAGATTATAGTGAGAGGGAAAAAGAAAAACACAAAGTGAGATGCGAGAGAGAGAGAAAAAAAATTATTATAAAAATGAGAACCAAAAACAAAAAGAGACACAAGGATACCGAATAAGGTGAGGCCGCAAACGAGTGTCACGTGTGTGGAGTAACTCCTCTCTACTAGAGATTGGTCCTAGCAGTGCAGCGGAGGAGAGAGTACGTGTTGTGTCTAAGCATGGTTGCTACATGTTTTCCTAAAACGACAGTACTTATGTTTGTGTGGTGTAGAGCATATGGTTGTCGGTCTGTGTCAGTGGGTTTGATTTTCCCCCTTTTGGAGCCCTGGTGCCTCTTTATTTGGTTTCGATGGATGCATCGAAGGACTGGCTCGCTGTGCCCTTGTCTGATTTTGATTCGATAGGCAACAGGTGAGAGCTTGTCTACAATCTCATGGGGTCCTGTCCAGTGAGGTAGGAACTTCTTTGACAGGCGATGGTTAACGTTCTGCCTTGGTCGGGCGAAGCTGTAGTACCACACTTTGTCTCCAACATTAAGCTCATGGTGAGAGGCCTTTCGGTCATAGTAGGCTTTCCGACCTTCGTTGTAGTTGCTGTTGCGCAAAGGCGAAAGTTGTTCTCAGGTGCTGATGTAACTCTTCCAGGTACTGGTGAGTGTTATAGGCGGTGACAAGGTTCAGGTCACCAGGTTGGTACAGCAGGTGTAGCGGTAGCGTCATGTTTCTCCCTGTTATCAATATGAACGTGAGTACTCCGGTAGACTGGTGAGGGGTGGCTCGAGCGGCCATCAGTACCAGAGGAAATTTAATATCCCAATCCTTTTGATTGGTGGCTACATACTTCTTCAACATGCTGACCACTGTCCTGTTAGCCCGTTCAACTTGACCGGAGGAAATTGGGTGATGGCTTATATGGAGCTTGGCCTGTAAACCCAGGAGTTTCCACACTTCCTGCATGATTTCGGCGGTGAAGTGGGTTCCGAGGTCAGAGTTAACCCTTAAAGGCAGTCCAAATCTTGAGAAGATGTGGTTCATTAACAGGCAGGCTGCTGTTTCTGCTGTATCGTTGGGAGTTGGGAGGCACTCTATCCACTTTGTGAATTCGCAAACCACAGTGAGGAAGTATTTGTTACCCCGTGTTGACCGTGGCAAGGGTCCTACCCAGTTTATTTGGAGGTCCGACCATGGGAAGGTCATTCCTTTCCTTTGCAGTGGTGCTCGGTGGTTTGAATTTGCCGGTTGGAACTGGCAACACACCAGGCATCCTTTAACGTATTCCGCTACGTCTTGTATTGTATTGTGTTATTTTACTTTATAGTATGCTATTTACTCAATATAGTATTATTTTACTCAAAATATTATGTATGTTCAAGAATGTAATCCATAAACTGATCAATATGTTGAATTATTCTAATCTATTAACCAATTAGGGGCGGCGGAATAAAGGAGTTTTAAAAAAGGGCTGATCCAGCCAAATTCCACCATTAAAAATGGACCAGGTGCGCTAGTAATTAATTGTGGCAAACTAGACAAGCATAACCGATAAAAAAACGGAACTACCATGTTTGGGTAGTAAAAAAGGTATAAAATGGATGTACGGACAGACAGAGAATCAGATGTGGTGACCGTCATCTCGGCTTTGTTACTGTGGTTAATAAAGTCTTATTTTGACATCTGGAACTCTGCTTCTCGAGCCTCATTGACTAAATTGAAGGAATCCATCTCTTGCTCTTTGGGCCACGACACTTGCTGCATGCCAGGCCAGTATGCTACTTGCTTGAGGGTTTCATAGGTGGCCTTGACACCGTGGTGTCCTGTGCATGGTACATTGTGTGCGTGTGTCAGCATCATCCCCCTTTGGCCGTGAGGTACTACGAGCTTTGGCGCAGTGAGTGGCTCAGGAACATATGTGAGAACACCGTCTCGTAGATGCAGCATGTGCTTGATAGAGTGGAGCGAGCGGAGCTCGGAGGACGTGTTCAGGTCCGCGGTGGAAATGGGATGTTTTAATGGGTCGGAAATGTGAGCTGCCATAGTTCGTAGAGACGAATCCCGCAGTTTGTAGGGTGAGGAGATCTAACTGGTTTCCATCCAGTTAGATGGCAGGTGAAGCTTAGACGGGCATAGTTAGAATCGGTACAGATGAGGAGTTCTTTGATGTTGTGGGATGCAGCCAGTTGTAGGGTGATGAGGATGGCTGTTATTTCTGCATATTGCGATGATTGAGGGCCTAATTTGAGTTGTTGCGGTGGGCACGGGTCGTTGTTGAGCCAGAACACACCCGCTCCAGCTTGTAAATTACCCTTGCAATTGTAGGAGCAGCCATCGACATATGCTGCGGGTATTCCTTCACACACATTCTCCTCGAAGTACCTGTGATTTGTCATTTGCGGTTGTGGCGGTTCTTTCGGTTCTGCTGAGATGTGCAGCGTATCCGTTGAACAGTTTTGGCAGGCCGCAAGCCCGTTTCCAAATGAGGATTTGTAGTTTTGGGCATATCTTGCCTCAACGTCCTGTCCTTGGAGTGTCATTAGCCAGGTAGCTATGCGTGCATTGGTCACCACGCCATCTCTGATTCGTTGACTGTTGAGGAAGGTGACTGGCTGGTGACAAGTCTCGATGATGACTTTCTGTGCACCGATGTAATTAGAGAAACGCTGGATGGCCCACACAATGCAAAGCAAAGCTTTTTCGCAGTTTGAATAATTGCGTTCTGGGGGAAGCACGTTTTGCTGGCATAAGCGACCACTCGCTTAGAGCAGAGCACAGGCACCGTTTGAGCTGGCTCATAGCTGTGTCCTGGGCTTTTGTCCAAACGAAGGGTTCATCCTTTTTCAGGAGGGAAGTTAGTGGTCGTGCGATGTTAGCGTAGTTTTCGATGAACTGTCGTGAGTAATTGTACACTCCCAGAAAGCTTCGCAGCTCAGAGATGTTAGTTGGTGTCTTTATGCTTTGGATTGCTTGGGCACGGTTAGATTGTGGCTCGATGCCATTTCTTCCAACAAGCTGTCCGACATAGTTCACCTTGGTTTTGCACCATTGTCCTTTGTGAAGCGCGATTTTAGCTCCTGCTGTTGTCAACTGGTTTAGGACGTAAAAGATTTCTTTGAGGTGGTCTTCCACACTTGATCTTTTTTATCAAAACATAATCTACGTAGACGAAGTTGCCTCGGACTCTGGCATCAGGGCATGCCTTGTTAAGGAAAATGTTGAATTCTGCTGGTGAGTTGGCATAGCGGAAGGGGCACCGCGTGAAGGTGTACTGTCGGTTGCCGAAGGTGAATGCCAGCTTATGTTGGTCGTCAGGGTGGACAGGGATTATCCAGAACCCGGAGGCGACGTCCAGGATCGTTGAGCCTTTGATTTTTGGAATTTCTTGGTCCAGCTGGGTCATAGGCCAGTGACAATGCTTCTTGCTGACTCAATGTGCCATAGTCGATGGTGGGCTGCCATTTGCCGTTAGGTTTTAGGACTGGCCATATCGGGGCAGAGTATGTGCTGTTACAGGGCCGGATGACCCCCTTTTCCAGCATGGAGTCAACAATTTATTGCACTGGCTCATATGACGCTATTGGAATCTTGTACTGGCGCACAAATGTGGGTGGCGCATTTGGGTTTGTTGGGATGCACACCATGTGGATGTTGGTCAGTCCACAATCCAGGGGATCCTTTGCGAAGGAGTCCTTGTACTTCCACAGAACCTCTTTGAGTCCTTGGCGATCCACTTCATTGTGGAGGGCATCCGCCTCACTCAATATCTGTTGAATTTGTGCATTGAACCCGGCGTAGGGTTCTTCTGCAGTTTGAGGGGCTTTGGGTCCCGATGGTCACCTGTGTAGGTGATTATATCGCAGGCTGTGTTGAGACCGCGTAGACAGTGAGGTGAGTGTCATCTGTTAGTTCTGAACGGCAGACGCTTTCTCTGGACACCAGCAGAATTGAGGTGATGGCAATGATTTCATGAGGTTTTGTGAATGTTATGGTGTCATTGCATTCATCTGACATTAGTTGGGCTGGTATGGGGCCTATGACAGGTACCATTAGTTCAAAGTCGTGGAACGCCTGTTGATGAGCCATCCCAGGTGACTGGCTTTGGGAACGTGGATGTCTTGGGCCATACAGTTGTTGAACAACACATACACAGCACGAGATGACACTTCAATGAGAGGTGTGGCTTCCAGGGTCAGTCCGAGTTTTAGGCAGGTCCTGGAAGGTTGGAAGGAGCTTAGCTTACTGTTGAGAGTTTGGCCATGTCGCATGTTGAGGCGGACGCTGACACTCTTGCTGCAGACAGGTATTGTGGCTTCTTGCTACGTGATCATAGCGCATGCGTCTGGCATGGTTTGACCGGATTGGAGGTCCTTGAGGACGACTTACATTGTCAGTTGGGGTGACAGGGGATGCCCATACGATTAAGCAGATCTTTCCCAATGAGGAGTGGATACGTGTTGAGGATTGACACGTATACTGGATGGACGAGGTCCATGGGTCCCACTGTTAGATGAATTGGGGCCACATGTTTTAGTTGTAGGCCCGTATGGGAGTATGCTTGGAGATTTGGTTCGCACCTTTTGAGCTTGAGGGTCCCGTTAGTCCTCTTCGTTCGTTCTTGGACTTCCTGGAGAAATTCTGTAGACATTAGAGTGATGTCGGCTCCCGTATCAAGAAGGGCTTCGACTCTTTACCTTATTCAATGAGATCGCCTAGGAGTTGAGGGACTGGAGTTTGGGAGGAAACGTTTAGGATATCAGAACTGATCTGGTGTTCTTCGGAGGAGTGGCAGACGACTAAGACAGCACTTTCAGAAACTTGAGGGTTTTCATCAGCAGGTGTTTGTTGGACGCTGCTGTGATCTGGAGTATTGGGTGTTGAGTTAGTGTTTAACTCTGTTGCTGGGTTTTCAGGTGGGGTTTCGTGTCCATCTGAAGTTAGGGTGTTTACTGTTCTCTGAGAGTGAGGTGAAAGAGTGCTGCTCTCTGTGGCTGATTGTGTCAACTTGTCGCTGCCTTCTCGTCCGACAGCTAGTCAGGCTGAATCTGGTTTCTCTTTCTTTTCCCACTTCCAATCCTCCTCCTTTCGTTGGGAGAACTCTTGGAAGAACTCTTTCATCATCATTTCCATCAGCTTTTGTAAGTCGAAATAGGGTGGTGTCTTTGGTTCTTGTGTGGGTTCAGTTTGAGCTCGGTCAGCTTGGAATCTTTGTGAATTCTTTCGTCGATTCCTTGGGCTGATTGCTCCAGGGTGAGTTTGTCGTTTTCCCTTGGAGTTTCCATTGAATTCCCATGAGCTTTTCTCTCTTGAGTTTCCAAACGAGCTTGGCTGGTTCCACGATCTCTCCCAATGACTCTCATGAGGCCTTGCTTGGTCCCATGACTTATCCCAGTGTCGTCCAGGTGAGCATTGACGTCCATGTGGTCCATCCCAGCGGTCATACCTCTGTTTAGGTCAGGTGCCAGCGTGTGAGTCTCGTTCTTTGTTGGACGGGGGTGCTTTCCACTCTCTGTGTGGCGGTTTGGCGCTTTCTTGGCGTTGGGTGCCCTCCAGAGCCAGTCCGTGAGTTTGAGTGTTAAAGTCACTCTTTTCTGAGGCCATATTTTGTTTGCCGTAGGCTTTCTGCACCAAGTCTCGCAACTGCTGAGTGTTCAGTGTTCGTGGACATGCAAGAATGCCAAGATGGTGGCTTATACTGGGATGAAGATTCCTTAGGAAGAGAGTTTTAAAGTTCAGTTCATCCTCGATGTCAGGTTCATTGCGAGTTCCGAAGTATGCTTGTCTGAGTCGACTGTAGTAGGCTTGAGGAGGTTCGTGACGTCCTTGTCTCGTCTCCAGGGCAGCCACTAAGCCTTGATCGGACTCAGGATCGGTGAACTCTTTAATGAGGGCCTTTTGAAGCAGTTGATAATCAGTCTTTGTATTAGCAGGCTGTCGGTCAAGGAAGCTGCGCACTTCAGGACTGGATGTCATTCGGAGTAAATATCTTTATTTATAGTTCATCTTTATCCGTAAAGTTAGGTCGTATTTCCAGATGGAAATCAATATCTTGTAGATAAGCTTGGACATTTTGGCTATTTGGCACACTGGGGTTGAAATAGCCAATGTTCCTGGTGAGCTTGTCAAGGTCTTTTAGGTTTAGGCCGTGCGACGATCTGCGGCTGGCTGCAGCAGATTCTTTTGGCTTTGTTATGAGGTAAAGTTCTTCAGAGGGCGCTAGTGAATGTTTCAACACCATGCCCTCCATCTTTTGCTCACGTGTCAGTCCAGGAACAGGTGACTTGGTCCTACTCGGCAGGGGTGAGTTCGGTGCACGTCCTGTCCTTGACGGCTCATAGCGTAATTCATAAGCGTGCTTGTTCCTCTTGGAAACTTTCATAATCCTCTTTGAAGTAGTCAAATTGTCGTGTTAGGCGGCTGATCTCGTTTCTTGACTCATCCAGGTTAGCTTCAAGGGCTTTGATTCTGCTGTTTTTGTCCCTGAAGTCAGCCTTTGCCTTCTCCAGTAGCTGCTCTGCATACTGTAGCTTGTCAGCACGATCAGCGTAGTCCTCTTTGATTTGCTCCATTTCGTGGCTGGTAGCTGCTAGAGTCTCTTTTAGCCTGTTTATCTCCTCCTCAGCGCCTTGTTCCACCTCATCAGTCCCTTCCTGTCGTTTTTGAGCTTCAAGTTCCAGCTGTTCTTTGCGTCGTTGTGTGCTTGTCAGCTCCTGCTGGTGTTGTGCAGCGTGCTTGTCGCTCAACTTGAGGGTGGCGATGAGTGTGTGGCTTAAGGAGCCGGTGATCTTGGCTAATTTTTGATCTTGGCTTTGTGACTGTAGCTTTGCCTTGGGTCTTGTCCCATGAGGCTTGTTGTGTTGTCATCCAGCTGGTCCTGTGTCTGATGTTTGAGTGTCTCAGCAGCCTTAGGGAGGAGGCTGTCTGTCGCAACACTTAGCCATGTACGCGCTCTGCGCTCTGAAGTCCCGAACTGAACCAAATGAATCGCGCTCTGAAGTCTCGAACTGAACCAAATGAATCGCGCTCTGCATTCTGAAGTCCCGAACTCAATCAAATGATCTGCACTCTGAAGTCCCGAACTGAACCAAATGAATCGCGCTCTGAAGTCCCGAACTGAACCAAATGAATCGCGCTCTGCGCTCTGAAGTACCAAACTGAACCGAATGAATCGCGCTCTGCGTTCTGAAGTCCCGAACTGAACCAAATGAATCGCGTTCTGCGCTCTGAAGTCCCGAACTGAACCAAATGAATCGCGCTCTGAAATCCCGAACTGAATCAAATGATTTGCGCTCTGAAGTCCCGAACTGATCCAAATGAATCGCGCTCTGAAGTCCCGAACTGAACCAAATGAATCACGCTCTGCGTTCTGAAGTTCCGAACTGAATCAAATGATACGCGCTCTGAGGTCCCGAACTGAATCAAATGTATCACGCTCTGAAGTCCCTAACTGAACCAAATGAATCACGCTCTGCGTTCTGAAGTTCCGAACTGAATCAAATGATACGCGCTCTGAGGTCCCGAACTGAATCAAATGTATCGCGCTCTGAAGTCCCGAACTGAATCAAATGAATTGCGCTCTGAAGTCCCGAACTGAACCAAATGAATCGCTTTCTGCGTTCTGAAGTCCCGAACTGAATCAAATGATACGCGCTCTGTGCTCTGAAGTCCTGAACTGAACCAAATGAATCGCGCTCTGAAGTCTCGAACTGAACCAAATGAATCGCGCTCTGAAGTCTCGAACTGAACCAAATGAATCGCGCTCTGCGCTCTGAAGTACCGAACTGAACGGAATGAATCGTGCTCTGCGCTCTGAAGTCCCGAACTGAACCAAATGAATCTCACTCTGCGTTCTGAAGTCCCGAACTGAACCAAATGAATCGCGCTCAGCGATCTGAAGTCCCGAACTGAACCAAATGAATCGCGCTCTGAAGTCCCGAACTGAACCAAATGAATCGTGCTCTGCGCTTTGAAGTCCCGAACTGAACCAAATGAATCGTCTTTTGTGCAAACTGCAGAATGACCGTTTGGATGACAATTATTGAATATATATATATGCAACACATATGTGTAAGGGACTCAATACAGGCAGAGAACAACATGTGGTAAATAGTTTACTATACAGAGAGCATGAAATGAAAACAATAATACACATAATAATCACAGTACACCTATAACTTTGCAGTGCAGTACGGTATGAATTAGTGCAAACAGAAGGTCAGGGTGCAGAGTAATATTGAGTCAGAGTCCAGTCAGTGTAACTGATAGAGTGCAGTGCATAATGAGGTTGTGTGGTGTTACTGGTAAAAGTTCAGTTCAGTCTGATTGTCTCTGGAAAGAACTTGTCTCGCAGCCTGCTGGTGAAGGTTCTGTGATAACATATGCCTGATGGTAACGGTGAGAGCAATCCATGGCTCGGGTGGCTGGAGTCTCTGACAATCCTCCTCACACAACACCTGGTGTAGATGTCCTGGAGGGACAAAATATGTATTTAGGGTGTGGTAAATTAATAAACAATATATAGTATTTTTATTTTAAATCGTTGCACTGGACTTACCATCGTTTCTTGTTGGAGGTTGTTGAAGGTATGTGCTAAAAGAATCCCTCCACTACTATCTTGCAATTGTTTAGTTGTGAAGTCTACTTTTATGGACCATAACATCTGAGCTGTCGCAGTAGAGCTGTTCATGAATGCAGTTTTCAAAGCAGATACCTGATGGGTTCAGGCAGCAGTACAGCACTTGGTGGCCATTGAATTTATATCTTCATCAACTGGCTTCATCCTCCTTCAAACAAACAGAAAAAAAATAACTTTAGGGATACAGTGTTGGTGAATACAAGTGCAGGTGTCAGAACTGACCATATTCAGTCATTTCCTGCCCAAATTTCAGAGATGATGTCACAGTTGATGTTCATTCCTCATTCATAAGGATTGGTTTGACTGGCTTGCTGTGACTGATTTTCTTTGCATTTTTGGTCTTCAGCTGTAAAACAAGAAAATATCTGTTGAACCCAGGTTTAATTATTATTGTTGTTTAAACATAAATTAAGCAGTTATAAAAATAAACTTCAAGATCTAGTTCCCTGGCAACTCTAGCAGGCTCCTAAATTAATCTGTATACATCAGATTCAGAGTCTGAGAGAAGGCCATCATGCAAACTGTCAGTTTCTACCTTACAACAGAGTATACAATAATGTGTAAGTGAGTGAGTGAAGGAGTAAAGTAATGAGATGAAGATACATAGGCAGAGAAAGGCATAATTTTGTGTGTAGGTTTAACAGAATAAGAGAAAAACAGCATTAGAAAAAGCTGTATTCTTCAATAGCAAACTATATTAATATGAATTATTTGAAATATGATTACATGCTGTCGGTTTTGTTGTAAGCAATTTAAAGGCATCTTCACACCAAGGATGAGTCTATATCGCAGCTATTTAACATTTAATGACACAGAGAAACAATATCATATGGATCTCTTTCAGAACAATTTCAGAATCCACCATATTTTAAAGAGCTTGAGCATTTAAATGGCAGAAAACATAACCGCAACGCACGCTTATAATAAACAGAATATTTTCAGAATATACAGGGGGGCGGGGGGGTCAATTTCTGCGTATAAATATTACGCCAAATAGAAACAGAAAATCGTGCTATAGCCTACGCACTTTCATGAGATCGTGTTAGACAACAATGAGCTATTTTACAAATGGGAATAGGCTACAATGAATTCATAACAATGTTTTACATTCAAGCTTAAAAACCCTTAAAATGTATAGTGAAAAGTTATTTTAAAAGCATCTGGAATGCAATAGAGTAATTTTAATGCTGTTTTTAAAGCATTTGCTGCATGGATTAAAAAGATAGGCAATAAATAATTCACATAGGCCTATCAGTCAGACAAAATTGCATTGCAGCAAATCCTTTAAATTTCAAGGACAAATATTTACATAATTTTTTTTTAATTATTGAATACAATTATAAAATAAAACGCAAATTATAATCGGGCCTGTTTTAGGCTTTCCCTTATTTTTATATTTTAGATGGTGAGGTGACGGGGAAAAATGACTCGCCATCTCCTCATTGGACACGCAGAGAGAAATATATGCATCTTAACGGATTACATAGGCTAATGAAGAGTTTTTGCTTTGCTTTGAATTATTTCGTTTTAAAGTAGTATTTTAAAGCTTTCTATAAATATATTTATCATATCTCTGAGCCAGTTTCGAGTTGCCGAGTTTCGTTTCATCATTGAAGCACTCTTGTTCAAAACCGGCAGAAAGTGCATTCTCTGTTTTCCTATTTTATAAAAGCACAATGTTGATATTGTGAATGCACAAAATAAAAGTAGACCCTTTACAGTTCCAAATTATATATTACTCTTACCTTTATGAGAAAAAAATCACACGGTATATTTTAAGTTGTTTTTACTGTAAGAAAAAAATCCAAGTGACCACGCTGGAGCCTCCATGTCCTGTAAAGCTCGCTTCAGCTTCCACTCTCCACACAAACTGTTGGATATTGCACATTTATATACGTTAAACATTTAAACTAACACTGTGATATGCTTGAACTGTTTATAGGCCTATCTATCAATTTTATTTTAGTCAAGTCGTGATGATTTGATAAGGCTAAATTAATCAAACATAGGCGATCAACTCTGATGCTGGCCGCTTGGTCGTTGCTTAAAAGAAAAAAAACACATTTAACGAACAAAAAATGCTCCCAAGGTTTTTCTAAATTAACTTTATGAAGAAAAAAAAACGAAACATAATCTAATCACTTTTCCATTACATTCAAAACTGAACTATTTTAATAGGTAGCAATAAGCTGTTTTGGGAGAAGGGAAAGACTCATATCCCTGAGAACAAAAAAAAATAAAAGTTTATTTTTCTTCCAGTACATCCATGATATTTCCATGTTCCGCTTTTAAGCCACAACCTACAGATCTCACAATACAAACATAACATTCACAAACATAAAAGCAAGTATTGGCAGTGCTGCGTGTGATTTGGCAGGATGTGCGCAACGCGCGCATCAAATAGCCCTGCATCAGTTTAATAACTTTGATAACTTTAATTCTTACAACTGTTAAATTAATGGGCAAATGGTAAATATGTCGAAGATCACATAGATACAGATAGCAAAATAGCCAATGTAAACTAAATGTTATAAACATCGGAGCAACCATAGAAATGTTTAAATGAATTTTTATTATAACAAATTTAGCCTTTTTATTTTTTTTATTCACAACAGTTTACAGTTGCCCACAGAAAAAAAAACAGGGGGTGCTACAGCACCCTCAGCACCCCCTGTTCCCGTGCCCCTGTTCCTTTGGTCTTCCTTTTCAGCTGAAATGAAGAGAAATATACACATGATGAGATAGTGTGTTAAACTGATCTGTGACCAAAATATTTGAGAGGAAGGACTGTAAGGAAAGTTATTATTAGCACATAAAATAAGAATGCATTCATTAAAGCAAATTCGTTATAACTAAATGTGTTCAACATTACCTGTGAAGGGTTGAACCTTTGAAGGACTTATTCTGCCTCTTCAGCTGCTTCGAGTTCAAGTTCTTGCAGCTTTCTGACAGAACTGGTCAGAATTTGATTCTGAGTTTTAAAAATAGGCAATGATGAACCACAGAAAGACAGACAGTAAAACTATGTGTAAATGAATCATGGATTACAGCTTGGAGAAATACGAAAGGAAAAGCTGTGTGTGTGTGTGTGAGAGAGAGAGAGAGAGAGAGAGAGAGAGAGAGAGAGAGAGATGGCTTCTTAAAAGAGCTGCTGGATTACAGGTTGTTGTGAAGTATGTGATCTGACGTAACTGTAAGACAGAAAAAAATATTGAATTACAATCACTTCACAAAAAGCATTGTGGTTACTGTGCTTAGTAAACGAATAGTATACAGTAAAAACACCGTTACTGTGGTAAAAGCAAGGTAATTATTGTTGTTACTCTGCTTTAACTACAAATACCATATTCAAAATATGTTCACTGTGGTAAACCATGGTAAGTGCTGTGTTATACTGTGCTTTCAATACAGAGTAGAGAGTAAACAGTAACTATGTTAAAATGACAAGAGCTGTGGTTAGAATACGTACAAATACCACAGTAAAACTACATTTAAGGTGAAGCGTGGCATATGTTGCATATGTCTGATTGTTCTCGTTTGTAAGTCGCTTTGGATAAAAGCGTCTGCTAAATGATTAAATGTAAATGTAATGTTGTGGTTACTGCACGGATTAAATATAATATTACACATCAGACTTAACCATTTACTAAACGTTCATATAAGACAACATTATGCATGTGTGAATCTTGCCAAGTCATATTTCCCAATAATATACTTTATAGGGAGATTGCGCGCTCTCGGAAAGGCACGTCTTATGCAGGGGCTTTGCGAATGTCAGTCAGCGGTGCGGTCCTTTTGTTTTCATCAGCATGGGTTTAAAAATCACATTTCACTGGTTTGGACTCGTGTCATGGAGAATTCAATATAAATATTCACACAGCTGGAATGCTTATGCTTTGCAACAACAATAGACGTACTCGTAGTGAGCAGCAGCAGTCATCCAGAAGTGAGCAGAAAAAACGGTTCTCCTCAGAAAATGTATTAATAAAGTTCATTTTAGATGTTTAATTACTATTTGGAGCATTGGGATAGCTAGAAGAAGGTTTAAATAACACAATTTTATGAAAACGTCAAATTCGACCAAAACTGAAATTTCACTTTTTTTTGTCTGTAGTTAACTAAATAGCCTAATGTTTTGTTGATTAACTTGAATATGTTAATTTACACTTTATTAGATTTCTTTAGCCTATTTAGAAAATGTAGTTAATATTTGCATCATTAATGCTTTCTTATCCATTTCGCCATCCGCGCATCATTAGCGCTGTGTGAACCTGCAATAATTAAATATGTTAAACAACACAAATATATCCAATCTCATTTTATTAACCAATGTGTTTGCTGCTGACCTTTGATGATCCAGTTCAACCATACTAAGCAAAAATTACTTTAGATAAACTAACAATTGTGCGTCGTTGTTTTTTTTTATTGCTGAAGATTGTTGAACTTCTTTTTCTGCGTTCTACTGTACAGACGTGATTTACTCTTCCTTCAGCCTGAGGTTTATTCATTACACTTTTTGGTGTAAAAGGCTTTTATATTTGCTATAAATAGAACTTGTATTAAAAACAAACAATCAAACCCTGCTCATATATAAAAAGTAACGCAAAAGCAGTGGTGGTCAGTAACGAAGTAAAACAACTTCGTTACTGTACTTAAGTACATTTTTCAAGTATCTGTACTTTACTGGAGTAGTTTTATTTTGAGTAACTTTTACTTTTACTTCACTACATTCCAAAGCGTAAGATCGTACTTTTTACTTCACTACATTTCATAAAACATTTCGTTACTCCTTATAATACATCACGTGCTCCGAGACGCAGAAGCGGTGTCTGATTCATGAACAAACTGATTCTTTTCAATGAACCTCGGTTCGCAAATCGCAACAAACGATTCATTCACGAACTGCAATGATCCGATTGCAGCTGTTCACGAGTCGAAAACTCACTGATTCAAATGATCCGTTTAGAGCGAGTCTCCTTTAGTGAACTGAACTCACAAGTAAAGAACCGGGAGATCTTGTGTGTGCGCGCGCGCGCGCAGGCGCGCAACAGCTGCTGCGAAAAGTAAGTTACTAATGTCGGATTTTTTGGATTAATTATTGTAACTGAAAATAATATTTAGGTCAAAACTGTCAGTTGTTTGTGAACTAAATCTGCTGTGATCTATTTAAGCCCACTGAAATGCTTGAATGCAGACAGATCAACATCAGTGTCTCTAACATTATGTTTTAGGTCAAAAAACAAAACATTAAAATAACACCGATTAAATAAAATAACTCATGCACGTTCATATTCCCCGCTGCTGTAACGTTAGCAGTTTTATTAAAATGCTATGCATTTAGACCTATGTGACGTCTGTTTGTATATTGTTTATCAACAGTATACATTTTTATATTGTTTAGATCAACTAGCCGAGTAAGTTAGACAGATATGAATGTTTATTCATAACCATACTGAAACTAAGTAAATATTGTTAGCTGATGCTAACTGTCTAGCTAACAAGCTTGCTGGTGCTAAGTTGAGGAATTTTTTAGATATAAAGTCCAAATATCTTTATTCAGCCACCTAGATAGATTCCATCTGAGGGAAAAAGAAAGGATGTGATGTTCAGAACATAGTAACTACAGTAATTATTAGAGTGGGAAGTGATGATGCCCTCTGGGGGCATTGGGCCAGGGGTGTTTTTACACCACAGACAAGGTTTGAGAAGAAAAAAAGATCATTATGAAAATAGAATTATATTTTCCTTGAAATGTTCTTCCTAATTTCAGGCCTAATTCTCATGTCATATATAACTGACGTTCTGCAAAACAACAAGTTCTAAAACACTTTTTTCTTACTGGTGAAAATTAGATGGTGATATCTGTTTTCTCTCAGGTACATGGCAGTGTAAGCTTCACAGTGAACATTACTACATCACTCTCATCAACATAGTCCATATCAACAAAATATATATATTGACTATATAGTGGTTATTTTGGGAAAAACCCAGGTATTTTGGGCAGTAGGATTATAAAAATATGTGCTAATATTAAATTAAATAAAGTAGTCTATATAAAATTGCAAAATAAATCTGTCTATCAGTACTTTTTTACTTGAGTACATAAAAAATTGAGTACTTTTGTACTTTCACTCGAGTAAAATTGAAAAAGCAGTACTTTTACTTTTACTGGAGTAATATTTTATTATACCTATCTGTACTTTTACTCAAGTACTTGATCTGTGTACTTTGCCCACCACTGCGCAAAAGTAATGCAAAAGTAATATAATATTGTGTATAATATAACGCATTACTTTCCACAAAAAGTAACCAAGTAACGTAATTAGTTACTTTTTTAGAGAGTAACGCAATATTGTAATGCATTACTTTTAAAAGTTACTTTCCCCAACACTGTATATATGCAACACACATGTGTAAGGGACTCAATAATGAGTCCCAACAGAGAACAACATGTGGTAAATAGTTTAATATACAGAGAGCTTGAAATGAAAACAATAATACACATAATAATCACAGTACACCTATACCTTTGCAGTGCAGTACGGTATGAATTAGTGCAAACAGAAGGTCAGGGTGCAGAGTAATATGGAGTCAGTCAGTGTATACCAGAATATTACCAGTCAGTGTAACTGATAGAGTGCAGTGCATATGAGGTTGGTGTGTTGTGTGTGGTGTTACTGGTAAAAGTTCAGTTCAGTCTGATTGTCTGTGGAAAGAACTTGTCTTGCAGTCTGCTGGTGAAGGTTCTGTGATAACATATGCCTGATGGTAACGGTGAGAGCAATCCATGGCTCGGGTGGCTGGAGTCTCTGACAATCCTCCTCACACAACACCTGGTGTAGATGTCCTGAGGGACAAAACATGTATTTAGGGTGTGGTAAATTAATAAACAATATACAGTATTTTTATTTTTAATCGTTGCACTGGACTTACCATCGATTCTTGTTGGAGGTTGTTGAAGGTATGTGCTAAAAGAATCCCTCCACTACTATCTTGCAATTGTTTAGTTGTGAAGTTTACTTGTATGGGCCATAACATCTGAGCTGTCGCAGTAGAGCTGTTCATGAATGCAGTTTTCAAAGCAGATACCTGATGGGTTCAGGCAGCAGTACAGCACTTGGTGGCCATCAAATTGATATCTTCATCAACTGGCTTCATCCTCCTTCAAACAAACATAAAAAAAAAACTTTAGGGAAACAGTGTTGGTGAATACAGGTGCAGGTGTCAGAACTGACCATATTCAGTCATTTCCTGCCCAAATTTCAGAGATGATGGCACAGTTGATGTTCATTCCTCATTCATAAGGATTGGTTTGACCGGCTTGCTGTGACTGATTTTCTTTGCATTTTTGGTCTTCAGCTGTAAAACAAGAAAATATCTGTTGAACCCAGGTTTAGATATTATTGTTGTTTAAACATAAATTAAGCAGTTATAATAATAAACTTCAAGATCTAGTTCCCTGGCAACTCTAGCAGGCTCCTAAATTAATCTGTATACATCAGATTCAGAGACTGAGAAAAGGCCATCGTGCAAACTCTCAGTTTCTACCTTACAACAAAATATAAAATAATGTGTAAGTGAGTGAGTGAAGGAGTAAAGTAACGAGATGAAGAAAAATAGGCAGAGAAAGGCATAATTTTGTGTGTAGGTTTAACAGAATAAGAGAAAAACAGCATTAGAAAAAATCTGTATTCTTCAATAGCAAGCTATATTAATATGAATTATTTGAAATATGATTACATGCTGTCGGTTTTGTTGTAAGCAATTTAAAGGCATCTTCACACCAAGGATGAGTCTATATCGCAGCTATTTAACATTTAATGACACAGAGAAACAATATCATATGGATCTCTTTCAGAACAATTTCAGAATCCACCATATTTTAAAGAGCTTGAGCATTTAAATGGCAGAAAACATAACCGCAACGCACGCTTATAATAAACAGAATATTACTGTCTGTTGGTGTAGATGCTAAAATATTTACCATTGTATATCTTGTTCTTTGTGTGAACAGCTTTAAGTGATCTGATTTTGGCCAAATTAATTGTAGAAATGATTTGTCACATGACAAGTTAAACTAGCATTTCCAGACTCTTGCTGCTTAGACAGATCAACATGGAAAGAAAGGCAGATTGTGAGGTGTGGACAGATATCATGAACTGTTGGAACAGGAAGACGCTTTGCCATTTTGTAAAGGTAAAATACTTTTCTGGGGGTTCTTCCTGATGGGGCTATAGGATATGTAAAGCAAATTTAATAACTTTCACATGCTGTGCAAAATGTTACTGCAGTAAAGTTCATTCAGGGTGCACAGACCAACACAGACGTACCATTGGAAGTGTTTGCCCTTGCACCTCTTGGTCTTCTCGGTGTACACACAAGATGGCCATATTCAAATCCCATGACAGGCCTTCCTTTGGTCTTCCTTTTCAGCTGAAATGAAGAGAAATATACACATGATGAGATAGTGTGTTTAACTGATCTGTGACCAAAATATTTGAGAAGAAGGACTGTAAGGAAAGTTATTATTAGCACATAAAATAAGAATAAATTAATTAAAGCTAATTGGTTATAACTAAATGTGTTCAACATTACCTGTGAAGGGTTGAACCTTTGAAGGACTTGTTCTGCCTCGTCAGCTGCTTCGAGTTCAAGTTCTTGCAGCTTTCTGACAGAACTGGTCAGAATTTGATTCGGAGTTTTAAAAATAGGCCATGATGAACCACAGAAGGAGAATGAGCAAAACTATGTGTAAATGAATCATAGATTACAGCTTGGAAAATAGGAAAGGAAAAGCTGTGTGAGAGAGAGAGAGAGGACTACAAGAGATGGCTTCTTAAAAGAGCTGCTGGATTACAGGTTGTTGTGGAGTATGTGATCTGACGTAACTGTAAGACAGAAAAAAATATTGAATTACAATCACATTTATAGTAAATAGTGTTTTTAACCACTATAGTAAAGTGTATTATGTATATTATAGCATTTACAACACTTTGTTAATGAATGCTACATCATACTGTATAGTGAACTGAGAAACTGTAATAAATACTGTAGTATACATTAGTTTTTACTACAGTAAACTGTAGTGTATTGTAGTGTAATATACCCTATAGTTGTAGAACACTTAGTACAGTATTGGATAAAGTAATTTGTTTATATTACTATAATTGTTATTACCACAGGAACTATATAATTACCGCAACAAATTATTTCAAGTACTTTACTATAGTATGGTTAAAAAACACTAGTATTTACTATAAATCACTATAGTATTTTTTTCATGTGGGAACGGCTACAAACTAAATAAAAAAAACATGGCTGCTAAAGTTAAACAATGGGAACCACTATTTAACCATGGTTTTGCTACTCTAACCATAGTTTAACCATGGTATTTGTAGTAAAACTGTGATTATACAAATGGTAAACACGCCAAAATCAAAACTAACAAACAAAAAACATTACTTAACTTTTACTATAATAAAACCATGGTTAATTTTCGTAAGGGAATGATTACACGTGACATTGTCGAGCGACAGTCACTATGGTAAAACATATGGTAAATGTGTGGACTTTTTAAATGACCCCTTTCCCACGACAGACAAATATCAAATTAATATTTTCATTCATAAATACGACGATCGACTATTTTACGAGACGGCTGGAAACCTTACCTGTATGCGTTTTGAATTGACCCAAACCCATCTTTTAACGCACTATACCGCTTGTCTTTGGTCCGTGTGCCGCCGTTGTCATTGGGGAAATTATCGCCCCTGCTGGTTCTCCAGTGGTAACTCCAACTTCATACATGCGTGACATTTTCACGCCTAGAGGAGGCAAAGTGTGACACTCACACGCATCATCGAGTGGACCAGCGTGTCTATTATACGCTTTGGCGTGATACCGGGTTGCATGCTCCGATCGCAAATCATTTGATTCAGATGCGGGACTTTGGAGCGCGTATTGTAGACACACAGACACTCGCGCACACAAACGTGCACAAAGACACTGGCGCGCACATGTGTAACCCCCCCCCCAACACAGGTCCGCACCAACTCACAGAGCAGGTCTCGAACCCGCGACTCCGGCGTGGGAGGCGGGTGCTCTAACAAGGAACGCCAAAGGCTACAGCCTCTAGCGTCAGTCGCTAGAGCGCCTCTTTTTGAGGTCAGGAGAGTGAGGTTTACACACAGCCCTTACTGGCATACATCCGTTAAACATGCACACACACGCACACACACACACTCGCGCACGCACACACGTCAAATAAATACAATCTAATGTTCATTACTGCAATATACTGTACACACGAACACACACACACACACACTCACTCACTCACTCACTCTCTCTCTCTCTCACACACGCACACACACACACACACACACACACGCACGTACACACACACACACACACACTCTCTCACAACAGTCCACTCTGTAAGTCATACAGCCAGATCTCGTCGTTTGGAAGGAAAACTTCACGATCAGCCACCGACTGCAGAGAAACACACTCCATCACTTTACACACATTCACCTCACCAGACGCGATTTCTTTAAGACTGCAAGGGAAGCTCAGCTTCCCCTATAATTGTCAAAAAATGAATGGTCAAATATATGTACTATTATGTTAACATTTTATTGACTAAAAATGCGTTAAACACGTTCATCTCGAACGAAAACAATTTCGTTCAGAATCAGCCACTTAGGTCGGCTGACTCGATTTCCTTCTCATTCATTCCCGTAGCGTACAGTGCATTACTCTGTTGAAGCCCAGCGTCCATTGACTTCAATGGGGCTGCTTTAAACAGTTTTTTCAGTGCTTAGAAACAAGACGGTCATTGGATAATGCTGCGATTATGTCCCGCCCACGGACGCTCAGCGTCTCTGGGATGAATGGAGGAGTGGGCTGGCCCGGACTCCGAGCATCTGCGTGATGATTGGAGGGTCTGTCGAAAGACTGCATCTACTTTTGATTGACAGCGATTTTGTACTATAAAAGTCACTGACACTGAAGCTATTCGAGCTCAGTCCCATCGCGGAAGTGTAGTCGAAAGACAAACTGCTGCAACCTATTTCTTGGTATTTGCTTGGTGAAATTGCTAGCCAATTTTCATCATACATTTCACCCAGATTCCTTGTTTCAGTTCAATCTAATTCCCATATTTCGAGTTTAATATCTTTTTTTAGATCGTTTGTTCATTCATTCATTCATTCATTCATTCATACATACAGTAGGCTAGAAAATTTTCTTGAAAAGGAATGTTGGGCAGAATTTAGGTATAAATAAATGGTAAATTTTTATGATGTTGGCCAAAAATGAGCTTCCCCTCTTTGAAAGACCAGCAGCCGCCACTGCCGACCTCACATCTGCCAAACAGCGCGTTTCATAACATTGAGTCAATTGGTTCAGTTCGGGGCTTCAGAGCGCGTTTCGCGAGTCAATTGGTTCAGTTCGGGGCTTCAGAGCGCGTTTTGCGAGTCAATTGGTTCAGTTCGGGGCTTCAGAGCGCGTTTCGCGAGTCAATTGGTTCAGTTCGGGGCTTCAGAGCGCGTTTCGCGAGTCAATTGGTTCAGTTCGGGGCTTCAGAGCGCGTTTCGCGAGTCAATTGGTTCAGTTCGGGGCTTCAGAGCGCATTTCGCGAGTCAATTGGTTCAGTTTGGGGCAACAGAGCGTGTTTCGCGAGTCAATTTGGGGCTTCAGAGCGCGTTTCGCGAGTCAATTGGTTCAGTTCGGGGCTTCAGAGCGCGTTTCGCGAGTCAATTGGTTCAGTTCGGGGCATCAGAGCGTGTTTCACGAGTCAATTTGGGGCTTCAGAGCGCGTTTCGCGAGTCAATTGGTTCAGTTCGGGGCTTCAGAGCGCGTTTCGCGAGTCAATTGGTTCAGTTCGGGGCTTCAGAGCGCGTTTCGCGAGTCAATTGGTTCAGTTCGGGGCTTCAGAGCGCGTTTCGCGAGTCAATTGGGGGCTTCAGAGCGCGTTTCGCGAGTCAATTGGTTCAGTTCGGGGCTTCAGAGCGCGTTTCGCGAGTCAATTGGTTCAGTTCGGGGCTTCAGAGCGCGTTTCGCGAGTCAATTGGTTCAGTTCGGGGCTTCAGAGCGCGTTTCGCGAGTCAATTGGGGGCTTCAGAGCGCGTTTCGCGAGTCAATTGGTTCAGTTCGGGGCTTCAGAGCGCGTTTTGCGAGTCAATTGGTTCAGTTCGGGGCATCAGAGCGTGTTTCGCGAGTCAATTGGGGGCTTCAGAGCGCGTTTCGCGAGTCAATTGGTTCAGTTCGGGGCTTCAGAGCGTGTTTCGCGAGTCAATTGGTTCAGTTCGGGGCATCAGAGCGCGTTTCGCGAGTCAATTGGTTCAGTTCGGGGCTTCAGAGCGCGTTTCGCGAGTCAATTGGTTCAGTTCGGGGCATCAGAGCGCGTTTCGCGAGTCAATTGGTTCAGTTCAGGGCTTCAGAGCGCGTTTCGCGAGTCAATTGGTTCAGTTCAGGGCTTCAGAGCGCGTTTCGCGAGTCAATTGGTTCAGTTCAGGGCTTCAGAGCGCGTTTCGCGAGTCAATTGGTTCAGTTCGGGGCTTCACACACTATTTTTGCTGCGCTGCTTATGCTCAATTAAAGTGACAGGACATTATTTATGATCGACACACAAAAAAAAAAAAAATTCAAGTTTGTAAATGGGATGTAATGTGTTTTAAACAGTTACCATGAAGTTCAACAATTTCGTAGCAAGTTGTAATATACATTGTGTAGTTTATAGGCCTATATGTTGGCATAGAAGCAGATGTCATGCTGACAACAGGCATCATCAGCAAACGCACGTGACAGCGCCCGGTGTAGCCAGACGGGGGTCTTCAGAGTACACTGAAAACCCTAATAAGTTAACTGAACTAAATTGATTGAGTAAACTCGTTGCCTCAATTTAATTGAGTAATGGAGTCTCCCAAAACTTGCATATTTAAGTTTATTTAACTTGGCGGTTTTGTAGACTATACTTAAATCGTTCAGTTCACTAAACTTGGCGCTTATTTAATGTACTTACACCATTACGTTCACTTAACTTGGTATTAATTTTAAGTGTACTTATATATTTAAGTTAAATCAACATGGAAATATAAAAAAAGTTTAATGATGTTCTTATTTTTTACTGCAAGCTCTGTGCACACCGAACTGAAATAAAACAATGAACATCATATTTAATCTTTGACTTTTTATTGACAAAATGTCACAATATTAAAGTACAGTAAACACTATACTGTAATGGAAATGGGTCATAGCTACACTGTAAAGGTTGTAACAAAATTAGTGCAGTACATCAGTTGTACAATTCTGCACATATACTTCACTCAAGTATCACAATTATGATAATGTAAACATAGCTATTACATTTGACCGTTTCAGCTTTGTGCAAAAATTGGCTAACTGAAAACATACTCCGTGTCTTGCACCAAAATTTCACAGTATTACAATACAAACTATACTGTAGTGGAAATTTACTGGGTCACAACCACACTGTAAAGGTGGTAACAACAGTAAAAATGTCCAACATAAGTGCACTTACATCAATTGTACAACTCTTAATAACTGCACTTAATAATTACACTTTTTATGCCTCACGATTGTTAATGTACTGAACATGTATGCTAAATATAATTACTTTCTTACTACATTTCAATGTTTAAGCTTTGTGCAAAGACGGCAAACTAAAATAAAACCTACTGAACATGTTCAGTGCCTTTGGCCCAAATGTCACAATATTACAGTACAAACTATACTGTAATGAAAATATTACTGGGTCACAACCACACTACAGAGGTGTAACAATGGTAACAACAAGTAACTACTGTAACCCAAAGTAACTACTGCACATCAGTTGTAGAACTCTGCATTTAACAATTTCAACATACATTTTATTCTTCATAAATGGATAATGGAGTAAATCAAGGGGGAAAAACCCCAAACAAAGAGTGGTGTTAAAGTATCAGTGACGTTTCTTAAGCAAATAGCTGGTTTGCAAGAGACTGCACTCTAGGCTTGAGAGCATTCTGTCCCATTGACATTAGTACACGCTGGATGAAATCAAACGTGTTGGCGAGTGACTTTGGGTAATTCAGGTCTAGTGCGTAAATCAGACCAAAGAGAAGACAGATTGCCTGTGGGAGGTCCTGCATTTTGTCCATCACCACTTGGCCTTCAAGAATTATTCCAATCGAAGAAGTCAAATGCAAGGAGTTGGGGGGCTGAAGATCAGTGTCCTCGAATAAGATCCCCACTGGCACATCAAGGATAGTGTTGCGATTATCAGTCACCTAGTGAAAAAACTGGTATAAATATAGTATTGTGATCAGGAATCAAAGGTTTATCATCAATGCATGTTTATCAGAATGTGCACTAGGTTTCAAATCCCTAACCCAAATCCAACATTATACTGACATGTATACACTTGAATTTATGCAAATGTAGATGCTTCCTGCAAAGAATTTGGTATACACTTTTTAAAGTATGCATTATAAATGACATTGCATAAAAAAAGGTTGGCCACATTTGTATATTAAAGGAATACTTCACCCAAAAATTAAAATATACTCACACTCAGGCCTTTCAATAAAGTAAAATATCCAGCTTCCGGTGGACCATATTCAATTTACAATAAAAGTGCAAGTAATGTGATGTATGATGTACCTTAAGTGTTTTGAACTACGAGAGGTGTTACAGTTTCTTCGTAAGTTGAAAGTTTTAAATATGGATATCTTCTTACACAAACACATTGATTCATTTCACAGCCCATTTATTAACCCCCTGAAGCCATGTGGAACAGTTTTATGATGGATGGATGGAATTTTTGGAGCTTCAAAATTTCATCCTCCATTCACTCCCATTATAAAGCTTGGAAGAGCCAGGATATATTTTATTATAACTCTGATTGGGTGGCTTGAGGGTCAGTAAACCATGGTGTAATCATTTGTGGGTGAACTATCCCTTTTAAGAACAGATGTACTTACTAAACATGACTTGAAGAAAGAAGAGTCATCATCTCCAAGCATGATAGGCAGTCCTCGAAGAACAAGGGTTCGGACCTCAGTTGGCTGTGCTGACTTTAGTGGAAAACATGAAATTCTATTAATGCCAGAAAAACTCATTATCAATGTATTTTAGGCATTGTTATGAGAATATATGATTTAAATTAAATATTAGATTATCTATTATACATAACAGATTACTGATATGAAAATAAGAAATAAATTACATGTTGACAAAATTTAAAGGGATAGTTCACACAAAAAAGAAAATTCTGTGATGGTTTACTCACCCTACATTTGTTCCAAACCAAGCAGATTTGGGGCACCACTGACATGTACATACTAAAAATAAATACTAAGGAAGACAATGCTGCCCCAAAATTGTTCAGCTACAAACATTCCTTTAAAATATCTTCCTTTGTGTTCAGAGAAAATAAATTTATACAGGTTTGGAACAACTGCAGGTGAGTAAATGACAAAACTTCAATTTTTGGATGAACTACACAGTACCTTTAAGTTATGTTAAATAAGACAAATAATTACTGACCTTTATTTGCTGTAAAAAGTTCAACAAGCGCTGACCAGGAGTCCCCCTTCTGTTTTTAAAAAGCTCCATGAACCGTGAACTGTGTCTGTCCAGGTTTTCGTAGAATTCCTGCTTTAGATTTTTTCCTGTAATTCTGTTGAACTCCATGCAAACCTGGGGGGAGACAAGGCCAGGTCACATAATCACATTAGATTTCACACAGAAATGCTTTACATGGCTAAGAAATAATTACGAAATAATGAAGAGGCTAAGAAATAGTGTTTTTGTTTGTTTGTTTTTTCTTTAAATGTGTTCTGCAAAAGTACTCCATCATGCCAACTTTACATTGCATAAGGGTGACTAAATGAGAAAATTGTTTAGGTGAACAGTCCTTTTAATGCATTGAAAACAGAAAAGCGACTTACCTGAGGCTCACGGAAGAGGGCAGGCCAACGTTCAAGCATGTCACTGATTGCAGGTGCAGACTCAACTATCTCTTTACGCCTAAGCGCAAAAGTCAGGTCCATCTGTTGTGCCAGAAGGGATGAACTGGGTGTTCTCGTCTTCATTTCATCTTGAATTTCTTTACGAACTGATTCAAGGCTGTCATCATTATGTCCTTCTGGAAAGTTTGGAAGAAAGTTGATTTCACATTTCTTTGGCTTCTTTATGTGTTTTCTTGATGGCATTCCTTCAGGGTTGTTTGTGCCTCTCCTTCCTCCATTAATGGTTACATCAGGGTATCCCAAGTTTCTCATCTTGGATCTAAAATTCCCCATTTTGAATTTTAGACTGTTCTTCCACCCCCCCCCAGCCGGTAGATGAACCACTTTCCAGAAGACATGGATGCTTATTTACCAGAGCAGCAGCAACCTGTGCATAGTCATCATTTGTTGGATAGGCTTTGAAGCTGAACATGTTTTTGGCCAGTTTTTCCAGGATGTCATGCTTAAGTTCTTTGGTCAGTTTGAGGTATGTGCTGTCCTTGAGGTAGGCCAGGTTGCCCTGTCGCAGGCGGTATTCAACATCAACTGTGAAGTAAGGGATCTCAAATTCTTTTGGCCATTGCGTTTTCCTTTCCTGTGATGAGGTAGAAAGTATCACTGTGTCGGCTGTGCTTGCAGAGTCATCCAGTATTTCCTCTCGATTCAATGGTACTAGTTCAATTTCCCGATCGTGTTTTTGTATGAATTTTTGCCAGATGAACTTTTAAACAACTAATGGAGTTGAACGTACAAAGACAGTCATTGTGTAGGCATGGAAAAGGTACAGTTTTTGTATGAGCACCATGTTTTAAACGACAATGTTTAAGAAGTACACCTCTTTTTGCAGAGTCAAAAATGCAATACTTACATTTCCACATGTCCTTGTCTCATCTCACCTATAACAGAAAAGTTGAAAATATTAAATTGTCAGTGCAAAAACAAAGAAAATTACACTATAATTAAGATGGTAATCTTACAATGTTATCCAAAATAAACCTAAATGTGCAAATAAAAGGTCTCTGGCTCTAAAAAATGACAATTAGCCTGAAAGGTACATCAGATAGATACAGCTGTTAAATAAGTAAATCACTTTGTACGTTAGCTAATTACTGGTGACCAGTGTGAAGATGGTCTGTAATTTCACCATCTATGAAACATCACTAGCCTAATTAGTCTCAGCTAAAGTAGCAAAACTTGCAATGTTCTCATAACACACAATTAACCTAGAATTCGCTGTCAAAATGTCTAAATGTGAAAAAAAGTCGAGTTCTCAAGGTACGATTGTGAAGACTATCCTCAAAATATTGTTAATTAATGGCGGCACTTACAAAGTTCGCCCGGGAAAAACTAACCCACATGGTTTAACATTAAGCAGTAGCTGCCATGTTCTTTCTCTCAAAGAAAAAAGATTAGGTGACTTCATCAAATACGTACACTTCACTGGTAAAATAAGAAATACATTGTCGTTTCAATAAAATTGTAACATCACAAAATCATTAAGAAAATGTTGTTAACTAATGGCAAGGTTGGAAAACTTGAACGGGGGAACAACGTTAATTTATCTCAGAAGTGGCTGCCAAGATCTTTCCCACAAAATACACGTTTACACTATGATTAAGAGTATAACTAATATGGGTCAGTATAACAATTAAAATAAAGAACAATCTGATATCTCAGTTATCATACCATGACAGATCCATATCGTTACTTGATGGCTATGCTGGCAAAGTTTGACTGGGAAATATTGTAAGTATGGCTGCGTTGTCTTTTATTATAGAAACGTACCACAAGGATTTAAACAAGCATATTTCACTTAAAATAATTATATCTACATAATTTTACTTACCGAGCATAGAAGAAAAACTTCGTCTTGAAACATGAGGTCAAAAAGGGAAAAAGGACCAATTTTGTAATCCACCAATCAGTGCATTAGTTCTCTTGTTGCTAGGCGGAACTCATTGCATGGCCAATCACATTAGGAAGAACAGCGTAAGCATGATATGTGAGCGTAAGAACGTAAGCGCGGGTGCTTACGTAGACAACATCAGAAGAAGAAGAAGAAGAAGAAGGAAGCACTTCCGCTAATAGTAGTTGTATTGTGATTCCGTAGTTTTGCGTTTACTGTGTAGATTTTACAGGCTAGTTTACTATAGGGACCACAGAAAGACTGTTACTTTGCGCAGTTAGTGGGTGTCATAATATTTGGTTCAAGCCTAATAAATAAATAGCCTAATAAATAGCCTAAATGTATTCCCATTATGGTCAATAATTGCAATTGAAGCCATTTGTTTTCTGATAAAAATAGAAAAGACTTTGCACTTAAAGGATACACATGTATTAGAATTGTACAGTCAAGAAGACTACATTTGTGAAAATGACAATGACCTATTAATCATGATTTTGAGCTCACAATACTTGAAATCTTAAGTTTATGCATTTTGAAGGGAAATAAGTTAGATTAACTCATATTTTTAAGCGACAGGGCCAAAATGCAAAATTTTAAGTAATGTTCAGTCAAAATTACTTGATTGTTTAAGTTAAAACAACATTAGGGTTTACAGTGTACACTTGGAAGATGACCTAATGGACGACACTCGTCTCATCGTAGAAGTGGAAAAACAACAAGTTATTTATGACCCAAAACATTTAATGTATACTTACAAGCCAAAGAAAAGGCATGGGATGCAGTGGATTGATCATTTGATAATACACGAAGTGACAAACGAATAAATACATATTCAAATACGTCACATAAATAGTACACATGTAGCTACACCAAATAAATCTATGATGTGGGTGACTTGTTTGAAAGTGTTTTTCGTGTGTTTGCTAATATCCCTATGAAAACGTTTACACATAGTGTTAATAAAGACATTTACGATGCATGTTGAAGATGTTAGCATGGAGATTGCTTGTAAATCTGCTGTTTATGAGTATGTTTATCAGATATTGCTTCATTATTAAATAAGCGTTCATCAGCAGGCATTATGAAGAGGTTTGCTAATAAATGTTAAATGTTGAATAAAGATGCAAAATATGTCAACATTGTAGATGTAATCTTTTGAACAAAACTTCAAAGGCATGTCATTCTCCTATAATTCATGTTTTTTTTTTTTTTACAAAGGACTAGTCATTTTGCGTTGGCAGATGGTACGTCATTTTTAATGTTTTTTTTGTATTGAAAGACAAAAAGTACAATCTGTCCAATCAGTACAACTTTTTACAATCTGTAAATAACAATCAATAAAAAAAAAACATAAAGAACAGCAGCTTACAGTATATATGTGCAAAAATAAACTTCTGGTTACAAGTACAAACCTTTAAAATATTGACCATATTCAATATAAACACAATGTATAAAATAACTATAACATTTCTGCTATGGTCAGTTATTGTTTTTTGCTGTTCCGTTGCCTGGGGGCACTCAAAATCTAATCTCCATAGTAACAAATACAGCGCAATTGCCTTTCTTCTATCTACAATCCGTACTGCACATAAAAATAGATGCACATGTACAGTGTAAATAAAACAAATACAGTAATATAAACTATTCTAATAATAAATCAAGACCAACTGTATTTAAAATTAGATTCAAATTTGCCCATTCTGTACAGAAGACTCTGTTCAGCCGCGCGCTGCAAACGCTACAGGTGTGAAAGGGCAATGGGCGCGCGCTGCTCCTGCTCTGCATACGCACCGCTTCTGCGAAGCTCACGCTTGCAGTGTGAAACGGGCGGCTTCAGAGCGCGTTTCGTGAGTCAATTGGTTCAGTTCGGGGCTTCAGATCGCGTTTCGCGAGTTAATTGGTTCAATTCGGGGCTTCAGAGCGCGTTTCGCGAGTCAATTGGTTCAATTCGGGGCTTCAGAGCGCGTTACACACACACACACACACACGCGCGCGCGCGCGCACGTACACACACACAACACACACTCTCACAACAGTCCACTCTGTAAGTCATACAGCCAGATCTCGTCGTTTGGAAGGAAAACTTCACGATCAGCCACCGACTGCAGAGAAACACACTTCTTCATCACTTTACACACAATAGACCTCACATCTGCCAAACAGCGCGTTTCATAACATTGAGTCAATTGGTTCAGTTCGGGGCTTCAGAGCGCTGTAGTAAAAATACCAGTTTAATATAGAGCTATTGTTTCAGCTCCGGGAATTAGTTATTAAATATTTAATATGGCTTGATTAAAGTCATATTAATATTTAACCTACAGTTTACACCTTATTAAGTGCTTGTCCAGCAATCACTAAAAGGTACATTCTGTTACTCTCAATTACAATCTCGCTTCCATTCCGTGGCCCCGGTAGATAAACGAGATGAATAATTTCTCAAGTTTGAGCTAGGCTGCGTTATCTTTAGGGCAAATAAGGATAAAAATACTTAAAATCACATTCCAGAGACACTTGTTTATAAAATGGAAAAGGTTTATTCGGGATATTGCTATTCTAACATAAATGGATTAACTAATGAAGCATAGACATACACACACATAGAGAGTTTTGGTTAAGGTTTAAAGAATGACATTCTTTCCTATTTCATAACTTAGCCAACCAGCAAAAAGATCACGAACGAATACGTATGTTTCGTTACTGCATTCAGATCAAAATTTTAACCAGTTCAGTCAGGATTAGGAATTCAGTTTGTACTTGCTTGAATGGGTTTAAAGCAGGCTCGTGATTGGTTCGTTTTCCCGCGGGAGTTCTTTGTTTCGGGCGTCACGTGTTCAGCTCGGGCTCCTTCGGTTGTTCTCGTGTGGAGACTTGAAATGGCTGCGTGACGTCATCGGGAAAGCTCTCCTCCGCAATCGTTGACTTCGTGGCTCCGTTACGGCTTTGGCACGGTCTTAGACCCCCTCCGATGGTTGGTTTCGTTGGAAGAGAGTCCGGCGGGCCGGCTTCCAGGTCAGCCTTGCGCGCGTTTGAGCGCGCAGTTACGAGCTCCGGAGAGTTGCAAGAGGGAAGAGGGGGCGAGCACGCGAACGCGCCTCGTCTTTTCAACTGTCCGGTTTGGACATCCCCAAAGGCGGCTGGTCCAATCAGAGCGTCGGTACGGGGCGGAGCCCCGCCTGCACGGCTGGTCTTTTGCAAGGCATTTTCAATGGAGAAAAGAATAACTTTTGATCCCTGTATTAAAACTTTTATCAAGTTTACACATTTATAATATCACCACATTCGTTATCGTACTGATTTATGAAATTTTGCAACCATTCATAAAAGTCTAAACACTACCTAAACATTCCAGCTTAAAGTATGATTAGAAATCAGCCCACGTTTTCCTAACTTAATATTCATATTCCACAAGCATATGAGAGAAAGAGTACATATTAATATCCATGTATTTCTTTGTGGGTGCTTTGAAAGTCATGAAATGAACGAATGTCTTTGAGAAGCATTCCCGCACATTCCTTTTGTTCCACAACAGGAAGAAAACGCGCGCTTTTGCGCTGAGGCGGAGGAGGGGCTTTTAGAGGGCTGCTGATTCTTTAGCTGCCCCCCTTCTGGTGACTTGTAGAGTTGAATTCCTGCCGCTATATATGTTACATATCCCCCTCGGGCTTGGTGATGTTCCCCTGATGGAACATTGTCAGGCCCTGGAACAAGAGGCAGGAAGAACAGGCACATACAAGACACAAACATCATTCCTATCACTGACTAAAACCTGGTGCAGGGTAATTTGGGAAGGAACAGGTTAGAAACTTGAGAAGACATAGGGATGCATTGTTTATCATTATTGACAATTGGGTCATTTTTGACTGTTTTAATTGTCAGGGGCTCGACGAGGCGGTATAGGCATGATCTCAGTCAGGTTGTTCAAATTCTCGGGTTCGGGGTCTCGGTCGGGATTACCACGTCGAAAAAGGCGAGGGACGCCTGACGTGCATTTGTTGAGAGACTCTTGGACGACGTTCACTCGCTTGTGTAGGAGGAAGGCCAGTGTCAAATTCATAACATATCCTACGCTAGTAGAGATACAAAGCGCCGTGTCAGCGGCAGACCAGGACCGAATAATTGGCGCGCCGGCGGGCGGAAGGCGAGCGATAGCTTCTAGCGCTGTCAGCCGGTGTCAATTCAATAAGAGATTTCGATTTCAACCTGATATTCATCGTCGGTGAGGTGATACAATGCTAACTCGTCAATATGGAGGATCACGCCCTTCGGGACAGTGATCCATAACATTTGGTTGGGCAAATTAATGCGCGTGGCGTCGTGTTAATCGCATGTGAGGGTGGCTGGTCGTGCTGGGGTACTGACCGGCCAACGGTTTCTGATGATTTCGGCTTGCGTTACCTCAACTTGAGAACGTGGTGTTGTTTCGGCGGGGCAGCTAGTGTCGGGTTTAATGGATTCTAAACCGCAGATGCCCTTGGTATTATCGCGTACGCAGAGTTTACTCGGGTAGGGGGAGTGAATGTCCTAAGTGAGCGTGCCCATCTTTAAGTTTGGGGCCGGATACAACTGTTCGTTGTTATCGTAATACGCCGCGACTTTAGGAGCGTGGATTTTGACATAGGTTTTCCCTTGCCGTAATCCCGCATTCACAACGTCTTTGAGCCGGTAAACATTATTAACGTCGATAATGGGCAAACTGAAAAGACAACTAAATCACCTGTTTCCGGGTTTGCGTATATGGGAATAGCGCTACCGGGAAAGGGGCGAGATGGGTTTGGATGAGACTAGCGGGGCCCGCAGTGGCCGAAGTTACAACGTTTGACCAAGGCTAAGAGGTATCGTGTAGCACGGAATCCTATTCATGGCTACGTTGTCAATCGAGGAACTTACATCGTGTATCATGTCGTTCATGATTTTGGCGGGTGGCCTCGATCGGTCGACAACGGTTCTCACAGCGAATTACAACGACTTTACTGACGGAAGTCGATCTCAATCTCAGGACCTGGATTCAAGGTTTGGTTAAGGGTTTCAAAGTGAAAGAGAGGAAAGGAAACACAAAGTGAGACACGAGATAAAGAAACCAAACGATAAAAAAAAAAAAAAAAAAAAAAAAAAAAAATAATAAAAAAACAAAATTTAAATTTAAAAACAATTAAAATAAAAAAATTATAATAATAAAAAAAATTATATGATAATACAAAAAAAAAATTTGAGAGTAACTCCTCTCTACTAGATCGGTCCTAGCAGTGCTGCGAAGGAGAGAATATGGGTTGTGTCTAAGCATGGTTGCTATATGTTTTCCTAAAATGACAATAGTTATGCTTGTGTGGTGCATATGGTTGTCGGTCTGTGTCAGTGGGTCGGATCCTCCCCCTTTTCCTGTCGGTGGTTTGGATTTGCCGGTTGGCACTGGCAACCCATCATGGTGCATCGTGTGCGTGTGTCCGTGTACTCCCCCTCTGGCCGTGAGGTACTACGAGCTGTGGCGCAGTGAGTGGCTCAGGGACATACGTGTGGACGCCGTCTTGCAGATGCAGCATGTAGTCGACAGAGTGGAGCTTGCGGAGCTCGGAGGATGTGTTATCATGGTTTTGACATGTGAGCTGTCATGGTTCGTAGTGACGAATCCGCATGTGAGGGTGAGGAGATCGTCAGCAGCGAACTGAGGTGGTATGGTAATGCAGGAGGGCAGGGGTGTGCTCGCCAGTGGCGTGCTGGCGGCGGGTTACTGCTGCCACTGTAGGGTTGGGTGGGAGGGCATGAAAGGTCCAGGACTCTTCATGTGATGCACCTGCTATGGTGAGGGCATCGTTTTGGTCATTTGAGGGGCTGGAGTTTGGGAGGAAACGTTTAGGATGTCAGACCTGATCTGGTGTTCTCCGGAGGAATGGCAGGTGACTGAGACAGCACTTTCAGGAACTTGGAGTTTCATCAGCAGGTGTTTGTTGGACGCCGCTGTGATTTGGAGTATTGGGTGTTGAGTTAGTGTTTAACTCTGTTGCTGGGTTTTCAGGTGGGGTTTCATGTCCATCTGAAGTTAGGGTGTTTACTGTTCTCTGAGAGCAAGGTGAAGCGGTGCTGTTTTCTGGGGCTGATTTGTTCAGCTTGTCACTGCCGTTCCGTCTGACAGCTAGTCAGGCTGCCTCTGGTTCGTCTTCCTTTTCCCACTGATTCTCATGAGACCACTTCTCCCAGTGTCGTCCAGGTGAGCGTTGACGTCCACGCGGTTCATCCCATCGGTCATACCTCTGTTCAGGTCGAGTGTCAGCGTGTGAGTCTCGTTCTCTGTTGGACGGGAGTGCATTCCATTCTCTGTGTGGTGGCTTAGCGCTGTCTTGGCGTTGGGTGCCCTCTAGAGCCAGTTCATGGTGTTGCGTGTTGAAATCAAGAACTGCTGGGGTTTTTGTGCTCTTTTCTGAGGCCATCTTTTGTTTGTAGTAGGCCTTTTGCACCAAGTCTCGCAACTGCTGAGTGTTCATCGTTCGTGGACATGCGAGAACGCCAAGATGGTGGCTTATGCCAGGATGAAGATTCCTGAGGAAGAGAGTTTTAAAGTTCAGTTCATCTTCCATGTCAGAATCATTGCGAGTTCCAAAATATGCTTGTCTGAGTCGACTATAGTAAGCTTGAGGAGTGTCGTGACGTCCTTGTCTCGTCTCCAGGGCAGCCACTAAGCCTTGATCGGACTCAGGGTCGGCGAACTCTTTAATAAGGGCTTTTCGCAGCCGTTGGTAATCAGTCTTTGTGTTAACAGGCTGCCGGTCCAGGAAGCTGCGTACTTCAGGGCTGGATGTCGTTCGGAGTAAATAGAGTTTATCTTTGTCCGTAACGTTAGGTCGCATTTCCAGATGGAAATCAATATCTTGCAGATACGCCTGGACCGTTTGGCTGTTTGGCACGCTGGGGTTGAATTTGCCAACGTTTCGGGCGAGCTTGTCAAGGTCTTTTAGGTCCAAGCTGTGCGACGATCTGCGGCTGGCTACAGCAGATTCTTCTGGTTCTGTCGTGATATAAAGTTCTTCAGACGGCGCTGGTGACTGTTTTAACACCACCCCCTCTGTCTTATGTTCACGTGTCAGTCCAGGCACAGGTGACTTGGTCCTGCTTGGCAGGGGTGCGGTTGGTGCACGTCCTGTCCTTGACGGCTCCTGGCGTAGTTCGTAAGCGTGCTTGAGTTCCTCTTGGAAACTTTCAGACTCCTCTGTGACGTAGTCGAGCTGTTGTGTTAGGCGGCTGATCTCGTTTCTTGATTCAGCCAAATGAGCTTCGAGGGCCTTGATTCTGCTGTTTTTGTCCCTGAAGTCAGTCTTTGCCTTCTCTAGTAGCTTCTCTGCATACTGTAGCTTGTCTGCACGATCAGCGAAGTCTTCTTTGAGTTGCTGCGTTTCGTGGCTGGTAGCTGCTAGAGTTTCTTTTAGCCTGTTGATTTCCTCATCGGCGCCTTGCTCCACCTCATCGGTCCCTTCCCGTCGTATCTGAGCTTCACGTTCCAGCTGCTCTATGCGTCGTTGTGCGCTTGTCAGCTCCTGCTGGCGTTGTGCGGCGTACTTGTCGCTCAGTTTGAGGGTGGCGATGAGTGTGTGACTTAAGCTTGAGGTGATCTTGGCTAATTCTTTGTGACTGTAGTTTTGACTTGGGTCTTGTCTCATGATGCTTGTGATGTTGTCATCTAGTTGGTCCTGTGTCTGATGTTGGAGTGCTTCAGCAGCTTTAGGGAGGATGCTGTTTGTTGTAGCACTTAGCCACATTTCCAGTCCTTCCCAGTGACCGACATGTTCTGGCTGGTGATACATGTTCTGGCGGTGATGGGATCTTGGACCGAACTGACACAGACCTTGGATGGGAAACAAAGCAAAACAAAAACACAAACAAAACAACAGGGGTGTGAATGTGCACAGTGTAGTGTATGCTAGTGTTGAGTGTGATTCTGTTTCTGTGGTCCTCTGTGATGGGGTGCGTGTAATTTGCGGCTTCTGCGTAGAAATTGCGCCCACGTAGAGGCAGCACTGTTGGGAAACAGAAAGAAAAGCACACTAACAGAATGAGTACACAGGGACAATAACACTAGACCGATCTCTCTTTTAATAGCAGATTCTCTCTTCGCTTTGTTAAGTCTGATTTAGAAGGACGCTTCTAATCAGAGGATTGTAGGCGAGTTTTCTCTTTTGTAACAAGACTGGTATTGCTATTCCAATTTTCTCCTTGATGGAGGAAAACAACAGCAATGACAGTACTTGTCCCTGAATGGCAGGATTTTACACCGCAACGCTGGTCAGCGTGTGTCACGCGTGTTAAAACTTTTGCCGATGTCTATCTTCTCATTGCGCCTGCTTTAACCTGGGGGAATAGGATTTCACAATAGAGGGTAAATGGTAAACAGTTTTGAATGTGGTTCTCAAGTTTCATACATATCTGTTCAATTGTGACGTTTCGCTCTATTCGTGATCTTCCCTTGGTTAGCTTTAAGCAAACAAGTCAAATTAGAAGTTAGTAACAGGGAGAAAAGAAAAGAGAAATTAAGATTTATTCCCAAGATTTAAAACTAATACGTTGGCACAAGGTGGTGCTGTTGAGTCGCTATGCTAAGGTTACTGTGTCATGCTCCAGATTGGTGAGAAATGACTTTGACTGTATGATGTCACTGTCACTTCTCTAACACAGCACTAGGGGGAGCACTATCTACTCTCAGGCCTAAGTAAAAAGGACTAATTTTAATTTAATAAAATTATTTTAATTAAATTATTATGAATTTTTTACTTGAGTTAATCAGATCACCTAAGGGAATGAAGTATGGCCTACAGGGGGCGCCAGACTTGTGTTAAGTCTGAAATTATAATTAAAATTAGACTTTGTGGTTTCTAATTAAAATGTATGATGTTATAATTAAAATTAATAGGCTCACCTAGGATTAGAAATTACACGTGCAATCTGCAATTGAGTTGATAAACCAATATTGTTGCAAAATGTAAACAGGAAGTGTAATCAATTATTAAATGTAATTAGAATTTTCGAATTCATAATTAATTATTAAATTAATTTACAGCTTCTAAATCAATAGTTTTGGATTCCCATAATAGTAATTAAAATAATTTCCAAACTTAAGCATTCCTCTCATTGTCATTACATCAAAATAAAGAATTTAATAATAATAATCGGTATCCTACTTGTAAGTGAAATTAAAAATTTCTGGCCCTCTTGATAACTTAAGGTTTTATTGTAGTGGTCAAATTATAAGCGCGTTTATGGTTCATAAATGGATGCTGTTGTTGGAAGCAGGAATTGAAAATTTTATTAAATTAAATTAACTCAAAATTAATTTGTAATCAATTGTGACATTCAACTAACAATTAAAAATTCCTAACAATAGCGCTTATCCATTGATGTGTTTTAAAATCATAAAAGCCATTATAATTGAATGAGATCAAACTCACCATCTAATCAACAGTATATTAAACCAACCTGTGAAATTGTTAACACTGATGAACATTAACACAGCCAACTCAAAACATAGTTAGTCTTTTAAATGAGAGAGGGAGAGAGAGAGAGAAAGAGAAAACGTGAGTGGCTTTCTCACCCACACCCACTGCATTCAAGCTTTAAATGCTATGTGCTAATCGCTAGCCGTAATGCTACCAGCACGGCCCTTGCTACGAGCTAAAGCTTCTTTGTTAGCTTAGCGCTAATGCTATTTACACGTGGCTAAGTCTCCACGTGGTTAAACTGGTCGCTATGGCGACGCAGTGCCTGTAGGCAGAAGGAAAATGTGCTTCATGCTTCAGACTTGAATTTTCTATAGCACATATAATCTCACTCATTTAGGACGAGATACATTTATCTACGGGTTACTTATAAACCAACAAAGCCTCAGCGGGCTATTATGTGAATATTTGTCTGTTTAGACCGCACACATAAAAAAACAACCAATTAAATCGATTTGCAAAATGTCTCCCTTTCTCAAAAACGACTGGCCACTCCTTTGAGCGCCGTGCGTTTGAATTTCACTCGTGAAATCAAAAATTGGCTGAGGATTACTTAAATAGCGACTTTAATATCCTTCCAGCCGGGAGTCAGTGGCTGGGTTTTGCAGTGGAACACGCACTAACAAAAGCATTACCACGAAGGCCTTAAGAGAGGGGCAACAAGGGACACGCTCGTTCGCCTCTCATGCGCTTTAGAGCGACTTTTATTAATTATTTACTGCAGTTTAATTTCTTCTCGAACTCGAGTTAACAGTTACACTCTCTTTCATTCAAATTCACTGTGTTTCACAAACAATGCAATATCACAAATAACCGTTTGTTTCTCTATATTTACTCAATTCTTTTCCGGATAAAAGATTGAGAAATAACTTATTGTCTCTGGTTTGACTTATCAGATTTAAATCTTTAGATGCCTGCATTCTCCACCATTTTGTAGTAAAAATACCAGTTTAATATAGAGCTATTGTTTCAGCTCCGGGAATTAGTTATTAAATATTTAATATGGCTTGATTAAAGTCATATTAATATTTAACCTACAGTTTACACCTTATTAAGTGCTTGTCCAGCAATCACTAAAAGGTACATTCTGTTACTCTCAATTACAATCTCGCTTCCATTCCGTGGCCCCGGTAGATAAACGAGATGAATAATTTCTCAAGTTTGAGCTAGGCTGCGTTATCTTTAGGGCAAATAAGGATAAAAATACTTAAAATCACATTCCAGAGACACTTGTTTATAAAATGGAAAAGGTTTATTCGGGATATTGCTATTCTAACATAAATGGATTAACTAATGAAGCATAGACATACACACACATAGAGAGTTTTGGTTAAGGTTTAAAGAATGACATTCTTTCCTATTTCATAACTTAGCCAACCAGCAAAAAGATCACGAACGAATACGTATGTTTCGTTACTGCATTCAGATCAAAATTTTAACCAGTTCAGTCAGGATTAGGAATTCAGTTTGTACTTGCTTGAATGGGTTTAAAGCAGGCTCGTGATTGGTTCGTTTTCCCGCGGGAGTTCTTTGTTTCGGGCGTCACGTGTTCAGCTCGGGCTCCTTCGGTTGTTCTCGTGTGGAGACTTGAAATGGCTGCGTGACGTCATCGGGAAAGCTCTCCTCCGCAATCGTTGACTTCGTGGCTCCGTTACGGCTTTGGCACGGTCTTAGACCCCCTCCGATGGTTGGTTTCGTTGGAAGAGAGTCCGGCGGGCCGGCTTCCAGGTCAGCCTTGCGCGCGTTTGAGCGCGCAGTTACGAGCTCCGGAGAGTTGCAAGAGGGAAGAGGGGGCGAGCACGCGAACGCGCCTCGTCTTTTCAACTGTCCGGTTTGGACATCCCCAAAGGCGGCTGGTCCAATCAGAGCGTCGGTACGGGGCGGAGCCCCGCCTGCACGGCTGGTCTTTTGCAAGGCATTTTCAATGGAGAAAAGAATAACTTTTGATCCCTGTATTAAAACTTTTATCAAGTTTACACATTTATAATATCACCACATTCGTTATCGTACTGATTTATGAAATTTTGCAACCATTCATAAAAGTCTAAACACTACCTAAACATTCCAGCTTAAAGTATGATTAGAAATCAGCCCACGTTTTCCTAACTTAATATTCATATTCCACAAGCATATGAGAGAAAGAGTACATATTAATATCCATGTATTTCTTTGTGGGTGCTTTGAAAGTCATGAAATGAACGAATGTCTTTGAGAAGCATTCCCGCACATTCCTTTTGTTCCACAACAGGAAGAAAACGCGCGCTTTTGCGCTGAGGCGGAGGAGGGGCTTTTAGAGGGCTGCTGATTCTTTAGCTGCCCCCCTTCTGGTGACTTGTAGAGTTGAATTCCTGCCGCTATATATGTTACAGCGCGTTTCGCGAGTCAATTGGTTCAGTTCGGGGCTTTAGAGCGTGTTTCGCGAGTCAATTGGTGTGTCATTTAGTTCAGTTCGGGGCTTCAGAGCGCGTTTCGCGAGTCAATTGGTTCAGTTCGGGGCTTCAGAGCGCGTTTCGCGAGTCAATTGGTTCAGTTCGGGGCTTCAGAGCGCGTTTCGCGAGTCAATTGGTTCAGTTCGGGGCTTCAGAGCGCGTTTCGGGAGACAGTTGGTTCAGTTCGGGGCAACAGAGCGTGTACGCGAGTCAATTGGGGGCTTCAGAGCGCGTTTCGCGAGTCAATTGGTTCAGTTCGGGGCTTCAGAGCGCGTTTCGCGAGTCAATTGGTTCAGTTCGGGGTTTCAGAGCGCGTTTCGCGAGTCAATTGGTTCTTTTCGGGGCATCAGAGTGCGTTTCGCGAGTCAATTGGTTCAGTTCGGGGCTTCAGAGCGCGTTTCGCGAGTCAATTGGTTCAGTTCGGGGCTTCAGGGCACGTTTTGCGAGTCAATTGGTTCAGTTCGGGGCATCAGAGCGTGTTTCGCGAGTCAATTGGGGGCTTCAGAGCGTGTTTCGCGAGTCAATTGGTTCAGTTTGGGGCTTCAGAGCGCGTTTCGCGAGTCAATTGGTTCAGTTCGGGGCTTCAGAGCGCGTTGCACACACACACACACACACACACACACACACACACACACACACACACTCTCTCTCTCTCTCACACACGCACACACTCTCACTCTCTCTCTCTCTCTCAAACAAACGCACACACGCGCACGTACACACACACAACAGTCCACGCTGTAAGTCATACAGCCAGATCTCGTCGTCTGGAAGGAAAACTTCACGATCAGCCACCGACTGCAGAGAAACACACTCCTTCATCACTTTACACACAATAGACCTCACATCTGCCAAACAGCGCGTTTCATAACATTGAGTCAATTGGTTCAGATCGGGGCTTCAGAGTGCGTTTCGCGAGTCAATTGGTTCAGTTCGGGGCTTCAGAGCGCGTTTCGCGAGTCAATTGGTGTCATTTAGTTCAGTTCGGGGCTTCAGAGCGTGTTTCGCGAGTCAATTGGGGGCTTCAGAGTGCGTTTCGCGAGTCAATTGGTTCAGCTCGGGGCTTCAGAGCGTGTTTCGCGAGTAAATTGGTTCAGTTCGGGGCTTCAGAGCGCGTTTCGCGAGTCAATTGGTTCAGTTCGGGACATCAGAGCGCATTTCGCGAGTCAATTGGTGTGTAATTTAGTTCAGTTCGGGGTTTCAGAGCGCATTTCGCGAGTCAATTGGTTCAGTTCGGGGCTTCAGAGCGCGTTTCGCGAGTCAATTTGTTCAGTTCGGGGCTTCAGAGGGCGTTTCGCGAGTCAATTGGTTCAGTTCAGTGCTTTAGAGCGCGTTTCGCGAGTCAATTGGTGTGTCATTTAGTTCAGTTCGGGGCTTCAGAGCGCGTTTCGCGAGTCAATTGGTTCAGTTCGGGGCTTCAGAGCGTGTTTCGCGAGTCAATTGGTTCAGTTCGGGGCTTCAGAGCGTGTTTCGCAAGTCAATTGGTTCAGTTCGGGGCTTCAAAGCGTGTTTCGCGAGTCAATTGGTTCAGTTCGGGACATCAGAGCGCGTTTCGCGAGTCAATTGGTTCAATTCAGGGCTTCAGAGCGCGTTTCGCGAGTCAATTGGTGTGTCATTTAGTTCAGTTCGGGGCTTCAGAGCGCGTTTCGCGAGTCAATTGGTTCAGTTCGGGGCTTCAGAGCGCGTTTCGCGAGTCAATTGGTTCAGTTCGGGGCTTCAGAGCGTGTTTCGCGAGTCAATTGGTTCAGTTCGGGGCTTCAGAGCGCGTTTCGCGAGTCAATTGGTTCAGTTCGGGGCTTCAGAGCGCATTTCGCGAGTCAATTGGTGTGTCATTTAGTTCAGTTCGGGGTTTCAGAGCGCGTTTCGCGAGTCAATTGGTTCAGTTCGGGGCTTCAGAGCGGGTTTCGCGAGTCAATTTGGGGCTTCAGAGCGCGTTTCGCGAGTCAATTGGTTCAGTTCGGGGCTTCAGAGCGCGTTTCGCGAGTCAATTGGTTCAGTTCGGGGCATCAGAGCGTGTTTCGCGAGTCAATTTGGGGCTCCAGAGCGTGTTTCGCGAGTCAATTGGTTCAGTTCGGGACTTCAGAGCGCGTTTCGCGAGTCAATTGGTTCAGTTCGGGGCTTCAGAGCGTGTTTCGCGAGTCAATTGGTTCAGTTCGGGGCTTCAGAGCGTGTTTCGCGAGTCAATTGGTTCAGTTCGGGACATCAGAGCGCGTTTCGCGAGTCAGTTGGTTCAGTTCGGGGCTTCAGAGCGCGTTTCGCGAGTCAATTGGTTCAGTTCGGGGCTTCAGAGCGCATTTCGCGAGTCAATTGGTGTGTCATTTAGTTCAGTTCGGGGTTTCAGAGCGCGTTTCGCGAGTCAATTGGTTCAGTTCGGGGCTTCAGAGCGGGTTTCGCGAGTCAATTTGGGGCTTCAGAGCGCGTTTCGCGAGTCAATTGGTTCAGTTCGGGGCTTCAGAGCGCGTTTCGCGAGTCAATTGGTTCAGTTCGGGGCATCAGAGCGTGTTTCGCGAGTCAATTTGGGGCTTCAGAGCGTGTTTCGCGAGTCAATTGGTTCAGTTTGGGGCTTCAGAGCGCGTTTCGCGAGTCAATTGGTTCAGTTCGGGACTTCAGAGCGCGTTTCGCGAGTCAATTGGTTCAGTTCGGGACTTCAAAGCGCATTTCGCGAGTCAATTGGTGTGTCATTTAGTTCAGTTCGGGGTTTCAGAGCGCGTTTCGCGAGTCAATTGGTTCAGTTCGGGGCTTCAGAGCGGGTTTCGCGAGTCAATTTGGGGCTTCAGAGCGCGTTTCGCGAGTCAATTGGTTCAGTTCGGGGCTTCAGAGCGCGTTTCGCGAGTCAATTGGTTCAGTTCGGGGCATCAGAGCGTGTTTCGCGAGTCAATTTGGGGCTTCAGAGCGTGTTTCGCGAGTCAATTGGTTCAGTTCGGGGCTTCAGAGCGCGTTTCGCGAGTCAATTGGTTCAGTTCGGGGCATCAGAGCGTGTTTCGCGAGTCAATTTGGGGCTCCAGAGCGTGTTTCGCGAGTCAATTGGTTCAGTTCGGGACTTCAGAGCGCGTTTCGCGAGTCAATTGGTTCAGTTCGGGGCTTCAGAGCGTGTTTCGCGAGTCAATTGGTTCAGTTCGGGGCTTCAGAGCGTGTTTCGCGAGTCAATTGGTTCAGTTCGGGACATCAGAGCGCGTTTCGCGAGTCAATTGGTTCAGTTCGGGGCTTCAGAGCGCGTTTCGCGAGTCAATTGGTTCAGTTCGGGGCTTCAGAGCGCATTTCGCGAGTCAATTGGTGTGTCATTTAGTTCAGTTCGGGGTTTCAGAGCGCGTTTCGCGAGTCAATTGGTTCAGTTTGGGGCTTCAGAGCGGGTTTCGCGAGTCAATTTGGGGCTTCAGAGCGCGTTTCGCGAGTCAATTGGTTCAGTTCGGGGCGTCAGAGCGCGTTTCGCTAGTCAATTGGTTCAGTTCGGGGCAGGGGCGTAGCCACGTGTGTGCCAGGGTGTGCCGGTGCCACCCACAGTGGCAGCTGGCACACCTAAAAACAGATGCAGAATTATTATTTTTTTAATCGTAATAAACATGGACAGCGCAAAGGAGGGGCTAGCAGATGCTTCAGCACCCCTAAGAAAGACCAAAGCACCGCCATTGCACCCATACGAAATTAAATAAATTAAAAACATTTTACTTATTATTACGCATTCATAACTCTGCATTGCAATATAACGTGACGTGATTATCAGGCGCACTTTTCGAATTGACAGCATTTTATTTAAAAAAAAATGATCGGTTCCTTGTGCCAAGAAGGCCTGTCCCCGACTAAAGATTTCTCTAGTCACACATAAATTGATTAATATAATAACTTAGGCTACTAACCATCCTTTAATATACAGGCGTATAGCCTATTCCGCGCCCAAGCGCACGTCTAAAGCTTGCAACGGCAAAAGTAGGCTAATGATTATGAATGTTGGAGGAAAGGCAAAATAAAACATTTTAATTATTCGTTAATAAACTAGTGATTTCTTCTCAGTCAGTGTCGGCTGAAAAGATAAAGTTGCAGAGTGCGACGCTGACTTTAATAAAGAAATGCACCTTTTCATTCCGACTACGTAATTAAAGATTTTAATTTTCTACGTTTAATAAAGTAGCCGGTTCATTGCTGGGTCATTCTATAATTAGGGGTACATGTCACATCCATGGATTCTATTATCAATTTTGCAATTTTTCATGAACTTTTCACTTCAAGCAATGATCATATTTATATCAGGGGACACTTCTAATTCATTAAATACAAAAATCCAACAGATCCCATCTTTTATCTTGCAAAAATGGCATATTCTATGCTGGAAGTTGCTGTTTTTGTGTTGTCCGATTTGGTAAATGTGAGGTTTTGCTCTTCAGATTAGCTCTAAAGTACATGTTTGTGTATATATTTCTTATAAATATTTGTCCAAAATAATCATTAAATTATGAGAAAGGTGTTTAAAAAAATATTTTGCTCATGCATCTACATTAAATCATCCATTTTGTGTATGTCCGAGAAATCAGTGTCAACTGTGTTACTCACTATAAAACCCCCTATAAATCAGCAATGGTTTGTTCCAAAGTCACATGTCCAACATCACGTGATGTAATTTCCTCTTTTGGAGGGAAATCTGAAGACAGTGTGGTAAGTCATAACTTCTCCTCTTCAATATTTTATCTATATTATTGTCTGCACATAGAGTAGATTAATTGACCGTCAACTGTGTTATCAACATTTTCTTGTGAGCTTACGTCACATGTTATATTTACAAATATGTAGAGAAAGAATATAAAAACATAAGTTAATCAACATCATGTACTAACTAGTCCAAGGTTAGCATTTTGCACAAGGCCCTAAAATGGCCGAAATGTCAACTGTGTTGCCCATCAACTGTAACACAGTTGACAAGGATTAACACGGTTGACAATGTTGGCAATTCAGTGTCAATTTATTCTCACACTGAGTGTTGTTGATAAAAAAACATTCACAAACTATTGACATTACAAAGAAATTACATAAGAATTGCCTAAAACCATGATTTGCATTACAATGGATAAACTTAACTGATCTAATCACGGCCACACTTTCTATGAACTCAGTATCCATAATATTATATACACATTATATTCACATTTGTCAAGGGTTATAAAGCATTCAGAATTCCTCATGATTGACTTAAACCTATATATCATTATAGAGTTATTGTATAAGTTCTTAAAACTTTAAGTGTCGTGATGCATTATAAAACTTAATTTACCTTAATAATAACATAGTATATTAATTAACGTTATAATATATATTATTATTATTATGTGTGTGTGTTTAAAATGCTTTATGGATGCTGAGTTCATACTTGCCATATATACTATATATTACAATGATTTTCATTCATAAATTCAATATTACTCCTTTAAATTTGAAATAAGCCTACCATAATATTAAATAGAGTGATTTGTGTTTTAGGGAGATGGGTTTATCTGCTGCTGAGAAACAGCGCCAGTATAGGGCTCGGCGTGATGCTGATCCTGAGAGAAGGGCTGCATATTTACAGAAACACAGAGAGAAGTGGCATGATGATAGAAAGCTAGAAAATGTGAAGACAATGAAAGATTTAAGTGAGAGGGAGAAGAGAAGGAAAAGAGCATACTGGAGAAGAGCCCAGCGCCAGAGCAGAGAGAGAAAGAAAGTGATAGAGAACCAGGTTACTCCACCTCAGAGTCCTGAAGATGATCCTCAGCCTCAAATGTCGAGGTACAGGTTTATTGAGCAGATAATAGGTTCAACAACATATTTTATTAAGAAATCACAATGAAAAGACCAGAATATCAGCTTATCATTCTTTGGTAGGCATAGAACACACGATCATGATGATCACACGATCAAGATGAGCACACGATCATGATGATCATGAACACATCACATGATCAATTAAAAAAAACATTTGTGTATTATTTCAGACAGAGAACAGCTGGAAGGAAAAAAGTCAGGAGAAGGGAGTCTAAGTTGTACAGGGAGATTCAGGCTCTGAAGGAAGCACTAAAGCAACAGAAAAGAAAAACTGACAAATATAGGAAAAGATGTGAAAGACAAAAGCAAGATACAGACTCACCCAGATCAAAAACCCAGCGCCTTTTAGGAAGAATACCCGTGTCTAGAGAAGTCTGCAAAACTTTAGTTTTCCATCATGCCCTAATACACAACTTCAGCAAAACGTATGCCTCTACCAAACACAAAAATACTAGGAAGGTCATTGCAGCTCTGGTGACAGGAAAGATCTTGAAAAAATACAAGTTAAAATACAAACTTCAGGAGGCCCTAGCAATTTCGAGGAAACAGCTGACCAACAGTGAGCAATCCATCCTCTCCAACAACGTAAAGTATAGATCCTTGTGTCACAGACTACACAATAAAGTGTTATCTTTCATGACAAGAGATGAAAATAGTCATCTCACAGCTGGAAAATCACAGACAGTAACAAGAGGGAAGATAAAGAAGCAAAAAAGGTTCTTAAATGACACCATGAAAAACCTGCATAGGAGATTCCTCCTTGAGAGTCCTGACTGCAAAATCTCATATTCTTTGTTCTGCCGTATGCGCCCATTCTGGGTAGCCCAGCCATCCATTGCAGACAGGGAATCATGCCTTTGCAAGGTACACGAGAATCTTGGTTTTCTTGTAGAGAAGCTGCATTCTCTCCGATTCATTGGGGGTACCGACTTGGAGGAAATGGCAGAGTCAGTATGCTGTTACTCAAACTCAAAGGATTGTATGTACAATGAATGCCCCGTCTGCAAAAATAAAGACTTCCCAGTTGCAAGTGAGGGGGACATGCAAGCAAGTGTTTTCTTCACACAGTGGACAACTGAGACTGTTGTCAGGGAGAAAAACAAGGAAGGTAAAAAAGAGAAAGTGGCTGTTAAGATCACAGTGAAAAAGAAGACAGAGACGACTTTGCAGAACATCCTTGAGCTCTTCCAAAACCAGCTTACAAACTTCAAAAGACATCTCTTTAACATAAAACAGCAATTCATCTACTTCCGGGAACTAAAGAAGAACATGACAGATTGTGAATGCTTAATACATGTAGATTTTTCGAAAAATTACGCCTGCAAATACTCCTCTGAAATCCAAGCTGTACATTTTGCATCCAACCAGCAGCAGGCAACACTCCACACTGGAGTTCTACATGTTGGTGGAGTGGATGAACATGTGTGTTTTGGCACAATCAGCCCGTCAAAAGAGAAAGGCCCTGCTGCCATATGGACCCATTTATCCCCAGTATTTGACCTGGTTAAGTCTTCCTATCCAAATGTTACTGTGGTGCATTTTTTCAGTGATGGGCCAAGCACACAGTACAGGCAGAAAGGCAATTTCTATCTATTCTGTACTAAGCTGCAGCAGTATGGGTTTCAGTCAGGCACCTGGAACTTTCTGGAGGCAAGCCACGGCAAGGGTGCTCCAGATGGCGTTGGAGGCTTTTTAAAAAGGACCGCAGACAGGCTGGTCAGCCACGGAAAAGACATCCCTAATGCTGAGCTCTTATTCGGTGCACTGCTGGATGTTCAGATGTCAGTAAAGTTGTTCTACATCAGTGGAGAGAACATAGATGAGGCCGTAAAGAGCATGCCCAATAATCTCCCAGTGGTGCCATCAACCATGCGCATTCACCAAGTTGTAACACTTACCCCAGGACAAATAATTTACCGTGATGTGAGCTGTCTTTGCTCAGCAAGACAAAACATGAAGTGTCAGTGTTACAACTCCAAAACCTTTACCTTCGAGATTCAGGTAACAGTATCCACACAGGAGGGCAAAAGTCAGAATCCATCTGAAATTCCTTGGCAAAACTCTGACATCATCAGCCAGTGGTGTTGTGTTAAGTACGATGAGGAAATTTATCCTGGAGTGATTCAAGATTTGAATGAAACTCATGTCAATGTGAAATGCATGCACCGGATTGGAGTCAACCGCTTTTTCTGGCCACAGCAAGATGATGTCCTATGGTATTTGCATGGAGATGTTATCAGAATGATTCCTCCTCCTACTTCTGTGACCTCACGTCATATGGAAATTGACAGGAACATATGGTCTAAGATCTCAAACTTGTGAAATGACTGAAATCAACACCACAACTAAAAGAAAAGAAACAACTGAAAAAAATGACTGAAAGCACAAAAGAAAACACAAAAAAATGTATATAAAATCAGTTAAGGATTACTTAGTGAATGAAAAGAATAAACAAAAAGATTAAATACAATCAGTTGGAAATGTAAATGAGTTGGAAAGTACTGTTATAGAAACCAAAGAGACACACGATACATCACAGACACACATATGGAATATACAGACACCAATGAGACATGCCTCAGAAATTAAACACATCTGGACTAGACAGACTGTTCTTGTTTCCTGTTCTTGTTTGCAATAGACGCTATGGATAAAAAAAAAATTGTTCGTTGTAAAAGTTAATAATTTTACTCATGTTTTAATCTTTTTTTTAAACTGAACTCAGATTAATTGCTTTTACTTACATTTGTTGAATAAAAAACTTTGAAGAAAATGGTTTTATCTTAAAGAAAGTTTTCTCTTTTTCTTCTAATGTGAACTGTCAACTGTGTTACTTTTTTTGTCAACTGTGTTATGTGTGGTTTTTATGTCGTAAAGCTTTTAAATGTGAACTAAACCATCAGAGAAAAAAGCCAGGGATATCTCTGGAGATGGAAGTCTTGGGTAAGGATGGTGAATAACACTAAATTTAGCATACTGTAGATTTATGTTGAAGAAAGTTTCATCCTTCATGATAGCATCCCACAGAATGCCCATTATGAAGCCCCAAATTCATATTTTCAAATCAGTTAGACAGATAACCTCAAAAACTCTGGTGAACAGACGCAAAAACCTTCAAACAAAAGTTTTATCAAACATGTGGTACTTCATTCATGTTTCATTTGACACAGCATTTGTCCGTAACACAGTTGACAGAATAATGAATCAAATGTTAATTTTCATGAACATATTTAAAAAGTCATTAGAGCTTAAGCTTGCCAAATAATTAATTTAGCACATTAATGGGATATGTTATTCAACCACCTAGTTTATTTATCAAAAAAGAATACTGATTTCCTGACTTTTTGGCTGACATGAAATGTACCCCTAAATATAGAATGACTCTGCTGTGACGCGCTCCATTTCACGGAGACTGCATGAGACGGCAGAAAGCGCATCTTGTTTCTCCATGTATTGTTTCTCTGTGTAGCCTATGTTGTGGCAATTTTCTAACAAACATCATCACTGAGTAAGAGACAAACTCTGAGTCCAAATTATAATAATAAAGGTATTTATTCCCTTGCAAGAGAAGATCCCTCAGTTCTAACATACATAGCTGTGAGTCAGTCAGGAGCGAGAGAGAGAGATAGAGAGAGAGAGAGATAGATAGAGAGAGAGAGAGACAGAAAGCCAGAGAGCCAGAAGAAGTAAGGAGAAGCAGTGCCGGTCTGTTTTATATTCCTTTTCCCTCAAGGCCCTATTCTTCCCTCCCCTACAGGAGAGATACCAAGTTGTTTATCTATTAATGGTTATACAGAAAAGGCAGGCAAATGCCCCCTTGACCCCCTGACCATCTGCGTTTCCTTACCTCTATCACTTCCCAATCATAGTACATCATCACACACAGAATGCTTATCTAACTACGAGTGAGAAAACATATGATGCATACATCTGAATCTAATTTTCACTGTTTGATTACTGCCCAGAAGGAAAATTCCTTTACAATTCCTCCCTGTTTATCATTCTCTGATAACTGATTAATCAAACAAACATTGTAATAATAATAGTACAAATAATAATAAATACAAGTTCAAGTCATTAATCACACTTATACTCTTCATCTCTGATTTTCACATAAATGATCACTCTTCTTGAACCTGTGAAGTAAGTTTTTGAAAATTGGAAAAATGCTTAGGCTGTTTTTGTCGTTGGGTCAGACCCTAAATGTTTAGCAAGCAAAGTAAATATTTACTCTATGGCCGGGCTGAATGGACAGGCCCTGCGGTCGCACTCTCGGCCTAGACCGAACCCTCAGTCACCATATTATAAACAAGAAATAGTATAGCTCAAGTAGGAAATAGACATATCAATTTATCACTGTTGAAATATTAAAAGTAATATAAAATGTAAATATTAAAAGTAATATAAAAGTATGTAGAAAATCCCTCAGTTTCACCCCCTCTCCTTGTACGTCCTCTCGTACACGGATAACTGCTGCTTTTAACCTTCTTTACCTACCAATCATTCTTAAGAAAAAATAGAAACATCATAACTCAATTAACACATTTCACTGTAACTTCCGCTACTTGTGTCATCATATTGTTGGTCATCAACATTAACATCATCATCCGGATAGACTGTCATTTTCACCAATTGAACAGACATTCCGACCTTAACCAGTCTCTGTACTAAGCTAGACACACATTGCATAATACATGGTATTCATAACAAAATTAGTACTACTATAACTATAATTGGCAACACCTTCAGACCTGTTGTGAAGTGTAGTATTACCAAGCAAATTGTTACTGACAACAAAGTCATTATACATGTGGTTTTATACAGGCCACACATTCCTGTTACTCTGAATGGGTGCCACGGTCTTGGACGCTCCGTTCTCTCAGTTACTCTTTATCAAAAGATGCTGTTATGACCAAAGAATGTGAGAAAGTACTGTTTTTGAAACACTAAGAGTCTTATCTGTTCTGTTGATTACAGTGTCCACCCGTACGCCGGTTGCGCAATCAAAGTTGTCTCCTCCTTGCTGCTGATATCTGATTCCGCCTAAAACACACAGCTGCAATGCAAGGGTTTTTCAAACTGGATCTTAGCATTTATTGACATTCGCGTTGAACCTCCTCCAGCGATTGCTCCGCCTCCGCAATGGGCGGCACCCTCCTTCATGGTCCACGTGAACCCACGTAGCCCTCTCTGCAACCTTCACTGCCGTGTGCGTCACCGGAAGCACCTGGAAAGGCCCTAGCCACCTTTTCGACTTCCAGCTCTTTCTCCTGTGATCACGAATCACCACGAAATCACCAGGTCTGACCTCGTGCAAGAATCTCTCAGCAACCTTCAGCTTTTACCTGCACAGAAATATTTGACAACAGACAAGACACTTCTTTGCAGTAATTCAACATGTCATTTTCACACACATCCGTTGATGGCAGCCTTTGTTTACCCCCTCCTATGCCCATGAATGGTGGCCTGCCAAACAAAATTTCAAATGGGCTCAGGTTTGTTTTTACTCTTTTTCTCATTCTCATGTACATCAGTACAATTGGGAGAGCTTTAAGCCAAGTCAGACCCGTCTCTTCACAGCATTTCGCCAATTTGTTCTTAATTGTCTGGTTCTGCCTCTCTACTGCCCCCCCTGACGAGGGCGCGTAGCTGCAGTGTGTTCTCATGTCAATTCCCAAGAACTGACCCACCTGCTTTATTGCATCATTGACAAAGTGTCTGCCATTATCAGAACTGATTTTTCTGGGAATTCCCCATTTTGACCACATGTCAACCATCACCAGACAGTGTTTCTGTTTGCCACAAGGGGTTAATTCGATGAAATCCATCATTAGATATTCAAATGGACCTGCTGGTGCTGGTTGAGATGCCAAGGGTGTTTTTATTCCCCTAGCCACATTGTGTGTGTTTACAAGTGACACATCTTTTGCAAAAATTTTCAGCAACCACTGTAAACCCCTTTGTAAACCATAATTCCTTCATCTGCATTATCATACCCGCTTTTGACACATGATCCAACCCATGTGTCAACTTAGCATAATGCTGAAAGAAGTGTTTGGGCAAACAAGGAATGTCATCAACACTCATCCATACACCCCCCTGGAGGCTGCAGCCAGACGACCTCCATTGTTGTTTTTCTGCTCCTGTGGAAAAAGACTGCATACTCTGTAAACAAGGGGAAATATCAGGGTTAGTCACAGATACTAAAGCACAAGTTGTTTCTTTTGTCTCCCGTGCTGCCGCAGCCTTCGCTGCCGCGTCTGCTCTCACGTTTCCTGTGGAGATAAAACTTTTATCGTTAGTGTGCGCTGCGCATTTACAGATCGCGACCTTGTCTGGTAAAAGAATGGCCTCCAAAAGCTTAGACACAAGAGATGCGTTTAATATCGGATGTCCATCCGACTTCAAATTCAGTGGTCACCGCGAAACCAACCTTATTCAGGCCTGTTTGTGGATCTTTGGACGCCGACCCATCCACAAAGAGGACATTGTCACAGTTCTCTAAAGGTGTGTCCAACAGGTCTGGACGTGGTGTACACACCTGTTCCTGCTGATAGACAACAGTGGTGTATCTTTTCACCGTTACATTTGGCATGTCAAGCAAAATCGTGTGATACCTCAGCCATCGGGCTGTTGATAAATGTGATGTTCTCTGCTCTTGCAAAATCATGGAGACTGCGTCTACCATCTGTGTAAAAAAAAAAAGCCTTTCAATCTTGTCACATGACCTCAGCCCTTTCCCTGTTGTCAGGGCTCTCAAGGGCTTTTCAAGAAATGCATAATTTGGAATAAACGTTCGACAATATGCACACATTCCCAAGAATGATAACAATTGTCTTTGTTAAAGGTCTTGGTACATCTTTGATAGCTTTTATCCGTTTCTCAGAGATAGCTTTACTGTTTGGTGTTAGTGTGACCCAAAAAAAAAATTATTTCCTGCTTCACAGACTGTAGCTTTGTCAGACTGACCTTGTGACCCTCTCCCGCCAGGTGGTTCAAGAGAGTCACAGTGTCAGCCACGCACGTAACCTCATCTCGTGCACAAATCAATAAATCATCTATATACTGCAATAGTGCCGTTCCGCTCGATAGAGTTAATGGTTCAAGGCTCCGTCTGAGCGCTTCATTGTAAATCGTCGGAGACTCACAATAGCCCTGACACAACCTGGTAAACGTGTACCCTTTGTTGTCAAAATCAAACGCGAACCAAAACTGACTTTTTTCTTCCACTGGGACGCTAAAGAAAGCGTTGGCCAAATCAACCACAGTGAAATACATTGCATTTTGCGGAATTTGTGACAAAATTGTGTATGGATTAGGTACGCGGGCAGCTCTTGCAATAACGGCTGAGTTTACAGCCTGCAGATCCTGCACAAATCGCCACGTGACTGGTTCACTTGTGTTAGATGTTATTTTCTTTACGGGGAAAATAGGAGTTCGCACTGGAGAATCATGACAGGGAATTATTACTCTCTCCTTCAGGAGAGACTCAAAAACCCGCTGTATCCCTCTCAATGCCTCCTTCTTCAGGGGATACTGCGATTGACATGGCCTGTAATCAGACTTTGGAGTGATTACAACTGGTTCACAACCTTTAATCAACCCAACATCATATTTGTGTTTTGCCCACAATTTTGGAGGTATTTCTGCCAGGACAGGATGAATGTCTGTGGCAGAAATAGATCCGTGCTCATGTTTCTCCATTGCATTCCTGACAATAGCAGTCACAGTTCTCTGTACGGCAACATCAAACTCACATTCCTCCATAAAAACACCTGCATTTCCACTGTGTTTCTGCCCGTTTGGCTTTTCAATCCAATCTGTGGCAGAAAGACATTTTCTCACAAACAGGCCTATTTCTTCCCATTTCTGCTCGGTGGCCTTGATTACTGATAAGTGAGGCGCAGACTGGCCTGTTATCAAATACAGCTGAATTTGTTTTTCTGACAGGCAAGCTGAAAGCACACACACATTTTCATTCCAGAAAATCTTATCAAACCTTGTCAAAAACATTTTCTGCCCCGTTAATCCACTCTTCCTCATATTGATATATGCATATATCAATGAATGCAATCTGTCAGGCAACATCCTTTCTGTGTCAGCTGATACTGTTCGACCTTTGCCAATTTCAAAATCATTTGTGCCCAATCAGAATCACTTTTCTGCCACTCGTATGCCCACTGTGGCTAAAATTTTGCACAACTAATCTGCTGTTACTCTTCAATAACTCCCAAACCAGCAGTGAGTTTCAGATTTTAATTTACACATTAGATCCCTGGCCATTAACGGAACCGGACAGGTTTCAGAGTACAAACAACGCATGTTTCAATGCCCTGCCCCCCCTCCGTCTCACATTTTAACGGCACAGTATAGTTTTCTGAAATTAATGCCCTGACTTCAAGTGCTTTCAACCACTAAATCCGTCATTCTTGGTTCACAATCAACCATAAAGTCTATCATTGTCCCGTCAACTAACATGGGATATCTCTGTAGCCTTAAAACCCTAAACTTTTGTACATTCTCAGACATTCATCAGTCACATGGTCTTATTCAAAACTTCAACACATAAAAGGGTTTGCAAGCTTTTCTTCATTGCACATAGCCTTATTCAAAACTTACACACACTCACACATAAAAGGTTTGCAAGCATGTCTTCATTGCACAGAGCGGTATTTGAATCAGTGTATGTGAGCGTGTTGTGTGTGTGTGTCAATAAATTTTTACTTCCCTTTTTCGTAGCTTGCTGAATGCCTGTCACCCGCCCCTCTCCTCTCCTGTTCTCCGTTCCTCTCTTTTCAATCCGCCTTCCGCGCCTCTGGACAATCCTGTGCCCAGTGTCCGTGGTTCTTGGACAACCTGCACTTCGTGCAGCCAGAAAAAGTCATGTTCATTCGTCGCACACAGTCCACATTTGTGCGCTGCTCGTGCTGCCCCACAACAGCCAGCTGCATCTCTCTCTCCCCCTCTGTCACTCGCGCTTGCTCGTGCTTGTTCATTCAGCGTCTCGCGCTGCGGTTGTCTTGGACGGAGAACATTCGAGGTCGGGGCGAATTTCAATGCATCCAGCTGGGCTATTGGGTAGATGGGTGTTTTATATTCTGGCGGTGCCGGCCCCACCGTATTTTCATGTGGGAAACACAAACATACTGTGGGTCATTCGGTTCTGGTGGTGCAGACACATACAAATAGACTTTCACACTTTTCATTTTTCCCTCCTGCTAACTTTCTGCACTTGCTTTTTTTTCCCTTCCTGCTAACTTCCTTGAGCCAACCATCTACTTCCTTTAGCCAACAATCTACTGTTTGTTCACATTTTTAACATACATGTTTAACACATTTGCAACAACAACCTGGTTGTTGAAACCACTTTCAGTTTTGTGAGACTCAATTTTCCCTCTTCGGGAAAATCATGATGCTTGATTAATTTTTCAATATCTTGCATACATTTCTGACCATAATACATTTTTTTTTTTAATTTGGTAGTACACCGGTGTATCATATTTCACAAGCTTGCTCTGAGACATCCCCATACTGGCTGTTTTCTGCTCCTGTGGATTTGCTCGCGCGCGCTTCTTTAATCTGCTAGACGTCTCCAGCAGATCCGATTTTCTCTTATCCCGCAATCGGGTCGGGTTGCACTATTAGTGCCCTCTTAATTGTGATTTATCAAAATCTTTCGATTTTTCCTAACCCCAATTAACCTCGGTACCTGTTTGAAACCCTCTTGATCCGTACAGATCTCAAATTAATCTCAGGTTACCTAATCTGAATGTTCGTGCTCAGATTACTCTACCACAGAAACAAATCTCAGCCAATATGGTTCAATTTCACTCTTTAAACTGAATTTCACCCTCATTAAATTGAATTTAATTGACTCTTACCAGAGATGTCGTTTTGTGCCACCTGGGTTCTTTTTGATTCCAGTGGTCGATCCCTCTGGTCCCAACAGCGGAACGGTCCCTCGTCTCTCAATCTTTTTTGCGAGGTAGGGTTGGAACTTTTCAGCTCCAAGGTGATCAGCCTCCGTCCGCTGTCAGGTCCAGAAGTCACGTCCAAGGAATCCCACTATCTGACACCAAACTGTTGTGGCGATTTTCTAACAAACATCATCACTGAGTAAGAGACAAACTCTGAGTCCAAATTATAATAATAAAGGTATTTATTCCCTTGCAAGAGAAGATCCCTCAGTTCTAACATACATAGCTGTGAGTCAGTCAGGAGCGAGAGAGAGAGATAGAGAGAGAGAGAGATAGATAGAGAGAGAGAGAGAGACAGAAAGCCAGAGAGCCAGAAGAAGTAAGGAGAAGCAGTGCCGGTCTGTTTTATATTCCTTTTCCCTCAAGGCCCTATTTCTTCCCTCCCCTACAGGAGAGATACCAAGTTGTTTATCTATTAATGGTTATACAGAAAAGGCAGGCAAATGCCCCCTTGACCCCCTGACCATCTGCGTTTCCTTACCTCTATCACTTCCCAATCATAGTACATCATCACACACAGAATGCTTATCTAACTACGAGTGAGAAAACATATGATGCATACATCTGAATCTAATTTTCACTGTTTGATTACTGCCCAGAAGGAAAATTCCTTTACACCTACATAAATAAAAGCATATATATATATATATATATATATATGAACTGGCTGTTGAATTTAGTATTTTTGAAAGTTCAATAATAATATTAAAAAAACTTGCCGGACGGATTCATTACCCCGCTTTGTTCCGGGACCTCACAATTTACAGATTAAGCAGTGCTTACAATATTTGTTAATTTAAAATATAATGAAAATTTTAAATTATTTTCAAAAAAATACAAATAATAATAACATAATTGAGGCATTCAAGGCCAGACCACGCCGTCTCGCCCTTTGAGCAGCTAACAGGCACCATTAAATGTAGCCTACTCTGCTATGTTGTTGGCGATCCTGAATGTAATGTATAAAAAATATTTTACTGCTTTCTCTAATGTGTCTTGCAAGACATCTATTCAAGATTGTTTATTGCACTAAAAGTAATTTCAAAGGAACATTATATGTAGGCCCATGTACAGTTTAAGTCACCTTTGCAGGATGTGCAAAATGATAATGATTTAAAAAAGGAGAGATTATTTAAAAGCATTTTTTTTTTTAGTACAGCAGCTACAGCTTACATAATAGATTTTTACATAGCCTAGTCACTGAAGTCAATGATTATTCTTTGATAAAGTAAATGTGCTTTGCTCAATGTATAATTTGTTCGTTGTTTGAATAACCGTGGAAATGCGGTGTTATAATTAGAAACTTAAAATGTATTTTTATTAAACCTGTGATCATCAGGTTAAATAGGAGGTTAAATAGGAGTTTAGTCTTATTAAAACATGTGACATTAATTGTAGTTGCCTAAAAGGGGTTTATGATGTGTGTAGTTAATGATTAGGCTACAGTGAGCGCGTTTGACTAGAGCGCAGTTAAAGAGCTGTTGTAGGTTATACTGTATGTGATTGTCGGTGACCCTCTTGAGCAAGAAAGCTTCGGAAAATGGAAAAAAACAACAACAACAAAAATATAGCTGCAAGCAGCGATAAACAGGGTTCAAAAATTTTAAGGCCTAAGGTGGTATGCTTTTAGGGTCTAGGCCAACATAGCTGGATGCATAGCTGACAGTGAAACTCATCGAAAATGGACAACAGGCTCACAGAAACACACACACACACACATAGAAATGAAATGGTTAAACTATCATATTAATAATAATTAAGCTTGCTTACATAGATACACACACAGACACACTCATATACGGACATACATGCACACATATTTTGTTGCAGATATAGATATTTGAAATAAATGACAGGTGACAATACTCTTTGCAAGTCTTCTCTTTTTAAGAGTTTATATCAGGGATCTCCAACCCTGCTCCTGGAGAGCTACCATCCTGCAGATTTCGGTTACAACCCTGCTCCAACACACCTGTCTGAAATTAACCAGTAGCCTTGAAGACTGTGATTAGCTGGTTCAGGTGTGTTTGATTGGGGTTGGAGATGAAATCTGTAGGACGGTAGCTCTCCAGGAGCAGGGTTGGAGACCCCTGGTAGGCCAACGTGAAATGCAGGGCTGACAATAGAACACATTCACAATGGAGAATTCATTAAAACTGTCTCTCTCTCTGTCACACACAAACACACACACACACACACACACACACACACACGCAGATATGAAAGGTTTAAAAATGCTTAAGCATACAAACACAGACACACAGACATACGCAGAAATGAAAGGTTTAATAATACTAAATATACAGCACGCATGCTAACACACACACTCACTTTGTTGCAGATATAAAATAGTGATTTTCAAAGACATCCAAAACGGAGAATAGGTTAACAGACACATGTAGCCTACACAAAAATGAAATGGTTAAACTAACATATTAATACCCAATAAGCATGCTTTTTTTCGCATTAATCTGACAATAAATGTGGCACACCCAGTTTTTCTGATGCACACCCAAAGTCTCCTTTCTGGCTACGCTCCTGGTTCGGGGCATCAGAGCGTGTTTCGCGAGTCAATTTGGGGCTTCAGAGCGTGTTTCGCGAGTCAATTGGTTCAGTTCGGGGCTTCAGAGCGCGTTTCGCGAGTCAATTGGTTCAGTTCGGGACTTCAGAGCGCGTTTCGCGAGTCAATTGGTTCAGTTCGGGACTTCAAAGCGCGTTTCGCGAGTCAATTGGTTCAGTTCGGGGCTTCAGAGCGCGTTTCGCGAGTCAATTGGTTCAGTTCGGGGCTTCACACACTATTTTTGCTGCGCTGCTTATGCTCAATTAAAGTGACAGGACATTTTTATGATCGACACTCAAAAAAAAAACATATTTAAAGTTTGTAAATGGGATGTAATGTATTTTAAACAGTTACCATGAAGTTCAACAATTTTGTAGCAAGTTGTAATATACATTGTGTAGTTTATAGGCCTATATGTTGGCATAGAAGCAGATGTCCTGCTGACAACAGGCATCATCAACAAACGCACGTGACAGCGCCCGGTGTAGCCAGACGGGGGTCTTCAGAGTACACTTGGAAGATGACCTCATGGACGACACTCGTCTCATCGTAGAAGTGGAAAAAAAAAGTTATTTATGACCCAAAACATTTAATGTATACTTACAAGCCAAAGAAAAGGCATGGGATGCAGTGGATTGATCATTTGATAATACACGAAGTGACAAACGAATAAATACATATTCAAATACGTCACAAAAAATAGTACACATGTAGCTACACCAAATAAATCTATGATGTGGGTGACTTGTTTGAAAGTGTGTTTTTCGTGTGTTTGCTAATATCCCTATTAAAACGTTTACACATAGTGTTAATAAAGACATTTACGATGCATGTTGAAGATGTTAGCATGGAGATTGCTTGTAAATCTGCTGTTTATGAGTATGTTTATCAGATATTGCTTCATTATTAAATAAGCGTTCGTCAGCAGGCATTATGAAGAGGTTTGCTAATAAATGTTAAATGTTGAATAAAGATGCAAAATATGTCAACATTGTAGATGTAATCTTTTGAACAAAACTTCAAAGGCATGTCATTCTCCTATAATGAATGTGTTTTTGGGGGCTTCAGAGCGTGTTTCGCGAGTCAATTGGTTCAGTTCGGGGCTTCAGAGCGCGTTTCGCGAGTCAATTGGTTCAGTTCGGGACATCAGAGCGCGTTTCGCGAGTCAATTGGTTCAGCTCGGGGCTTCAGAGCGCGTTTCGCGAGTCAATTGGTTCAGTTCGGGGCTTCAGAGCGCATTTCGCGAGTCAATTTGTGTGTAATTTAGTTCAGTTCGGGGTTTCAGAGCGCGTTTCGCGAGTCAATTGGTTCAGTTCGGGGCTTCAGAGCGCGTTTCGCGAGTCAATTTGTTCAGTTCGGGGCTTCAGAAGGCGTTTCGCGAGTCAATTGGTTCAGTTCAGTGCTTTAGAGCGCGTTTCGCGAGTCAATTGGTGTGTCATTTAGCTCAGTTCGGGGCTTCAGAGCGCGTTTTGCAAGTCATTTAGTTCAGTTCGGGGCTTCAGAGCGCGTTTCGCGAGTCAATTGGCTCAGTTCGGGGCTTCAGAGAGCGTTAGACACACACACACACACACACACACTCACAACAGTCCACTCTGTAAGTCATACAGCCAGATCTCTCTCTCTCTCTCTCTCTCTCTCTCTCTCTCACACACACGCACACGCACACATACACACACACAACACACAATCTCACAACAGTCCACTCTGTAAGTCATACAGCCAGATCTCGTCGTTTGGAAGGAAAACTTCACGATCAGCCACTGCAGTGAAACACACTCCATCTCTTTACACACAATAGACCTCACATCTGCCAAACAGCGCGTTTCATAACATTGAGTCAATTGGTTAAGTTCGGGGCTTCAGAGCGCGTTTCGCGAGTCAATTTGTTCAGTTCGGGGCTTCAGAGCGCGTTTCGCGAGTCAATTGGTTCAGTTCGGGGCTTCAGAGCGCGTTTCGCGAGTCAATTGGTTCAGTTCGGGGCTTCAGAGCGCGTTTCGCGAGTCAATTGGTTCACGCACACACACACAAGCGAACGTACACACCAGGAGCGTAGCCAGAAAGGAGACTCTGGGTGTGCATCAGAAAAACTGGGTGTGCCACATTTATTGTCAGATTAATACGCAAAAAAAACAAAAAAACAAGCATGCTTATTGGGTATTAATATGTTAGTTTAACCATTTCATTTTTGTGTAGGCTACATGTGTCTGTTAACCTATTCTCTGTTTTGGATGTCTTTGAAAATCACTATTTTATATCTGCAACAAAGTGAGTGTGTGTGTGTGTGTGTGTGTGTGTGTGTGTGTGTGTGTGTGTGTGTTAGCATGCGTGCTGTATATTTAGTATTATTAAACCTTTCATTTCTGCGTATGTCTGTGTTTGTATGCTTACTGTTTATTAAGCATTTTTAAACCTTTCATTTCTGCGTGTGTGTGTGTGTGTGTGTATGTGACAGAGAGAGAGACAGTTTTAATGAATTCTCCATTGTGAATGTGTTCTATTGTCAGCCCTGCATTTCACATTGGCCTACCAGGGGTCTCCAACCCTGCTCCTGGAGAGCTACCGTCCTACAGATTTCATCTCCAAACCCAATCAAACACACCTGAACCAGCTAATCACAGTCTTCAAGGCTACTGGTTAATTTCAGACAGGTGTGTTGGAGCAGGGTTGTAACTGAAATCTGCAGGATGGTAGCTCTCCAGGAGCAGTGTTGGAGATCCCTGATATAAACTCTTAAAAAGAGAAGACTTGCAAAGAGTATTGTCACCTGTCATTTATTTCACATATCTATATCTGCAACAAAATATGTGTGCATGTCCGTATATGAGTGTGTCTGTGTGTGTATCTGTGTAAGCAAGCTTAATGATTATTAATATGATAGTTTAACCATTTCATTTCTGTTTATGTGTGTGTTTCTGTGAGCCTATTGTCCATTTTCGATGAGTTTCACTGTCAGCCATGTTGGCCTAGACCCTAAAAGCATACCACCTTAGGCCTTAAAATTATTGAACCCTGGTTATCGCTGCTTGCAGCTATATTTTTGTTATTGTATTTTTTTCCATTTTCCGAAGCTTTCTCGCTCAAGAGTGTCACCGACAATCACATACAGTATAACCTACAACAGCTCTTTAACTGCGCTCTAGTCAAACGCGCTCACTGTAGCCTAATCATTAACTACACACATCATAAACCCCTTTTAGGCAACTACAATTTATCACATATTTTAATAAGACTAAACTCCTATTTAACCTGATGATCACAGGTTTAATAAAAATAAATTTTAAGTTTCTAATTATAACACCGCATTTCCACGGTTATTCAAACAACGAACAAATTATACAGTGAGCAAAGCACATTTACTTTATCAAAGAATAATCATTGACTTCAGTGACTAGGCTATGTAAAAATCTATTATGTAAAAACAGCTGTAGCTGCTGTACTTAATAAAAACAAAATGCTTTTAAATAATCTCTCCTTTTTTAAATCATTATCATTTTGCACATCCTGCAAAGGTGACTTAAACTGTACATGGGCCTACATAATGTTCCTTTGAAATTACTTTTGGTGGAATAAACAATCTTGAATAGATGTCTTGCAAGACACATTAGAGAAAGCAGTAAAATATTTGTTATACATTACATTCAGGATCGCCAACAACATAGCAGAGTAGGCTACATTTAATGGTGCCTGTTAGCTGCTCAAAGGGCGAGACGGCGTGGTCTGGCCTTGAATGCCTCAATTATGTTATTATTATTTATTTATTTTTGAAAATAATTAAAAAATTTAATTAAATTTTAAATTAACAAATATTGTAAGCACTGCTTAAATCTATAAATTGTGAGGTCCCGGAACAAAGCGGGGTAATGAATCCGTCCGGCAAGTTTTTTTATATTATTATTGAACTTTCAAAAAATACAAAATTCAACAGCCAGTTCATATATATATATATATATATATATATGCTTTTATTTATGTAGGCTACACAGAGAAACAATACATAGAGAAACAAGATGTGCTTTCTGCCGTCTCATGCAGTCTCCGTGAAATGGAGCGCGTCACAGCAATGAACTGGCTACTTTACTAAACGAACGAACGAACCAAAAATTACAAATCTACGTAGTCGGAATGAAAAGGTGCATTTCTTTATTAAAGTCAGCGTCGCATTCTGCAACTTTATCTTTTCAGCTGACACTGACTGAGAAGAAATCACTAGTTTATTAACGAATAATTAAAATGTTTTATTTTGCCTTTCCCCCAACATTCATAATCATTAGCCTACTTTTGCCGTTGCACGCTTTAGACGTGCGCTTGGGCGCGGAATAGGCTATACGCCTGTTTATTAAAGGATGGTTAGTAGCCTAAGTTATTATATTAATCAATTTATGTGTGACTAGTGAAATCTTTAGTTAGGGACAGGCCTTCTTGGCACAAGGAACCGATCATTTTTTAAATAAAATGCTGTCAATTCGAAAAGAGCGCCTGCTAATCACGTCACGTTATATTGCAATGCAGAGTTATGAATGCGTAATAATAAGTAAAATGTTTTTAATTTATTTCATTTCTTATGGGTGCAATGGCGGTGCTTTGGTCTTTCTTAGGGGTGCTGAAGCATCTGCTAGCCCCTCCTTTGCGCTGCCCATGTTTATTACGATTAAAAAAATAATAATTCTGCATCTGTTTTTAGGTGTGCCAGCTGCCACTGTGGGTGGCACCGGCACACCCTGGCACACCCGTGGCTACGCCCCTGGTACACACACACAACACACAATCTCACAACAGTCCACTCTGCAAGTCATACAGCCAGATCTCGTCGTTTGGAAGGAAAACTTCACGATCAGCCACCGACTGCAGAGAAACACACTCCTTCATCACTTTACACACAATAGACCTCACATCTGCCAAACAGCGCGTTTCATAACATTGAGTCAATTGGTTCAGTTCGGGATTTCAGAGCGCGTTTCGCGAGTCAATCGGTTCAGTTCGGGGCTTCAGAGCGCGTTTCGCGAGTCAATATATGAATGCGTTGGTTACTGTTACGGTACTAAATGTTTCACACTGCACGCGTAAGCAGGGCGTAAGCAGCGCGTATTTTTCTCGGCGCCCATGTTAACGGACGAGAGCGTTCACACAGCACGCAGGGGCGGCGCGGCAGCGCGTAGCAGGAGCAGAGCAGGAGCGGCAGTGCCGCGATCGTTTCGGCGCCGAGTCTATTTTTGCCGCGCTGCTTACGCTCAATTAAAGTAACAGGACATTATTTATGATCGACACTCAAAAAAAAACATATTTAAAGTTTGTAAATGGGATGTAATGTATTTTAAACAGTTACCATGAAGTTCAACTATTTCGTAGCAAGTTGTAATATATATTGTGTAGTTTATAGGCCTATATGTTGGCATAGAAGCAGATGTCATGCTGACAACAGGCATCATCAACAAACGCACGTGACAGCGCCCGGTGTAGCCAGACGGGGGTCTTCAGAGTACACTTGGAAGATGACCTAATGGACGACACTCGTCTCATCATAGAAGTGGAAAAACAAAAAGTTATGACCCACAAAATTTAATGTATAAGGACTTACAAGCCAAAGAAAAGGCATGGGATGCAGTGGATTGATTATTTGATAATACACGGAGTGACAAACGAATAAATACATATTCAAATACGTCACATAAATATTACACATGTAGCTACACCAAATAAGTCTATGATGTGGGTGACTTGTTTGAAAGTGTGTTTTTCGTGTTTTTGCTAATATCCCTATTACAACGTTTAAATTTTACGTGTTAATAAAGACATTTACGATGCATGTTGAAGATGTTAGCATGGAGATTGCTTGTAAATCTGCTGTTTATGAGTATGTTTATCAGATATTGCTTCATTATTAAAGAAGCGTTTGTCAGCAGGCATTATGAAGAGGTTTGCTAATAAATGTTAAATGTTGAATAAAGATGCAAAATATGTCAACATTGTAGATGTAATCTTTTGACCAAAACTTCAAAGGCATGTCATTCTCCTATAATTAATGTTTTTTTTTTTTTTACAAAGGACTAGTCATTTTGCGTCTTACAGTATATATGTGCAAAAAGAAACTTCTGGTTACAAGTATAAACCTTTAAGATATTGACCATATTCAATATAAACACAATGTATAAAATAACTAACATTTCTGCTATGGTCAGTTATTGTTTTTTGCTGTTCCGTTGCCCAAAATCTACGTCGTATCCTTCTTCGTAATCTCCATAGTAACAAATACAGCGCAATTGCCTTTCTTCTATCTACAATACGTACTGCACATAAACACAGATGCACATGTACAGTGTAAATAAAACAAATACAGTAATATAAACTATTCTAATAATAAATCAAGACCAATTGTGTTTAAAATTAGATTCGAATTTGCCCATTCTGTACAGAAGATGCGGTTCAGGTGCGCGCTGCAAACGCTGCCGGTGTGAATGCAAAATGGCTACGCGCTGCTTACGCGCTGCTTACGCCCTGCTTACGCTTGCAGTGTGAAACCGGCGTTAGAGTGTCAGTTACTACAAATGACTTCCAGAGACCAAGAGAGTAATGAAACGGGTAGTTGTATCTCAGCTTTATGAATTTACTATTTAGAGGTTGAGTATCAAGAAATCAACTCAATATACGCACACTCTTGATTTAAAGAGTTCACATAAGTGCAAATAAAATATACCAACCCAGTCTCATATAAAAACGTACCCTGACTACGTTGGTCCAAAGTGCAAAACGTAGAGGGGTTACAATAATGGCTCCTGAATTGTATGACTGTTACATTTTTTTTGCCTTTTCTTTTGCGTCCAAGTCACGTGACTTTCAAGATACCAGCCGTGAGAACAAAAAACATGGCGGACATTTCTCTCATTTTTAGTGCAAAAATCTATATTTTGAGTTAGTTTCTGCATAAAAATAAGTTTTGATTACATTTCTAGCGAGAAATATATGTTTTATTTTCATAATATTCACTCAAAAATGTTGTGAATATACATAATCACTCGCTTGGTCGTTGTTGCGAAGATTTTTCAGATCTCGCCAGAATAATGTGAAACTGATACGTTTTGGTTGCTATGGACGCTGCTATCGCCTAGCAGTCGAGACTACAATAAATAAAAATAAAAAGGAATAGGCTACAATAAATGATCTATGTCAGGGCTAGTCAAATGGCGACCCCCGTATCATATATATCTGGCCCTCCAACTGGTTTTTGATGTTTTAAAACCCTCGCAATCTGATATCAAAGTGCGCTTTGCGCAAAGGTTTAGCGCGTTCATAGGCAACCGCAGTCAGCGGTGAGTTTAACAACGCATATGGTGTGCAATCGCATTCAGCAGTGAGTTTAACAACGCTCAACTGCAGGTAAAACGGCATTCAGAGGTGAGTTTAACCAAAACAACGCTCAACTGCAGGTAAAACGGCATTCAAAGGTGAGTTTAACAACACTCCACGGCGCGTGCAAGTAAGCAGTTTAAGCGTTTTCTTGTCACAGGTAATGGTACAGGCTACACTGCTTTAACTAGAGCATTGTGGATAACATATTTTTATTGGAGGGTTGTTGATGTTAATACATATATAACATGCTACGATTGTGTTCAATTAATCAAACTTTTTTTATATAATTTTTATTTATTTATTAAATCCTCTAAATTAATAACGCTGACGTCACTGTATGGGGCGATCCCAAGGTCCATTGCGAGTTTCCACTCGGTAAGTAGAAGAGTTAATTAATAGAGATGAATACTATTCTTAAATGTACACATCAAAAACTGTTGAATCGGGACAATAAGTTGTGTTTAGAACCTTTAGATGTGTAAGGTGGCTATTTCTTATGACGGTAAATGATAGAAGACATTATAAAAAATATAGCTTGCTGCACCAATGTGCAGGCTAGCAAAGTTAGCTAATGAATTCAAGTTCATTTTTGTTGCATATAATCATGTAAGGTACAATCATAGGGGAATGTAAGATTTTCAGTATTACATTAGCCCACAACTATTATCCAACATTATAAATGTTCAGATGAAGAACGGTGTTGCCAGATTGTTTTTTTGTTTTACAGCCTAATTGTTTAAAACCCACGCAAAATTATATAATTAACACCCAAATAAATATATAATTAACAATATTAATTAATTAATTACTACAACATTATTGTGGCTCATCACAATATGAAATGATAAATAATTTGTGTGTTCTTTCAGAGGCTATTTAGGAGGCTACAGTGAACAGTGCAACTGTAAAATTATTTTCCATTTCTGTCCTTTGCCTTAAAATAACAAAATTCCACTTGCCTAAGCCTTTTTTTTTAATCACACAGTGCAACCCAAAACCAACCAAATGGCTGGAAAACTATCCAATCTGGCAACATGAAGAATACTGGTGTAAAATATAAAGTGTGCAATTCTGAATTGCTTTTCTCTCTCTCATCAGGTCCTTCAATGTCCTTTAATGTTGCATTTAACTTCCTGTGTGGTGTGATCTCATTGATGGGTGTTGGCGTGTCAAGGCCCCACAAAGAAGTAGAAGAAAGAAACAAGGGAAAGTTAAACAAGGAGGAAAAGGAAGCGTGGAAAAATAACTTGACCAAGCTGAACAAATGAATCGCCTTGACCCCGAAGATGCCATATTCCTGGTTGATGCGTTCCTGGATGAGTGCAAGGTAAATAACATTATCTCAGTGGTGGAAAAAGCATACTAATTACATGCTAATTACAAGGTCTAAGACCATAATAGACTCTGAGGTATAGCAGGGAAGAAGTATCAAGGTGGAAAACTGAAAACACTCCAAACAAAGTGCAACTATACAGTACCTGGTTCAATGTCTTTATTCAAATGCAAGCTGAGCTGAGTTAGAGCCAGTGAGAGTTTAATTCAATATTCTGTCAAAACGTTTCACTTTCTTTTATTTTTTTTAATGTAGAAAGGGTTTTCTAGATCTGTCAGTACAGTACAGGACCACAACCATTAGAATGAATGTTTACAATGTAATATAACATTGGTTTTATAATGAGATGTTTATAGGTGGCGATAACCTTGGTGGCTGGTGGTTTATTATGTGGCTCAATTGTTTATTTAGGTGGATCAGCATGGATACACTAAAGGAGGGTCAAAACAATCCACAAAGCTGTGTGTTTGGCTTGATGAGGACAAAGATGGTCAACCTCTGCCAAAAAGATGTAGAGCTGGGGAGAAACGAAAGCGAGATTCAGCTACTGGTTGGTTTTTGGTTTGTTTTTTCATCATTAGTTGCATTCATTATTCATTGAGCAAATTTTAAATGGATATTCATATTTTTGCAGTTTCTTCAGCAAGCAGTAAAATTATGTCCTGTGCTCCGACTACCAGCACAACTGAAGACACTGTTACCATCGAAAATTTTGTTTTTTTTCCCCTTAATACTTGTTTCCTCAGTTATACTTGTTTCCTCATTTGTTATGTGGTAATTGCCCAGATTTACCATTGCCTTCTTCCCTTTTCATTTTCAGACTCCCTCATTCAAGATGTCCGAGACCTCTTGGGAAATGGTGCTGAACAACCTCTCCCCTCACACTGGAGGAACAGGCAAACTTCCTCTCTGGAGAATTGGACAGTATTGAGGCCCTTCATGGTGAACAACATGTTGTCATCTGAGAAGCCCAAGGAGGGGGTTTGCCATCATTGCGGACACAAGACTGCAGTAATGATGTGTAGGGACTGTTTACCGCGATCACTCTACTGCACAGCCTGTGACCTTTCCACACATGAGGCCCTGGTGCTTCATAACAGAGCATCCAAGGTGGAGGGGTTCTTCAGACACCTGCCGCCATCCACTTTTGTTCAGCAGCATGAGGGTGGGAAATTCTCCTATCATGAAAAAGGTAGTTTTTAAGTCTCAGGTTATATAGGCTGTTTTACATTTTTACACAAACCTTGGTTTACTCCAACAAACATGCTGGATGAAGTTTTGTTTGATAGAAACAACACCCTCCCTGTTGAGTTTTTGGTTTCATTTACTCTAATATGTAAACTAATTCTGCTTTTTAGATTGCATGTTACCAATCGTTCCTCCCTGCTGTGATTGCTCCACTGGGCAAACAAGCTTTTCCAAAGGAAAGCCAGTTATTTTAATTGGAATGAATGGTAACGTTTTTTTTCTTTATTTCTTCATATTGTGTTTTTTGTTTCTTGTGAACAAGAGATAATTGTTTTTCTCTGAAATTTCAGGAAGATACAACCTCTTCCTTCCATCAGTAAACTGCTCCTGTGGAAAAACCTTGCCAGTGACCATAAGTGATCTGGTTGAAAGTGGTTACTGGCCAGCAACTGTCAATTTTGAGACTTTGTACATGGTGGACTTGTTCACCACGTATGAGGATCTAAAAATCACTGCCCCAGGGATGTCGAGACAAGCTTTTGTCAGCATGCTCGAGTGTCGTACAAAACTCTTCGGGCGAGTGAGTGGACTCATCAAATAAGTTATCTTGTTTGGATCACCTTTTAAATAACCGATTTATTGTTAGGACTTGTTCTTAAAATCCCCAAAGTTTCAGCACATATTTCTTGATAGAGCCCTTTCTTCGTCATGATCAGTCTGAAGCCAACCTTCGAAACAGTTACTTACTGTTTTGTTTTGTTTTTTCATTTTTGCTCTCAGAGAGGTAAGATATGTGGGGACACAATGCAGAGGGCCTTCCTCGAATGGGCCTATGCTAAATTTGAGGTTGACAAGCTGTCTCAGGTTCAGCATTTTCAGTGCCCTGCATGCACACCCTCCACGTTGGCAGTTGCAGTGGATGGGAACCGCAAATTATATCGTTTCAAAAGCCAACCAGGGTGTGTAAGATTCATGTACAATGAAATGCTTGTGAGCCACAAATTACTTTTATACAGTAAATTTAACCCACATCTATACATTTCTTTCAAGACCTGATGGGTTTTTTGAGTCTTTTTGGCCAATGATGCTGAGGTGTCCTCCTTTGTTGATTACATCCATGGAACAACTGGACGTGTAAGCTAAATTTATATTTCTTCATGTGTAACGCCACAATTAAAAAAAATTATGAATGCTTGCCAGTTTTCCCCCCCAAAATTTAAACATTATTTGGTTTGCATCAAATGCCATAATACCATGATTTACAGCTTATTTTGAAAAAATTTAACTGTGTAAATGTCTGTATTTGCCCTCATCTGTTTAAGAATCCAGGGAAAGGGAGATGTGGTGCGGGTCAGTGGACTGCAGCACGAGAGTCCGCCAACAAGTCTGCAAGCAAACTAGATGAGGAAGGTGTTGAAGTTGCTGTCTGCCGTCATGGGGTTTTGCTGAAGGGACTGAATATATTCCGTGGAGAAATATTTGCATACCCATTATATCTCCAGAAACAGCTAGCTTCACAGACCGTCCAGTTTTTTTGCTCTGATGTGGTCTGCAAATATTGGCCATATCTGCAGAGAGTTGTGGACCACTGTCCAGAGTTGGAGGACTTGCTGAACATGCGCCCATTTCTCCATCATGCATGCAAAAGCGCATTCATGGATGTGTGAGGTAATAATGACAATTAGATGTATTTCTTACCATTTGTACCACACATTATGATTTTCTGTCCTCTGCCCCTACTTTTTTTCCAAATTATAACATTCATGTACATGTGTTGCAGTTAAAATGGGGGGGACGCAATCAAGAAGGAGCTGGAACAACAATCGGGGAGGAGGTTGAACAGGTTAACAGCTTCCTCTCCCGAGCAGCCATATGTTCCAAGTACATGTCAAAAGCTGTTAAGCATTTTTCATGTACAGTTGTGTCCAAATTGAGACCAAGGGGTTTGAACACTGATGCTCGGCCTTTGCATTTTAGAGTTCCATGTATAGGTGCTCCCTTAGAAAACAAGTGTCTAGTCAGCACTTTTACACTGATCAGGATTCTCTTTATAATAATTTAACTTCTGACAGGTTAATTAAGTGTATGATTATTTCCAGGTTTATGTGACAATATTAGAGAATTATCAATGTAGTATCTGACCTTTGGTCCTCACTGTGAACCTAAATTACTGCACATACATTGTGTGTCAAGTTCGCACAGACATGCTAACAATCCAGGCAAGTGGCTGGAACAAGCGAAAGGCAGAAAACCTTGACCGGACACTGGCCAAAAGATACATCAAGGTACTAACTAGGAAAATATGTATAATAACATTTTTGTTTTTAAATTGTGTCTAACATGGATATTTCTTTCGAACAGACTGTACAAAGGATTGCAGAGGCAACAAAGGACCTGGAGAAACTCGCAGCTGAGTTATCTCTACAGCAAGACACAGTCCAGCAGTGGGTGTCTGATGTTCAGCAGTGGACCTCAGGTACTTTGAAAAAATTATTTGATGGCATATTTTAAAGAATCATTGGCTCTGCTTTTGTACAGGGGATCTGAAAAGAGGCTGATTGTAAACTGAAATGGGCATTAATTAATTTGTTTGTTGTCGTCCAAAGGAGCAAAAATCCAAAATGACCTGCAGAGGACTATCGAGGGGCTATATTTGGGCATCAAACAACGAAAATTTCAGCTGTATCGTCAGTCTGGTGAGAGCAGAAAAGGCCACTAGTAATGCAGATTTGTGAAAAAATGAATTCACTACTGGTTTATACATAGTAAAAATAGCAAAGCCATTTATTAAAATAAAATAAAAACATCTTTTGAAGTAGGTTTACTACAAGTCAATATCCAAATATTTCCAATATTTCTGCAAAGAAATAAAAATATAATTTCTGATAATGAAAATGAAAGCTTTAGCATAAGTTCTGCCGGGAAGACTCAATCTCTACGTCACTTATTGCCTTCACATCTATCCAATCATGTCCTCATACTCTCAGCATAAAAGATTGGTACTTACGCATGTTTGAGTTCGCAGATGCTGACATAACAATTACCTCCATCCTCCCCACCACCACCAGGATGGTCCTGTCCATACCTCCCGGGGGGGTCGGCTGCGCCCCTGCCTTCGTCTTCAGGCAGGACATGCAGATCCGCTACCCTCGGATTATGCACTACGGCGTAGGCCCCGTCCGTAGTGCATAATCCGAGGGTAGCGGATCTGCATGTCCTGCAGGCAGGAGCGCAGCCGACCCCCCCGGGAGGTATGGACAGGACCATCCTGGTGGTTTGAGTCTTCCCGGCAGAACTTATGCTAAAGCTTTCATATCCGCTACCCTTGGATTATGCACTACGGACGGGGCCTACGCCAAATAACTTTATACATATCAGCTTGCTGGGCTGTCAATAAATGTATGCTTTGTCAAATCATATCTACCGAGTCTTTCTGGTAGAACTTGTGATGCAAAAATGATCACACAACATCTGTCACAATAATCATAACACATACATGCATATTGTGAAGGCATATTTTGTATGGTGCTTTTGTGTAGTCATCGTCTAAATGCACACTCATTTTGTGTTTTCTCATTGTTCCGTTTTTCTTCCCACGGAAAGGGCAACCCAGTGTACAAAGGATATTACTCGGTATTCCACATTTGTTTGTTTATTTTTGTTTTCTTTATTTATTTATTTATTTTTTTCACAAAGGATAACCAGGTAATAAACCTGGAAAAACAGAAAGTGCAACGTTTCAATTTTCATACATACAAACAGCCCCAGTCCATTACCTCAATATCAATAAGCAACAATAAATAACATTAGTCAAAATACAAATATATAATAATATTAATACTATAATAACAATAATAATCATCATCATCATCATCATCATAAAACAGACAAGAAAACATTTGAAATTAAGAGCTTACCAAGTGGCTGCACACCGGGTTGAAAGTCATTACAAATTAAATGAATCTTGCACTTCCTTTTTATAGTAAACACCGGTCACATGTTTCTCACAGGACACTCCTCTCTTAAAGGGGCACTACACTATAACCTGCTAAACCTCAAACGTTTCTCCATAAGTGTTATTTGCAACATGTATACACTTTTTATATATTTATAAACATTTGATTAAACAAAAATCTCACAAATGACCGAACTCCACAGAAAACACAACACCTCCCACTTAAGTTCCTGATCTTATGATCCAGGGAACTTACCAAATCACTCAAAGGACCCCTCTTAGTGACACTTTTTTTTTTTTTTTTTTTTTTTTTAAGAGGGCCCTTAACATTACACAATATCTATATCTTTGTGTCTGATGAAGGCACGACAGATGGAGGAGCAGCTTAGTCCAATGTCCAAGTCAATCACATCCCCTTTGGCAGGTGTGTGGTGTACTGCCCGGGTATGCGAGGTATAGGATGTGCATGCTCTTACTTCTTCATGTATCTGCAATTTGATAGGCATGGTGGCAGCGTTAGGCTTGCACCAACCAGCCAACAGGGGTAAGGACAATGACAGGGTGACAAAGATTTGGACCAGGGGAAAGGGCAGAGTGCAGTATGAGAGGGGTTCAGGAAGAAGCAGGTGTCATGGCGGCTAGGGTGGATGAGTTTTTTCCTCCACCGGAAGAAGGACCACCAATCTTCTCACGTCTCTTCTGATAACTGTCCTGGGCAGTGAAGAACTCCTCTTCTTCCGGCCACCCACCAGGGAAACAGGAAGGCCAGCACATGTCACGATGTCAGCATCCCTGACAATTCCTTTACTGTCAGGATATACTGTCAGTATCCGACCCAGACGAAACTGACCTCTCAAAGCATTCGGGTCAGCGACCCAGACGAGATCGCCGACTTTGACGTTCCTCTCTGTCCGGTGCCACTTATGTCGAATGAACAGATTTGGGCCAGCTAGTTCCCTCCACTTTGCCCAAAACCGGTCCACTCCGATTTGAATAGCCCTTAAACGACGCCAGGGATGGGTCTCTAGGTCAAGCCCGCTGGTGTCTCCTCCAAGCGATGCTCGACCCAGTATGAGGGAGTTAGGTGTCAAGTACTCAACCGAGTCTTCCTGTTCTTGAGCTTTGGCATCGATTGGGCGTTCATTTGTCAGGTTGGCTGCCTGATAGAACAGAGTTTGGAGCTCCCCCCATGTGAGAGACTGTGCAGCTCCTCCGAGGCTCATGAGCGCCCTCTTCAACAGCTTCACAGCAGCCTCCGCAGCTCCATTCCTGTGGGGTGCGTCTGCAGGGTGAAAATTCCACTTCCACTCAGTCCCGTTCTCAGCAGCTACATCTTCTATGGACGCAGCCTGCAGGCGAGCCAGATGTTTATACAGCTCACATAGAGCCGACTTGTTGGCGCCTCTGTCGGACCATAGTTTCTTTGGATGCCCCCTTAGAGCAACAAAGCGGGAGTATGCTTGGAGGAAACTTTCTGCCGATTGGTCATCGGTGAGGTCCGCATGGACGGCTCTCGAGGCCATACAGCAGAAAACAATACCCCAGACCTTCTTGCTTGTCCTTCTTTTAATAGCGTCTTTCACCTCGAAGGGGCCAAAAAGGTCGAGGGTTGTATACTCGAATGGACTTGCTCTTTTGGTACGCTCTTGAGGGAGATCACTCATTACTTGCTGACACATCTTGGCTCTTTGCTTTCTGCAGGTGACACAGTTGTTCAGCACCTTCTTAACTGTTCTTCGTCCCTGCATGATCCAGGCTTTACTTCTTGTCCGTAGAAGGGTAGAGGCAACACCTTCATGATTTTCTTCATGTGCCTCCCTGGCCAGTAGGGTAGCGAGCCACGACTGGCATGGGATTAGCGGTACAGCCACTCTATCCTCATTCCAGCGTTGGATTCTCCCTCCGCAGAGCAAGAGTCCTGTCTTTCCCTCCTTCTGAACAACTAGGCGATCCAAGGTTGTGTCCCGGAACTCGACACCATCTTGAGCTTCAAGAGCTAGATCCTTGAAAGCTGTTGCTCTTTTTTCCACAGACAGGTATGGTCTTGCCTCCCACTTTGACCAAACTGGGGCCGGGCTGTTGCCTAGCCAGATTTCTACTGCTTGTCTCATCCAAGCGATGGTCCCGCATAACCGTGCCAGTGAACTGAACCTTCGGGGGTCCACAAGGCGCACGAGTGCAACACTGGTTGGGCATGACCATTTCCTGGGCTGGGCTCCTGTTATAACCAGTGCTGAGAACGCCTTCCTACGAAGTCCCCCGATCTCTTCTACAACAGAGGGGTTGATCTCTCCGGCAGTTTTCACAGTCCAATCTGATTCAGGCAACTTCAAAAATTCTGGGCCTTCCTGCCAGACTGATCCTTCAGCAAGCTCCTCAGGGGATGCTTCTCTTGTGAGGAGGTCAGCGACATTCTGTCTTCCTTCGACCCACCTCCAGCTATCCACTGATCCGGCCTTGTGGATTTCTCCAATCCGGTTTGCAAAAAATGTCTGATAGCCATAACTATCCTTCTGGATAGCTCCCAGTATTGTCTGACTATCGACAAAATGGATCCACCGATTGACCTTGATGTAGCAGTGCTTCTCGAAGTATGTCTTCAGGCGGGATGCAAAGACAGCCCCGCACAGCTCTGCTTTAATGACATCACCTTTCTGGTCTAGAGGAGTGAGCTTGGCCTTTGATTCAACCAGCTTCACTACGACTCCATCTTCTGTCTCCCACCGTAGGTAAAGAACGGCTCCGTAGGAAGCTTCACTACCATCGGAAAACGTGATCCCCATTGGGCGACCTATAGCTCCAAGGGGTGTGAGACTCCTGTCGAATTTAATTTGGCCAAGCCTCACATTTTGTTCAAAGAGTTTTATTGCAGCCTCTCGAAGACGTGGCGAAAGAGGATCGTCCCAGGTGTCCTTGGAGGGATGGTCTCTTCCTGCTTCCTGAAAGGACTTTCTTATGAGCATCACTCCTTGTTGCTTGGCAGGTGAGGCCAGGCCGATGGGGTCATAGAACCCTGCAATCTGACTCAGCAGCATGCGTCGGGTGAGAGGGTCGGGGGTGCTGCCTCTGATCTCATCCTCTCGTAGATCCAGACCGGTCCTCATCTTTCCTCGCCTCTTTGAGAAGTTCACTGACGTCAGCACACGGAGTTGATCAGATTCAGGTTCATATCCCAATCCCAATGCCTTGTTCTCCTCGTCCCGCATCTGGTTGGGAAGTATCAGAGTCTTGGGCTCTGTTGACCTGACGTTGCTGGGGTCAATGGGATTTTCACTCCTCCCACATTGGCCTGTCAGGACCCAGGGCTTGAGGGAGAAGCCACCTGCTTTTAGGATCTCTTCCACTCCTTCAGACATCCTAATCAGAGTTTGGAGATCATCATGCGACGTCAAGATGTCGTCCACATAGCAGTCCTCTGTCAGGATCCGACATTCTTCAACCATGGATGTGAACTGAGGCAGGTTTGCCGTCTCTCTCATGGCAACCTGAGCGATGCATCCGGCAGGCTTGTCGCCGATGTTGACTCTGACGACGGCAAACACACCGATTTCATCTTCGGGGTTATCCCTCCAGAGGAATCGATGGAGATGGACCTCCTCGTCCTTCAGCCACACTGAATTATACATTTTCTTTACATCGCCAAGAGCAGCATACAATCTGCTCCTGAACCTAAGCAGGACACCTCGGATCGGGTTGAGGACATCAGGGCCTTTGTGCAGGAGGTTGTTCAGGCTCAACCCTTTGAACTCCTGGCTACTGTTCCAAACTATCCTCACTGGCGTCGAGCTAGAATGAGGATTCGGGGCAACCAGATGGCTGATGTACCAGAATGGGCCGTTCCAGCCCTTGATCTTTTCCTTCGTGAGCTCGATGGCTGCTCCTCTTGATACCATCTCGCGGATCTGCTCTCCATATGCCGCTTTCCACACAGGTTCTCTTCCCAGCCGAGCCTCGGTGTTCAGGAAGGTTGCTTCTACTGCTCGGCGGTTGTCTGGCAGAATCGCTGGGCTTACTTTCCATGGGTAGGCCGCATCCCAGTGCGGGGCGTCGCTGTGTTTGTCCGCTAGCACATAAGAGAGGCAGTCCTTTATCTTTTCTAAGTCCTTTTCTTCTCCAAGGGTCATCTCTTTGCCTCCCGGAGGGCACTTACTGCACTTGCAGCTCCCGCATTTCGGGTCACACGCTGCTCCAATACTATCCCATTTGAACCACTCAAACACCTCCTTATTTGTGACAGTGGTGATGCTGAGGGTCACTTCTTCCATCCTCGTTGGGTCCTCACTCAGGTCTTTGGTGTCCACAAGGACCTCCTTGTACCCTCTTGAGGATGTTCTCATAGACCTTGCAAAGTGAGTCTCAGACTGGTGCAGCATTAGGTCGACCACCTCGAAGAGATCAGGGTGAGTACCGCCAACAGTTTTGCCCAATGGGCCGTCCCAGAGTACTAGATCTCCCTCCAACTTGAATGGTTGTGGAACTAGACGACCTTCCCTGTGACTGATCAGAAGATTGATTTTCTCAGGGCGGACCAGCTCTTCTGCAGCAACGTCAGGAAAGATTTTTTGCAGTTGTTGTGGAGTGACAGGCTGACTTATCTCCGCAATACTCTCTAGACCATAGCAGAGCAGTTTGTGTTCCATTACCGTCCCCTTGATGGTCTTCACTCTTAGTCGCAGGGAGTACCTTTCGGTTGTGACTGTCGTTCTCATCCCTCCTATTCCGTGAACAATTAACTTGATGCGCTCGCCAATCAGTCCAAGCCGCTGGGCAGCGTTGTTTGTTATGTAATTGGTGTCAGAGGCAAGGTCAATAAGAGTGCCTATCAGCTGGCCTGAATTAGTTGTCACTTCCAGTAACATCATTATAACTGGGTACTCTTTCAGTCTACCTCCAGCAGTGCAGATCGTAGTTGAGGCTTTGTTGGAAAATGCCTTCCTGAATTCTGCTCTTAATTCCGGAGTGACTTTTGCCAGGAGCTCTTCTTGCTTGCCGGTCAGACCAAGGCCTCTTCTCTCCACCCTTTTTGTAACTTGCACCTCGCTGCCAGCGTCTTTCTCTTGAGCGATGGACTTGGGACAGAGCAGATAATGGTGAAGCTCTTCTTTGCGGCAGTCCATTTTACTGCAGAGGAACTTCGGGTTGCAACGGCCATCCTTCAGATGGAAACACAAGCACCGATTGCATACCCCATGGGTCTTTAAATGGGCTTTCCTCCCCTGGATATCTAACTCTCTGAAGGCTTTGCAGGCAAACAGCCTGCCAGCGTGTGTCTCATCAGCACAGGCAGTGCACGAGCCCCAGCGTGGCTTCAACTGAGACTCTCTTCGGCCTGAGGTAGCTTTGGAGAATGCTTTCTTGACTCCTCCTTCTGGCTTATCGGCTGGGCCTTTAACTGAGGATCTTCCCTCTCTAGGGCCTACCTCCAGCTGATCCAGCTCCTCCAGGATTGCTTCCTGCTTCTTCAGAAAGCGCAGTAAGCAGTCGAAGTGGTTATGTGAAGCAAACCCATTCACCGACTCCATCTTGTGCGCAATCCATTTCTCCTTCAGAGAGCTTGGTAGTTTGCTTTCAAGGGACTGCGCTACCCAACGGTTCTTTATAACCTCCTCTTCTCTCAGGATCACAAGGTTACTAAGGGCCCGCTCCACAGCTTGGATTAGCTCAATTGCTTTCCTAGGGTTTTCTCCCTTTACAGCGGGTAGGCCCTGAACCTCCTCGGATATCTTCAGGACGATTTTCGCCTTGTTCCCGAAGCGGTTATCGAGGCGCCTGAACATTTCATCCGCCGATGCACAGCTGGACAGAACCAAGTCTTTCTTCACCCTGTCGTCAAGACTTGCCAGAAGGTGGAACCTTGTAACACCAGCCGTCCTCTGTGGGTTTCCCAGCTGTTCCAGCTCTTCCCACTCAGCCTTCCACCGATAGTAGTCAGTCATATCTCCCGAGAACCTGGGCAGGCGTGTTCTTTCAAGACTGATCTGTGGTCTGAAGCTGTACGTCCCAGGATGCAGGCCAGGGATGCTTTGTAATGGTGCATCTGGAAGTGCAGCTGCTCCAGTACTGGATACAGATATTACACTGGGGATTTGGGGCTGCGTGCCAGCTCTACTGGGCCCCTCACCGAACTCGCTCTGCTCTTCATTAGTACCTGATTCTTCAACCTCTTCTCTCCCGTCAAACTCTTCTATCCGCTTCAACTTTTGCCAGCTCCGTACCCAGTCATGCAGTCTGTTGACCAGCTTGTATTGCTGCTGCTTATACACAGTTGTCTTGGCTCCAGGGACAAGACCTTCCCATTCAAACACCTTTTGCTCAAGCATTTTAATTCTTTCCACCAGGCCTTCTCTCAGGACTTGAAAGTCGTCCTCCGATAACTCCTTCATATCAGAGTTCTCCACTTCAGTACATTTCTCCTCTGCACCGTCAGCGTACAATTTAAGGTCGACATAGGCGAATTTGGACCATAACGTCTCCTTAGCGAGCTGGAGCGCTTCTGCATAGGTGGCAAGGCACATCGCCATTTTCTCCTCTACATGAACCGCTTCTTTTCCTGCTTTTTCTTCCTCACTTTCCACCTCCCCTAGAGCATCAACATATTCGAGTCCAGTGTCGTGCAACTTTCCAAAGTCCACACCAAGTGCTCTGATCTCGTCGATAAGCACCCTTTTTTCTAGGAGGTCTACAGTGAGGGACAGCCTTTTGGCTCTCTTGCTGAAAGAGCTCTGCGCTGTTGAGCGCTTTCCTTTTAGGGCCACTAATTCTGCCGAATCCATTTCCTTTCCCTGCACTGACCAAGGCGCTGTTCCACAGAGGGGTCTATTCGGCCTATACCTCTTCCCTTGGTGCTCCTTCACTGGTCAATGCTGCTCGGGCATAGGCAGACCAGCTTGGCTTAACGCTCTCGGGCCAGGTTGGTTTATTACTGTTCCGTTTTTCTTCCCACGGAAAGGGCAACCCAGTGTACAAAGGATATTACTCGGTATTCCACATTTGTTTGTTTATTTTTGTTTTCTTTATTTATTTATTTTTTTTTTCACAAAGGATAACCAGGTAATAAACCTGGAAAAACAGAAAGTGCAACGTTTCAATTTTCATACATACAAACAGCCCCAGTCCATTACCTCAATATCAATAAGCAACAATAAATAACATTAGTCAAAATACAAATATATAATAATATTAATACTATAATAACAATAATAATCATCATCATAAAACAGACAAGAAAACATTTGAAATTAAGAGCTTACCAAGTGGCTGCACACCGGGTTGAAAGTCATTACAAATTAAATGAATCTTGCACTTCCTTTTTATAGTAAACACCGGTCACATGTTTCTCACAGGACACTCCTCTCTTAAAGGGGCACTACACTATAACCTGCTAAACCTCAAACGTTTCTCCATAAGTGTTATTTGCAACATGTATACACTTTTTATATATTTATAAACATTTGATTAAACAAAAATCTCACAAATGACCGAACTCCACAGAAAACACAACACTCATTGTAGGTGGGAACAAGCGAAGGCATCAACTGAGAAGAAAGATTGTTGTTGAGAAGAAAGCCTTGGAAGTTGCCATCAATGACCACAATGCTACTGTGGGGGAAGTTGAAAAACTGCCTCCTTCCAATGAACTCCTGGCTGTGGACAACTACTCCTGGCCATGGGAATGTAAGTACTTCCTCTGAAATGCACTGAATACAAATTGTTTGATGCACACATCTTGATGTAATATGGAATCTGATGTAAAAAATGTTAAGACACTGGGCAATATGCAAAAAAAAGAATGCAGTAATTTGTAAATGGATGTGATCGAACCCCTTTGCGAAGCGTTATCCAACATTTTTATAGGAGGTTGTAAGATAACACTTTGATGTAATGTATTGCAGGTCATGGTGATATGGAGTGGAAAAAAAATGTTTTTGACAAGGTAATGCTGCTGGCTAGACTGAAAGAAGAAGAAGTTATTGTGGTTCGTGAAGTCAAGCAGCACATGGAGTACATGAGGAGTGTTGCTGGACTGATTGAAGAGTTTACCTTTCAGCTCACTGAAGACACCAATGGGAAATGTAAGGACAATAAATAGTTTGTCTCTTTCTTCTATTTGCTTCTCTGGTAACCATTGGCTCATTTCTTTATATTTTAATGTCACATTCTCAGGCAGTACAGAGGGCTTAATGGAGAAAGGACGTGAGGGACTACTCTGTGTGCTGAAGAGAAGACTGTGTGAAGTTGAAGCACAACTGGCTACAGCACGCACAACATACAAAAGTATTCTTGGACTGCAAACATTGCCTTTAGATGACTTCTCTGAAGAGGAAGACTTAGAGAGTACTTCCTCAACTGATGAGGAACTGGGAGAGTAGTTATTTGGGAGATGATGTGTATGACTCTAAGAAGATGTCTTCACAGTGTGTTGAACCCAAACCTCAGTGCTGTAATAACTTGTACTGTATGTGAAACCTGAGGTTATTTTACTGCTGTTGTAAGATGTATTTGTGTTTAGAGCATGTACTGCAAATTCCTCTGAAACTGTAAAAATCCATTATGTTAGCCCATTAGTCCCCACCCTCTGCCCCAACCCAATCACTGGTGATTCACAACTGTCAAACATGACAAAATACCATGGTCTTTTTTTTTTTTTATTACATTTTTGGTTGAAATGTATTGCGCACCCCTACATAGCTTCACTATAGTTTGTATATACTGTACCTACTGTAGTTTACATATCCTATTGTATTGTTACTCTCTCCAACAGTGTGCTATTCCAGCTTATGTTTCCACATGTTAGTATATTAATACTCTCTCTCTTTTTCTCTCTCTCACTCTCTCACACACACACACACACACACACACTCTCACTCATGCATACACACTCACTCACTTACACACACATACATTCACTCTCGCTCACACACACAAACACGCACACACTCACTCACACTCACTCGCTCTCACACATATACACACTGGCACGCACGCACACTCACACACACACACAAACACACACTCACTCTCACACACACACACACACTCACTCATACACACACACACCTACCTATCTGAAGATATATAGTCTTTATTTTGAACAGGGCATAGTCTCTTAGCTCTAGAAAACCTACTTTATTAATTTCACCCAGTAAAGTGAACTGTTGTTTCAAATATAGTCATGTCTCTTTTGTTTGATTCATGAATAATTTTCAATTAATTCTGTTTCCTGTTTTATCCCATTGTGTGAGTTGTTCCTTTCAAGTAAGTCTGTAGTAAGTATTAGGCCTATATTCTAAGGCAGGGGTCATCAACTACACTTGTCCGAGGGCCAGAACATTTCTCGGCAGACACTATCAGGGCCAGACACTTGTAAAATTTAAATGAATATTGTATCCTATAAGTAATATATTATTATTTCATATATCAATTTGCCTTTGAAATGTATATTATTTTTTAGCCTTTGTCAGTGTTAACTTACTCATATTACCTGTACGATAGCAAGCCACTAGGGCGAAAACGATATTTTAAGCTTCATATTCATGGGGCTGTCAACTGCTAACGTGGGGAAGGTGATTGCCGCTGGATGAGGCAGCCAATCACAGCGAACTGATTGACATCCAGGCCAGGACTGCAGGCGCATAAGGCTGGCAATAACAGCTGTCAAGCCCGATGTTTAAAAGATAGTGTCTTTCTTTAGATAGTGATAGAAAAGATAGTGGGGGTTTTTGTGTTGTTATTTTATTTTATTTTTTTACATTTTTGATAGCGGAAGTAGCCGTGGCCGTTACTATGGAGATGAGGACAGTCCGCTTTGCGTCACGTGAGCAGAGCAGTTGGCGCTCTGGTCTCCTGTTTTAGTTAAACTATCGTCATTAAACAAACATTTTTGTCTTTTCTTAGCATAGATCATATACATGCAGTATAATTATTTATTAGACAGTGTGTGATATTTGATATATTGGGTAGATATATGTTTTCACAACCCTAGCACGCAGGAACTACAACTGGGGTGCTGATGTCAACACAAGTACTGAAGAGGGGTCTAGGGAGTTGTAGTTTTTTTTTTTTTAACCCAGGGTTTTCCCTAAAATTGTAAGTTGTAAATGCTTAATTGGTGGCATTCCAGGGGTTTGAAGGGATGCCAAACATATTTTTGGCATCAGCCTTTAAATATTGTCTTGTTCAATGGGGGATTTTTATGTTTACACCATAGCCCCCCACCCACCCCTTGATGACTATGCTGAACTTATAACCCATGTCAACACCTTTCTATAACATTTGGTCTCATGTATGTAACCCTTTTTGTCCCATAATTATAAGCCTTCAAATATGCCCTGTAGTTAAGGTTCAAAGGTCAATATATCAAAGCAGGAATAATATAGAACCTTCAAATTGATATATGTTACTTTCCAGGTCAAGACCTTTCCAGTGATGTATTTGGTTTAGCTCTATGGCAAAGTAAAAAAAAAAATCACATTTTGGACATGTGCCCTAACAGGCTCAGGTTCAGAGAGCACTTTGAGGGCTTCAAGTGTGTGTGTGTGTGTGTGTGTGTGGGTGTGGGATCACCTAACAGTCATTCAAATCATTATCTGCCACAGCAAATAGGCTACACAATGCATTATAGTTAGATTTTAGTAGACAAAAAAAGTGTGTGCAGTGCTTTATTGGATGGCATGTCCTCATAAACCATGTTTACGTTGTAATACCCATGTCATTATACACATTTGTGTCCTCATAAACCATGTAGGCTACAAGAACACACACACACACACACACAGTCGTGTTTCCATGTTTTATGGGGACTTTCCATAGACGTAATGGTTTTTATACTGTACAAACTGTATATTCTATCCCCTTACACTGCCCCTATCCCTAAACCTACCCATCACAGGAGACATTCTGCAATTTTACATTTTAAAAAACATCACTTAGTCTGATTTATAAGCTGGTTTCCTCATGGGGACCAAAAAATGTCCCCACACGGACAAGGATTTCGGATATTGCCATCCTTGTGGGGACATTTTGTCCCCATAACGTAGGGTTTACCAGCCCACACACACACACAGATAGATAGATAGATATTGCATACTGCATACTTCCAATAATATAAATACAATTAATTAACCTCCATGCAGAGAAAAACTTGATCATACACCAGAAATAAGTTATTACTAAGACCAGACACGTGGTGGCAGCACTGAGTATGTCATAAGAAACGTCATCAGTGGAACGCTACTATATTTGAAATGTATAGATATGTAGATTCAACCAAAAAAGTATGCATTGGTGGTCTAACTTGGTTTTATTCCTCTGTGTGCTGTTGTAGTTACACACAACCAGATCGGGAACTACCTGCTCACTGAAGAGCTTCCTGCAGCCAGTCTTGATCCTCAAGTGGAATTTGGTAAAATATGGTAAAATACATTTTAATTATTATTAGGTAATTTTCTGAGGCAGATCTGAAAGCAGGGTTCACACAAATCCTGGAACACCTGTATCATTGGAGACTAGATTGCCATTCATGTCAAATCCTGGCAAAAAAATGTAAAAAACTCGAAAGCTTGCCAGACCTCCCGTGCCTAGTTACCTGTGGCGGTTTTCGGGCTTTCGTTTTTTTTTTATAAATCAGCAAAGCCACAAATTGTGTCCACAATGGGCTGAGTCCTATTATTGAACCACTTTTTTGTAGTAGTTTCAATTTTGTCCCAATGGAATTCCATCTCAATTTTCACGTTGATACAATTTACCCTGATCCATGTTTTAAAGTATGCTGAATTTGGCCCTAGACTGTGGGAAAGTTGATTTGGAAAAGTTCTGAAATTGATGTTACTGAAAGCATTGGCAAGATATTTAGCCATTATTATGAAATAATGGGTCTGCATAGAAATGGTCCTTTGTCAATTAAATTAATATTTGTCTTTGCAGAAAAAAACATGGAGAGCCTCTCTGCTACGATGTCTGACTCCCCTGAAATCCAGAGGGCATCATCATCATGGACTTTCAGGCAGCAGCAAGCCTCACAAAGATGAAAGGAGGCAAGGCCATTCCACCTTAAATGCCTCATCCAAACTCAGGATGTTGGCCAACCATTTTGTAGCCATTGCAGCAAGCCTGCGGTTGTTAGGTGAGATCTCATTAATGTTCTTTCATACTTTGTAGGTTTTTAGAGTGCATCACTAATTGATGTCTTCATGTTTCGGATAAACTGCATGTTTATGGTGGAATCAGGGCTGTTTCAAAGAGTTGATTCAATGACTAAATTGGTTCATTGATTTCGTTCCTAGATGCAGAGAGTGTCTACCAGATCAGTGGTTCTGTGAAACCTGCGATACCAAGAATCACAGGAGATGGCCACTCCACGATAGGGAGTCAGTCCTTGAGGGCTTTTTTAAAGCTATTCCCCCATCCACATATTTTGTAAGAGGGGAGGGAGGATACAGCTCACACGACCAAGGTAGGTAATTGCAAAACTCTTTTGTACTCTTGTCTAATAAATCTGGTATGCTAATTTTGTGTTTATCTTTCCTTTGCTAGCTTGTATTTTGCCAACGGTGAGAGTGACTCAAAAATGTCCCTGTGATGTCCCCAGCATAACTGTGTCACCTGGCAAAGCAGTCATTTTAATTTCCATCAATGGTAATATTTCTAAACTCTGATCTTTTTTCAATATTCAGCTTTTTCCCCCTTTTTTTGGCCTTGCTTTGCAATGAAAATAACAGTACTCAAATTACAGAATACATCTTGTCACTATGATAAACCAACAAAAATATACTAATTTGAACTATGCTGGTGTGATTCTACTCAAGATGTAGCCCAAGTGTCTTAAAGTGTGCCAGCTGATTGTTTCTAAAAGCTCAGGTATCCATGGGTTTGTTTTCTTATAACCCAAGGGCATTATGACATGCACCAGCCATTGTTTGCATGCCAAACATGCCAGCAGCAGTGGGCTCCAGAGTAGTGATCGACCGATATTGATTTTTTGTAACCGATACCGATTATTTATACGTTTATGTACCCGATAACCGATATTCAGAACCGATATTTATTTACTGTTATAAAGTAAATAAATAACAGAGTGAAGTAGGCTTGCCGCGATAGATGTGACGACGGTTATACTGGTGTTAAGCCGCAACACTGTTACATAACTTGCTCACTGTGGCACCGTCCCCCACTGTCATTTAGATTGTTTTTATAATAATAAAAATAAATTAGTTCAGATAGAGGACACTAAAATTAAAACAACGCGGCTGCTAAATGCAACGCACCGAACGAACGAGAGTCTTCCATCACAGCAGTCTAGGTTTGCATTGCCGGCTGTCCCGACCAGATTTCTTACTCCGCTGTCCTTGAAGGACGTGCAATTCTCTTTCCTTTTTTATGGGGGGGGGGGGGGGGGGGGGGGGTATTATGCTTATCCTATCATTTTGTTTATGCTAACATTGAATGTTAGCATAAACGAATTATATCCTGACAAACCAAATTGTAATAGGGATTACAATTTTTGTATAACTCTTTTTCCTCTCTGTGAAACTTTATTCCGTGTTGGCAGCAAAATGTTATTGCAATAAATTCAAGACTCTTGACAAGACGAATAAAATAAATACACTTTTGTGCAGACTAAACTTTTATTTGTTAGCCTAGCTCTCTTTCTTTCAGCAGAAATGTGAACAAACAGCGAATATATTGCGGGAGTGGGTGGGTGCGGAATAAAACCTAAAATAGTCCCGCGCAGACCTCTACGTCACAGATCAGATTTAATTCATCACGTGAAGAGAGATGACTGATAAGAAGAGTGAGGTGACACAGACAAGACGATGCGGAAGAGTTTCGAAACGAAATGTAAAAGCGCCCGTTTTACGCCTGTTGACTTCTGAGTCTGACATTAATCCAGGTCAAGGAGAAAACTCACCGAGATCTACCAAGTGAAAAGTAAATAAATGATAAAATACACATTAAATAAATAATTAAAAAGGTTTGTTGTGATGTATCTTTATGTTGCATTAATTTAATAATAATAAATAAAATAGTGTTTTATTATTATTCACTATTCATGTCACTGAATTCAACTATATACTGAGCTGTATGCAAGCAGAAATATGATGTTATAGTGATCGAGAGCGCACATACACGATTCGTTTGCACATAATTTATAACGGACATAACACGCGCCTAATGCACGATCATGTCACTGTAATCAACTTTACCTTGATTACAAAACTTGCCCATCAAAACTTGTGTGTACTAGTGTGATACTGGCTTCTTTTATCCAGCGAGAGCTGTAGTTTGTGTATCATATGTTCATACAGCGGTTTTGAGCCACCGTTCAGTCTATATTCTGCCATGATAACCGTATTTCTCCTCCTAAACACAGAATACGTAGAGAGGTGGTACTGTTATTTATTTATAGGCTATATATATATTTTTTTACATTACTTAACATGCGAGTCATAATATTAGTTAATGTATTATATTTGAGTTTTATCTCTCGCACCCCTGAGTAGTAAATACCATACACCACCTGTCAAAATGATTGACTGACAGGTGGGCGGGGCTTCTGGCATAGGGGCGGGACTTCCGGTATAAGGCGGGACTTCCGGTATAGGGGCGGGACTCCCGGTGTAGGCGGGACTTCCTGTATAGGCGGGACTTCCTGTATAAGGCGGGACTTCCTGTATAATAAATCATGTTTTATAATGACAGTAGGTTTTGATGTTTTTGACAGGAGGTTTTTGACCTATTGACCCTGCAATAATTATTCATGTTATTGACAGTAGGTTTTGATGATTTTGACAGTTGGTTTTGATGGTTTTGATGTTTTGACAGCAGGTTTTGATGTTTTTGATGATTTTGACAGAAGGTTTTTGTTTTTGAAGGCTGTATTTTAAATCATTTTATTGACCGAAGGTTTTGTCCTTTGAAGACGCTGTTATCAGGAAATTCCCCTCCTACCCGCCGCATCCATAGCAGCGTATCTGGGACTGTGCTGTGAAAAACTGTGAAGTGCATCCCCCACAAACATCTGTTCTTTTAAAACAAAAAGTTGATTGTTTATAAAATAGCTTACTAAAAAAATCCACTGAACATTATTTCAGTTTAAAAATAAAATGGAGTCAAAAAAAAAATCAGTTAAATGTTTATAGAGTTGAAGAATAAAAATAAAAAAAACATAGGTTATGAAACAATCAGTGACATGTTTAGAGAGTTGAAGAAGAAAATAGATAAATAAATAAAAAAACATACAGGTTATGAATCAATCAGTTGAATGTTTAGAGAGTTAAAGAAAAAAAACATACAACTTATGAAACAATCAGTTACATGTTTAGAAATCAGGGGTCTCTGGCCTCTTTTCACACACACACACACACACACACACACACACACACACACACACAGATGCGCGCTCCCCTGTTTTTGAGAGGCCTGCTCAAGGTGAACGCTGCTGTGTGTGTGTGTGTGTGTGTGTGTGTGTGTGTGTGTGTGTGTGTGTGTGTCTGTGCGTAACAGGCACGGTCTTTTAGATCTCTCCTACATTATCTGTACAATTATAATCTTTATCGATAGTAGTTCTTCCACGGGAGTCGCCCTGCCTGTGACAGTTTGGCGTGAAATATGGCCCCATGTCTCTCAGGTCACGGACACATTGCGAGATAAGGTACCAAAATGCATAGTGCAATGACGCCATCTATTGGACACAACTGTGTTTTTTTACCCAATATTTGACCACCATATATATACAGGTGTGGAGGACAAATCCAATATATCCTCGGACAAAATTTTTGGCTACAACATCGCATCAACTCTCTCTCTCATCAAAATGCAGAACGGTGAGTATTTTTCTCTTTTATTTTATGCTATGATGTTATACAATGATGCTTTAAACATGCATGCTGGTATTGGTGTGTGTTTTATCAGCTATAACTAAAATCTACATTATTGTTTTAAGCATTGAGTTATTGGGTACAGTGTTTTCTGTAACATTGTTTTATTTTAAAAAACAATCTTTGTCAGGCTATATTTATTTTATTCAAGTGTTTTAAACATGTCTATTACTTTTTCATCTCAAAAGATTTTTTAGTCATATCAGTTTATTATAAATGTTTTGCAGGATTGTTCTACCGCAATGATGTTTTAATTAGTATTGTTTCACTACACAAAACAATACATAATGTTATGTTTTTTTTTACCATTGCGTTACCCAGCGGCTTTTATTATGAAAAGACTGAGCTCCTCTCACAGGAAGTGTCCGGCCCAGTTATCAGCTATGCTACGATTCTGTTTGCTATGTATATTTTTCAAGTCTGTTTGCATTAAATCAGCGTCCCGTCATAGCGTTATTCATGTATTTTTTATTAAGATACCACCGCATTACTGTCGGCGCTCCCGGTTGTGAAGCATGACTCAGAACCGTCCCCTGTTAGGAAATGCATGGTTTAGCTTAGCAGCGCGTGCTACGTTGCTAACTGCTCTTAAATGAGCATGATATCGTGTATCAAAAAACTAGTTTTGACGTGTATCTGTTTCACAAGGCAGATCGACCTGTTTTTGATATTTTAAAACATAAAAGCTCGTTTTTAGCCACTGTCTTAAACACATCATGTTACTGATACGGGTGGCCCACCAGCTCTCCGGCACCACCCGGTGTCCCGGAGTTAAAACTACATCCTGTTATGGTGAAATTGTGCGCTCTCCGGCACCACCCGGTGTCCCAGAGTTAAAACTACATTCTATTATGATTAAATGATGGCCATAGAGCACCGGGGTGACATAACATTCTGAAAATTAATAAAAAAATTTCAACGTCTGCCTGTAGGCTCGTCATCAGACAAGCATATAAAACGACTCACATGTGTTTTCCATTCATAACAGGATTTTTCGCCCACAGGTTCGAATGTTGAAAGCGACGCTCTCGATGGCAATGCATGTAAGGACTGATATTTTTCTACTCTTTTATAAAAAAATTATAATAATAATAATAAAAAATTATAATAATAATAAAATAAAATAAAAAATAAATAAAAAATAAACATATTTTAATTGTCTCTCTTTTTATTCGCAGTGAGCCCTCAGGTGGTCGAAGCGGACAGCGCGACTGATGGTAAAACAAGACCCATCGCCTACGTCATGTTTTTCTTAACGTTTATGAGAAATCTAATTTATTATTTATTTTAGATTTCATTCAGTTTATTACGCAACCCGGCTTCCCGCTGGTTGACGCCATTCAACAGGATAATGAAGACCACACCGTCGTCGTAGCAGATAGACGTGACGTACCTGACCCCACTCCAACGCACTCTGTGGATCAAATAGTTCCTACAGGCTCGGCTTTAGACCAGACCGCCGGACCAAGCGGCGAACCTTTGAGAAAGAAGACTAGAAAAACAGATCGTTCTACCTCGCCGGCCTGTCCTGAGAGAAAACCGGTTCGTTTTACCCCGGCGATCAGTCCTGAAACCAGTCCTGACAGGAAAACTCTTTGTCCGACGCCGCCGAGCAGTCCTGCGACGAGTCTTGACAGCGTATTTCTTTACGGTAAGACTATCTACATTATTTTTTATTTAAACTCAAATTGAATCATACCATTTAAGATTTTTGTGTTATATTTCTACACACCAGGGTCGGGTTATAGCCCTGACCACATGACGAGTTGGAATACGCCTCAACGCATCACTTGGACAAGCACAAAGGCGGGTCAAACATCATATCCTTTTAACTCACCGCCGGAAGAAGACATTGAAGTTGAAGAAGTGCCGGCGGTGCCTCACTCGGCTGACGAGCCACTCACCGATACTAGGCGTACTAATTCAATAGAGACATTAGGTCAAGAGTTTCGCGACGCACAGATTGATATAAACAACAAATACATTGAGCTGCGTGACGTACAGGATGATATAAACAGCAATTTGACTGCGCTGCGTAGTGAGTTGCGTGAAGCACGCAACGAAACCCGTCGCGCATTAGACACATTGGGGCGCGAGGCTCGCGCCTCTCACCTCGAGACACGTAGCCGATTGGACACACAGGATCGCTTCATTCAAAATGCGGTCGATCAAACATTTCGTCGTATCCAGACCATGAGATCAACCCTGGATCAGGAATTTAATAGAAGCGATCGTAGGGTAACTGAATTCCATCGCGAATTGGTACTCATGTTTCATCATCTTATTCTCGTCATCATTGATGGTACAGAGGAGTAAATTCAATATAGATGTATTCCATTAAACTTTTATGGTTGTAGTTGTTTTTCTTCACCTATCATGTATTGATTTTTATATTCCATCTATGCTTTGATTTTTATATTCCATCTATGCTTTGATTTTTATATTCCATCTATGCTTTGATTTTTATATTCCATATACTCTATGATTTTGCATGCTTTCTATACTCTATGATTTTGTAATATTTCATGTTTTGGTCTGAAATCTAAAATGGATGGGTCAAAAAGCTTTTACGCAGACGACGACACAGAACTGTCACCGGACGAGATTGAAATGCTAAGTTTGCTGCCGGACGAGCTTTTAATGCTTCCGGATTCTTTAGAACAGTATTTGTTTAATCTAGAATCTTCGCAATCCCCCACTAATTTGGATCATTTTGAATTAGCTGAAAATCCAAATATTAATTTGTACGATCCAGTGCTGAACGTAGACGCTAATTTGGATCTTTTTGAATTAGCTGTAAATCCAAATATTAATTTGTACGATCATGTGCTAAGCGTAGACAACAATCCTGTTGTACAATATGGTGGTGTTTTAAATAATCAACTCCCAGCATGTACCGACACCGATCCTGACTGCGACGACACAGAACACCCTGACGGTGATGATACTTCACAGCCATCGACCAGCAACATGAGACCCACATCAGGTAATGTTGACGCTTTACGCGAGACTGACCCTAATAAACAGAGTCGATTAAGCCGTACGGAAATTGATACGCTGATTCGAGAAGGTGGGTTCGTTAACGGATATCACGTTTTACCGCGACCTCGGTTCAACAGCGTGTCGTTGAGAAGGAGCATGAATCTGAGAGAGATTAACTCTACAGATTTGGCCTCTTATCACACTTCCTTACATGGCATGTTGAGCGAGATCGTCGCCTTCGCTAGAGAAATCGGCCACGATGCCCCCGTGATCAATATGACCATGTCGGCACCCACTCTACAAACACCTATCAGCGGTGTTCTCACACCCGGTAATGATTATGACGTGGATTCGCTTATGGATCAATTTGAAAGAGTTTTACAGAGCAATGAGCAGTTATTATCGGACGACGCTGTCGAGATCGACGCTACCGTAGCCATGAACAGACAAGGAGGTGGTCGACGACGTAAACTTACAGATCTGGCCGTTGATCAGGTAATCCAAAAAAAAAAGACGAATTTGTTCTGTCCCATAAATTTGTCGAATCAATTGTGTTTCTCTATTTGTCTCGCTCGTTTTCTTAACCCCCAACTACCCGAGAGTGAGTTAGAAAAACTGTCTGTCACCATCCAAAACAGCGTCGGCTTCACAATTCAAGACCGAATCGCTCTTAGCGACATAGCTTCGTTTGAACGAGCACTAGGCATTAAAATCGTTGTATTTCACAGATCGAATGCCATGGTCTTAGAAACGTACAAAAATTGTGACGAACTCCACCCTAAAACGGTGTTCCTCTATCTACATGATGATCATTACTACATGATAATGAATCTGACCGGGTTCTTAGGTTCGCCATACGTCTGTCAATTTTGTTACAAAAGTTACACCACCCGCAGAGACCATCGATGTAAGCAAGCCTGCAATGTCTGTTTTGACGCCGAATGTCACAGGTTCCCTAAAAGAACCATACATTGCCCCGATTGTTTGCGTTACTGTAAATCGAGCTATTGCTTCGAAATGCATAAAAAGAACCCCCCTCCCGGTCAAGAATCCCCCTCCTGTGATATTATCAAATACTGCAAACTATGCGGCTGGCGTTACTACGTTAAAGCGGGTGACAAGAAAACAAAACACATATGTGCCCCGGACAAATGCGTCCATTGTCGAGAACGTCTGACGGGGCAGGGATCACACCAATGCTTCATACAACCCCTAGAGCCTAAGGAGCCATGCGAGAAATACATCTTCTACGATTTTGAAACGCGTTACGAAAACGGTAGACACGTGGCTAATTTTGTTTGCGCAATCACATTCAAAGGGAACAAATTTACGGCTGAGGGTACCGACTGCATCGCTAAGCTAATCAACCGCTTCAGACACCCCCGATATAATGGCTACTGCTTCATAGCTCATTACGCCTCCAGATTCGACGCCTTTCTGATTCTCGAGTATTTTTGCAAAGCCGGGATTGCTATTGAGGTCATAATGCAAGGATGTAAAATAATTTTCATGTAGGACGAATCGTTTGGCCAACGATACATCGATAGTTACTCATTTTTTCCAATGGCCCTTGCCAAAATGCCCGTAGCGTTAGACTTAACGACGACTGAAAAAGGCTACTTCCCCCATCTTTTCAACAGGGTGGAAAACGAGAACTATTTCGGACCATACCCCGACAAAAAGTTCTACAACTACGATAACATGTCGGATAAAGACCGTGAAAAGTTTGATGCGTGGTACAGCACAGTTGAGGGCAAGTGGTTTGACTTCAGGAAAGAACTGTACGCGTACGGCGTTAACGACGTCGTCTTATTACGCGAAGGTTGCATGAAATACCGGGAGGCATTCATGCAATGCACCGGACTTGACCCTTTTGGCTTCGCGACGCTCGCCGGCTGCTCGATGGGGGTCTTTAAAACACATTATCTCGGCAGAAACACGCTCGCTCTCACGCATAACAAAGCGTACATCGATCAGAATAAGTCCTACTCAAGCGGCTCGATCCAATGGATCGAGTATGTCAAAAAGACTCGAAACGTGGACGTTCACCATGCCGTAAACCACGGCGAAGTATCGATCGGTAAGTACTTTTTAGACGGCTACTACCAGCAGGACGGTGTGCGGCACGGCTTAGAATACGCAGGGTGCATCTTCCACGGGCACTGCTGCCGCTTTGAACCCCATGAGTCTCACCCCTTGTCGGGAGTACCCTATGGGGTTCTCAGGAGACAGTTTGACGATAAGATCGAAATTCTGCAGAACGCGTACGGTTTGCAAATCGAGGTTCTTTGGGAATGTGAATGGAACGACATGAAAAAGACCGATCCCTCTGTGATAGAATTTATGACCGGTTATTCCGCCCCAGAGAGACTGAACCCTCGAGACACCCTGTTTGGCGGGCGCACTAACGCTTATAAACTATATCACAAAGTGAGCGGAGATGAGAAAATAAGGTATCTCGATTTCACCAGCCTCTACCCCTTCTGCCAGGCTAGGAAAAGCTACCCGATTGAACATCCAGAAATCATTTTCAACAATTTTGAACCGATTGAAAATTATTACAGGCTTATCAAAGCGACCGTGTACCCTCCCCGCAAATTACTGCATCCTGTTCTCCCTTACAGATGCCAAGGAAAACTCATGTTTCCGTTATGCCGAACCTGCGCTCACGATCAAAACCAGACCACGAGCTGTACCCACACGGATGAGGAAAGATCACTCTCCGGCTCCTGGGTATCCATTGAGCTTTTAAAAGCCATCGAGAAGGGTTATGTGGTAGCCAAGATTGACGAGGTTTGGCATTTTCCACAACAGTCAGACACGTTGTTTGTCGAATACGTCAAAACGTTTTTGCGGTTGAAACAACAAGCGTCGGGTTACCCGTCGAATGTTGTCACGGACGCTGAGAGAGAAACTTACATTCGCGAATATTTTGAAAAAGAGGGGATTCAACTCGACCTCGAAAAGATCAAGCACAACGCTGCCCAGAGAGCGATCACCAAACTTATTTTGAACAGCTTGTGGGGTAAGTTCTCTTTAAGACCAAACTTACCTCAAACGACTCTGGTGAGCGAGCCCGAAGATTTCACCAGAATCGTTTTCGGTAATACCGACACCTTGTCGTATTTCTCATTCGTCTCAGACGACGTGGCTCTCGTCCAGCATAAACCCCACAAAGAGGATGTTTGTAAGGGTCGCGACGTTAACGTGTTTATTGGTGCGTTCACCACGGCACACGCCCGACTGGAATTGTAAGAATTGATGGACAGACTCGGTGACCGTCTTCTTTACTCGGACACAGACAGCGTCGTGTTCGTGTCTAGGGACGGCGACTGGGAGCCGCCTCTGGGTGATCATTTGGGCGAGCTGACGAGCGAAATAGACGATGGGGATTTTATTACGGAGTTTTGCGCTAGCGGCCCTAAATCGTACGGTTTCCAGACGTCCAAAGGGAAAGTGTGTATGAAAGCTAAGGGGATAACTCTGAATGCTAAAAATTCCCAAGCCATCTGGAAACCCTGATTGGTCTGGTTGACAGTTATGTGACGTCGCATGATAGTACCAAATACATCCTGGCTCACACAGAAAACATTGTGAGGGATAAAAAGACTCTCACGTTGCACAACAAATCAGTCGTTAAAAGGTTTAAGGTGGTGTATAATAAACGCAGACTTTTGCCCGATTTCACCACGCTTCCTTATGGCTACTGATCAGATGATGATGCACAGAGGGTCGATGGATGTTTCCGATTTTGATTTCAGACTACAACATCCATTTAGTTGTGTTATAAGCGGACCGTCCAATTCTGGAAAGTCTTATTTTGTGAAACTTTTGTTGGAAAAAGGTTTGAATTTAATTTCCAACGTATCTTTACCGTAGTTGATCAGACTCTCGATGATACAGCGATAAGGGTAAGTGCTCGAACTCTGAGAAATCAGACGATCGCCGAGGGTCACGTCGACTTGTGAAAAATAGTGGCTCCGGGGTAGTTGATTAGACCCACCTTCGCAGGGTGTGCAATCTCTTCCCCGTTAGGTCTCGTGATTTTCACCCGTAGATAGAGCATCGTGTTATTGAGATCCACATAATCATCGCCGTTGCCTGCGATAAAAAATTCCAATGGTGCAGAGCCCGATATGGCCGATAATGGGGATACTTCTAAATAGCCGTTTTTCTCAATAACGGTCTGTGTCAGCGGGACCGAAAATAAGTCCAGCTCGGACTTGATGCATTCTCCCGACATGCGATGCAGTAGCGCCATGTTAGAATATGGATTTTGTGGTTCTCTTGATCGACACGTTTCGACTGACAGACCTCTTACGCTTTCTGCGTACGAGTGAGCGCTTGTTTGATCCGCGTTTTCTTCTTCTTCTTCGGCGCAGCCCGTTGACCACGCCTCCTCACACCCGGCGGTTTAGACATTCTCTTACGTGCCATGACCATCAGACCGGACCCGTCTTGAGCTTTATCGCTATGCGAGCGCGTCAAAACGTTTGAGACGACGTCGGATACTATATTTTTAGCTGCTGATTTTAGGTGTGGTTTCGCGAAGCTAAATCCTCTTTTTAACAACGGTACGGCCATCCTGAACAGCCCTCTGAATAGGCCTCCTAACCCCGCACCGTACATAACTCCCGATCCCGAATAACCCGGTAAACCGCAGCCGGCCTGATTTTGGTAATAGCTCACATAGTCCGCGGTATCGGCTCTCCGGGTCTATAATAAACCATTTTTAAAGAATAGAAATATTTTTTGGTTTAAAGTGTAGTTTTACGATGACTTTCCCGTAAGAAAATGGTACTTTGTGGTTTTGATCGTCCTTCAACTCTATGACGATGCTGGTGATGTGATCCTTGCTGATCGATGCGTAATGGGGGTTGTCGTATCTAGCAATGACCACGTCGTTGCCTTTACCCGTTATATGTACGCATCTCAAAAGGGGAACGTAAGAATCTCCGACCGCTTGGTATTGGATGATGTCGGTGTAAACGTACATTGTGTAGAACCCTGCGTTGATATCGCATTGATGAGGAGCGTACATGATGACGTTTGCGGTAAAATCGGGTTCTTTATGATAGTTTAAACCTCCGAGAGGTTTTAGCGTCATTCCTAAAATAGTGGCGAGTCTTCCCCGGAAACTCACTGAAATGTTGGGTTTCGCGGTCAGATACACCTTGTTTTTTAATTCGTCATGATTCAATACGGCCGCTGGTGCGATGAGTTGATTTATAGCCCGGAGGATCGCACGAATGTTTGCGTAGTACCCTCCGCTTATGTATAATTTTGTAATTATAGAAAAACCAATATTTGAGGGATTGCTATCCGGGGGTTCCGGAGCCGTATGTAGGATGAAATGCCCATCTTCGTCATTAAAGTTGTACCAACTTCTAGGATATTCGATTTCGGCGAGTCCGACTTCCCATTGTCCTTTCAAGTTTATAGCTTTAGCCAACCTGGTTGTATAGCTGGATATACGATTTTCAGGATAAACCGACAACGACGCATTGCACGGCAACGTGACGTAGAACCCGTGATCCTCCATGACGGTCCTTCGCTCGTATGGTCTCATCCGTTAACGACGGTGCGTTTTAAGGAGATTGCAAGTCCAGCAGAGTTTTTTTATCTATATAACTATTAAATTTTGAAGGCCATCCTAGCCATTTCACTAAAACAAGCGTAGATTTCCCTTGTTTTTTCTGACCTAAAATCTTTTCCACCTTAAAAGATTTGTTTTTACTCACAATTATTTTTTGCAGCTCTTCTTCATAAACAAACCCCTCGATGACATCGCCATCATAATCCTTGAGTCTGTAGACCGGGGGTTGACGTGGAATACACGAGGATACGGTGAAAAATTCTTCCGTGTAGTTCTGCTCATAACCTTTGGCGAACGGGCCTCTCACTTTAGAAATCCTGACGACGTCGCCGACTTTGAAATTAAATACGGTCTTCTTCTGCTTCTTTATATCGCCGTACAAGTTTTGAAACACTTGACCCTCATTTACTTTGTCGACGTCCACGGGTCTCATTCTGATACTTCGGTGATAACTGGTGTTGTACCCTTGAATAATGTCTTGTAAAACATCTATGTATCGTCGGGAATTTGTAGCCGTTAAAAATCTCCACATACGGCTTTTTAATGTTCTATTAAATCGTTCCACGACACTGGCTTTCAAATCCGTAGCGGTAGCGAAGTGGTTAATGTCGTGCTTTTTCATCACATCTTGAAAATGTTTGTTAAAAAATTCCTTTCCCTGATCCGTCTGCAATTTCTGAGGCACACGACCCTCTTTGAGTATAGACTGGAACGCTTTAGTAACCTCAATGCCGCTCTTATTCTTCAAAACTCGAACCCATGAGAACTTGCTAAATACATCTATGCATGTCAGTAGGTATTTATGACCGTCATTATCCTTGGCGTAGGCACTCATGTCGACAAGATCGGCCTGGAACTGTGTATCGACCCCGTACACAACCACTCTATTTCGTTTGTATTTTATAGGTGCTGTTTTGTGTAATGTGTAAGCATCCTCACCAGCCAACCATTCTGAAACCTCTTTATCGCTTAGACGGACGCCGCTATCTTTTAAGACGGCGTCTTTTAATCGTTTTTTACCCCCTAGAGAGCCGGGGTTGGACGGTGTATAATAAGCCTTTTTCATGAGCTCCGACATGCTGTCGTTTCAACCGATGCAAAAGAATAACGCGTACAAGTAGTTTGAATCAATCTTTTATTAAAAAAACGTTACAGGATGCATGCAAAATCTAAGTAAATGGTATTAATACAATCTAAGTAAAATGATACACGTAAAGTAAAAATGGATATAATACAACACACTAACTAAGAATGGTTAGTAAAAAGAATAATGTAGCAAATAGTTAGTAATAATGACATCAATGATAGTCTAACCAGAAAAGAAAGTCGCGGCAGGCCATCATGTTTTTGTCAAGGATGTAATCAACATACATTACGACAATTTTGTCAACGGTCTCATGAATATCGGCATGTTTTTGAATTTCATCATCATCGCTTTCATTCAAGATCAACTCAGTACATACATCCGCCACATAGGTAGAAGTACACAACACATCGGTGATTTCGATCGTACATTGTGATTCTATCATCATATCTAGAACCTCTTTTATCATTACATCAGGGGGGTCGGTACCATCAACACATTTATCCGTCAAATCGTCCCAGAATTAGCCAGTCCTCTTATTAACACCATATTTTTCTTGAGATTTGCCTGACGCGTAGTGTTGTGGTCAACTGGAATATCGGGGTGGGCTGCGTCCGCAATAATCTTATACAGCAGCGCAGTCATCTGCCATCTGTAATGCTCTTTAAACATGAATTCCATACAACTCCTTAGGCTAGAGGCTACACCCATGCTGGAGCTGACTTGGTCACTCGCCATTCACAATTGAAAGACCTTGCCAGAGATCAACGACGTCGTAGACTATTTCCTTGCAGGGTTTGTCCAGAAGTTTCAGCCTGATTTCTTCTAGCTTGGCAACTATGAATGGTTCGTCTTTTAATTCGTGCAGAATAGTCCCGACTGTCCCTTGGATACGATGGGGGTGAGATTTTAACCCACAGTGGTTTAGGAGAATACCGATGATGGAATGAAAAAAGGGCTTAAACAGCTTGCCTGACAGCTCGTCAAAGTGTGTGTCGAAGTAGAAGTTGGGAGGGTCAAACAGACAGGAATGTTGCAGCTGGCTAGGATGATCAATCGCACACCCCTCGCAGTCTTCCTTCAGCTTATCGCCGATGAGACGTTCCAGCAGCACCACGGTCGCTGCTTTTATGATTTTGAATCCGACGTCGCTGAAACATCCGTCTGTAGCGTCGAGACCGGCTTTAGTGTCGAGACCGGCTTTAGCGATGGGAAGGTAAGTCAGGTTGTGTGATCCGAGGTCTGAGCCCAATTTATCCAGCCAGTCTTCGGAGGGGTTGACGATGTTAGCCGGACCCCAGTCGTTTTGGAGGTCCGATTCCCAATCTTTGTGGCGGTCCGATGGTCCAAGGGGGAAAGTCAGGCAATGGTCGCTTGCGTTGTCGTCAGGAGGGTCGAGAATGCTGCCGAAGGAGATGCCGCAGCTACACACATGAGCGGGTAATGAAGCGCCGTCTTCAGCCATGGTTTATAAATGCTGCTTGAGAGGGTCTGGTCACTGACTTTATGGCAAATGTAGTAAAGGGGCGGGGACGTCGTAGCACTGCAGCCATGGTTTATAAACGACGCCTGGGAGGGTCTGACCGGCGAGCTTCCGGATGTCCGTAGTAAATGGGGGCGGAATAGCGTGCGTATGTACTGCTGCGCACGCATCTCTCAGGGTGGAACAGCTGCACTTTAATTTTGTTGTAGCCGTCATGCAGCTCGCACCATTTGAACATCTTGTTTATTATTGAAAAAATACCGGCCAGCAGATCCAGATCGCGCCGCTTGAACAAAAATTGCATTTCATACAGATCGTTATGCTCGTTAGGCAGGACGACCCCTGACCGATTTTTGTTGAGCTTTGTCTTGTCTTTACAGCAGAATATGTAGACAGAATCATCTGGGTTCTTTTTAGCGTGGTCACCTACCACGCGGTACCGGACATTCGGGGCTACCCCGTCCCACTCTGAAATGTACAAAGGCTCTTCGCCGCCGCTGTTCAGATCCTTCCAGACAAATTTGTAAAATAATGACCAGTCTTTTTCAGGAAATACAACACACGCGTCTTCCCCGGGCTGAAACTCGCCTGTGTTGTCGGTGGTGTAGAGTATAACAACTCGAGTTGATTTATGAAATTTGTACCCGAATACACGGTTACTGCTCATCATAAATTCACCTTTAGTCCATTCCGAAAGTTCATGGAGAAAGTTTGTCAAACGGACGTGACCGAAAGGTTTTCTCGGTGCCATAGTCAGACTGGCCATCAGACTGTCCGTCGTCCTGCTGCTCACCCCCGCCTCTGGGGATTTAGGGGGCGATAAACAGTCCATGCTCATGTAGCTCATGTTTTCTCTTTCTGATTGATGTAGAACACACTGACCCATTTATATACACTGCTATGGATGCGGCGGGTGGGAGGGGAATTTCCTGATAACAGCGTCTTCAAAGGACAAAACCTTCGGTCAATAAAATGATTTAAAATACAGCCTTCAAAAACAAAAACCTTCTGTCAAAATCATCAAAAACATCAAAACCTGCTGTCAAAACATCAAAACCATCAAAACCAACTGTCAAAATCATCAAAACCTACTGTCAATAACATGAATAATTATTGCAGGGTCAATAGGTCAAAAACCTCCTGTCAAAAACATCAAAACCTACTGTCATTATAAAACATGATTTATTATACAGGAAGTCCCGCCTTATACAGGAAGTCCCGCCTATACAGGAAGTCCCGCCTACACCGGAATTCCCGCCCCTATACCGGAAGTCCCGCCTACACTGGAAGTCCCGCCTTATACCGGAAGTCCCGCCCCTATACCAGAAGCCCCGCCCACCTGTCAATCAATCATTTTGACAGGTGGTGTATGGTATTTACTACTCCCCTGGTTGAGAAACACTGACCTAAAGCGCGAGCGATCCTACCCCTGATCTAAGTGATAATGTTTAAAAAAAAAAAACATTAGTTTCTCATTTATTTGGTTCCACAGTATTTGCTGTTTTTTTATTTTAAACACTGCTTGACACCGAATTGTTGCTGATATTAAAGTCAAAGTAAAACGTGCACGGCGCTTACAGGCTTATTTAAAACCTAAGGAAAAGAGGGAAAACTCAAACAAAATATCAACTTCATTTTAAACTACAGTTTTAGGTTTATAAGCTGTTTAATAGGCTAAAGAGTGAATAATAATAATTCACTGGATAATGTTAATTCACTGAATAATATTCTCTGGAATATTGAAATAAGCTATATTACAGAATATGTATTTTAAAATACGATGTTTAACAAAACATCGTATTTTATTGCATTTCTCAACTGGCATGTTTTATCAGAATTGTTACAATGTTTTTGTCATTCTAAATTTTGAAAACTGCTGACAGCGCGGTTTATCTATTTACACAGAACTATACTCAAACTGCGATCGCTTGTGGAGAAAATAAATCATTCATTTCGATAGAGATGTATTTGAAGAGCTCTTTTCCAAAACGCTATAAATCCATTTTAATAGTTTTAGAGAAAAGGACATTTTTTTACCTAGACCCATACATTTTGTTAATATTCAATTTATCCTGTTAAAATGGTCTGTTGGCTCAGTCTAAACATGTTAAACAATGATCGTTAAATTAAACAACAATATTGTCGATTATAAATTCCAAGTTTTATTTTAATTTTTTCAAAACGCTACAAATCCATCCTTTTTTTTATGTTGGTTTATGTCTTTAAAAAAAAAAAAGAGAACATGCAACATATGACATAAGGGACTCATACTATAAGCCGGTCGCACCAGCCTTGTGTTGATGTAACCCCCCCGGGTCCGCACCATCACACCGAGCGGGTCTCGAACCCAGGTTTCCTGTGCGGGAGGCGGGCGCTCTAACAAGGAACGCCAAAGGCTACAGCCTCTAACATCAGTCGCTAGAGCGCCTCTTTTTGAGGTCAGGGGAGTGAGGTTTACACACAGCCCTTACTGGCATACACATCTGTTACATTGACATCCCACAGTGGGTATTAACGGGCCACCTGAGTGACGAACCTTCTTTTTTAGTTGTTTTTTTGTGATTTTCTTTGTCCAGTCATATGAGGATATATCGCGTTTAGGCTAAAAACAGGTTCGGCGCTTATAGCGGTTTGGAAAAGAACTGCATCTTGCAGTACATTTTAAACAAGGAAATATAGCGATTTGGCATGAAACATTGATGGAGCAGTGAATAGGTTCAGTACACAGCAAAATGGCATGACAAACTCATTTTTTTTAAATTTGGCGTTTATCGCGTTTTGGAAAAGAGCTCTTCATTTATTTAGATGTTTATTGGCTAAATAATGGTTCTATAGTAAATGTTAATATAATTCAGGGTGTTTCAAACAAGTTAATCTTGTATAAAGTTACATGCGGTGGCCTGCTGGAGCATTTCCTGAGTGAACAGTGTCCACTGCTCCAGGTGTGTGTGCACTTGGATGGGTCAAATACAGAGAACAAAATGTCACTGCTGGTAATACTCTGTATAATTATGTATGTGAAAAAAAAATCACAACCAATGTTTTTTTTTTACATAACCGATTATGGTAAAATGCTTAATTATCGGGAAAAATATCGGTCGGTCGATCTCTACTCCACAGTTCATGGACCTCGTAAACAGTGGATACTGGCCAGCTTCCACCAGCTCTTCTACTTTGTATTCCCTCAACCTTTTCAGCAGTGTAAGAGAACTGAAAGTCATCACTCCGGCACTGTCCAGACAAGCCTTTGCAAAGCTGCTGGAGCATCGTACAAAGTGTGGTGGGCGGGTAAGTGTTCACCATATTATAGAATTGTTTAACATATGCAGACATCTCCAAAGTAACAATTAATATAATGCATCTTTTAGTCAGGACCAGTGTGCGGGGACACGCTGCAGAAGAGCTTCCTGGAGTTTTCCTATTGTGCTTTTGAGGAAGATAACTTGTCCTGCGGTCCACCTTTCACCTGCCCCGCTTGCACCCCAGACATGCTGGCAATCTCTGTGGATGGCAATAGGAAGCTATACCGGTTTCTCCGAAACGGAAGGTGATATTTTTTTCTTCCAGTATAGATTGATCTGGATTTTTTAGATTCAATATTCAGCATGGATAAATGTTCTGTTTCGTTTCTTCCTCAGCTCCGACTCTTCGTTTTTTGAAGGGGCATTTATCGCAGAAGACACATCTGTGTCTGCATTTGTTGATGTCTTGCATAAAGCTGTGAAACAGGCAGGTTTCAAATTATTTGTTAATTAAATGACTATGCTTTGACAGCCCAGATTTTCTTTGCATTGGTGAAAAACTGCCCTCAACTTCAAAATACAAGGTGTATATACAGTATGTTTATAGTGTGTTTCATTTACATCACAGCTACCTGGACAAGGCAGATGTGGGAGCTCCTCGTGGACGGCAGCAAAGGAGACTTCTAGGAGGACCTTCAAGTTGGACGAAGAGGGCATGGAGGTTGCGGTGTGTCGGCATGGTTTCCTCCTTAAAGCGCTTAATATGTTCAGAGGTGAGATTATAATCAATTGTTTGCTGTTAAATGTAACTTTGTATTGTTGTTATTTGTATGTCGCTTTGGACAAAAGCTAAATAAAATAATAATATGGAGAAGCATCTCAATTATCACTATTAGTTCAGCTTATACCACTGCTTGGTTGAGTTTCCCATTATGATGCTCTCTTTAGAATGTACAATAATAGGATATTTGCATTTCTAATACAATTTGTATATCCCTAGGTGAAATCTTTGCCTACCCCATGTATCTGCACAAGGAGTTGATGAGTTCAAAGCCAAGGTTTATTGCCATGTAATGTGTAAATACTGGCCATATTTACACAAATCAGCAAACATCCTTCCTGATATCCAGGGGCTAACATCAATCAGGCCTTTCCTAAGCGTCATGCACGCTACAGCACATTCCACTAAGTGTGAGGTATGTTCAGTGTTTATTATGTTTAACTGTATCATCGGAAAATAAGTCCCTCTGCTGCGCGTCAGGGTCCGGTTCGCCTTGTCGTTACTTATTATCCGATAATGACCGGTGAACATTACATTACAGGGCTCTAGACTAACTTTTTGCACTGGTTGCACTGGTGCGCCTAACTTTTTTTCTTAGGTGCACCAGCACAAAAGTTATGTGCACCCAAATTTTCATATAGGCAATATTGACTAGTAAACGATTAACTAACAATCTGGTCAACATAAAGTTCTTTATTTGAAGCACAATTCTACAAGAAAGGTAACTTACTGAAAAAGTGTTGGTGCTGAAAGTGCTTCACTGAGCATAGATTTAAACTTAAAACATCTCAAGATAAATGAAATGAAAAGAAAATCTAAATTAAGTGTTTTCAGGGTATCAAACTGAACATCTCATGGCTCAATGTGTTATGGACTATCCTCCATTGCAGTCACATGCCATTCGGATGGCCAACTCCTGTAGTTTGTCCTTCTTGGTCTTTGGCCTCGGCTAAACCAGCTGACCACACGCTCTCTAGCATCAACATCTTCCAGACTTGACCCTCTACACTGACTCTGATCAGATCTTCCACTGTGTCTGAATGAAGGGATGCTCTAGTGCAGTGCTTCTCAAACCCTCCCCTTTAACCTATAAAAAAATCCGGCGCCCCATCCCACCTCAGACTACCAAATAATTTCAGTAAACATTATGAAAAAAAAAACCCTGTTCTGTCTGTGCTCATACTGTATTTTAATTAGGGACGGATGAGTATCGTTAAGGTTTTAACGGTATTACTACGCTTATCGATCCGGTACTTTAACGGTATTCTCATCTGTACTTTTTGTTATTTATATATATACATACATATATACATACATACATACACATATATGTATGAAATATATATTTAGATGATAGATTATCAGCTTAATTAACATGGCTTTATATTCTGAAATGTTAAATAAATATTTAATTAAATAAATATAAAACATCAATTTGTAAATACACCAGTGTGCAGGCATTTTTAGTGTTTTATATACATAAGATAAGATAGAGTAAGAACATGAACAAAGAAACAAAGTTAAATAAACTGACAAATATACCATTTGTCATACCATAAAACAAATGTAATAAAAAAAACAGTGCTTTCATTTATCTATGATGGTCTACTAACATTAATTCAGGTAAGTAATAGCTACAAAATAAATCTAAAAGTGATCAAATATAAATGAACACTGCATAGTTTTCACTGTATATATTGATAGATTAATGCTTATTAAAGCTATAACTTTATTCAGATTAAGAGCTGTGAGTGATTTTCTCTTTGCTTTTTGTTTTTTGATTAACATTAATGAAGCACCAGTCTGTCACTAAGACAAAATATTGACAGAATTTTCTCCCAACTGTTCTCGTTCACTTTAAGATATGAACTGTGTTTAAGTGAATAATCTCCAAGCCGGCCGTTTTTACATGTTTTGTGTGTATTTGATCGTTTGGACGCGTCTGAAGCTCAAAGTGTACTTTGCTTGTCTGTTTTAGAGCGCGCCGCACACACACACATATGGCAAGCCAAAAGGTTCAGAATTACGCTATAGATAGATCGCGTTTACATACAAAACGCCGTTTTTGGCGGCGTTTAAAACAGTATTAGCGCCGTCAAATACGCCGTCCTGATAGCAAACGTCATAAAAACCGCGCGTAACATGGGCGTAAATTCCGGGGGTTGTCCCCCCCCCAAAAAAATATTTAAAAAAATTGCACTCTCTATTGTGAAAAATATATGTATGTATACCTAAAATAATTGTGTAAGTAGAAAAACCCCCCCGCAAAAAATGCTTTTAGAAACAGTTGAGTTCCCCCTCCCCTTTCTCACAGTGGTTTGGCCCACTGCCTGCTTTGCCAATTCATCTCACCTACTCCACACACGAGTCAGGTGTGTGGCTGCGGCTCAGTTAACGTTGAACTCCAGTAAGTAGGATACTTTATTTACTTTAAATAAAGCGATTCTCTTTAATGTAGTTGATGCAGCAGACTCATTCATAAATTAGTTGCGGCAAAAATGCTGATTAACGTTACCGATGTAATTTTCCAAGAATCTGCTATATTAGCGATTAAAATATTACTTATCTAGTTAACGTTAGCTTGTTTACAATAGCTTGTTGCATAGTGCACTGCAGCTTATGGGGGTTTTCCACTGACTGGTATCAGTTCGGTTCTGCTCTGTTTCGGACCTAACGTTACAGTTTTCCACTACAACTGGTTGCTATAGCGACCAAACATTCTGAGAAGCAGCACGAGCAGAGCGCTCTAAGCTGAGGTAAACAACCTGGCATCATTACAATCGTCAGCATGGATGAAATAAAAGGGATTTTATTTCTTATCCTTGGTTTGTGGCTGTTTTAAATGTGCTAATCTGCTTTGTCATTGAACCTGAGAAAAACTTTGAAAATAACCATAATGACGCAGTCTCCGTGCTACAATAATAATGATAGAAGCAAAGTTTTTCACTGTGGGGACATATCTTTATAAGTACAATTTGACTGTATTATTTGTGTCCCCTTCAAAAATTGCTCATGAGAAATTTTATATTTATTGTCCCCCCCTACTGATAAATGAAATTTACGCCCATGCGTAACCCGTATTTAACGCCGTTCTGATTGCACAAATGCGCGCGTTATTTACGGCGTTTTCCTTGTAGTATAATGAGCCACGCCCGCTGATTTCCACAGCCAGTACACAGCCAGTAATAGGGAACTGTTCTCACCCAATCAATGATCAACAGAACCAGACCAGACCAATTGATTAAATAGTAATTCACATCATATTAAGATCATGGCAAGACGAAACTTAATTTCGCTTAATAAGCGGACATTGGAGGACTGCACTCGACAACTGACAGGAGATTTTGAATGTGCTTCAATTTCAATGTGCTCCAATCAACTTATTGAGGTAAGGATCATTTCTTCAGACTTATTAAAATATTGCTGCCTGTCAATCTGTTCCTTAATTACCGTCGGCGCTCATTCAGTTTGTCAGCTCATTTAGGAGCGGCCACCGATGGTTACATTAAAGCTAACATACAGGCTTTCTGCTAGCTTTAATGATCTAACGAATTTTGGATAGTTTTTACTCCACAAATCGTTTTGTTAAGTTTTATGAACTTATCTTAGTAGTCGAATATTCTCCATATGATCGGTTTGATTAGGGGTGCTAGATAAGCGTTTTGTAACTTCAAGTAACATATTTTGAATCTTTAAACTGTGTTTTTAAAAGGATCTAGTATAAAATAGCATGAATATTTTGGCACGTCCATAGCTTATTTTTAACGTCTACTTTTGGTTTTAGATTGGAAACATTGCAAAGAAGCCTTGAATGGGCAAGAGGGCGGCTGACTACTGTACCAGCAGCTGATCAGTTACTCCGTGACATGGGAGTATATAGCAGAAGTCACTGACAGAGAGCATGGACAACAAGGTGAGTGAAACATTAAAAATCATAATCAAACACACCTGAACAAGCTAATCAATGTCTTTAGGATCGCTAGAAAGTTACAAGCAGGTGAGTTTGATCAAGGTTTGAGGTAAAAATCTGTGGCACTCAAGGGCCAGAGTTGAGAACCCCGGTTTTTGAGGTAAACATTCCAGGATTTTATTAATGCAAGTGAACAGGGCTCAATATAGACCATTTGACAGTCCAAAATCCATGTTTTAAGCACAAGAAAGATTTTTATTTAAAATCAAAAAGCTCTGATGTCTATTCACAAGATGGTTTACTTCACAATTCACAACTGTGATGTATGCAAGCTGAGAGGGTCACATGTGATGTGGTGGCATTTATATATAAAAAGTATATGTGTATATATATATATATATTAATAATAACTGCTCATTTTGCTAGAGAAGATGCTTAATAACCTAAACAAGGACTTTTGGAACATCAAAACTGGTCTAAGTTGAGGCCTGTTCACTTGCATTACATGGAGAATTTTTTTTTCTTCTGAAATCATATTTTCTGTTCTGCTAAAAAGGACATCTACATCAGTGGCGCTGAACCACGTTTCTGGATCCCACCAAACCAACACGGCACATCTTGCATGTCTCTTTTCATCAAACACAACTGATTCAGCCCATTGAGCGACTCCAAAACCTGAAAAGGGTGTGGGCTCTGTGAATGTGGTTGGGGACCAATTTATACATTATGGATGACCTGGGGGGTTGGTAAATAATGATGTAATTTTTATTTTTGGGTGAACTGTACTTTAAAAAAAATATTTCAGAGCTTCAGACTGAACCAATTGACTCGTGAAACGCGCTCTGAAGCCCTGAACTGAACCAATTGACTCGCGAAACACGCTCTGAAGCCCCGAACTGAACCAATTGACTCGCGAAACACGCTCTGAAGCCCCGAACTGAACCAATTGACTTGCGAAACGCGTTCTGAAGCCCCGAACTGAATCAATTGACTCGTGAAACGCGCTCTGAAGCCCTGAACTGAACCAATTGACTAGCGAAATGCGCTCTGAAGCCCCCAATTGACTCGCGAAACACGCTCTGAAGCCCCCAATTGACTCGCGAAACACGCTCTGATGCCCCGAACTGAACCAATTGACTCGCCAAACGCGTTCTGAAGCCCCGAACTGAACCAATTGACTTGCGAAACGCGCTCTGAAGCCCCGAACTGAACCAATTGACTCGCGAAACGCGCTCTGAAGCCCCGAACTGAACCAATTGACTCGCGAAACGCGCTCTGAAGCCCCGAACGGAACCAATTGACTCGCAAAACGCGCTCTGAAGCCCCGAACTGAACCAATTGACTCGCGAAAAGAACCAATTGACTCGCGAAACGCGCTCTGAAGCCCTCAATTGACTCGCGAAACACGCTCTGTTGCCCCGAACTGAACCAATTGACTCACGAAATGCGCTCTGAAGCCCCGAACTGAACCAATTGACTCGCGAAACGCGCTCTGAAGCCCCCAATTGACTCGCGAAACGCGCTCTGAAGCCCCCAATTGACTCGCGAAACACGCTCTGAAGCCCCCAATTGACTCGCAAAACGCGCTCTGAAGCCCCGAACTGAACCAATTGACTCGCGAAACGCGCTCTGATGCCCCGATCTGAACAATTGACTCGCGAAACGCGCTCTGAAGCCCCGAACTGAACCAATTGACTCGCGAAACGCGTTCTGAAGCCCCCAATTGACTCGCGAAACGCGCTCTGAAGCCCCCAATTGACTCGCGAAACGCGCTCTGAAGCCCCCAATTGACTCGCAAAACGCGCTCTGAAGCCCCCAATTGACTCGCAAAACGCGCTCTGAAGCCCCGAACTGAACCAATTGACTCGCGAAATGCGCTCTGAAGCCCCGAACTGAACTAAATGACACAACAATTGACTCGCGAAACACGCTCTAAAGCCCCGAACTGAACCAATTGACTCAATGTTATGAAACGCGCTGTTTGGCAGATGTGAGGTCTATTGTGTGTAAAGTGATGAAGGAGTGTGTTTCTCTGCAGTCGGTGGCTGATCGTGAAGTTTTCCTTCCAAACGACGAGATCTGGCGAGAGAGAGAGAGAGAGTGTGTGTGTGTCTAACTGAACCAATTGACTCGCGAAACGCGCTCTGAAGCCCCGAACTGAACCAATTGACTCGCGAAACGCGCTCTGAAGCCCCGAACTGAACCAATTGACTCAATGTTATGAAACGCGCTGTTTGGCAGATGTGAGGTCTATTGTGTGTAAAGTGATGAAGGAGTGTGTTTCTCTGCAGTCGGTGGCTGATCGTGAAGTTTTCCTTCCAAACGACGAGATCTGGCTGTATGACTTACAGAGTGGACTGTTGTGAGAGTGTGTGTTGTGTGTGTGTACGTGCGCGTGTGTGTGTGTGTGTGTGCGTGTGTGAGAGAGAGAGAGAGAGTATCTAACATATATCATATATATGAATAATCAGTATTTTGTCATTCATTCTAATATTGAAATATCTTAAATATGACTTTTTTCCATAGGTTAAGTAGTTTCTTGAAAATCTTGAAGTTTGTTCATTTTAATGTTTAAATTAAACTTAGACTAGCACATTTTCATTGCGGCCTACCGAACATCACTGTATGTACTGTATGTGTGTGAATGTTTACACAACACCATCATTGTAATGTTAAGAAATGTGTATAACAAATTAAAGTGAACAGAATTTATAGGAGCAATTCATTTATTGCAAAGAAACACAAATGCAGAATAAGCCGCTGTCATGCACACTGAAGGCACGGTTACGCATTGATCCAAAACCCTTCGCACGCGCAGCGGTTGCGCGAATGGTTTGCTGTTTACATAGACAGTATTATTAATAGCATGTATTGCATCTAACATGCCATGTGATTATGAGGACTGATTACCTTAAAATGTGCGTTGGTTAACTTTACCCGTTTGGTGTGTGTTACAACTCCTGTGCTACAACTGTAACGCTAGTTTAACTGTTATTTGTGGTAAAACTGTTAATTTATAATTGGAAAATAATATATACACACACACATATATATATATATTAGTGGTGGGCCGTTATCGGCGTTAACGTGCTGCGTTAACGCGAGACTCTTATCGGGCGATAAAAAAAATATCGCCGTTAATCTATTCTCGGAGCTGGGTCTATACTACGCAAGCTATGATGACTTTCACCCTGATATTTTAGCGCGGATGTATACCTAGCCGAATTGCACTGTAGGGGGCGAGAACGAGTCTTCGAACTAGAGGCTCGCAGTCCGTGATGGACAGATTGTTAACGGCTGGTCTATGTGGTAATACAATCGGGCAGGACATCCAAACGCTCACCTATCATTCATCAACCTCAAATATGGCTTTTCATCTGAAAGATGTATGTAGTAGCAACTTTACATGGCCGCTCAATATGATGTTAACCTAGAGAAATGTGCGCTATTGAAGTGTTTGTGTGGAAGCGCGTTTACTGCAGGACAGGCTCCGGTGCGCGCTCACTTGCTCTTACATCTCCGTCATTCTTGGTCATACAGATAAAAGTAGCCTAATACATCTTTCGAATCTGTAAAGACTCTACGTTTATTTGTGTGCACTCAGAATAACAACGAAACGTTGCGCTTTTAAGCAAACAAGATGCGCTTTAGGTCTCATGTGAACTTGAGCAAGAAACTTCGAAAATCCGTCTTTGAAAAATATATCTATAGAGAGTGAAATGTCTAAAAATTAAAAATAGAAGACGTGTGTGTTAGCATGGATGATTTACATGAAATTTAATCTGTGCAACACTGTGCATAAGATGGTTTTCAGTTCAATATAATAACAAAAAACGACATTTTGGGTTTTTATTCAACTAATAAGGTGGGCACGCTGTGATCTGTACTATATTTTTACTGTAATTGACAGTTATCAAAAAAACAACAACACGGGAGTGGGAGGGAATGGGAGTCATTCTTCCGGGAGTGGAACGGGATTTTCCTCCAGTTTTTTCGTGGGATTGGGACGGGAAGAGATTAAAGTTTGTGATGCATTTTGGAAACAGGAGATGAGCCCCTGGTCTAATGCGCCACCTGGCTTGAGAAACCCGTTCTCAAAGACTTACTTTTAGTCATTATTTGGGTAGCACACATATTCTGAATGCCTTCGGCAGAATTCAAATGAGCCATTTTAATCTAGATTAATTCCAAAATTAATCTAGATTAAAAAAATTAATCTATGCCCACCACTAATATATATATATATATATATATATATAACACGAACACACGTTCATAGTTGCCGTGGTATTTGTAAACTGTTGATTTATAAATGGAATACTACAGACTAAAACATGCATCTGATCGCATATGTACGGGCATAACTTGAAAAATAACATTTAATCTGTTACCTTGAGCAGACGATCGACTGAATCCTGTCACTAAAGTTTGAACACTACAGGTTTGATCGGCAGCACGACTTCACAGGTCACAGAGGGGGGGGGGGATGGTGCCGAGTTCCCTGCGCTAATGTCTTTGTAATGTCTTCATCGAGCAGCGTTGACTTGATCCGAGACACTATAATGTTCTCCCCTCACAGCAAAACACTAGTGCATGTCATGTTAGACTGAACACGGTGGTGTTGTTTGGCACCCTGTCTTTCTATAAAGATGGTCGGACAGACACGGTGCTCCTCATTTAATAATCTGCAACTATAATAAACTTTAGAAGATAACAGAGAACAGAACCGGGAGGGGGGCTTCACGTTTAAAAAAAAAGGACATGCTGCCCTCTTCTGGACAACTTGAGACACCGACGTTCAGGCAAAGCCAGTGTTGTGTTCTGCGTTTCTAATTTTAATTTGTTTCAGTTAAATTTAACACAAATCACTTAACCTAACTCCCATAAAGTGTTAAAGTGGAGTTAATTCAGCATAAAAATAATATATTTAAATAAGTTTAACATATACATATCGAGTAACATATAAAGTATGTTCATATGTGGAAATCTTATATTATTTTAAATTTATTTTAAAAATGTCAGATTTCTGGCAGCAATAATATCAATAACCATGTAATAAAGTCAGAATTTTAAAATTAAACTTAATAAAGATATAAAATAATTTAATATTATATATATATATATGTATATGTGACAAATTGGGAACATGGAATGCCTTTAAAACTGTTATGAAACTTCTAATATTAAACTTGAAACAAAGAAACACGTGGAGGAGAAAGGATAGCAAAAACGCAAAAGGCCTGAAACTGGACACGTTAGTCGCTTGTGCAGATTTTGTAAAATGCAACTGAAGCGGGGCTCAAACAGTCCTCACATACACATACACATGTGTAGTCCTCACACAGGCTTTCCTGGCATAGCAGGGAAATATATTCATTGCCCTGATAAAGTCTTTTTTTATTTACCAACCTCAGAACATGCAGAAAGATGACCTAGAGAGAGTTTAAAGAGTCTGCATTTTACAAGATGGAAAGACAGAAATGGCTGGCAGAAAAAAAAATATTTTTTTTAAAATATTTTACCCCTTAGAAATATTTCACTGATGTATATACTGTATAGTTTGATTTGTTGATTTTTCAGTGTGAGATTGTAATATGTATATTTTGTCAGAAATGTATTTTTCCTTCTACTTTATTATTTTGGATCAATATTTACTAATCTTGTTTGTAAATATCAACATTTTCTATTTACTAAAAAGAGCTTTAATAAAAGCAACTGAAATGTACAAATTGCTTCATGAGTGACGTGTTCTACTTTATAGGACTTATATTTTACAGTTTCTATGGTTTCGGAAGCACTACTTAATTGGTCATATAACTTAAGTGTGTCTTCTATTATTCCATCACTCTATCAATTGTTTATATAATTGTTATTTATTACTAAGTTGAGTTCAATTTAAATGCCTCTCATTTACATTTCAAAAGACATGTAATATAACCATTCATGCTTTTAATATAACCATGGAATGTTATATTAATATAATTTTACTGTTTCTTTTATTATTCATAATACTTGAGTATAAGTCATGTGTATATACTGTACATTTTGATTGGTTTATTTTTCAGTGTGATATTGTACTATATATAGTCACAATTATTTTTTATTTCTATTGTTTTAATTTTGATCTTAAAAAGTGCTTATAGCATTTAATAAAAACAACAGAAAATGACAAATTGATTAATGAATTATTATTTGTTATATGGTATTTTTCATAGGACAAATACTTGATAATTTCTATGGTTTTGGAAACACTTCATTGAACATGTGACTTAAATGGTCCCATAACTCAATCAATTTGTCATGTAGTACTTTAATATTGCTTAGTTTTACTTCAATTTAAATCTCTTTTTTTCATTTCAAAAGCCATTTAGTAGAGACCATTCATGTTTTCATATAACCATGTCATGTATATTATTATTTTACTTTATTTATTTGAATACTAATAATTTATTCATAATACTTTGTAATAATACTAATCATAATACTATATACATAATATATAATACAATAAATAATACAAATAATTTATTCATAATACTTTGCCTTTTTGAAATCAAACAAGGCAAGACACACATTTCAAATACTTTGCAGCTGTAATGTATTGTTATATTTTACTTTTTTTTTTATAAAAAGCACAAAGCTGTGTGAAATAGTGGTTTCATGTCTGCAGTGAGTGGGATTCGAAACCACGATCCAAGTAAATGCATGAAAAAATCGGATTGGCTGTGACAACACTTCCGCTCTTTGGTCAGCTGTTGAAATGCTTCAATCTGATCGGCTGTCACTGAGTTCCAGCTATCCACGGCTGGCCCCGGCGCTCTAACAAGGAACGCCAAAGGCTACAGCCTCTAGCGTCAATCGAGTTTAATTAATTTACCCATTAATTTACTCACCGTGCAAATGCTAATAGGGCAAGCCTCAGCTCTGTTGCTGATTTTTCTTTTTTTTGGAATGACATTTCTTTAAATCGTGTATCTTTCTTTAAAATCATTGTTGAAATCATTTATTTTATTTCATTCCCCGCGTTTTTAGAAAAGCTGATCGGTGCATTGTTCACAAAAGAGGCTTCCGTGATGTCTCCAATGCACCATCAGAGGGAGCACTCACCGGAGTATTGACCGACTCCCTTTCGGACTCCAATTCCCAGCATCCCACACACCTGGAACTGGTTGCGCACACACACACAGCTGCTAATCATTACAGCCTCTTCATATTAGCACACCATTCATATTCGTCATCGCGAAGTCTTGATTTGCCAAGGTGATCATTTCTGAGCGTTTCTTTATTGTGGATGGTTTATTCTGTTGTGACCTAAGTTTCTCATTTCTGGATTATACGCCGCCTTACAAGGAGAGAGCTTATTAGCCGTGGTGTTTTTGTCACAAACCTGCCCAAGGAGTTCGGCGTGGACCTTCGTGGTTTGGCAGAGGAGGCTGATCATCCATCTGGTCTCAAACTGAAGTAAGTGCACTCTAACCATGTAAGCAAAAGTTTTGTTAACAATTTCTCTGAAGGCCGTACTTGTAATGAATTATAGCCCCATTTGTACGTATAAACGATTAATCTCAAATACACATTTATACCGACCCATAATGATCTATTCTCTATTATAAGAACAGTTATAGCAACATTTGTATATTTTTTTTTTACAACCGTGGAAATCGAATTGAGGGTTCAAAAAAAATGGTTTGATCACAACAGACTTTGACTGAATTGAAGTAAAACAGTTTATGATATTCAGTTATCGACAAAGTAACCATAGGAAACTAATGATTATTAACGAGGAGATGAAGTGTATGAAAATACACTTTTGGGTGTTATAATTGATCATAAATTATGTTGGAAATCCCATATTAATCATGTAAAAGCAAAGATGTCCAAATTCATACATACATTTTGGGAAATGTACTTGTAACATTGTTTATTTTGTGTTATTTAACTGAGTGAAAAATGTCCCCCATTCAGTTAATTGTGTATAAAGCCTGGGGAAAATAGGAGAGGCTTCTGCCTACACCTTTTTCGTGTAACTATATGTATTGTTGAGACACACAGTCTCATTCTCACTCACTCACACAGCCTCTCTCTCTCTCTCTCACTCTCACTCACAATTCAAATTCAAATAAGCTTTATTAGCATGACTGCATAACATAATGTTGCCAAAGCATTAATATATTTACAGTATATACAACAATAACATAGGTAAATAAATAATAAATAAAATCATTCTAAATAAATGAAAAGATCAAGTTGGTCAGTATCAAGTGAATCATGTGTAACATCTAACATTACGAATGGTTAATACATATTTAGCAGCGAGTGCAGCTGTGTTATCTCATCTTCTCCGAGTAAGAAGGGCATTTTCTCAGAATCACTGAACTCTGTAAATGATGGGATCAGGGCTTCAAATCTGGGGAGAAATGTTTCCCTCACATTGAGATATTTGGGACACATCATCAGAAAGTGTTTCTCATCCTCTATTTGCTGTAGATCACAGTGTCTACAGATCCTCTGCTCTCGCTCGGTCCATGTTTGTCTATGGCTTCCTCTCTCTATCTCTAGATCATGGTCACTTAATCTGTATTTGGAGAGGATTTGTCTTTCTTTAAATGGTTTAATCAATAAATAATTGGCAAATGTAGTGGTTCTGTTTAGGGTTGAGTAGCATTGGAGCTTATTTTGAAGGTCAAATTGTATTTTTAGAGATTCATCATGAGTGTCTTTTAGATTTGTGTCAATGTCTTTAATAATGGTTCTGGGGGTGAAGCTGTAGTCGGTGAGGAGCTGGGTTTTATGGACGAGCTGATGAGCAAGTGTGTTTAGAGGATGAGATTCTGCTGAGGTTTCATTGGCGAGGAGGGCTTTATATTGGATTGAATCAGGATCAGATTGATGGAGGTGATGCCAGAACTGAACACATCTCTTCTGGATCTTAATCTTCAGTGGGTATAAGCCTAATTCAGCTCTGCAGGCATCATTGGACGTAGATCTATGGACCCCTAAAATGTTTTTGATAATTTCTAGTTGTAGTTTTTCTATTGAAGTTTTATCCCAATTTGTAAAATGTATTACTGGTCCCCAAATTTCACTCCCGTACAGTAGAATTTGTTTAATGATTGCGTGATATAATTTAACCCGTGTTTTAATTGGTAATTTTAATTGGCCAAACCGTGATTTGATGGCATAAAATGCCCTCCGGGCCTTCTCATACAAGGCCTTCACAGCCAGACTGAAGCCCCCCGATGCAGAGATCTGGATGCCCAGGTAAGAGTAGCTGGTGCTGTGCTCCAGAACTTCTCCTCCGTAACTGAACTGGTATCTGCTTCCCTGAGACCTGGGCCCGTATTCATAAAGATTCTTAGTGCTAAGAGTTGCTCCTAGTAACAAAATTCTAAGGAAATATGGGTGTTTCCTCTTAAATTTAAAGAAAAGATCCTAGTAAAGAAAAAAGTAATTCATAAAGCATCTTAACCCTTAAAAGAGGTCTTAAGGTCCGAAATTGTTAGGAGTACGGACGAGGACTTTTAAGAGGCTTAAGAGTTTCTTTAGCAGCGGAGAAAATGGCTGAAATACTAAGAGGGAGAAGAAATGTGTTGCAGACAATGGATGATAGTGAATTAATAAAACGCTACAGATTAGATCGTGCAAGGATCATGTTTGTGAGCGATCTTATTAGAGAAAAACTAATATCTCCAACGCAGCGCAGAAATGCCATAGCGCCAGAAATGAAAGTAATCACGGCATTAAGATATTTGGCAACTGGGAAAATGCAACTATGCAGCAGTGATGATTTGGGTCTGTCACAACCTTCTATAAGCAGAGTGATCACACTGACAATTACAGCACTTTCAGATCCTCTTACTGTTTCGCAGTTCATTGCGTTTCCACTGGACATTCCCACCTTGCAGGCTCAAAAAACAGCATTTATGCATATAGCAGGCTTCCCCGGTGTTGTCGGAGTAATTGATGGAACCCACGTCCAAATTATTGCACCTTCAGAAGACGAGGATGATTATGTAAATAGAAAAAGGTACCATAGCATAAACGTTCAAGTTGTTTTCAGTGCTGATTATAGGATTTTAGACATTGTTGACGCATCATTCACTAAAATAGACATGCAAGCAATCAGTGTAATTGGAAAGAGCGGAGCATTTTCCTAATTCTTAAGCCTATAAAATCTATTGCAATCAATGTTGAAAACAAATAACTGTTGCAATCAATCTATCAATTGCTTATTTATTCTCTAACTGTTAGCTTTTCTGGAAAAACTAACACTAGCTTTCTTTTTTTCTATTCTATCTACTCGTTTTCTTAAAAAAAAAAAAAAAACTTGTACTGCGTTAGGCTAACCGAGACTTGTCATAACACTTGCATGTTTTTGCTCTTTTGTTGGTTTTTATTACTTCTATTGTCCTCATTTGTAAGTCGCTTTGGATAAAAGCGTCTGCTAAATGATTAAATGTAAATGTAAAATACGTTAAGTAGGAAATTAACAGCATGGTAAGTAAAAAATAAAGAATATATATACACATAATGTGTGTGTGAGAGAGAGAGTAAGGTAAAACAGAAAAAAAAATATGCCTGACATTTCAAAGTGAAGGCTTAAAATAGACCCTACTCTTAAAATCTCTCTTTAATTTCCTTATTGGACCACCAACCAATCACAGTCATCAAAAGACTGTCATTCCTAGCAACGGGGTCAGCCCCGCCTCCTCACTAAGATAAAAGTTTTTGTGTTTTCCTTGCTCAGAGTTGCTCTCAGATATATATAGTCATATATAATTCTGAAACGCAAAAATAAATAAACGAGCTATTAACAATCATCTATTAACAAACATACGTGTTTATTTTAGCACTTACGTCAGTGAACACTCAGCCTGCAAAACACTAAAATAAATATCAAATAAATAATACAGTTAAATAGGAAAGTAGCCTTAAATGAGAAAGTTAAATACACCCGGTCTACCTCACGCGAGCGGCGCGGCGAGAACCCATTCTAATCAGTTATGCTGTCTACACTAGATGCGCGATACAACACGACAAATCGGTCGCAGTAAACTGTCTCGTCCTATTTATGATGAACTGAAACAAAGTTAAAATGTCCTGTGGACAGACTCAACCTGTTGTGTTGCGACGCGGCATCCGGTTTAGAGACTGATCACTGTTCTGCCTCCAAGCAAGCGGGTGCGTTAACTCCTCGTCTGCTGCACGTGCTCGCTGTGGAATAGGAATCGCGCCGTATGTTGCCACATTTCTTGTTAACATCTTCCATTTACCGCTGTCTTATTCGTATTTGGCCAATTTGGAGAAATCCTCACCAATACACACCTGATCACCCGGGCGTTTGCGATGACGTGAACTTGAAGACACTTGTACAAACGCGGATGGGTGACATGAATGGAGATGATTCCAGATCAGCGATTTAGTATTTGGTTTCCCAACAAGGTCCATCGCTCATCACGAAATAAATATGCTGAATGCAGAATAAACAGTATTTTCTTGCGCTCAAACCTGCCTATCTAAAGGAAGCGCCCTGTATGGCGTTTGAGGTAATTTGTGAATTAGCAAATTTATAGTCTAAATAAAACAATTTGCAACTGTTACTATTATTACACTTGTTTAAAAAACTTTGTATTATGCTTGTTATAGAGTGTGTGACGTCACGTGCACTACCGCCGGTGGCAATACACAACCGCGGTGGCAACCGGTGACGCGGTTGTCACGGCCACCGTCACAGCCCTAGGTATAATCCTAGTTCTGCTCTGCAGGCATTATTTGGGGTTTTGCACTGTACTCGGATCAGTACTTTGCATAGTTCGGTCTGCAAAGTTTCTATTGGGTGTTTGTCCCATTTAGTGAACTCTTGGTTTGTGAGTGGACCCCAGACTTCACTCCCATAGAGTGCGATGGGTTCTATTACTGATTTGATTATTTTGATCCAGATTCTGATTGGGATGTCAATTTTGATATTTCTCTTAATAACGTAAAACGCTCTAGAGTGCGACCTAATTTCTCAAGGGTACGACTTAATAAAATCTGAGGGCGCACCTGTGCGACCAGCCTTTCGAGAAGAGAAAAAAAAATTATCCGCGACTCTGAGTCTCCCTGTACTTTAACAACAGACACACATTAGGCTCATATCGTGGTCTAAACCAATCAGAGATAGTGAAGGGCGGACCCCAAACTTTTGTCTATGATGCATTTTTGCTATTCCCAAATCAGAAGCGAGATCGCTCACGTGGAGGAGTTTCAGCACGCGCAACATGAAAGCCCTGTTTATGATAGAAGAGAGAACTAACCATTAAAACATGCTTACACTTTAGGAATGTGGCTGTTATATTAAACTAAGTTTATTTAATGGATTTTTATTTTATTTTGGCTTCTAAATATTATAGCCGCGTTTCTTCTAACACAACTTCCTTCCCTTCACAGCGGCGCGCATTCGTTCCTCCCTGACCAAACCTGAACGTCAGAATCAGATCAATCGTCTGTCGATTGTTGTAAAATGCCGTCTTTACAGTTACTAAATTGCTGGACTTTTTTGATAATAAAATGTTGAAAGTACAATCCGCACGAGAGACGCTGTTTCCCCAGGCTGAAGTGTGTGTGTGTGTGTGTGTGTGTGTGCGCGGCGCGCTCTAAAACTGACAGGCAAAGTACACTTTGAGCTTCGGCGCGTCCAAACGATCAACTACACACAAAGCATGTAAAAACGGCCGGCTTGGAAAGTATTCACTTAAATACAGTTTATGTCTTAAAGTGAACGAGAACAGTTGGGAGAAAATTGTGTGTCAATATTTTGTTTTAGTGACAGACTGCTTCATCAATGTTAATCAAAGAACAAAACGCAAAGAGAAAATCACTCACAGCTCTTAATCTGAATAAAGTTATAGCTTTAATAAGCATTAATCTATCTATATATGTGTATGTATATATATGTATATATATATATATATATATATATATATATATATATATACACACACACAGTGAAAACTATGCAGTGTTCATTTATATTTGATCCCTTTCAGATTTCTTTTGTAGCTATTACTTACCTGAACATTAATGTTAGTAGACATTCATGGAAAAATTTAAATCCCAATTATTTTTCATTTCATTTGTACATTTGTTTTATGGTATGACGAATGGTATATTTGTCAGTTTGTTTAACTTTGTTTCTTTGTTCATGTTCTTACTGTATCTTATGTATATAAAACACTAAAAATGCCTGCACACTGGTGCATTTACAAATTGATGTTTTATATTTAATTATATATTTATTTAACATTTCAGAATATAAAGCAATGTTAATTAAGCTGCTAAGCTATCATACAAATATAGATGTATATACTGTGTGTGTATGTATATGTGTGTATATATGAATAAATAAAAGCACAGATAAGAATACCGTTAAAGTACCAGATCGATAAGAGGAGTAATACCGTTAAAACCTTAACGATAACCATCCCTAATTAAAATACAGTATGAGCACAGACAGACCAGGTGTTTTTTTCCTCTTTAAATACTTTTTTCTGTAGTCTGAGGTGGGATGGGGGTGCCAGATTTTTTTATAGGTTTAAGGGGAGGGTTTGAGAAGCACTGCACTAGAGCATCCCTTCATTCAGAGACAGTGGAAGATCTGATATGAATCAGTGTAGAGGGACCAAGTCTGGAAGATTTTGATGCTAGAGAGCGTGTGGTCAGCTGGTTTAGCCAAGGCCAAAGATCAAGGACAAACTACAGGAGTTGGCCATCCGAATGGCATGTGACTACAATAGAGGATAGTCCATAATACACTGAGCCATGAGATGTTCAGTTTGACACCCTTCAAACACTTAATTTAGATTTTTTTAATTTATCTTGAGATGTTTTAACTTTAAGCACCAACACTTTTTCAGTAAGTTACCTTTCTTGTAGAATTGTGCTTCAAATAAATAACTTTATGTTGACCAGATTGTTAGTTAATCATTTACTAGTCAATATTGCCTATACGAAAATTTGGATGCACCTAACTTTTGTGCTGGTGCACCTAAGAAAAAAAGTTAGGTGCACCCAGTGCAAAAAGTTAGTCTAGAGCCCTGCGCTCTCCGTGCCTTGTCTCTCAGGTCTTTCACAGCTTTGTTAAAATTCCCTGTGTTGTTAATATTTATGCCAAGATAAGTGTAGTTCTGTGTGTGCTCTAGGAGCATGTTGTCTAATTTAAAACTATGATTGGTTGTTCCTGGTGGCTGGGTCTTTTTTGAAAAATCATTATTTTTTTTGTCTTTTTGGGGTTAACTGACAGGGCCCATGACTGACAGAAGCTGTGCGGGAGGTCTAGATGCTGCTGTAGACCCTCTTTAGTGGGAGACAGCAGCACCAGATCATTAGCAAACAGGAGGCATTTGACTTCAGTGCCTAGTAGAGTAAGACCAGGTGCTGCAGACTGATCCAGAGCCCTCGCTAACTCATCAATGTATATATTGAAGAGTGCAGGACTTAAGCTGCAGCCCTGTCTCACTCCACGACACTGAGGGAGGAATTCTGTGTGTTTGTTACCAATCTTAACAGCAAATTTGTTGTTTTTGTACATTGATTTGATGATGTCATATGTTTTTCCTCCGATGCCGCTCTGGATTAATTTAAGAAAAAGACCTTCATGCCAAATGGAGTCAAAAGCTTTTTTGAAGTCAATAAAGCATGAGAAAATTGTGCTTTTGTTTTGGTTGATTTGCTTATCGATAAAGGTATGAAGAGTGTATATATGGTCTGATGTGCGATATTTGGGTTGGAAGCCAATTTGACACTTGCTCAGGACTAGGGATGGGTTTCGTTAAGGTTTTAACGGTATTACTACTCTTATCGATACTGCTTATCGATCCGGTACTTTAACGGTATTCTTATCAATACTTTTTGTTATTTTTATATATATATATATACATGCATACATACACACACATATATATATATATATATATATATATATATATATATATGATAGATTAGAAGCTTAATTAACATGGCTTTATATTCTGAAATGTTAAATAAATATTTAAATAAATATAAAACATACATTTGTAAATGCACCAGTGTGCAGGCATTTTTAGTGTTTTATATACATAAGATAAGAGAGTAAGAACATGAACAAAGAAACAAAGTTAAATAAACTGACAAATATACCATTTGTCATACCATAAAACAAATGTACAAATGTAAAAAAAAAACAAAAAAAAACAGTGCTTTCATTTATCTATGATGGTCTCCTAACATTAATGTTCAGGTAAATAATAGCTACAAAATAAATCTAAAAGTGATCAAATATAAATGAACACTGCATAGTTTTCACTGTATATATTGATAGATTAATGCTTATTAAAGCTATTACTTTATTCAGATTAAGAGCTGTGAGTGATTTTGTCTTTGTATTTTGTTCTTTGATTAACATTGAAGAAGCTCCAATCTGTCACTAAGACAAAATATTGACACAATTTTCTCCCAATTGTTCTCGTTCACTTTAAGATATAAACTGTGTTTTAAGTGAATACTCTCCAAGCCGTTCGTTTTTACATATTGTGTGTGTATTTGATCGTTTGGACGTGCCCGAAGCTCAAAGTGTACTTTGCTTGTCTGTTTTGGAGCGCGCCGCGCACGCGTGCACACACGCACACACACTTCAGCCTGAGGAACAGCATCTCTCGTGCGGATTGTACTTTCAACGTTTTATTATCAAACATGTCCAGCAATTTAGTAACTGTAAAGACGGCATTTTACAACAATCGACAGACGATTGATCTGATTCTGAAGTTAAGTTTTGGTCAGGGAGGAACGAATGCGCGCCGCTGTGAAGAGAAGGAAGTTGTGCTAGAAGAAACACGGCTATAATCTTTAGAAGCTAAAAAAACATTAAATAAACTCAGTTTAATATAACAGCCACAGGCCTAAAGTGTAAGCATGTTTAATGGTTAGTTCTCTTCTATCATAAACAGGGCTTTCATGTTGCGCGTGCTGAACTCATCCACGTGAGCGATCTCGCTTCTGATTTGGGAATAGCAAAAATGCATCATAGACATGAGTTTGAATATTATTGCATATAAAAACAGCTGGTGACTCTGGCGGGATATAATGTGTGTGTATATATATATATATATATATCAATAATAAATGTATGTGTATTAATTTCTCCAGTACCGATAACAGAACCGTTAACGTCAGAGCTTATCGATACTCCGGTCTTTTATAATTTAGCCCCGAGACCGATTAAATACCGGGTTTCGGTACCTATCATAACCATGGTTATAGTTATGAAAATTTGGTTTGGGTTCCTGAAAATAAGCCAGTGAGGATCTTTTTTTTATTAAGTGGGCTTAAGTCGCCCTCTCCTGGTTGAAACTGTGCATAGCACGTGTTAAAAACTGCTACGGATTGAGAAACCTTAGCAAAAAATCACAGTATGGAACATGGTTTCAGACGGATGTCTTCACTCCTAGACAGTCCATCCTTCAGGTGTGTCCAGCTTTTTATTAAATTCTTTTACGTTTATTTTTATCCGGTTATAAGATTTAAATCTACCTATCATCTATCTCCTTAAATTGAATTTGTATTTTCTAATATCCACTGGATCAATCGAATCAATCTAAAATTGTGACCTCTGTATTTTTCGGAAATAACACCTGACTGACACCTAAACTTACCCCTGAGTGGCCATGTGGATTGTAGACACCTGACGGTTTTACCCGAATGGGCAAGGTTATCTAACCTTGACCTACACACGAGCCTAAACCTAAGGTCACTATTCCTAAGGAAAATTCCCCTCTTATACACCTTACACCTAAAAGATTTTACCCCTAGACTAAAATAGCCCTAGTTAATGAATTGGTTAATTTAAAACTGAAAAAGGAAACATCCGAAATCTGGCGCGCGTGTCTGTGTCTGACGCACACTCACACACAGACACACACTCTCACACTCACACACACACACTCTCACACACACACTCTCACACACACAGACACACAGAGTCTCTACGGCCAGACTGTGTTCACTGAGTCTGTACATCGTCAATGTTTTCCTGAGTTTCACATCAGTCACGGCGCTCAGGTAGCTTGCCATGGTGTATTCTCGATTTAGGGCCGAATAACATTCCAGTTTGTGCTGGTTTTTAGTGGTGTTTGTGAGATCAGTCAGTCTCAGCACCAGCTCTGTGACACACACGCACACAGAGTATCAGACACAGGCACGCACGCAGACACAGGCACGCACGCAGACACAGACACGCACGCAGACTCACACTCACACTAGGGTTGTCACGATACCATAAAAATGTCGTACGATACTATACCAGCTGAAGTATCACGATACCAAGTAGTATCACGATACCATCCATGCAGTGTTGTCAGTTTAAAATAAAATTCTACAAAATGAATCAAAAATTAATAAATAAATTAAAACAGACAATATTTTTCTCTGAATACTTAATTAATGTGAATTAATGACTGGCTATTGTTTTCCCTGAAATTATGTAAACAAAACTCATCTTAGCACTGCACAGAAGCACCATGAAGTGACATTTAGATGTGGCATTTGTACATTTAGACTGTATTTAGGGCTGTTTGCTTTAAATGAATGGTTGTTTTCATGGTGTACAGAGCAGAAAATTCTCTTTGTCAATAATTGGAATCTTTTCTGGGAGCGTCCTAGGCTATTTCGTGCTGATGGCCTGCACCCCAGCAGACTCGGTGCGGAACTCCTGTCGGACAACATCACCAGGACGCTACGCTCTATCTGACTAGTAAGCCAATTCTCCAATAACAGCTATGATGACTTTTGTTCTACCCACTTAAATGATAAAGGTACTTGCAGTGTCCAATCTATACAGACCGTGTCTGTTCCCCGAATATTGAGTTTAAAAAATATAAATTTAATGCAGGATCTAGAACAAATCTGATCGTGATTAAACCAGAAAAATGCAAAATAAATGAACAAAAACAATTTTTAAAACTTGGGCTCCTAAATATCCGATCACTCACACCGAAAGCACTTATTGTAAATGAAATAATCACAGATAATAGTTTTGATGTACTCTGTCTGACTGAAACCTGGCTTAAAACAAATGATTATTTTGGTCTAAATGAATCTACTCCACCAAGCTACTGTTATAAGCACGAACCTCGTCAGACTGGTCGTGGCGGCGGTGTCGCAACAATATATAGTGATATTCTCAATGTTACTCAGAAAACAGGATACAGGTTTGACTCATTCGAAATACTTATGCTCAATGTTAAACTGTCAGATAAGCAAAATAAATCTGTCCTATCTCTTGCTCTGACTACTGTGTATAGACCGCCAGGGCCATATACAGATTTTCTAAAAGAATTTGCAGATTTCCTCTCAGACCTATTGGTTACTGTTGATAAAGCGCTAATTGTTGGAGATTTTAACATTCACGTTGATAATACAAATGCGTTAGGACTTGCGTTTACTGACCTAATAAACTCTTTTGGTGTCAAGCAAAATGTCACCGGGCCCACGCATCGTTTTAATCATACGCTAGATTTAATAATATCGCATGGAATTGATCTAACTGATATAGATATCATACCTCAAAGTGATGGTATTACTGACCATTTCCTTGTATCATGCATGCTGCATATTACTGATATTAACTATATGGCTCCGCGTTATCGCCCAGGCAGAATTATTATTCCAGCCACTAAAGACATATTCACAAATAACCTGCCTGATTTATCTCAACTGCTCTGTGTACCCATAAATACAGATGAACTAGACACAATTACTAGCAACATGGGAACTATTTTCTCCAATACGTTAGAAACTGTTGCACCCATCAAATTAAAAAAGGTTAGAGAAAAACGTGCTGCGCCATGGTACAACAGTTATACCCATTCTCTCAAGAAAGAAACTCGTATTCTTGAGCGCAAATGGAGAAAAAGTAACTTGGAAGTCTTTAGAATTGCGTGGAAAAACAGTATGTCCAGCTATAGACAGGCTCTAAAAACTGCAAGAACCGAGTATATCCGCAAATTCATAGATAATCACCATAACAATCCAAGGTTTTTATTTAGCACAGTGGCTAGATTAACAAATAAACAGATGTCACCCGATCTAAATATTCCCTCACAGTTTAATAGTAATGACTTTATGAATTTCTTTACTGATAAAATATATAACATTAGAAATACAATAACAAACGTAGATTCTACAGCGTCTAGTACTTCAGCATCATTCATCGCACCCAAAGAAAAACTGGAGCGCTTTACAACTATAGGACAAGATGAGCTAAATAAACTTATCACTGCATCTAAACCAACAACATGTTTATTAGATCCTGTACCAACTAAACTATTGAAAGAGTTGTTACCTGTTGCAGAACAACCGCTTCTCAATATTATTAACTCCTCGTTATCTTTAGGTCACGTCCCAAAACCATTTAAGCTGGCAGTTATTAAGCCTCTTATTAAGAAACCAAAATTAGATCCTTGTGAACTGGCAAATTACAGGCCCATTTCAAATCTTCAGTTTATGTCGAAAATATTAGAAAAAGTAGTGTCTGCTCAATTGTGCTCCTTTTTGCAAAAAAATGATATCTATGAAGAATTTCAGTCAGGTTTCAGGCCCCGCCATAGCACAGAAATTGCACTTGTTAAAATTACAAATGACTTGCTTCTTGCGTCAGACAAAGGCTGTATCTCATTGCTAGTTTTACTTGATCTTAGTGCTGCGTTCGACACTATAGATCATGACATACTGATAGATCGCTTACAAAACTATACAGGTGTTCAAGGGCAGGCTCTAAGATGGTTTAGATCCTACCTGTCCGATCGCTACCACTTTGTTTATTTAAACGGGGAGTCATCTCAATTATCACCAGTAAAGTATGGAGTACCACAAGGATCTGTCCTAGGCCCTCTATTATTTTCATTATATATGCTGCCCCTTGGTAATATTATTAGAAAATACGGGATTAGTTTCCATTGTTATGCTGATGACACTCAACTATATATCTCAACAAAACCAGATGAAACTTCTAAACTATCTAAGCTAACGGAGTGTGTTAAAAATATAAAAGATTGGATGACCAGTAATTTTCTCCTATTAAATTCAGATAAGACCGAGATATTACTTATTGGACCTAAAAACAGTACACAGAATCTCTTGGATTACAATTTGCAACTAGACGGATGTAATGTTACTTCCTCTACAGTTAAAAATCTGGGTGTTATATTAGACAGCAACCTATCTTTTGAAAATCATATTTCCAATGTTACAAAAACAGCATTCTTCCATCTTAGAAACATTTCCAAGCTACGGAACATGTTAAGTGTTTCTGATGCAGAAAAGTTAGTTCATGCATTCATGACCTCTAGATTGGACTATTGTAATGCACTGCTAGGTGGTTGTCCTGCATCTTCAATAAACAAGCTACAGATAGTACAAAATGCTGCGGCTTGAGTCCTTACCAGGTCAAGAAAATATGACCATATTACTCCAATTTTACAGTCTCTGCACTGGCTACCTATTAAGTTCCATATCAGTTACAAAATATTATTACTTGCCTATAAGGCCCTAAATGATTTAGCTCCTGCGTACCTAACTAGTCTGCTATCACGCTACAATCCAACCCGCTCCCTTAGGTCGCAAAACTCTGGACTCTTGGTAGTACCTAGGATAGCAAAGTCCACAAAAGGAGGTAGAACTTTTTCATATCTGGCTCCTAAACTATGGAATAGCCTTCCTGAAAACGTTCGGGGTTCAGACACACTCTCTCTGTTTAAATCTAGATTAAAGACGCATCTCTTTAGCCAAGCATTCATATAATGCATCTCACAATCTTGTACTGCCAGTCTATCTGAACAAATGCACATTATTATGCTTTAGCTTGGGTTATACTGATAATTTCATCCAGGGTTATTCCTGGATGGAGCAGCTGCTACGCTAATTGTCTTACTGTTTCTATGTTACTGCCACGGGATTAACATCCCGTGGTAGTTAGGAATTACACAAGCTTCAGTCTGGATCCTACCCTTAAACGATAGAGATGACCGAACACCTGAGAAGAGACGATGACAACCCCTCCGAGGACCTCCGAGATGAGCCCGAGACAGATCTCCAGTGAGGACCTCGTCACCTAGACATCCATCGGGAAAAGACCCCTGGAACCAGTGGACCACTTACACTCTGACTTTGCTGCAGTTGGAACAAACTACTGATTCGTCTGGCTGGAGGGGAACTGGCCCCCCGACTGAGCCTGGTTTCTCCAAAGGTTTTTTCTCCATTCTGTCACCGATGGAGTTTTCGTTCCTTGCCGCTGTCGCCTCTGGCTTGCTTAGTTGGGGACACTTCATTTCCAGCACAATCATCGACTTGATTGCACAGATATTATTTAAACTGAACTAAGCTGGACAATGCCATTACTAAATTCAATAATGAAATGCATTCAGCAGATAATTGAGTGTTAAATCCTGTCATTTTACATTATTGACAAAATTTGCCTATTTTGATATTGTGCAGTGCTTTGTTACAATTTGTATTGTTAAAGGCGCTATATAAATAAAGGTGACTTGACTTGACTTGACTATTTATAATTGAATAAAATATTTTATGGGATTAATGTATTTTAAATACAAAATTCTGAATGTAGAAATATGTTGGAAAACAATTTATATGCCTACTTTTAGAAAAGAAACTGGTAAAAATGGCCAGCAGGTGGCAGCAGTTCGTTATTGAATCACTGAGTCAGTCAAACGATTCTTTCAAAACGGCTGAATACTGCCCGAGCGAATCAAATGACTGATTTTATGAATGGTTTAGTGAATCAGTGATTCACCAAAGCCAACGATTCGGATTCAGATTCGAACACAAAAGGAAACACCATATTGTAGCGCACAGACTTGATAATCAATGGGAAATTGCTGTTATTTGTTTTGCTCCGGCAACGATAGTGTTAATGCGGGAGTTCAGGACCCGGAAGAGAGAGACGAGCGAGTTAAGCACACATCCGCATACGGCACGAAACATCTTTTGTCTGTTCTTCTTCTTCTTCTTTGAGAGAGAGAGAGCAGCCGCAAATCCTAGCAGCGGCAGATCGTTCAGACATTACGATATAAAGCGTATACACACACCATACTACACAGAGCACAGCAAAAAGGCATTTGGCAAACAATGTTTCTGTTCATTTGAACATGCATGCCAGCATTTTAAATAGTGTGCCAGCCGTGCATACAACATGTATTACGGTATGAACGATACTACCGTTTAAAAAATGCAATGGCACCGCGGGTATTTTTAAGCTTTAGTATCGCGATACTATCTTAGTACCGGTATATCGTGCAACCCTAACTCACACTCTCACACACACGGCCAGACTGTGTTCACTGAGTCTGTACATCGTCAATGTTTTCCTGAGTTTCACATCAGTCACGGCGCTCAGGTAGCTTGCCATGGTGTATTCTCGATTTAGGGCCGAATAACATTCCAGTTTGTGCTGGTTTTTAGTGGTGTTTGTGAGATCAGTCAGTCTCAGCACCAGCTCTGTGACACACGCACGCAGACACAGGCACGCACGCAGACACAGGCACGCAACGCAGACACAGGCACGCACACGCAGACACAGGCACGCAGGCGCAGAGTCTCGCACGCAGGCGCAGGCAGAGTCTCGCACGCAATTCATTAATTCATTAACTAGGGCTATTTTAGTCTAGGGGTAAAATCTTTTGGGTGTAAGGTGTATAAGAGGGGAATTTTCCTTAGGGATAGTGACCTTAGGTTTAGGCTCGTGTGTAAGATAACCTTGCCCATTCGGGTAAAACCGTCAGGTGTCTACAATCCACATGGCCACTCAGGGGTAAGTTTAGGTGTCAGTCAGGTGTTATTGCCGAAAAATACAGTCACAATTTTAGATTGATTCGATTGATCCAGTGGATATTAGAAAATAAAAATTAATAATTTGATGTATGTGGGGACATGCCTACGATTAAAAACAATACAAGAAACAGTTTAAGATCAAAAGTTAATTTTTTTAAACAATAAATGTGACATTGCGTGGTTTGATGTGTGTGTGGGGAAACACGCCCACTTAGAAACAGCACATACATGGCTGCTGTAGAGAATTTCAGCCATTTCGTGTCCAAAGCTCGCCTGAAGAAGGATAACAGAATCCGAAACGTCGCGCACAGGCTTGGGCACACACTTTTAGGCCTCCATCATGACTCTGGGTGATGCGGAAGAGCCACATAAAATGTATTTCCTTTGTCTACTCTGACGAAGTGACTTGCTCCGTGTTTCTTTCTCTGAGGAAACGTGCGGTACGGCACACGCACTAAACCTAACAAACACTATTTGCTGTGCAAACTTGATAAAAACAACCCTAGCCATTTGAACCCTCTTTTGGATTTTTTGCATCAACAGAGAAACATTTTTTTGGGCCTCTGAGATCTGAGGATTGGCGGCCAGAAGCTGTTCAAGGACCGTGCACAACCGCAATCGGACTTTGCTCTGATTGTTGGATCTAAAATCCCTAACCTAACCCTAACCTAACCCACCAAAAAGGTTAAATGTTACTCAAATGACAAGCCATGGGCTAACCCTGAGTTAAAGGCGTTACTAAACGAAAAAAAAGAGAGCTGTATCACCTTCTTAGTGGGTGATAGAGAGGAGCTGAATCGGGTACAGTAATTATTAAAAGTTAAAATTAAGGAGGGTAAAGAGTGTTATAAATTAAAAATGGAACAAAAGTTACAACAGAAGAATGTGAGGTGATTTAAACAGGATGTCTGGTAATGGAAATATAGTACAGGGATATACTGCCTTTGGTGGACAAATGAGGGGGGAAGAAATGTGTATATATATTTTAATAGATTTGATGGATGATCTAGTGATTTACAAATTTTTTTTTAGATGGTATATGGCAGAGTTCCTATTTAGATCCTCCTTCAGTTTTAAGATTACCTAATTTGTCCACTTGTTAGTCTGTTCCTGTTTCAATTTTGCTATATCAATGGAACAAGTGGGTAAAGGAAAATTAAAAAGAAGAAATCTGCAGTCACTGATGGTATTAGTGCTGGAGTTCTTAAAGCCTGTGCTAATCAAATATGCTGGGTAATTCACTATATTTTTTATTTGAGTTTACGCTTATCAAATCAAATCAAATCATTTTTATTGGGTACCTGTTTTATGGAAGGCATCGTGTGTTGTGCCAGTCCCTAAGAAAAGTAATCCTACTGAGTTCTCACAGTATAGACCAGAGTTCCTCAAATCTTTCCCCGGAGGTTCAATCTGCTACTGATTTTGGCTCCAAACCTGATCAAACTCACCTACCTGTGATTTTCTAATGATATTGAAGACTGATTAGCATGCTCCATCATGAAACCAAGTCATTTATCACAGAAATGATGTTGCTTGACAATTTAGTCAGTATCTGGTGTGATCACCATTTGCCTCACGTATTGCAACACATCTTCACATAGAGCTGATCGGGTTGTTGATTGTGGCCTGTGGGATGTTGGTCCATTCCTCTTCAATGGCTGTGCGAATTTTGGCCGGAACTGGAACACGCTGTCAAAAACGCAGATCCAGAACATCCTAAACATGCTCAATGGGTGACATGTCCGGTGAGTATGCTGGCCATGCAAGAACTGGGATGTTTTCAGCTTCCAGGAATTGCGTACAGATCCCTGCAACATGGGTGAGTGCATTATCATGCTGCATGCAACATGAGGGGATGGTCGTGGATGAATGGCTCAACAATGGGCCTCAGGATCTCATCACTTTATCTCTGTGTATTCAAAATGCCATCAATTTGAGGTTGATCAATTTGGGGGTCATTTGAGGTTTCCCTCTTTTCCTCTGGTTTTAAAAAGCTTGTAAAAGCTCCGTGCGCATTTTACATTCACTTTCAAAATAGTGGCACTTCGGTGTCAAGCAGTTGTTTGTTTTTGGTTCTTTTGAGTATTTCCACTTTCCCTCAGTTTCCTTTGCTTAAATAGCTTGTAAAAGCACCGTGCTCATTTTACTTTCACTTTTAAATTAGCAGAAATTCGGTATCAAAAGATTGAATTCAATTCAAGCAACAACAACAAAATACAATGTTGAGCATATAATAACTTTTATTAACAAAACGAATAAAAATACACTATAGGCTATGCCTAATGTAAAATAATACAACATTTAAATAGGTATACAAAACTAAAAATCAGTAAAGGCTGAGGAACACAATTATAAAACGCAGAACGTTTATTAGCAAAACGATTAAGATAGTTTGGAGGCACGGACTGCATACACCTTGATTGTAAATCATGGGGGGAAAAAAGCATTATTTTCATTGTGTATTTGTAGTATAGCATTAAATATATGTATTTCAAATACATTTTTGTATATTTATTTTTCACTAGGGAAGGGATCTGTAAAATAAATATAACAGAATAAAAACACAAGTTCATTCAATAAACAGTGCTTTTTAGGTTTCTCAGCTCAGTCTAAAATACATTTTCAGGTATGCTACAGAAATATAATAATCAAATGTAAAATAACTGCAAAGTCTTCACTGTACAAATTAAATAGCCTATAAAATAATAGTTTTGATGTTACAAAGGTTATTTAGTCAGGAGCAGTGAGCACTTCTATTTTTCTTTGACAGCATTAGATTTATTATTAGTTTGCTTTCACTTTAAGAACGAAAGCACAGATTTAATATACTGATACATGCCTTGATTCTCCACTCTTTACGTTAAGACACATGCTGCTTAACCGACTGTTTACAAGCATACTAGCCAAAACATGCATTTTGATGTAGTTTTGTCTGAATTTATTCATCCATGCATAAAAAAAGCGGAGGAAAGTTCAGTATCCGCACGGTGTAGACGCGGCTGTGTGTGTGCGTGCGCTTCAGATGTTTGCGCGGGAAACTTCTCACACAGCACTCGACTGTTACTCCAACAATCCCGAACGTCTTTTATGCTCGTCTTGTGCCTTCTGCAGTCCTTATATCGAATCCTGCCTGACACGTGAGATTGAACGAGAATGCACGCGTTGGTGGTAATGCATAGACGTACATTATGTGACAATGTTGACTGTGCCAAAATAAAGGTGCCTTTATATAGTATATTACAGATATCAATATTTTATGCATGGCATTGATGCATCGTATCTTCATACATCGTATCGATCCATATCGATGAATCGTTACACCACTAATATATATTTATATTAGTGGTGGGCTGTTATCGGCGTTAACGTGCTGCGTTAACGCGAGACTCTTATCGGCGATAAAAAAAATATCGCCGTTAATCTATTCTCAAAGTTGGGTTAGGAGCTGGGTCTATACTACGCAAGCTATGATGACTTTCACCCTGATATTTTAGCGCGGATGTATACCTAGCCGAATTGCACTGTAGGGGGCGAGAAAGAGTCTTCGAACTAGAGGCTCGCAGTCCGTGATGGACAGATTGTTAACGGCTGGTCTATGTGGTAATACAATCGAGCAGGACATCCAAATGCTCACCTATCATTCATCAACCTCAAATATGGCTTTTCATCTGAAAGATGTATGTAGTAGCAACTTTACATGGCTGCTCAATATGATGTTAACCTAGAGAAATGTGCGCTATTGAAGTGTTTGTGTGGAAGCGCGTTTGCTGCAGGACAGGCTCCGGTGCACGCTCACTTGCTCTTACATCTCCGTCATTCTTGGTCATACAGATAAAAGTAGCCTAATACATCTTTCGAATCTGTAAAGACTCTACGTTTATTTGTGTGCACTCAGAATAACAACGAAACGTTGCGCTTTTAAGCAAACAGGATGCGCTTTAGGTCTCATGTGAACTTGAGCGAGAAACTCTTTGAAAAATATATCTATAGAGAGTGAAATGACTAAAAAATAAAAATAGAAGACGTGTGTGTTAGCATGGATGATTTACATGAAATTTAATCTGTGCAACACTGTGCATAAGATGGCTTTCAGTTCAATATAATAACAAAAAACGACATTTTGGGTTTTTATTCAACTAATAAGGTGGGCACGCTGTGATCTGTACTATATTTTTACTGTAATTGACAGTTATCGGCAAAAAAAAAAAAAACAACAACACGGGAGTGGGAGGGAATGGGAGTCATTCTTCCGGGAGTGGAACGGGATTTTCCTCCAGTTTTTTCGTGGGATTGGGACGGGAAGAGATTAAAGTTTGTGATGCATTTTGGAAACAGGAGATGAGCCCCTGGTCTAATGCGCCACCTGGCTTGAGAAACCCGTTCTCAAAGACTTACTTTTAGTCATTATTTGGGCAGCACACATATTCTGAATGCCTTCGGCAGAATTAAAATGAGCCATTTTAATCTAGATTAATTCCAAAATTAATCTAGATTAATCTAGATTAAAAAAAATAATCTATGCCCACCTCTAATTTATATATATATAATATAAATAGTAGGTGAACAGGCTTTTCAAAATCCAATTTTTTTTTTTACTTTTAAAGCACTTTTACATTTCATTTTGAAACTATTCTGCTATCTGTTTCACCTCACTCGTCTTGCCAGTCACCTCGACTCACTCTCCACATGTGATAAATGAAGTCTGATCTGTGATGCGCGACTGTCGTTTGTTCGGTGTGCTGCATTGAGCAGCCACGTTTAGTTTTGATTGTAGTGTCTGATCTCTAACTGAACTAAATCATTTTTATTACTATTAAAAAAAAAATCACAGTGAAGGACGGTGCCGCAGTGGGCAAGTGACGTAACCAGTGTTGCAGCTTAACACTGGTATCACCACCAACACATCCATCGCAGCAAGCCTAGTGTGAACTCGGCATTAGCCACAAGAGAGAAAATGCAGAGAAGGGACCGGCAGACATAGACAAAGGACATGGCTGGGCAAAGGATACAAACAATGCAGTTTGTAAAACGTTATACAGATGCCCACCTGTGATCACTGCTGTGAAAAAGAAAGACTTACTCTGCACAACTGGCAGTCCCCCACAGTTGTTTGTGGACACCAAGCTTTACAAGTCAGCCAGTCAGAGTAGGCTACTATTTCATGAATAATTCACAATTCACTCTGAAACTTTCTTTATGACACACATTCATACTAATTCACACATTCATAGTTCAAATCTATAAAAACAACATTTTATTTACTTTATTGTCTATTTACTGACATATCACTTGATACTTGTATAAAATTATAATTCAACTTTATTTAGAGTTTATTAAGCCTAAAATGTGTTTTAATGTTAGTATTAATGACGGCTGTATAATTTTCGAATAATATCGGCCTTTAAATGCTACAAAAAAGCAATATTGGTCTCTGAATGCTAAAATGATATTTAAATTGTACCTGAGGTGTAATTAATATAGATTCACTTTTAGCACAATCAAATATTGTTCGGTATCTCTTTAGTCAGACTTCAGCACTACTTTCTTACAATAAAAGTGCATTAAGTACAAAATTAGTTGTTCAAATTTTGCAAACATTGAGTATACCAGTTTAGTGATATGTATATAATATGCAAATTAATTTGTAGTATAGCATGAAATAAATGTATTTCAAATACATTTTTGTATATTTATTTTTCACTAGGGAAGGGATCTGTAAAGGCTTTTCATTTGACCAGATTATTAAGTGCCTGAGATTACCATTTCAGTTAAATTTATTTGATGTAAGTGATTTTTTTATGATATATTTTATTTTATCACAATGGATGATTTATTTTAAACTCCTTAATATAATGGCTTGATCATATTGTCAGCAGCTGCACCCATGTTTTTATACACCAAATTTAATAAAATATTGGTGCCAAAAAGCAATATTTTTTGTATAAAAAAAAGAACGTCTGAATAAACATCAAAATAGTGTTCAATAAGTTTTACTGTTATCCATGTGTGTACACATTTTCATTATAAAAGATTAAAATAAGTATATAATATCGGATCAAACCGTGGTCAATTCTGCAGAGGTTCCCGAAGCAGCACGTGGAACTCACGTGGGAAACGAAACCAAAGCAACAGCCTGCTTAACCAACAGAAAGCAAGTATCTCAGACCAAGTCTCTATTTCTAACTGAACTGGTAAATTGATCTGAATGCAGTAAAGGGGGACATCTCTTTCGTGATCTTATGGCTCCAGTTATGAAATAGGAACGAGTGCTATTCTTTCAACATTAACCTCAAAACTCCCGTATGCATGTGTGTATGTATGTTAGAATATTAGTATTGTAAATAAACCTTGTTTCATTTTATAAAGAATTGTCTCTGGGATGTGATTTTCAAGTATTTTATCCTTCTTGCCACAAAGATAACGTTACCTAGCTCGAATTTGAGAGATTATTAATCTCGTTTATTGTTCGATAGCCACGAGGCAATAGAAACGAGATTTAATAAAGATATACTGATGTAGTGATCGCTGGACGAGCACTTAAAGTATAAATCATAAGTTAAATATTAATATTACTTTAATCAAGCAATATTGAATATTTAATACATAATTCCCGGAGCTGAAACAATAGCTTCATTTAATAATATATTACAACTAAAATTGTTTTTTTTATTGGTCTTATGAAGTGTTCTAATTTGTTGAGATAGTGAATTGGTGGGTTTTTGTTAAATGTGAGCCAAAATCATCACAAGTAACAGAACCAAAGACTTAAACTACTTCAGTCTGTGCGCATTGAATTTATTTAATACACGAGTTTCACAATTTGAGTTGAATTACTGAAATAAATGAACTTTTCCACGACATTCTAATTTATTGAGATGCACCTGTATTAGATACAGGCAGGTGTAGAAATATTAGATTGGAAAATGATGCCATCTTAAATGAGTCCAATTGGCTTTTGTGTGATTAACTTTAGTTTTTACAGTCTTGGCTCATCAGAAGATTCTGTCCATATAAGTATATGTGATTTTTCTGAGTTTTGACCATCATTTTTAGGAAAACCATCAGTTAGACACGATATAGCAACTGAGTCAGAACAGTCTGAGTTGGTGAATGTAGAGTTAAAGCTGTAGAAGTCAGACAATTTAGTATCAGAAGAAGTTTAAATAGCATTTCAGTAGGTTTGCTTTCTCAAGCCAAGCTAACTACTATATGGATTGTACTATTTGGTGCATAATGAGCTCTGGCAGTAAGACAGATTTTTGTTTAATTTATTAATCATTTAATTATCCATTGTCTATTACAGGTAGATGCCATGCAATATGGCATTGACTGGAGAGGGCCATGTGGTCATCACAAACCTGGTGTGATGATCCCTAAAGTACAAACACAACATCAACTTAAACTTAGGATGTCGAACAATTCCCAGACCTTTCCCCTTTCTAATGTGTACAGGCAGACTTTAATGTTATTCTAGCACACAACTTCAAAGAGTTCAAGTTTTGCTTATGTTTAAAAAAAATTATATACATGCCTGGTTTGACCTATTATCATAACATTGTATAAATATTAGGGGTGTAACGATATATTGCAGTACAATATTTCACGATGGAAAAATGTTAAGATATGCATCGTAAAGTGGTGGCGATACTTTTACGATATGACGACAGTCTAATCCTATTGGTTGAGCTGCCGACGTGACCTACTCTCTCTGCAACACCGTTGGATTTCGTGAATTGGTTAGGGTAATGGAGCCCAGGTACCATATCCCGTCACGCCCGCACTTCAGTCAAGAGGTAGTTCCAGCCCTGTACTGCGAAGCTAAAGCAAAGGTGCTCGACGGTCTGAAAAAAGCAGAGAATGTGGCAATAACAACTGACGGGTGGACTTCGCGGGCTTGTCAGAGCTATATTACATTCACGGCGCATGTTATTACCACGGAGTGGGAAATGAAAAGTTTCGTGCTTCAGACTCGCCCGCTTTTTGAGTCACACACTGGAACTAACATAGCCGAAGTTTTAAAAGCAGCTATACAAGAGTGGGAGCTTGAAAGGGCACCTCATAATACTGCTGTTGTTACTGACAACGCACGCAACATGGAGGTGACAGTGAGAAAAGCTGGGTTGTCATCGCATATTAAATGTTTCGCGCACACATTGAATCTTGCATCGCAAGCAGGTTTAAATGTTTCTCGCGTCAGTCGCTTGCTTGGTCGCGTGAGAAAAGTCATGGCTTTCTTTCACCACAGTGCCACAGCAACAGTTGTGCTCACGCATCACATAAACTTATCATGGATGTGGTAACCCCTTGAAAAAAAAAAAAACTACATTTCACTTTTGATTATACCCTGTATCATTTATTATGTGACAAATAAAGAAACCTTGACCTTGGAACAGCTCCATGGTTATGCTGGAACGCTACCTCGAGCAACAAGCGACTATAACGGCAGCTCTTTTGAGCACAGAGGTGCGCGAAAATGCCCGTCAACTTGATACTATGGATAGCAACGACATCACTGATGCAAGAGAAATAGTAAACCTTCTTAAACCTCTAAAAAAAGCCACCACTGTCCTGTCTGATGAAAAGAGCGCCACCCTGTCACTCATTCTGCCCTTGAAATCCATGATCGAGCAGAGCATGACACTGGACGAGAAAGACTCCACAACTATAGCTAACATGAAAGCAGCCATCCTGCAAAACCTCTCAGGCAGATACACATCAGTTCAAGATTATCTGCTTGAGAGTACTGCACTGGACCCCAGATTTCGATCACTGCCCCACCTACTCCCTGAACAACGCGAAGAGGTTTTCCAGCGGTTGATGGACAAATCAAACCAGTTACAGCAGGTACGTCTGTCTGCATTACTAATTATTTGAGAATCTGTGTATATGCATTTGCATGTTTGTGTACTTTGTGATATGAGTGTGTGCATGCTTGCAAGTGTGTAACTGCAACTACAGGTGCTGGTCATATAATTAGAATATCATCAAAAAGTTGATTTATTTCACTAATTCCATTCAAAAAGTGAAACTTGTATAATGTATACATTCATTCCACACAGACTGATATATTTCAAGTGTTTATTTCTTTTAATTTTGATTATTATAACTGACAACTAATGAAAACCCCAAATTCAGTATCTCAGAAAATTTGAATATTACTTAAGACCAATACAAAGAAAGGATTTTTAGAAATCTTGGCCAACTGAAAAGTATGAACATGTACAGCACTCAATACTTAGTTGGGGCTCCTTTTGCCTGAATTACTGCAGCAATGCGGTGTGGCATGGAGTCGATCAGTCTGTGGCACTGCTCAGGTGTTATGAGAGCCCAGGTTGCTCTGATCGTGGCCTTCAGCTCTGCTGCATTGTTGGGTCTGGCATATCGCATCTTCCTCTTCACAATACCCCATAGATTTTCTATGGGGTTAAGGTCAGGCGAGTTTGCTGGTCAATTAAGAACAGGGATACCATGGTCCTTAAACCAGGTATGGTAGCTTTGGCACTGTGCAGGTGCCAAGTCCTGTTGGAAAATGAAATCTGCATCTCCATAAAGTTAGTCAGCAGCAGGAAGCATGAAGTGCTCTAAAACTTCCTGGTATACGGCTGTGTTGACCTTGGACCTCAGAAAACACAGTGGACCAACACCAGCAGATGACATGGCACCCCAAACCATCACTGACTGTGGAAACTTTACACTGGACCTCAAGCAACGTGGATTCTGTGCCTCTCCTCTTTTCCTCCAGACTCTGGGACCCTGATTTCCAAAGGAAATGCTAAATTTACTTTCATCAGAGAACATAACTTTGGACCACTCAGCAGCAGTCCAGTCCTTTTTGTCTTTAGCCCAGGCGAGACGCTTCTGACGCTGTCTGTTGTTCAAGAGTGGCTTGACGCAAGGAATGCGACAGCTGAAACCCATGTCTTGCATACGTCTGTGCGTAGTGGTTCTTGAAGCACTGACTCCAGCTGCAGTCCAACTCTTTGTGAATCTCCCCCACATTTTTTGAATGGGTTTTGTTTCACAATCCTCTCCAGGGTGCGGTTATCCCTATTGCTTGTGCACTTTTTTTCTACCACATCTTTTCCTTCCCTTCGCCTCTCTATTAATGTGCTTGGACACAGAGCTCTGTGAACAGCCAGCCTCTTTTGCAATGACCTTTTGTGTCTTGCCCTCCTTTTGCAAGGTGTCAATGGTCGTCTTTTGGACAACTGTCAAGTCAGCAGTCTTCCCCATGATTGTGTAGCCTACAGAACTAGACTGAGAGACCATTTAAAGGCCTTTGCAGGTGTTTTGAGTTAATTAGCTGATTAGAGTGTCGCACCAGGTGTCTTTAATATTGAACCTTTTCACAATAATCTAATTTTCTGAGATACTGAATTTGGGGTTTTCATTAGTTGTCACTTATAATCATCAAAATTAAAATAAATAAACACTTGAAATATATCAGTCTGTGTGGAATGAATGTATACATTATACAAGTTTCACTTTTTTAATGGAATTAGTGAAATCAACTTTTTGATGATATTCTAATTATATGAGCAGCACCTGTATACTATACCTCCCCAGTTCCTAATAGTTTGTTTTAATATTTTTTTAAGGCTAGCAATGTGGAGCAAGAAGAAAAGAGGGAGGGAGGTGCCAGTGATGGAGATCCCACTGGTGAAGCAGAGAAGAGATAGACGACAACAGAGAGTTGAGCAAGAACAGCCACCCCCTAGCAAAAAGACAGCACTGGAAGATCTCCTTGGGGCAACTTTTGCTAAATCAACAGTCACTCAGTCCAAATGTAAGATAGTAGAGATTGACATGTACAAAAAGGACACTTCAATTCCCCTCACTAGCTGTCCGTTAAAACGGTGGAAAGAAAATGATCAAATGTACCCACTTTCCTCTCTTTCTAAGGCTTACCTAACAATTCCAGCAACTTCTGTTCCCAGTGAACATGTTTTTTTCTATGGCAGGAGATATTGTGAATGCTCAAAGATCCCTGCTTATGCCTCAAAATGTGGATATGCTGTTTTTTTTGCAAAAAAACCTGTAGGTAACCTAAACAAACCCATGTTGAACGTCCTTGAACAGAACACCATTTTATATATATATACATTTTTTTTACTGCTATAAGAAGTTCTGTCTTACACTTCTTAATTCTAAGTTCATGTTAAATGTAACAATTTTTTCAGTTACAAACAGACCTATTCAGTTGTTAATTTGAATACAGAAAGTTGTTATTAAACCTTGAAATGTGATCTTCTATGCACAACAAAGAAAGTTATTGAAATGTGTTAATATTTTTTAAATAAACCTGTTATTTGAATTGCAGTTTCATTTTTTTTTACATTTTGTTCAAAATATCGTGATACTTATCGTATCGTGAACCCAGTATCGAGATCCGTACCGTATCGTGACCTGGGCATATCGTTACACCCCTAATAAATATTTAATCCACGAGTAATTTTCTCAATCATCCATTAATGTCAATGCTACAAAAACCAATAACAAATATAATCTGTAAAGAACAATGCATGGTCAACTGACATTTTTTATTGAACTTGTGCAATGATGTCTTTGAACGGTCTTGTACCAAAGTCAATAAATAACTCAAATAACTTTTTGACCAAAGCTTAGTTTGGTGTAACTTTGACAACAAGGTTCTGAATACATGTAACAATTGCTCACGCAATTCACAGGCTGGCTTTCCAAAAAGAAAAAAAAAGTGGAAAATTTGGACATTTAGTGCCAGTTAATATGCATGAACTCTTGCATCCAGTGAATATTCTTAGTTGCTCAAACTATTTCCAAACCATTTAATAAAGCTAAAATGTCTAGAACAGTATCTTTTTAGTAGATCCAAGCAAATAAATTCTTACATTTCTTATCAAATGTTATTTTGGCATCGCCTTGTCAAATACAAAGCTCTGAACACTGCAACACACCAAATATGTTTGAGATCTTCTGACTGAATATCTGATTTAGACATGAACATTTTAGAAAAATGTATTACTACAGTAGAAATATGGCATCCGATATTATTTGTAACACAAACTTAGACCATTCCAAATCCATAATCTGAGCTCCAGATAGCAGCTAAAATATCTCTTAAAGGCAGCATAGTCCTTGTAATGACTAGGACGCTCGAGAGTTTGATAGCATGTGGAAGACTTGGGTAGGTTTCCATCCACCACCTCAACATCTAGGCTCCTGTGCACCACATCCCATCCAGTCCAGAAATAAATTAGAAACTGCAAGATATTATAAGAAGCTGCATTAAAAAAAGGGCACCTCAGGAAACATAAAATAATCCAGATCATGACCCCTTCTTATTTTTTTATTGTAGAATCTAAAGAAAATAGTCAGTTAATTTATCATATACTTAGAATTTCCAATGAAGGTGCGAAAGAATCCCGTAAACCTACATGTGTTTTCAAGAGAGGCCTCGCTGTCTTCATCATGTGTTGGCCAAGTTATCCTCTCTAAAATCATCTGACACATTGACAACATTACCATTACTAAAGAATTGTAGAGCTCATGTAACCCCCACCTGGGTCCGCACCATCACACCGAGCGGGTCTCGAACCTGGGATGCCGGCGCGGGAGGCGGGCGCTCTACCAAGGAGGCTAAAGGCTACAGCCGCTAGCGTCAGTCGCTAGAGCGCCTCTTTTTGAGGTCAGGGGAGTGAGGTTTACACACAGCCCTTACTGGCATACATCCGTTACACTCACCCCCCTAAACCTCACTCCCATCCGGGTCACGGCACCAATGTAACCCCCCCGGATCCGCACCATCACACCGAGCGGGTCTCGAACCCGGGATGCTGGCGCGGGAGGCGGGCGCTCTACCAAGGAGGCTAAAGGCTACAACCTCTAGCGTCAGTCACTAGAGCGCCTCTTTTTGAGGTCAGGGGAGTGAGGTTTACACACAGGCATACATCCGTTACACTCAACAACATTACATAAATGGTCCACATCTTACCAGTGGGGTGTACACTATCAAGTGAAGAGGAATAGTGTCTTTCCTCTCAGTCAGCAAAGGCCAGATCAATGTTTCCTTCAAACCCCGCCGTAGCTGCTTTATTTGCTTTGAGGTTCCTTCAAGGACCTTAATCATTTAATTTGGAATGGAAAACATGCATTACAGTTTTAAACTTTAAAGGGTTAGTTTTTATCGTATCTGAAAGTGTTAATTATCTTGCGGGCAATGCAGGCCATCGAATTTTATCAAAAATATCTTCATTTGTTTTCCGAAGATGAACAGAGGTCTTACAGGTGTGGAACGACATGAGGGTGAGTAATTAATTACAGAATTTACATTTTTAGGTGAACTAACCCTTTAAGAGTGTTATGTCTTTAGAAATGAAGAGACGACACGGACAACCTTTTTTGTTGAGACCAATTTACTGACATTCTCTTACTCTTGGAACACTGCAGACCCACGTACATGCAGGGAATTTTACCAAATCTACCGTAAAGCACCAGATCGCTGTGCATGAACAATACACTATTTCCTCCCCCATTGATTTCAGACTCATAACAATTATTTTTTTAATAATAACCTTTGAACAACTTCTATGAATAGAACGTTGTACTAAGTAACCTCAATCAGTCTGTAACTACAGATCTAATCTGTTTGGTGCCTTCCTTTGCCGAATTGAATATCTTCAGTCAGAACCAGGAACTGTTCTTGTGTCCATCGGAATATGTGGCTGAGGGGCATTTGCATGAGCCTCATTACCAGCATCAGGAGCAAAGTCATCAGCCATTCTAGTGTCCATTGGATCTATTATATCCTGTGCATTAGATGACAGCAGATGATCCACGAGCACTTTCACACTTCGTTCTCTGACTTTCACTTGGTATGTGCGAGGTCCGTGCTTATGCAGAATCACACATGGAACCCAAGCACGATGTGGATGCCTGAAGTTAAGCACATTGACCTTTTGTCCCACTGCGAAAGACCTGAGTTTCTGAAACGGTGTATCATGACCCTTCTTTTGCTGCCTTTGATGTTTGAGAACAACAACAGAGGTATTTGGCTTTAGCAGTGCGAGACGGATTCGAGGCTGCCTTTTCAAGAACAGTTCGGCAGGTGTTCGTTCCGTTACTGTGTGAGGAGTATTTCGATAGGTTAACAAAAAATGAGCCAAGCGTAATTGGGGTGATACTGACTCCGAACGTAGCTGTTCCCAGGCCTTTCTGGAACGTTTGAACCACTCGCTCGGCTTGTCCGTTTGTAGCGGGGTGATATGGAGGTGACAGAATTTGGTGTACCCCGTTAATCTTTAGAAATTCCTCAAACTCCCTGGAGGTGAATGGTGGACCGTTATCTGATACCAACTCCTTTGGAAGTCCGTAGGCAGACCACAGATGACGTAAGATGTTTATTGTCTTTTCAGCATTGGTTAGATGACTGGGGAAGATTTCGACCCATTTTGACATCCACAATCACTAAGAAGTGTTGTTTGTCAATTTCAGCGTAGTCAATGTGAATATGTTCCCAAGGTGTGGTTGTCCACAACCATGGATGAAGAGGTGCACAGGGTGGTTGTTTTCACTCTAATTCACATGGAGTACATTTACTCACAAAGTTCTGAATGTCGTTATCAAGACCTGGCCACCATAGATATCCTCTGGCTAGCATTTTCATTCTCACGACTCCTGAGTGACCTTCATGAAGCTCGGACAGAAGTCTTTCTCAGTACTTTGGAGGAATGATCACCCTTGAGCCCAAAGCTGGTCCCTCCTTACGAGGAATGGTTTTAGACTTTCATCTGTGACGGAACTCGGCCATCCTGACATTGTCAGATCCAACATTTCGAAAGCTCTGGATTTTTCCTAGTTTCTGTGGCAAAATCTTTTGCACTGATTGGCAATTCATCGAGGAATGAGATTTGAAACACCATCTCCTTCTCTGTTCCCCCTGTAGATGTTTGCTCACATGGTAATCTGGACAGAGCATTCACATTTGCATGATCCGAAGACCTCCTATACTCAATATCATAATCATAGGCTAGTAATATTAAAGCCCATCGTTTGCATACGAAGAGCCGCCAGTGTAGGTATGGCAGATTTTGGACCAAGGATAGCGAGAAGGGGCTTGTGGTCAGTTAGCAGTTGGAACTTCCACCCATACAAATACTTGTGAAACTTTTTCACTCCAAAGACTATGCTCAGAGCCTCTTTCTCAATTTGTGCGTAGTTTTTCTCACTTGCTGTCAAAGTTCTCGATGCAAACGCAATGGTGTGTTCCTCTCCTGAAGGTAACACATGTGAGATAACTGCGCCTATGCCATATGGTGAAGCATCACAGGCAAGTCTTAGTGGCTTTTTGGGATCATAGTGCGCTAACCACTTGCTTTGCAATAACTGCTGCTTACAGAAATTGAAAGCTTGGTGACACTGTGCTGACCACTGCCATTTTTCATTAGCTTGCAACAGTCTGTGGTGTGGGTGTAACAACGTGGAACGCTGTGGTAAAAACTTCCCATAGTAGTTCAAAAGTCCTAGGAAAGAACACAGTTCTGTGATGTTTACAGGTGCGGGAGCTTTTATGAAAAGACGGTGACCGGGGTGATTTGAGCCCTTGATTATTTTAACAGCTCTGCTTTTGCAGCGTTTGAGGTAGATGTCCTGCAGAGAGGGGAGAGCAGACCCTGAGGTACGCTCAGCCAAGCGCACAACTCTCTGCAGAGCTTTGCAGTCCTGATTTGAGACATTTAAATGCCACACTGAGATGCATCAAGTGTTCTTCAACTGTTGGCGCAGAGACCAGAATATCGTCCATGAAACACACCACATGTGGAAGTCCCCACAAGTATTTGATCCATAGTGTGTTGGAAAATCGCAGGTGCTGTAGAGATTCCATAGGCCAGACGATGGTATTTAAAAAGGCCTTTGTGTGTATTTATGTTAAGGTACTGCTGAGATTTTTCGTCCAACTCCAACTGCTGATATGCAAAAGACAGATCAATTTTGCTGAAGACTTTTCCTCCAGCCAATGTGGCAAGAAGATCCTCCACGTTTGGTAATGGGTATTCTACAGGGAGAATGCATTTGTTCACTGGGCCGTATAATCGCCACACAGCCACACTGTTTTGTCTTTTTTCGGCCCCACCACAATTGGTGCTGCCTACTCGCTCTTTCCAGTCTGTGAGATTATTCAATTTTTCTCTAAGCGATCCAGTTCTTCCTCTACTGCTTCCTAGAGAGAATAGGGAACAGGTCTTAGTTTGTGAAAAGTGGGTTTCGATCCTTCTTGCACTCTGACCTTCGCCTTGAATTCTGTGATTTTGCCATATCCATCTCCGAAAAGTTTTTTATGCTTATCGAGTACATCCGAGATAGTGGAAGGTGTCTCTGTAGATGTGCTCTGAAATTAAGGACAAAGAGGCTCCTGTATCAATCTGCATATTAACAGTTTGGCCATTTAGTTGGAGATCAATATAAATGCCATCTGCTCTATCTTGTGCTGTATAGATTGTGAATAAGTCAAACAGTTATTTATCTTCTGTACTCAGAGTCTCAGAAACCTCTGCTGACACATACTGCGCTTTGTCATGACGTTGGGCTCTGTTGCTTTTACATGCTCTCTGCAGGTGACCAATCTTTCCGCAATTATGGCATTTTTCATTACGGTATCGACATTCTAAGGGATGATGATTCCCTCCTACACAAAGATAGCAGTCGCTTTTATGCTTGGAAAATGGTTTTGTGTGTTGCACCTTGTGCACATTGGAGTCCTTTATGGCTGCTTGAGCGCTCAGCTGCTTGGTATATTTTTGTGCTAGTTCTAATGCAAGAACAATATCACAGGCCTTTTTTTAAGGTGAGGTCCTTTTCTGACAGTTACCATCTGTGATAGGCTTCTCCCGTAAGCCCACAAACAAATTTGTCACGAAGTGCATCATCAAGAAATGTCCCAAACTCACATGAACTTGCCAGGCGCTTGAGTGCCAAGAGATAATCAGATATTGTTTCATCGGGACCTTGGTTCCGTTGATAAAATCTGATGCGTTCTGCTATCAAAATGGGCTTGGGCTTTAAATGATCAGCAAGGGTCTGAGTTATTTGTGGGTACGTTAAATCAATTACTTTCGCTGGCTCAACCAGACCTTTCAAGAGGCCATATTCTATTGGTCCCAAGACACTCAGAAAAACATCAACCTTTTTCCCACTATCAATTTCATTTGCTGCAACCCATCGCTCATATCTTTCCAAAAATGTGTCAAAGTCCTCTTTAGCAGGGCTCTAGAGTGCGACCAATTTGGTCGCACGTGCGACCTAATTTCTCAAGGGTGCGACTAACAAAAATCCGAGGGCGCACTGGTGCGTCCAGCCGTTCGAGAAAAGAAAAAAAAGTCTCCGTGACTCAGAAAGTCTATATGTGGTTCAACAAAAGACACACCCGTTAGGTTTATATCGTGGTCTAAACCAATCAGAGATAGTGAAGGGCGGACCCCCCTCCTCTGATTGGCCGTGGTACAGATATACCTGTATGTGTGTGTGCGCGTTTACAAATGCGTCACGTGTGCTGCTGCAGTCAGACAGAGAGAGAGGTGAGTAGTAGAGATGCACGCAGTGTTGCCAACTTAGCGAGATTTAATGCCTTTGTAGACCAGCATAGCGAAGTTTTTTTTTCTTCAAAAAAGCAACTAGTGACAAATCGAGTCGGCGACTCGGCTAACCCTAACGGCGCGAGATTAGCGCGGAAGTATCTCTTTCTCTGCATCTGCTTTGTTCAGCGAGCGTCTGAGAGGAGCCCGTTCAGTTAAAACAGAGATTATTGCTTCTCTAAATGTACATGCAAATATAGCCGAAATCACAACACAAGAATTGTCTTTGTCTTGTCTTATATTGTGTATTATTTGATTTCATCAGACAACGGCTCAGTAAAATTATAAATTAGGATTTTTGTGCAGACTCGCTTCTTGGAAGGGAGAGCTGGTTATGTATTCTTAAAGGGATGTGTTTCAGTCACTATTTCATATTCATCCCGTTGACTGACAACAGAAACAGTCAAATATATAAAGTAAAACAGTTTTATTGAGAATTTGGCTGCATTAAAATACAGTATGAGCACAGAGAGACGATTAGACAGAACAGAACAGTTATTTTTTTCTTTACTTTTAGTCATTTAGCAAACGCTTTTATCCAAAGCGACTTACAAATAAGAAAAAGTAACTAAAATTAAAAGTTAAAACTATAAATATTATATACACACACATTTAAGAAGAAAAAGAAATGAAATAAAAATGACAAATGCATACAACATTTCAAAACTGAATATTTAAATGAAAATAAAGCTAAAAACAATTCAAAATATTAAATCAAGAAAAGGTATGAGTATAAAAATGCTTCTAACATAACACTAAAGGCCTAAGTATACTTCTTTTTTACATGCAAAAAAGTAAACTGCAATGGAGGATAGTCCAAAAGATGTTCAGTTTGAAGCCCTTAAAACACTTTATATTTTATTTTTATTTAATTTATCTTGAGATGTTTTAAGCTTAAATCTCAGCTCAGCTTTTCAGTAAGTTACCTTTCCTGTAGAATTGTGCTCCAAATAAAGAATGTTATGTTGACCAGATTGTTAGTTAATCGGTTACTAGTCAATATTGCCTATATAAAAATTTGGGTGCACCTAACTTTTGTGCTGGTGCACCTAAGGAAAAAAGTTAGGCGCACCAGTGCAACCAGTGCAAAAAGTTAGTCTAGAGCCCTGTTTAGTGTTGTCAAACTCTGGCACTCGTCCTATTGTAGACATTTTTTTAAATCTACCAAATCTACCGTAAAGCACCAGATCGCTGTGCATGAACAATACACTACAAAGAGTATTCCAACCAATAATGCATACTCACGGCATGAATGAGCAGTTTGTCAAGCAGCCATCTTCTGTTCTCTGATGTCACACCAGGCAAATCCCAGGACACTGCAAGGTCTGTAATAGCCCTCTTTTCCTCCTCTTGTAATTCACCTGTGCCTTTCAACTGGTCATAAAGTTATAATAACTATATACACTGCCTAACCAAAAAAGTCACTGTTTGGATTTTAATAAGCAAATACTTAAAAGTCAATATTGTATTGACAATGCAAGAGTTGAGCACTCTGTAAAGTGTCCCGCACATCCAAAAGAGACTGCAAGATGGGTTGGAGCGAAGGCAGTTGAGTTTACACAAGACTAGATAGTGATCTGATATATCATCGCTTTGCTGCAGAATTTTAACATAATTTCCATGTGACCGTATAAAATATAAAGTATGATTTCGACAATGAGTAGGTCCGGACATGTGTTGTCTAACCCCGATAGAGTTCAGAATGTCTATGAATTCTGATCCTAATGCATCTTTATCATTATCAACGTGGATATTAAAATCACCAATAATTAAGACTTTAGCTGCAGCTAGCACTAACTCTGATAGAAAATCAGCAAATTATTTAATAAAGTCTGTATGGTACCCTGGTGGCATGCATACAGTAGCCAATACAAACATCACAGGGGATTTATCATTACTAATTTGTTCTTTAGATAATGTTATATGAAGCACCATTACTTCAAAGGAGCTATACTTCAAGCCTTTATCTGAGAAATACTGAGAGTATTGCTATAAATTGTAGCAACAGCTCCCCCTTTGCCTTTTGGACGCGGCTCATTTTTGTAACCGTAATCTTGGGGGGCAGACTCATTTAAAATAATGTATTCATCTAGTTTTAGCCAGGTTTCTGTCAAACAGAGCACATCTAGTTTATGATCAGTGATCGTATCATTTAAAAAAAAGTGCTTTCGTAGAAAGGGACCTGATATTCAATAAGCCAAGCTTTATCTTTTGTTTCTCTGTGTTATATACATTTTTCATTTGTTGAGAACAGACAGTTTCAACTGGGAACAGACAGTTTCTATAGTGTGATATCTAGGTGAAACACTACCTAGGTGTTCCTGTGGCTCAGTGGTTAGAGCATTGCGTTAGCAGCGCAAAGGTTGTGGGTTCGATTCCCAGGGAACACACATAACTGCACTGGAAGTCGCTTTGGATAAAAGCGTCTGCTAAATGTGAAAGGGTCTCTGTGCTGAGAATTAGCTGACTTCTGTGATGTGAGGCAGCTAGCAGACGGTCGGTTTAGCCAGTCTGTCTGCTTCCTGACCTGGGCCCCAGTTAATCAAGTATGAACTCTAAGACTAAAAACACACTTCACACAATAGGTTACCCATCATATATCAACATTATAGTTTCATCCTTTGAGATTTTGTGTGATTGGTGTGAACATCACAGCTGGACACCATTCATAATTCATTTAATGGTTAATGGATATTGATCTTAAATTTTGTGTTCAAGAAATATAAGATGACAAAATATGAGTTAAGAGCAAATTAAAGGCTAGTAGAGCATTTTTAAGAATTGAAGGCACAAAAGCACACCTTGCATACAAATACAGAAAGAAGAGCATAGTACTGGGACAAATCATTATAAAGAAAAACTTAAAATTACAATAAACAAACAAAGATGGTTATACTCCGTTAGAGAAAAAAAAAGTTTTAAAAAGAAAAAAGAAAAAGAGAGTTTATTAAATTACTTCGTATTTAACACTTTTCAAAAATCATGTTTTTTTTCATTGTGTATTGCAATTACTCTCAATCAAACTCCAGCTGGGTTATTTTCGATTACGTAAAAAATTACTTAGAAAATACAGCTAACTAACACAATTAAACACAATAAAAATATGATACCATAATAAAAAAAAACATGATTTTTGAACACAGCAAATAAACTCTTCAAATATTCTCTCATTTGGTCTGTTTACACTTAGTCACCTTCTGCTTTTCTGTGGTTGGCCCAAGCTTTGGAATGGTCTCCCTTATCATGTGAGATCTGCTCTCTCGCATCTAGACTTGAATCTTATTTGTATTCTTTAGGTTTTGTATGTGTGTAGTTGTGTTTTATTAGTAGATTTGTTTCTACACGGTACAGCACTTTGGATCAATTTACAATGTTGTTCTTGGTAACCTCCGTTCCCTGATGTTTCCAGCCAATCAAAGATGACAGAGAAGTAGTATGACTGAACCTTTTGAAAACCAGGTAAGGTATCGTTGGACAATATTGAGATGTTGTTGAGATGTGAGACAATCAAGTAGATGAGTTTAAGGGTAGTAGAGATGTTTTACTGAGGATTACAGACATCTGCATCTTTCCTCCCTGTTTTTGCTCATTCACTACTCCCATTAAAAAATGTTTTAATGCTAAAAAAGTTTTGACAGATTGCTTTATATTTCATTAGACTAGCTGAATCAAGCACATGATCAGCACAATGTATGATGAAGTGCGGAATATACCATTAGACTGACAATTTAACATTTTAACATTATGCTCAATTTAGGCAAATAATGAGAGACAGTGAAGATGTTGTTCATATCAGAGTCTCATAAAGACAAACGGGTACATTTTCCAAATTAATTGAAGTGTTAGACTTATTAATTTATTTTGGCTTCAGGATTTAGTCACTGATATATATTTTTTTGCAAGGATAAGTGAACAAAGTATTGTAAAGAGGCTCTATTCAGCCTATCAGTTGTACATTACTTACATGATTTGATAATGTACAGGCAAGCCTCGATCACAAGCTAACACAATATAATGCGTGGACAACCTCCCTCTATCATATTCACAGTTTGGCCACTGGCCACTTCTTAATCTACACGTGACCACAGAAAATTGCGTGCCGCTCTCAAACAGGTTTCTGTTATAGTACAGTCGAGTTCCTCTGCTACAAACTGCCTTAATTTGACGATCTTCTGCTTGTATGATGGTGTTGACAGGTTTGCAGTCACGAGTTTCAGAGCCAATGTTTCTGTTTTTGATTTCACTGGTACACATCTCCACATTCACATAAGGACCCCGATGCTGAGTGAGGAATTTTTGATAATGACGCATTACATCTGCTGGTTGACCATGAGTGAAGGACGACACACACAAGAGCAGCAGCAGAATCACTGTAGACCGATGGATCTCCATCACCTGCAGAACAACACACACATCAAAACACCTGCTGCTGACTTACTAAAGCAGTTTAGAGGTTTTAAGGAAATACTTCATAAAATAAATGACTTCATGTGTTTTTACTTAACATATCTAGGTTGCGTCAACCCAGCTGTGCTCTTCTTTATACAGTACATACATGCTTCTAGTCCTATATGTGTGTTAAATACACGTTTATTGTATATATATCACACTTTACAGTTATGAAGTACTTACCTTGTTGTTCCGGGTATATTAATATTGTGTTCTTCTTTTGTCAGAAGTTGTTTTTTAGAGCACGGTAATGAACGAACCTTAGAAAACCCTGATGAAAGCGAGTTTATACTTTACACTGTTGTTCATCCGTTAGACTGGAGTATTTATTGAGAACCGAATATGATCTTTGAATGCTGTAAAGTGAAAACATGGCCTTGGCCAATTGAGCTGGTTGACGGGAATTTGATCATCCTTATTTGTTATTTGCAAATATTTAAAAAGGAGAACATTAATGATTTATCAAAGTCCACAGCTGAGCTCCTTTAGCTAGATTATTAAAGGATCTGAATGATCCTGTCATGATGCACATGTTTGATCTACATCGCTGGTTGTCAGATCAAGTAGCACATGTGATGTCCAAACCTAATTGGCCCTATGTGAAAAATGAATTGCCCCCTCCTGTTAAATCATGAAAGAACTGATTAAACACATTATTTTTGAAAGCTGAGTTCAGTTTCACTAGACACACACAGGCCTGATTCCTGCCAGACCTGTTGAATCAAGAAATCACTTAAATCGAACCTGTCTTACAAATAAAGCGTGGTCATACAACTGGGGCTTTAAGCTTTCGCCAAGTAAATCTTGTCATATGTTATTTACTAGTGATGGCGAAGTGAAGCGTTCTGAACCAGTGAAGCTTTCAGCCCAATTGTATCGGGAAAAGGTTCATTACTCGAAGCTTTTTAAAATGATTTATGGTGTGGCCATCTAGTGGTCATGAAAATGAATAACACCTTCCAACGTGCTGTGATTCATTACAGTTGCTGGTTTCACATCTGGTTCTACAACTGATCCCTTGTTTTGATTTATTGTATAAAAATAATAGCCATGGTCAAAGTCATTAATTTGTGTCAGTGTACTGCCACTAAAATAATTCAAATAAATCAAACATAAACTCATGAATTGAATCTGTGATCGGTCAATGTTATCTCTGCCTCAGTCCTTCGACTGTTATTTCATGGGCAAAGTTCATTTGACCTTAATATATAAACTAGGATAAAAAGAAAACAATGCATACACATTATAATGTAAAGGAAACTGCACTGAGGTTCGCTTCGTTTGAATTCAGATACTGAAACAGTCACGTGGTTTTCAATCAAATGAAGCTTCGGACGTCATAAATCACGTGCTTTTGGCAAAACGAATCAAGCTCCAATACAGTGCTTCAATGTGAGAGGATTTATTTTTTTGATACAAGCTTCGAAGCCTCGGTGTTGAACGTCACATCACTATAATTTACCAGGAAGAAAGGGATAGAAAAACAGAACTTGAAGTTATATGGTCACAATAGATTGTTTTAAATATTTGGGAATGTGGTTAGATCAAAAGGGTACATGGATAGTACATATGGAAAAGGTGGAATCAAAATGTAATAAAGTTATAAACAGGGTTCGTACGGTCATGAAAAACCTGGAAAAGTCATGGAATTTTAAAACCGCATTTTCCAGGCCTGGAAAAGTTTTGGAAAAATGAATAAACCCAGAAAGTTTTGGAAAAGTCATGGAAATCTATTTTACAAATCTCTGTATAATACAATTGTTTATTCAGGTCCTGAATTTCGGTAAGGGATTGCGCATGGGCTATATCGCATATTTCTACTCTTTCCCGCAGCTTTCGACTTTAAAAACACATTTATTCAATAGCCTATAGCTTGTAGGCTGATGAGTAAATAGATCCACACAGAATATCAAATATCGGTCATTTGAAAACGGATTCATCAGCTGTGTTTCCTCTCTTTGACTTTCTCTGAAAACACGTAACCAGCGCATCTCGTCTGCACTAAAGAGCTGCACGGTGCGATACAAGTCTTTCTCTGGCATTTTGGTACAGCTGACAGAATTGTCACCTGCCTAATCGGGTCATTGTTGCATTGTGACTAAAATGTAGCCTATTATTTATTTGCACGTCTTTTTAAGCCGTTCTGTACTCGCGCGCTCCAGAAGCGGTTTCCGCTGCACTCAGTTATGTCCAAATGGCGTCCGTATAAAGCCGCCTTGCGAGTACCAAATTGACTTTGGTACCAAACAAGCTCAGTAGAATCCTGCACGGGCCTCAAACATACACCTCAGTCCAATCCTTGTCCAGCAGATGATCAGAATTACCTTCCTGAGTCCGACTGGAGCCCATGTCTTTCTTTCTCTCTTCCCCATTACACAGCTGCTGTTCTAGCCATTAAAATAGTTCAGTTTCGTTTTTAATGGCAAAGCGTATTTCGTTTCTTTATTAAGTTAATTTAGAAATATGTTTGGAAAATGTATTTGTTTATTAAATTCAAGTTTTTGTTTTTAAAGTAGCTTTTGAGCAATCGGCCAGCTGCAGACAGTGAGTTTGCCTATTGTGTTTGATCAATTTAGCCTTCTTAAATCACCACTTGACTAAAATAAAATCTATATATAAAATACTTAAAAAAGCATATCACAATGTTAGTTTAAACGTTTAACCTAGACAAATGTGTGCTATTAGACAGGTCGAGCTGCTCTTGTCAGTCGCGGTATTGTTTCCACGAGCGGCTAATTCTTTTCATTAGGCTACCATAATAATTTATGGATTTCTAAAATGCAAAAATAAGGAGGAATCCTAAAACAAGCTGGATGCCCGGCCCGCGTCTGATGTGAAAATTGTCCCGAAGCCATAAACTAAAAGTCGAGGCTGAAATATGGGGCTCTAAAAGTGCAGCTTGTTGCGTTTAAGCGGCAAAATTACACACAAAATGACGTTAAAAGGGCCATCCTGGTGAGCAGGGTGTGAACTACGGGGGAGCTAGGGGCTCCCCTTAATAATACATGGGCTCCCCTGAAAACATGATTTGAAAAATCTAAAAATATTGACTGTGTTATTTTGACGTGCAATTTCAGTTTTGTGTAGGCTACTGTGATCATCGTGGATTATTATGTGTAAAATTGCAACAACAAAAATCGTTAATTAATGCTTGACGGCGATTTAAACCTAACTCACTTCAATAAAGATAATTATAGGCCTACATGAGCATCTGCTGTCCTCGATTACGCAGCGCTCTTGTCTTGTTAGGATGACAAAAAAAGCTTTAAAAGCCTGCTCTGCCTCAGCGGCAAACAGCGCTCGTCAATGTCAAATCAAAGTAGGCGGAGTTTAGCGTTCACAGATGCTGAGCGCGCGACGAAGCGTCAGATTAATAAAAGAGAGCGAGGTATGTTTAGTTAACTGTTTTACGAAAGAAATGTTAAATGACCGACAATTATATTCAGTGAAGCAAACTACTGGACTTGTTTCTCAAATATGCCCATTTTGAGAGTGACAGAGAAGGAGAAGAAATGTGCATGTTTTAATTATCTGCATCTGTTTGTCCCTACAAACAATGAAACTGAATTTAGTTCTACTTCAAAAACACGTCAACTACTACTGTTGAAAAATAATAAAACTTTATTTTATTAAGACATAATCACAAAATATTTTATTTTTAATAGTAGGCTAAATCCCCTTTATTTTTCAACATGTAAATGTTTAATTTTCATTCATTATAATATAAATTAAATCGATGTTTCATGCCTTAATCTGATAACCAGTCAAATTGAAATACACACAGAATTTCTGAGGGAAAAAAAACAATTCATAACTGTTAAGCTACTTCATAAGCTACTGTAAGAGTAAAAAAACAATGTGTGTATGCATTCAAATAATCAGACGAGCTAAAACAGAATTTGGCAACAATAAAACATAAGGTGAGAAAAAAAAAAAACATTTCATACGGCCCTAAACATGTCATTTTTGTTACACTTTTAATAAATGAGTGTTAAATTGTATAAGTGTCATGATTTTAATTAATTAGACATTCTTTTTGATAAATACAATTTAATTTGATCATTAAAAAGGAGTCCATAAAATGAAAACGGAAAAAAACAGAATCTAGAAAAATTAAAACGAAAAAAATGAATTTAGAAAAAATAAAAATGGAATTTGGGAAAAATTAAAACGTAGGGCCCTACATATATATATATATATATAATTGCACCCCTCCCCCCCATAGCTTTTATGTATCTTTTTAAGCCCATCGCAAGCGCACAAAATCCCCCCATTATAAAAAAAGAAAGAAATGGGCTCCCCAAAGTCCACGGTATAATTCGAACACTGCTGGCGAGTATCCTTGTAAGCATTGTAATTTTTTACACTTGCGAAAGAGAAACGTTTCCAAAACGAAATTCTGGCCCTGCGTTTAACTGAGTTAAATGATAATATTGATGTGATATGTTCTCTGTGTGGAGTAAAGGTCCTTACACACCAAGTCAGACATGTTTGTATGCGTTTTTGCGTGCGAAATTTCGGACTGCAAGGACCTTCACATCTGGCGCAGTTTAAGCTTGTACTAAAACAAAAAAGCAAACAATAGTATTAATAGTCATTCATTTTAGTTAAAATGCTATGATAATTTGAACAGATTTTTATATTTATTCTTATTTTATTCTTAAAATAATGTAAAATTAGGTCATGAATATTGTCTCAAAAGTCATGGAAAAGTCATGGAAATTTGTTGGTAAAAATGTGTACGAACCCTGTATAAACTTAATAAGAGCATTAGTTGGGAAAGACTGGGGAGCAAATAAACAATCATAAAGAACTGATTAAACACATTATTTTTGAAAGCTGATGTATATATTTATAGGGCTCTAATGAGGTCAACAATAGATTATGGATGCTTTGTGCATGGAGCAGCAGCGAAAACACATTTAATGAAAATGGATAGAGTTATTAATAAAGCTTAGAGGATTTGTTCTGGTGCTAAGAAATCAACACCAACTAAGGCAATCCAGGAAGAGTTAGGAGAAGTGCCCTTAGATCTTAGAAGAGATAAGCTCATGCTTACATAGTGGTGTCGTTTACGTGGATGTGGTAATGGAAACCCTACCAATAGTGTTATTAAAGAATGCTGGGGGTATATTTCTTTTCAAGGTAATGGTTTTGGATAGGTAACAAAGGCTAAATCAGAGGAATATAGGTTCGACCGTATCTGTTTTAACACTCCTTCTCCTATTAGTAATATTCCTATTTGGTTGTTTCCAAAAACGGAAGTAGATTTAAATATAATGGAACTAAAGGATAAATGGGGAAGAAGGTGAGAAAGGATACATGCCAAATCAATACATAAAAAGCTAATTTTACAGTTATTTAGCTATTTATACAGATGGGGTCCAAAGATTAAGATAATAGGGTAAGGTATAGGGATATATATCCCAACATTGAATGTAAGTATTGGGAAAAGGTTACCTGATCAGTTGTCAGTGTGTACTGCAGAGAAGATGGTGATTATTGTAGGGTTGCAGTGGGTGGAGAAAGTTAAACTAGATAGAGTGGTTTGTTGTGTTGACTCTGTAGCAGCCCTATACAGTATTCAAAATATGAAATATAATTAATGCTAGAAATCCATCGAAATGTATTTATAATGTGAAGGCATGTAAGATTCTGCTGGGTACCAGCTCATGTAAATATAAAAGGGAATGAGAAAGCTGACAAAACAGCTAAGAAATCAACTAGGGTGAGTTAAATAATAAATATTCCCTTTGATAAAGGAGAAGCTAAGACAATAATTAAAAAATAAATGATGAAGAAATGGCAGGACAGGTGGGACATGGATAATAGTGGAAGAAAATATTATATTATAGTATACAGAAATGTATTAATGCACAGGGTGTGAATAAAGGGAGGAGACTGTTTTAACCAGGATGAGGTTTGACCATACAGGGTTAAATAAAACATTGTTTTTGTTAGGTAAAAGTAAATCAGATGAATGTAAGGAATGTTAAATCACTGAAAATGCAGAACATATACTGTTGCATTGTAGGAAGTAGAAAAGAGGATTAGATTAAAGCAAAAGATGAGTCAGACAGGAAGAAAATGGAACCTTGAGGGTGTTTTTGGAACAACATGAGAAGGAGTAAAAGATGCACAGGATGCTGTTGTGGAATATCTGAATGATACAGGGGTATATTATAGGATTGAGATAGTAGTGGGGTAAAATTGAAATTATTATTAATAATATATATATATATATATTTATTATTTTATTTTATTTTTATTTTTTTGAGTGGAATAATTGAGATATAGGCTAATCCATGCTGCATACTCCGGTACAGTAGGTGGCGGTGTTCCTGTGGCTCAGTGGTTAGAGCATTGCGTTAGTAGCGCAAAGGTTGTTGGTTCGATACCCAGGGAACACACATTCTGACAATACAAATGTATAGCCTGAATGGACTGTAAGTCGCTTTGGATAAAAGCGTCTGCTAAATGCATAAATGTAAATATAAATGTATGCACCTGATATGTCATGATTGCAATCTGCCATAAAACCAATAAAACGAAGTAAAGTGTGCCTGAAGAGCAACACAACATGCCACGATCTAAAGAAATGAAAGAACAGATGAGCAATAAGATACTTGACATTTATCAGTCTGGACAGGGTTATAAAGCCATTTCTAAGGCTTTGGGACTCCAGAGAACTATGGTCAGAGCCATTATCCACAAATGGAGCAAACTTGGAACAGTGGTGAACCTTCTCAGGAGTAGGGCTGGGCGATATGAGCAAAAATGTATATCTCAATGTTTTTTGGCTGATCTGCGGTTTATGATATATATTTAAGTATTTTCCAAGCTTTTGTATTTGTATTAAACAAATTAACAAATAAAGTGAATGTAACCATAGACATACATTGTTAAAAAAAGGGTTAAAATCACATTACATTGCAGTCTAAAACTAAAATAATGCTTTTAAAGCAGAAGTTAAATTTTCTAAACTAAAATTAAAATAATTAAAACAGACTGAGTAAAAAGGCTGTTTTAATTAACCCATTACACTTTAAAATGAGTGCTATCATACAAATACACTTACTTGCGACATATGTCACATTTATTGCTCATTAACTACAAATATTTAAGCAAAATTTATATTTTGGTCAGAATTATTTTGCTTCTGTTTGGCTTGATGTGCGTGGCGGGCTCGTTCTAAATTAAATCTGGGAAGTTTAACGAAGAATCTCAATGCAGAAGGCCCATGCACTACTTCTGACAGCAAAATGGAAATATTTCCATTGCTTTCTAACATTTACAGATGGAGAAGATACCTGTGAAATGTAAGATATGCATTTAGGAAAACAGCACATCTCAAACACATTAAATAGTGCGAGTCTCTATCAGCGTCACATGCAGCCTTTCTGTCTGAGCCTCTTTAAACTGAAAACCATTGACTTAAATATCTCACAAGTTTTTTAAAGCCCTTCATTTAAAGCTTGTTACATGTTTAGAACAAATTGTATTATACACTTTCTCCGCAGCAGCTCAGTCTGTGTAATCCGCTATATTTTCAAATGTGCTTGTTTCAAACTACTGTCTATTGATATAAATGGTATTGCCTTATATCATATCACTTATAAAGAATATTTAAATTTATCATACAAACTCGATTTTCCACCCAGCCCTACCCAGGAGTGGCCGTCCTACCAAAATTACTCCAAGAGCACAATGACGACTCATCCAGTAGGTCATAAAAGAACCAAAAACAAAGAACTGCCGGCCTCACTTGCCTCAATTAAAGGGTTACCCCACCCCAAAATGAAAATGTTGTCATTATTCACTTACCCACATGTCGTTCCAAACCCATAAAAGCTTTGTTGGTTGTCGGAACACAATTTAAGATATTTTGGATGAAAACTGGGAGGCTTGTGACTGTCCCATTGACTGCCAAGTAACATTGATGAGGTCCAGAAAAGTATGAAAAACATCGTCAGAATAGTCCATCTGCCAAGTGGTTCAATCTGAACATTTTGAGGCATCGGGAAAACTTTTTGTATGCAAATAAAATAAAAATGACGAGGAGAGACACAGAGGAGACAAATTATGGAATAACAAGTCGTTATTTTAATTTATTTGCGTACCTAACCAACCCTGATTAAACACTCAAAGGCTCACTCAGTAAATGTCATATAGATTATTTTTTAATGAATTGTAGGGTTATAGGCCGGATATAGAGGCCCGGAAAGTTGAAAATCTGACCGGCAATAACTCAACCTAGGAGGGGAAAAACTTCACCAAGCTTTGGGCAATATTAGAGATCCAGGACCCTTATCAAACCCCACATTCCCTGAGTCGATGGACTCCTGGAGGCCGGAGATAGAGGCCCCCAAATTTGAAACTCTGACAGCTATAACTCAGCCTAGGCTGGGACAAATTTAACCAAACTCGGGGGGATATTAGACCTTCAGGACACTTAGCCAACACAACCATCCCTAAGTTGATAGGCCTCCTAGATCCGGTGATATAGGCCCCCAAATGTGTTACTTTGACCGGCTATAACTCAGCCAAGTGAGTATCACCCTGATTAAACATGATTACACCTTTGCTTTATGAGGGCATTTAGAGTTTTGCAGGAAATATTGAGAAATTTTTTGTTTGTTTTTAAATAAATAGTTTGGAAAAGTTTTGATGAATGTTTTGAGAATTGAATGAAATTAGGCCAAATCAATCAGTTATAGTGTGTTAGCAATTGAGAAATCTATTATACTAAAACTATTATGTAAAAATAGCACTAAGCTAAATGTGATAGGTCACACTTAGCTAATTATTACACACTTAGCTAGTTTTTCATACCTTCCAAAGAACTACATAGATAAAACAAATATATACTGTATATACAATATATATATATATATATATATATATATTATATATATACAAACACTATTTTGCCAAAAGTATTGGGTCATCTAATGAAAAGGGTCCTGTCCAAACTGTTGCTCTAAAGTTAGAAGCACACAATGGCCTATATCATTATACGATTAAACATTAAGATTTGTACTCATGGAAATTACTAAAGTAGTCAAACCTTTCATTAGAAGGGGGTACCCCAATACTTTTGGCAATGTATATATATATATATATATATATATATATATCATCTTTAATATGTAACACTTCAATCAGTTATTTTATTTTATTATTGCTGGTTGATGAGAGGGCAGCTTAGGTGGCCACTTCTCTCTGAATCGCTAGTGACTATAATGGAGACTACTGCAGCTTCTGGACTCATCAGCCCTAACCCCGAATCTTCCATCCCTAGTACAAATTGATAAATTTATTTAACATAACTCGCAAAAATATATCATTCTATGTACTATGCTTATCTGCTACATACAGTCAGGTCTGATCAACGATCTGAATCAGTACATAAGAAATCAAGGTTCAAGGTTCTTTGATTCATCACATACTCAATTATACAGAATATAATCAGTAGTGAAATGTAAATCAGGTCTGGTCCGCTCAATGGACAGTGCAAAATGCATAACACAACACAAGAGAAAATATATAAATATAGGTAAAAAAAAAAAAAAAAAAAAAAAATATTAAAATAAAGAGTAAAATGTGCAATAAAATAAAATGTACAATACAGTATACTGTGGACTTAATAAATAATAATATAAACAGGGATGTGCAAGAGGAATGTGCAAACAGGTTGTACCAGGTATATATGCATAGCAGCAATGCGGATGATGTAGAATACGTTCTCGTTTGGCTCTCAACGGAGGTAGTCGCATTTTTTCACTCCCCGCCCTCCCCCTTTTTCTCCCTGCCTGCCTGCTTCTTTTGTCTCGTCTCATCTCATCTATTGAAGAGACTCTCTCTGCACGGCTCTCCAAACTAGAAAATTATGGATTTGATCAACTGGTCTCTCAGCGCGATTGATACCATCTTCTCAAGAAGAAGTCTGGGTTCTGGGGAACCCGTTTGTCCTGACGGGACGTTCGCGGCCGGCTATACGAGGGATGCGTGGGAGAGGTGGCAAATCGTATGTCTGGCGGCTCTTTCCGTTGAGGACGCTGAGGATATCTACCTTTTCGGCACCATGATAACAGGTATTCTGCTGATTGGATTAGGCTTTGCCCTGGGTTATCGAAAAATTCGGAAGACGGGAACAGCTGTCCAAAATCTCACAAGGCTGCCCGTTTTGATTGAAGGTGTGGGAAGAGCGGTCAGCAATGAGACTGAGACTATAAACCGGAATATGGATGCCATCATGATAAAACTCACGGCTTTGCAAGTGAAACTTGATGATTTCAGAGACCAGAATGGACAGAGAGAACAGCTGTGAAGATATGCAGCTGTTCGCCCCAAAAGACACAACAATTAAATCTTATCTTTTCTGGCTCCCCGTACCGGCGCCTTGGCCAAGGCCGTCTGGATAACTACCCTGGGAGAGCGATGCAGTGGGACTCTCTTGCTCCCTTCCCCGATTACAGACATTACTCCCCTCCTCCATTGAACTGCCTCTGTACCGCTTTGTACCGCCACTAGGGCGAGCAGGTCTGCGACCGGCGCCGCAAATGGCACCGGACCGGATGGCTGCTTGCCAGAGCTGGATATGTTCCCCCTGTTGCAAGTCATGTGTTTATGGTATATGTGCTTTTGTGCTGAGGTGTTTTTTTTTCTGTTCTCACACTGTACTCCCCAATGGAGCATAGTCTGGGGGTTAAACATTTTTTTCCTCCTCTCTCTCCTCATGTAAAAGCTGTATTTTTCTTAATACCCTGTCTTCCTGTTCTGTCTACCCCGTTGTCATATGTATGTTGTGTATGTATGGACAGGTTGATGGCTAATTTCGCTGGTACTTGTGTACTAGTGACAATAAAGGGCTACTACTACTATAGTGAATGTTTTACAGTTTATTAAATTGAGTCCTGTAAATGTTATTTGACCGAGTTTGAGTTTAGAAGCCTGATGGCCTGAGGGAAGAAGCTCCTCCTAAGTCTCTCAGTTTTTGCCATCATGCTCCTGAAGCGCTTGCCAGATGGCAGTAAAATGAAAATACGATTACCGGGGTGATTTGAGTCCTTGATTATTTTAGCAGCTCTGATTTTGCAGCGTTTAAGGTAGATGTCCTGCAGAGAGGGGAGAGCAGACCCTGAGATGCGCTCAGCCAAGCGCACAACTCTCTGCAGAGCTTTACAGTCCTGATTTGAGGAGTTACCATACCACACTTAGATGCACTGAGTCAATACACTTTCTATGGCCCCTGAATAGAATGTTTTCGGGATTGCTGGTGAGACCCTGAATTTCCTCAGCTGTCGCAGATGGTAGTCTTTGCCTGGCTTTCTTAACCTGTGTTTGAATGTGTGCAGTCCAAGTCAGGTCCTCGTAGATGTTTACACCGAGGTACTTGAAGCTGTTCACCCTCTCCACAGGGGTCCCACTGATCATAAGAGCAGTGTAGGGCCGCTGCTGTCTCTTCCTGATGTCCACAATCAGCTCTTTAGTTTTGCTCACGTTCAGAGAGAGACAGTTGTCTTGGCACCATGATGTAAGTCTCTCTACCTCATCCAAGTATGCGGTCTCATCATTGTTGGAAATTAGGCCTAGAACCACAGTATCATCAGCAAATTTGACAATAGAAGTAGAGCTGTGAGAGGACACACAGTCGTGTGTGGAGAGAGAGTAGAGCAGGGGACTCAGGACACAGCCCTGTGGGGGTCCTATGTTCAGGGTGATGGAGTTGGAGGTGAATTGGCCCATTTTCACCACTTGAGGTCTGCAGGTGAGGAAATCTTGAATCCAGTCACAGAGTGAAGAGTTTAGGCCGAGGTCTGTGAGTTTAACAGCTAGCTTGATGGGGACTATAGTATTGAAAACTGAGCTGTAGTCAATGAAAAGCAGCCTGACATAGTTGCCAGTTTTGCTGTCAATGTGTGTAAGGGAAGAGTGCAGGACCTGAGAGATGGCATCATCATCAGTTGATCTATTTGGCCGATAGGCAAACTGAAGAGGGTCCAAAGTAGCAGGGATGGAGGAGCAAATGTGGTTCTTTAAAAGTCTCTCAAAAACCTTCATGACTGTTGATGTGAGGGCAACTGGACGATAGTCATTCAGGCAAGAGGGTTTACTGTTCTTAGGCACAGGGATGATGACAGATTTTTTAAAGGAGATGGGAACCACAGAGGTAGCAAGGGACTCATTGAAGATTGAAGTAAACAAACCAGCAAGCTGATCAGCGCAGGACCTCAGGACACGGCCAGTAATCCCATCAGGTCCGGCTGCTGTCCTGACATTCACTCTTTTTAGTTCCCTCCGAACCTCATCCTCCGACACGGTGATAACATGATCATCGCTGCTCTGTCTGCTGCTTCCTGCCGCACTGATCGGCAGAGTCGCGCTGCCGCCATTGCATTCAAAGCGACCGTAGAAGGTGTTTAGCTCTTCAGCCAGCAACGGATCTGCTCTCACCACTGCGGAGGATTTATTTCCAGAGGAACAGATGATCTTCAGTCCCTGCCACATGCATCGAGAGTCATTGAGCTGAAAATGTGACTCAATTCTCTCCCTGTATTGGAGTTTTGTGGCTCTTACTGCACGTCAGAGAGCATAGAACGATGCTTTGTACTCGCTCATGTTTCCCGATAGAAGACCAGCATTGTATGCGGCAGTGCGATAGTTAACTGCATCACGGAGGTTAATCACATTCTGTCCACCCACGGTTTCTGATTAGAGAATGTCCTTATAGTTACAGTCTCAGTGGCTTGCTTGTTTGACAGTGTTGACAAAGCTTAATGCTACATCTGTGAACTCGTTGACGTCAGATGAACTCGCCCGGAACATGTCCCAGTCGACGTCATCAAGAGCCGCCTGTAGCATAGCTTCAGAGTGGGAGGACCAGCGCGTCACTTCTCTCTCCACCGGGGGTTCCTGAACAAGCCTTTGTTTATAGTCCGGTGTGAGGAAAATGGCGGCATGGTCTGATTTGCCAAAAGCCGGCAGTGAACGGGCTTTGTAGGCATTCTTAAACTGAGTGTAGCAATGATCCAGTATATTCGGTCCCCTAGTTGGACAGGATACATGTTGGTGAAAGTTCGGCATGACCTTCTTGAGGTTGGCTTTGTTAAAGTCCCCCGCGATGATAGAGGCAGTGTCAGGTTGTTTGTTGATGTAGCCGCTGAGCTCATCATGGAGTTTGGACAAAGCCAAGCTAGTGTCTGCCTGTGGTGGAATGTAAACGGCAGTAACGACGATCGATAAAAACTCCCGGGGCAGATAGAATGGGCGGCAGATAATGGAGAGATGTTCCAGATGAGGCGAGCAGGAATGCAAAAGAATGGAGATGCTCCTGGAGTCACTCCATTTCTTGTTGATCATGAAACACATTCCACCACCTTTGGTTTTACCGGCCTCGTCTTTTCTGATAACAGAAAAGTTATCAGACGGCGCTACTGCGTTGTCCGGGACCGAGGGCGTGAGCCATGTTTCAGACAAACAAAGGATGTTACAGTCCCTGATGTCCCGTTGGAAACTTATCCTGTCTCTAAGATCGTCCATCTTATTCTCCAAGGATTGGACATTAGCGAGCAGAATACTTGGTAGAGGAGGACTGTGAGCCCTTTCCCTCAGTCTGTTGCGGATACCAGCGCATTTCCCGCGGTGTTTCTTTCGCCTCCTTGGATTATTCAGGTGGCTTTCGTTCTCCTCTGTGTTCCGAAGTATCTCCAATGGCCACGTTGGATTCGTGGATAAAATGTCCTGAAGCAGGTTAGTGTAGCGGTGTCTAATGTCCAAAAGTGTTCTTTTGTCGTAAACAATCAGTGCAGACGTTATGCATAAAAAAATACGTAAAAAAGTAGATAAAAGCACAATCGGAGCTACCTGAACGTCGACTGACCACAGCAACGCCATTTTTTAAATGAACACTTCCATGGAGTTTTTCTGGTCAGTATGTCTAGTTTACGTCAGTGTTAATTTTGGCTTGCATTTTTGATTTAGTCTTAATCTTGAGACGAAAATTATTTATAGTCTTAGTCACATTTTAGTCATTTGAGTCTTTCACAGTTTTAGTCGACGAAATGTCATTGCATTTTAGTCATTACTTTTAGTCAAACTGCAGTTACCAACATTTATTTTGGTAGCTATTTTATGTCTTCAAACAAAAATAGTCATTAATGTTTCTCTCTTTAGACCAAATCAATAAGGTTTATGAGAAATTTGAATCAAGGATTGAATTTGGAAAAACTGGAATACAATTTCACTTGGGTAGAGATACAAATAAAACAATTTTTTGTATATTTCAAGTATACATTTATTTAACATCTTTTGTTTGTTAACATGGATGATGACACAGGTATGTATATAATTAGGAATGTTGTTGCTATTAAGATGTAATACTGACACATTCAGTTTCACCCACCTGTTTACATTCAGTCCATTGGCATGGAGAGACCGGATAAAGAGCAACCGGCGCATGTGGAGAAGGAGAGAGAGAGACGGGACGGAGATTCAAGAGTGTGGTTCGGACTTGAAGCTGAAAAATCCATGGAACTGAGCAACTGTGCGAGTTGTACGAGAGGGAAGGCGCAGAGAGTGCTACTTTTTGCTTGTGAAATTTTGTTGAACTTAATAAACCGCCCGAGTCTCCACAAGCCAACCTTGTCCTCTTCCTTCCTTGCTACAAATGTTGTTACATCATTGTTTAGGATTTTTTTTGGTAATTTGATCATTTTGATTGGTTTAATTGTCAGGGGGTTGACAAGAGTATCAGGCGTGCTCTCAATCAGGTTGGTTGAGTTCTCAGGTTCGGGTTCATGGTCAGTTTTGTTATGTCAGAAAATGTGCGGGACGCCGGATATTGCATTTGTTGAAAGACTCTTGAACGACGTTCACTCGCTTGTGTAGGAGGAAGGCCAGTGTCAAAGTCACAACATATTCTACAATAGTAGAGATGCAAAGCGCTGTGTCAGCGGCAAACCAAGACCAAATAAGTGGTGCACCAGCAGGCGGAAGGCGAGAATCCCCCATTGACGACTACACTCTGGAATTCTGCACGCTAGCGGCCACCAGCGGATGGAATGAGGCCGCGCTGCTGAGTGCCTATCGTCTGGGGCTACATCCCCGGATTTGCACCCAGATGGCCATTTACGATGACAGCATGGGACTGGAGAGCTTCATGCAGCGCACCTCCCGCATTTCAGAACATCTTGCCGCCTGTGATGAGGAAGAAGCCACACCCCAGCGAGTCTCACCCGCCTCCGGGCCTCCAGTACCAGAACCCATGCAAGTTGACTCCACTCGTCTCTCTCGCACGGAGCGAGCACGCCGCCTTGCGGCTGTATTGTGTTTGTACTGTGCATCCTCGGAACAGCTCTCATCAAGATCTGCCCCATGAGACCTCCACGCCCCACAGTGAGTACACGTCAACTGGACCCCGCTGTTTCCACATTATCCCTACTTCCTGTACAACTACTCACCCCAGAATCCTCTGTTTCAGTCTCCGCCCTTGTCGACTCGGGCTCCTCAGGGAACTTCATATCTCAAGCCCTCCTAAATAGACTCAACCTAACCCGTAAGCGGCAGCCCCGGGAGCTCCGAGTCGAAACCATTCAGGGGAAACCACTGGGGCGTGGAAGGGTAAATTATCGAGCTCCCCCTCTGAAGCTCCGAGGTGGATGTCTGCACGAGGAGACCATCTCATTTCTGGTACTGGAGGGACCCACGGTGGATATCATCCTGGGACATCCCTGGCTCAACCAACATTCTCCAGAAGTCAGATGGGATCCTTGTGAAATCACTCGCTGGAGCGACACCTGTTTTCAGAACTGTCTGTCTGCCATCCCTAAACCACTCAAGAGATCTTTGCAAGTTCAAGTATGGTCCACCCTCATTGAAAGTCCTGAGCCTCAGGTGAAGAGGACGATCCCATCTGACTACCAGGCGTTCCAGGATGTGTTCAGTAAACAGGCAGCCACTCGCCTCCAACCGCATCGGCCATGGGACTGTGCCATCGACCTGCTGCCTGGAGCAAAAATTCCCAAGGGTAGAGTTTACCCTTTGTCCATCCCGGAGCGCGAAGCAATGGAGGATTGCATCAGGGAGGCTCTCCAACAGGGATTCATCCGTCCATCTACATCACCCGCTGCTTCAAGCTTTTTCTTCGTGGGCAAGAAGGACGGAGGTTTGAGACAATTGAGTATTGACTACCGAGCGTTGAACTTACAAACAGTGAAATTGCCGTATCCACTTCCCCTGGTCCAAGCCGCCCTCGAGGAACTCGAGTGTTCACATGTGTTCCGGAATGTGTTCACATGTGTTCCGGAATTATGGTATGCCCAAAAACATTGTCTCCGACCGGGGTCCCCAGTTCACTTCACGTGTGTGGAAGGCCTTCTTTCAGCTCCTTGGGGTGACAGTCAGCTTGTCCTCCGGATACCATCCCCAGACCAATGGCCAGACTGAGCGTTAGATCCAAGAGCTCGGGCGTTACCTTCGGTCATACTGCTCAAACGACCAACACAGCTGGAGCCGTTTCCTCTCCTGGGCCAAGTATGCCCAGAACTAATGTCAGTGAGTCTCAGTCACCACAGTCATTGCAGTCATCAGCACCCACGTTCCAACGATCACAATCACAATCACCTGAGTTCTGATTCTCCGCACCTGTCCCCTGCAATCAAGAAACCAGTTATAAGCATGCTCCTTCCCATCACATCATCTCATGACAGTTCATCGAAAACTACGCTGACATCGCACGACCACTAACTTCCTTCCTAAAAAAGGATGAACCCTTCGTTTGGACGAAAGCCCAGGACACAGCTGTGAGCCAGTTCAAACCGTGTCTGTGCTCTGCTCCGTGCCTTGCCTACCCAGACCCAGGAAAATAATTATATCTGGACGCTGGATTCTCTAATCAATGCCTCAGCACAGGCCTATACCAGCTCCATGACAAAGACAAGCGAGTGGTCGCTTATGCCAGCAAAACGCTGCTTCCCCCAGAATGCAAGTATTCAAACTGCGAAAAGCTTTTCTTTGCACTGTGTAGGCCATCCAGCTTTTCTCTAATTACATCGGTTCACAGAATGTCATTATCGAGACTTGTCACCAGCCAGTCACCTTCCTCAACAGTCAAAGAATCAGAGATGGCGTGGTGACCAACGCACGCATAGCTACCTGGCTAATGACACTCCAAGGATGGGACGTTGAGGCAAGATATGCCCAAAACTATAAATCCTCACTTGGAAACGGCTTGCGGCCTGCCAAAACTGTTCAACAGACACTCTGTACACCTCAGCAGAACCAAAAGGACCGCCACAACCGCAACTGACAAATCACAGGTACTTCGAGGAGAATGTGTGTGAAAGAATGCCCACAGCATATATCGATGGCTAATCCTACAATCGCAAGGGCAATTTACAAGCTGGAGCGGGTGTGGTCTGGCTCAACAACGCCCCGTGCCCACCGCAACAACTCAAATTAGGCCCTCAATCATCACAATACGCAGAAATAGCAGCCATCCTCATCACCCTACAACTGGCTGCATCCCACAACATCAAAGAACTCCTCATCTGTACCGACTCGAACTATGCCCGTCTTAGCTTCACCTGCCTTTTAACTAGATGGAAATGGAATGGATTCAAGACAGCTAACAACAAGCCTGTCCAAGCAAGCGACGCCATCGTCACTGAACATGACATGATCGTTTATTGGAAAAAAGTTCGAGGTCATTCACATCAACCAGGACAAGACAAAGACTTAAATGACCAAACCGATGCCCTCGCCAAAGCAGGTGCATTACATGGAGAGTCCTGGACATTTCATTCCCACCCAACCCTTCGGAGCCAGCAGTAACCCGCCGCCAGTACGCCGCTGGCGCGCACATCGCTGCCTCCTCCCACATTGCCCTATCACCTCAGTTCGCTGCTGACGATCTCCTCACCCTCCAAACTGCGGATTCGTCACAACGAAATATGGCAGCTCACATTTCCGACCCATTAACACATCCCATTTCCACCTCGGACCTAAACACGTCCTCCGAGCTCCGCATACTCTACTCTATCAAGCACATGCTGCATCTGAGAGACGGTGTTCTCACATATGTCCCTGAGCCACTCACTGCGCCAAAGCTCGTAGTACCTCACGGCCAAAGGGGGATGATGCTGACCCACGCACACGATGCACCATGTGCAGGACACCACGGTGTTAAGGCCACCTATGAAACTCTCAAGCAAGTAGCATACTGGCCTGGCATGCAGCAAGACGTAGCGGAATACGTTAAAGGATGCCTGGTGTGTTGCCAGTTCCAACCGGAAAATCCAAACCACCGAGCACCACTGCAAAGGAAAGGAATGACCTTCCCATTGTCGGACCTCCAAATAGACTGGGTACGACCCCTGCCACGGTCAACACGGGGAAACAAATACTTCCTCACCATAGTTTGCGAATTCACAAAGTGGATAGAGTGCCTCCCAGCCCCCAATGATACAGCAGAAGCAACAGCCTGCCTGTTAATGAACCACATATTCTCAAGATTTGGACTGCCTTTAAGGGTCAACTCTGACCGCGGAACCCACTTCACCGCCGAAATCATGCAGGAAGTGTGGAAACAAGCTCCATATAAGCCATCACCCAATTTTCTCCGGTCAAGTTGAACGGGCTAACAGGACAGTGGTCAGCATGTTGAAGAAGTATGTAGACACCAATCAAAAGGATTGGGATATTAAACTTTCTCTGGTACTGATGGCTGCTCGAGCCACCCCTCACCAGTCTACCGGAGTACCCCTGCTTACATTGATGACAGGAAGAAACATGACGCTACCGCTACACCTGCTGTTCCAACCTGGTGACCTGAACCTCGTCACCACCTATAACACTCACCAGTACCTGGAAGTGTTGCATCAGCACCTGAGAACGACTTTCGCCTTCGCGCAACAGCAACTACAATGAAGCGCGAAAGGTCGAAAAGCCTACTACAACCGAAAGGCCTCTCACCATGAGCTCAATGTCAGAGACAAAGTGTGGTACTACAGCTTCGCCCGACCAAGGCAGAACGCTCCCCATCGCCTGTCAAAGAAGTTCCTACTTCACTGGACAGGACCCCATGAGATTGTAGACAAGCTCTCATCTGTTTCCTATCGAATCAAAATCAGACAAGGGCGCAGCGAGCCAGTCCTTCGATGGGTCCATCAAAACCAGATAAAGAGGCACCGGGGCTCCAGCCGACAGGAAAAGGGAGAAAATCAAACCCACTGACACAGACAGACAACCATATGCTCTACACCACACAAACACAAGTACCTTCATTTTAGGAAAACATATTACAACCTTGCTTAGACACAACACGTACTCTCTCCTCCGCTGCACTGCTAGAACCAATCTCTAGTAGTGATTTAATCCACACATGACACTCGTTTGTGGCCTCACCTCATTCCGGGTCCTTGTGTCTCTTTGTTTTGTTTTTGTTTATCATTTGTAATATATATTTTTTGTTTTTATGTTTTTTTTTTTCTCATGTCTCACTTTGTGTTTTTCCTCTCTCACTATAATCTCCTTTCCCCTCTAGTCCCCTCATCAGGGAACTCCCTTAACCAATCCTTCAATCCAGGCCATGAAATTGAGATTGACTCCCTTCAATAAAGTCGTCGTAACTCGTTGTGAGAACCGTTGTCAACCGATAGAGGCAACCCGCCAAATCATGACCGACATGCTACGCGAAGTAAGTTCCTTGATCGACAACTTAGCCATGAGAAGGATTCCACACTACTTGATACCTCTTAGCCTTGTCCAAACGTCCTAACTTCGGCGACTGCGGGCCCCGCTAGTCCCATCCAAACTCATCTCGCCCCATCCCTGGTAGCGCTATTCCCATATACGCAGACCTGAAAGCAGGCGACTTGGCATTTCTTCTCAGTTTGCCCATTATCGACGCTAATGATATGTACCGGCTTAAAGACGTTGTGAATGTGGGATTTTGGCAAGGGAACACCTATGTCAAAATCCACACTCCTGAAGTCGTTGCGTATCATGATAACAACGAGCAGTTGTATCTGGTCCCAAACCTAAAGATGTGTATGCTCACTAAGGACATTCACTTCCTCTACCCGAGTAAACCCTTCGTACGCGATAATACCGAGGGCATCTGTGGCCTAGAATCCATTAGACCCGACACTAACTGCCCCGCCGAAGCGACACCATGTTCTCAAGTTGAGGTAACACAAGCTGAAATCATGGGAAACCGATGTCTGGTCAACACTCCAGCACAAACAGCTACCCTCACATACGATCAACACGAAACCGCCACGCGCATTATTCTGCCCAACCAAACTTTATGGATCACTGTCCCTAAGGGCTCGAGCCTCCATATTGACGAGTTAGCATTGTATCACCTTACCGACGACGAATATCAGGCTGAAATCGAAATCTCATCCTTCTTCAAACAGCATTCCTTTGTCCTCGATCCAGAATTGGAAGAAAGGTTCAAGGAGGAAGGAACGCAACTTATTGATTTGACACCGTTTGACTACAGCTTTAGAAGCTATCACTCGCCTTTCGCCCACCAATTATTCGGTCTTGGTCTGCCGCTGACACAGCGCTTTGCATCTCTACTATTGTAGGATATGTTGTGAATTTGACACTGGCCTTCCTCCTACACAAGGGAGTGAATGCCGTTCAAGAGTCTTTCAACAAATGCACGTCAGGCGTCCCGAGCCTTTTCAAACATGATAAAACTGACCAAGAACCCGAACCCGAGAACTCAACCAACCTGATTGAGATCATGCCTATACCGCCTCTTCGAACCCCTACCACTTTAAACCAATCGGAATAACCCAATTGCCAATAATCCTAAACTCTGCATCCCTACGTCTTCTCAAGTTCCTAACCTGTTCCTTCCCAAATTACCATACACCAGGATTTAGTCAGTGATAGAGATGTTGTTTGTGTCTTGTGTGTGCCTGTTCTCTCTGCCTTTTGTTCCAGTGCCCGCCGATGTTCCATCGGGAACATCACCGAGCCAAAGGGGGATGTGAAGTGCCTCGTATGCGTGAGAACACGCACAAAATTATTGAGAAACAGCACATTCCTAAGGGAGTCGTAAAAGGTTAATACATGAGCGATCCGCATTTAACTGGCTGGCCAATTTCCTTGCCCTAAGTCTCCTTATCTCAGGAGACCCCTAAAAACTAGGAGAGATTTGAGGGAAACATCTGGATGTTTTCCAAAACAGGACAAAAGAACTCGTTATCCTGGATGACCATTTAACATATACCTCAATGATGGTATCAATAAGAAAGACGGATTTATGATGAGACTTTCGAACTGAGCCTCAACAGATTGTAGTGCGACATCGGCACGAAGACACACACGGAGAATGCAACCCCGCAACAGAAATGAATTATTACTCAAAGTCCTCCCTTTCTGCAAAAAGGAGAAGGTCAACTGATCCCATCACTAACGCTCGTGCAAAGGTACGGACGGCTCCGGGAATGGCTCTGGACGCCGTGAAGTCTACATTCCAGAGCATAGTTCAACCCCCCCCCATTTAACACAAAGCAGGACTCTTCTCCATCGGACAGACTAAGGAAAACCAAACTCCTTGCATTTACTCCACGTATAACCTTTACAACTATCTACATAAATAAATATGTGGATATTTAATGTGTACTCTTTCCCTCATAGGCATGATGTGATGATTTCGAGTGCCAATTATTTAGGACAATGTGGGAATTTTTAATCATGCTTTAAACGGTATAAACTGTAATGTGTGTATTATTATGCGGTGTTTGATCTCTAAAGAAAGCTGGCCTAAGATGTGACAAACTGTGTTGATGACCGTTAAATTTTAGTACCCTGCATAGTTATACATGTATAATGATCGATAAGGGTATTTTTCCCAAAAGTGAAAATATATCACAGAACTGAAATTCCAGCCCAGCAAGCCTGGACATGGCCGGGGCTCCGCCCCATACGGACAATCGGATTCGACAAGCCGCCCGTGGGCAGGGGCAAGTCGGATTGTTGAAAAACAACGTGCGAATCGCAAATCGCTCTCTTGCGCTCTCCAGCTCTTGGCTCTTGACTCTCGTGACTCTCTTGAACATCTCTAAAAGACTCTCAGCCTGCTCGCGCTTTTACCTGGACTCTGGCCTCGACACCGACTAAACCAACCATCTAGTCGAATTCGAAGGATAGAAGGCATAACATCAAAACACAACGAACTCTACGCCTGCAGCCGATAGGAGAGCTCTTCTGTGACGTCACGCGGCAGCATCCACATATCACGGGTTTCCACACGAGAGCACCCGAAGAAGCCCGAACCACCCACGTGGTCTCCGAGGACAAAGACCAGAGCAACGCATTTTGAAGAAAACGAAACCAACATCCAGCCTGCTTCTTAAACAAGCAAGTACCATTAACTAAATCTATATTCCTGATTGAACTGGTAAAATCTGATCTGAAAGCAGTAACAGAGTAAAGGCATCTGTCGTGATCTTTTCCGGTTGAAGTCAAGCGTTAAAAGCTAAAAGGGCTAATTTTAACTTCAGGAGTTTACTCACCAAAATCCTTTATGCATGTGTGTGTTTGTGTATCATTAGTTAATCCATTTATGTTAGAATAGCAGTATTACGAATAAACCTTGTTTCATTTTATAAAGAATTGTCTCTGGAATGTGATTTCAGGTTTTATCCTCATTGCCATAAAGAGAAAGCTACCTAAGCTCTGAATTTGACAGGATATGCTGAGATTAATGTTCGGTGGACGATCACTTAATACAGTATAAATAAGTTAAATATTAATATTACTTTTAACCAAGCAATATTGAATATTTAATGTATAATTCCCGGGGCTGAAATAATAGCTCTATATTAAATTGCATTACAAGATACACATAAAAGCGTGACATTCTCATAACCCCGGACAGCTCCTCTTTCAGGTGAAAGGAAAGAGCTTCTCTCTGTCTCTGCTCCGTGCAGGAAACACCCAAAATTGTGTGGACTTTATGCAAAAAGACATTTATTTATTCCATCACTATTAGTACAAAGATACTCAGGAGGGACGTGCTTGATGTCGTTCATATGCTTGGTGTGATTATTTGGAATGTAGGATGTTTTAATCTGTGCCTTAACCTGTGTAGTGGAACCTATGCTATTTGTCTTAACCTATAACATATTACTGTTCCCTGTAAAGTTATAACTAGTGTTTAGATTCATACAGCTGGTCGCGACAAATACGAATCAGTGGTGCAACAGATTTGGTGATATTATAATTGGGTAAGCATGCGATAACACTTTACAAAAGTATAAAACTCGTATTATTCTGCACATGGAAGATCACAAGTAGATTTGTGTAATGCAATTTTATATGAAGCTATTGTTTCAGCTCCGGGAATTATTTGTTAAAGATTCAATATTGCTTGCTTAAAGTAATATTAATATTTAACTTACAATTTATACTTTATTAAGTGCTCGTCCAGCGATCACTACATCAGTATATCTTATATCTTTATTAAATCTCGTTTCTATTGCCTCGTGGCCGCGATAACAATAAAACAAGATTAATAAATATCTCAAAGTCAAGCCTAGGTAGCGTTGTCTTTTATGGCAAAAAGGATACAATACTTGAAAAATCACATTCCAGAGACAATTCTTTATAAAATGAAACAAGGTTTATTTGTAATATTGCTATTCTAACAAGAATGGATTACCTAATGAAACACAAACAACACACACACATGCATACGGGAGTTTTGAGGTTAATGTTGAAAGAATAGCACTCTTTCCTATTTCATAACTGGAGCCATAAGATCACGAAAGAGATGTCCCCTTTACTGCATTCAGATCAATTACCGGTCAGTCAGAATTAGAGAATCAGTTTGGAATACTTGCTTTCTGTTGGTTTAAGCAGGCTGGATCTTTGTTACGGTTTCCACGTGGTTTCCACGCGTTGCTCTGGGAAACTGTGCTGGCTCGCGTCGCTGTTGCGTGACGTCACCGGGGAGCCGTGTTGGGAGTCACGGAGGCTTTTGATGCTGGTTCTGCGTTGAGATGCAGGCGTCGCTACGCTGCTGGTTCTACGACGTTACGGCGTTTACACAGTCTTTGATCCGCCTGGATAATTTGTCTCAGCCGGTCTTAAGGCGAGGGTCCAGCGGGCCGTCCGGGTCGTCCCTGCGACGTTGAAGAGCGAGTTTTCGAGAACAGGAAGAGAGCGAGAGAGAGAGAACGCACACTGGCGTGTTGTTTTAAACAGTCCGATTTGGCCCTGCCCACAGGCGGCTGGTCGAATCAGTGTCCGTATGGGGCGGAGCCCCGCCTGCACACGTCATCTGATATTTCATTCAACGTGAAAGATATAAACTTACAGATTTTATATATGTTTAGTCACACATGATGCTAAAGTTTAACGGTCATGCACACCACTTATGGCTTATGATGCCAGCGACGTCATAAGCCATGACGCCAGCTTATGACGCCAGCTAGGGGCAGTTGTGGCCTAATGGATAGAGCGTTGGACTTGAAACCTGAGGTAACCCAAGGTTGTCGGTTCGAATCCCGGCTCTGGCAGGAAGTGTCCACGACTGAGGTGAGACCCTCGAGCAAGGCACCAAACCCCCAACTGCTCCCCGGGCGCTGCAATGTCGGCTGCCCACTGCTCCACTTGGATGGGTTAAATGCAGAGAACACATTTCACTCCTCGTTATACTCTGTATAATTGTGTATGTGACAAATAAAGCTCATCTGAGCTTAATTTGTAATTTGTTGTACATTTAGAGACTAAACATCACATTTGGCACAACCTACACATTACAGTTTATGCAGTTTAAGGCACAATTACAAATCACCCACATTGTCCTAAATAATTCACATTCAAAATAATCACATCAAGCCTATGAAAGGCCGAGTACAACATTAATATTCATCTTGTTTCTTGAGTGGTGGTTTTAAGTCATGAAATAAGTGTGTCTTTTAGACATCTTCCATGGTAATGTCCTTTGTTCTGTGACCGAAAGAAATCGCGCGCTTTTGCGCTGATGAGGAGGGGGAGGGGTTTTAGATCCAGACTTTAGTTGGCTGGTATCTATGACATGGTACCTGAAAGTAACCAAATTCCCCAACGATGTGCTGTTCTTCCATCACGTTTCTCTACACATTCCCCCTCTTGCTTGGTGATGTTCCCGATGGAACATCGTCAGGCACTGGAACAAGAAGCAGGGAGAACAGGCACATACAAGACACAAACATCGTCTCTATCACTGACTGAAACCTGGTGCGGGGTAATTTGGGAAAAACAGGTTAGAAACTTGAGAAGACATAGGAATGCATTGTTCAGCATTATTGACAATTGGGTCATTTTGACTGGTTTAATTGTCAGGGGTTTGACGAGGCGATATAGGCATGATCTCAACCAGGTTGGTCCAATTCTCAGGTTCGGGTTCTTGGTCGGGTTTACCACGTCGGAAAAGGCGCGGGACGCCTGACGTGCATTTGTTGAGAGACTCTTGAACGGCGTTCACTCGCTTGTGTAGGAGGAAGGCCAGTGTCAAAGTCACAACATATCCTACGATAGTAGAAATACAAAGCGCTGTGTCAGTGGCAGACCAAGACTGTATAATTGGCGCGCCGGCGGGCAGAAGGCAGGCGATAGCTTCTAAAGCTGTGTCAACCGGTGTCAAATCAATAAAAGATTTCGATGTCAGCCTGATACTCGTCGTCGGTGAGGTGATACAATGCTAACTCGTCAATATGGAGGATCGCGCCCTTAGGGACAGTGATCCGTAAAGTTTGGTTGGGCAAATTAATGCGCGTAGCGGTGTCGTGTTGATCGCATGTGAGGTTAGCTGTTCGTGCTGGGGTATTAACCAGCCATCGGTTTCCGATGATTTCGGCTTGCGTTACCTCAACTTGAGAACGTGGTGTTGCTTCGGCGGGGCAGCTAGTGTCGGGTTTAATGGATTCTAAACCGCAGATGCCCTTGGTATTATCGCGTACGCAGGGTTTACTCGGGCAGGGGAAGTGAATGTCCTAAGTGAGCGTGCCCATCTTTAAGTTTGGGGCCAGATACAACTGCTCGTTGTTATCGGGGTACGCAGCGACTTTAGGAGCGTGGATTTTGATATAGGTTTTCCCTTGCCGCAATCCCACATTCACAACGTTTTAAGCCGGTAAACATTATTAACGTTGATAATGGGCAACCTGAAAGAAAACTAAGTCACCTGTTTCCGGGTTTGAGTATATGGGAATAACGCTACCGGGAAAGGGGCGAGATGGGTTTGGATGAGACTAGCGGGGCCCGCAGTGGCCGAAGTTACGGGGTTTGGATGAGACTAGCGGGGCCCGCAGTGGCCGAAGTTACGACGTTTGAACAAGGCTAGAAGGTATCACGTAGCACGGAATCCTATTCATGGCTAAGTTGTCGATCAAGGAACTTACATCGCGTATCATGTTGTTCATGATTTTGGCGGGTGGCCTCGATCGGTCGACAACGGTTCTCACAGCGAATTACAACGACTTTACTGACAGAAGTCGATCTCAATTTCAGGACCTGTATTCAAGGATTGGTTAAGGGGGTTCAAAGTGAGACAGAGGAGAGGAAAAACACATAGTGAGACACGAGGGAAAGAAACCAAACGACAAAACAAAAAAAAACAAAGAATATGTTAAAAAAAAGACCAAAATTTAAACAAATTTAAAAATCAAAATCAAGCAAAAAAAAAAATTGAGGGTAGCTCCTCTCTATTAGATTGGTCCTAGCAGTGCTGCGGAGGAGAGAATATGGGTGGTGTCTAAGCATGGTTGCTATATATTTTCCTAAAATACTTGTGCTTGTGTGGTGTGTAGCATATGGTTGTCGGTCTGTGTCAGTGGGTTTGATCTTCCCCCTTTTCGTGTTGGTGGTTTGGATTTGCCGGTTGGAACTGGCAACACATCATGATGCATCGTGTGTGTCAGCATCATCCCCCTCTGGCCGTGAGGTACTACGAGCTTTGGCGCAGTGAGTGGCTTAGGGACATACGTGAGGACACCGTCTTGCAGATGCAGCATGTACTTGACAGAGTGGAGCTTGCGGAACTCGGAGGATGTGTTTAGGTCTGTGGAGGAAATGGAATGTTCTAATGGGTTTGACATGTGAGCTGTCATGGTTCGTAGTGACGAATCCGCATGTTGGAGGGTGAGGAGATCGTCAGCAGCCAACTGAGGTGGTATGGCAATGCAGGAGGGGCAGGGGTGTGCTCGCCAGTGGTGTGCTTGCGGCGGGTTACTGCTGCCACTGTAGGGTTGGGTGGGAGGGCATGAAGTGTCCAGGACTCTTCATGTAATGCACCTGCTTTGGTGAGGGCATCTGTTTGGTTATTTGAGGGGCTGGAGTTTGGGAGGAAACGTTTGGGATGTCAGAACTGATCTGGTGTTCTTCGGAGGAATGGCAGGTGACTGAGACAGCACTTTCAGGAACTTGAGGAGTTTCATCAGCAGGTGTTTGTTGGACGCTGCTGTGATTTGGAGTATTGGGTGTTGAGTTAGTGTTTAACTCTGTTGTTGGGTTTTCAGGTGGGGTTTCATGTCCATCTGAAGTTAGGGTGTTTACTGTTCTCTGAGAGCGAGGTGAAGCAGTGCTGTTTTCTGTGGCTGATTTGTTCAGATTGTCACTGCCTTTTCGTCTGACAGCTAGTCAGGCTGAATCTGGTTCCTCTTCCTTTTCCCACTGATTCTCATGAGGCCTTGCTTGGTCCCATGACTTATCCCAGTGTCGTCCAGGTGAGCGTTGACGTCCACGCGGTCCATCCCATCGGTCATACCTCGGTTCAGGTCGGGTGCCAGCGTGTGAGTCTCGTTCTCTGTTGGACGGGGGTGCATTCCACATTCTGTGTGATGGCTTAGCACTGTCTTGGCGTTGGGTGCCCTCTAGCGCCAGTTCGTGGGGTTGAGTGTTGAAATCAAGAACTGCTGGGGTTTTTGCGCTCTTTTCTGCGGCCATCTTCTGTTTGCAGTAGGCCTTTTGCACCAAGTCTCGCAACTGCTGAGTGTTCATCATTCGTGGACATGCGAGAACGCCAAGATGGTGGCTTATGCCAGGATGAAGGTTCCTTAGGAAGAGAGATTTAAAGTTCAGTTCATCTTCCATGTCAGATTCATTGCGAGTTCCAAAATATGCTTGTCTGAGTCGACTGTAGTAAGCTTGAGGAGTTTCGTGACGTCCTTGTCTCGTCTCCAGGGCAGCCACTAAACCTTGATCGGACTCAGGATCGGCGAACTCTTTGATGAGGGCCTTTTGAAGCCGTTGATAGTCAGTCTTTGTGTCAACAGGCTGCCGGTCAAGGAAGCTGCGCACTTCAGGACTGGATGTCGTTCGGAGTAAGTATAGTTTCTCTTTGTCCGTAACGTTAGGTCGCATTTCCAGATGGAAATCAATATCTTGCAGATAAGCTTGGACATTTTGGCTGTTTGGCAAGCTGGGGTTGAATTTCCTGATGTTTCGGGCGAGCTTGTCAAGATCTTTTAGGTCCAAGCCGTGCGACGATCTGCAGCTGGCTGCAGCAGATTCTTCTGGTTCTGTCGTGATATAAAGTTCTTCAGACGGCGCTGATGAATGTTTTAACACCACCCCCTCTGTCTTATGTTCACGTGTCAGTCCAGGAACAGGTGACTTGGTCCTGCTTGGCAGGGGTGCGGTTGGTGCACGTCCTGTCCTTGACGGCTCATGGCGTAGTTCATAGGCGTGCTTGAGTTCCTCTTGGAAACTTTCAGACTCCTCTTTGAAGTAGTCGAGCTGTCGTGTTAGGCGGCTAATCTCGCTTCTTGACTCAGCCAGATGAGCTTCAAGGGCTTTGATTCTGCTGTTTTTGTCCCTGAAGTCAGTCTTTGCCTTCTCTAGTAGCTTCTCTGCATACTGTAGCTTGTCTGCACGATCAGCAAAGTCCTCTTTGATTTGCTGCATTTCGTGGCTGGTAGCTGTTAGAGTATCTTTTAGCCTGTTGATCTCTTCCTCAGCGCCTTGCTCCACCTCATCGGTCCCTTCCTGTCGTTCCTGAGCTTCACGTTCCAGCTGCTCTATGCGTCGTTGTGCGCTTGTCAGCTCCTGCTGGCGTTGTGCGGCGTGTTTGTCACTCAGTTTGAGGGTGGCGATGAGTGTGTGACTTAAGGAGCCGGTGATCTTGGCTAATTCTTTGTGACTGTAGTTTTGACTAAGTAATTCAGTAAATTCCTAAATAATTCACATTCAAAATAATCACATCAAGCCTATGAAAGGCCGAGTACAACATTAATGTTCATCTTGTTTCTTGAGTGGTGGTTTTAAGTCATGAAATAAGTGTGTCTTTTAGACATCTTCCATGGTAATTTCCTTTGTTCTGTGACCGAAAGAAATCGCGCGCTTTTGGCTGATGAGGAGGGGGAGGGGTTTTAGATCCAGACTTTAGTTGGCTGGTATCTATGACATGGTACCTGAAAGTAACCAAATTCCCCAACGATGTGCTGTTCTTCCATCACGTTTCTCTACACATGGTATGTCCCAAAAGACAGGGTTCGGGGCTCCGCCCCACAAGAACAATCTGATTGGGACAGCCGCCCATGGGTGGACCCAAATCGAGCCGCTTAAAATGGACAACAAAAGCTTTTAGCTTTAGACTTCGTCTCACTCACTCGCTGCTCGCAACAAATTTGCTAAAACCTCGGCGTCTTCAGTGATCGCCCGGGAAGCGGTCCCTGCCTTTACCATCAGGCTGACCACCAGAAGAACCAAACAGTTCATCACTGAAGAAACCTTGAAAGCCTGAAACTACACGGAACTCCGAGAAGAACTCCACGGGTCACCTCTCTTACAAAGGAACCAGGCAACCGCCAATCGCAGAAGGGGTTCCCTCAGTGACATCACGCAAAGAGCCAATCAGCCGCCAGGATTCCCTCAGCCATCCGAAGCAAAAACGCGGAAACAACCACTGTCCATTTCAAATCAACTGAAAGCAAGTAGACTAAACAAATCTCTATTCTTACTGAACTGATGAATTGATCTGTATGCAGAAAAGATAGCAAAGTCTCTGCTTGTGATCTTCCTCTAGTTAAAGTTAAGAGATAGCACGAGTGCTAGTTTTAAACTTTCTTCTAACGTTAACCGCGAAACTCTGAATGTGTGTGTGTATGTTTATGTGTATGTGTGTATATATGTTTTTATTAAGTTTAGTCCATGTATTGTAGAATAACAGTTAGCAAATAAACCTTGTTTCATTTATAAAGAATGATGTCTTGGGCTGTGTGATTTTCAGGTTTAAACAATTTTGCCATAGATCACGTTACCTAGCTCAAAATTGATAAAGTACTAATTTTGTTTATTTTTATCGTTGGCCATGAAGCAAGATAAACAAAATTGTTAAAGATATACTGATGTTAATGGTTGCTTGATGAGTCGTTAATAAAGTATAAATCATAAGTAAAAAATAATATCACTTTAATCAAAGCAATATTGAATCTTTAATAAATGATTCCCCAAAGCTGAAATAATAGCTTCTAGATTTATTACACTATTCTATCTAAACTACTAAAAGAGGTGCTTCCAGAAGTCATAGATCCTCTTTTGACTATTATTAATTCGTCATTATCATTAGGGTATGTCCCCAACACCTTTAAATTTGCTGTTATCAAGACTCATTAAAAAACCACAACTTGACCCCAAAGATCTAGTTAATTACAGACCGATCTTGGATCTCCCTTTTCTGTCAAAGATACTAGAAGAGGTATCCTCACAATTATATTCCTTGTTAGAGAAAAATTATATCTTTGATGATTTCCAGTCAGGATTTAGACCATCTTATAGTACTGAGACTGCTCTAATTAGAGTGACAAATGACCTGCTCTTATCATCTGATCGTGGTTGTATCTCTCCATTAGTGCTGCTGAATCTTAGCTCTGCGTTTGACACTATCGATCACAACATTCTTTTGAGTAGACTTGAAAACTTTGTTGGCATTAGTGGAAGTGGATTAGCATGGTTCAAATCGTAATTATCTGACCGCCATCAATTCGTAGCAGTGAATTTAGAGGTATCATATCGATCACAAGTGCAGTATGGAGTACCGTAAGGCTCAGTTCTAGGGCCGTTACTTTTCACGCTTTACATGTTACCCTTGGGAAATAACATCAGGAAACACGGGGTTAGCTTTCACTGTTATGCTGATGATACTCAGCTCTATATTTCTTCATGGCCCGGTGAAACAAACCAAATTGAGAAACTTATGGAATGCATAGTCGATATAAAAAACTGAATGACAAATAATTTCTTACTGCTAAATTCTGAAAAAACAAAGGTGTTAATTAGCGGACCTAAAAACCACACAAGTAATAACCTAGAACACTGTCTAACACTTGGCTGCTCTCTCGATTCTTTGTCATCAGTCAGGAACCTATGTGTGCTATTTGATAGCAATCTCTCCTTTGACAGCCACGTTTCTAGCATTTGTAAAACTGCATTTTTTAATCTTAAAAATATATCTAAACTGAGACCTATGTCAATGTCAAATGCCGAAATCTAAATTCATGCGTTTATGACCTCAAGGTTAGATTATGGTAATGCTTTATTAGGCGGTTGTTCTGGATGCTTAATAAACAAACTACAGATGGTCCAAAATGCAGCAGCTAGAGTTCTTACTAGAACCAGGAAGTTTGACCATATTAGCTCGGTTCTGTCAACACTGCACTGTTTCCCTATTAAACCTCATATAGATTTAAAAATCTTGTTAATTACTTATAAAGCCCCGAATGGCTTAACTCCTCTGTACTTGAGCGAGCTCTTGTTGTATTCTAGTCCTTCACATCCGCTACGATCTCAACACTCTGGCATTTGATCAAACCTAGAATATCCTCAAGGAAATCAGCCGGCCCCACTCACCTGGCCCTGAATAAAATGGGGCCACAGGATGACCCAGAAGCTTTCCTCGATCTCTTCGAGAAGTTGGCCGAGGCATGTGGATGGCCACAAGACCACTGGCCGGTGCGCATCATACCTCTGCTATCAGGGGAGGCGCAGGTGGCGGCCCAACAGTTGCCCATCCAAAACCTCTTGGTCTTCGCCGACCTGAAGCGAGCCATCCTCCAGCGGGACGGTCTGAGCCCAGAACAACACCGCCAGCGGTTTCGGTTGCTGGAACTGGGCGATAATGGTCGGCCCTTCGTGCTAGCTCAGCAGCTCCGCAGATGCCTGTTGGCCGGGGGAGGCATCGTCGAGCAGATCCTCGACTGAGTGGTGCTGGAGCAGTTCATCGGCCATCTCCAGAGGAAGACGGCAGAGTGGAGTCCAGTGCCACCGCCCGACGTCGCTAGACCTGGCCATACAATTGGCGGAGGACCAGATGGTGGCGTGCCCAGGAGTCGGTGAATCCCTGCCAGTTGTTTCTCTCTCTTCCCCTATTGTCTCTTCTTCCCCTTGTCCTGTCCCCCTTCCCAGATCCCGTCCGGGCATCCCTCCTCGAGTTCCACCCCAAGAACGGGGTGGACCGCCTCCAGAGTCTGTCGCCGGCCAGAGAGTGCCACCCCGGTGGGCGGGGCTAGCCATCACTGGGACCGCAGCCCTACCTTTTTCTCTGCTCTCGCCACGTCAGTCCCTTGACCCACTTCCTGCCACTAGGGCGGCAGGGAGGCCTGGGCTGACCTGTAGGCGGTGCATTTTATATGGTTATAAAGTGCGTTTTATATGGTTATTGATAGTAGAATTCATGGTAGTTTTGTCATCTTAGTATTATTTGTAGTGTAGTATATTAAGGACCGAGTCAGAAAAATTAAGATTCGATCAAAGCATGGTTGAAACATGAGGAGCCGAATTCCACAGGACAACAGCAGGAAGTCATAAATCAGGCCCCCAGCCCGTCTGAATGCAGCCTGCAACATTTAAGACCAAAGGAACACTTAATGATAATTCCAATGCAGGAATTTGGTAATACATTTGAGTAATAAATATTAATGGTCAAAGAGATGCAACATGTGACCATTACATGTGACCATTCTGATAGAAATCACAGCTACAGACTTTCTACAGAGTGACATTCTTCCCCCGACCACACCAACAAGACAAAGGAGCCGACTGAAATTCTTTGGGTCACGAAGACTGTGGAATCATCTTAAAAGACTTTCATTCTCATTGTTAATGAAACTAATAATCTCTATGCATAACTGCATAGTATGTATGTGACCCACAAATTTGACTATCCTTTTTAATCATTGTGTTTGTTGTGCTTTTAATTAGTATTGAATAGCGTAAGCCTTAAGGGTTAATGTCATGTTTGGTATGTATGAGTGTCATAAGTCTAGCTTTAATCATTTCTTTTGACTGATTTCCTGTCAAATGCATCATATTCTGGTTATAGAAATCACATTCAAAAGGATACTTTGCAAGAGAATGTAAAATTCGGGCAATGTGACTGACCATGACGTTGATTTATTAATTGGGTGGAGCAACAAAGCAGCAGCCAGAGCCCAGCATAGGACCTAATTGGTCAAGACAACCATTGGGAGGTCCCTCTAAGAGCCGAGTTTAAATACCCAGGACACACTTCTCCTCGCTCCCTCTAAAAAATTCTCCGCGCTCTTGAATGCTCCGTCCTCTTGAATTCCTCTCTCTTCTTGGATCTCTCTCTCTCTCTCTCTCTCCGGAAAAATGAACTCTCTGGAAAAATGAACTCTCTCTTCAGCCATGTGCTCTGGACCACAACCCAGCCAGTTGCTACCATGATGAGAAGAAAAACCACCTAGTCTCTTTACCTTTCCGTTGAGTTCGTGTGCTAAGTTACGTTTGCCAACGACAACAAGCCAAAGACTCTGCAAAACCAGCCAACGCCCACTTCAACGACTCCTGAACTCTAAGCCAATCAGCGACTTCGGAGAAACCCTTTTCTGCAAAGGACGACAAAAGGGGAATCCTTAAACACAAAAGCTGCAAGTACAAACCCCAGACTCTTGCTGAAACTGGTGTAATTTTAAAATAGATTTTAGCCTCATTGAAAAAGTCAATGCGAGTGTTAAATATGTGATTGATGATTGTTCAGGTTTATGCAATTGCACATATTGCTGTCAACGTGGGATATCAAATTCTCATTCTCTTAATCTAATCCTTTCCTCACTTTCTCTCTTTCTGCAACGCGTGAATGTGTGAATGCTTGTGTTCATGTGTAGATTAGTTTACATGTCTTAGAGTTATATAAATAAAGTCTTGTTTATATTGAAAAGAGAAATATCTTGTGTTTTGTGCTCATAAGTTAATGCCTTAATCTGTCGATTTTGTTACTGTGCTATTTAATAGTGTTTTCACTATATTTTGGGATTTTAATATCCAGTGCAGAGTTTGTTATACGGCTTGTTCGGTGAATCGCCGTGAAACAGTGAGTCTGTTCAAATTCCCTATAAAATCATGAATGATTCCCTTTGAGCTAAATTGACCTGTTTCCCTTATAACAATATATATATAGTATATGTTATCATTACAGTAGGTTTATCCCCTTTTTTTATAGAAACACTAAATGACAAACAATAGCACCATCACCAGTCCTAAGTTCAGACAACATGACAAATATGCATTCATACAGGGTTATTATAAAGTTATATCATCATATAATGTTAAATTACCATAATATCATATTATAATGTTTGACTGAAATAATCAATTGAACTTGATAGGTGTCTCTCATATTGTCCCACAGAAACATTAAAATAATGTAGATTAGTGTAATGTTTTATACTAATAATTTATTCTATTTGGTGACCATTTCATTCATTTAACATATTTAATGTTGGGGCATCCAAGTTATTTGACATATTTGAACCTTTTTTTTTTAAGTAACAATAGTTACTTTCCCTGGTAATTAGTTTCTTTTATAACGATGTAACTGTAGTATTTGTGAGAAGTAACTAGTAATATAACAAAATTTTTTTTTTAAAGTAACGTTCCCAACACTGTATACTATAAAATGATTTTTTTTTTTTTTATTAATAATGAACATGAAGAGCTTTAAAAAAAATAGCATATTAAATCGCAATCACAATATTGGTAAAGAAAATCACAATTAGATTATTTTCTAAAATCGATCTGCCCTAGTCTGCATGTATTGGTGGATGCTAGTCTACCTTTGATATGGGTGTATTATAGATGGTGTGAACTATTCTATTCTGTGGGCTTAAATTTTGGCAATGATTTCACTGCCAGTATTATTAGAGAAATGCGACGAAAGCTTGATGGTAATTTAGTATCTTTATTGCGTTTGAAATGAAGTAAATTGTGACTGTATTCATATTAGCTGTGAGTTTTAATTTTGGTTGTGACATACTTAACAATCTGATGAAAAGTGGTGAATAAGACAATGTTATAAATAAAGTGTTTACATGACTTGCTTTTAGAATATTCCTTTCGTGTTCTCGTTTTACATGATATGTTACATAGATCAATTAATGAAACATCATTACGTCCTGATGCGATGCCAGCCATCCGTCATTTCCTCCAGAATTTCACATATCAACATAGTTCATCTTCGTTATGATACCATATACAGTTTTGTATGTTTAATTTTTAATTTTATGAATGTTTCAAGTGCAGTTAATTATTTGTAATGCTATACATGCAAACAGAAGAAGATGCTGTTGAAGCCATGCTCTTTTGTTTGCAGTCAAATGGTTGACCACTGCCGTGTACATCCTGTCGCAAAATGCAGTGAAAAGCCATACACTAGGGTAATAGTTTGATTAAAGTGTGTACATGTCCATACTGCACAAACATAATGCAACTAAAATAGGAATATTCCACGTCTTAATTCGATTTGTTTTTACTTTGAGTATGACTTTAGGTGGATCAAAAATCTGTTTACATGGTAGATTCTTAATCAGAGTATTGTCTTTAGGTGGATAAAAATCTGTTTGCATGGTAGATTCTTAATCAGAGTATTGTCTTAATTGTGTTCAAATCTGAATATTGTTGTCCGTGTAAATATACTGACTGTCTTTGCTCGAGGAGTGCTATGTTTCTCCCTCCCAATACATAAATCAACATGTTAACTTATTAGTCTCATTGTCTGAATTTTCCTGCTCTTGCAGAGAATAGTTTAGACATTTCTAAAACAAGAATTAAAATCAGAAAGAGCTTTACTGCCAAGCCTGTTTGCACATACAAGGAATTTGTCTTGGTGTTAGAAGCTTCTAGTACAGAAAGTGCAAACATAGTGCAGAAAACCTATAATTAAGGTAATAAAAACACTAATAATGAAGAGAATAGACAATAATTTGTGAATAATAATAGTAATAAAATTATACAAAGAAAAATGTCCATAGACAGAACTGTGAATGTTCATTGTGTCTTATGTACAGATGCAGTTTTATAAATACATCTATTATATACAGGTGCTGGTCATATAATTAGAATATCATCAAAAAGTTGATTTATTTCACTAATTCCATTCAAAAAGTGAAACTTGTATAATGTATGCATTCATTCCACACAGACTGATATATTTCAAGTGTTTATTTCTTTTAATTTTGATGATTATAACTGACAACAAATGAAAACCCCAAATTCAGTATCTCAGAAAATTAGAATATTGTGAAAAGGTTCAATATTGAAGACACTGGTGCCACACTCTAATCAGCTAATTAACTCAAAACACCTGCAAAGGCCTTTAAATGGTCTCTCAGTCTAGTTATGTAGGCTACACAATCATGGGGAAGACTGCTGACTTGACAGTTGTCCAAAAGACGACCATTGACACCTTGCACAAGGAGGGCAAGACACAAAAGGTCATTGCAAAAGAGGCTGGCTGTTCACAGAGCTCTGTGTCCAAGCACATTAATAGAGAGGCGAAGGGAAGGAAAAGATGTGGTAGAAAAAAGTGTACAAGCAATAGGGATAACCGCACCCTGGAGAGGATTGTGAAACAAAACCCATTCAAAAATGTGGGGGAGATTCACAAAGAGTGGACTGCAGCTGGAGTCAGTGCTTCAAGAACCACTACGCACAGACGTATGCAAGACATGGGTTTCAGCTGTCGCATTCCTTGTGTCAAGCCACTATTGAACAACAGACAGTGTCAGAAGCGTCTCGCCTGGGCTAAAGACAAAAAGGACTGGACTGCTGCTGAGTGGTCCAAAGTTATGTTCTCTGATGAAAGTAAATTTAGCATTTCCTTTGGAAATCAGGGTCCCAGAGTCTGGAGGAAGAGAGGAGAGGCACAGAATCCATGTTGCTTGAGGTCCAGTGAAAAGTTTCTACAGTCAGTGATGGTTTGAGGTGCCATGTCATCTGCTGGTGTTAGTCCACTGTGTTTTCTGAGGTCCAAGGTCAACACAGCCGTATACCAGGAAGTTTTATTTGTAAAGCACTTTACAAAGTGTTTTAGTTTTAGAGCACTTCATGCTTCCTGCTGCTGACCAACTTTATGGAGATGCAGATTTCATTTTCCAACAGGACTTGGCACCTGCACACATTGCCAAAGCTACCAGTACCTGGTTTAAGGACCATGGTATCTCTGTTCTTAATTGGCCAGCAAACTCGCCTGATCTTATACCCATAGAAAATCTATGGGGTATTGTGAAGAGGAAGATGCAATATGCCAGACCCAACAATGCAGAAGAGCTGAAGGCCACTATCAGAGCAACCTGGGCTCTCATAACACCTGAGCATTGCCACAGACTGATCGACTCCATGCCACGCCGCATTGCTGCAGTAATTCAGGCAAAAGGAGCCCCAACTAAGTATTGAGTGCTGTACGTGTTCATACTTTTCATGTTCATACTTTTCAATTGGCCAAGATTTCTAAAAATCCTTTCTTTGTATTGGTCTTAATAATATTCTAATTTTCTGAGATACTGAATTTGGGGTTTTCATTAGTTGTCAGTTATAATCATCAAAATTAAAAGAAATAAACACTTGAAATATATCAGTCTGTGTGGAATGAATGTAGACATTCTACAAGTTTCACTTTTTGAATGGAATTAGTGAAATAAATCAACTTTTTGATGATATTCTAATTATATGACCAGCACCTGTATATACATATACAGTGCTCAGCGTAAATGAGTACACCCCTTTTGAAAAGTAAAATTTTAAACAATATCTCAATGAACACAAAAATCATTTCCAAAATGTTGACAAGACTAAGTTTAATATAGCATCTGTTTAACTTATAACATGAAAGTAAGGTTAATAATATAACTTAGATTACACATTTTTCAGTTTTACTCAAATTAGGGTGATGCAAAAATGAGTACACCCCACAACAAAAACGACTAAATTTAGTACTTTGTATGGCCTCCATGATTTTTAATGACAGCACCAAGTCTTCAGAAATCCAACAGTGGCCTTAGATGTGTGTTTATGATCATTGTCATGTAAAAGTGCATGACGACCAAGGGCACGGAGTGATGGTAGCATCTTCTCTTTCAGTATAGAGTAGTACATTTGTGAATTCATGATGCCATCAATGAAATGCAGCTCCCCGACACCAGCAGCACTCATGCAGCCCCACATAAAGACACTGCCACCACCATGTTTCACTGTAGGCACCATGCATTTTTCTTTGTATTCCTCACCTTTGCGACGCCATACAGTTTTGAAGCCATCAGTTCCAAAAACATTTATCTTGGTCTCATCACTCCAGAGTATAGAGTCCCAGTAGTCTTCATCTTTGTCAGCATGACGAGATGTTCATCTCACATTGAGTAATTTGTTACAAGTCATAGATCCTATTTTGGCTATTATTAATTCGTCATTGTCATTAGGATATGTCCCCAAAACCTTTAAATTGGCTGTTATTAAGCCTCTCGTAAAAAAAACACACAAATTGACCCTAGCAAACCACACCCTGTTAAGAACCATCAGATGATCATATCACCTTAATAAAAAAGGGTGACATGTTGCTAGCATGTTGGTAACGTTATTAGTATGTTGCTAGCATGATTAGCATGTTGCTAGCGTTATTAGTATGTTGCTAGCATGATTAGCATGTTGCTAGCATGTTTAACATGTTGCTAACATGATTAGCATTTTGCCAGCATGTTGCTAGCATGATTTTAGCATGATTAGCATGTTGCTACCGTTATTAGTATGTTGCTAGCATGATTAACATGTTTGCTAGCATGATTAGCATGTTTGTTAGCATGATTAGCATGTTGCTAGCATGATTCTAACATGATTAGCATGTTGTTAGCATGATTAGCATGTTGCTAACATGTTGCTAGCATGATTAGCATGTTGCTAGCATGATTAGCATGTGACTAGCATGTTCATAACATGATTTTAGCATGTTTCTAGCATGATTAGCATGTTACTAGCATGTTACTAGCATGATTAGCATGTTGCTAACATTATTTTAGCATGATTAGCATGTTGCTAGCATGATTAGCATGTTGCTAGCATGTTGCTAGCATGATTAGCATGTTGCTAGCATGTTACTAGCATGATTAGCATGTTGCTAGCATGTTGTTAGCATGCTTAGCAAGTTACTAGCATGTTGCTAGGATGATTCTAGCATGATTAGCATGTTGCTAGCATGCTTAGCAAGTTACTAGCATGTTGCTAGGATGATTCTAGCATGATTAGCATGTTACTAGCATGTTTCAAGCATGATTAGCATGTTGCTAGCATGATTTAGATAGATTAGAAATAGTAATAGAGTGGAAGCTTAAATTAGTTTGAACGGGATAGAAATAGTACATAGAAGGGAAGTCTGATTGAGTCTAATTGGCTTCAGTCTGTTTAGATTTGAATTTTGACAGTTGGAGTTTGAATAGTCTTGGCTCATCTGAACATTCCGTCAGTGTAAGTCTATGGGATTTTTATGATTTTTAATCTTCAGTTTTATGAAAATCATAAGTATGATCAGTTAGAAAAGATATAGCATAACAAGTCAGAACAGTCTGAAGACCTGGGCTGAGTTTGGAGTCTGTAGAGTTAAACCTCTAGGAGGAGTTAGAATTGCAAATTTAGTCTCAGAAGAATAATAATAAGAAGTTTAAATAGGATTTCAGTAAGTTGGCTTTCACAAGCCAACTTAATAATAATAAGAAGAAGAAGACGTTTAAATAGGATTTCAGTAAGTTGGCTTTCACAAGCCAACTTAATAATAATAAGAAGTTTAAATAGGATTTCAGTAAATTGGCTTTCACAAGCCAACTTAATAAGAAGTTTAAATAGGCTTTCACAAGCCAACTTAATAAGTTTAAATGCTACATCAGTAAGTTGGCTTTCCCAAGCCAACTTAATAAGTTTAAATGCTACATCAGTAAGTTGGTTTTCCCAGCCAACTTAATAAGAATACGTTTAAATGCTACATCAGTAAGTTGGCTTTCCCAAGCCAACTTAATAATAAGAATAAGTTTAAAAGCTACAACAGTAAGTTGGCTTTCCCAAGCCAACTTAATAAGAATAAGTTTAAATGCTATAACAGTAAGTTGGCTTTCCCAAGCCAACTTAATAATAAGAATAAGTTTAAATGCTACATCAGTAAGTTGGCTTTCCCAAGCCAACTTAATAAGAATAAGTTTAAATGCTACAACTTAATAATAATAATAAGTTTAAAAGCTACAACTTAATAAGTTTAAAAGCTACAACAGTAAGTTGGCTTTCCCAAGTCAACTTAATAAAGTCCATTTTGATTTCATGCCGACTTTAACAGTCAGAATCAGGGCTTGACATTACCATTTTTTTTTTTTTTGCTCACCGGCCACTGTGGCTAGTGGTTTTCCAAATGTACTAGCCACTCAACATTTTCACTGGCCACAATTTTGTTTTTGGGAAATTAAGTATTATATGACGTAATACTACATACAAATATTTATTTAAACTGATTTCCAGGTAATTTTTGACCTATTTTCCCCTAACCATTTTAAATGCATGCATCATCTTTCATATCAAATTCTTACATTTTATTAATTTCACTTAATATAATAAGACACTATAAGGCTGTTACCAATCATATGAAAACAGTATCTACAAACCGATCTTTCCACTGCAAAAGAAACAGAATTGACTGGAACGATATTCAGATGCATTTAAGCAGGCAGTTCAATTTAGCTGAAATATAGCACAAATGCATTTACACTGCATGCAAAATTATAACAGCAAAAATTATTTAGTAAGCTCGGTGTTTAAAAAAAATAATATATATTTCTTTTAATATACAAATGTGAAATGTTGGAAAAAAAATGCACAGATAAGCTACTATGAAAGTAAACCGCCAGTAGGTAGCAGCAATTGACTACCTTAATTAATGAGTCATTGAAGAATGCCTTCAAACGATTCATTCAGATGGCTGATTCATCTAAGAATGAAGCAAGTGCCTGTCCTTATGAATGGACCGGCAATTTAACTCATTAGTTAATCTTTAACTCATTGAGTTAATCATTAACTCAAATGATTCAAAATTCATAAACGTGAATCATTCATGAACAAAACATCGCTGTGTGTTGAGACATGCGCGACTGTGATCTTTGTTTGGAACTATTTTCATTAACCAAATGGAGCAAAAACAGTCAATGCTGACAATATTTCAAATTCAAATATTGAACGAAAATGTATGTTAACTATTAAGGATGCACGATATTAGATTTTAGCCGATATTTTTCAACTCATTTTGGCCGATAACGATATATTTCCTTCTTTTTTTTAAACAACACCAAGTCTCTCCTGTGCAGAAATTATATGCAATTTGTTTTTAACTTTGGTTAGTTTTTAACAAGAACTTATTTATTAGAATTAATTAAAGATTTTTGACAGCACATTGAAGCTTTGAAAATAATTGTAAATAAACTATATTAATCGCTGAAAATCTTTTAGAGCTTATGATTTGTTTAAAAAATAAAACATTAAACATGAATGAGTAAATCAGTTTTTATAAAATTACTAATTTACAAGTGTCATGTTTGTGATTTTTTTAATGTAAGCTATAGCTGTCACAACACAAAGTCAAGTCAAACAGAGAATTTATTGTCCACAAAATGAACTCAGGCAGTCTGTTGTTCGCTAGCCGGATCAGGCATACGCAGAACTGGAAAATAATACAGGGACATAAACTGGAACATAGAAGCAGACTTGACTTGAATGAGGGGTAGTGCAGTCCCGGCCGGAGCGGCACGTCCACTGAAGGCTGTACAGTCTGGAGGGCTGCGCCTGGAGGCAAATGAACCACTGGCCGCAGGCAACTGGGAGACTGGGCAGAGAACAGGTCAGGCACTCGACAGGACTCGACTAGACAGGACAGTACTTGATCAAACACAACAGAGTAGCGGTAGTCAATATAAAGAGAGCTGGCAGAATGGCTGCGTTGCACAATAATCTGACAAAGAAGTCTAGTAACACATAGCGAGAAATAGAGGAGCAAATCAGCATCAAAGAGAAACAGTTTCCGTCCCAATCAGTGCGAGCGCTGATTGTGAATGAGAACAGCTGAGTCTAGGAAGCAGAGCAAGAAATAGAAAGGAAAAGAAAACTGGAATTAAACCCAGCTCATGACAGTACCCCTGCCCCGAGGAGCGCCCCCTGGTGCTCCCGAGGGAGAAGACTGGCAAGAGTGAAGGAAATCCTCGATGAGCAAGCGGTCCAGAATGTCCCGAGCCAGGACCATTACCCCTCCCAATCGATTAGGTACTGAAAACCCCTAGCCTGAGGGCAGGTAGCCAACAGTCTCTCTTGACTCTATACGGGTGGGCGAATAACGGGTTTAATACACGAGACATGGAGAACCGGGTGTACCTATTGTAAATAGTTAGTTAATAATTACCAATAAATGTAGGCGCTAATTTTTGCGACAGAGACTGAAAGGGTAGTTTACGAGTGGACAGCCACACTCTCTGGCCGCAAACGTATCTAGGGGCTTTAAAGCGATGACGATTAACGGCCTGACATGTTCGTTTTCTAGTCTAACATAATGTCTTCCATACCCTCTTCCAGGTAGGCTGGCAGCGCTTAATAAGGGCTTGGACAGAGATCTCTTGAATCAAACGGACATGTCCCAGTGGACAACGACGGCAGCGAGTTCTAGGCGTATTCGGCCCAGCCAAGCTGCTCCCACCAGGCAGTGGGTTTGTGAGCAGCAAGTGTACGGAGTAAACAGCGAGGATCTGATTTACGCGTTCGGCTTGTCCATTAGTCTGTGGGTGAAATCCCGATGACAGACTGTCCGTAGCTCCGATTCTGTCGACAGAACTGAGACAAATTGAGGTCCTCTATCGGAGACAATATCAGTGGGTAGCCCATAGATCTTAAAGACATGATTGAACAAAAGGGGAATAAAACAGGTCATCTTGGAGAAGCGATCAAACGACAGTAAGGATTAACGAATTTCCTCCAAAACGAAATCCAAAGCGATGTGCGGCCAAGAGCGAGACGGAATGGGGAGAGGACGGAGCAGCCCAGTAGGGAGGGAATTACTAGACTTGGACTTGGCACAAACAGGACAGGAGATTACAAAAAGGTGTTGCAGATGAATCAGCAGCCGAGGGAGGTGGTGATGATGATTGTTCTCGCAACTGTAAACCAGCCAATTGTTTTCCTAAAGTTTGACATTTTTGCTCAGTTTCAGTTTGAAAATCTTGTACAGCTGTACATAGTGCTTTGGTGGTTTGAGTGCACTGGGTAAGCTCTGTAGACATCTGGTCATGGTTTCTCTGAAGAGTTACTAGGTAGGTTTTGATATCCTGTTGGAGCTCACCTTGAAGTTGTTCCATCATGAATCTTACCTCAGATACAAAAGTAGTTTCAGCTTTGAGTAGTTCAGTAGAAATGTCAATTTTCACTGTTTTAACAAGTTGATCAATCTCTTCCTTAACATACTCTTTATTTTTAGACATGCTCTTGAGCATTTGTCGTTGGTTGTGTTCCAGTTTATCAGCAAGTGGAGCAATTAAGGAGTCATGGTGGGCAAACCTTGTTTTAAGTTCTTTGGTGAGTTCACCAACAGTTTTCTCATGGGTTTGCAATTGTTCCCGTAATGTGTCCCAGTTTCCTTGCACATGGGCAGTGAGCTGATGGATTTCAACCATTCAACCTCTACTATGAATTGTCTGGTGTCAGGGGTAATCAGGATGGGTGCAGGGGTAATCAGGATGGGTGCAGAAGTAAATAATTCCCTTAGACGATCGAAAGCTTCCTGAGTCGCATCGGACCACGTGAAATGGGACTTGGTCGACCTGAGGGCCGTAAGAGGGGCGGCCACCTGACTAAGATTACGGATAAAGCGACGATAAAAAATAGCAAACCCCAAAAATCTTTAGAGAGCCGTACGAGTGTCGGCAACAGGCCAGTCCATAACGGCACGTGCCTTAGCTGGATCTATACGGACGCCGTCGGCGGACACAACCGAACCCAAAACAAAACCGAACTGCCATGAAAAAGGCTTCTCAGCCTTCACAAAAAGATTATTCTCTAAACAAACGTTGTAGCACACAACGCAAGTAAAATTGTCTAGATGTACAAAAATGAAAATATGAAGCATGTCCCTCAGGACATCATTCACCAATGCATGAAAAACGGCTGGGGCGTTGATGAGCCCGAACGGAAGTACCTGGTATTCAAAGTGGCCTAAGGCAGTGTTGAAGGCTGTCTTCCACTCGTCTCCCTCTTTGATGCGCACTAAAGGGTACGGATTGCGGAGGACTAATTTCATGAAAATCTTTGCTCCCTGCAAGATTTCGAAGGCCTACGACATGAGTGGCAGTGGGTACCGGTTCTTAATAGTCATGTGGTTTAGCCCACGATAATCAATAATCACGAAAAAGAAAATCAAATCAAATCAAATCACTTTTATTGTCACATCACCACAGCACAAGTGCCTCGGTGAGTGAAATTCTAGAGAGAGCGTGTTCTAGACAGTGCAAAAAAACAATTTATATATAGACAGTACATACTTACCGACTGTACAGAAGACAATGTGCAAAAAAAACACATACATATACTCAGTACATACAGTGTACTATAAAGACATACTTAGTTATCAATACACATTATACACCGTATGTACACATTCTACATTATGTACACATCTATACATAGTAATATGTGAAATTGCAACATATTATACATTATACAACAGATTAGTTGTGCAACAGATAGTTGTGCAAAGGTGCAACAGATTATACATATGCAATGTCGTGGATGTGCATTGTATGGTATCCAGTGATAGCAGATAGGTTGTGTTAGTGCATTGTGTGCGTGTAGTCCAGTAGAACTGTGTTAATGTGCAGTTGCCAGGCATGTTGTGTGAGTGGGAGTGTGATGTAGGGTGAATTAGTTCTGAATGTTCATTAGCCTGATAGCCTGAGGGAAAAAGCTATCCCTCAGTCGGCTAGTGCGGGATCAGATGTTGCGGAGACGTCTCCCTGAGGGCAGCAGAGAGAGCAGTCTGTGGAACGGGTGGCTGGAGTGTAGATGTCCTGGAGGGAGGGAAGCTCACCTCCAACAATGTGGCGGGCAGTTCGCACGACCCTTTGCAGAGCTTTGCGGTTGCCAGTGGTGCTGTTTCCAAACCAGGCGGTGATGCAGCCGGTCAGGATGCTCTCCACGGTGCAGGTGTAGAAGGATCTGAGGATGCTGGGGCTTGTTCCAAACTTCCTCAGCCTTCTCAGGAAGAAGAGACGCTGATGTGCCTTCTTCAGCACTGCGTCTGTGTGAGCGGACCATGTGAGATCCTCAGTGATGTGAACGCCGAGGAACTTAAAGCTGTTTACCCGCTCCACAGGTGTCTTGTCGATGGTGATGGATGTGTGTACTCTGCTCTGTCTCCTGAAATCCACCACCAGCTCCTTGGTCTTGTCGATGTTGAGTGAGAGGTGGTTCTCCTGACACCATTTAGTCAGGGTACTCACCTCCTCTCTGTAGGCCGTCTCATCGTTGTCGGTGATCAGGCCTATCACCGTTGTGTCATCAGCAAATTTGACGATGACATTGGAGCTGTGTGTGGCTGTACAGTCATGTGTGTACAGGGAGTACAGGAGTGGGCTGAGGACGCAGCCCTGCGGAGCACCAGTGTTGAGGATCAGGGGAGATGAGGTGTTGTTGCCCATTCTGGCCACCTGACTTCTGCCTGTCAGGAAGTCCAGGATCCAGCTGCACAGAGATCTGTTCAGTCCCAGAGTCTGGAGCTTCGCAACCAGTGTGGCAAGCACTATGGTGTTAAATGCTGAACTGTAGTCCACGAACAGCATCCTCACATAGGTGTTCTTATTTTCCAGGTGGGAGAGAGCAGTGTGCAGTGTGAAGGCAATAGCATCATCTGTGGAATGGTTACTGCGGTATGCAAATTGTAGTGGGTCCAGTGAAGCAGGCAGAACAGAGCAGATGTAGCCTCTGACAAGCTTCTCAAAACACTTGCTGAAGATGGGTGTCAGAGCAACGGGCCTCCAGTCATTCAAGCATGTGATTTTATTTTTCTTTGGTATGGGCACAATGGTGGATTTTTTGAAGCATGAGGAAACCACAGACAGAGAGAGGGAAAGATTGAAGATGTCTGTAAAAACCCCGGCTAGTTGAAAAGCGCATGCTTTGAGCACATGGCCTGGTATGCCATCCGGACCCACGGCTTTTCGGATGTTCACCCGTTTGAAGGATCGGGTTACATCCGCGACAGAAAGGGAGAGTGGACTCACCTCCGCCTTCTGCAGCAGCCGCGGGAGCGCTCTCTGTATGGGCGATGTTGTCAGCCTCGAAACGAGCAAAAAAAGTGTTGAGCTCGTCCGGTAGAGAGGCGGCAATGTTTACAGTAGCTGGTTTGTTCCCTTTAAAACCTGTGATGTTGTTGATGCCCTGCCACATGCTTCTTGGGTTGTTGTTGTTGAACTGTTCTTCAACTTTGTTTTTGTATTGTCGTTTGGCTGCTTTGATGGATCTCCTGAGATCGTAACTGGCTTGTTTCCGATCATCAGTGTTTCCGGATTTATAGGCAGATGTCCGCGCTGACAAGGCTGATCGAACATCGCTGTTAATCCACGGTTTTTGGTTGGGGTAGATGCGGATTGTTTTGGTCGGAACTACATCATCTATACACTTCCTGATGAAACATGTTACGGAATCTGAATACGCCTCTATGTGGTCATCAGACGCTGCCCGGAACATGTCCCAGTCCACGTGATCAAAACAGTCCTGTAGTGTAGCATCCGATTGGTCCGACCAGCATTGTATTGTCCTGAGGGCGGGTGCTTCACGTTTCAGTTTCTGCCTATAAGCAGGCAGGAGCAGAACGGAAGAGTGATCCGATTTGCTGAAAGGTGGGCGGGGGAGGGATTTGTATGTGTCCCGGAAGGGGGAGTAGCAGTGGTCCAGTACACGATCAAAAGCCCAAATATATGCAAGTGCTATGACAAGTCTCGGATAGTCTCACGCAGTACACAATAAAGCAATGTTCACTTGCAGAATGCAAGCCTTTAGAGGGAACATAGTTTTTTAAGTACTGAATTTAGGTAAGGGGGTGCAGAGCCAGTGGTGGTTTTGTAGGCAAATATTAATGCCTTGAATTTTATGTGAGCAGCTATTGGTAGCCAATGCAAATTGATGACCAAAGGTGTGATGTGCATTCTTTACGGCTCATTAAAGATTAATCTTTCTGCAGCATTGTAAATTAACTAATTTATATCCAGATTTTATTTTTTATTCTGTCCCAATATTAACATATAATAAAATATCTGTCTAGAAATATAGAGCAGAATACAATGTAAACTCTAAAAAATATAAATAATAGTAAGAATGAAAAAATAAAGCAAACATTTGAACAAGAGATGCCCGGATTTTATACTGTAGGTACTGTCATTTATTGAAACTCAAATGTAAATATTCTAATATTTTGAGATACTGATTTTTGACTTTCATGAGCTGTAAGCTCTAATCATCAAAATTAAAATTACTTTACATGTGAATCTAAAATATATGAACGTTTCAGATTTTGAAATAAGTTACAAGAAAGAAATTAACTTTTTCATGATATTCAATTTTTTTTAGATGTTACCTTTTGGAAACAGCACCGCTGGCAACCGCAGGGCTCTGCAAAGGGTCGTGCAAACTGCCCGCCACATTGTTGGAGGTGAGCTTCCCTCCCTCCAGGATATCTACACCAGGCGGTGTACAAGGAAAGCCCGGAGGATCATCAAGGACTCCAGCCACCCGTCCCACAGACTGCTCTCTCTGTTGCCCTCAGGGCGACGTTTCCGCAGCATCCGATCCCGCACTAGCCGACTGAGGGACAGCTTTTTCCCTCAGGCTATCAGGCTAATGAACAGTCATAAATAACTCACCTACATCACACTCCCACTCATACAACATGCCATGCACTGCACTTTAACACAGTTCAACTGGACTACACGCACACACTGCACTAACACAACCTATCTGCTATCACTGGACACCATACAATGCACATCCACGACACTGCATATGCATAATCTGTTGCACCTTTGCACAACTATCTGCTGCTCAACCAATCTGCTGTTAATTTATAATCTGTTGCACCTTCACATTATTACTATGTATAGACTACATGATGTACATAGTACATAGACTACATGATAGTGTACATAATGTAGATGTGCCCATACGGTGTATAATGTGCAGTTGATAATTAAGTATGTCTTTATAGTACACTGTGTACTGAGTATATGTATGTGTATTTTGCACATTGTCTTCTGTACAGTCTGTAAATATGTACTGTCCATATGTAAATTGTTGTTTTTTCTGCACTGTCTGGAGCACGCTCATAAGAATTTCACTCACCAAGGCACTTGTGCTGTGGTGATGTGACAATAAAAGTGATTTGATTTGATTTGTATGTCCTCACTGAATGCAAAAAAATGCCTCGTTCATAGCGGCTTTTATTGTTTTAGTCTCGTCGCGCCAGTGTTGTGATAAATTCTGACCCCCGACAGATTATTACCTCCCTAGTATTGGTAGGTTTAGGGTAAGGTGTGGGGGAGGGGGTTAGGATTAGGGGTGGGGTTAGGATTAGGCAATCAGGTAGCAATTTCAATGTGAGGGGGTAATAATTTGGCAGGGGTCAAAAATGGGCACAACAACGGGATACTACATAGACTGTAAAAAGAGCCACAAAACGGTATTTATTGTTTGAATTTCTTTCAAAATGACCAAATTTGAAGGCTGAGTGTCCTGAGACCTTGTTTCATATCACAAGTAACCTGGGGGGTGTTCCAGAAAGCAGGGTTAACTTACCATCTGCTAAACCCTGAACTCTCAGTTGATCAACCCAAACCTTGCTTAATGGAGGTATGTTGGTTCCAAAAACAAGTCCAGGAGTAACTTCATTCAACACAGAGTATGTCCCTGGTTAACACGCAAGACATTCTCAAAAGAGCGATGAATTGACGAGTCACAATGGAAACGGACGCTAACAAAAAGTCGGCCATACTGCTTTCTTCTTCTGTTCAAAGGCCATTTGCAAACTTAATGCACATTGCCACCTAATAGGTGGTTGTGCAATCATTTTTCTTTTTTTACATGTAATCTTTGATCCTTGATAAGAATTGTATTGTTTGTTTGATGCTAATAATATGTCATATTAGATATGTATTTTTATTATACAAATACATTATAGAAAATGCAGATCCATGATGTGTGAGATGATAATAAAATATAACAAACATATATAATAAAATAAACATTAACTTGTCATAAAAGTGTTTTATAATTTAAACATAACTATTAAGCCAATACAATAAATATAATAACCATATTATACTAGATTACCTTATATTTTACTAATATCATACACACATATATATATATATATTAGGGCTGTAGCTATTGAATATTTTATTAATCGAGTATTCTACCGAAAATTCCATCGATTAATCGGATAAGAACTACTTTTTCTTTTTAAAGAGCAATCCTAAATATACAAGAGAAAATAAGACAAGTCTCTTAATGAACAAATAATTTGTTTCCTTTTTAGAAAAATACAAAAAGTTATTGCTGAAATAGCATATATTAATAACTGAAAACTAAACCCATTTAGTGCATTTAATTGTCATATTACATAAAGAATGCAAATACAAATAAGGTAAGGTACAAATAAGGTAAACATAGTACAACCTAAAACTAAGACATAAATCAAAATAATAGTATTAAAAAATAATAATAAAACCTACATATTGTGCAACTTAACTTTCACCTTTGATCCTAACTACCTTTGATGACACAAGCCTTTACTGTCTTCTTAGAAGAATTGTGGCTTTTGTGAGAGGCAAAAATTAGTGGACAGGAATCTAATGTGGAACAAAAACAAGAGTCCATACACATAACATTAACACATTTCTCAGCAACATGAACTTTACATGAACATGAAACTTTACATGAACATGAAAGTTATTTGGAGAATAAACCCTCTTAAATGTCTCTCTGCATACTGGTGTGTGTGTGTGTGTGTGTGTGTGTGTGTGTGTGTGTAATCCTTTAAAGGAGCATGTTGTTGAAAACAGTGCTCTGTATGTAGTTACAGTTATTGGTGGAAGCACCGATATGAAAATTCTTGGCTGAAACAGAATTCTGGATGTGCTTGCTCGAAAACCAAAACCGAAAATGCTTTGTAATAATTATTTTATTAAATACTATAAAGTAATTTTGTAAAACTTTTGATTTAACTAAATTTTAATTACATGGAATTTAAAAAACACAAGCCAATAAAATAATCACACTTTTATTGAAAGAAAATTTGACAGAAAATATATTAATATTAAATATCAATTCATTATTTTTATTCATCTCTATGCAACAGAATCAGACATAACTGTTGTTGTTGTTTTTGACAAATTATCTAAATAATGTATAGTTGTAATGATGGGTCAGAGGCATGCGGATCCATTTGCAACTTTTAATATGAAAAATAGCAGAGTCAAACAGGCAGAGATCAATCAATGGCGACATAAACAACAGGGAAAATCCAGAAGAGTAAACAGTAACAGAGCGAGGGTCAGGGCAGGCAGCAGAGAATCACAAACGGTTAAACAGTCCAAGATAATAAACAGGAGATCAAATAGGCAGGAGATAAATGCTCAGAAATATTAGCCGTAGCAAAACAAGACTTCGCCAGAACTAAGAGTCTGGATGCAGCTTATATGAGGAAGCTAAGTGGAAACACCTGTTCCAGTAATCAGTCCCAGGTACGGGGTGTATGGGAAATGGATTCCATGAAAGCTAGTACTCAGGAGAGGGTGCCCTCATTTTGTTTCTCAAAATGCAGCAGAGGTGGTACCATCCTGATCATGTGCACACAATGTACCCTTCAACACTTTTTACATGCAATGTATTTTAGGTGTTATAATAATTATATGATTGAAGAAAATGACAATTATAAAGTTATGTTTTATTTTCTCTCACCTAATGTTTTATTGTTATTTATTTTTTAAATAGTCAAATTAAATGTTTTCTTTTTCCTCAGAAATTCTGTGTTGTGTATCTGGTTATCAAATGAAGGCATAAAACATCAATTTAATTTATCTTTACATTTTTGAAAATTACAACTTTTTTTGCAAACAAAGTGAATTTACTATTAAAACTAAAACATGTTGGAAATGTTGTGTGATCATTCCTTAAAAAAATAAGGTTTTCATAATTTTAGTAGTAGTAGTATGTACATTCTGCTGAACAAATATTTCTGCTGTACTGTCTTCAAAAAAAGACTTATTTTGACAGGTTGCCGTGAATACCTTTACATTTCTGTGTGTATATGATATGAGGATATGAAACACTTTTACTCAAATTAAACGATTAAATGCTCATGAAGTGACTCAGAGCAGTTCTGGAGATGTTGTTCTTGTGTTTATGTCCTCATTGAGATGTTAAGCGCGCTTCAGTGTGTGAACCATTATGTTATAGAGTAGCCTACAATGTGTAACGGCGCGGACAAGGGGCACTGAGGAAAAACAGGGGTCTGGGTCCAAATGCAGGCAAGCACAATTTTACAGAACAAAAAGGCCAACAAGGCAATAAACAAATCAAGATACAAAAACGGGACACCACCGACGACAACACAGTGCTGGTGTCCTCGAGAGCATAGAACAGCGTGTACTGCAATACACGACACAATAACACATACACACACTAATACATATACAACATACATGTAATCTAGCCAGGCAGGGTGGTGAGTGAGGAGGGAATATAAGGACTGTGATGATGGGGAACAGGAGAGGGTGTGAAGAGTAACAGGTGTATGGAGTTTGGGGAAATGAGTCCCGGAGGAAGGGCGATGGCGACCTCTGGTGGTGAGAGGGAGGAACACCGGGCCTGGACTCATGACACAATGTGCACACTATAAAAGCAACTGGTGCAAGCTGGTAATCACTTAAGTTGGTCAGCGTCCCCCAATTGTGCGAATGCTCCGTTACCTCTCCCACTTATGATAATTTAATAAGTCACCCCACTTGGTTCCAGGACCTCGCAATTTACAAATTAAGCACTGCCTCCAAGAAGCCGAAACGCCTTGATTTTAAACATTTGATGCGAACGATGACCGGTGTATTTAGAACATTCACAAATTCAAACATACTTTCGCACTTTGTCTGGCACTCAGTCAGAAATGTATGCGTCGGTGCTTTTAGCCTTATATCACAACGATTCAGTGTCTTCAACCACATAAAATTTGGTTCAGACATTTAAATTAATTACTAGCAAAAAAAGACAATTGTTAAATAGTGCACACTGATGTTTGTAAGTTTGTTAAATGTGGCGTGTAAGGTAAGCGACAATAACCTATTCAATTAAAATCTGACGGCGTGTTTTATATAGAATACCCCCCCACCCCCCGAGAATCATACAAGCCCCCCCCAGGTCGAGTGTGCTGGCACCGGGACTGATCTAGAGGTCTGCGCGGGACATCTACATTAAGTCCCGCTCCTGCCTGCTCCCGCTATATATTCACTCTTGTTCACTCGTTGTCCGCTGTGAATAATTTTCTTCCTGACCCGACCGTTCCCGTTAAATTTAGATCTCGTTTCCAGAATCACGCATTTAAATTTCCTCTACTTAAAGAAAGCGAGATAGGCTAACAAATAAAAGTGTAGTAGCCTATGCACAAAATTGTAGTTGTTATTTTATTCGTCTTGCCAAGAGTCTTTTATTGACAGCAAAATGTAAAACGAATTTTGTAAGACACAACATTTTTTAACATTTTGCTGCCGACACAGTAGGGAAAAAAAGGTGTCACAGAGAAAATAAAAATGTTCTACAAAAATCGTATTCCTTATTTTTATTCGTCTTGTCAGGATACAATTAATTTAACATTTACATCACAATAGGAACAAGTGTCGCAGAGAAAAAAAAATTTAGGTTGTACACAGGGCCAAATTTATCTCTTATCGTGACATAGGCAATACACATTTTTGGGCCCCCCTTCCCTATTTAATATATTACCACCCCAGAAAATATTTCGTAATCAGTGGAAACCGTTAAAGTGTTTTCTATCGCAATCGTTTGCGTTCAGTCAATAAAAATCCAATGTCTTAATTTGAATGGAGAAAAACTCCATTCTGGAGTGCATTATTTCTCTAATAATTTTGGCGACCTATACAACCACACCAGACATTGTTCAGAAGATTTATTTTAAGACATCTGTCATGTTTCCATCCTGAATCTCATGTGTTGAACTAATTTCTTATGCACCTCATCCCAAACCTATCGTTGCAAATTCCAAAAGTTATTTTTGTGGCATAACAGAGGCTTGAGCTATATGCAGGTTAATGCAGTTTAACGCAGTCATTAAGTTATTACAGTGAGAGAGAGAGAGAGAGAGAGAGAGATAAGCGCGTGTGAATACTGCATCTTTGCGTTTCTCAGCAGTTCAGCAGCAGGGTAATAGCAAATCTTACGTTGAAGTGCTTCAAGAACCTCGAATGTCATGTAGCCTGTTTGTCATATTTATTTGCAGATTTTCCAGATATTTATTATCCAGATCTTTCAGATTTTGGTGCTGTCGCTGGGCAACACGGAGTTTCAGCTCCCTCCATGGATTTTCTATTGGGTTCAGGTCTGGAGACTGGCTAGGCCACTCCAGGACCTTGAAATGCTTCTAACGGAGCCACTCCTTAGATGTCCTTGCTGTGTGTTTGGGGTCATTGTCATGCTGGAAAACCCAGCCACGACCCATCTTCAATGCTCTTACTGAGGGAAGGAGGTTGTTGGCCACAATCTTGCAATACATGGCCCCATCCATCCTCCCCTCAATACGGTGCAGTCGTCCTGTCCCCTTTGCAGAAAAGCACCCTCAAAGCATGATGTTTCCACTCCCATGCTTCACGGTTGGGCTGGTGTTCTTGGGATTGTACTCATCCTTCTTCTTCCTCCCAAGACGGCGAGTGGAGTTTATACCAAAAAGTTATATTTTGGTCTAATCTGACCACATGACCTTCTCCCATGCCTCCTCTGGATCATCCAGATGGTCTTTGGCAAACTTCAGATGGGCCTGGACATGTGCTGGCTGGAGCAGGGGGACCTTGCGCGCGCTGCAGGATTTTAATCCATGAAGGTGTATGTTACTATTGGTAACCGTTGAGACTGTGTTCCCAGCTCTATTCAGGTCATTGACCAGGTCCTCCCGTGTAGTTCTAGGCTGATCCCTCACCTTTCTCAGGATCATTGATACTCCACGAGGCGAGATCTTGCATGGAGCCCCAGACCGAGGGAGATTGACAGTCATCTTGAATTTCTTCCATTTTCTAATTATTGTGCCAACAGTTGTTGCCTTCTCACCAAGCTGTTTGCCTATTGTCCTGTAGCCCATCCCAGCCTTGTGCAGGTCTACAATTCTGTCCCTAGTGTCCTTAGACAGCTCTTTGGTCTTGCCCATAGTGGAGAGGTTGGAGTCTGATTGATTGAGTGTGTGAACAGGTGTCTTTTATACAGGTAACGAGTTCAAACAGGTGCAATTAATACAGGTAATGAGTGGAGGATTTTGTCTTAAAAACAAACTAACAGGTCTGCGAGAGCCAGAATTCTTGCTGGTTGGTAGGTGATCAAATACTTATTTCATGCAATAAAATGGAAGTTAATTATTTAAAAATCATACAATGTGATTTTCTGTTTTTTAGATTCGGTCTCTCACAGTTGAGGTGTACCTATAATAAAAATTACAGATCTCTCCATTCTTTGTAAGTGGTAAAACTTGAAAAATCGCCAGTGTATCAAATACTTATTTGCCCTACTGTATTTTAAATATAATGTGTTTCAAATGCATCTTTTTCCTAAGTAGCCTGTTATTAATAAAGGCCAGTATCATTAATATCAGTACTGCTACTGATGTCTCTATTAAATATATTTCCCCCAAAATATAGCCATTAATTAGAGCCATTCAACATTAAAGCCATGAGTTTGAACTTTTTTTAGGCTTTGAGTGAACTTATAACAATCCTAACACGAAATCTTCATATAATTTATATATGCATGAACTATAAACTGAATATAGTTTTATCTTTATTCAAGCTACAAAATCTAATCAGAAAGCAATTTACATCAATTACATAAATCCGACTATCCCTTTTCTTTACGATCATTTAGGAGTTAAGATTTCAGATCATTTATTAAGTCACCCGATATTAAAAAAAAACTTTTATTCTGACATTTGACGTTTTGTGTTTTTGTCTGTTATTTGTCTGGTTAGCATGAGGAGCCATGTCAAAAAGCTCCATGTCAAATAAAACCACTTCAGTTATGATGCGCATATGGAATTATTCAGAAATATCATTCATTTCTGTAGAGCTTTGAGAATGAATTCTGACCTGTTTGTTCCTCAGTATCTTGTTTCAGACTGAATACTTCTTCAATCCTGAAGTCTTCACTCTCCTCTTTAATAAACGCCTTAGACCAAGGCCTAGAGAAGTCTCCTGTTCCCCCGTCAAGACCAAGGAGGGCTGTAGTTCCTGAGTTTTGCCCAGAGAGGGCTCCTGTCTCCACATCTAGTCCAGAGAGGGCTCCAGCTCTGGAGTTAAGCCCCAAAAAAGCTCCTGTCTCCACATCTAGCTCAGGGAGTGCTGTTGTTTCCACATCAAGCCCAGAGACAGCTTCAGTCCCCGAATTCAGCCCAGAGAGGGCTCCAGTCCCCAGTCCAGAGTGGGCTCCTGCCCCCACGTACAGCCCAGAGAGGGCTCCGGCCCCCACATCCAGCCCAAAGAGGGCTCCAGTTCCTGAGTTTAGCCCAGAGAGGGCTCCAGTTCCTGAGTTTAGCCCAGAGAGGGCTCCAGTTCCTGAGTTTAGCCCCGAGAGGGCTCCAGTTCCTGAGTTTAGCCCCAAAAGGGCTCCAGTTTCTAAGTTAAGCCCAGTGATTGCTGTTGTTCCTACGTCTGGCCCAGGGAGGGCCACAGTTCCCGAGTCTAGCCCAAGGAGGGCTCCTGTTCCCACGGAGGGCCTCAAAGACCATGATTTCCATATTATGCCTTTTCGAATATTACCTTTCATGCAATGTGTCATGTAGCAGTATGTGAACATAAACTTTCTGCAAAGTTGTGAAGCTGAAACAGCTCAATATATAAAGTTATTGTCAAAAAAAAAAAAAAGGTCAGCTCGCAATCGCCTAAACAAGTCTTTAGGAATTCGACTCTTAATCTGTTACGGTTGTACGTCACTAAGTAAAACATTTGCCTAATGTCCACCCATGGGCTATCATTCGCACTAAACACGGTAGACCAATCACTGTGGGGTCTGACCAATCACAGCAGCGAGGGCTCACGGAAAGGAGGGGTTTAGAGAGACTGATTCTTTGAACCGCTTCGCACAAGTTGTTTAGGAATTACTTAGAAATTAGGTAAAATTAAAGCAATTTTTTGAAAAATTACAGTGTTTTTTGACCTTGAATACATGTAAATCTGTTTTAGGAGACTCATAAAACAATATTAGCAACCTTAAAAATTGCATAATAGGGGCACTTTAAGGAGTTTTTTTGAGGGGGGCTATAGGGTCCCGGCTGTAGGGGCCGGGCCAAGTGGCGAGACTGTCCGGCCATGGCTCCCTGGATTACCTGCTCTGCCATGGCTCCTTGCTCCGCCATAGTCACTTGAACTGCCTGGTCCACCATGGCTCCCCGAACTGCCCTCTCCGTCATGGCACCCTGAACTGCCGTGAGTCCCAGAACAAAACCGCCCTGGAGGCCTCCCGTCCCGTGTAAGCCTGTCCCTATGGGCCTCGAGAGCACCCAACCCCCCGACCCCCTCCCCGTTATATGTTATGTGGCACGTGGACGCGCCTTCTGGGAGGGGGAGGTAATGTCAGATCTGTGTTCCTGTCTTGCTGTTGTTTTTTCCATCTATACCCATATTTGGTTATCTTCCTGTTCCTGTCCTCATTATAGTTCATTAGTGTCAACCACTAGTACCAGGTCTCCGGCTTTTTCTATGTTCGTTTTTCCTTTGGTTTGGTTATTAAAGACTGTTTATTCAAGGTATTCTACGTCTCCTCGCTCCTTCCCCCTGTGTGCAACGTGACAATCTAAACCATTTTATATTTATATGATTAAATTGAAACATTTTACATTCCTGACGTAAAATATAGTTAATGAGATATATATAGTTAGTGGTTCTATTTACAAATGTTTTCAGTTTGTGCAATCTATAATGTTTAAAAATAATATTTAAATAATTCAAATGAACGCATCAGAATGTTCCTATTTCTAATGTTATGTCAGGATTCACATGTTGTTTTCCTTTCACATTTTACTATTGATTTTTGATTTAATTTTAATAACTTATCTTAATGTTTTCGTGATTTGCTGAAAATCAAACTTTTGAAACGTGAAACATTTGACTTTCACTTTAGGCCTGATAGAAGAGAACAAGGAGATTGTCATGACGTGGCGTGGAAGCCCGTGGAAAAATGTAGATCTGGGTCCAAATGCAGGTAAGCTTCTTTACTTTATTAAATCAAAAGCCAACAGGCAAATACAAAACAATAATCAAGAACGGGACACCCCAGACGGCAATGTAGTGCTGGTGTCCCGAGTGCACGAAACCGAATGTAATCGGTCAGATACTAAACACAGTGAAATACAAACATGCACATGTGACTGCTGGTAAATGTAATCTCGGACACCAGAGGGACGGGGCTGAGGTGCATAAATAGTCCACACATTGGGAACAGCTGAGAGTGATGAGTAGGTGCACAGGTGTGTGGAGTGAAGTGATGAGTGGGTGCACAGGTGTGTGGAGTGAAGTGATGAGTCCAGGAGGAAGGGAGGTGGCGCCCTCTGGCAGAGAGAGGGAGGACGCCGGGCCTGGACTCCTGACAGAGATTGAGGAACTTATTGAAGCGGGGGAGAAACATCAGGTCAAAACTGAAGCGATATCCTGGAGCTCATCATTGAAAAATGACAATATATGTTTTACTTGCTCTCACTGTGGAAAGAGTTTCTCATGCAAGCAAAATCTTGACCGTGACATAATATTTAATCGTGGAGGGAAGCCATATGCATGTGAAGAGTGCAAGAAGATTTTCACAATAAAAGTAAACACAAAACACATGAAAATTCACAGTGCAGAGAAGTGTGACACACGTGATCGATGTGGGAAGAGTTTCCCACAAAAACTAAATCTTGATAAACATAAGAAAATCCACACTCTGGCAAGGCCGTACGAATGTGATGAATGTGGGAAGAGTTTCCCATGTAAAGGAAACCTTGACAAACACATGAGGATCCACACTGGAGCGAAGCCATACACATGTGATCAGTGCGGGAAGAGTTTCGCACATAAAGGAAACCTTAGCATACACAAGAAAATCCATGCTAGAGAGAAACCATATGCATGTGATCAATGTGGGAAGTGTTTCTTACAAAAAGTGTCTTTTAATGATCACATGAGGATCCACACTGGAGAAAATCCGCACAAACGTGATCAATGTGGGAAGAGTTTCGCACCAAAAAATAAACCTTAAGGAACACATGAAAATCCATACTGGAGAGAAACCATACGCATGAATGGCCATACCACCATATCTCAGGACCTGAAGAGGGACAATCACATTGACTCCATCATGAAAAAGGCTCAGCAGAGATTGTTCTTGCTTCGTCAACTGAAAAAGTTCAACCCGCCACCGATCATATGACATATGTTCTGTGCTCCTCTATAACTATCTGGTTTGTGTCAGCCAGCAAATCAAATATAAGAAGACTGCAGCAGACTGTTAGGACAGCAGAAAGGATCATTGGTGTCCACCTGCCCAGCCTTCAGGACTTGTACAACTCCAGAGTGAAGAAATCGGCAGGTAACATCATCACAGACCCCTCTCACCCCGGACAAAAACAGTTTGCACTTCTCCCCTCAGGCAGATGCTACAGATATCTGTGCACTAGAACATCTAGGCATAAAAACAGTTTTTTTCCCCCATGCCATCTCCAGCCTAAACAGCTAACACATGAATTATTACCTGTGTTCTGTAATTTATGCCTGTAATTCATTACATATTGCCTCTCTCTCAAGTACTATGTAAATACCAGTGGTGTAGTCCTAAAGAAAAGAGTGGTTTACTATTACCCAGTCGCCCCCCAACCTTTAATAATATATACATACATATTATTATAATTTTAAATAAATCTAAATAGTAATTTAGTAATATCAACACAGGGCAACACAATTGGTCGATAGATTATTTTTTCAAGTAGTCTACAGCATGACTTCCTGGTTGTCCCACCCCTTCTTTCGACCGCATTATTACAGTTCTATATAATTTCAACATGTTTCTATGGAATTATATTCATTGTGAAAAGTTCTTCACAGATACATCTGAATTTAAGGTTTTATTTTATGCATTTATACACTGATTGTATTATTTAGGAAGGGAATAATAATTCCTGCAAGGGGATTTTGCATGTAGGCAGGGCTGGACTGGGGTTCAAATTTGGCCCTGGACATATCCGGACCACGAGTTCCCCCATGAATTTTTTTCTGGGTTATAGAGCCTTCAATTGGAGTAAATAAATTAATAAATAAAACAGGACTGAAACAAATAATAATAGATATTACTGAATTCAAAGCAAATGCATTATTTTGTCAGATAGAAATGCACTTGACAATAAAGCAATGGTTTTGAGCTAGAATGCAGAAAATGTAAGCCTACTTCTAATACATTCTGTCATCCTTTCCTCACCCTGTGTGTTTCCAAACCTGTATGACTTACTTTCTTCTGTGGGATACAAAAGAAGACATTTTGTAGAATGTTACCAAACCATTTTGCTTACCCTACTGTATGTACAAAATGCATTGAATTTCACAAATTATCTTCTTTTTTTTTGTTCCACAGAAGAAAGAAATGCATACAGGTTTGGAATGACATGATGTTGAGTTAATGATCATGTTTATTTTTGAGTGAACTATCCCTTTAAGAACTTTAATATTTGTAAATAATACACACCTAATTTATATAAGACATTGATATTTATCTTTAATCGTGCTCTTACTGAATCAACATTTTACTTCTAAAATGTATTAGATTTAAAGATAGAAGTTCTTGCTTATGATTAGTATAGTTTCACAAGTAGTAAAACTATGGTAAATTACTATGGTGCTGAATTAACAAGCCTATGTATTGGTGTTTTCCAGTTTTCCTCTTCATGCAGTTTACATTGTCGTGCTGTTTTCAGCCAGCATCACTACAGGACCTTTAATGTTCTCATATATCACACGACTATAACAATAATTCTGTGTCACATCTGAATGGATGAAGCAACTTTGCACTGTTTATCACTTTACATTGCGTGCGGCTGGCGGATGCATTGCATAGCGCCGATTCACACTTTTGGAGTATTTGCTTTTTGCATTTCGCTGTAAAACTGTTTAAAAACAGTGCCTAATGTGGGGGAGCTCTTCCTCGCTTCTGTGACCGATCCACCGGGAATGTCCCGGTGCTCCTGGTGGCCAGTAGGCTCTCCCTGCTCATAGGTGAAAAACAAAAGCTTTGAGTGGAGTTCTCTCAATGCAGCGGGCACGTGCACTCAGTCGATGATGGGCGGGAAAAGGTAGAATGACTGAAGTGATAATGCACCAATTACAACAAAGAATCACGAGTTTCACACAACTGTATGGGACACCATTATAGGGGAAGCTACAGTAGATTACGGACTTGCGAAGCAACAAAACAAGTGGGTATACCGAGGGTATACGCAAATATTGATCCTTAGAAGTGGTAATACGCAAACAGCCCGAGAAAAACAGCAAGCATACGGCGTATACTTGCATATGGCCCCGACTACACCACTGGTAAATACATATGTCTATTTTCTATTCAGCTGTATATAGAGAGTAAATTATGCACACATATGTACAAGAGCTTCTTAAAAACCACAACAAATTCCTCGTGTGTTTGCGCACACTTGGCGAATAAAGCTGATTCTGATGTGATCAGTGCGGGAAGTGTTTCATACATAAAACAAGCCTTAAAAAACACATGACAATTCATACAGGAGAGAAACCCCACATGTGTGCTCAATGGGGGAAGAGTTATACACAAAAAGGAGGCCTTAAAGAACACATGAAAGTCTACACTGGAGAAAAGCCACACACGTGATCAATGTGGGAAGAGTTTCAGAAAATCATGGGTTTTTAAAGGACATCTGCTTACTCATTCTAGAGAAAGGCTGTAATCAATGCGATACAAAGTTTTTTAGGGCAAGTTCTCTGAAGGACCACCTGAAAGTTCATACAAGCCTTACGTATGTTATTTGTGTGGAAAGTGTTTTAGTCAGATGGGTACTTTAAAACTACACCAGAAAAGACACAGCGGTGTGAAGGATCATGTTTGCTCTAAATGTGGGAAGGCTTTTTTTACAGATGGTGCACTGAAAGTGCACTGGACAGTTCACACGAGAGAAACACCGTACAAGTGTTCACACTGTGACAAGAGCTTCAAATGCTCAGATTATCTGAAAAGACATGAGAGGATCCACACCGGAGAGAAACCTTATCACTGTCATTCATGTGGGAAGAGTTTCACTCATTTTTCTGCTTTAACCAGTCATAAAAATGCATGTCTGAAGTGAGAGTAATTACAGAGTAGTAATTCGAGTTCAATGATAATTGATTAATCAAAGATTATTAATTATTTCCAATATTTTTTTATTAATCGTTTTATTATTCTACTCATGTTATTATCAGTTTATTTCCCCAGGCCATATCCCACCTGAAAAACACAACACACATCCTTATTGGACATCTGTAAATCACTCATCAAACCTTCTTCTGTAAATGCAGATTCACAGTTCTGTCAATGGACATTTATCCTTTTTCTGTATATTTTTTATTACTATTCTCTCTAATATTAGTGTTTTATAACATGTTATGTTTGTACTTTCTGTACTGGAAGTTTCTAACACTTCTAAGCTTCTAAGACAAATTGCTTGTGTGTGTAAACACACTTGGCAATAAAGCTCTTTCTGATTCATTGATTCATTTGTCTTTCTATGTTTTTAAATGTATATCAGTTAGGGTGGGGTCAAAGTAGACAAAGTAGAGCGAATCTAGGATTTGTTGATCTGGGCTTTATTTTAAATTGAGATGTATTGGACCACTTAATTTTAAACACAGATTAACAAATCTGGTATTATAATTCTAATTTGCAATTAAAATGTCCAGCTACGATTTTTTTTCTCTGCCATGATGGATTCACCATATAATCAAACAGCAAAAATTGTAATATTCCTTATACTAAATTATATCTCTGACATAAGTTGCTTTTGTCGATGAAGGAAATAACTAGTGAAATGGCAGCCGTCTTTATTAACTGCTATGTAGAGACCGTTGATAAAACATCTGATCAAGCAAGCAAGGAAAACATTGAGGCAGTGCATATGGATTTACTACAAGCTGCCAAAACATTCACAATGGACTTTCATTTTTATTTGTAATAAACATCTCTCTGAGACCTGACGACACACCCACTGTTTCTGTCTTTGTTCAATCAGCCACACATTGTAACGGTAGGTGAACTATTTAATTTAGACCTCCACGCCTGTACATTTAAAGTTAATCCCTAATTGAGATTTAAATCTGAGTTTGGAGATATGAGAGCATCAGGATTAAAGTTAATCTGTTTTAAATATAAAATAAATCCAGGATCAAAATAAAATTTGAAATGTAAACTTGCTTATTTTTAAACCAGGTTTAAATTTTGATGCAACAAAATTATTAGATAAGCCTTGATTTAATCTAGATTTAAGATGAATCCTTTTTGGTGCAACCCACCCTTATTATTTTACTTATTTCCTGTCTCTCACAATGCTTGCTATTGTTGTTTAATCTTGTGGTTGTATGGTTTGTAAGAGATTAGAGAATGTATTCACAGTAAATTCCCAGTAAATCAACACTTCTCTGTGTACACATAAGAACCGTCTAGGTTACGTATGTAACCCCCGTTCCCTGATGGAGGGAACGGAGACGTTACGTTGTGACAACATAGGGGATTTACTTGGAAGCCCCGATCATCTCGGACTTAAGAGAAAATGCCAATGAAATTGGCTAGTGGATTTTGCATAACCTGAGCCACTCCCCGTGCATACGGGTATAAAAGGGCGACAGGTGCATCCACTGATTAGGTTTTACGCTGAGGAGCCGAGACGAGTCCCTGGCAACCAGCGATGGTTCAAGATTATGGCATGGGGACATAACGTCTCCGTTCCCTCCATCAGGGAACGGGGGTTACGTACGTAACCTAGACGTTTCCTATCTGTCGGTCACTACGAGTTATGTCGTAACGACATAAGGGTCCTATGGAAAGCGCCTCGAGCTGAACTCTGTCACAACCTTGTGGCATACAGAAGTTGACAAGTGAGCCCGTGACAGACAAATGCCATGCAAAAGGTTGCAACCTTCCTACCACCCCAACGCAAATTCGCTAACCTTGGTGCCCTCCGGGACCACTGAGTACATCGCTGCTGGAGATAGCCAAGCCGCTGTTCCTTTCCCCACGGAAATCGGAAGGGATTTCGACCTTCAGTGAAAGACGGCTTCAGGTCTTTCCTATTTGTTGTTACAGATTGCCGTAACGGCAGGGAAGCGAGCCTTCCGGAGAAGGACGCTACGGAGGCCACATCCTGCCCGACCTCCACTATCCAGTGGGCAAACCTCTGTTTGGAGACAGCCTTCCCTTTCTGCTGACCTCCTTGGCAGACAAAGAGCTGCTCAGAGCTTCTGAAGCTCCGGGTGCGGTCCACGTATATATGCGCAGTGCTCTTACGGGACACAGCAACGCTAAGGCTGGATCTGCCTCCTCCAAGGGCAGTGCTTGCAAGTTCACCACCTGATCGCGGAAGGGCGTGGTGGGAACCTTGGGCACATATCCAGGCCGGGGTCTCAAGACAACATGAGAGTAGACCGGCCTGAACACAAGGCACTCTTCGCTTACCGAAAATGCCTGGAGGTCCCCGACTTGTTTGATGGAAGTGAGCGCGGTCAGGAGCGCTGTTTTAAGAGACAGGAACTTCAGATCGACTGAGTCCAACGGCTCAAAGAGGCCTCTCTGAAGTCCAGCCAGGATGATAGAGAGGTCCCAAGAGGGCACAAGGGGTGACCTGAAGGGATTCATCCTCCTGGCCCCCTTCAGGAACCTCACGATGAGATCATGCTTTCCCAGGGACCGGCCGTACACTGCATCGTGGTGAGCCGTGATAGCGCTACATACACTTTCAAGGTGGAGGGTGACAGCCTACGCTCCAACCTTTCTTGCAGGAAAGAAAGCACTACTCCAATCGTGCATCTTCGGGGGTCTTCTCGGCGAGAAGAACACAAGTTCGCGAACAGACTCAATTTCAGTGCGTAGGTTTGCCTTGTTGAAAGAGCTCTAGCCTGAATGATGGTGTCTACCACTGCTGGCGGTAGACCGCTGAAGTCTGCCGCGTCCTGTCCAGGAGCCATACATGGAAGTTCCATAGATCTGGACGCCGGTGCCATATGGTGCCGAGCCCCTGAGAGAGGAGGTCCTTCCTCAGAGGAATGCGCCAAGGAGGTGCTGTCGCGAGGGAAATGAGTTTGTGACAGCAGAATGCCGGGACACTTGTTCTAGGGGCACCCCGGCCCGTAGAAATGCAAGGTCCATCCAGGGGCTGAGGGAGCGGTGACACTGCTGGGTGATACCCACTCGCAGTGTACCGCGGCGCCATGCCCACCTCGGGACCCGGTAGTGTAGCCAGTGCTGAAGTGGTCTCATATAAAGCAATCCGAGCGGCGTGACTGCAGCTGCGGATGCCATATGCCCCAGGAGCCACTGAAACTGTTTCAGTGGTACCACATTCCTGCCTCTGAAGGAACTCAGGCTGTTCAGCACTGCTTGGACACGTTCCTCCGTGAGGCGTGCCGTCATACTCACCGAGTCTAACTCCACACCTAGAAAAGAGATTCTCTGCACAGGGGAGAGCTTGCTCTATTCCCAGTTGACCCGAAGCCCCAACTGGCTGAGGTGCCGAAGCACCAAGTCGCTGTGATCGCCCAACTGCTCTCTGGATTGGGCTAGGATAAGCCAATCGTCGAGGTAGTTGAGGATCTTGACGCCCACTTCCCGTAATGGGGTAAGGGTGCCTTCTACGACCTTCGTGAACACACGGGGAAACAGGGATAGCCCGAAGAGGAGGACCCTGTACTGCCATGCCTGACCCTCGAACGCAAACCATAGGAACGGTCTGTGTCGCGGAAGGATTGAAACATGAAAGTAAGCGTCCTTCAGGTTGATCACTGCAAACCAATATTGGGGCTGAATGCATTTGATCATGCGCCTGTGCGTCAGCATCTTGAACGGGAGCTTGTGTAAAGCACGGTTCAAGACTTGCAGATCTAGGATTGGCAAAAGGCCACCACCTTTCTTGGGTATGATGAAGTAAGGGCTGTAAAACCCCTGCTTCATCTCGGCTGGGGGGACCGGCTCGATTGCATCCTTTGCTAGGAGGACAGCAATCTCCTCTCGCAAGACAGGGGCGTTCCGGACTGCCACCGACGTTTCGAGAACGCCGTTGAACTTGGGAGGTCGCCTGGCGAACTGAATCGCGTAGCAGAGTCGAATTGTGCGCGTGAGCCAGCGAGACAGGCTGGGCAGCGTGAGCCAAGCCTTCAGATGCTGTGCAAGCAGCTCTCTTAATGTTCAACCTCCTGGCCCCCCTAAGAAACCTGACAACCAGATTGTGCTTCCCCACCGACTTCCCCTCTACGGGGTCATGGTGAGTGGAAATAGCGGCCACATAAACCTTAAGGGTGGAAGGGGACAGCCTACACTCCAACCCTTGCTGTAAAAAGGAAAGCACAGCTCTGATTGAACACCATTCGATGAACAGGTTCCACTTCAGAGTATAGGCCCGTCTCGTGGACGGTGCCCGTGCTGAAGCGATAGTGAGTGCTACCTCCTGGGGTAGGTCACCTAGAACCTCCACGTCCTATCCAGGGACCATACATGGAGTTTCCACAGGTCCGGACGCGGGTGCCATAGGGTGCCCCGTCTCTGAGAAAGCAGGTCCTTCCTCAGAGGAATTGGCCAGGGAGGGGCTGTCGCGAGGAGCATGAGTTCCGGGAACCAAGTCCTGTTGGGCCAATATGGAGCCACTAACAAGACCTGCTCCTCGTCCTCCCTGATCTTGCACAGTGTCTGTGCTAGTAGGCTCACTGGGGGGAACGCATATTTGCGCAGGCCCCGGGGCCAGCTGTGTGCCAGTGCATCCGTGCCGAGCGTTGCCTCGGTTAGGGAGTAGAACTCCTGGCAGTGGGTGGTTTCTGGAGATGCAAACAGGTCGACCTGAGCAGCTCCGAACCGTCCCCAAATCAGCTGAACCGCCTGGGGATGGAGTCTCCACTCGCCTGGAAGTGCTGCTCGAGACAGCTCGTCGGCTGCCCGATTGAACACTCCTGGGATGTGGATGGCACGAAGGGACCTCAGATGCTTCTGACTCCAGAGGAGGAGGTGGCGGGCGAGTTGCGACATGCGACGGGAGCGTAAACCGCCTTGCCGGTTGATATACGCAACGGTCGCAGTGTTGTCGGTACGGACCAGAACGTCCTTGCACTGGAGGCGCCCTCTGAGACGGCTCAGGGCAAGGCGTACTGCTAGCAACTCGAGGCAATTGATATGCCAATGCAGTTGGGGGCCCGTCCAAACCCCTGATACTGCGTGCCCGTTGTACGTGGCTCCCCAGCCTGTGGTCGAGGCATCTGTGAATACCACAGCATGTCTGGATACCTGCTCCAGGGGCACTCCTGCCCGAAGGAACGAGGGATCTGACCACGGCCTGAAGGTCTTGCGGCAGGCCGGTGTAATCTGAACCCGGTAAGTGCCGCGTTTCCACGCCCACCTCGGGATTCGGCCATAGAGCCAGTGCTGAAGCGGTCTCATATGGAGCAGACCGAGCGGGACTGTCACCGCAGCTGCAGCCATATGCCCCAGGAGCCTCTGAAAGAGTTTCAGTGGAACCGCCGTCCTGCCTGATAAGGTCTTGAAGCAGTTCAGCACTGACTGAGCACGTTCCTGGGTGAGGTGTGCTGTTTGGTTGACCGAATCAAACTCCATGCCGAGAAAAGTGATTCTCTGCGTTGCCACGAGTTTGCTCTTTTCCCAGTTGACCCGAAGGCCCAGCAGGCTGAGGTGCTTGAGCACCAGGTCCCTGTGTGCAGACAACTGCCTGCGAGACTGTGCGAGTATGAGCCAGTCGTCGAGGTAGTTGAGAATGCGCACACCTTGTTCTCTCAGGGGGACAAGGGCCGCCTCCACGACTTTGGTGAAGACGCGAGGCGACAGGGACAGCCCGAAGGGCAGGACCTTGTACTGATACGCCCGACCCTCGAACGCAAATTGCAGGAATGGCCTGTGTCGCGGGAGGATCGAGACATGAAAGTACGCATCCTTCAGGTCGATCGCTGCAAACCAATCTAGGGGACGGACGCATCCAAAAATGCGTTTCTGCGTCAACATCTTGAACGGCAGCTTGTGAAGTGCACGGTTCAAAACTCGCAGATCCAAGATCGGTCGTAACCCACCACCTTTCTTGGGCACAATGAAGTAGGGGCTGAACAACCCCGACCCCATATCGGCTGTAGGGACCGGCTCTATCGCGTCCTTCGCCAGTAGGACTGTGATTTCCGCACGCAAGACAGGAGCATCGGCGGCCTTGACTGAAGTGAACCGGATGCCCCTGAACTTGGGGGGACGCCGGGCGAACTGAATCGCATAGCCGAGTCTGATGGTCCGTAGGAGCCACCGAGACGGACTGGGGAGCGCTAACCAGGCCCCGAGAGACCGTGCCAGCGGCACCAACGGGGTCACCGACATACCCGTGGTGGGGCAGCGATGTGGAACACAGGGACCCGGCCCGGGGCCTGTGACGGCCTGGCCTGTAATGGCAGGGGGCGGGGTCTGGGTGTGTAGTGTAACACTCAGCTGATTCCTCCTCGTGTGGGGGGAAACACAGGATCCCGGCTTGCGTGTGACGACTTGTAGCGGGGGCTTGAGTGCTATTGCCCTTACCTGGTTCCACAAATGGGCAGGAGGGGTGCTCTTGGGCAACCCCCCCACTGCCTGGCGAGAGAGGAGGGAAGTGATCCCGTGATGCACGGTACACCACTCTCCTCCTCTTGAGACCCAGAGACTGAGGAAACTGCTCTTTTATTGAAGTTTTGGTTACCGCTGGCTGCTGGGCCAGCGGCGGAACAAAAACAAAATGAAACAAAGGATTCTCCTCCCGGCCCTCCTCCGGGGGAGGGAGTGGTGCGGTCACCATCTCCCGACGAGCAGTTCCCTCCATCTCTGGGTCGCCCGTCTCAGGGCCTCTTGCACTTGCGCTTGCCGCCGGGTTTGGCGGGGGCCTGGACGGGCTGGGCGTCCTGCCTGTGACCGGCTCCACGACGCCGCACGGTGGAAGGCTGCTGCCGCGACGTGGGAGCGGGGGCGGCCACAGGGGGGCGCCCACGGCAACGAGCAGGCTGAGGGGCTGCAGCCGGAGTGGAAGCAGCAGCGGGTTTCCTCCGGCGCATGATGTGCTTGATCGCCTCATTCTGCTTCTGTGCTGCTGAAAACTGCTGGGCACAGCTCTCGACAGCGTCGCCGAAGAGGCCGGTCTGTGACACGGGAGCATTCAGGAACTGTACCTTCTCCTGCTCCTTCATGTCAGTGAGACATAGCCAGAGATGGCGCTCCTGGACCACAAGCGTGGACATCGCACGACCCAGAGACTGTGCGGTCACCTTCGTCGCTCGGAGCGCGAGGTCCGTCGCAGCACGCAGCTCATGTAGAACCGCCAGGTCGTGCCCACCCTCGTGCAGGTCTCTCAGTGCTTTGGCCTGATGGACCTGCAGTAACGCCATGGCGTGTAGGGCAGAAGCCGCCTCCCCACAGGCTCTATAAGCACTGCCAGTGAGGCCTGATGAATACTTACATGCCCGTGAGGGGAGACACGGTTCACCCCGCAGAGTGGAAGCGACTGTTGGACACAATTGCATGGCCACAGACCGCTCCACAGAGGGGATGCCCGTGTACCCCAAAGCGGCTCCACTATCGAGGGTGGTGAGGGGGGAGGAGCCACAAGATTTATTTTGGGCAGTAAAAGGTGCCTTCCATGATCTTGTAAGCTCCTCATGCTCTTCCAGAAAGAATGGCACCGGAGGGGGGCGCTGAAAATCAGCGCGACCCCCCCCCGAGAAACCACTTGTCCAACCTAGAAGGGTCGGGACGCGGTGGAGGATTCCACATGAGCCCGACGTTCTCGGCGGCCCGGAAAAGCATAGCCATCATCTCTGGGTCTGGCTCGGATAACGCTACCACACCCGAAGGGGGCAACGCAGCCGAGTCGTCATCCCCGGAGAGAGAGGGCTCGCCCTCCGATGCAGCGACCGACATCTGGTCATCAGGGGAGGCACCGAAGGAAACGGGTGGGGTACCCCACTCAGTAGAGGCCCCAGTCCGAACCAACGGTACCCCCGCCGGCTGCGGAGTGCGTGAGGGGTGAGGAACTCCACTTGGGGAAGCCCTCACCGTAATCCTCAGATCACCTCTGACTCCACCGGATGCTGTGCCGCCCCGTGTGCCAGGGCGAACGCCAGATCGCGGCAGAGGCAGAGGGACCCCGCCATCTTTGACACAGCGGAGTCTATTGCGCAACTCCGAGATGGTCATGTCCCCACAAGAAGAACATGAACCATCCACGAAAGCCTCCTCAGCTGTGCTGAATGTCCAGACACGTGAGGCAGCGATCGTGACCGTCCTGAGGCGCCAGAGATCGACCGCAGCCAGAAACGCACGGGTGATAAGACATCTTTACAAAGACGCGATCACCCGTGTTAGCAGAGAAATTTGCTCTTTAGTGCTGAAGCACGCAGGGGAGCTGGCCACCGCACACTCCTGGTGTGACTGTCATCACGGACCGTTGTTTCTCCCGTGAGACCGCGACCACCGCTGCTGTGCCGTAACGCCCGCACTTGCTCAAGCTTCTCACTCGCAGGACAGGAAGAGCAGTAGTGAAGCACCACCGCTCGGCTCCGAAGCGAAAGGATGAGTAATGCGGTGCACCGGCTGCCTCTTATACTCACGCTGTGATCAGCGGCAGCTGGATGCAATGATCGCATGCCAATGTCCATTGGCTCGTTTAGTTACACTCGAAGTGGATAGGTCTCTCTGGCAAGATCCCAATTCGTCGGTCATCCGACGTGACTCGGAGTGACCGACTGAAAGGGAACAACAAACATCCTGGCGCTGCCTTCATCATCGCCGGGGACTTTAACAAAGCCAACCTCAAGAAGGTCTTGCCAAACTTTCATCAACATATATCCTGTCCAACCAGAGGACTGAATACACTCGATCATTGCTACACTCCACTCAAAAATGCCTACAAAGCCCACTCACTGCCGGCTTTTGGCAAATCGGATCATGTCGCCATTTTCCTCACACCGGAATACAAACAAAGGATCGTTCATGAACCGCCGGTGGAGAGGGAAGTGACGCGCTGGTCCTACCACTCTGAAGCTATGCTACAGGCGGCTCTTGATGACGTCGACTGGGACATGTTCCGGGCGAGTTCATCTGACGTCAGCGAATTCACGGATGTAGCATTAAGCTTCGTAAACACGTTAACCAAACAGGCCACTGAAACGGTAACAATAAGGACATTTTCTAATCAGAAACCGTGGGTGGACAGATCAATTCGTGATGCGGTTAACCATCGTACTGCCGCATACAACGCCGGTCTGTTGTCAGGAAACATGAGCGAGTACAAAGCATCGTGCTATGCTTTTCGTCGGGCAGTAAGAGCTGCTAAACGCCGATACAGGGAGAGAATTGAGTCACATTTCCAGCTCAATGACTCTCGACGCATGTGGCAGGGACTGAAGACCATATGTTCCTCTGGAAATAAATCCTCCGCAGAGGTAAGAGCAGATCCATTGCTGGCCGAAGAGCTAAACACCTTCTACGGCCGCTTTGAATGCACCGCGACTCCGTCAATCAGCACGTCAGGAAGCAGCAGACAGAGCAGCGATGATCATGTTATCACTGTGTCGGAGGACGAGGTTCGGAGGGAACTAAAGAGAGTGAACGTCAGGAAAGCAGCAGAACCTGATGGGATTACTGGCCGCGTTCTGAGGTCCTGTGCTGATCAGCTTGCTGGTTTGTTTACATCCATATTTAATGAGTCCCTTGCTACCTCTGTTGTTCCCACCTCCTTTAAAAAATCTGTCATAATCCCTGTGCCTAAGAACAGTAAACCTTCTTGCCTGAATGACTATCGTCCAGTTGCCCTCACATCGACAGTCATGAAGGTTTTTGAGAGACTTTTAAAGAAACACATTTGCTCCTCCATCCCTGCTACTTTGGACCCTCTTCAGTTTGCCTATCGGCCAAATAGGTCTACTGATGATGCCATCTCTCAGGTACTGCACTCCTCCCTCACTCACATTGACAGCAAAAATGGCAACTATGTCAGGCTGCTATTCATTGACTATAGCTCAGCTTTCAACACTATAGTCCCCACCAAGCTAGTTGTCAAAATCTCAGACCTCGGCCTAAACACTTCACTCTGTGACTGGATTCAAGATTTCCTCACCGCCAGACCACAAGTGGTGAAAGTCGGCTAGTTCACCTCCAATTCCATCACCCTGAACATAGGAGCCCCACAGGGCTGTGTCCTGAGCCTCCTGCTCTACTCTCTCTACACCCACGACTGCGTGTCCTCTCACAGCTCCACTTCCATTGTTAAATTTGCGGATGATACTGTGGTTCTGGGCCTCATTAACAACGATGACGAGGCAGCATACTTGGATGAGGTAGAGAAACTCACATCATGGTGCCAGGACAACTGTCTCTCTCTGAACGTGAGCAAAACTAAGGAGCTGATCGTGGACTTCAGGAAGAGACAGCAGCGGCCCTACACTCCTCTTATGATCAGTGGGACCCCTGTGGAGAGGGTGAGTAGCTTCAAGTACCTCTGTGTAAACATCTCCGAGGACCTGACTTGGACTACACACATTCAGACTCAGGTTAAGAAAGCCAGGCAAAGACTGTACTATCTGCGACAGCTGAGGAAATTCAGGGTCTCACCAGCTATCCTGAAAACTTTCTATTCAGGGGCCATAGAAAGTATATTGACTCAGTGCATCTCAGTGTGGTATGGTAATTCCTCAAACCAGGACTGCAAAGCTCTACAGAGAGTCGTGCGCTTAGCTGAGCGCATCTCAGGGTCGGCTCTCCCCTCTCTACAGGACATCTACTTCAAACGCTGTAAAAGCAGAGCTGCTAAAATCCTCAAAGACTCAACTCACCCCGGTAATCATCTTTTCTGTTTACTGCCATCTGGCAAGCGCTTCAGGAGCATGATGGCAAAAACTGGGAGACCGAGGAGGAGCTTCTTCCCTCAGGCCATCAGGCTCCTTAACACAAACCCAGTCTCATAAATTTACAAGATTGTTATCTGTAACACATCCATATTTTCATCCACCCGTATTGCTGCTTTGTGTACATACCCAGTACAACCCGTTTGCACATCCCTCTTGCACATCCCTCTTGTTCATATTACTATCTATTAAGCCCCAGTATACTGTTTTTTGCACATCTTATTGTTTTTGCACATCTCATTGTTTTGCACTTTTTATTCCATTGCACATTTTACTCTTATTTCTCTTTTTTTACCATATACTGTATATGCTCGTGTTGTTACTTTTATATAATTTTAATTTGTATTCTTTTGCACTGTCCACTGAGCGGACCTGATTTCACTTACATTTCACTTCTGATTATACCCTGTATAATTTTTTATGTGACAAATAAAGAAACCTTGACCTTGAGATTCCGAAATCATGTGAAAACCCCTAGTCAAACATTCGTTAAATTCGCAAGAGACAAAGCCAATTTGTTTGAGAAGTGGTGCACTGCAAATAAAGTTGTCACGTTTGAGCAGTTAAAAGAGTTAATGTTGTTGGAAGAGTTTAAGAATTGTTTATCTGAGAAGATTGTGATATACTTGAATGAACAGAAAGTGTCTTCCCTTTCTGAAGCCGCTGAATTTTCAGATGCGTTTGTGCTTACTCATAAAGTAGTGTTTCCATCGCCCATAAAGCGTAATTTTTCTGATCGTGTCCGTAGTTCTAAAGATTACCCGACAGTACCTAAGTACGCTTCAAGTGTTTTGAATGTGGAGAACCGTGAATGTTTTTATTGTCATGAGGTGGGACACCTCATTGCTACCTCTCCCACTCTGAAACGCAAAGCTGGCAAGAAAACAAACACTTATAAAAAGCTTTGCGTTAGCTGTGTCCTATCTTTTCTCCCGAGCCAGCAATTTTGGATACATCCGCTGAATCTACGTTTGAGACATTTATTTTTGACGGTGTTATGGCATTTAGTGAAGCAGATTCTGAAACAAAGACGGTTTGCATCCTTCGTGATACTGGCGCCTCTCTGTCCATAATCTTAGAGAGTGTGCTGCCATTTTCTGAAAAGTCAAGCTGTGGTTCCAGTGTACTAGTGCAAGGCATTGACCTTTCTGTAGTTAAAGTTCCTTTACACAAGGTCTATTTGCGGTCTGGAATTATTTCCGGGGAGGTTAAATTGGCAGTTCGGGCTGAGTTACCTGTTAAAGGTGTAGCTCTTATACTGGGAAATGATCTGGCAGGTAACAAAGTTTTTTGTTTACCTGAGGTTATAGATGTGCCTGATGTTCATGAAGATGCTTTACAGGAAGAGTTTCCAAATGTGTTTAACTCATGTGTGGTGACCCGAGCTCAGGCTCAAAAATTAAGACACTGTAGATCTGTCGAAAACCTTTTTGTGTGCTGACAATTTGCTGTCACACTTCCTATGTTCAAATTGCGATGGTTGAGCAACCAGAGGAAGAAAGAGATGGTCAAAGTAATGCTGGCAGCAGAGTGTCACAAGCTCATCCCTCGCCCTGGCCCTGTTCAGCAAGTAGCCAAGATGCCTGTGTCTCCGACAACACCAGACTCAAGCTCCTTCAATTTGCAGGACTTTTTCAGTTTTGAGGAGGCTGATGATACCTTCAGCACTGTGGAAACTGAAGTAATGACCTACTTGAGAACAGCTGAAACAGGGATGGAGATTCTCAAACAATTTCCCACAATAAAGGAAATTTCTTTGAAGAAAAATGCAGCTACTCCATCCAGTGCACCTGTTGAGAGACTTTTCAGCCTGGGAAGTCTGGTACTGTCTCCAAAGAGGAACAAGCTGTCTGACCAAAGGTTTGAGAGATTTCTTCTCATGCGGTACAACCACTGGTTTGAAGGGTAAAACTCAACTCAAACATTCATTGCTAGTAAACACTTTTTGTTGTTTCAAATAAATAAGTACACATTTATTACTAAAAATATTTGTTTGTTAAAAATATTGGTTTGTTTAGTAGCCACAGTGACATTTCTGTTATATTTTAGAACACTAATTTTATATTAAATGCATTACGTTGTATTGCTAGGAAAAATGCTATTTTTTTGGCAACTGCAGTTTGGCAATTGCAGATTTTGCACTTTGAATACACACAGCTTACTTTACATTAGTTGGTGACATGCAACTCTTGATTTGTGGTTAGGTTGAAAATTGCTCATAGATTTCATTTTTGAGCAGCTTTTATGTTTTTTTATGTTTTTTTTTTTAATGCATATAATTTATGGTTGTCCATAATAGCATTTTTTGGTGCTGAATTTCTCCAAATTGATTCTGAATCATAATTCAGATTGCTTTCATTTATTTATTTCAAAATGTTTTTTTGTTATGTTGTACATTGTTGATAGTTTTCATACTTAAGCTGTGAAAGGAACATTTAAAGGGCTGAACACAACAGCTTTTATAATGCTAGAAGCCACTTTATATTTTTTATTTTTGATTCTGAATATATTATTCAGCCTGTTTTGTGTTATTTATCTCAGAAATCCTTGTGATATTTTCAGTTTGTGCTGGTCGACTTAAAATGGTCGGAAATAAAAGTGTTCAAAAATTACTGTGTTCAAGTCAGTTTTGTGTTTGTATAGACCATAACGCATAAAAGAGCATTAATGGGAACAATCTTTAAAAAAATTACTAAAAAATTACTTTTACCAGTAATGCATTACTTTTTGGTATAAGTAATCATCAAAGTAATTGAGTTACTTTTTGAATGAAGTAACTAGTAACTGTAACTAGTTACTATTTCTTAGTAACTAGCACAACACTGCCGATGACTGGGGTACCGTTTTTCAAGTTGTCGTTCCAAAATATTTTCGAGAGCAAGCTTTGAGTGTAGCACATGACCATGAACTTGATGGTCATGTAGGTGTTAGAAAAACGTATGATAGTTTGTTGAAACACCTTTTTTGGCCTTCAATGAAATCTGATGTTTCCAAATTCTGTAAGTCTTGTCATGCATGCCAGTTATCTGGCAAGCCCAATCAAGTTATTCCCCCGGCCCCATTGAAGCCAATACCAGTGATTGGTGACTCGTTTGAGTGCATTTTGGTTGATTGTTTTGGGCCATTGCCCAAAACTAAATCCGGAAATTCCTACTTGTTAACTGATGTGTGCATCGACCAGGTATCCTGAAGCGATACCTTTGCGTTCACTTAAAGCTCATGCAATTCTTAAAGTGATCATCAAATTCTGCACTACTTTTGGGGTGCCTAAATATATTCAATCTGATCAAGGAACAAATTTCATGTCTAAAGTGTTCGCCAAAGTATCTAGTGCATATCACCCTCAGTCCCAAGGTGCCATTGAACGGTTTCGTCAGACTCTTAAATCCATGCTCAGAACCTTTTGTGTTGAACAACAAAAGGAATGGGATGAGGAAATACCACTGTTGTTATTCGCCATTCGTACTTCGACTCAAGCTTCCCTTTCCCTTTTGCAAACGTTTATAAACTGCAATGAACACATCAATCAACACTTTATACAGCCGTTTTATTTAACTATTACTTTGTTCGCTTTACATGAGCACATGGCAGCTGTCGCACACGAGGACGAGTTGGTGAGTAATGTTTAAGTTTATTTTAAGTTTAGAATGTGCCCAAACTATTTATATTGTAGATATGCATGGACTATAAAACGCATAAACATAACGTAATTGCAGTTCACCGACATCAGATATGTTGTTCTGAATGTAATATTGTAATGGTGTGCTTTTGTACTAGTTTGACTAATCTGACCGACACCTTGCTATGGACGTCATCTAATGTTTATTTTTTCGTGTGCACAGTTTGAGGTTTGAGTTTTGTTTTTGCATTTTACCCGTTAAGGTTAGAATTGGGTTGTTGTTGAAAGTAGCATTCAACATAAGTTACTTTTACTTACTGACCATTAACTGCTCAAATGCGTCCACATGAAGGGAAAGAGTGTATATGGTAACAAATATGCGCTGTGGGGTTGCTTTTTGTTAGTAACAAGCATAAAATATTATATTCATATGTATTACAAAAACTGAAAAGAGAAACGCACAATACATGCAATTGTGACCATGTTTATTAATATCAACCATTAACAGGGAGCAGAAAACTATTTGTATAAAAAAAATTATAGATCATTTTTACAAAAATGTGATGTATAACAATGTATAAATGTAATTGAAATGATTGATAAATTACAAATTATTTACAGATTTACTAAAACAATATCAGTGCAAATATTTTTACAGGAATGACTGAGTAAAACCATTTTTACCTGAAATTATCTAAAAAATTGAGAATTATTATTATTTACATGGATTATTAAAGTTTATATTGATTTGTGTGTTGCTGGTTTTTTCAGTAATTCTTTAGAGTGTGGTACTCCTCAAAACATGGCGTGGCACACAACGGAGTGTTGCATGGCACACACATGTACTTTGTGAGATGCCTCTCCTTTCTCTTCCGAGAGCTGGAGAGGCAGACCTTGCAGTGCCGCCTGGTCCTGCTGCCCTGCGCGCTGGTCTGCGGGACTTCAGCAGGGAAATGCCTTGCTGTTAACCGGAGAGGAGTGTCCAAAGCAGGGCGGCCCCCTTTGGGTGGACAGGACCGGGTTGTGCCATACTCCTCCAGCAGCCCTCTCATCAGGTTTGTCCTGAACTCCAGGGAAGTGGTGACCTGTCCTGTTGATAGTAAATTACATTTTTGGGGAGTTAGAAATAATGTAGAGTGTAAGTAAAGGACAGTTTGTTTGTGAACACAACACTTGTGCATTGTAAATATAAGTTATGGTTATTTTAGATGGTTGTGTAAATTTCTAACCTGACAGTTGGCGGTGAACAATGTGGCTGTTCAGCACAGCAGTGTCAAGCAGATAAAAGAAGATCTTCTTATACCACTTTCTTGTTTTCCTGGCACACTCAAGAAAGCCTTTTACCATGTCAGCCCTGTCGACTGCCCCCATCTTTTTGTTGTATTCAAGGACACAGTGAGGCTTGACCTTCCTCTCTCCGGTGACATGATCGACTTTCCCTGTGGCTGACATCATGGAGGAGTGTACCATGGTAAGCATAAAAACATCTCTCTTATCATGCCATTTTACCACCAGCTGTGTTCTGTTCTGTCTGCATTCAACTTGCCCTTTCATCATTTTTCCAGTGAAAACCGGCATTCCTTTCCTGTTGGCCCGCACAGTGCCACAGGCCCCTGTGCCATGAGAGAGGAGGTGCTGGAACAGCGATGGACTGCTGTACCAGTTGTCCACATAGAGGATGTGGCCCTTTCCCAGATAAGGTGCAAGTAGGGTCATTACAACCGAACCAGATATGCCTAACCCCTTATAGTGGCAGATGTCGGTAGTGGATCCGGTATAAATTACCATGTCTTGCACATATCCGGTCAGCACATCACACAAGACGAAAAACTTCACTCCAAATCGGCTTATTTTTGTAGGGATGTACTGACGGAAGGCCAGCCGACCTTTCCATTTCATCAGTGATTCGTCCACACAGAGATCTTTATATGGGACAAAAACACGACGAAAGGAGGAGGTAATGGCAGTAAATATGCGTCTTATTTTGTGCAGTGGATCATGGTGACTAACTCTTGCACTGTTGGTGAAATGCAGACAACGGAGGAGCAGGAGGAAGCGGTCCTGTGAAAACAGCGTTCCAAAAAAAGGGGTCTGCAGTAACGGGTCGGTGCTCCAGTAATGCCGGAGAGATGGTTTTTTGATGACTCCCATCAGAAGAACTACCATCAAGAACAAGTACATTTCTTTGATGGTAGTTGGCACCCACCTTGCCATCTTTCCCAACACTCCTGGTGCCATCTTCTCCTGGAGTTCTGAGGGATACCTATTTGTTTCCTCCACAGTTTCTCCGACAAGCTCCTCTGTAAAAAACAGCTTGAAGCACTGGACCTCAGTGGCAGATGCAGGAAGGGTTTGCATTCCAGACTTCGAGCTGTCAAAGGTGATACCTGGTCCAGGAGGGGTAAAGTTGCTGGTAGCTGTCCAGGGAGAGCTTACCTGCTCTGCTAAATTGGATGTGTCTCCCTGTGTATGAGTTGCGGCAGAGAGACCAGCTTCACCATTTTCAAGGCCCTGGAGATTGGGTGGGAGCTCATCATCGGAATCGCTCTCGCTTGTCTCGCTGTCAGAACATACTTCTTCATCAGAATTAAAAAATATTTCTCTAATCTCCTCATCTGTCAGTTTTTTCTCAACATTTCTACAGAAATTGATGTTTTGGGTAAATTATTTTCCTCAGGTAATTGCACTGTTAGTGTGTTGACGCGAGTCTGACGGAACTGAGGTAAAATGACGTCACAAAAATGGCGCTGAGGCATAATTTTATTTCAAATTCATATTTTTATTCAATTTCAATTAACATTACATTTCATCCTTTGGCAATTCATGACTAAATATATAGGTCTTTTTAAATATTATATTGATATTATAATCTCAGATAATGGGCCTCATTCATGAAACATTCGTAAATATATGAGTAAATTCCGAGTAATTTGCGGGTAAAACGGACCTTCCCGAAAACTCTCCTCCGGATTCACAAATGCTTCACAAATGCTTCGTAAACGTCCGATTTGATAGTTAAACGTGTATGTTAATGAATTCCAATCTTTCGTAAATAGGGCGCGCGTGCACGCTCATTCACAATTAGCATAATCCCCGCCTATGAATTTGACTGAATTATATATGGGCATCATATTATCAAACTAAAATAAGGATTTCAATATGAAGATCGAGATGAATTTCTCAGATGCAGAAATTGAAGTTTTAATATCGGAAGTGCATTCAAAACGCAACATTTTATTTTCAAGTGTACATACTGGAGTATCAGGGCCTAAAAAAAAGGAAGCTTGGAAGCACATTACAGATGCTGTTAATACAGTTTAATCTGTTAATCGAACAGTCCTGGAAGTTAAAAGGGAAATGGTTCGACATGAAGCTTGACTGCAAAAAAACGCATTACTTAATTTCAACAAAATCGTATACAAACAGGAGGAGGGCCACCATCATCATCGAGTGTATCTGCATGCGATGAACTCATCATCAGTATAATTGGCGAACCCTCTCTGTCAGGTATAATTCCCGATGGTGACATTGATGAACCCCCCTTGCAGGAAAACACTTCGTCACAATCAGATGGCAAGGCTATGTTTTATTAAATAATTTAGGTCAGTTTGTAAAGTGTTAAAACTAAGAGATCTAATAATTTTATAATTTATAATCACTCTTCAACTGATTTTGTTTCTCATTTTTTTATTCTTTGTAAAGACAGACAAATGCCAACTGTGTCCGCCTATGAGAACACTGAAGTGGCAATTAGACCCGTTCATCCCACGGCACCTGGATCAGTAGGCTAGTATATTCCGCACCATCCCGCAGTGTTGGCGCTGCACAGACGGTTTTAAATCAAGAAGTGCTGGATAAGCAAGACAACATTTGTGAAGCTGTGTTGGCAATAAATAACACGTTAAAAGGAATAAATACAAGCATCCGAGAAATATGTGATGTAATTAAACATAAAAATAAAATTTACTGAAACTATTTTGTGTGCTTGTTTTTAATTGCATACATACACTCTAAGACATGTTGAATTAGTTCCTGTCGCTTTGCAACTGCAGCCACATGTATGACCAAGTTTTGGATAGGCGACCTTGGAGGCACTATACCACGCTCAGGTCTATAAAAAATATTTTTTGTATAAAACTGCTGCGTGATACATACGTGATTATGTAAGGTAAATAGTTTTATTAAAATGTATCGCCATCAATGACCAAATCATTCAGATGTTTTACGCACCATTTACACGTGGTCCGGAGCAGGTGTAAATTTATTTCGTATCAACTAACGTTTTCAAAATACAAACATTTTCATGAATCAGAAAATTTACGTCAGAACAGCTTTACGAACGATTTACACAAAAAATCGTTCTGCTCGTGTTTCATGAATGACGCCCAATGAGCGCAGCCATATCCTTCATTACCATGTACAGTTAGTGCGGGTGAGAATCGGATCTAGATTTACAGGCGTTGATTCATCCTCTTCTCCCGAAATACATGAAAATAAGAGGCTGGTGAACTGGGAGAAAAATATAATAAGCTTCATAGTTATCTACACAATGTGCATCTGATATAAATATATGTAGTTCAAGGTCAAATGAATGGATTGTTATTGCCGTTTCCATAGAGAGCGTGTATTTTACAAACTCTAAACTTATTGTTTTGCTACTACTTATGTGAATTTAAATGTCTGAAACTTAAAATAAACATTATGTGGTTGAAAACAGTGAATAGTTGTGGCACTGAGCGCGTCTGTCTCTGGATCAGCGCCAGCCAACGCGCGAAAGCAGATTTGAATTCAGCAGTTGATGACGTGATGCACTGAACGTTCTAATCACACCGGTGTGATCGTACGCTCCAGGGACCAGCCAAGACTGATCACACCGGTGTGATCGTACGCGTTAAAGGGTTAAGGAAAAATTGAGTGACACTGATTATATTGTTTACACCCCCGATCGTAGGCGAAAATCCCGTGTCTGTCATATTAATATGTTAAAAGCATATGTGGCACGCTCTGACTCTGAGGTTAAGACCCATGTCTTTACTGTTACTCCGGTAGGTGTACCACTCTCCGAATATTCGCCAGAGATTGATGGTTTGAAGATGACTAGTGCTACGTTTACTTCTGCTCGTTTGTCCAATTCAGAAACTCTGTCAAACCTTTCAGAAAAGTTGTCTCACTTATCCATGTCTGCCCAGGCTGATATCAAAGATGTGATTAAGAGATATCCATCTTTGTTTAGTGAATTCCCCACAACTACACAAGTGCTAACACATGACATTGATGTTTACATGCACCCATCAAGCAAAGGGCATATCGTGTAAATCCACTCAAGAGAGAATTAATGAGACAAGAAACCCAGTCTCTACTTGAATATAACTTAGCAGTCCGTAGTTCTAGCCCATGGTGTTCTCCATGTCTTCTAGTCCCTAAGTCAGATGGTGCTTCAAGGTTCTGTACCGATTACCGAAAAGTTAATGCATTTACCAAAGCCGATTCCTTTCCAATACCGCCCGCGTATGGAAGATTGTGTAGACCGTGTGGGAAATGCTAAATTTGTGACAACTCGACCTGCTAAAAGGATATTGGCAGGTGCCGCTTACTGAGCGTGCATCTGAAATTTCTGCCTTTGCCACCCCTGATGTGGTCCCACAATATCGGGTCATGCCTTTTGGTCTTCGAAATGCGGGAGCTACATTTCAGCGTTTAATGTCTGTCGTGTTATCTAATGTGTCTAACTGTGAAGCTTATTTAGATGATGTTGTCTGCTAATCTTACCTTGAATCTAGCAAAGTGTGAATTTGGTTGTGCTACGGTCACATATCTTGGTAAAAAAGAAGTCGGCAGTGGTCAAGTTCGTCCTCTGAATTCAAAGATCCAGGCTATCCTTGATTTTCCAGTCCCTAAGACTAGGAGAGAGCTTCTGCGATTTCTCTGTATGACTGGTTATTATCGCTGCTTTAAGAAATTTTTCATTGTTGCTAGCCCCCTTACGGGGTTACTCTGTAAAGCTGTTTCCTTTAAGTGGACTCCTGAATGTCAGTCTGCTTTTGAAGCCTTGAAAACTCTGCTCTGTAGTGCCCCCATACTTGTTGCCCCTCAGTTTGGAAAACCGTTTCTGTTAGAAGTTGATGCCAGTGGGACAGGTGTCGGTGCTGTTTTATTGCAGACTGGAGAAGATGGTTTGAATCATCCGATCAGCTTCTTTTCGAAAAAGTTCCTCAAACATCAAATGAACTACAGCACTATAGAAAAAGAAGCCCTTGCATTAATCCTCACCTTGCAACACTTTGAAGTGTATATTGGTTCGACTGTACAGCCTGTTACTATTTTCACTGATCATAACCCTCTTACCTTTCTTCAACAAATGTCAAATGCCAATCATTGTTTAATGCGATGGTCTCTAATCTGTCAAGGTTACAACATGAAAATATGTCACAAGAAAGGTATCGAAATTGTTATTGCCGACTCACTGTCCCGTGTCAACCAATAAAACATTGTATCTTTTATTTTATGGGTGGGGGTGTTATGACCTTGAGAGATTCTATGTAAATAAATTGTCTTTGTATATATTTGATCCCTCTGCTCTGGTGTGTGTAGACCTGTTTGTGTTCCAGGTGGGTGTGGCTTCTGTTAACCAGCTGGAGGTGGTGATTGGTCCCTCAATGCACATTTCCCAGATATAAGGACCTCCCCAAACACTGGCCTTCTGCCTTTGAGCCTTGTTGACTTCGTGCCATTGTGTTTTGCTAGAATTCTGATTGACTGTTGTGGATTATCGTGCCAGAGAGAGAGAGAAATATCCTGAATATAGTAAATCTGTTGAATGTTTGTTATTCTGAGATCAAATTGTATATCTCCTGTTTATCTGAACATTGCCTGTTTTGACTACGACTTGGATTCTGATTCTACTTTGTGTATGCCCGAAACCATGTAAATATTCTTGTTTACACTTGTTTACCAAATTAAGGGATGTAGGGGGCTAGACGCCATTTTTATTTTATGTATAATTTTCACTTTGTTTATGGTTGAGGGAGGGAAGTTGGTCTGTAATTTGTTTTCTTAATTTTTTGAGCTCATTTAGTTATCAAAAGAAGTTTGTTTTGTTTATTGTTTTGGCCTCGTCTGCCCCTGAAGAGATTCCCATATATAAAAAAATTAAATACTTTATTTGGTATCTCTCTGGTGTGAACTCCGTTTCCTTTCTTTGTTACGGCTAACCCCTAGAGGTCGTAACATTATCATTTGAAAAAAAAGACATTTTGTACAGTTTTTCATAAGTTTTTTTCAGTTTATTTGCTTTTCTTCAACATATCAAAATAATTACTTTTCTAGGAAGATAAAAACTAAAACTTTTTCAGAAGTAATAGTTTTTTCTATTTTATTTGTTTTGCCACAACATATTTCAAAAACACTTAACTGTAACCCCCCACACGGAAAAAACCTATATAAACATGTTTTAATATAGGTTTTGATATATGTTTTTAATATATGTGACATATAAAATTGGCAGTTTTCCTATATTATATGTACATATATGCACATATATGCACGTATATGTCCACCTATATGTTTACCTATATATTAGTACAATTATTAAAATCCATAGCTGCTAGACAACATAAATAAAAGCCCAAAATGTAGAAATTTACATTTTTTATTTACTTAAGAACAATCAAATAGAACAAAAATAAGACAAAAAATTATCTTGATGATCTTCTCAGCTTCGTGAGCTTCGAATTGATAGACGTGCCTATCTGCCATCGGGTGGCTGCTGGCCACTTCTTCAATGTAGCATCTAGAGAAGACAAAAATAATAAGACAGTATAATAATAATATAGTGCTTCATCAGGAACCCAAAGTGCTTACAGTACAGCTGCGATTGGACACATTTTGGATAAAGGGCTGATCATAATAAAAAATGCGTCATGTAAACACGTCAATTGGAAGATTCTGATTGGATTCTGCTAAATCTGAAAGAAATTCTAATTGGAAACATCACCCCCCCCCCCCCTGTTTTTTTAGCGGTTAGGGTTAGTCATGGGGACTGCATTGTTAACAGTCACACGGTCAATCATGTGCATCCAAAGCAGAGAAAATTCATGGATAAGAATAATGTAGCCACTCCCGCGTTTTTTTGGTTTGGTTAAAACACAAGTGAAGTACAACTTCTGCAGTTATTTTAGGGAAATTAAGACCGCTCTGCGGTTTTATAGCATTTTTCTGCACCCAACAATACCCAAAATACTTTACAATGGCCTCCCATTGACCCATTCACACACACATTCCACCGGCGAGCTGCCATGCTAGGTTTACTCGAAGAGCAATAAGATATGCATTAAAATCAAGCAAATCAATTACCGGTATAGACAAAATAAGGCACAAACACAGGACAGAAGTGATTAAGGGTGAAGGAGGGGTGAATATGATTATTTATTAAAACTTCAGACGACAACAATTAGTGCCATGAGGTTATTTGCAACACTATATGTTCTACAAAATAGAGGACTACACACCTTACAGCGCAATACCCCAGAAATGTGGCTTTAGAAGAGGAAAAGTAGGATTAAGAAGTGAGCAAGCGATGAATTAGTATTATAGGTCCCAAGCAGATACAGTAAAAATAATGGGTGCCCTACCTTATGCAGTCTCCATTGATGCCTAATAAACATTGATACAAGTAGGCTATGGTTAAATTGGTGAACTTATAAAGTCTTAAAAGTTTTGTTTTCCCTTCTCAACGCATTATGCATTTACTCACCAATAATGGCTGCCTTTTTAATTTGGTCAAGGGCGACCAGCTGCTCCCCATCCCCTCTGGTTGGCTTCCCACCTTAAAGTAATATTTCAAAATTATTATGAAAGGGGGGTAAAATGAAGGTGGAGAAAGCAAGAGTTTTTTTATATACACATCACGTTTTCTTGAGGTGCAAGGAAATACAAAAATGCCAAGTAAAAAAGCGATGGTATGCCCGCACACAAACAATTTATTCCACAGAATATGACTGACTTGTTTTTTTTTTCAAGGACAGAAGAGATTAGGAACATGTTGTTTTGTACCATTCAGGTTGCTTTTCAGCAAAGTCTCCAAGTCGAAGGTGCCCAGCAGCAGATTCCGCACCATGGCAGTAGCAGAGGTGGCAAGGCGGGCTGCTCTCCACGCTTCTGCCTGGCAAAACACCCCAGAGCCCTTTATAACTTCAATCTGAAAAATAATTTCACATCACAATATTAATTTATTGGCAACTTTTAGAAACTTTTTCATGTTTCATATTGATTCTTATGCTTAGCTTCCCAATAGTTAATAGGTTTTTATGTATAAATGCAGATTAATGATAAAGATATGAAACAAATTAATCATTGCCCTAAACGTTATTAAAGGAGAGAAGGAGGAGGACAGGGTGGGGGGAAAGGAGGAGGTTGGATGGAGAGTAGGGAAGGAGAAAAGACAGTGGGTGGAGAGGAGCGAAGGGGGGCAGGAGGAAAGGATGATTGTCACTTATAACACTAATTGGCTCCTACAAAGCACACAGTTTAAGCACACCTGTGTTTTCGCTGAGGTCTCAGCTGTTGTTGCAGTCTTGTTAGAGAAGAAAAACATAGTTAAACTCTTCAACAATTTTATGCATATGGGGCAAGTAAATTACATATTACCACTAACTATCCCAACATATAAATCCCTATAGCTCAGTTGGAGCCTTAAGTAAAATAAGTACAAAAAAAATCTGAGGTATAAAAGGGTTACACACACCTGTGGTGTCTCTCGAAAGCGCTCAGTCACCATGGGACTCTCTTTAAAGGGCTCGGTCTCCTCTCTGGAGTCTTAGAGAAGAAACATAGTAAAACTCTTCAACAATTTTTATTCATCCAAGCAAGCCACTATAGATTCTTATTTACAGGGGGGCTTGGAAAACATTAAACATGTCAATAAATTAAAGTTACATGCAAAAGTAATCAGCCAAACATCATAAAAATCCATATAGCTCTGTTTGAGTAACAAGTAAACTAAATAAATAAATGCAAGGGAGAAAAATACTCACCAGATGCATTTCTCCAAAAGTCGAGGAGGAATCTAGATCCTCCACAGGAGTCCTTCCAGTCTTGTTCATAGAAGAAAAATATAGTTATTCTCTTCAATAAATTAAAGTGCAAATACATCAAATAATTAACACTATCAAACAGCCCAACATCACAAGTCTCTACAGCTCTGCTTGAGAAACAATTTAAAAAGCAATGAAAATCAGAGGAAGTTACCTTTTGAGCAATAATGGCGAGGTTACTTTTCATTTGAGGGATTTCTAGAAAGAGGTTATATAAACAAAAAACAATAATTACAATCACTAGATCAAAATAGCACCCAGCAACTCAGTGCCCTTACTCTTCGAAACATTTCCTGCAGCTGTGAACGCAAGCTACAACCCCCCTCCAAAGCCCATTGATAAGGCTCTGCAGAGGAAACCTGGCTGTGAACGCAATTTTCTTTCTCCAATTTCTCTCAAATTGAGTTTTGTGAACCCTCTACGAATTCCTCCAGAAAGAGACAAATAAATATAATTCTAATTTGAATCTTATCAACGGCTATATGAGCACCCACACTACCTCACCAGCTAACAGCATAGCATTTATTTTGCCAAACACGTGTTTCAGCCCATAAAATTTCTAAGTTTATACTTCTCTGCCACTGCAATATCCATCTCCAGAAAAAAACCCTGCTAATAAATATTAAAATTAGGAATACTTACGATTGATGATAATGTCTTTCAGACGTGCATTTTCATTTTTAAGAGAATGGACTTCATTTCTCAACTCCTGCAAATTTCTTTGCATTTGGCCGAGTTTCCTTCTCTCCCACATCTGTTCGTCCAGGTGTTTTCTAAATTCAGCAGCTGTCTACGAGAAAGAGACAGAGAGAGACAGAGAGAAGAACAACAGCTAATTGTTATATAACTTCTTTTGTAAATGGTTGATTCTGATTGGCTGGGAGGATGTCACGAGAGGTGTAAGAGGAAGGTGGCAAGAAGTCTAGGGCAGAAATCCCTCAACTTGGCTATATGTAACTGGTTGTCCGGCCTCCTGGTGGTTATTCCTTAAAACATGAAACTTCCACATCTTGTATTTCATGTAATGTATGTATGTAATACACCACACACTGGATGTCATCATTTAGGCTACCTTTTTCTTAGAGGGTGGTACTATGTCCTCTTCATCCCCAATACGCTCTTCCTCTTCGTTGGCCCGCTGGGAGGGAGAGAGAAAGAGAGAGAGAGGACAAAGTTGCCTACTGTGCTGGTGTTGTACCTTGTAACAGCTACTGGTAATGCACTTTATTATAAAAGTCTACTTATCTTTACTGTATTGCAATGTAATAACTAGTGGTGGGCCGTTATCGGCGTTAACGTGCTGCGTTAACGCGAGACTCTTATCGGCGATAAAAAAAATATCGCCGTTAATCTATTCTCAAAGTTGGGTTAGGAGCTGGGTCTATACTATGCAAGCTATGATGACTTTCACCCTGATATTTTAACGCGGATGTATACCTAGCCGAATTGCACTGTAGGGGGCGAGAACGAGTCTTCGAACTAGAGGCTCGCAGTCCGTGATGGACAGATTGTTAACGGCTGGTCTATGTGGTAATACAATCGGGCAGGACATCCAAACGCTCACCTATCATTCATCAACCTCAAATATGGCTTTTCATCTGAAAGATGTATGTAGTAGCAACTTTACATGGCCGCTCAATATGATGTTAACCTAGAGAAACGTGCGCTATTGAAGTGTTTGTGTGGAAGCGCGTTTGCTGCAGGACAGGCTCCGGTGCGCGCTCACTTGCTCTTACATCTCCGTCATTCTTGGTCATACAGATAAAAGTAGCCTAATACATCTTTCGAATCTGTAAAGACTACGTTTATTTGTGTGCACTCAGAATAACAACGAAACGTTGCGCTTTTAAGCAAACAGGATGCGCTTTAGGTCTCATGTGAACTTGAGCGAGAAACTCCGTCTTTGAAAAATATATCTATAGAGAGTGAAATGACTAAAAAATAAAAATAGAAGATGTGTGTGTTAGCATGGATGATTTACATGAAATGTTATCTGTGCAACACTGTGCATAAGATGGCTTTCAGATCAATATAATAACAAAAAACGACATTTTGGGTTTTTATTCAACTAATAAGGTGATCTGTACTATATTTTTACTGTAATTGACAGTTATCGGCAAAAAAAAAAAAACAACAACAACACGGGAGTGGGAGGGAATGGGAGTCATTCTTCCGGGAGTAGAACGGGATTTTCCTCCAGTTTTTTCGTGGGATTGGGATGGGAAGAGATTAAAGTTTGTGATGCATTTTGGAAACAGGAGATGAGCCCCTGGTCTAATGCGCCACCTGGCTTGAGAAACCCGTTCTCAAAGACTTACTTTTAGTCATTATTTGGGTAGCACACATATTCTGAATGCCTTCGGCAGAATTCAAATGAGCCATTTTAATCTAGATTAATTCCCAAATTAATCTAGATTAAAAAAATTAATCTATGCCCACCTCTAGTAATAACACATACTGGGTGCAGACTGGTAGTGTACCTTGTTCGTTGCCTCATCCTCCTCCTCCTCCGCCGCTGCCGCCTCCTCCTCGTGGTTGTATTTAGAAGAACATTTCTTTTTCACACCAACCTTCGGAGGGAGAGGGAGAAACAGAGGAAAAAGAAAAAGCAATTTAACGGCGACAGTGGCACAGATGGGAGAGCGGATCGTCCCATGATCGGAAGGTCGGGGGTTTAAATCCCGGCTCCTGCAGGTGCAGACTGTCGTTGTGTGACAAGGGTCAGAGGGACCGTTGGCGCAGATGTGAGCAGCCTCGCTTCTGTTAGTCTAAACCATGGGAAACTGTGGCTACAAATGTAGCTTATCAGCATGGAGTGAATGAACCCCCCTCCCTTTCATGTGTGAAGCGCTTTGGGTGTGACTTGTGTGTCTTATGAAAAGCGCTATACAAATAAGATTCCCTTATCCCCCATAAAAATCGTACTCATCATGAATGTAATGTAACAACACACACAGGATGCAGACTGGTAGTGTACCTTGTTCTTTGAAAGTCTGTCATGACCCTCCTCCTGGTGCTTATATTTGGAAGCCCCTCCCTTTTTATTGTCAACCTTGAGAGACAGAGAGAGACAGACTGACTTTTAGCCCAACTCTTATTAACTTAAGTTACACCACCTTGCACATACATCTTGTCAACAAAGCACATGAAATCATCATAGATGACACAATTACAAACCTACACACATGCCTACACATTAAGAAACAAGAGAGAGAGGGGGAGATAACTTTAAGTAAAGCACCAATTGGTGCAGTCAGTTACCTTTTTCTTTGAAGCCTTCCCAGTCTGCCCCTGCTGCTCACTGTACTTTGAGTTTGGGATGTGAGGACGTTTTGTTTGCCCTTGTGTGTCCTCTTTCTCCATCTCGATCGCACGCAGTTAATTTGGAGAGTTTTTTCAAATTCTGGTGCAATAAAATTGAAATGTTATCATGAACTGCAAACATTTGTCTAATCATGTTTAACGTTACCAAATCTAACATTAGTCCCAATAGGACTTCGCTAACATTAGCAAATTAGGTAGCTAACATGAGCCAGAAAGCTAAGCTATATCTAGCCAGGTACCTAGCAAAATCCATTTTACACTTCTTTAAGTGCGAGCAAAACAATTTAATGTGGTATGTAACTACATAACGTCAGCGTGTAACATACTTGCCACGTCAATAAATCTGGCTCGGTGCACCGGCCAGGGTTTGCGGCCTTTTCGCCATTCCACCAGCTTCTCGGTTTTATCAGTCCTTTCAAGAAAATCTTCAACTGAAAAATTCCGGACACAGTCGAGGGCCAAAATACTATGGGCCCCTCTATCCTCACCCTTAGTCCATTCAAGTAGGGCATAGCGGATCTCCAATGCTGATATCGCCATTTTTACTCCCAGCCGTTATCTTTCGGCGCGAATGCCGCATGCGGATGACGTCATCAACTACGCCGCATGCGGATGACGGAAGTACTACCAAAAAGTGTATTTGTTTTGTAGTTTTTTTTTTTTTTTGCTACGTTTAGACTGTAATGACCTCTCAGCCATATTCATCTAGAAATTGCATTAAGACAATACAGAAAACATTGCATTTTGCATTGCATTTGGTGGATGTAACGGTGAATGTGTGGATGTGTATGAGCTGTAATGTGAATCTGGAAGTGACTTGAAATTGGAAAAAAGGCTTGATTGACAAAATAAAAAAACCGACAAACCATTTTGTTATACATTTCCTTCTTTTCCACTATCTTCATACAAGAAAGAATTGACCTTGTAAATGTTTCAGGAAAACGTGTAGACATCATAGCTTTCCATCTCCTCTCACTTATTTGCCATAGTTAAATTCCATAACATGCCAATTACATGTGATACCAATTTCACGTGTTCGCACATACATAAGTTTTTTGCATTATTTTTTTTTAGTTAGTTCTTAGTTATTGCCTTGATAATAGAAAATATGAGCTAGGCATCATGTATGACAGTTGCCAAAGTGAGATATGAGCTACAAAATGACCAGATCCTGCCATGAGCTATATAGGAGACATATCTTGTATGTACATATAGGGCTTATATGTGGATATAAAGAAGCAATACAGGAGACCTATATGGCCTGTATATGCACATATATGCACCTCAATTTTGCCTATATGTGGCATATATAAGCATATATATTATCATATATGTGCATATATACTGCATATAGGTTTCATATATGCAGTATATATGTGCATATAGGTTCTTTCCATGTGGACCCATACATACAACAACTCTTTTGTAGTGCAATAACATTGCACAAATGTGTATATTGTGCAATAAAACTAAACAAATAATAAATGTACATTACATTTAGTCATTTAGCAGACGCTTTTATCCAAAGCGACTTACAAATGAGGACATAGAAGCAATCAAAACCAACAAAAGAGCAACAACATGCAAGTGCTATTACAAGTCTTGGTTAGCCTAACACAGTGCACGTAGAAAGAAAATGAGTAGATAAAAACTAGGTTTTTTTTCTATATTCTATTTTTTTAAGAAACAAGTAGATTTTTGCACTGGTGCGCCTAACTTTTTTTCTTAGGTGCACCCAAATTTTCATATAGAGGCAATATTGACTTGTAAACGATTAACTAACAATCTGGTCGAAATAAAGTTCTTTATTTGAAGCTTAATTCTACAAGAAATGTAACACTGAAAAAGTGAACTGAATTTTAAACATCTCAAGATAAATTAAATAAAAATATAATCTAAATTAAGTGTTTTAAGGGCATCAAACTGAACATCTCATGGCTCAATGTCTTATGGACTATCTTCCATTGCAGTCACATGCCCCTCGGATGGCCAACTCCTGTAGTTTGGCCTTCTTGATCTTTGGCCTCGGCTAAACCAGCTGGCCTTACTCTCTCTAGCATCAACATTTTCCAGACTTGGCCCCTCAACACTGATTCTTATCAGATCGTCCACCGTGTCTGAATGAAGGGAAGCTCTGGTGCAGTGGTTCTCAAACTTCTGTGGTCGCAGAATATGAAAGTGATTGAATCACAGCCCATTAAGAATACATAACCAGCTCTCCCTTCCAAGAAGTTAAGTCTGCACAAAAATCCTAATTTATAATTTTATAGAGCTGTGGTCTGATGAAATCAAATAATACACAGAAGATAAGACAAGACAATTCCTGTGCTGTGATTTAGGCTATATTTGCATGTAAAATTAGAGATGCAACATAATGAGCAGATGCAGAGAGAGGGGTGTGTGCGTGCTGATCTCGCGCCATTGCAGCAGTACCAATGTTCTCAGAGACTCGTTAAAGTTTGTCCAAGAAGTCGCTAGATTTGTCGCTAGTCGCCTTTTTGGAAAAAAAAAATAAAATAATCGCTGGGGGGGGGGGGGGGGGGGGGGGGGTCTGAAAAGTTGTTAAATCTAACGACAAAGTCGCTATGTTGGCAACACTGCACGCATCTCTACTACTCACCTCTCTCTCTGACTGCAGCAGAACAAGTATTTTCAAATGTACACACACGTACAGGAACATCTGGACCACGGCCAATCAGAGGGGGATTCCGCCCTTCACTATCTCTGATTGGTTTAGACCACGATATGGGTCAAAAGGCGTGTCTGTTGTTGAACCACAGGGAGACTTTCAGAGTCGCGGAGACATTTTATTTTTTCCTCGAACGGCTGGTCGCACTGGTGCGACCTCAGATTTTGAGACCCCACACCATTGAGAAATTAGGTCTCACGTGCGACCAAATCTGTTGCACTCTAGAGCCCTGAATGTGTTTTTTTTTAAATAAAAAATACAGATAAAATAAAATTAGAATAGCGAGTGCTAGAGTTAAAAAGTCAAATAAAGATGGAAGAGATGTGTTTTTAGCCGTTTCTTGAAGATGGGTAAGGATTCAGCTGCTCGGATTGAGTTAGGCAGGTCATTCCACCAGATGGGAACAGTTAATGAAAAAGTCCTCTTTGGGATAGTTCAATAATGCGTCATTCACTTGCAGAACGCAAGCTTCTAGAGGGCACATAAGTCTGAAGTAATGAATTTAGGTAAAGGGGTGCAGAACCAGAGGTGGTTTTGAAGGCAAACATTAATGCCTTGAATATAATGCATTGAGCAGCAAGACAGTGCAAATTGATGAACAGAGGTGTGACGTGCATTAATTTCGGCTCATTAAAGATTAATTTTGCAGCATTTTGGATTAATTGTAGAGGTTTGATGGAACTGGCTGGAAGACCTGCCAAGAGAGCATTGCAATAGTAAAGTCTGGACAGAACAAGAGCCTGAACAAGGAGTTCTGTTGCATGTTCCGAGAGAAAGGGCCTGGACTTCTTAATATTATATAATGAAAATCTACAGGACTGTGCAGTTTTAACAATGTGGTCTGAGAAATTCAGCTTATCATCAACCACAACTCCAAGGTTTCTGGCTGTTTTTGAAGGAGTTATGGTTGATGAGCCTAATTGGAAGGTGAAATTGTGATGAAACGATGGGTTTGCTGAAACCACGAGCAGTTCTGTCTTAGCTAGGTTGAGTTGAAGGTGATGGTCCTTCATCCAGCAAGAAATGTCTGCTAGACATGCTGAGATGCGAGCAGCTATCATCAGATCATCCAGATGGAATGAGAGGTAGAGTTGAGTGTCATCAGCATAGCAGTGATATGAAAAACCATGTTTCTGAATGACAGAGCCTAGTGAAGCCATGTAGACAGAAAAGAGAAGTGATGCAAGAACTTAGGCCCTGTGGCACCCCTGTAGCTAGATGTTGCGACTTGGATACCTCACCTCTCCAAGATACTTTGAAGCACCTATCTGAAAGGTTAGACTCAAACCACTGGAGTGCGGTTTGGAAAATTCAGACTCCGCTGTAAACATAGCTTGGTAGATTACTTACAAATTGTAATCCGTTACTGATTCCAGATTATATTACAAAAATTGTAGTCAGTAACGTAATCCGTTACATTACATATTTGAGGTAATATGATCAATTACTTTTAACTTCACTTGTTTATTACATTGATTTAAATAGAATTATCTTGTAGCATAATGATGTACAAAATGCAGTAAGAAAATATGTTCTATTCATTATTTAAAACATGAAGTGCATAAACATTATATTACATCAAGGTTTACCAAACTAGGGTTCGTAAAGGAACCGTCTTTGTATTTATATAGTCTTTATTTTAAAATAATACAAATAAAACACTTACTAAAAAATATTAAATATGTATTTAATATACGACTGTAATGTATGTATGTTTACTGGCTCATGCACCACAAATCATATGTAATATGTAATAAATATGTATTTAATATACGACTGTAATGTATGTATGTTTACTGGCTCATGCACCACAAATCACCTTACACTGTTCCCCAGCCAGCTGCTTGAATGTCTCTCTTTTGCACATGTACAGTATTTGAAGTCATCTGCACAGTTGTACAGTTTGTATTTTTTGTACAGTTTGTATTTTTTGTTTCCTGTTTTTTAGTTTATGTATAGGTAACCACTTTTATATATAGCATATGTATAGTCAAAGCTGACAGTAGGTTAGTTTGTGTATAGGTTTATACTGTTTTACTTCGTGTTGTATATCTGTATTTATGTAGCACCGTGGTCCTGTGAGGCACGACATCTCGTCCCACTATATGTCCACACATGTAGTGGAATGACAATAAAGCTCAACTTGAACTTGAACTTGAACCTGCATGTCATGTGATCATTAATCAACATCAAATAAACTGTGAACATGCAAATGTGATACTTAATTATTGAAATATTTATTTTAAAATATCAAGGTTACTTAAAGTAAATACATTTGGTAAATAAGGTTTAGATGACAAAACGTTTTGGAATGCCAGCATTATGTGTAAATAAGAAATAACATTAATATGTGCATTTTAATGAGTTTGAAAGACAAAAGCCTTCCAAAGACATAATAATACATGGTTAAAAAACCTACAGAGTGATAATTCAAATAAAGATGAATGTGTTCATCCGTAGTTGATGCAATGTTGAAACCCTTCTTAAACTCTTCAATGGATTTTTGTAAATCCATTGGTCAAATGGTCAGGTGGCTGTGTAGCCACCTGACTAATGACTGATCTTTGTGTGAATGTCCTCAAAACTGGACTTGTATATAAATGTATAAAAGCGGTATATAATCGTTAGGCTATTTTAGAAAGGAAAATGTAAAAGGCGAAGAAAATAAATTAGGGAGAATCAATTAATTTTTGATAATTTATTGTTATTGTTTGAATAATGTAATCCATAAAAAAGTAACTAATCTGATTATGATTATTTTAAAATGTAACACTCTAATTACAAGTATTTAATTTTTGGAATCTTATTACTTAATCTAGATTACATGTATTCAGTTACTACCCAGCACTGGCTGTAAAGCAGGTCTAAGTTTGAAATGACATAAGTTCAGCTGTAAACAGTTCTACAAAAGACAGCAATGTAGTTGCGGCAGCAATTCAATTATTGAAGTATTGACTGAATTCAGTTAGTTTCGGACCAATGTCAATGTTACAAGATGCGATTCAGCTGTAAAGCAGCTCTACAGAAGATGGTATGCCATCATCCAGTTTATGTGAAACTCAAGATTTGCTTTGTTTCTGGAAGTCTTTCCACAGTGATGGCACATGACAGGCTTCTCTCCGATGTCCCTGAATGATTCATTGGTTTATCGTGTCTGTAAAACTCATACAACACTGATGACATTTAAACCGGTCCCTCTTGAGTAAATCTTCATGTGGTACTTAAGGTTACCTTTTCGGTTGAAACTTCTCTCCAGTGTGAATTCTTCTCATGTGGGCTTCAAGATAAGGTTTTTGACTGAAACTCATTCCACACTGATAGCATGTGAAAGGCTTCTCTCCAGTGTGAATTGTCATGTGCCTGTTAAGGCTTCCTTTATGAGTGAAACTGTTTCCTACACTGTTGGCAGGTAAAACGGCTCTCCATAGTGTGAATTTGCCTGTGAACGTCAAGGTTTCCTTTTTGATTGAAACTCTTTCCACACTGATTGCATGTGTAAGGCTTCTCTCCAGTGTGAACTCTCATGTGCGTGTTAAGGCTTCCTTGTTGATTGAAACTTTTTCCACACTCATAGCATGTGAAAGGCTTCTCTCCAGTGTGAACTCTCATGTGGTCTTTAAGGTTTCCATGAAAACTGAAACTCTTTCCACATGGATAGCATGTGAAAGGTTTCTCTCCAGTGTGAACTCTTCTGTGGACTTTAAGGTTTTCGTGAAAACGGAAACTCTTTCCACACTGATAGCATGTGAAAGGCTTCTCTCCAGTGTGAACTCTCCTGTGCCTGTTAAGGCTTCCTTTACAAGTGAAACTGTTTCCACACTGTTGGCAGGTAAAAAGGCTGTGGATGTCAAGGTTTCCATTTTGATTATCATACTGATCTTTCTCCAAAATTTCATTCAGTATGTCCCTCTCCTCTTTCAGTGCCATCAGGTCTAAGGTGGAAAAACAAACATAAATTAACCCCCGTTTAACAGCTCAAAGCAATCAACATCAAAAGATGTAGATATGTAATGCATGTATGCTAGATCCTACATCAGGGTGTCCAAACCTGATCCTGGTTAGCCGTTGTCCTACAGAGTTTAAGTTGGCCATCGTACAATTAATTAAATAAACGACATTATCTAGATTTCAGTCATTAGATTTAGACTGATCTCAGTATACCATTATTATGTCTCCAATAGAATAAAATGCAACAAATTTAGAGTAAAAGGTAATAAGAAAAGGGGACAACCCCCCGCCCTCAACATCAGATGAAAAATGCATCACACATTAATTCCTTATAAGGTTTTATTAAAGGGGGCAATGATGTTAGCTATTCATAAAAGTAGGCTGTTACACTGACCTTATGAAACACCCCAAAACTATCTGTGACTCAGAGAAAGATAAACAGGGTGGAAAAGGGTAATAAATGACTTCATTTTGAATGTTTTTCATCAAAAAAAAACTTTAATAATGTTATAATTACACCTCAGAGAACCTAATTTAAAAAAGATTCTCAGAACACCCGACGAACATTTCTTGGTCCCACGCCTTCCAAAGAATATATAAATACATTTGGACCACTTAATGATTGTTATCGGGATGTGAAGAGGCTTTCAACCAGCATAACAAAATAAATTATGAAGAAGAAAATCACCTATTGCTCCAATCACCTATAAGCCATGATAGGTGTTTGTCCTTTGGGCAAGTAAATCAATCATTCATTTGTTCAATTTGTTGTAACGTGTGATTGGGTAAGTCAACAATACAAAAGACGCTTGTCAACTATCTGCTCAAGTGGTGTAGATGGTAAAGTGCGTACTGGGTGCGTACCCCCCCCCCCCTTTTTTATAATATATCCCATCGAAAAGGCATTTACTTTCAATAAAAATAAGGAAATAATAAAAAAATGTGAAAAAGTATCAGGTATGTTTAGGGTAGGTGTAAGGAGGGCTTTATTGTCGCACTAAGGTGGCATCCACTTAATCATTTGAATTAAAATGATAATTTACACTCAATATGTTATTGCATACTGTTTTTAATGTACAATACTGATGTAATGCCTTGTGGAGAGAGAACACACACAGAATAGTTACAGGACAGCACATTCCTAAGGAACTTCCTCTTCCATTATCTGTGGTCGTAAAAATGTATAAATGACCAGCACCGCGCACAGACCAGTGTCCTGCCATACTCTCCTGAGATGACATGAGACCCCTAAAACCATGATAGATTTGAGGCAAACATCTGGAAATGTTCCAGTGACGGACCCTCCCGGAACCTCCTGACCATTAACGCATAATTCAATGATATCAACAAGGGAAGACGGTTTTACGATGAGACTCTGAGTTTGAACCTCCACAGATACACATCAAAAGTGACTTCCTGACTGAAAAGTGACTTCCTGAAAGTACCTTTCGCTCCCTCTACATTCCAAAGGACCCTCGCTCTCCCTGCTGCGCTTCCCAAATCACCCGTGTGTCTCTTACAGACAAAGAAATTCAAACCTACATAGACGATTTCTAAAAGACAACCAGTAACTACTGCTGCCATAAAAACAATATACTCAAGAGACAATATATATTAATGTTGTACTTTATGTCTTTTATCCGCTTGCTGTGTTATTGGAACTTATGATATTTTAATCTTTGCCGTATGTTTAGTTTCATTTGAATGGTCACGATAATTAAAAATCAGTGGTGCAACTGACATGGTGATATTATAAATGGTAAGCATGTGATAACACTTTACATAAGTCTTAATCGAACTTCTAGAGGTGGTTCTCCATATGATGATTTGAGTATTAGGTTAATAATGTATGCATGAAAAGGATCTGTACAGGGCGGGGCTCTGCCCTACAGAGACAATTTGATTGGATCAAACAGCGAATGGGATGGACTAAAATCAGCCCAATAAAAACAGAATCCAGCCTGTTAAAATGAAAAGAAACAAAGGCTTCGGCGCACCACTTGCTCAAAAACTTTGGCATCTTCACTGATTGCGCGGTCTCCGCCTTTACCATCAGGCTGACGAACCTAAAGATCTAAACACTTCAACAAACTTCCCACTGAAGACCTTTAACACCTGAAACCGTAAGAACTCTAAACACACTTCCTAAGAAGATCATCACGTCACAAATAAACCAACCTATTATGAGAGGGGTTCCCCAGTGACATGACGCAACCAGCAGCCCCGGAGGTTTCCCATCGACCATGTGGAGATACGCGAGGAAAACAACAGATCTCCTGTCAAACTCAACTTGGACAGACAAGCAAGTAACAACTATCTTAATATCTTACTGAGCTGGTTGCATTCATCTTTAAAAGTAAAGATAAGGTTCTCTGCTCATGATCTGCCCCTGGTAGATCTTTCTGAAATAGCAAATCGTGCTATACTTTAACCTTCTTTAAATCTCGTTCCTGTATGTGTCGTTTATGCAGTATGTTATCGTAGATTAGCACATAAACTTTTATTCATTTAAAAAGAAATCTTCCGTTGTGTAATATTCATGTCAAAACTTTGCCCAGAGCCACTTCCTGTGCTCATAAATTTACCCAACCAATTCTGTATTATTACCGTGACCACTAAATAAACAGAATTGCTAAGATATACTGGTTTATTGCTCGCTGGACGAGTCATTAATAAAGTATAAGATATAAGTTCTCTACGATTCGATTTCCTAAAAGCTAAATTAAAGAGCTAATAATTCATTACACTGAGGTGCAGATAATTGCCACTATTTGCAACAATATAAATAGCATAAAATCCTGCTATTTTAAGAGTGTAAATATAAAATATAGCTATTTGCACATAGTGTAAATAGCCTTTATCGATATTTAAACAGTGCAAATAGCCGCTGCTGAATACTTTTAAAACTAAAATTATTTAGAATACAAAGACACTATAGTGCTTTTACCAGTCAAACAAAATCAGTATCAACGAAATCCACTATAGAAGAAACAGAAACTGTCATTTAGTCTACATTCACACTGCAGGCAAATGTGGCCCACAGCTAATTATTTTTGCTCACGTGACTCGAATCTGTTTTTGTCATGACAGTGTGAACAGCACAAACCGCATGGAATCTGATCTTTTCAATTCCGATTCCTGCCACTTCCATATGTGGTACTAAATCCGATACAGGTCAGATGTTTTGCAATGCGACCGCAGTGTGAACGGTCATGTCGGATGACCGTTAATCGTTTACTTTCTATCCTCCGTGTTTACTTCCGTATGACGGCACGCTGCGCAAGTGTTGCCAAATCCAGTTTTATCGTGGAATTGGGCTACTTTTTCCACTTTTGCCTCGAGTTGTTTTTCAACTTTGTGGGTTAAAGAAACCCCACTAACGCAATATTTACACCCCTGAACATGATTGGGCTTTTTTTGGGAAACAATTGGTGGATTTTTGTAATGAAATTCTGGAAACCCTTGTGACGTCCCCCCCCTGTCTAGGGGATTGTGAGGAAAAGTAACAAAGGAAGAAGCATAAAACTAAAAAGAAATCGGCAAGAACACACTTCAGTCCTCTGTCCCAGAGTGAAGACAACACCAATTCAGATATATATAAAGATAGAGATTTATTTACACGGAAAAGGACAATATGTTTAACATAGAGATAGGGAGCAATGGCTCAGGAGAGAGCAATGCCTAAAACAACATATAAAACAGTTATCTACCTAGTTTAGGGAGCAACACTAACTTACCTCAAACCCCCAAAAGAAAAGAGAAATAAACAACATAAAACTTCCCTCAACTCCCTAACTGAACCAAAAACAGGGATGAAAGTAGTGTCCAAAGAAAAAGGCACTCTCTCCCTACAGCTTCCCTTTTAGCCAGAAACAGTACAATTGCAGAATATATATACTCTGGTCCTCCTCTTTAGCTTAACCAATGACCAGAGCTAAAACATACTACCTTTTGACAGTTTACCACTAAAGTGCTATTAGCCACTGCTAATTCACTACACAAACTCAGTTTAACAACTATAATCCTGAAATCACTGAATTCAGTCAGGAACAGGGGAGAAGTGTGTCTCTGCTGCAAACGCTGGACTGCCATTACTCCACTCACTCTCAGTCACAGGCATGCTCTGTTAACGAGCTACAGGTGGTGGTGATTCAACCGGAGAGGGAACAGAGTGAGAGAGAGAGCAACACAGGGCACACAACCACACATTTGTTCCCTGAAAACATCAACAACCATAATAATAATAAAAATAATAATAATGCGTCCGGGGACGTAACACCCTGTTCATATCGTTGTTTTGCGTATGCGGGTCAGTTCAGAACCATGATCTGTTCACACTGGAAATCTGATATTGGCCACATTTAAAACATCAATGTGAACAGCTATACAAAAAAATCAGATCTGAGAAAATAAATGGAATTAAACACAGGATTTATACAAAAATCAGTGGGATTGTTGTATACATAACATTATAAAGACAACACTACCGTAATGAAAAGTAGTGAATTTTTTGGGGTTTATTTGCCACGTTTCAGCACGTTGTTACGAGAAGAGCAAAGAGCGTGTTCACGAGTTATACATAACTAGAGCATAATGTAGTTCAAGATAATTTGTGCATTTCTATCTTTTTGTTGATTTAAAAGTTGTAATATTATGTTTGTTCTATAAATATCTGATTCTCATATAGCCTAATTAACTCGCTATAACAAGCACTTCAGTTTACCGGTGTTCATTCAGCTCAAACAGCAATGCTGCTATTGAAAATAGTGGTATTAATTTGTTACTTTTTCAAAATCATTGATGCATTATTAATAATTACCACCACTTTTATTTTTCATCAACGATATGGTTTATTAATTAAAATAATTAAATTAATGTCCGTGCAGAGGCTATTTTGTTTTATTGGTCCATGGCGCTCGCATTTGGAAGTAAAGTGACGTGAGAGTGAAAACCAACCTGTTTGTTCCTCAGTATCTTCATGTTTGACTCTGAATGTTTCTTCAATCTTCATGTCTTCACTCTCCACTTTAATAAACACCATCTTTGTTTGTTCCTCAGTATCTTCATGTTTGACTCTGAATGCTTCTTCAATCTTCATGTCGTCACTCTCCTCTTTAATAAACGCCATCTTTGTAATAGTGTGTCACGTGGATCTCAGTCGCTTCAGCAGAAGTGCGTGTGAACACTTTGTCCTGTTTAAGAAGAAAATAAATTCATCTAGTTCATTAGTCAGCACACTGGTAAGGGAGTCAGTCACTCCCTAGCTACTTTGACATATTTTAAACACAATGACAAATGACTTAATAGTAATGTGCCTCAATAAGTAAAGTCTTAACATAATGATACCTTTGCAAATCATTAGCTAATGGTTAATTAAAGTAGAAAACTGGAAGTTGAAGAACATAGCTTTGACTACTGTGGTAATTAACATATGTTAAAAGGGAACTAATACATTGACACATTTAACTAATAACAATTTATTTATTACTTAATCGGTGTATTATTACGTAATCATTAACAAATGGTTTAGTTTTTCATGAATTATGAGTGATTATCTGTGCATTAAGCATGAATTATTGCATATTTGTGCACCCGTATTGTAAAGTGTTACCGTGTTTGCTGTTCTCGTTTATTGTTAACACGCGCTGATTTGAATCACTGAATAATTTTATGAGTGATTTTATTCAGATTATTTGGATTCTAAGGGTGCTTTCACACCTGTAGATCGATTGCTTTGTTCCGAAACAGGGATTAAAATCATTACAATGTTGCTTTTTATTCTAGGAGCGGTTCGCTTTCACATAGCAAAGTTTCTAAACGGTTAAACGGACCTGGTTCGTTGGATCCGATTGCTTTCAGAGATCGTTTTCAATCGAGCCGAGACCAACTCGTTTTGGCGTGGATCCGAGTGCGATTGCCGTGTTCACATATGCCCAAACTAACCGAGCTAAGGGGGAAACATGCCAGCTTCCGAAAAAACGTGCCAGGTGTAAAAACTCCCTAAGTTTCTCTCATCACTTCTTTCCAGTACTTGGACTCTGTTTTGCGTTTAATAAACATGCTTTATCAACCAAAAAAAACCTGTTTTGATTGTTTAGTACCGTATACCATGATATTTTCTGAGACAATTATCATACCGTCAAAATCTCATACTGTTACAACCCTACATGCAATTTACAGCTTTTATTTGACATCTATAGATAAACTGTAGGTTCTAACCTCCTAGAGTCTATATCATTGATTTCTTGGTGGTCTCGTTACCAAAAGTGTTATGTTTATATTTAAAATTGCACGAGAGAATGGAAGTGTTCTTTGAATGGCAACTTACAGTCAAATTTGGAATGGGTTATAAGTATTGAACACTTTGAATTAATCCTTGAAAAGAGATTCTAAAGCATTTTTATCTAAAGTGTAGTTACTAGGAAATTTCTTTAGAGGAAAGAGAGAAAAACAGTAAAATAAAACACTCCCTCGCTGCCATTTTACTCATTGTTTTTCCCTCTCTTTTGTTTTTCTCTCTGTTTGTATGTCTCTTCACGTGAGGCTCCAGTCAGCCTGCTGTAACGCAGCTTAATTGAAATAGTGGGAGTTTATAAGCTGCTCTTGAGTCCTCTGAAAGAGACGCTCCATAAACCGGAACGCTGCCCTTTCATCTGATGCTTTTTTGGGGGAATATTCTTGTCCCCCATATCGCCCCAGGCTTTGGACCCTCAGCATGCCTATCTCTAATTTAGCTTTCCAAAAAACCAGGGATAAAGCCAAAAGCAGCCAGAATCAGCTGTACGAGGAACGCAAATGAAACCGTGAAATTTTCTGAAACAATTATTATACCGTCAAAATCTCATACTGTTACAACCTTACTTGAACAATGTACTTATTCAAGCCCGGTGTCCCAATGTGCATACTATCCATCCTAAATAGTATTGAAAATGACTAATATCACATATAATTTAGGACGGATAGTATGCACATTGGGACACAGGCTCAATATAGGGAGAGAAATGAGACGCACCTTTTCTGTTATTAATATGAGGATGCGCTTTAATCACATACATAACGCTAAATAAAGTGTTACAACGTTATATTTGAGATTATTTTATTTACGTAGCTTTTAAAACAGTAAAAAGTGATAGAATAGGTAGAACTGATATAAACACTTAAAAACCACAAACCTTTCTTCAGCTGAATCACAACAGATGCAGGAGCGCGGCACAGCTTTATGACGTCACAACACCAGACCAAAATAAAAGTCCCATTTACACAAAAAGGTCTATTATATGTGTATGATAAAGCCTTTCCACAATTGCCATCATAAATGTGTATATATATATCTTATCTATTTATTTATTCATTAATTCCCCTCTTTTGGAAAGTCGTTGAAACACTTTCATGATATTTTTTCTTTTGCTAGTGGGTCAATTGAGAATACAAAAATATATTTGTTGCAGTTTCCATTCATTACTACATTAGTGTGCACAACTATAAAGACTTTCACTTCCGAGAGCCCCAGAAATGTGAAAACGGTCTATACAAATACAAGGTAAAAAAAAATTATAATAATTATTTAACAAATATCAATGTCTGCATTAATTTTGTCAGTCACCTGCAGAGTTAAGAATTTGGGATGAAGGACGTCCTAAATAAATTTTTATCTTTGCCTAAAGGGTCTGTTTTCTCTAGGAGGCCAGCTAAAGTCTCATCATACTTCAACAGTCTGAAGTGTTTCTGATTAGTGATCATAAATAGTGATCGACCGATATTGATTTTTTATACCCGATACCGATATTTATACGTTTATGTACCCGATAACCGATATTCAGAACCGATATTTATTTACTGTTATAAAGTAAATAAATAACAGAGTGAAGTAGGCTTGCCACGATAGACGTGACGACGGTTATACCGGTGTTAAGCCGCAACACTGTTACATTACTTGCTCACCGTGGCACCGTCGTTTAGATTGTTTTTATAGTAATAGAAATACATTCGTTCAGATAGAGGACACTAAAATTAAAACTGAACGCGGCTGCTAAATGCAACGCACCGAACGAACGAGAGTCTTGCATCACAGCAGTCTAGGTCTGCATTGCCGCGGCTGTCCCGACCAGATTTCTTACTCCGCTGTCCTTGAAGGACGTGCAATTCTCTTTCCCCTTTTTTATATTATGCTTATCCTATCATTTTAAATGACAGACTGTATCGAATTTATTTATTTTTTCTCTGCTGCACTGTTCACTGTGTTAGCAGCAAGATGTTAAATAAATTTAGTGTTTTGACAAGACTAATAAAATAGCTAATAGGCTAAACCTTCATTTTTTTCCTATTGTGTTGTAGGCTGAATGTTAGCATAAACGAATTATATCCTGACAAAACAAATTATAATAGGGATTACAATTTTTGTATAACTTTTTTCCTCTCTGTGAAACTTTATTCCGTGTTGGCAGCAAAATTTTATTGACATTTATCAGTCAATAAATTCAAGACTCTTGACAAGACAAATAAAATAAATACAGTTTTGTGCAGACTACACTTTTATTTGTTAGCCTAGCTCTCTTTCTTTCAGCAGAAATGTGAACAAACAGAATATATCGCAGGAGCCGAATAAAACCTCAAACAGTCCCGCGCAGACCTCTACATCACAGATCAGATTTCATTTATCACGTGAAGAGAGATAAATTACCAGAAGAGTGAGGTGACAGACAAGAAGAGTGAGGTGAGAGACAACACAATGCGGAAGAGTTTCAAAACGAAACGTAAAAGCGCCCGTTTTAAGCCTGTTGACTTCTGAGTCTGACATTAATCTAAGTCAAGGAGAAAACTCACCGAGATCTACCAAGTGAAAAGTAAATAAATAATAAAATACACTTTAAATAAATAATAAAAAAAGGCTTGTTGTGATGTATCTTTATGTTGCATTAATTTAATAATAATAAATAAAATAGTGTTTTATTATTATTCACGTCACTGTATTCAACTATATACTGAGCTGTATTCAAGCAGAAATATGAGTGATCGAGATCGACCGATATATCGGTTTACCGATATTTAAGCATTTTACCATAATCGGTTATCGGTTTTGTAAAAAAAAAAGATCGTTTTTTAATTTTTTTTGTTACATACATAATTATACAGATTATAACCACCAGTGAAATTTTGTTCTCTGCATTTGACCCATCCAAGTGCACACACACCTGGAGCAGTGGACACGCACACACATACACACACACACACACACACACACACACACCTGGAGCAGTGGGCACTGTTCACTCAGGAAATACTCCAGCACAACTACCGCATGTAACTTTATACAAGATTAACTTGTTTGAAACACGCTGAATTATATTAACATTTACTATAGAACCATTATTTCGCCAATAAACATCTAAATAAATACATCTCTATCGAAATTAATGATTTATTATCTCCACAAGTGATCACAGTTTGAGTAGTTCTGTGTAAATAGATAAACCGCTGTCAGCAGTTTTCATAATCTAGAATGACAAAAACATTTGAATTCTGACAAAACATGCCAGTTGAGAAATGCAATAAAATACAATGTTTTGTTTGTTATATCTTATTTCAATGGTCCAGAGAATATTATCCAGTGAATTAACATTATCCAGTGAATTATTATTATTCACTCTTTAGCCTATTAAACAGCTTATAAACCTAAAACTGTAGTTTAAAATGAAGTTGATATTTTGTTTGAGTTTTCCCTCTTTTCCTTAGGTTTTAAATAAGCCTGTAAGCGCCGTGCGCGTTTTACTTTGACTTTAATATCAGCAGCAATTCGGCGTCAAGCAGTGTTTAAAATAAAAAACAGCAAATACTGCATGTGGAACCAAATAAATGAGAAACGAATGTTTTTTTTTAACATTATCACTTAGATCAGGGGTAATAGATCGTATTCACCTCTCTATGTATTCTGTGTTTAGGAGGAGAAATACGGTTCTCATGGCGCTGTGAATAGCCTACAGACTGAACGGCGGCTCTAAACCGCTGTATGAAAACATGATACACAAACTACTGCTCTCGCTGGATAACAGAAGCCAGTGTCACACTAGTACACACAAGTTTTGATGGGCAAGTTTTGTAATCATGGTAAAGCTGATTACAGTGACATGATCGTGCATTAGGCGCGCGCTGTGTCCGTTATAAATGATGCGCAAACGAACCGTGTATGTGTGCTCTCGATCATTCATATTTCTGCTTGAATACAGCTCAGTATATAGTTGAATACAGCGACGTGAATAGTGAATAATAATAAAACACTATTTTATTTATTATTATTAAATTAATGCAACAAAGATACATCACAACAAGCCTTTGTAATTATTTATTTAATGTGTATTTTATAATTTATTTACTTTTCACTTGGTAGATCTCGGTGAGTTTTCTCCTAGACTTAGATTAATGTCAGACTCAGAAGTCAACAGGCCTAAAACGGGCGCTTTTACATTTGGTTTTGAAACTCTTCCGCATCTTGTCTTGTCTGTGTCACCTCACTCTTCTTGTCAGTTATCTCTCTTTACATGATAAATGAAATCTGATCTGTGATGTAGAGGTCTGCGCGGGACTATTTTAGGTTTTATTCCGCTCCCGCGATATATTCTGTTTATTCACATTTCTGCTGAAAGAAAGAGAGCTAGGCTACCAAATAAAAGTGTAGTCTGCACAAAATTGTATTTATTTTATTCGTCTTGTCAAGAGTCTTGAATTTATTGACTGATAAATGTCAATAACATTTTGTTGCCATCACGGAATAAAGTTTCACAGAGGAAAAAATTTATACAAAAATTGTAATCCCTATTATAATTTGTTTTGTCAGGATATAATTCGTTTATGCTAACATTCAGCCTACAACACAATAGGAAAAAAATGAAGGTTTAGCCTAATAGCTATTTTATTAGTCTTGTCAAAACACTGAATTCATTTAACATCTTGCTGTTAACACAGTGAAAAGTGCAGCAGAGAAAAAATAAATAAATTCGACACAGTCTGTCATTTAAAATGATAGGATAAGCATAATAAAAAAAGGAAAGAGAATTGCATGTCCTTCAAGGACAGCGGAGTAAGAAATCTGGTCGGGACAGCCGCGGCAATGCAGACCTAGACTGCTGCAAGACTCTCGTTCGTTCGGTGCGTTGCATTTAGCAGCCGCGTTCAGTTTTAATTTTAGTGTCCTCTATCTGAACGAATATATTTTTATTACTATAAAAACAATCTAAACGACGGTGGGGGACGGTGCCAAGGTGAGCAAGTAATGTAACAGTGTTGCGGCTTAACACCAGTATAACCGTCGTCACGTCTATCGCGGCAAGTCTACTTCACTCTGTTATTTATTTACTTTATAACAGTAAATAAATATCGGTTCTGAATATCGGTTATCGGTTACATAAACGTATAAATATCGGTTATAAAAAATCAATATCGGTCGATCACTAATCGAGAGCACATACACGGTTCGTTTGCGCATCATTTATAACGGACACAGCGCGCGCCTAATGCACGATCATGTCACTGTAATCAGCTTTACCATGATTACAAAACTTGCCCATCCAAACTTGTGTGTACTAGTGTGACACTGGCTTCTGTTATCCAGGGAGAGCAGTAGTTTGTGTATCATGTTCTCATACAGCGGTTCAGTCTGTATTCACAGCGCCATGAGAACCGTATTTCTCCTCCTAAACACAGAATACATAGAGAGGTGAATACGATCTATTACCCCTGATCTAAGTGATAATGTTTAAAAAAAAAAAACCATTCGTTTCTCATTTATTTGGTTCCACATGCAGTATTTGCTGTTTTTTATTTTAAACACTGCTTGACGCCGAATTGCTGCTGATATTAAAGTCAAAGTAAAACGCGCACGGCGCTTACAGGCTCATTTAAAACCTAGGGAATAGAGGGAAAACTCAAACAAAATATCAACTTAATTTTAAACTACAATTTTAGGTTTATAAGCTGTTTAATAGGCTAAAGAGTGAATAATAATAATTCACTGGATAATGTTAATTCACTGAATAATATTCTCTGGGATATTGAAATAAGCTATAACAAACAAAACATTGTATTTTATTGCATTTCTCAACTGGCATGTTTTGTCAGAATTCAAATGTTTTTGTCATTCTAGATTATGAAAACTGCTGACAGCCGGTTTATCTATTTACACAGAACTATACTCAAACTGCGATCGCTTGTGGAGAAAATAAATCATTAATCATCAAACGAGTGAATCTTGTATAAAGTTACATGCGGTGGTCGTGCTGGAGCTTCTCCTGAGTGAACAGTGTCCACTGCTCCAGGTGTGTGTGTGTATGTCCACTTGGGTGGGTCAAATGCAGAGAACAAAATTTGCTGGTTATACTCTGTATAATTATGTATGTAAAAAAAAAATAAAAAAAATTTAAAACCGATATTTTTTTTTTACAAAACCGATTATGGTAAAATGCTTAAATATCGGGAAAAATATCGGTAAACCGATATATCGGTCGATCTCTAATCATAAACTCACTGGTGAATAGTGAAAAGAGCACAGTGGAGTATGGTACAACAAATAATTGTGAGCTGCTAATATCGTGTGACAGATATGGCATTTAAAAAAACAAATGAGCCCGGTCTCATGAAAATGCATATCAATAGCACGATTTTCTGTTTCTATTTAACATGTAATTTATATGCAGAAATTGACTTTGGTGTGCATATGATACACATGTATTTGGCATGCATATGATACGCAATTAAGCTTAAGCTCAGATGCTAATGTAACCCGTGTCTCGGATTTATATCAATGAAAAGGAGGAAAAATATCTACCGGGTCTGAGCTCACCAAATACATATAAATTTCTATAAAAAAATAAAATAAATCTATTACAGTATTTGGAGTCTCGGGTTCGGGGTCTCACACTAAACACAGAATTACAAATAAATTGTGTTTATGAAATGTGTCTGCACTTGTATGCAATTCAGATCTCAATTTAGTCACTAACTGCTTGAATAAAAAAAACACACACAGAAATCAGTTTTAGAGTATACCTTTTTGTATTCACTATATCTTTCTCTTTACTGCATTGCAGTATGCTTGAAAACCTTTCACATACAAAAAAATAATTCAACTAATGAATTTAGTTGATTAAATTCAGCCCTTGAACAGTAAAGCTGTCAGTAACCAATTACAGAATAATAATAAAAAAATAGAAAGGAAATAGTCTAAAACAGTAAAAAAAATGTCGATGAATACCGAAACTTGAATGAAGTAGGAATGTGTTTGGCTCAGTTCAGTCAATATGAGTGTATAAGTGCCTACAGAATCATCGCCGAAACGAACGATGAAGAAACTTTTCCGTCTTTACGAACGAGCCCTCTGATTACGCAATCCGTCCATAGTGAAATCCAACTCGTTTTTTTTCTCTTCCTGGCGTGAATCCAAAACGACCACAATGCGATGAAACAGTCATATCTCATCGAGCACAAACGGCATCCTCCAATCACTAACGCAAAGAAACAGTTCAGGCATGTATTTAAAGAAGGAATGACGAGGATTAATAAGTTTAAGCGGCAGCCGAAATGCGGCTCGCATCTCTCACCACGAGCTGGCGCACAAGTGACGTCAGCCAAATCATCCATTAACTTCACATAACATTGATAACTTAAATTTACAACATTATGTCTACAAAACAATTGTGCAAACATGTTTAACAATTCTACTAATATAACAAAACAATTTACATTTGTCCTTTTGTGCACTTTGTCCGATTCACGAACATAATTAATCATCCACATCATATTACATTACCAAATTAATATACATAAATATGCGGAAAATAAGAATGATTGTGACTTACCTAATGCAAAGAAACAGTTCAGGCATGTATTTAAAGAAGGAATGACGAGGATGAATAAGATTAAGCGGCAGCCGAAATGCGGCTCGCATCTCTCTCACCACGAGCTGGCGCACAAGTGACGTCAGCACCCGTCAAGGTTCAAGGTTTCTTTATTTGTCACATAATAAATTATACAGGGTATAATCAAAAGTGAAATGTAGGTCAAATCAGGTCCGCTCAGTGGACAGTGCAAAGAATAAAAATTATATAAAAGTAACACCACACAAGAGCATATATATAGGTAAAAAAAGAAATAAAAAGTTAAATGTGCAATAGAATAAAGAAAAGTGCAAAACAGTAAAATGTGCAAACACGTAGGATGTGCAAAAACAGTATAATGGGACTTAATAAATAGTAATATAAACAGGAGGGATGAGAGGGATGTGCAACGGGTTGTACTGGGTATGCACACATAGCAGCAATACGGATGATGAGAATATGAATGTTTTTTTGTTATTTTTTACAGATAATAATGAGTCTTGTGAAAGTTTATGGAACAGAGTTTGTGTTAAGGAGCCTGATGGCCTGAGGGAAGAAGCTCCTCCTCAGTCTCTCTGTCTTTGCCATCATGCTCCTGAAGCGCTTGCCAGATGGCAGTAAACAGAAATGATGGTTGCCGGGGTGATTTGAGTCTTTGATGATTTTAGCAGCTCTGCTTCTGCAGCGTTTGAGGTAGATGTCCTGCAGAGAGGGGAGAGTAGACCCTAAGATGCGCTCAGCTAAGCGCACGACTCTCTGTAGAGCTTTGCAGTCCTGGTTTGTGGCATTATTATACCACACTGAGATGCACTGAGTCAGTACACTTTCTATGGCCCCTGAATAGAAAGTTTTCAGGATAGCTGGTGAGACCCTGAATTTCCTCAGCTGTCGCAGATGGTACAGCCTTTGCCTGGCTTTCTTAACCTGAGTTTGAATGTGTGTAGTCCATGTCAGGTCCTCGGAGATGTTTACACCGAGGTACTTGAAGCTACTCACCCTCTCCACAGGGGTTCCACTGATCATAAGAGGAGTGTAGGGCCGCTGCTGTCTCTTCCTGAAGTCCACGATCAGCTCTTTGGTTTTGCTCACGTTCAGAGAGAGACAGTTGTCCTGGCACCATGATGTAAGTCTCTCCACCTCATCCAAGTATGTGGCCTCGTCATCGTTGTTAATGAGGCCCAGGACCACAGTATCATCAGCAAATTTAATGATAGAAGTGGAGCTGTGAGAGGACACGCAGTCGTGTGTGTAGAGAGAGTAGAGCAGGGGGCTCAGGACACAGCCCTGTGGGGCTCCTATGTTCAGGGTTATGGAGTTGGAGGTGAACTGGCCGACTTTCACCACTTGTGGTCTGGCGGTGAGGAAATCTTGAATCCAGTCACAAAGTGAAGTGTTTATGCCGAGGTCTGAGAGTTTAACAGCCAGCTTGGTGGGGACTATAGTATTGAAAGCGGAGCTATAGTCAATGAATAGCAGCCTTACATAGTTGCCATTTTTGCTGTCGATGTGAGTGAGGGAGGAGTGCAGTACCTGGGAGATGGCATCATCAGTAGACCTATTTGGCCGATAGGCAAACTGAAGAAGGTCCAAAGTAGCAGGGATGGAGGAGCAAATGTGTTTCTTTAAAAGTCTCTCAAAAACCTTCATGACTGTCGATGTGAGGGCAACTGGACGATAGTCATTCAAGCAAGAGGGTTTACTGTTCTTAGGCACAGGGATAATGACAGATTTTTTTAAAGGGGGAGGGAACCACAGAGGTAGCGAGGGACTCATTAAAGATGGAAGTAAACAAACCAGCAAGCTGATCAGCACAGGACCTCAGAACACGGCCAGTAATCCCATCGGGTCCTGCTGCTTTTCTGACGTTCACTCTCCTTAGTTCCCTCCGAACGTCATCCTCTGACACGGTGAATACATGATTGCTGCTCTGTCTGCTGCTTGCTGACGCGCTGATCGGCAGAGTCGTGCCGCCATTACGTTCAAAGCGGCCGTAGAAGTTGTTTAGCTCTTCGGCTAGCAGCGGGTCTGCTCTAACCTCTACAGAGTTGTTGTTTCCAGAGGAACAGATGGTCTTTAGTCCCTGCCACATGCGTCGAGAGTCATTGAGCTGGAAATGTGACTCAATTCTCTCACTGTATCGGCGTTTAGCGGCTCTTACTGCACGACGGAGAGCATAACAAGATGCCTTGTACTCACTCATGTTTCCTGACAGAATACCGGCATTGTATGCGGCAGTTCGATGGTTAACCGCGTCACGAATTGTTCTGTCCACCCACGGCTTCTGATTTGAGAAAGTCTTTATTGTTACTGTTTCGGTGGCCTGTTCGGTTAGTGTGTTTACGAAGCTTGAAGGATCCGTTGTTTATAATCCGGTGTGAGGAAGATGGCGTCATGGTCTGATTTTCCAAACGCCGGCAGTGAGTGGGCTTTGTAGGCATTATTGAATTGGGTGTAGCAGTGATCGAGTGTATTCAGTCCTCTGGTTGGATAGGATATATGCTGATGAAAGTTAGGGATGACCTTTTTGAGGTTAGCTTTGTTAAAGTCCCCCGCGACGATATACATGCAGCGTCAGGATGTATGTTGATATATCCGCTGATTTCATCGTGGAGTTTGGACAAAGCCACGCTAGTGTCTGCTTGTGGTGGAATGTAAACGGCAGACACGAGGATCGATTTAAATTCCTGGGGCAGATAGAATGGGCGGCAGATAATGGAGAGGTGTTCTAGATGAGCCGAGCAGGAACGCGACAGAATGGAGATGTTCCTGGGGTCACACCATTTCTTGTTAATGAAGAAACACACTCCACCACCTTTGGTTTTTCCGGCCTCGGCAGTTCTGTCCATCCGTAAAACAGAGAAGTTATCAGACGGCGTTACAGCGTTGTCCGGGACCGTCGGCGTGAGCCATGTTTCGGTCAAACAAATGATGTTACAGTCCCTAATGTCCCGTTGGAAACTAATCCTGGCTCTAAGATCGTCCATCTTATTATCCAAGGATTGGACATTGGCGAGCAAAATACTCGGTAGAGGGGGACTGTGAGCCCTTTTCCTCAGTCTGTTGCGGATTCCAGCACGTTTCCCGCGGTGTTTCTTTCGCCTCCTGGTATTATTGAGGCGGCCTTTGTCAGCTTCGGTGCTCCGAAGAATCTCCAATGGCCACGCTGGATCTGTGTATAAAGTGTCCTGGATCAGGTTAGTGTAATGCTGTCCAATGTTCAAAAGTGTTCTCTTGTCATACATAATCATTGCAGACGTTACACGTGTAAAAAGAGAGGTAAAAATAGAAAAGAAAACAAATAAAAACACAATTTTGAGCGGAGCTAATTCACAGGCGACTGAACTCAGCAGCGCCACCGGAAGGCACCGGTGGCGCAGGTCAACGCAGGTCAATTCCATTTTGCAACGAAACCAAATACCTAAATACATTTATAAATGTATAGTTTTTTTTTACATGCCTGAACCTAATATGCATTAAGCAAGAAAAAAAAATACATTGTGAAAAAAATAAAAATAAAATGATTCTCAATTATTTGAGTGGGTTACACTAAGATGAGCTTTATTTGTCACATACACAATTATACAGAGTATAAGCAGCAGTGAAATGTGTTCTCTGCATCTAACCCATCCAAGTGCACACACACTTGGAGCAGTGGGCTGCGGCGCCCGGGGAGCAGTTGGGGGTTCAGTGCCTTGCTCAAGGGTCTCACCTCAGTCGTGGACAATTCTTGCCGGAGCCGAGATTTGAACCCACAACCTCGGGGTTACAAGTCCAAGTTTACATTAGGTGGCATATACGCCAATGTATGTTTCTGGTGGATGCCCACACTCTAGATTGCGTTTATAAAACTCAGGAGAGAAGATATTTTTTAAGCACACGCATGTAAGTCTGGCTGATAGAAAGCGCGTCCGTTTTCTGTGAGAGTGAATTAATCCACTTGCGAGCAGAGAGATTTGCGCTCGTGCATTTAATGCGCTCTCGCATAGGCTAATGCACTCTGGACATTTGTCATTACAATAACTCCATAGAAACCGTCTCAAACAAGCTACAATCGATTTTTTAATTCGAGAATGGAGAATATCGTGTTTTTCCGTCGGTGGAGCACTTGATGAGGTCCGCTTTATTCCTTTGAGAATATAGGAACCACGCAGTCGTCCCCACACCCCTAATCCTAACCACTGTGTATCATATGCACACCAAAGTCCATTTCTGCAAATAAAAAGAACGCCAAATAGAAACAGAAACTTGTGTTACTGAAGAAGAAGAATTTTTTATTTGTCACATACACAATTATACAGAGTATAACCAGCAGTGAAATGTGTTCTCTGCATTTAACCCATCCAAGTGCACACACACATGGAGCAGTGGGCAGCCGATGCTGCGGCGCCCGGGGAGCAGTTGGGGGTTCGGTGCCTTGCTCAAGGGTCTCACCTCAGTCATGGACAATTCCTGCCGGAGCCGAGATTCAAACCCACAACCTCGGGTTACAAGTCCAATGCTCTATCCATTAGGCCACGACTGCCCCACTGATGCGCACTTTCATAATTTACGATATAAAGCTTCATAGATTTTTATTTTTAAGACAATCATATGCTCTCGCAGGCCACATAAAATGATGTGGCGGGCCGGAATTGGCCCTTGTGAAATGACAAAAATAATTCACATACTTGTGCCTGTTCCTCACCCCACAGACCTGAATATTAAGAATTTATATACTCTTGGCACTATACATGAATATTGAAACAACCTTGCAGAAACTCCTTTTAGTTGAGGAGCACGATCTTGAAGAAGACAGGCATTTAGATCAGGGGCATCATGCAATCCTTATTTTTTAGGGGGCACGAGTGGGGAGGGGTCGTCGTGTAACACCCCAGATAGCAAGGTGACATTGATTCAATGTTGAAATTCCACCAGAAGCATCATTTTGGTTGAGGTTGAAAATGCAATGCTAAATAATATTTGATCAATGTTGATAATGCAATGCGTTGTGTTGAAAAGACAAATATTGAAGACAAATCCATAGCCAGCTGAATTTTGGTCAGCATTTCACTGGTGCAACTTAGACTGTCAATCCCTCATTCAACACTTAAATGTGGTAAATTTTCCTGAAATGTAGAGAGAACATGCTCATCAAACAATAAATTATGTTAATTTTGTGAACTCACTAGCAGCACCAATACATAAATAAAATTGTCTGCTGATCGTGTGGATTAACAAAGAACTGTGACCATTATTAGCAGCAGTAGCAGTAGTAGTAGTAGTAATGTTTTTAGTAATTAATGTGTTCGATTACCTGTTTTCAGCTCGCTAGAGTAGCACATCCAGCCAGAGACTGATAATAACTAAATTAATGTCACTATATTAAGTGCTTATAAATCTTGTGGTCATCCAGTTATATCATTAATTTAAATTAAACATTATTTGTAAATCTAAATACTTTTAAATTATAATTAAACATTTAAATTATAATTATCATTTTTATTATTTATGATTTATATATTCAATATAATTACTAGATGTAAACCATTGTGGAATGTACATACATTTAATGAATTACCTAAGAATTCATGCATCACAACCCAGTCCATTAGGTGTCAGTAATGCAGCTTAAAGCTGGCTGCCAACCACCAATCAAATCCAAGCGCAGTATAACAGATTTCAAACGCGAAACGGACGGAGACGAGGCTAAAGGGCAAAGACAAAGTGTTTTTTTAGATGTAAGTAATAAAAGATTACTTTAAAAAAAACTTGACAAAATATAACGCCTAGAAAAATCTGTATAACTCAACTTACTTTCTTTACAGAGATTTATTTTTACTTGACAACAGTTGACAGATGTTGATTCTTTACTTAGCTAACGTATACGAACACAATGCATTCACCTTAGGGAAAAGAAGACATGGACTGTATTTATTTGTCTTCCTTACAACTTATGTTTTTCTGGACAAGTCCGAGTGAACTGCGGGTCTGCAGCGAGTCACATGAACGCGCGCTGTCTAGACCAACGAACGGTTTTGTGTTAATATTCGGTTCCTGTGAAAAACTGTTCCAGTGGGTGGAGTTTACGTGAATAGTCATTAGTTCCCCTGTTGTGAGCGTGTTCTTGAATCAACGCGTAAACGAACGGAACTGAAAATATTAATGCATGCTCCTCAAATTGCTACGTATTTAATGGATTATTTCGAAAAGGTGAAGTATCAATGTTCAGCATTTAAACATTAACTGCAACAGTGCCAAAATAATAAATTGTTTGTGTAATACGCGTTCACGTCACAGAAGTCAGTTAATTCTCAGCACACAGAGACCCTTTCACCTATATATCACACTATAGAGACTGTGTCTATTCCCCGAACTAGAAAATACAAAAAACGTCCAAACCAGTCTATGAGTAACAACTTAATTGATGTTCAACAAATGAAAAATGTATATTACACAGAGAAACAAATGATAAAGCTTGGCTTATTGAAAATTAGGTCCCTTTCTACTTAAGTGCTTTTTGTAAATGATATGATCACTGATCATAAACTAGATGTGCTCTGTTTGACAGAAACCTGGCTAAAACTGGATGAATACATTATTTTAAACAAGTTTGCCCCCCAAGATTACTGTTACAAAAATGAGCCACGTCCAAAAGGCAAAGGGGGAGGTGTTGCTACGTTTAAGTAGAACTCATTTGCTTCATATAACATTATCTAGAGAAAAAAGTATTAATGATAAATCCTCTGTGATGTTTGTACTGGCTACTGTACACAGGCCACCAGGGAACCATACAGACTTTATTAAAGAATTTGGTGATTTTCTATCAGAGTTAGTGCTGGCTGCAGATAAAGTCTTAATTGTGGGTGATTCTAATATCCATGTAGATAATGATAAAGATGCATTAGTTTCAGCATTCATAGACATTCTGAACTCTATCGGGGTTAGACAACACGTGTCAGGACCTACTCATTGTCGAAATCATACTCTAGATGTAATACTGTCACATGGAATTGATGTTAATGGTGTTGAAGTTCTGCAGCAAAGCAGTGATATATCAGATCACTATCTGTGTAAACTCATAGCTAAAGCTGTAAATTCAACTCCTTCTTACAAATATGGTAAAACCATCACTTCTACCACAAAAGACTGCTTTGTAAGTAATCTTCCTGATTTATCTCAATTCCTCAGCATATCCAACAGCGCAGAAAAACTTGATGATGTTACAGAAATTATGGATTCTCTCTTTTCTAGTACTTTAGATACGGTTGCTCCTTTACGCTTAAGGATGATTAAGGAAAAGAGTCCAACACCGTGGTATAATGAGCACACTCGCGCCCTAAAGAGAGTAGCCCAGAAAATGGAGCACAGCTGGAGGAAAACAAAACTAGAGGTATTTCGTATTTCTTGGTGGGAAAGTACCATATCCTACAGCAAACATTAAAAACTGCTAGATCTGATTACTTTTCATCTCTTTTAGAAGAAAACAAACATAACCCCAGGTATTTATTCAATACAGTGGCAAAATTAACAAAAAATAAAACATCAACTGTTGTTGACATCTCCCAACAGCACAGCAGTAATGACTTTATGAACTAATTTACTTCCAAAATCAATACTATTAGAGATCAAACTGTAACCATGCAGCCGCCAGCTGCAGTATCACATCCAATAGTGCACTATATATCCCCTGAGGAACAATTCCACTCATTCTCTACTATAGGGGAGGAAGAATTGTATAAACTTGTTAAATCAGCTAAACCAACAACATGTATGCAAGACCCTATTCCATCTAAACTACTAAAAGATGTGCTTCCAGAAGTCATAGAACCTCCTTTGGCTATTATTAATTGATCATTGTCATTAGGGTATGTCCCCAAAACCTTTAAATTGGCTGTTATTAAGCCTCTCATTAAAAAACCACAACTTGACCCCAAAGATCTAGTTAATTACAGACCGATCTCGAATCTCCCTTTTCTGTCAAAGATAAGAAAAAGTAGCATCCTCACAATTAAATTCCTTCTTAGCATAGAATGCATCGACGTGTTGCACCTTTAGCCACGCCCATTGCACAGGCCTGCATTTATCCCTACTTAAGACTGTTTTTCTGCCATGTTTGACACAAACAAGACTCTAAACTCATAGAGTTGCGTTCATAGAACATTTTATTATTATAGGACTGCTAGAAACGCATTTATATAGACGAACTGATGCCATTACATTGTCAGGATTCACAGCCGCATTCTCGGATTCAAAGTTGCGCTGAATGAACGGAACAGCACGGGACATCGAGTTGCCTATATAATCATGACGGGTTTAATTCACCCACAGAGACGTAGAAGGAGAAATGATTCGCGTTCATCTTTAGATCCACCAGAGCTGCTGTCAGTGCCGTCACGTGGACGCGATTGCGCAAACTCTCAAACGCGCATACCAAACGCGCTCTCTGCACTCGCTAACAAAGCTTTTAAAGTCATTGTTATTTGTTTAACTGTGTGATGGTCAGGACAAGCCTCAACTGGGCTCATTCATTTAAAAACAGCTATCAGCTGTGAAAACGTCCCGGTGTTATGACACCATTTTTGATTCTGTCGCTCTCGTGTCCTGAATGCGGTTGTGACTTCAGCTGTTCATTCATATACAGATATGTATTCAAGCAGATGTTTTAATCTGCTGAATAATAAAACCTTTCAAGTCTCTCACCTGTAAGCAACTGCTGTCAGTCCCAAACAACACCTGTGAATGCAACCATAATGTGCATCTCCATTGACTGTATCACTGCCCTGTAATTTTCTTTCTTTCTTGCTTGCTTGCTTTTTCTATCTTGTTATTATTTCTTTCTTGCTTTCTTTCTTTTTCTATCTTGTTATTATTTCTTTCTTGCTTCCTTGCTTTCTTTTTATCTTTTATTAATAATTTATTATTAATATTAATTTATCTCTCTTTTCTTATTATTTGTCTTTATTTCTTTCGTTGTTGTTGTTGTTGTTGTTGTTGTTATAATTATATATTTTTTTATTTTAATTTTTTAAGTATTAATCATGAGAAAACATTTGAATAAAAAATTAAGATTAATAGCAGAAGTTACTGTTATTTATTGATAGTAATTCATCAACGGATTAAAAAATAATAAATAGATTAATACAAAAATAATCGATAGATTAGTCGACTAATCGAAAAAATAATCGATAGATTTGTCGACAATAAAAATAATCTTTAGGTACAGCCCTACCTAGAACACTGTCTAACACTTGATGGCTGCTCTCTCGATTCTTCATCAGTCAGGAACCTTGGTGTGCTATTTGATAGAAATCTCTCCTTTGACAGCCACGTTTCTAGCATTTGTAAAACTGCATTTTTTAATCTTAAAAATATATCTAAACCTATGCTCTCAATGTCAAATGCAGAAATGTTAATTCATACGTTTATGACCTCAAGGTTAGATTATTGTAATGCTTTATTAGGTGGTTGTTCTGCACGCTTAATAAACTAACTACAGATGGTTCAAAATGCAGCAGCTAAAGTCCTTACCAGAACCAGGAAGTATAACCACATTAGACCGGTTCTGACAACACTGCACTGGCTCCCTATTAAACATCATATAGATTTAAAAATCTTGTTAATTACTTATAAAGCCCTTAATGGCTTAGCTCCTCAGTACTTGAACGAGCTCTTATCGCATTTTAGTCCTCCACGTCTGCTACGATCTCAAAACTCTGGCCATTTGATAATACCTAGAATATCAAAATCAACTGCCGGCAGCAGATCCTTTTTCTATTTAGCGCCCAAACTCTGGAACAATCTACCTAACACTGTTCGGGAGGCAGACACTGTCAGTTTAAATCTAGATTAAAGACCCATCTCTTTAAACTGGCGTACACTTAACAAACAAATACGCTTCTAATATTCAAATCCGTTAAAGGATTGTTAGACTGCATTAATTAGGTCAACCGGAATCGGGAACATTTCCCATAAAACATGATGTACTTGTTACATCGTAAGAAGAATGACATCTACGCTACTATTAGTCTGTTTCTTTCTTATTCCGAGGTCACTGTAGCCACCCTATTCAGTCCTTATCCAGCCCAGATGATCACAGCAGTCACCAGATCGAGTCCGTATCCATCCCAGATGATCACTGCAGTCACCAGATCCAGTTCGTATCCAGATCAGATGATCACTGCAGTCACCAGATCCAGTCCGTATCAAGATCAGATGATCACCGCAGTCACCAGATCCAGTCCGTATCCAGATCAGATGATCACAGCAGTTACCAGATCCAGTCCGTATCCAGATCAGATGATCATTGCAGTCACCAGATCCAGTCCGTATCCAGCCCAGATGATCACTGCAGTCACCAGATCCAGTCCGTATCCAGATCAGATGATCACTGCAGTCACCAGATCCAGTCCGTATCCAGATCAGATGATCACTGCAGTCACCAGATCCAGTCCGTATCCAGATCAGATGATCCCTGCAGTCACCAGATCCAGTCCGTATCCAGATCAGATGATCACTGCAGTCACCAGATCCAGTCCGTATCCAGATCAGATGATCACTGCAGTCAACAGATCCAGTCCGTATCTAGATCAGATGGTGGATTAGCACCTAGAGACAACCCCTACAGCTCTGAACGTCAGCGGAGACCAGGACACCTAGATGAGCCCCAGAGACAGATCCCCAGTGAGGACTTCATCACCTAGACAGCCATCGGGAAAAGACCACTGGAACCAGTGGAGCCCTTACAATCTGACTTTGCTGCAGTTGGAACAAACTACTGGTTCGTCTGGCCAGAGGGGAACTGCCCCCCGACTGAGCCTGGTTTCTCCCAAGGTTTTTTCTCCGTTCTGTCACCGACGGAGTTTGGGTTCCTTGCCGTTGTCGCCTCTGGTTTGCTTAGTTGGGGACACTTCATATCCAGCGATATCACCGACTTGATTGCACAGATACTATTTAAACTGAACTAAGCTGGACAATGACATCACTGAATTCAATAATGAAATGCCTTTAACTGAAATATGGGCGTTTAATCTTATAATTTTACATTAGTGATACACTATTTTCCTATTTTGATATTGTGCAGTTGCTTTGACACAATTTGTATTGTTAAAAGCGCTATATAAATAAAGGTGACTTGACTTAATAATATGACAAATCGTCTATAAGCTGTTCTGCCTGATTGATTACAGGGATACAGCAAAACAAACAATAAGTGAATAACTTATGCTAACCTAGGCTAATATAGATTTTCTTTTCGACGTGTTTAATTTTTATATATTTCATTTGTGGGGCTTTAATTAATGTATTTATTTATTTGAATAGATTAGCCTACCTAGTTGTCACTTGTTACTATTACTGCAGTGTGTATGCAACAATGCCTGAAACAAACCTATACAAATGTATCTGTGGCCTAATTAAATGTATATAAGCTAGTCTGTTGTGAGTATGCTGTGTCATTCTTTCTTTCATCATATTCTTTTTTATTTTTAATAGCCAGTATTTCCCAGGCTCCACAGCCCCATTAGTATCTTTATCAACACCAAACTACAAATATTCCCCTTTTATCATATTATATCAAGTATCATGTAAATTATAATTAAAGTCACACAGGTAAATGCATGTTTACTTCTATCTGTCACATATTTTCTTCTATTCTTATTTTATTTTAAGCTAAAAAAAAATCTTTCTACATGCCTGTTTGGGAATCACCAATCTCCAAGTAGCCTATAATAGATTATAATGTGAAGGTATACGTCCACCCAAAAATGAAAACTCTATCATTTACTCACCTGTTTAAACTAGCGTGAACAGAACAGCATTGACACATTTTTCAAAGTAACTTCTACAGAAGAATGAGTCATACAACATTGAAACAAATGAGAGTGAGTTTATTTTTATTTTTGAATGAATTGTCCCTTTAAAATGGACCTACAAAAGCATGTCATGTTTTCCTTAATTGTATTTAGTTAACAGTCAAATACAGAGCATTGCTTAACGGTTTAGAGAATCTACTAAAGAACTACTACTAATAATATTATAATAAATATCATATATAATCATACATTGTGTGTCTGTTCTTTGACCATATGTTGAACTGAAAAAAAATGTTTTTCATGTAATATGTTTAAAAATGGTGTGTGAAAACATCCACAATTTCATGATCTTAGTGTTGTGTTCAGAAGTCAGAACGAGCTTTATTACCAAGTATGTTTACACACACAAGGAATTTGACTTGGAGACAAGAGCTTAAAGAAGAAAGTACAGATAGTGCAACATACATGATATAGATAGGAATCATGTTGAACATTTGAAAATCTGTTAAAAACTTTTGAATAATATTTTCAAATGTTAATCATATTTTACAACAATGAAACCCAAATGTTTTTGTCAGCCAAACTCTGTTCTCCTGTCTCCTCCTAAGATTAATATCTTCTGAGATTAATTTAAAGTTAATATTTTAATAATTTTAACACTTTCATGTTGACAGTTCTCTGATATGGGTTAATTTTAACATGACAAATAAAGGTTAACAAATAACGTCATCTTTTTTACTAAGTGTTTTATTTTGACTGTTTATATAAAAATGCTACTCAAAACATTACGTTGTAGAGTATATAAATATTAGTTACATACATTAAATGTTATTTTGACAAGTACAGAAGTAATTGCTTTATGAATATAACTCAAATTGAAAAGACAAGGGAAATTGTGTGAAAGTATGTGTATGCTGAAAGAAGCAATGCAAAATTAAGTCAGTGTCTGAGATGATTATTAAAACAGGGCCTTGGCACTCAATGAAAACAGCCTCCATGTATGTTTAGTTCACACAATAAACAGCTACCAGTGACTTATGCTCCACATCTAGTCTGAAACAAGACAATGACTTTACATGATGATGAATATGTGGAAACATCACAAAAGCAAATCAAGGCCATATTATGACACTATTGATGATGAAATATTTATGATTTCTTATCCAAATTGAAAAATTATATTATTGGAGTAGTTGCTGACCTAGAGGTGTCTTGATATCTAAGAAGACTGTGCCATCAGAATAATGATTTAAAGTAGATGCACTGTATTATGTAATCAATTACAAATTATAATGATTACAATATTAACATTTTAACTACAAGAACAATTTTCTCAGTAGGTAGACAAGTAGCTTGGTAACAGAAACACTGGCTATATACAAAATAAAAAAGGGTTTATGAATGACACAGTATACACACACCAGACTAGCTTATATACATTTAATTAGGCCACAGATACATTTGTAGAGGTTTGTTTCTGGCATTGTTGCATACACACTGCAGTACTCGTCACCAATGACAACTAGGTAGGCTAATCTATTCAAATAAATAAATACATTAATTAAAGCCCCACAAATGAAATATATAAAAGCTAAACACGTAGCAATTTGAGGAGCACGCACTAATATTTTCAGTACCCTTCGTTTGCGCATTGTTTCAAGGACACGCCCACAACAGGGGAACTAATGACTGTTCGCGTAAACTCCACCCACTGGAACAGTTTTTCACGGGAACCGAATATTACACAACACCGGCTTCTCCACTCTGAGGAATTCTGAGACGCGACTGTTAGAAAAAAAAGACCGTTCGGATGGCTCAGTGTCCATAATGAGTCCGCTAGTTTATTTCATATGTACCAAAACAACATTACGAGGAGAGGTGGGGAACATATTTGACGAAATACGAAAAAATTTGACTTGAAATAATATTCTAGAACCAAAAAATTGTTTATTCTCGCCTGCATTTATTCCTGAATAGGGGTGAAATTATTACCTAACGTTACATATACGATCAGGACTGGATTAAAATCCGTAATAATTAAACTAACAGTTAACGTAACCTGTCTCACAGAAAGGGAGGAGATTCCGTCCAAATAGGCCTGTTATTACTCAAATCTACTATAATGCTAAAGAGCTAAGTAGACATTCCACAACGCAATTTAAAAAATGTAAGACGCCAACAAAGCAATTAACTGCTTTATGAACGTTAATGTTACTGACAATTAACGTTATGGGCGAATGACCGAACAGAGTCTGACAGTGCGGCTGAGCTGCCAACTTCAGGGCGGATCCGCCTCAGAGTCTGTTGCTTTCAGGGCAGGCACCCAACTGGATCCAATTAAAATCCAATAGGATTGATCATACAGGTTATTTTTGTCTTGTCCTATAAGACTACTCCTATCGGAATCCTATAGGAATGGTTCCAAAATATGATAGAAATTCCAATTAGAATCATATACAATTTTCCTAATGGAATCCTATAGGATTTTTTGACAAGGGTTCTTTTCACCACATCATTAGAGAACATGTATTTGCATGTTTATCTCACCAAGAATTTAACTCTGCATACCGCTGACATTAGGGCTGGCTCGATACCACTTTTTCAGAACCGATACCAATCCGATACCAAACATTCTAAGTATCTGCTGATACCGATATCTATCTGATACCTGGGCAGTTTTTTTTAAATCAGTATAGAATTTCTATATCTCAGTGTGTGTTGACTTTCTCGTCACTCTTTTGTATTTTACACACAATGTACTAAATATAGACAACTTTACTGTAAAGAAAAACAACAAATAAATGGATATATAATTATAATCTATGACAAAAATACTTTTATAAACTAGGTTAGTGGATAATTCAGTAGCAAAAGTTACTTTAGAAAAATCATGAGTGCACAATAATTTTATAAAATCTAAAATTAGTGAAACAAATTATTGGGGAACAAAGAAAGTGAATAAGTATAGGACTAAATCTGGTGAAAAAAATTATATATTGCTCTTTGTATTGTTATAAAATACATTCATGGAAAACAAGTAATATATTTATATAGAAATATATATGCTGTAAAATTAAAATACATTTATTTTAAACGTACTGCACCATGTAACAGATGAGACGAACAAGATAGGCTATTAATAATCTTTCAATGTGCAAAAATATAATACGAAAGGCTCCAATACAGAGCGGCATTAAGCAGTTATGCACATCCCGTGTGCAGAATAATGAGCTTGAAGCAACATCGAGTCACAGCTTGCAGGCCCACAGTGCTTATGCGCATCCTGTGCGCAGAATGATGTGCTTGAAGCAACACTGAGTCACAGCACGCAAGCGCAGCGCTCCGGAGTCCGCAAAGAGAAGTTCAAAGCACAAAGGAAAGATTAATGCGTAGTGTATTAAATCTGTGCAACAGTTTGAGGCTTTTCTTTTAACTGTTTTAAATGTCAGTTACTGTACTTGTGAAGAACCCTTCATAGTGCTCTCTACAACTTTGTTGTGATCTAACAGACACCTGGTAGATAGTAACACGATTTAGAAACAGCACAAGACTCTAGCTAGATAAAATCCTTTTATGCAAAACCATTGAACTTTATTTACAGATCAAGTATAATTGGAAAAGTGGAGAGAGTTTATCGTCTTGACTCTAGTAACCGAACGCGGAACGCGGTTTGAATGCTGAATGGAGAGGGACAGACAGCCGCAGCGGAGAGAAGTGTTTACATGAACTTGACTTAAATATTAATCTATACCTCACATTCAATTATGTAACGGCTTCAGAACACTTGAAATATAGTGCACGCAAACTTTATGCTATTTTATGTGTTTGTGGCTTTTGTGGGGCTTAACAAAAACACAATATTAGCTATGCAGAATATCGAATTTGGATCGTTCTCGTCAGACTGATACCCCGATCCAGCAGAAAACACCAGTATCGAAGCGATACCGATCCTGAATATCGGATCAGCGCACCCCTAATGTATATAGTTGTATTATATATATATATATTATATGTATTTTTACTCTGTAATTTCTATGCACTTGGTTATTTTAGAAACAGCGTGTGAATGGAACTTTTATTTTGGTCTGGCGATGTGACGTCATAAGGCTGCACCTCGCTTCTGCATCTGTTGTGGTTTGGCTGGAGAAAGGTTTGTGTTTGTTAGCATTTAACGTGTTTAAATCAATTCAACCCACTCTGTGTATTTCATAAATTTACAAGCATTACAAAAAACTACTTGATATATAATGTAACATTGTTATGATTTATCTAATATAAATGAATGTCTTTTTATGTGTGTGAAGTGCATTCGCACGAGTAACAACAGGTGCTTCTGATTTTGCTCCATGTATTGTAAACCAGTTTATCATAAACACGAATGCGGTCACTGGCAAGTTATGAGAATCAGATCAAATCAAATGTATTGCAAAATAAACATGTGTAATGATAACATTTACAATCCAAACGCAAAAGTTATCATTAAAGTGCAGTTTATTAAACATCTACAAGTTACTGATTATCACAAATAAATCTGTAATTCATTTAATGAATTTGTAGTTTTTGTTTTGTGCTGACCACTGAACTAGGGAGCTAGTTGAAACAGAGATTTAGTTTGGATTTATATTTATTTCTGTTAATTATTCTCATCTTATACAGGACAACGTAACCAAACAGAAAAAAATCCTGATGAAGCAACTGAGATTCACTTGATTTACTCTTATAAAGATGGCGTTTATTAAAGATGAGAGTGAAGACATGAAGATTGAAGAAACAGTCAGAGTCAAACTCGAAGATACTGAGGAACAAACAGGTTGGTTTTCATTTTCAGAGTTGAACTTATTCAATTGATGCTTATTAAAATGTCATAAATGAATATTTTGAAAAAAGACATTAGCGTTTTTTAATTAAAGGGTTTTTATTTGTCATAAAGTGGGCCGCCTCATGTGGATAGATATGTTGAGATCACATTACCAGACAAATACCAATGCTGCCTTGTAAATACAAATATTAATGTCCTTAAAAACAGAACAAAACAAACAAACAGAAAGTGTTTCAGGGAAGTTCTTATTTTTAACATCTTGCAAAATCATCCGTACTTGTAAGTATTTGATTTGCCAATGTGGGTTCTTGCAGAATGCGTAAAAATATATATATTGTTAAAGAATGCACAAGATGTGTTACTACATTAAAATAATAACATTGTACTGTGTTTTATGCATTGTTGTGGTTCAAAATAAAAAAAATTATAAGTTTTAAAAAAGAATGCACAAGACACATTTCCTTTAGGAAACTTAGTTATCTTAATCTTATGTAAATTTTATATGTAACGGATGTGTATGCCCGTGGTGTCAATGTAAACCTCACTCCCCTGACCTCAAAAAGTGGCGCTCTAGCAACTGACGCTAGAGGCTGTAGCCTTTGGCGTTCCTTGTTAGAGCGCCTGCCTCCTGCTTGGGAATCCCGGGTTCGAGACCCGCTCGGTGCAAGAACGAGTTATGGACTGTGCGGACCCGGGAGGGGGTGTTACATATTCAAAGGGGAATATGACTCATAAGCAAAATTTTATACTGCAGGACTGCTTTATCTAAACAGCTGGTAAAATTAAGTGCCAACAAACAAAAGGCTTTCAAGCAGTGTTGCCAACTTAGCTATTTTGTTGCTAAATGTAGCAACTTTTCAGACTAACAGCAACAAATTTAGCTATTTTTTATATTTGCCAACTTTTAGTAACATTTGATAAATGACTCAAATGATAAACAGGAACATTTAATATTTAAATGACACAAAGAGAAAAACAAAGATGCCTAGTAGTGCACACATCACGTGAATTGCTTTTTGCAATTGCTTAATTTAATAATAATAGTAAAACAATATTTTGTAATTGAATAATTTTTCATTTATGGTACACTTTGTTAGTAGCTTGTACTTGTGATTTTTGATCAGTTTGCACACTGTAAGAAAAAATATAGAACAATGGAAAAGGTACTAGTAATTTTACTTGTTTGCTAGCTAATAAAATAACTTAAATTGTAATCGTTCAAAAATGTGTACGTTTTCAAAAATTGAATTGATTTAAAAGTTATTTACATATTGATATTATGCATTTATATTATTTAACGAACAAATCTAAATTAGCATATATAAAATGTATTTTGCTGACATTTGATGCGGTGACACAATTTTGCATCATGATTATGTAATAACGTAATTTAGCAACTTTTAGCAACAAATCAACCTTCCTTTAGCAACTTCCTCTGAAAAATAGTTGGCAACACTTAAGGCCCAATGTGAATGCAGTCTAGCTATCTCTTTCCTGATCATATGCCTCTTCTACTATTTTGGTAGGATTGAATATCAATTATGTGTCTGCCAAGGTGTGTGTGGGGAGAAAGCTCGCTGGGGATCTGGATGTAATGCTAATCTGGCATCATAAGAATGTCCTGGTCTTCTCCATTCTCATATGTAATGAAGAGTTCCAAGTCATCCAACTACAGTAAAACAAATCGTTTGAAATGTAAGGTTTAAATGTGGGGTAAGTAATTTCTGTTTGCCAATGTTAATATTTCAAATCACCAAAACAAACACTCCCCTACCCCAAAAAGGTCTCGCCCCTATTTTGATAGCTCTGCCCCACACATTCATATGCAACCCAGGCAACGATTAGTTCTGTGAAAAAAGCAAAACCAATTTTACTCGCCTAATGAGAAGAAACAAAGCAACCTCGGCATCCGATCACAGGCCTTCCCGCTCCTTGAGTTCTCTCCAGTGCTGGAAAGCTGTTATGATATTTACACGGGTCCTATTTCTTGCCTTATCAGTGCGGTGCGACAAAATACTATAGAACTCCTTATTATCAGTGATGCTGTCTACACTGAATGCGACAAATCCCCAATATTACTGCAGCGTTCTATTTATGATGTATTGACACAAATTTGAAATGATAATCAACGGTCACTTTGTCGAGTCCAGTGTAGACTAGTGGTTGAATGACTTATGATTTTGTAAAATCTACTTTTATGTGATGAAAATTGAGTCGATGTCGACTAGTCACTGATGACTTCATTAATGAACAAATACGCCTGAACCTTGAGCTGTGACAAACACCTTGTGACACAGCACTGCCCACAGGGCTATTGCTCATAACAGTTTTTTAATCAGTTATTTTGTCTTTGGGTCATTATATTTCTAACTGATTTCTGCTTGTTCAAAATCAGATACAGATAAAGTAGCACAGTAAAGATGACATTTATATGAATGCATTAGTGCGAGAGCGATTGCCTGTGTGAATAAATTCTACCTGGCAGCGTCTCTCTACTAGTAGTGAAGCTGTGGGATTAGTTAAGATGCTAGAACTTTTCAGTTTTGTTGTATTTATTATACCGATCAGAACCCCTAAAATCTCTAAATCACATTTCAGCCATCCCCCAGCAATAAAACGGCAACAAAACCACTATTAACTTTTGTCCGGATGGCGGTGATTAGAAGATTCAGGACCCCTGTCCCAGTGTCCGTGCTCACTCAGTCCGGTTCGGACGTCTTAGGACTCGATCAGGTTTGTATTCAGGTTCAGATAACAGGTTGTTATAAAATAATTACTCAGAGGCTTATTTTAATAAAATGATTACTAACATTTTCTAGAACTGTATATAAGGGGACTGAAGTTTTAATTCACTCAATTCATTGTTTAACATTTACAATTCAAAAAAATGATTATGTATGTTAATCATTTCCCTTAATAACTTCATCACCTTCTTATGAATTGATTCTTGTTTCTGCATTAATCTGACCATCGCCTTCATTTGGTTGATGATCTTTTGATGTTCCATCTCCCTTCTTTGCCCGTCTGCATCGTTCGGTCTTCTTTTTCTTTTGGACTTGTTGGTACGACTTTCTTTGGATGCTTTTTACAAGAAGATCATCAAAATGAATCTCTAATTTTCCAGGTTCATTCTCCGGATTGCCTATTTGGAACTGATTAGGAAATGCCACATTTATAGAGCCACCTGGCATGACAGTTTCAAAGCTATTTTATTGAGAAATCACAGTTTCCGCACTGAATGATTCTGTGCACGTGATGTACATGCGATGTATGTAGCTTATGTGTGTGCGTTACAGTGCAGCAGCACACTAGATTAGAATGGTGATTCATTTACTTGTCGACTAAGCTGTTTAAAACGTGCATTATCCCATTCAATTTCGAGCATCCAGTAATAAAACCACACATTGTCAGGTTGGGTGGAAGGGAAGAGAGCGAGGACCCAATTGCAGGAGGAAAAAAAGGGCTTTTTATTAATAATAAAAACAAACAAAAACAACCCCATAGGGGAAAAGAGACTGGCAGGCTGGACAAGGCAGGACAGGACACAAGGCATACGACATAAGATGTCTAACATATAGCAAAGAACTAACCCGGAACTGCAAACACAAGGAGATTTTAAAGGGAGCAAATGAGGAGGGTAACGAGCAAAGATAGGTGGGGAAAATTAACCAATAAACAGGTAACAAGATGGGTGGGGTCAAGACAAATTGACATGAGAGCACATGGCACACAAAAAACTAATACAAAAGCCATGTGCTTGCACCAAACAAAAACACAAGCACATGGCCAGCAAACAAATCACCAGCCATGTGCAAAACAGGACATGAACACGCAGCTAATGAGAAAACTCATAAGCCACATGTTCACACAAGACATGACAACATGAAAGCACGCAGCCAATGAAATACACAAGCTGCGTGCCACACAGCACAAGATATAACATGAATGCATGCAGCCGATAGAAACACAAACTGCGTGCAACACAGCAAAACACACGTGGACAGGAGAGTGCGCAGCCGAGCGAACTCGAGACCGCGCACTCACACAATGACAGAAAACGGAGCGCGAGTGTCTGAACCTCGACACGAAACCGAAACTCAAGACATGAGTGCCGGGATCCGAACACCACGCTCCAACACAAAAAAAGGTACGCGGACGACATGAAACCCGGACATGACGGGAGTATCAGGGCTCTGTCACAAAACCATGAATAACACTAGACCGAAGTGACAGAACCCTGACACACATGTCTTGTGGAGCGCTTTTGGAGTATGCTTTATTCAGAAAGGCACGGAAAGCAAATAACTCCTGTTGCTCCATAATATAAACAGAGTTTGTGCATCACATCTCTTGAAAGTGAAACTATAACACGATTGACTGATCCTTCAAAAGCAGTTTCAATGGCTTGCGTATTAATACAGTATAATTACCCGATGATATAACTGCGAGAGAAAGTATTTAAATATACATTTTCCTCCCTGTGTTTCCTTCTTGCTGATGAGCAGCACTGTGAAACAGCCAATCAGACCAGAGCTCATTATTATTCATGACCCTGCCAAAGCGGCGGGGTTCCCACCTTAGTGCAGAGCACAGACGCTCATGTCCTGTGCTCCGAGGTGATGAATTTACTGGCAAAAGAAGCTGTAGATTCGGTTATGCCAGCTCAGAGCCAGTCAGGCTTCTACAGCCACTACTTTCTTGTCCCCAAAACACTTTTACAAAGTGCATGGACGCGGCTCTTTCCCCTCTAAGGCAGATGGGAATCTGCATACAACTACCTCGACAACTGGCTCATTCTGACCCAGTCGAAGGCAGAAATAATATCACACAGGAAAAGGCATGGGACGATAACCGGTTTCAAGGTATACCGCGGTTTGGAAAAGTCACGGTTTCAAAACCACAAAAAAAAATCGGAATACCGTTCCTGCGGTATGTACAGTTTTTTTCAGAATCGGCAAAGACAGAAAGTGCAGGACTCTCTCAGCTGTGTGCAGTGAAGAGCGCACGAGTCACACAACCCCTCCCCCTCCGGTTGGTGCAAGGCTGCGAGCAGTCAATCAGTGAGAGTCAGCTGTGTGTCTGATGATGGCCGAAGGAAATAATCCCAGGAACTTTTTCCATCGTCGAAAAACACGAAGTCTGCCTAATGGAGATTTTCCGGTAACGTATATTAATCATGTTTCGTAAACGACGATGTTCCATACAGATGACGTTTTAGCGCCGATCGCTAAATAAATATTTCCAGGTTGTGCATAAACTATTTGTGTCATCTTAATTTATCCCTCTTTCACCCCTGATCAAGACAGAGACTCACCTACCCGCCGTTTGTTTCAGTGTTGAAATAAATACTATTTGGCTTGCTACTAGCTAACGCCAACTAGTTTCTTCCCTCACATTACTTCATAGAGCGGGGAATAGCTGACTGAAGTACTACGTTTCTGCGATTTAGTACAATAATTAAATTTAGCTGGTATCACTTCTATACATGTAAGCCTCCTGCTGCCAGTGTTTACATCTGTTCAAATCATGACATTTAAAAGACAAACTTTGCCACTAGAGTGTTGTACGGAGAAAGACCGTGTGTGTGTGTGTGTGTGTTACATACTCGTGCTCTCTCTCTCCTTGTGTATGCGCAGGTACACATCCACATACCTCACCGCTCCAAACTTAAAGCTGAATGTGTAGAAAGCCAGCATGTCTCCAAAACCTTGTTGAGCTGCAGGTTTACTTTTACTTTTTAGTCATTTAGCAGTCGCTTTTATCCAAAGCTACTTACAAATAAGAAAAAGTAACTAAAACTATAAGTTAAAACTCTATAAATATGATATATACACATTTAAGAAAATTGAGAAATTAAATAAAATGACAAATGCATACAACAACATTTCAAAACTAAACATTTAAATGAAAACAAAAAATAAAGCTAAAAACATTTCAAAATATTAAAACAACAAAATGTATGACTATAAAAATTATACTAACATGACACTAAGCCAAACACCCATATATATATATATTAGTGGTGGGCCGTTATCGGCGTTAACGTGCTGCGTTAACGCGAGACTCTTATCGGGCGATAAAAAAAATATCGCCGTTAATCTATTCTCAAAGTTGGGTTGGGAGTGAAGGATCACAAATGTTATTCTATGTTTGATTTGAATTCACGTCCTGACTAAGAGGTGTCGGGCAAGGCAAAGGTGTTTGAGATTGTTTCCTGACCATTTGGGCTTGGGACAGCTGTGCCTTTTGTCAATGAGATCAATGACTACTGAGAGATTTAGGTTTATTGCCCTCAGCTTTGATGTTTTGTCTCAACCTAAAAAAGTCCCTCCTCCAATCCTGACTATAAAGATACCCTGTAAAAATGACTTAAGATGAGATTTCGATGACTACAGATAACAACACATGTCATAGAATAAAGAAATTCTGCTGACGATCGAATCCGAAGTCTCCTGGTCTTCTCTTCTGAGTTTTCTACACTTTAGAAGAACACAGTTTTCAACAGATGCTGCCGTGAACCCGGATAGAGTTCCAGCTTCCTCACCTGAAAAACTTCAAGCTCAAACAAAGATCTGCATCTTTTGGAATCCAGCGAAACTTCAAGCTGAAAAGATTCCCAGACTGATTTTTTCTCTCAACCAAGGGTTGTGGTGAGTGCTGTCTCTAATCCAAAAGAACCTAAGACCAGTGTATCCTCTGTGCCGTCAGAGAAGAGTTAACATACATCTGTAGGGTTTGTTTAACTAAATGTATCCTCTGTTCTGTTAGGCAGGGAAGTTTATCCTCTGTTAGGCAGGGAAGTTTATCCTCTGTTACAAGCAGGGAAGAGTGTTATCCTCTAAAGTTTTTATTTTAGAGATGAAAGTATCCTCTGTTCTTTCAGGCAGGGAAGATTTTGGGCATTACGTGCTAAAAATTAGTTACCCTCTGTTTCAGGCAGGGAAGGTTAGCATTTCGTGCTAATAATTTAGTTTTATCCTCTGTTTCTTGTAGGCAGGGAAGTTAAGTGTGAAGTGTTGGTAATTTGGAAATTTAACAATAGTTAAGTTCTTTTTTACAAGTGTACCCTCTGTTGATCAGAGAAGTGTTTGTTTTGTTTGTGTGGTACAGAAGAAACTTGCAAAATGGTCAGAAGGAATGCTAGGCTGATTCCAACCACAGAAAAGAGTGGTCTTGCGACTCCTCGGTGGTCAGATAGCGAATTCAAATCACTTTTAGGAGTGCAAATGAACATAATAGTCACTGAGAAAGTTAGACAAGAACTAACTCAGAAATATGAGATCCATCCAGACAAGACTTGGTCTGTAGATGAGTGTAAAAAGGTACTGGGAGCATGTATTCGCAAGAACAATGTGAAAGGCATTATCTGCTGCCACAGAGAATTTGGTTTAGCGCTCGCCACACAACAGTCTCAGCGTAACTCAGAGCTAGAGAAACAGAACAATGAGCTCCGTGCTAGAATATACACTTTGACCAAGAAATTGAACCTCAAGAAAGAGGCAAAAACTGATGTGGAGGTTAGTCAGCCTGATAACATTTACCCTGATTTACAAGCGTTTTTTGAAACAGATGTAGCTCTCCAATCAGTAACTGATGTGCCTGTAAATTCCTTCAATGTGTGTGGTGCGAGGAGGAGATCTCAGGGGATTGAGGAAACTGATAGTGGTCCTCCCAATTCTTCTGTTGTGCAAATACAAACTGCTGCCAAAGCTTTATGTCCTAAAGATATAGAGAGACTATCTCAGAGTTTACCGTCAGCACGCACACATTTTTCTGAATTTAGAAGAACATTGATCAGTAAAATGCGTCTTTATGACATGTCGTTGGCAGAAGTCACGCAGCTGATGTCACAAATACTAACTGAATCTGAATTCAACAGTTTTGAATCTGCTGTCACTTCTGAACTGCGAAATGCCAGTAAGGGTGATTTAAGAGAAGGTATTTTGAAAATCCTAAAGAATATCTTAGGGCCCAAAATAGATTGGTCTAGAATTACTACCTGTGTGCAAAGGAAAGAAGAAACTGTGAGTGAATATACTGAGAGATTTTGTCAGTCAGCTGTAATCTACAGTGGAATTGTTGATGACTCTGAAGGTGTTCTGGATGACAAGGGACCCCTGGTTCGTATCTGGTCAGATGGCCTTGTAGCCGAATACAGAAAAGCATTACCATTCTTAGATCTAACTTGGTCTAACAGAACTCTCAGAAGTAACTTAGACAGGTTAGCTACATGGGAAAGAGATGCTGATGTCAAGGCAAAAGTAAGAGTAGCAGCAGCTACGTTTAACACAACGAAACAAGACAATAGATGGTCTAAAAGAGAAAGCAAATGCAAATACTGTGAAAAATTAGGACATTGGGAGAAAGTGTGTAGGAAGAAGTTGCAAGATAGTAAAAGAAATGCTATGCATAATTCTGCTCCTTCTCAGCCTGCACACAACCCTGAAGTAGTTCCGCCAGTGACCACTGAAATTATAGGACAGTTAGTTCAGGCTCTTCTAAGAGCACAACAAGACCAGGAAAAAAACTAATTATTGGGGCTGTGAGTAGCTACCTTTCCCCTGTAATCCAACACAATGACCAAAGAATTTTTGTGAAAGGTAGCATAAAAGAGAAAGAGATTGATTTTTTGCTTGATACAGGTGCAGAAATTACAGTAATTCCTACAAAATTGGCACAAGGTTTAAACATCCCATACAAGAAAACCAAACTTTGTTTAACTGGTGTAATAGGTGAAGATTCTGTTTTGTATGAAACTCCGCCCATAGAGGTACAATTTGGCCCAAAAACTCTGACTACAAAATTGCTATGCGCTCCATTAAATACAGGTGCAATTTTAGGCATGGATCTTCTGAGACAAATAAATCTAACTTTAGACATGTCCTCAGAATCTACTAGCATAAAAATTTCCTCAGCACAGATTTCTACCAATAATGCAACACCTCCCGAGTATGCTTTCTTACAGAATCATCCAATTTGGGCTAAAGACAAGGATGATTGTGGGTTGTTGACAGGTGTAGAACCAGTTAATTTGACAGGAACTCCACCTCCGGTCACCAAACAATATCCGATTAATAAGGAAGCTATACAGGGAATCAAACTTATTGTAGAAAATTTGCTGATGCAAGGAGTGCTAGTTAAAACCAACAGTCCATGTAATTCACCCATATGGCCCATCAAGAAATCTAATGGGACATGGAGACTTACAATAGACTACAGAGTAGCCAATAAACATATTGAAAAAATCACCCCCCTAGTGGCAGATCCATCTACAATTTGTAATGGCTTACCATTAGATTGTAAGATTTTTTCAGTAATTGATATGTCTAATGGATTCTTTTCTGTACCGTTGCACTCTGACAGCCAGCCATGGTTAGCTTTCACAGTTGACTATGAACAATACCAGTGGACACGATTGCCACAGGGATTTCAAAACTCCCCAACCATATATCATCAGGCTGTCAGACGTGATTTGTGTGACCCAGAATGTCCGGTAAAACAGTCCACTATGATCCAATATGTCGATGATATTTTGATTGCCTCAACAGATCATGAGGTACATCAAACTGAATTGGCATCATTGTTGGACTATTTGCATAAAAAAGGACACAAATGCAGCTTTCACAAAGCTCAAGTTGCTAAAAAGCAAGTCACATTTCTGGGTCAAACAATTGGTGCAGGAAATAGATCCATTACACAGGATCGAGCGGCTTCAGTCAAAGCCATACCTCCGCCTAATACCATTAAAACACTCCGCTCATTTTTAGGAACAACAGGTTATTGTAGACCTTGGATTGAAGACTATGCCTCGATTGCTCAGCCTCTCTATGATTTGTTGAAAGGCCATGGTAAAGATTCAGATACTGTTTGTATGGAAGAACTTCATCTCAAAGCTTTTAATGATTTGAAGAGAGCACTATGTCAAGCACCAGCATTAGGAATTGCCCAATCTGATAGACCCTTTGTGCTTTATGTCCATGAACACTTAGGCTTTATGACTGCATGTCTAATGCAAGATCATGGGGGCAGCTTACGCCCAATTCATTACTATTCCGGTAAACTTGACATAGTCGCTCAAGGTATGGGCCCATGCCTCAGAGCAGTACAGGCAGTTCATCTAGCGCTTCAGGCTTCATCAGGAATGGTGTTAGGTCAGACTGTAAACGTAAAATGCCCTCACACAGTGTCCGCACTAATGAATCAAGCAAAAGTCACTTCTGTCACCTCCTCCCGTTGGGGAAATTGGTTAGCAACTCTCACAGCCCCGAATATTGTTATACAGCGTGCACCAGTCACGAACCCATCCTCATGTATGATGTCTGCAATGACTGAATTTGTGTTAGAGGATGAAGGCGAAATGACTCATGATTGTGTTACGCTTACATATGCAGCGACAAGTGAAATAGCAGAAACTCCCATAGAGAACGCAGAATTGGAGTTGTTTGTTGATGGTTCAGCTCAAGTTATTGAAGGTAACAGACGAGCAGGATATGCAGTAACTTCCACCACTGAAGTAGTTGCTTCAGGTCGTCTTCCAGATCATTTTTCAGCTCAAGCTGCAGAACTAGTAGCCTTAACTAGAGCATGCACGCTAGCTTCAGGATCGGTTGCAAATATCTACACAGATTCCAGGTATGCTTTTGGGGTAATTCATGATTTTGGTGTCATTTGGCAAACCAGAAAATTTCTAACTTCTGCTGGATCCCCCATTAAGCATGTTGGATTAGTGAAAGATTTAATGTTTGCCATGAAACTCCCAAAGAAATTAGCAGTGATCAAAGTGAAAGCACATCTCACAACTAATACTACGGAAGCTAAAGGTAATGCTCTTGCTGATGTAGCGGCTAAACAGGCTTGTTTCTATGCAACTGTACAAGTGTGTTCAGGTAGTACAGCACAGAAGATAATTCTACCTCCTGAATCAATCGTTGATCTGTATAAAGACGTTCCTCTATATGAAGCATGGACATGGTTAGACAAAGGAGCCACTGTGGATTCATCCGGCTGCTGGACCAAAGGGGGAAAGTATGTTGCTCCCGAATCACTGTTGCCATATTTGGCTCAACAAATACACAGTTTGGGTCATAGTGGTCCAGCAACGATGAATCACAGGTTCTCAAATCAATGGTGGAATCCAAAATTCAGAAACGCAGCCACTGAAACAGTCAAGAGATGTGTTACATGTCAGAAAAATAATGATGTACCAGCAGCCATTACACCAGCAGCACATACCCCAGCTCCACCAGGGCCATTTCGTCACCTGCAAGTTGATTACATATCGTTGCCCCCTTGTAAAGGAAAAACTGACGTTTTGGTAGTAATAGACAAGTTCTCAAGATGGGTAGAAGCTTATCCAACAGGGCGCGCTACAGCTGCACATACTGCTAAATGTCTTGTCACTGATTTCATTCCCAGATGGGGATTACCAGATTGCATTGACTCAGATCAAGGTACCCACTTCACAGGACAGGTAGTCAAGGAAGTGTCTAGAATGTTGAAGATTAAGTGGAACCTTCACTGCCCCTATAGGCCACAAGCATCAGGACAGGTTGAACGATCAAACAGAACAATCAAAACCAGGCTAAGCAAAATGCATCAGGAAGGAGTACCATGGGTTGAAGCACTGCCCGCAGTACTGTGTAGTATGAGAGCATCACCTAACAGATCAGTAGGACTGAGCCCTCATGAGATTATTACTGGACGCCCAATGCAGATGCCAGGTGTGATTGATCTTAGAAATGCTGATGTGCACATTGCTTCAGATGCCCTGATCGCTTACTGTGAAAACCTCACAAAGGCAGTGCAGAGTGCCAAAGAGAGAGTTGAGTCGTGTTGGCAGACTCCACCAGAAGGTGGACACACAATCGTCCCAGGTCAATGGGTCATGATAAAGACATTCAAAAACAAGCCATTAGAGCCTAAGTGGTACGGACCACATCAAGTGATGTTGATTACAGCAGCTGCAGTATTGTGTCAGGGAAGGAAAACTTGGACTCATGTGTCACATATTAAGGTTGTTCCTCCCCCTGCAGGGATAGGATAGGGCAGACACAAGAACCAGTGAGGAGCCCAGGGAAGAACCGAAAGCAACAGGCTTCGGGGGCCAACCCTGAGGTGAAGATTTCCTCATAGGCCTTTCCCCTCCATTAGTCCATCCTTTCCTCACTGTTCTTTAGGTGTCGCAGGAATTGAGAAATAGGGAAAGAAGGAACAACCATAGCAGACTATATTTTGAACAGAGGATACAACCCTAATGTATGCAGACTCTACAAATACTGCTCTGTGCCGTTAGTTCTCTCTTGTTTGTGTTTCTTTCTTCCTCTGTGCAGATACCATTTGATGGCTGTCCTGAGATCCATATGCACCACCCTTCTCACCTGCGGATAAAGCCACAACCTCTAGAAAACAACTAGACCCATCGCCGAGCCAACTATCACACAAGAAAGAGAAAAGAAAGAAGAAGAAAAAGAATAAAAATACACAACGCAGAGACTATTACCCGTAAAATCTTCACGGACCCTAATTGCATGTTTTGTTTCTGTGTCAGCATGCAATTACATATAAACAACACAGAACATGTACTATTTGCCTGTAACGATTACAAGTTACAAGAATTAACTTTTAAGTGTCTAAATTTGTATTTTTGTGAGAGTTATTAGAACTCTCAAAGAGGGGATTGAAGGATCACAAATGTTATTCTATGTTTGATTTGAATTCACGTCCTGACTAAGAGGTGTCGGGCAAGGCAAAGGTGTTTGAGATTGTTTCCTGACCATTTGGGCTTGGGACAGCTGTGCCTTTTGTCAATGAGATCAATGACTACTGAGAGATTTAGGTTTATTGCCCTCAGCTTTGATGTTTTGTCTCAACCTAAAAAAGTCCCTCCTCCAATCCTGACTATAAAGATACCCTGTAAAAATGACTTAAGATGAGATTTCGATGACTACAGATAACAACACATGTCATAGAATAAAGAAATTCTGCTGACGATCGAATCCGAAGTCTCCTGGTCTTCTCTTCTGAGTTTTCTACACTTTAGAAGAACACAGTTTTCAACAGGAGCTGGGTCTATACTACGCAAGCTATGATGACTTTCACCCTGATATTTTAGCGCGGATGTATACCTAGCCGAATTGCACTGTAGGGGGCGAGAACGAGTCTTCGAACTAGAGGCTCGCAGTCCGTGATGGACAGATTGTTAACGGCTGGTCTATGTGGTAATACAATCGGGCAGGACATCCAACGCTCACCTATCATTCATCAACCTCAAATATGGCTTTTCATCTGAAAGATGTATGTAGTAGCAACTTTGCATGGCCGCTCAATATGATGTTAACTTAGGGAAACGTGCGCTATTGAAGTGTTTGTGTGGAAGCGCGTTTGCTGCAGGACAGGCTCCGGTGCGTTCACTTGCTCTTACATCTCCGTCATTCTTGGTCATACAGATAAAAGTAGCCTAATACATCTTTCGAATCTGTAAAGACTCTACGTTTATTTGTGTGCACTCAGAATAACAATGAAACGTTGCGCTTTTAAGCAAACAGGATGCGCTTTAGGTCTCATGTTAACTTGAGCGAGAAACTTCGAAACTCCGTCTTTGAAAAATATATCTATAGAGAGTGAAATGTCTAAAAAATAAAAATAGAAGACGTGTGTGTTAGCATGGATGATTTACATGAAATTTAATCTGTGCAACACTGTGCATAAGATGGCTTTCAGTTCAATATAATAACAAAAAACGACATTTTGGGTTTTTATTCAACTAATAAGGTGGGCACGCTGTGATCTGTACTATATTTGTACTGTAATTGACAGTTATCAAAAAAAAAAAAAAAAAAACCCAACACGGGAGTGGAACGGGATTTTCCTCCAGTTTTTTCGTGGGATTGGGACGGGAAGAGATTAAAGTTTGTGATGCATTTTGGAAACAGGAGATGAGCCCCTGGTCTAATGCGCCACCTGGCTTGAGAAACCCGTTCTCAAAGACTTACTTTTAGTCATTATTTGGGTAGCACACATATTCTGAATGCCTTCGGCAGAATTCAAATGAGCCGTTTTAATCTAGATTAATCTAGATTAAAAAAATTAATCTATGCCCACCTCTAATATATATATATATATATGAAGAGCTCTTTTCCAAAACGCGATAAACGCCAAATAAAAAAGAAATGAGTTCGTCATGCCATTTTGCTGTGTAATGAACCTATTCACTGCTCCATCAATGTTTCATGCCAAATCGCTATATTTCCTTGTTTAAAATGTACTGCAAGATGCAGTTCTTTTCCAAACCGCTATAAGCGCCGAACCTGTTTTTAGCCTAAATGCGATATATCCTCATATGACTGGACAAAGAAAATCACAAAAAAACAAAAAAAAAAGAAGGTTCGTCACTCAGGTGGCACGTTAATACCCACTGTGGGATGTCAGTGTAAAAAATGTGTATACTAGTAAGGGCTGTGTGTAAACCTCACTCCCCTGACCTCAAAAAGAGGCGCTCTAGCGACTGACGCTAGAGGCTGTAGCCTTTGGCGTTCCTTGTTAGAGCGCCCGCCTCCCGCACCGGAAACCTGGGTTCGAGACCCGCTCGGTGTGATGGTGCGGACCCGGGTGGGTTACATCAACACAAGGCTGGTGTGACCGGCTTATAGTATGAGTCCCTTATGTCATATGTTGCATGTTCTCTTTTTTTTTTTTAAGACATAAACCAACATAAAAAAAGGATGGATTTGTAGCGTTTTTAAAAAATAAAATAAAACTTGGAATTTATAATCGACAATATTGTTGTTTAATTTAACAATCATTGTTTAACATGTTCAGACTGAGCCAACAGACCATTTTAACAGGATACATTGAATATTAACAAAATGTATGGGTCTAGGTAAAAAATTTTCCTTTTCTCTAAAACTAAAAATGGATTTATAGCGTTTTGGAAAAGAGCTCTTCATATATATATATATATATATATATATATATATATATATATATATATATGTTATTTCATTTCCATGTAGTATGTTGAAGTAACGTTACTAAAATAAATACAATTTATTAAAACTAAAGCTAAAGAAAATACCTATAAAGACATAATAAATTCATACATAATTTATCTAAAATTAAAATATATAACAAATCAAACGGCAGTAGTTTATCAGTAATCCGAAAAAAAGACCACTGCCAAACACACATGCTAACAAACAACAACTTACTTACACATAGTAAGAATTGGTTATAAAAACTAAAACAGAAGGGAAAAAAGCAGTAAGAAAGAAGATAAATAAAAAGCGATACTTATATCATTTGGCAGTGTCCCTGCATGGTGGAGTCGCATGGTAGAGTCGATGGTCTTTACACTCTTCGGTCTTCTCACGAGGAGGTCTTCACACGACGGCTGCCGCGGTAAACTACGCTTTTTATACCCATCGAACAAAATACTACTCAAATTCAGTTGAAATCAATTTCCTGTTAATCACAATAAATGGCCAAGCAAGCGCCCGACACTGACAAGGGACGCGATACAGTACGAGACCAAACGCAATTTCAGCACGTCAACAAATACCATGGAAGTCAAATGTGTCCCAGAACTGCTCTGTTTTCCACATTCTTCAGAATATCTTCCTTTGTGTTTGGCAGAACAAAGACATTCATACAGGTTTGTAACTACTTGAGGGTGAGTAAATGATGACAGAATTTTCATCTTTGGGTGAACTATACATTTAAGCTATGTAGGCAATTAAAGGCTCATTATTATGATTTAAATGGTTTATTAATAAATGTGTAATTAGTCGACTAATCGTTTAAAATGAACAACTACTAGGTGACCCACCAGTAGTTGCCTCCAGTGATCAATATAATGCTGCCCTAATGCTGGGTAGTCGGACTGATTTCTCCCCTTCCGACAATCCTAGTAATGTCCCGATTATCTTGGTGGATCTAAGGATTTGGACAATATCATTATGGGAGGGTCGGATTTGGTTGTTGTTTTTTTTCCTCAAATGTAATTTATTTTAATTTATATATTTCCCCTGGCTTAATGTTTTGTGTTTTTTGTTATTTTTCAAGATCTTTGTGTATTGTTTATATCAAAGCTATATCTAGTTTTGTTGTTATAGTCTGTTTTGGGCTGTAACTGTTTATTTTTTGTTTATGTTCAATAAAAATAAAAAAGACACTATCATCGCAGTTTCTTACTACCATTACCAAAGACTGGGACTTTGCCATTCATTTAAAGCCTTTTACAGAAATGTAAACTTCTTATTGTTTTTTCTTTCTTTTTTTTTTACTTTTTATTGTTTATTATTGTATTTTAAGTAATTTATATGTTATTGCCCTTGTATGTTCTTTGTTCTAAAATTGCAATAAAAAAAAATCTTGTTTATTCTCAAGTCTCCAGAGACTTTGCTAGGTTTCCCATGTTCAGAGTCAGGACTCTTGGTTCAAAATCTGTTGGTGTGTTGTGTGCTGTTTTTGTCACGTCGCGGCACACCACACCCTATAGGAGCAAAACGGTTAAATCTAGGATTTTGTTTTGTCCTCGTGTGTGGTCTCTCACATTTTAAAGATCTTATAAGATTTTTTTATCTTGTAGTGTGTACCTAGCATTACATACATTCTGGACGGGTTTGCCCCTTGAAATAACTTATTTTAAGAGATCATCTCCGTGTTAAACATCTGAGCTATTTTAAACTAAGCTGGTAAACTAAGGTAAGGCAGATTATCAGAGTATCATAAATGCTCTTAAAACTGCAATAATTACATATTACTCAACTGTCGTTAGTAGTGGTATTTCTAATCCTAGGATTCTGTTTAGGACTATTAACAATCATATTGGACCTAATATCATTATTAAGATGTTTCAACAGTGAGCAATGTAATTGAGAATGTTTATAACTCTATTGCCTTTGAGTCTTCATTTTAGTTGAGTTGTCTCTTATAAATTCTGATTTTATTTGAAAATTGTTTGCAACAATGAATCATACTACTTGTATACATAATCCTCTTCCCACTACAGTTCTGAAGAACAGTTTAACATCTATTGTTCCTCATATTTCTGTTATAGTGAACACCTCACTTGATGCAGGGGTTGTCCCTCCTGCTCTTAAAATGGCAACAGGCCATAAATAGACCAATTTCAAATTCTATTCTTTAACTTGTGGTTGTTGGCAACAGCTAAATAATTTTCCTGTGAACTGATTGCTAGAACCTTTTCAATCAGGGTTTGGGTCTGGACTTAGTACGGAGACTGGTTTAAGGAGGGTCATAAATGACCTCATTACAGCTGATTTGGGGGTGTGTAGCATTTTGTTTTTATTAGATCTTATTGCAGCATTTTATATAAAATGTCACAGTGTTTTGTTGGGTATATTACAAAATGGAACTTGGCTTGCATTGAACTGGTTTCAATCCTATCTCTCAGACCATTCCTAATTTCCCAGTGTTCCTGTGGCTCAGTGGTAGAGCATCACGTTAGTAGCGCAATAAGGATGTGGGTTCAATTCCCAGGGAACACACATACAGGAACTGTGTAGCCTGTAGCCTGTAAGTCGCATTGGATAAAAAAAGTTGGATAAAAGCATCTGTTAAATGCATAAATGTAACATTCCCAATTGTTCTTTCTGAGTACTTGCAGATCTCAGACTCTGCCATTCAGTATTGGTTCTTTCTTAGTTTTTTATCTATATGCTGCCTCTTAGGCAGATTATCCAAAGTATTATCTGGGTTACCATTGCTATATCATTGTCGTATTCATGCTCGGAGAACAGACTTTGGCTCCTCTGGGGTTTAGTATCTAGAATATATGTTCTTAGTTTTGATGTTTTACATGTCTAAATATTGTGGATTAACTCTTGTCTTCTTTCACCTTAGATCTGATTGCACTGAAAGAAGAGTGTGAAGTACTGAATAAAATGAAAGAGAAAGAACAGTGTGATGAATACTGTGATGTCATAACTGGAGAAAAGTATTTTAGTTGCTCACAGACTGAAAAAACTTCCTCACAACTAAAGGCTCAAAAGACAGGGACTAAAAGTTATTTAACCTGCTTTCAGTGTGGAAAGAAATTCAGTGAACATAGAAAGCTTAAAGTCCACATGATAATTCATTCTGAGGAGAAGCCTTACACATGCCCTCAGTGTGGAAAGAGTTTCAATCAAGATGTAAAACTAAAAACCCACATGAGAATTCATTCTGGGGAGAAGCCCTACACATGCACTCAGTGTGGAAAGTGTTTCAATCAAGATGGAAACCTAACAGCCCACATGAGAATTCATTCTGGGCAGAAGCCTTACACGTGCACTCAGTGTGGAAAGAGTTTCAATCAAGATGGAAACCTAACAGCCCACATGAGAATTCATTCTGGGCAGAAGCCTTACATATGCACTCAGTGTGGAAAGAGTTTTGGTCTACATGGAAACCTTAAAGTCCATATGAGAATTCATTCTGGGGAGAAGCCTTACACATGCACTCAGTGTGGAAAGAGTTTTGGTCTACATGGAAACCTTAAAGTCCATATGAAAATTCATACTGGAGAGAGCCCTTTCACCTGCCAACAGTGTGGAACAAGTTTTACTCAAAAGGGAAACCTTAACAGCCATATGAGAATTCATTCTGGGGAGAAGCCTTACACATGCACTCAGTGTGGAAGGAGTTTCGATCGACAAGGAAACCTTACAGTCCATATGAGAATTCATACTGGAGAGAGCCTTTTCACCTGTCAACAGTGTGGATCAAATTTTACTCTGAATGGACACCTTAAAGGCCATATGATAATTCATTCTAGGGAGAAGCCTTGAGGCCACGATATACTTCAAATGAAATCGATGCAAGTTTTTCAAAGCCATGAAAAGAATGAAACGAAAGAGTAAAGGTATAAGGTAGCAAGTACCAAATACATGTTTCAAATAAATGTTACACCATACTGCTGCTGCTGTTGTTCTTTCAATAAGCAAATTGAAAAGGTATACAATAAATGAAATGCCAAAAGAACAAACAATAATAAACTTTTGTTTTTATCAAATTATGACACATAAAATTTAGTTTAATAAAAGACCTACTGTATATACATCATTGCATCATTGTTATGTTTAGGGCAGAGAGCGTTGCGACATGTTTACATTAATCTACAGCCCGCTTCCAGCAGCACGGTGGTGTTGCAATTTTAGAAAACAGTATACCGTCGCTCAGCCTTTTCAAACTTCTTTTTGACCTTAAACGAGGAAGGAAAACGAACTTTGTTTGAAATATATCGGGGCCTTTACACATGCACTTAGTGTGGAATGAGTTTCGATCTACAAGGCAACCATAAAAGCCTTCTGACCTATCATCAGCTTGGAACAAGTTTTAATAAAAAAGGAAGCCTTAACAGGCACATGAGAAGTCACACTGGAGCTGCCAAGAGTGTGGAAACAGTTTTGGCCGAAAAGGAATCCTTAACGGGCTTGCAAAATTGCTAGCCTGACATCCAGGGGCTATTGTGTTTTCCAGTCGGCTACCAAAATGTATCACCGCCCTGCCCGACGGGCTACCTTAAAATATGAGGCTCTCATGCAATGTTCCCTCTAAGCTGCAGCTGCGCAGTAGAAATAATTGTCCTCATGAGTTGAAAAATGAGTTGGGAAGCCATTTGATTGAATTGCCGCCAGTAAAAGGGAAAGAATTGCAATGCTCGGGCAAACCGCTATAGAGTTGATATCGCTATAGAGTTAGAACCGGTGAATGCGGTGTACAGGTTTCATAGAAAGAGAATGATGTGCGTCAAATGAGGCGCTGTAGAAACCAAATACTTTAATGGTTGTGGTGTGCTCATCATGAGAACCAACGCAAATTTAATGACAAGTAAAATAAACGTCCTCATGTATTAAAGAAGATAGGCTTGATGAAGTGCTGGAAATAGCGGAGGATGGGCACAGAGCAATAACAAAACTCTGAGACATTTAGCTAAAGTCACACTAGGGGTGGGCAATATGGCAAAAATATCATAATCACAATTTTGTTTAAACAATTTCACGATTTTATCACAATTCTTTGTCATGTTGGTTTAACTATTTTGTCTGAGCAGTGCAGCCAAGGTCAAGGTTTGTTTATTCATCACATAAAAAATTATACAGGGTATAATCAGAAGTTCAAGTTCAAATTACTTTATTTGTCCCCAGTGGGGCAATTCGTTTTGCAGCAGATAGTATAGTACAAATCACACACAATCACACACCCAATACAGAGATTGCCTACCTTACAGGCATGGCTAAAAACAATAAAAACAATCAATATATGGTAAGTCAATAAGTTATCTATGTTTTGTTTTAGAATTGAGAAGCAAAATGGCTGCAGGTACAAAAGAGTGTTTATATCTGTTGGTTCTCAATTTTGGGAGTTTAAAGCGAGATCCCGATGGCAACATCTGAAATTCAGCCTGTAAAGGATGAGAACTATCTGACAGGATAGATTCAACCCTTCTTAGCATCTGCTTCTGATAAAGCTCACCCAGGCTTTTCTGCTTAGAACCTGTGATGCAACTGCTCACCCTAATTAACCTTGAAATTGAGTTTTTTTGTTTTAAAGTGATGGACCCATACCAGCAGATTAAGGAGAAGATAACAACCGACTCAAACAAAGGACCTATAGAAAAGGGTCAACAGGGTCTTGTCCACATTAAACTTCGCCAGCTTCCTCAGGCAATACAGGCGCTTCTGGCCTTTCTTGCAAAGCAAACTGGTATTTGACTCGAAGCACAACTTATCATCAATAATGGATCCAAAATACTTATACTCTGTAACAACCTCTATTTCCTGACCATTTATACTAGTTTTGTCAGTGTTAGTGACATTGTGCCTAAAATCAATACGCATGTCCCTAGTCTTGAAGCAATTCAGTTCAAGAAAGGCATCCTGACATCATGTTACAAAGTGATCAATGACCGAACCGTGTGAAGTTTCCTCATTGTTCAGTAAGCTGACAATAACCGTATCATCAGCAAACTTCACAAAGTGTCGGTTTCAGTCACAGAGCGACAGTCATTAGTGTACAGAATGTAGAAGAGGGGGGAAAGAACACACCCCTGTGGTGAGCCAGTTGATGTGAGGGTCAAGTCAGAGAGATGGCCATTTACTCTCACCCGCTGTGATCTATTTGTGAGGAAGTCTAATATCCAGCTCACAAGGTTGGCCTCCAGTTTGAACTGATTCACGAGCTTCTCAACCAGCAGATGGGGCTGAATGGTGTTAAAGGCTGACGAGAAATCCACAAACAGTAGTCTGGCATGGTTTCTGTTGCCTTCAAGGTGATTAAGAATGAGGTTGAGTACTGATACAGTTGCATCCTGGACCCCTCTGTTGAGTCTATAAGAAAACTGTAGTGGGTCGAGTAAACAGTTCGTCCTAGATGTCAGTTCTCTTTTGATCAGCTTTTCAAAGGACTTCATCACAAGTGACGTAAGGGCTATGGGTCTGTAGTCATTTAAAGTCTTTGGGTGGCTATTTTTTGCAACAGGGACTATAGTTGACTGTTTCCATAAGTCAGGGACCTTCTGTTGGCACATAGATTGATTAAAAATATAAGTAAAAATAGGGCCTAGCTGTTCTGCACAACAAGAAAGAACACGGCTGCCAATGTTGTCTGGGCCCGGACTTGTTTTGGCCTTGCAATATTTAAAGGTGTTCACAACACTTTGTGCAGAGAAACATACAGTTGATTGGGGGTGGGACAGTAAAGACTGTTTTTGGCCAACAATTTCGTTGCTAAAATCATGTTTATCAAATTTTGAATAAAATAAATGTAGTTCTTGGGCCAGGGATATGTCTGAGGTGAAGCCTTCCAATGACACCTTTTTCTTTTTTTTTGTCATTTTGACCCACCATTGTTTTAATACTGTCCATGCTGAGCCTAGTAAATTATTACTCAGTTTGTGTTCCACTTTAAGTTTATAATCCCATTTAGCCCTTTTGATTTCGCGTTTAATCTCCTTTTGAATACTGTGTAATTCCTGAAGGTTATTTTGTCTGAATGCTAGCTTTTTCTTTTTAAACAAGTCTTTAAGTTGTTTTCTCACCCATGGCTTGTTATTGGGGTATATTTTGACAACTTTTTTAGGAATAACAGTGTCCTCGCAATAAGCAACCCATGAGCTGACCACTTCAGTCAGTTCATCTATGTCACTTGAAGATTGGACAAACTCCTCCCACAAGGTACAGTCCAAGCAGCCTTGCAGGGCCAGCGAAGCCTCTTCAGACCAGACCTTCACTTGCTTGGTATTCACTTTCCCTCTCCGAAGGCAAGTGCGATATGCTGGTATAAGATGCACGCAGTTGTGATCGGCAGAACCCAGGGGAGGGAGAGGGACAGATTTATAGGCACCTTTAATGGAGCCATAACACTGATCAAGAATCTTCCCGTTTCTAGTTGGGCAGGACACATATTTATAAAAACATTTCAAAATGTTGTCCAATGAACAGTGATTAAAATCACCTAAAATTAGGTTTGGAGCATCGGGAGACACTGCCTGTAGTTTCTGAACAGTGCTATAGATTAGTTCTAGGGCAGTGCTTTCGTTAGCCTTCGGGTGAATGTAGACAACCGTTACAAAAATCTGCAGGAATTCCCTGGGTAGATAGAAGGGGTGCAAGGAAACTGAGAGTAGTTCAATGTCTTTTGTACACAACTTTTCTCTCACTAGCGTTGTTTTGCACCAGCGCTCATTTATGTATAGGCACACCCCGCCTCCTCGCGATTTGCCAGTGGTCGCTGCAACCCGATCCATGCGAAACGGAACACCGAAACCATCCAATGCAAATGCCAGCGTCTGAGTCCGCTTTTCCCAGCCATGTTTCTGTCAGGGCCAGGATACATGCTTCTTTGAACTCATGTTGGTATCGGACATGGGCTTGCATTTCATCAGACTTGTTTCGGAGGGACTGCATGTTAGCAAGGATGATAGAGGGCAAAGGAACGCGTGACAGAGGCCGCCTGTAATCCACCTCTCCTACCCCGCTTCCTTGATCTCCGACGAGGTGCGTTGGTAGAGCTCCCGTTTCTTCCACACTGCCATTTGATGTCAGCGAGATTCGGAAAGGTTAGATCTAGAGGTAGCCTAGAGTTTTCTGGTTGATCGAACTTCAACAGATAGTCCCGGCTGTATAAAATCCGAGACTGAAAAGTGCCACACCAGGCCTCCGCCAGATGAAAAATTTCCCACAGCACCACCAGCAGTGTACATCCAACAGACCACTTCATTGTACCCGGTCAAGAAAAAAATAGTGATCGCTGCAGAGCTGATCATGCACGTAAGTTGCAGATATGCGATAAATTCTACGATCACATATGAAGAAGAAGAAGAAGGGGGGCACTTGGATAACTTTAACGAGTTTTACAAACAACAAACAAACAAACCATCACGCTACTATGCTGCCGGTCGCTGCGTGCACATGCGCCCGATTCCAAGTGAATGCGTTGATGCGTTTGATCAAGTGAAATGTAATCAAGTCAGGTCCGCTCAGTGGACAGTGCAAAAAAATACAAATTAAGTAAAAGTAACACAACACAAGAGCATATATATATAAATATAGGTAATAAAAAAGAAGAGAAATAAAGAGTAAAATGTGCAATAGAATAAAAAGTGCAAAACAAATAAGATGTGCTTTAACACATCTTATTTAATAAGATCTGATTTAATGAGTTTCCATACTACACTGAGATGCACTGAGTCAATACACTTTCTATGGCCCCTGAATAGAAAGTGTTCAGGATTGCTGGTGAGACCCTGAATTTCCTCAGCTGTCACAGATGGTACAGTCTTTGCCTGGCTTTCTTGACCTGTGTTTGAATGTGTGTAGTCCATGTCAGGTCCTCGGAGATGTTTGCACCGAGGTTTTAGAAGGTGTTTAGCTCTTCGTCCAGCAACGGATCTGCTCTCACCTCTGCAGAGGAGTTATGTCCAGAGGAACAGATGGTCTTCAGATAAACAGTGAAAGTGTTGTGCAGCTTAACATTTGGCGAACCTGTTACTTTTTTCTTTGATTCTTTGATTAAAAGAAAGTTTAAAAGAACAGCATTTATTCAAAACATAAATCTTTTCTAACAATATAAGTATACTATCCATTTAACACATCCTTGTTGAATAAAGTTTATTTAACTTTCTTTAATATTTTTTTTAAGTATCTTTAAAAAAGAAAGAAAATAAATTCTGACCCCAAACTTTTGAATAGTGTATATTGTAACACAACATCTCTATTTTTAATAAACACATTTATTTGTAACTTTTTTTAAAATATAAATAATCGCAGGTCCCAAAAGATATTAAGCAGTACAACCGTTTCCAACACTGATTATAAATCAGCATATTAGAATGATTTCTGAAGGATCATGTGACACTGAAGACTGGAGTGATGATGCTGTAAATTCAGCTTTTCCGCACAGGAATTAATTATATTTTAAACTATATTAAAACATAACACAATTATTTTAAATTGCAAAAATATTTCACAATATTATTTTGTTAAATAATAGGCAGTCTTTTTTATCAAATAGATAGGTTACAGCCTTGATAAGCATAAGACACATCTTTAAAAAACTTTACTGATCCCAAACATTTGAACGGCAGTGTATTTTAGTACTGTAAAAAAAAGGTTTTAGGTTTTCTCAGATAACCTAAAATGTACATCATTTAATTACATCAAGGGTCAAATAAAATATAAATAGCACATTTAAGTTAAAAGTTACACATTTTTTGTGTGCGCGCTGTATAGGTCTGGTATAAAGAATGTTTTTGCTCAGGTGCCTGAAGTATCCGCACAATAGACAAAAGTTTTGCTCAGCAAGAAAAACAAATTTGAGGGAACTTTGCTCTTATGGGTCCTTACATTTGATACAACTAATTTGAAGAGGTTTTAAGGCCTTACAATTTTTTTAATATGTTAAATGGTATAAGAAAAGTCTTAATTATAAAATAAATTGTAATTGATTGATTGATTGATTGATTGATATGATTTTTTTTAGTTCTGCAGATACCCTGTAAATAGTCAAATAAAACTCTTTCCTTGGTATTTGTGTATTGAAAATGTTTTTGATCGACATTTATGGTCCTTATTTTATTTGGGCTAGTTAAATTAATTTTCGGGCTACCAAAATCTGAAGAGTACCTGCCCGAAGGTCTACCAAGGATTTTAAAACTTTGCGAGCCCTGTGATCCAAACCTATATTCTGTGTAACTTGGCATATCATGCATCCCCTGATATTAATGTACCATTGTTTTGACACCTTTATATTGTACATGTATGTCCATGTATTTATATATTTGTAATTTTTAAATTTATGCATTTAGCAGATGCTTTTATCCAAAGCGACTTACTTTACTTACTTTATTCAGGCAATTTTTTTATCAGTAAGTGTGTTCCCTGGGAATTGAATCCACAACCTTTTGCGTCGCTATTGCAATGCTCTACCACTGAGCCACAGGAACGCTTTATCCCCCCCCCCCCCCCTCTTTTTTTTCTTCTAATAATTTTTCGTAGCACATTGCTAAAGTTTCTAAAATAAAGACAGTGCTAAAAAAAAATGGCACTGCATGACATAAATGTTGCTGACCCTTGGTTTAGGCTGGCACTTTTTCCAAACTTCTTGAGTAAACTCAAGCTTGTTCGAGATTGACAACACTACCCTATCACCGGCTAGTCTCAGCCTTAGACATTACGCCCATAGACCGTTGGCTAAATGTCTGATGCATATGACACACTTATACGCTACATCTGACATGTAAGCCAATTGTCAAATAACTGCTATGATGACTTTTGTTCTACCCACTTAAATGATAGAAGTACTTGCAGTGTCCAATCTATACAGACTGATTGAAGAAAGAAACTCGTAATCTTGAGCGCAAATGGAGAAAAACTAACTTGGAAGTCTTTAGAATTGCGTGGAAAAACAGTACGTCCAGCTATAGACAGGCTCTAAAAGCTGCCAGGACCGAGCATATCCGCAAACTCATAGATAATAACCAAAACAATCCAAGGTTTTTATTTAGCACAGTGGCTAGATTAACAAATAAACAGATGTCACCAAATCTAAATATTCCCTCACAGTTTAATAGTTATGACTTTATTAATTTCTTCACTGATAAAATAGATAACATCAGAAATACAATTACAAATGTGGATTCTTCAGCGTCTAGTACTTCAGCTTCATTCATCGCACCCAAATAAAAACTGCTGTGCTTTACAACTATAGGACAGGCTGAGCTAAATAAACTTATCACTGCATCTAAACCAAAAACATGTTTATTAGATCCTGTACCCACTAAATTATTGATATTGATACCTGTAGCAGAAGAACTGCTTCTCAATATAATTAAATCATCGTTATCTTTAGGTCACGTCCCAAAACCATTCAAGCTGGTGGTTATTAAGCCTCTTATTAAGAAACCAAAACTAGATCCTTGTGAACTAGCAAATTACAGTCCCATTTCAAATCTTCCGTTTATGTCAAAAAAAAATTAAGAGTTGTGTCTGCTCAATTGTGCCCCTTCTTACAAAAAAATTATATCTATTCAGTCCGGTTTTAGGCCCCACCATAGCACAGAAACTGCACTTGTTAAAATTCCAAATGACTTCTTGCGTCAGACCAAGGCTGCATCTCATTTCTAGTTTTACTTGATCTTAGTGCTGCGTTCGACACTATAGATCATGACATACTCATAGATCGATTACAAAACTATACAGGTATTCAAGGGCAGGCTTTAGGATGTTTTTTTTGTCCGATCGCTACCACTTTGTTTATTTAAACGGGGAGGCATCTCAATTATCACCAGTAAAGTATGGAGTACCACAAGGATCTTTCCTAGGTCTTCTGCTATTTTCAATATACATGTTGCCCCTTGGTAATATTATTAGAACATATGGGATTAATTTACATTGTTATGCTGATGATACTCAACTATATATCTCAACAAGACCAGATTAAACTTCTAAATTATCTAAGCTAACTGAGTGTGTCAAAAATGTAAAAGACTGGATGACCAATAATTTTTCCTTTTAAACTCTGATAAGACAGAGATATTACTTATTGGACCAAAAACAGTACACAGTATCTCTTGGATCACAATTTGCAACTAGACGGATGTACTGTTACTTCCTCTACAGTCAAAAAGCTGGATGTTATATTAGATAGCAACCTATCTTTTGAGAATCATATTTCCCATGTTACAAAAACAGCATTCTTCCATCTTAGAAACATTGCCAAGCTACGGAACATGTTAAGTGTTTCTGATGCAGAAAAGTTAGTTCATGCATTCATGACTTCTAGACTGGACTATTGTAATGCACTGCTAGGTGGTTGTCCTGCATCTTCTATAAACAAGCTACAGATAGTACAAAATGCTGCGGCAAGAGTCCTTACCAGGTCAAGAAAATATTATCATATTACTCCAATTTTACAGTCTCTGCACTGGCTACCTATTAAGTTCTGTATCAGTTACAAAATATTATTACTTACCTATAAGGTCCTAAATGGTTTAGCTCCTGCGTACCTAACTAATCTACTATCACGCTACAATCCATACACGCTCCCTAAGGTCGCAAAACTCTGGACTCTTGGTAGTACCTAGGATAGTAAAGTCCACTAAAGGAGGTAGAACTTTTTCACATTTAGCTCCCAAACTCTGGAATAGCCTTCCTGATAATGTTCGGGGTTCAGACACACTTCCTCTATTTAAATTAAAGTAGATTAAAGACACATCTCTTTAGCCAAGCATTCTTATAATGCATCTCATAATCCTGTACTGTAGTTATATCTGTTCAAATGCACATTATTATGCTTTAACTTGGGTTGAACAAATAATTTTTGCTTGAATGGAACAACAGCTACGCAAATTATGTCTCTATTTGTTTCTCTGTTTCTACCAACTAAACGCTGGATTTTCAAAAGTATGTGAAATATAAAAAAATTGCGGCATATAATCTTTCAAATACATCCGAGAGTTTCACATGCCGGTCTGTTATTGTGACAAAATTTATACGCCCGAAACGTGAAGCTGAACCTAACGAACTGTGATTGGTTGTTTGACATGTCGGTCAAACGGCCTCATGGGTGAGCCTTGGCCAATGAACGAGGCCATCTATTCCAGACCTTCAGCCGTCAGTCTGGCTATGCGAGACTAGTCACCAGCTGGCTAGAGTAGCTGCTTGCAGTCGGAGCGGAATTAAAAGCAGAGACATCAAGTCGGACACTTTATGCTCCCGGTAGTGATGCTCTCACGGTGTTTGCATACTCTTATCACAGATAATGTGAATTAAATGCAATATTTGTCAAATACACAGAAACGTTTTTTTATTACCAATAGAAATGCTAATTGTATACCGCTTAAAACAGCACAGTTTGTTCAAGAATAATGTTCAATATAAACATACAGGCACCTAAATACCAATAGAGTTTTATGTTTCTTTTCTCAGTAAAGCTCTTTCCACACCGAGTGCATGTATAAGGCTTCTCTCCAGTGTAAATTTTCATGTGGACTTTATGCCTTTCATTTTTGTCTGAAACCTTTTCCACACTCTTGGCAGGTGAAAGGCTTTCAGATGCCTGGCTGCGTTTGAAATCACATACTCAATGCATAGGTACTTAATTTCAATATGTACTTAATGAGTGCTAAAAGAGTACGTACTCTACAGCCAAATCTCATTGAGTATGAATCCAATCCGCCATGTTTGCATTATCATGTGACCAATGACGTTATAACAAGCGCAACAACTTAAAAGATACGAGCGACAGGTTTAATTAAGGTTTAAATCTGTAAATATTTTGATGTTTTTCTTTTTTATTTAAGTCTCCTTTCATCCCTCAGGCTTATAAATAACAAAAACAACAACAAAAAATATATTTTTGATTCATTATCACATGAATGTTGTGGTTATTCAAAGGATTTATAACCTTGTCATTGTGCTATTTTTCTGTGAATGTAATCTCATACGTACTTGGATGTGTTTTCATTTTATCTACTTTTTTTGTCATTATGATTGTTTATTGTTAAAGATACAACCATCTTTCCCTGATATTGTATGCAATTATAAGTTGTGCCATAAATAAGAGAGAAAAAAATATAAAAGCGACACTAACACTTCATAGCATCAGTAACTCGACAACCCTACCTAGTACTGTTTTCCTCAGCCTTTGCAATGCCTGCATAAAGGAGATGTAGTGCAGCTGCTCGAAGATCTCGCCTTTGGAGAAGACTGTTTATTTTATACTGGAAAAATGTAAGTAATTTAAGTATTACTACTTTAAAAAGATGATTACCCCAGAATGCATTAGTAGCTATTACCAACAATACACTAATAATGATCAATGCAGGCCTATAAATTGTGACGCGTGTCCCGAGCACTCATCAGCGTCGCCCTGGGAACAAAGGAGGAACACCTGCGCACCCTCATCACTGGCAGACCGGCATCAGCTGAGGCTCATCATGCACTGCCTTTAAAAGCCGATGTAGCGGGCATGATAGGGAGATCTCCAGAAGACTCCGTGACTAACGCTATTCTAGCGCCTTCCCCAGAGAGCAGTGTATGACCGGTCTGCCCGAGCACGAGGGCACGACACCGATCCACAGCACCTAGGACGCACAAGGAGTGATTGGAAGCACAACACGGAGCAGCACGTTTGGCGCCTACACCCCTTTTTAATAAAAACCACCCTCCGGGGTTCTTTTGTTGAAGTAAATTAGTAGACATTATTAGTAGGCTTGAATTCGGGCCCTGAATAGACGAAATCGGGCCCTGAATAGACAAATTAAGGGTATTAAGTCTATAAAAAATGTCAGACAGGTATGCAAGATCTGTGAGCCACTTAGCATCAGTAAAATAATTAGCAAAAGAAGATCCGTAATCAAGCAGAAAAATCCTCAGTTCGTCACGCAATGAAAATATCCGCTGCAGTACTTTCCCTCTGGAGAGCCATCTTACCTCCGTGTGCAAAAGTAAAGATTCATATTCTGACCCCATTTCTTTGCACAACAGGCCAAACAGTCTTGATTTTGTGGGACGAGTTTTAATTAAATTTACAATTTGTGTTGCTGTTTGAAGTTTTTGTAGTTTTTGCTGCAAGGGCCTCTCTGTGAATCATACAGTGGGTGAAACGAACATGCGGAGCTACTTCACGAACCAAAGCAGCAAGTCCTTTATTTTTCCCTAACATTGGTTCTGCTTCGTCTGTGCACACGCCGACAGAGTTGTCCCAACAAAGCCCAAGTTCGTTCAGTTTTTCAAAATTGTATCTTCCTGTGCATGTTTTTTCCATTGATGAGCAAAATAGCAAATCCTCAAGCAATTTTCTCTCACGATGGTAGCGGACAATTGCAACTAGTTGGGAGGAGTTTGAGATGTCCGTCGACTCATCTAATTGCAATGAAAAACAATTATATTCTTTATTCTTTCAATTAGCTGACATTTGATGTCGGTTGCCATTTCAGTGATACGCCGGCTTATGGTGTTGTCCGATAGTGGAATTTGTTCAATGTCATTTGCATACTTATCTCCAAACATAGTTCTACAGATGGCGATTGCTGCTGGACGAATGAGGCTCTTTGCAATTGTATGAGGCTTTTTGGCCTTGGCAACTAAATGCGCCACCTCATATGAAGCAGTAAGCGCTTTTACTGGCAGAGTAGTCTTGCTAGTCATAGTTTGTTTTTGACCTGTTAATGTTGATTCTTTACTGCGAAAAAAGTAAACCGGTTTATCTTTTAACATTGGATGTTTGGTTTGTAAGTGACTTATCAGTTTCACAGGTTTCAACACACTGTGGACGTTGCTTGTTATTAATTGTGATGCACGTGAATCCGTATTTTATGTACTGTTCGTCATGCTTCCGTTGCTTTGATGCACACATGCCTTTGGTTTTTGCAGTTAATCCTCTCTGTGTGGAGATCCCCATTGACGTGGAGGGTTTGTCATCAGTTTGAAGTCATGATGCTTCAGACGGGCACTCCTCTTCTTTTTTGTCAGATGGTTCACCCATTTTACTTTCACTGATATTAATCTTTAAAAGCCACCGGTCCATATTTTTTTTACGTTACTTGCTTTTTCCTCGAACTCGATCGCACCAACTCTGCTCTAACAGCTGCCTGATAATTAGCTGCGGGACTAATCAGATTGCCCCTAGTGGATGCCCAAAAAATTGATAGCTCGTCCTATAAATCAACAGCAGTTCAGAATATGAAAAGACAATGCAGAAAAGCTGAGGTGGCGGAAGACGAAACTTGAAAATACACGATAGCATCTATAAAGACAGCCTTCATGCTTTCAATTTGGAACTAGCCACAGCTAGAGAGACCTTCTTCTCAAACCTTATAAACAGTAACTTAAACAACACTCGCACTCTTTTTGCTACTGTTGAGAGACTGACAAACCCCCCAAGTCAGATTCCCAGTGAAATGCTCTCTGACAGCAAATGCAATGAGTTTGCTTCCTTCTTTTCAGAGAAGATCAGTAATATCAGGAAGGAGATTGGCACATCTTCCTGTAATACAGAGGTCACACAGATTCGACAGCAATCCCAAAAAGAAGTGACTATGTCTGTTTTTAAAACAATTGATAGCAAAATTTTGGAAGAAATAGTACAGCATCTTAAATCGTCAACCTGCTATCTTGACACACTTCCCACATCTTTTTTCAAAGGTGTGCTTAACTGTTTAGAAGCAGATCTCTTAGAAGTGGTGAACACCTCACTTCTTTCTGGGACTTTTCCAAACTCCCTGAAAACTGCAGTTGTTAAGCCCCTTCTGAAAAAGCGCAATCTTGATAACACCATGTTGAGCAACTATAGACCAATATCAAATCTTCCTTTCATAGGTAAGATTATTGAAAAGGTAGTTTTTAATCAGCTGAACAACTACTTAAACTCAAATCGATACCTGGATAATTTTCAATCTGGTTTCCGCGTGCATCACAGCACAGAGACAGCACTCATTAAGATAATAAATGATATTCGCTTTAATTCTGATTCTGGCAAAATATCAGTGCTGGTACTACTAGATCTTAGTGCTGCGTTTGACACTGTCGATCATAACATACTTCTAGAGAGACTGGAAAACTGGGTCGGGCTTTCTGGGATGGCACTCAAATGGTTCAGGTCATACTTAGAAGGGAGAGGTTATTATGTGAGTATAGAAGAGCATAAGTCTAAGTGGACGTCCATGACGTGGAGTCCCACAAGGCTCAATTCTTGCACCGCTCTTGTTTAGCCTGTATATGCTCCCACTAAGTCAGATAATGAGGAAGAACCAAATTGCCTATCACAGCTATGCTGATGATACCCAGATCTACCTAGCCTTATCTCCAAATGATTATAGCCCCATTGACTCCCTCTGCCAATGCATTGATGAAATTAACAGTTGGATGTGCCAAAACTTTTTTCAGTTAAACAAGGAGAAAACTGAAGTCATTGCATTTGGAAACAAAGATGAAGTTCTCAAGGTGAATGCATACCTTGACTCTAGGGGTCAAACAACTAAAAATCAAGTCAGAAATCTTGGGGTGATTCTGGAGACAGACCTTAGTTTTAGTAGTCATGTCAAAGCAGTAACTAAATCAGCATACTATCATCTCAAAAACATTGCAAGAATTAGATGTTTTGTTTCCAGTCAAGACTTGGAGAAACTTGTTCATGCCTTTATCACCAGCAGGGTGGATTATTGTAATGGTCTCCTCACCGGCCTTCCAAAGAAGACCATTAGACAGCTGCAGCTCATCCAGAACGCTGCTGCCAGGATTCTGTCTAGAACCAGAAAATCTGAGCATATCACACCAGTCCTCAGGTCCTTACACTGGCTTCCAGTTACATTTAGGATTGATTTTAAAGTACTTTTACTCGTTTATAAGTCACTCAATGGTCTAGGACCTAAATATATGGCAGATATGCTCACTGAATATAAACCTAACAGACCACTCAGATCATTAGGATCGAGTCAGTTAGAAATACCAAGGGTTCACACAAAACAAGGGGAGTCCGCTTTTAGCTATTATGCCGCCCGCAGCTGGAACCAGCTTCCAGAAGAGATCAAATGTGCTAAAACATTAGCCACATTTAAATCCAGTCTCAAAACTCATCTATTTAGCTGTGCATTTGTAGAATGAGCGCTGTGCTACGTCCGAACTGACTGCATTGTATTTTATGTATAATCCTTTTCTATTTAACTGTTTTAAATCTCATTTTAAATCAATTTCTATATCATTTTAAAATTCCTTGTTTTATTATTTTTAACTCCTTGTTTTTATTGCTGTGAATGATTATTTCACTTTATTTTATGTAAGGCACTTTGAATTACCACTGTGTATGAAATGTGCTATATAAATAAACTTGCCTTGCCTAAACAGAGTTGCTTGTATATATAATTTAATAATAATCAGTCGCAGCTTGTCAAACTGATTATTACACTAATATGAGGTAGACTTCTGGCTCTGAATAAAACTATTTGGAATGAGAATATAAAAACATCACAAAAAAAGTGGAGATATTTCACTGGAATATAATGCTGTACTCACTAACGGAATAAAGATATAGAAGACGTTGCACTAAGAGTGGAGATTGCACAGAAATATGATACACATAAATACACATTATGCTGAGTAAGATGTCAGTGCACATAAGTGTTCAGTGCATGTTTGTATTCAGTGTAATTATAGCTCTGGGGAAGAAGCTGTCCTTGAGTCTATTGGTCCGTGATTTGATGCATCTATACCGCCTGCCTGAGGGCAACAGTTTAAAAAAGTGGGAACCAGGGTGAGAGTGGTCTTTTTCAATGTTCTGAGCTCTGCTGAGGCAGCGGGAGTTGTAAAGGTGCTTCAGCGAGGGAAGAGGGCAGCCAATGATCCTCTGCGCTGTGTTAATAATCCGCTGTATTCCCTTCCTCTCTGCCTCAGTACAGCTGCATACCATACTGTGATACAGTATGTCAGCAGGCTCTCCACTGCAAAGCGATAAAAAGTCTCCAGCAGCTTGACATTTAGGCTGTTCTTCTTTAACACTCTCAAGAAGTGAAGGCGCTGCTGTGCCTTCTTGATGATTAATGTAGAATTGGCTGACCATTTGAGGTCTGCTGAGATGATTGTGCCGAGAAATTTGAATGTCTGAACCCTCTCTACGCAGTCTCCATTGATGTAGAGGGGAGCAGGGTCTGCCTTGTGCCTTCTAAAATCAAGGATGACTTCCTTTGTTTTGGTGGTGTTAAGTATCAGGTTGTTGGCTGAACACCACTCTGACAATCTCAGGATCTCATTTCTATAGGCAGCCTCATCCCCCTTTGAGATTAGGCCTACTATTGTGGTATCATCAGCGTATTTGATGATGTTGTTCTGGTGATGGACTGGGCGGCAGTCATGCGTATAGAGAGAGTACAGAATTGGGCTCAGTACGCACCCCTGAGGAGAGCTAGTGCGGAGCGTGCGGGTGGAGGACAGATGAGGACCGAGTTTAACAGTCTGAGGACGGTCAGTCAGGAAGTTCCTGATCCAAGTGCAGGAGAGTAAGGGGAAGCCCAGATCTGTGAGTTTTCTAAAGAGGATGTCCGGTATGATGGTGTTGAAAGCTGAGCTATAATCAATAAAAAGCATCCTCACATAGCTCTCCTTATGTTCCAAATGGCTCAGCACATTGTGGAGAACTATGGCAATTGCATCCTCAGTCGATCTGTTCGCTCTGTAGGCAAATTGATGATTATCGAAGGTGGAGGGGAGGCAGGTTTTCAGGTGGTGTAGCATCAGCCTCTCAAAGCACTTCATGATGATTGGCGTGAGGGCGATGGGGCGATAGTCATTGAGGCTATCCGTGGCTGATTTCTTTGGTATGGGGATAATTGTGGAAGATTTCAAGCAGGATGGAATTGAAGCTCGTATCAGGGAGAGGTTAAAGAGGTTTGTGAGGACTCCTGAAAGCTGGTCAGCACATCCCTTGAGCACCGTCCCTGGGATGCCGTCAGGGCCAGCAGCTTTCCGTGTGTTCACTGTTCTGAGCACCCGCCTCACTTCATGCTCATGGACAGTGAGTGGGGGGGTACCAGGGTCTGGTGTTGGCTGAGGTGGTGTGATTTTTTTGCTGCTGTGCTGTATCAAAACGAGCAAAAAAGCTGTTAAGTTCCTCTGCCAGTGGAGCCGAGCTGTTCCCAGCTGCAGCCTCTGAAGTTTGTTAGGTGCTGGAATCCCTGCCATACCTGTCGTGATTTTCCATCTGTGAAGTGGTCTTCTATCTTCTTTTTGAAGTCCCTCTTTGCATCCTTAATTCCTCTCTTCAGGTTGGCTCTGGCAGCACTGTAAAGGGCTCTGTCACCTGACCTGAAGGCAGCTTTCCGGTCTTTAAGAAGCTTATGGACTTAGCTGGTAATCCAAGGCTTCTGGTTGGGAAAAATCCGGATGATTTTATTCACTGTGACGTTGTCCATACAGTACTTGATGTAGGCCAATACCGCCTCTGTGTGAACAGCCAGGTCATGATGTTTAAAGACTTCCCAGACAGTGTGTGTAAAACAGTCCTGGAGCTGAGAAAGTGCATTTTCGGGCCATATAGAAGTCAAGTCAAGTCAAGTCACCTTTATTTATATAGCGCCTTTAACAATACAAATTGTAACAAAGCACTGCACAATATCAAAATAGGCAAATTTTGTCAATAATGTAAAATGACAGGATTTAACACTCAATTATCTGCTGAATGCATTTCATTATTAAATTTAGTAATGGCATTGTCCAGCTTAGTTCAGTTTAAATAATATCTGTGCAATCAAGTCGATGATTGTGCTGGAAATGAAGTGTCCCCAACTGAGCAAGCCAGAGGCGACAGCGGCAAGGAACGAAAACTCCATCGGTGACAGAATGGAGAAAAAACCTTGGGAGAAACCAGGCTCAGTCGGGGGGCCAGTTCCCCTCCGGCCAGACGAATCAGTAGTTTGTTCTAACTGCAGCAAAGTCAGAGTGTAAGTGGTCCACTGGTTCCAGGGGTCTTTCCCCGATGGATGTCTAGGTGACGAGGTCCTCACTGGAGATCTGTCTCTGGGGCTCATCTCGGAGGTCCTCGGAGGGGTTGTCATCGTCTCTTCTCAGGTGTTCGGTCATCTCTATCGTTTAAGGGTAGGATCCAGACTGAAGCTTGTGTAATTCCTAACTACCACGGGATGTTAATCCCGTGGCAGTAACATAGAAACAGTAAGACAATTAGCGTAGCAGCTGCTCCATCCAGGAATAACCCTGGATGAAATGATCAGTATAACCCAAGCTAAAGCATAATAATGTGCATTTGTTCAGATAGACTGGCAGTACAAGATTGTGAGATGCATTATATGAATGCTTGGCTAAAGAGATGCGTCTTTAATCTAGATTTAAGCAGAGAGAGTGTGTCTGAACCCCGAACGTTTTCAGGAAGGCTATTCCATAGTTTAGGAGCCAGATGTGAAAAAGTTCTACCTCCTTTTGTGGACTTTGCTATCCTAGGTACTACCAAGAGTCCAGAGTTTTGCGACCTAAGGGAGCGGGTTGGATTGTAGCGTGATAGAAGATTAGTTAGGTACGCAGGAGCTAAATCATTTAGGGCCTTATAGGCAAGTAATAATATTTTGTAACTGATACGAAACTTAATAGGTAGCCAGTGCAGAGACTGTAAAATTGGAGTAATATGATCATACTTTCTTGACCTGGTAAGGACTCTAGCCGCAGCATTTTGTACTATCTGTAGCTTGTTTATTGAAGATGCAGGACAACCACCTAGCAGTGCATTACAATAGTCCAGTCTAGAGGTCATGAATGCATGAACTAACTTTTCTGCATCAGAAACACTTAACATGTTCCGTAGCTTGGAAATGTTTCTAAGATGGAAGAATGCTGTTTTTGTAACATTGGAAATATGATTTTCAAAAGATAGGTTGCTGTCTAATATAACACCCAGATTTTTGACTGTAGAGGAAGTAACATTACATCCGTCTAGTTGCAAATTGTAATCCAAGAGTTTCTGTGTACTGTTTTTTGGTCCAATAAGTAATATCTCGGTCTTATCTGAATTTAATAGGAGAAAATTACTGGTCATCCAATCTTTTATATTTTTAACACACTCCGTTAGCTTAGATAGTTTAGAAGTTTCATCTGGTTTTGTTGAGATATATAGTTGAGTGTCATCAGCATAACAATGGAAACTAATCCCGTATTTTCTAATAATATTACCAAAGGGCAGCATATATAATGAAAATAATAGAGGGCCTAGGACAGATCCTTGTGGTACTCCATACTTTACTGGTGATAATTGAGATGACTCCCCGTTTAAATAAACAAAGTGGTAGCGATCGGACAGGTAGGATCTGAACCATCTTAGAGCCTGCCCTTGAACACCTGTATAGTTTTGTAAGCGATCTATCAGTATGTCATGATCTATAGTGTCGAACGCAGCACTAAGATCAAGTAAAACTAGCAACGAGATGCAGCCTTTGTCTGACGCAAGAAGCAAGTCATTTGTAATTTTAACAAGTGCAGTTTCTGTGCTATGGCGGGGCCTGAAATCTGACTGAAATTCTTCATAGATATCATTTTTTTGCAAAAAGGAGCACAATTGAGCAGACACTACTTTTTCTAATATTTTCGACATAAACGGAAGATTTGAAATGGGCCTGTAATTTGCCAGTTCACAAGGATCTAATTTTGGTTTCTTAATAAGAGGCTTAATAACTGCCAGCTTAAATGGTTTTGGGACGTGACCTAAGGATAGCGAGGAGTTAATAATATTGAGAAGCGGTTGTTCTGCAACAGGTAACAACTCTTTCAATAGTTTAGTTGGTACAGGATCTAATAAACATGTTGTTGGTTTAGATGCAGTGATAAGTTTATTTAGCTCATCCTGTCCTATAGTTGTAAAGCACTGCAGTTTTTCTTCGGGTGCGATGAATGATGCTGAAGTACTAGACGCTGTAGAATCTACGTTTGTTATTGTATTTCTAATGTTATATATTTTATCAGTAAAGAAATTCATAAAGTCATTACTATTAAACTGTGAGGGAATATTTAGATCGGGTGACATCTGTTTATTTGTTAATCTAGCCACTGTGCTAAATAAAAACCTTGGATTGTTTTGGTGATTATCTATGAGTTTGCGGATATACTCGGTTCTTGCAGTTTTTAGAGCCTGTCTATAGCTGGACATACTGTTTTTCCACGCAATTCTAAAGACTTCCAAGTTACTTTTTCTCCATTTGCGCTCAAGAATACGAGTTTCTTTCTTGAGAGAATGGGTATAACTGTTGTACCATGGCGCAGCACGTTTTTCTCTAACCTTTTTTAATTTGATGGGTGCAACAGTTTCTAACGTATTGGAGAAAATAGTTCCCATGTTGCTAGTAATTGTGTCTATTTCATCTGTATTTATGGGTACACAGAGCAGTTGAGATAAATCAGGCAGGTTATTTGTGAATCTGTCTTTAGTGGCTGGAATAATAATTCTGCCTGGGCGATAACGCGGAGCCATATAGTTAATATCAGTAATATGCAACATGCATGATACAAGGAAATGGTCAGTAACATCATCACTTTGAGGTATGATATCTATATCAGTTAGATCAATTCCATGCGATATTATTAAATCTAGCGTATGATTAAAACGATGCGTGGGCCCGGTGACATTTTGCTTGACACCAAAAGAGTTTATTAGGTCAGTAAACGCAAGTCCTAACGCATCATTTGTATTATCAACGTGAATGTTAAAATCTCCAACAATTAGTGCTTTATCAACAGTAACCAATAGGTCTGAGAGGAAATCTGCAAATTCTTTTAGAAAATCTGTATATGGCCCTGACGGTCTATACACAGTAGCCAGAGCAAGAGATAGGACAGATTTATTTTGCTTATCTGACAGTTTAACATTGAGCATAAGTATTTCGAATGAGTCAAACCTGTATCCTGTTTTCTGAGTAACATTGAGAATATCACTATATATTGTTGCGACACCGCCGCCACGACCAGTCTGACGAGGCTCATGCTTATAACAGTAGCTTATAACAGTAATCATACGCTAGTAATTGTGTCTATTTCATCTGTATTTATGGGTACACAGAGCAGTTGAGATAAATCAGGCAGGTTATTTGTGAATCTGTCTTTAGTGGCTGGAATAATAATTCTGCCTGGGCGATAACGCGGAGCCATATAGTTAATATCAGTAATATGCAACATGCATGATACAAGGAAATGGTCAGTAACATCATCACTTTGAGGTATGATATCTATATCAGTTAGATCAATTCCATGCGATATTATTAAATCTAGCGTATGATTAAAACGATGCGTGGGCCCGGTGACATTTTGCTTGACACCAAAAGAGTTTATTAGGTCAGTAAACGCAAGTCCTAACGCATCATTTGTATTATCAACGTGAATGTTAAAATCTCCAACAATTAGTGCTTTATCAACAGTAACCAATAGGTCTGAGAGGAAATCTGCAAATTCTTTTAGAAAATCTGTATATGGCCCTGACGGTCTATACACAGTAGCCAGAGCAAGAGATAGGACAGATTTATTTTGCTTATCTGACAGTTTAACATTGAGCATAAGTATTTCGAATGAGTCAAACCTGTATCCTGTTTTCTGAGTAACATTGAGAATATCACTATATATTGTTGCGACACCGCCGCCACGACCAGTCTGACGAGGCTCATGCTTATAACAGTAGCTTGGTGGAGTAGATTCATTTAGACCAAAATAATCATTTGTTTTAAGCCAGGTTTCAGTCAGACAGAGTACATCATAACTATTATCTGTGATTATTTCATTTACAATAACTGCTTTCGGTGTGAGTGATCGGATATTTAGGAGCCCAAGTTTTATGTTCATTTATTTTGCATTTTTCTGGTTTAATCACGATCAGATTTGTTCTAGATCCTGCATTTAATTTATATTTTGAACTCAATATTCGGGGAACAGACACAGTCTGTATAGATTGGACACTGCAAGTACCTTTATCATTTAAGTGGGTAGAACAAAAGTCATCATAGCTGTTATTGGAGAATTGGCTTACTAGTCAGATGGAGCGTAGCATCCTGGTGATGTTGTCCGACAGGAGTTCCGCACCGAGTCTGCTGGGGTGCAGGCCATCAGCACGAAATAGCCTAGGACGCTCCCAGAAAAGATTCCAATTATTGACAAAGAGAATTTTCTGCTCTGTACACCATGAAAACAACCATTCATTTAAAGCAAACAGTCTACTGAACCGTTCGTGTCCTCGTCGATACGTGGGAAGAGGTCCTGACACGATGATCGTCGTCGCTGGCGATGTGCTGCGTACCGTCTCGATCAGGCTCCTGAAGTCCCTCTTCAGTGTCTCCGTCTGCCGCAGCTTGGTGTCGTTAGCCCCCGTGTGAATCACAACAGCTGCAACGCTCTCGTCATCCTTCAGGATCGCGGGTATCTGCACAGAAACATCAAGAACACGAGCACCAGGGAGACAATGAGTGTGCACTTTACCTTCAGCTAACGTAGCACGGACATGCCGGACGATTGAGTCTCCGATGACCACAGCGTCACGATCAGTCTCGCAGAGAGGGGCGAAGCGGTTCCGGGATGAGATGTCGAAGACCGGGGAGGGGGGAGAAGTCGTCGCCCGGGGCCTGGATCGCGTCTTCCGCTGCTGCACCCAGGGTCCGTGGTTTCCCGGCGCCGGAGTGAAGGCCATCTGTGACGATCGCGTCCCGGGTGCACGGGGCCTGTGCAGAGAAACACATGGAGTAGAGGTGGTGGGAGCGTTAGCAGCGCGTTGCATACTTACCCCGGACTTATGAGCGTCAGCCCGAGATGTTTCCAGCGTTGCTATCCGTTTCCTCAGCTGGGCCTGTTTCCCAAGCAGCTCGCGGATCCGATTCTCCACGGCCTCCAGCTCCAGCTGCGCCGAATGCAGCTCGAACGTGTCCTCACCTGCACACAAAGGTAGACACGAATCCGCCATTTAAGCAAGTAGCAGTGAAACAATGTTAAATGTGTGTATGCGTGTGTGAAAAAGGGGTATTAGCTGTGTTAGCGGAACCCGCATTGGCTTTGCTAACGGGCTATAAGCTAATAGCGGACTTGGGAAATCAAAATAAAACTTGCGATAACAAGCCGCTCTGATTATTCTCGTTGCAGAATGCGATCGGGGATATATTCACACGTTATAGAAACACAAATTATTGTGTATAAAATCGGAATTTAAGATAGAAAATAGACGATAAACAATTGGTTTGGCGGAGATTCAGCTCAGAACACGTGTCAACGACAAACCGGAAGTAAATCAGCATGTTTGCCGTTGCCGTGTGAAAGCAGGCAAACAGTCTTTATGAGTGGTATTGTTCTTCTTCTGATGGAAATATATGCTGGGGTAAGAAGCAGAGAGAGGTGGTCTGACTGGCCTAGGTGAGGGAAAGGAATAGCTCTATATGCATGTTTAATGTTAGTGTACACACGGTCAAGTGTGTTATCCCCTCTGGTCAGGCATTTAACATGTTGGAAGAAATGTGGAAGTACTGTTTTCAAATCTGCCTGGTTAAAATCACCAGCTATAGTGTGTGCTCCGTTGGGATGAGCACGCAGCTGTTTATTCATGGCATCTAGCAAGAGAGCGAGAGCTGTGCTGACATTAGCATCGGGTGGGATGTAAACAGCGGTGACAATCACTACTGTTAGCTCTCGCGGTAAAAAGAACGGTCTGCATTTAACAGTCATGAATTCCAAATCCGGGGAGCAGTGGCTATCTATGATTATACTGTTATTAGACCAGTCATTATGCACATATATACACACACCACCACCCCTGCTCTTATCAGAGTCGTTGTTTCTGTCCCAGCGGTGTAAAGTGTGATCTGCCAGCTGCACTGCTGCGTCGGGGATCCGTGGGTGAAGCCAGGTCTCAGATACTATCATAATGCAGCAATCGCGGATGTGGTGGTTCCCGGCGATATACAGCTTCAGTTCGTCCATTTTGTGAGCCATGGATCTTGCATTGGTAAGAAACATTCTTGGTAGAGGAGGCTTATATGGTTGTTTTCTGAGTCTTATCAGCAGGCCGGCCCGGCAGCCCCGCTTTTGTTTCCTTTCCCGACGCCGTCTGCGTCATCCGCCAAGGCCGACAACAATCCACGGAGATCCCGGTGGTCTGGTGATGTCCTTCGGGATATTATGTGTGCGATAAAAGTCATGTGTGACTGTGATCTTGTGTTGAAATCTGATGTCTAATAAATCCTGATGGCTGTAATTATGCTTCACAGACGTAATGAACGAAAAACACAATAAAACAAACAAAAGTGCACCAAAAGCAAGAGCTGAAAGCCGCTGCGACCGTGCGCGCCGCCATTTATTGTAAACATACACTTCCAAAAGCATCGCTTTGGAGGACAAAGGGATAAAAGTCCCTTTCTTCACTTTTCTCTTCATTTTTTTCCTTTTTTCTCTCTTTTTTCCTCCTTTTCTCTTCTTCCCCCTCCTTCCCTTTCTTCCCCTCCCTTAACAGACTATTGTTCCCCAGCTTTTAAATCAGCTCAAGTTTGCTGTGGAGTGTTCATGTTTTGTTCCGGGTAGTGGAGACCCATGTTCCAGGGAGGTCCTGCTCAAAACCCCAGCTAGGGGCACCACGAAATGCCATGAAAATCAAATTCAAATAATTTAATATCGGAATTTGCAAGTTGTATTCATGCAGCGGGACAGAACTCCTAGCCTGCAAAGTTTGTGGAGTTGCCTGAACTTGTAGCCTATCAGGTTTTTGGAAAATAGATCAATCGATTTGGCGCAATTCTATATATGTACGAGCATCTTGGTATTTTCAGTTTCTGGTTGGGTCCTCCGATTTTTGCTGTATGGCTCACTTTTTGCCTTTGGGAATTAGAAGTTTTCCTTCAGTGACTGCACTCTCTCTCTTGCCACAGATGGAAATGAACCTTTAACTCCGGGTTTTGATTGTGCATGTTATCGGCCTGCTATGCTTGTTCAGACTGTGTTCCCCAGCAACAGGTATGGCTAAAATAAACAGAGGACACTCTAAGCCAGGGGTGTCCAAACACTGTCCTGGAGGGCCACTGTCCTGTAGAGTTTTGCTACAAACAGCTCCAAGAGACCCACCTGGAAAATTGTAGTCTGTCTGGTGAGACCTTGATTAGCTGTTAGGGTTAGGGTTAAGGTTAGGGTTCCATCACTATTAGAACAAAGATACCTTGATGTCGTTCATGTGCTTGGTGTGATTCTTTGGAATGTAGAATGTTTTAATCTGTGCCTTAATCTGTGACGTATTACTATTCCCTGTAAAGTTATAACGTGTTTAGATTCATACAGATGGTCGCGACAAATACGCATCAGTGGTGCAAGCAACAGATTTAGTGATATTATAAATGGGTACGCATGTGATACCACTTTACATAAGTATTAAACTCTTATTATTTTGCACATGGAAGATCACAGTAGAATTGGTATGTCCCAAAAGACATAGGGCGGGGCTCCGCCCCACAAGAACAATCTGATTGGGACAACCACTCCTGTGGGTGGACACAAATCGAGCTGCTTAAAATAGACAACAAATGTTTTTAGTTTTAGACTTCGTCTCACTCGCTGCTCGCAAAGCTTGCTAGAAGCCTCTGCGTCTTCAGTGACCCCCCAGGAAGCGGTCCCCACCTTTACCATCAGGCTGACCGCCAGAAGAACCAAACAGTTCATCACTGAAGAAACCTTGAAAGCCTGAAACGACGCGGAACTCCGAGAAGAACTGCACGGGTCACCTCTCTCACAAAGGAACCAGGCAACCGCCAATCACAAGAGGGTTTCCCCAGTGATATCACGCTACGACGTCAGCCACCGCAGATTTCCAGGAAACACGAAGGAAACACCAGCTGTTCACTCAACTGAAAGCAAGTAGACCGAAAACATCTCTATTCTTACTGAACTGATGAATTGATCTGTACGCAGAAAAGATAGCCGAGTCTCTGCTGTGATCTTCTTTTAGTTAAAGTTACGAGATAGCACAAGTGCTAGTTTTAAACTTTCTTCTAACGTTAACCGCAAAACTCTGAATGTGTGTGTGTATGTTGTTTGTGTTTTATTAAGTTTAGTCCAAGTATTGTAGAATAACAGTTAACAAATAAACCTTGTTTCATTTATAACGAATGATGTCTTGGGATGTATGATTTTCTAGTTTAAACTATTTTGCCATAGATCATGTTACCTAGCTCAAATTGGATAAAGCCCTTTATTTTGTCTTATCGTTGGCCACGAAGCAAGATAAACTAAATTGTTAAAGATATACTGATGTTAATGGTCGCTGGACGAGTTATTAATAAAGTATAAATCATAAGTTAAAGATTAATATCACTTTAATCAAAGCAATATTGAATCTTTAATAAATGATTCCCCAAAGCTGAAATAATAGCTTCATAGATTTATTACATTGTTAACTTTTTTTCATCTGACTGCGCTAACCCAATGAGCATTTCGCTGTCAAATGGTCATGCCATAACTTTGCAAATTCTAATATTGCATCCTTCTGGACATTTAATAATTTTTTACTTTTAGTCATGAGTTTTATCTTTTTTTGGCTCATTTTATCTTTAAAAGAAAACGGAAGGTGTTTTTGACTTACAGCCTTCATGGACAATTATATATCACTCATAAATGATTAAATACAAAATCAATAGTAGTTATTAAGATTGATGTGTTTTGGAATTGGTAAAAAGTTATTGAAAAAAAATAAGATCAGAATTTCAATGAGCCTAATAATTATGCACGCACTTTTACATTTATGCATTTAGAAGACGCTTTTAAGTGACTTACTGCGTGTTCACACCGCAGGCGTTTAGGGCATCAAAATTCAACACAATGCTGTAGAAAGATCTGTTGATGCTCTGACGTAGATCGAGCGCTTGTCTTGTATTTAAAGGGGCCGCAAAGCAAACAAGCATGTTGATCTTGTGAAGACTGGCCACAAGTAGGATATAAGTTAACCTCATAAAATATTTTTATGTGAAAGTAAGAAATTAATTGATGGAAATAACTTAATTATAGTTGCATGTTTGCTAACGAAATAAACCAATTAAAAGCCACAATTATTTGAGTAGTGTGGCTTTTGTGTTCATGGTTAATTTCAACACGCAGTTTATAGGAGATGTTTCTAGCCTTGGTCTTTAATTAACACTAACGTTATTTTGTGTGCAGCCTACATTACAAACTGTCCTGGTTGAAGTGTAGCCTGTAATTGGTCAAATCGATGTTATTTTGAGGAAATTAATAACAATTCAGCAGAAAAACTAAGTGTTCTAGTGATTGATCCCCACATGATTGATGCTTGGGAACTAATGTGGTCGGAACCAAAGTTTACAGGGCTGCGTTCTCTGGAATCCTCTCAAGCGATGGACTTCCACATTCCGATTGGCTACTGCCGAACTGCGTCATAGCTCATTGCCATAAAGTTGACCTGATTTCAACTCTCCTCTACGCTCTCTTCGCCCAAACCATGGCCTCCAATAATCCCCATCCACTTGATTGGCTCTATCTCTCTCTCCTCTCCACCTGTAGCTGGTTTGTGGTGAGCGCACTGGCACAGTTGGATGATGCACATTGGTGGTGGTTGATTTGGAAAACCACACCTTTGGAAAACCACATGATTGGAAAGCGCTTTGCATGTACAACAATACACAATAAGGCACTATATAAATGCCTAATTTTTATATTTGTATATTTTGACATTTTTATTTTATTTCGGTTTACAAAATATTTTTTCATCAATCCTTTTAATTAAATTTTTTGTTTATGAAAATAACCTTGCTAGGGAGGTTGTGTTCACACACTGCCAACAAACATCTATGTACAAACACCATGTAAAAGTGGATTTTGCATAATAGGTACCCTTTAACATTAACTTTTCGATACTAGTCTTCTGTAATTTAGCCCCAGAGCTTGTTTAATGCTGGGTTCAATTCTAATTCCTACTTACAAGAGAACCACAGAAGGATCAGTTGCAAATGTCATGAACGGGAATGTAAGGATCCAAACGCAAAGGATAGTTAACACAGTCTTTAATTAAAGAGCAAAACAAGGCAGTCTGTCGTAGACACAGAATGGATGCGGTAGCAGGACACCGAGAAATAACCAGAAGCCTTCAGCATCTCCAGGCGGGACAAGACAAGGTACGAAAACTAACTCTAGGATAAGAAGAGAACACATGAATGCATAACATACAATAATCCGGCAGAGAGCCGCAAGCACAGCCGCTGTAAATAGAGGGAATGATTAGATGAGAGTGAGAACAGGTGTCACTGCAAAGCAGCGCGAACGCTGATTGTGATGACAAACAGGTGAGGGAGAGAGAGGTCTATGTGTCAGTATGCGTGTGTGTGTGTGTGTGTGTGTGTGTGTGTGTGTGTGTGTGAGAGAGAGTGTGTGTACAACAGAGTGTGAGAGAGAAGCAAACCCAGATCATGACAGCAAAGCTACATGACAGTATATATTGCATATGCATTTCCTAAATACATCTTACATGGACAAATAACTCAATAATTTTAAAATCAACAGTGAAGTATAAAAAAGTATCTTTAAAAGTATCGAACAAGAAATGTTTGTTAAAAGCATCTACAAGTTATACATATCCCACGTATCGACGTAGACACAAAAGGTTAATTAGACTGTTTGCTTTAAACGAATGGTTGTTGTTATGGTGTAAAGATCAGAAACTTCTCTTTGTTAATAATTTGAATCTTTTCTGGGAGCGTCCTGGGCTTTTCTGTGCTGATGGCCTGCACCCCAGCAGAGTCGGAGCGGAACTCCTATCGGAAACATCACCAGGACGCTACGCTCCATCTGACTATTAAGCCAATTCTCAAAATGCTGCTATGATGACTTTTGCCCAACCACTTAAATGATAGAGGTACTTGCAGTGTCCAATCTATTCAGACTGTGTCTGTTCCCTGAATAGTGAGGGCAAAATATAAATTGAATGCAGGATCTAGAAAAAATCTTATCTTTATAAAACCAGAAAAATGCAAAATAAATGAACAAAACCTATTTTTACAGCTTGGGCTCCTAAACATTAGGTTGCTCACATCCAAAGCTGTTATTGTATGTGAAACGATCACGGCTCTGGCAGGAAGTGTCCACGACTGAGGTGAGACCCTTGAGCAAGGCACCGAACCCCCAACTGCTCCCCGGGCGCTGCAATGTCGGCTGGCCACTGCTCCACTTGGATGGTTTAAATGCAGAGAACACATTTCACTGCTCATTATACTCTGTATAATTGTGTATGTGACAAATAAAGCCCATCTGAGCTTAATTTGTTAATTAAATAATTTGTGATCTGCGTTTAAAAGGATAACTTTTTTGGTCATCCAATCTTTTACATTTTTAACACACTCCGCTAGCTTAGATAATTTAGAAGTTTCATCTGGTCTTGTTGAGATATATAGTTGAGTATCATCGGCATAACAATGTGAATTAATCCCATATTTTCTAATAATACTACCAAGGGGCAGCATGTATATTGAAAATAGCAGAGGACCTAGGACAGATCCTTGTGGTACTCCATACTTTACTGGTGATAAATGAGATGACTCCCCGTTTAAATAAACAAAGTGGTAGCGCTCGGACAGGTAGGATCTAAACCATCTTAAAGCCTGCCCTTGAATACCTGTATAGTTTTGTAATCGATCTATGAGTATGTCATGATCTAAAGTGTCGAACGCAGCACTACGATAAAGCAAAACTAGAAATGAGATGCAGCCTTGGTCTGACGCAAGAAGCAAATCATTTGTAATTTTAACAAGTGCAGTTTCTGTGCTATGGCGGGGCCTAAAACCTAACTGAAATTCTTCATAGATATCATTTTTTTTGCAAGAAGGAGCACAATTGAGCAGACACAACTTTTTCTAAAATTGTAGACATACACGGAAGATTTGAAATGGGTCTATAATTTGCCAGTTCACAAGGATCTAGTTTTGGTTTCTTAATAAGAGGCTTAATAATTGCCAACTTGAATGGTTTTGGGACATGACCTAAAGATAACGATGAGTTAATAATATTGAGAAGCGGTTCTTCTGCTACAGGTAGCAACTCTTTCAGTAATTTAGTGGGTACAGGATCTAATAAACATGTAGTTGGTTTTAGATGCAGTGATAAGTTTATTTAGCTCATCCTGTCCTATAGTTGTAAAGCAACTCATTCCTCAGAATGAGAGGGAACTCAGACACTCAGAAGGGAGCGGCATGCTCGTAGGTGACCCTCTAGGTGAGGGGAGCAATGCTAGCTCTACCAACAACGAGCTCTGGAGAGTGGAGAACTCACTCCTCAGAATGAGAGGGAACTTAGATGCTCAGAAGGGAGCGGCATGCTCATAGGTGACCCTCTAGGTGAGGGGAGCAATGCTAGCTCTACCGACAATGCTCAGAAGGGAGCGGCATGCTCATAGGTGACCCTCTATGGTGAGGGGAGCAAAGCTAGCTCGACCAACAGGAGAGTGACCTATTACAGAGCTCTGGGGAGCGGAGAACTCATTCTTCAGAATGAGAGGAAAACTCAGACGCTCAGAATGGAGCGGCATGCTCATAGGTGACCCTCTAGGTGAGGGGAGCAATGCTAGCTCTACCAACAACAAACTCTGGAGAGTGGAGAACTCACTCCTCAGAATGAGAGGGAACTTAAGACGCTCAGAAGGGAGCGGCATGCTCATAGGTGACCCTCTCATGTGTTTTCAGATGTGATGAATGATTGGATCTCTTGTCACAGTGAGAACATTTATACGTTTTTTTTCCAGTGTGGGTCCTCTCATGTGTTTTCAGGTATCCTGACTGACTGAATCTCTTGTCACAGTGTGGATATTTATAAGGATTTTCTCCAGTGTGGGTCCTCTCATGTGTTTTCAGGTATCCTGACTGACTGAATCTCTTGTCACAGTGTGGATATTTATAAGGATTTTCTCCAGTATGGATCCTCTCATGCAGTTTTGTACATGTTGCTGAAGTAAAAGTCTTTTCACACTCAAAGCTCTTGCACTCCCTCACAGCAGTATGTATTTTCTGATCTACTTTCAAATATTGTAGATGCACAAAACCGTTACATGAATGTGGCTTCTCCTTTGCATGAACTTTCAAGTGTTTCTTCAGAACTGAAGCCCATAAAAATATTTTATCCCATTGATCACATGTGTGCTGCTTCACTCCAGTATGAACTCTCATGTGACACTCAAGACTTGTTTTGCATGTGAAACTCTTTCCACACCAAGTGCAGGTGAAAGATTTCTTGGCTCTTATTTTCTTTAATTCGATCAGCTTCGTTTGAGGGCAACTCAAAAGTTTTTCTCGAGATTTTTCTCCTCGAATTCACTTGATTCTTCCTTATTCTCTTTTTCTTCAATCAACTCTGAAATAAAAGTAAGAAATGGTGATAAATTGTGAAATGTGAACATTAAAGTGAACCCTGATGTGACAATGGATCCATAATAACATTTAAGCGTCAAGCTAAGTAATATGGATGTGGTGCCATAAGCAGGTTTGGTAGCGATTATTATCAAAAAATTAAGATAATTGAATCATAAAATTAATAAGGTTTTACATTAATAAGTGCAGTTACTAATGATATTACATTCTTGGTAATACACATTTGACAGTAAAGCATTGAGCCTGAGTTGGGAAGCATACAAAATGTACTTTTAGTAAAATCAGTAACATGCTAAATCAATATTTCATATAGAAAATTAATATAATCTACACTTACTTGTAATGTTCCATTATTCGTCTTTATTATTATTATATTACTGACCAACTTAAGTGATTTTAGTTGATGTGCAATTCAGATGCAAAGTGAAGAAAAGTTTGGTGATTGTACCTTTTCTTACTATATACACAAAGAGTGCAAAACTTTGACAGAATTTGATGTATTGATCTGATGTTATTTTATAATTTCAAAATATAAAGCAAGAAGAAATGAATGACTAATAAGCCAATAAGTGCTATTGTGCTGCCATCTACTGGCTATAGCGATAAATGTATGTATTTTTATATTTTACACAAGTGCTTTTTAACCACAAATCAATATTTTGATATACATTGTGTTTGTACAATTGGCTCATTTTTAGAGTTTTAAAGTGCTAAAATCAGCTGCGTGGAATACTTGAAAGTCATTGAAAAATTATTGAATTTGTCTCTCAAAAGGTTGTACAAACCCTGAAATTAATGATCTAATAACATTATAACTATTTCTGCCAAAACATCATGGTTACAGTTAGCGTTACTGCTTCTGGGTTTCTTCATCAGTGCTGTGCATAATTTGAATGCTTCTCACTAGCAGCTACTCGCAGCAACCTTATTCAGTCTGTGGCGAGTTCAAACGCTTCTCACTGGATCTCGCAGTGCTGTGCAGTAACCGTCACGATATCAACATTGGTTCCCAAGTAAACCTGTTCTTAGCTCGTTTGCTTATGCTACTCTTTTATCAGTAAGTCCTGCCCCCCTTGCTCACTCGGACAAACAAATGTAGTTGCTTACGTTGCTGTCTTAATGTCGCAAGATGTTTTTGATCAATTTTGGACAGAGGGAGCATCACTGAACTGTGGGATTTAAATATGCCATGCAGGGATTTATAAAATAAATATGTAAAATTATCCTCAAGAAGCCTCAAGTTACGGCTGTCATGATCGCAATGACAACATGCCGGATTAACACTGTTCATGTACCGCAGTGTAATATTAAATTACTTTACATTTAACGAGTTTAAAAAGGAGAGGCATTGAAATGTAACATTAGGCCTTCTATGTGTTTTTGATCTACACTGTACATGATGTGAGAATGGTTTGCTTTTAGGTTTGTATGTTAGCATAGACTCACTAACTTTAAAATTTTAGCTCTAGTTTTAGTGAGAGATACCTTGCCGAAGCACAAGATGGCATTAATGTAAACCAAGATGAACAGTTAGCAGCATATTGAGAAAGATTACACAAATTTGCATAGGTTTATAAATGATTTAGCTTACAAATCTAATGAAATGGCACAGATGTCGCAAGTTTTTTTAGGGAGCGTGCAATTGGCATGCTGACTGCAGGAATGTCCACCAGAGCTGTTTTCCGGGAATTGAATGTTAATTTCTCTACCATAAGCCGTCTCCAAAGGTGTTTCAGAGAATTTGGCAGTACATCCAACCGGCCTCACAACCGCAGACCACGTGTAACCACACCAGCCTAGGACCTCCACATCAGCATTTTCAACTCCAAGATCGTCTGAGACCAGCCACCCGGACAGCTGCTGCAACAATCGGTTTGCATAACCAAAGAATTTCTGCACAAACTGTCAGAAACCGTCTTAGGGAAGCTCATCTGCATGCTCGTCATCTTTATCAGGGTGTCGACCTGACTGCAGTTCGTCATCGTAACTGACTTGAGTGGGTAAGTCCTCACATTAGATGGCATCTGCCACATTGGAGAGTTTTTCTCTTCACAGATGAATCCAGGTTTTCACTGTACAGGGCAGATGATAGACAGCGTGTATGGCATCGTGTAGGTGAGCGGTTTGCTGATGTCAAAGTTGTGGATCGAGTGTCCCATGGTGGCGGTGGGGTTATGGTATGGGCAAGCATATGCTATTGATGGCATTTTGAATGCACAGAGATACCTTGACGAGATCCTGAGGCCCACTGCCATTCATCCACGACCATCACATGTTGCAGCATGATAATGCACGGCCCCATGTTGCAAGGATCTGTACACAATTCCTAGAAGTTGAAAATATTCTATTTTATTCGTCTTGACAAAATACTAAATTTGTTTGCCATTTTTCTGTGGATGTGTCGCAGAGAAAAATGAATCAATATATATGACATCTGTCATTTAAAATTTCTAAGAAAAATATAAACAAACGACGCAGACGGGGAAGAAAGAAGCTGGAAAGAAAGAAGCTGGAACATCAGAAGATCACCCGCCGCATGAAAGTGATGGTGCATCTAATGAGGAAGGGGGAGACAATCCATAAGAGAGCAATTCAATTATTAAAAGAAATGATTGACCCGCATAATCATGTTTTTGAATAACAATCGGTGACAAATAAATTGAGTACATTGAAAATTCAGCACTCTGTAAAACATAGAGAAGATGTGTTGAAGAGGAGTTAAAGTGATCCCTTCTGGTGTGATGATAAAAAATAAGGTGTCGACAGTTGTACAAAAATTACTGTTGCTTAGTATCCAAGATTGCTTTGAAAAAGAGTTTGAGCAAAGGACTGCATTTTGCAAGTTTGCTTGCAGAATGGAATCTTTTGCTGACCCGTATATATTCTGCTTATACTTATAATGAAGTGTTATGCGTGTGGTTTGAATATGTGTGATCAGCTTAACCTTTTGAACGGTCATATAGCCCTTTCTGTGTGTTAAAAGAGGAAGTAGATGTGTTTGTGTAGAGGGAGAGGTTTTTTCCCCTCATGGTGAACTTTTGACTTGGTCTAGTCTGGGTTTCTGTGTCAAAGATATTGTAACCAGCCGTAGTTGAGACAGATGTCGCGTCACAGAAGATAATGCAAATGAGATGCGAGGTTATAAAAGCTTGGACCAGAGATTCAGACGGGCCAAAAATCTGTGGTGAAGACTTTACTCGCTGTTGTGTTTTTTGTATTTGCTTATGAGTTATTACTATTTTCAATAAAACGAAACCATTGCTATGGTGATTCGTAGCCCTTTTATTAAAATAAGCCTCTGGGTAATTACTTTAATACAACCTGTTATCTGTACCTGAATACAATCCTGATCGAGCCCTAAGAAGTCCGGACCTGACTGAGTGAGCACGGATACCGGGACAGGGGTCCTTAAACTTCTGATCACATCCATCCAGACAAGAGGTAATAGCGGATTTATTGCTGTTTAAATGTTTGAGGATGCCAGAAATGTGATTTAGAGATTTTAGGGGTTCTGATCGGAATATCAAATACAACAATATAAATAAGATATTCATTATACAGCGTAGAGAACTTCATTAATTATAACGTAAGTTTGTGAGATCATGATTAACTAAGATGAATGACAGCCTTTTAGTGATTAGAAAGGGAGCCGTGCTGGCAAATGAGTCGGTAATGAGCAATTTTTCCAAAATTGCTATAGGCTATATAGGCTACGATATAACTCATTCACAAACCGTCAGTGTTGTGTGAGGCTATGAGTGCTTACTGTAAATATAATATGCATGTAAACATGGTCATTATTGCCTGTACACACCTGTGGGTACAGCAGTAGATGTTGAAGGGCTGGTAGGGGAAGCAGAAGCAGCAGCAGGTTCTGGCAGAGGGGAACATCACTGCATCAAAAGAACCAGTCGGCTCTGTCATGACAATATTAAATATTAATACGACATTACACACGTTACACCAGTCAGAGAGACATTCATTTAGACTTTTTATCATAAAAAAACAACAACATTTATGTCCTGTTGTGTTGCTTCACTTATGGCTGGAGATGTAATTATGGGAAAAGTGTGTCAACGCACCTGTATCTGACTGCCCTGCTGCTGCTGTCTTGCCCTGGTCTGATCCACTCCTCCGTCTCCTTTCTCATCTCCTTTAAATGTGTCCCTCAGACTCTTCCACTTCTTTCTCCATACTTCCTCTGAATAAACACATTACTCGTCAGTGGGAAAGTAGTTGTAAAATACGGCGAATAAGCTCAATTGGCCGGTGTTCTGATAATTTGTGCTACCCGCTCAGATTGAGCTGCCTTAAGTTATCTAAGATCGGTAGCACAAATTGATAGCGGAAAATGCTACCAACATCTTATTCGTGTGGTTTGAGGCTTTTTTAATGTCCATACATACTCCTACCCTAATTCTACCTGTCCACATCTACCCTTACCCTAAACTACCCTTAAAACAATGCTAATATATTATTGGTAGCACAATCTGATAGGTATCTTAGCATGTGTCGTCGGTACACCGGCTTTAGCTAGCTTGTTGTCTCAAAATGTATATATATAGCTCAAATTGAGTAAAGAGCGTTTTTTACAACTTACCAGATTGTCCGACCTCCTCACTCACTTTCTTCCAAGCAAGATCCTTTTTGATTCCTGTTTCTATGAAAGTACGAAGATGTATGGTACAGCTCCGGGTATCCACATATAGCGACGATGATTTTGTCCTCCATTGTTGTTTCGGATTTCTGCCTCCACTCGCTACGTCATAATCACGTCACAACTAGAGCAAGCTCCTGATTGGTTAACGCGGCGTGAATATCCGCCAAAGTTCAGATTTTTCAATTGCGCAATTTGCGAAAAACGCTCAATTCGCACCACCTCATTCGCGCGAATCACACCACAGGATTTCTATTGCGTCTTTGCATTGACTTTATATGTAAATCACTTGCGCTTGACGCTTCATTCGCATCTGGTGTGAACGCACCATTCATCTTCGTGTAACACAATTCAGATGCACTGCTTGCCTGTTTTATAACAAAGGGAGTGAACATCAAGAATAAAATTAAAATAAGAGCTCTTTGATTTACCTCTAACTGTAGGACTGGATCTTGGCCTGTTGTTCAGTTTGCACATTTTTTTTTTGTTAATTCTTATTTTCATACCTATATTATGTATATTATCTTGTGTTTGTATTCCATATAATTGCACTGTCCATGTAGCAGGCTTGACTTACATTTCACTGCTGGTTATATTCTGTATAATTGTGTATTTGACGAATACAAATCATGAATCTTAAAGGGATAGTTCAGCCAAACAATAAAATTCATCACTCGTGTTTTTCTAAACATGGATTCATTTCTTTCTTGTGCTGAACACAAAAGAATGCATTTTGAAGATTGTGGGTAGCCAAACATTTGCTAGTCCAAAGGACAAAAATATGACAAGGCTTAATATTGAGGCTTGCAAAAAGTAAAAGTTAATGACTAGAAACTCATTAAGTATTTTGAAGCATATTTAAGGTAGCTTTAATAGCAAGTAATCAGTCAAAGTAATGTATTCATTTTTTATTCAGTTTATTCCACAGACGGACACAAGAGCGTGCCTAAGAAAGTCAGGTTCTTCCTCTAATGCTTCAGTCTGTTTCATCAGATTGATTCCTCAGCAGCTGCCTGGAGTCTTTAACATAGGCACACATTTGTGCTAATATTTATATAATATAGTAGAATAAACACATTCTATTAATATTCTAAAGATCATGATGAACCACCTGTAATGACCCGAGTATTACCAAAACTTTCAGAAATCTGCTTTGACACAATCTGTATTGTTAACAGTGCTATATACTGTATATAAAGCTGACTTGACTTGACATGTATGGCTGGAGATGTAATTATGGGAAAAGTGTGTATAGTTTTATATGCATATTATTGTTCCCCATTTGAGTTTGTAAATTATCATTCAATAAAAAAGTGTGTTCACTACTCCTCATGTGTGTGCACTAACTTGGATGAGGACATGTCTCTTTCACTTTCAAGACTCCATCTTTCAACGCATTGTGTTCATCTAGTGGCCATAAAGATGAATATCCCATACCAAACTGCTGTGTTCAGCCTGGTTCTGCGAGTAGCTCCGGACTGCAGTCTGGACGATGGGGCGGGGCGACACATTAAGGTGGGGCGACACGTGTTACAGCAGAGCTTATTGGTGTAGACGTTTGCGCATAAGCATTCTTTTATAAACGTTTTTATGAGTGATCTATGCTGTTTTGCTGTACTACAGAAATATTAAGTGTTAACAATAGCGATTTTATTTAGAATCAATTAGCAAATGTTTGTTTTTTAAACTTATGACGAACTAGTTAGATTAAGTTCCTATCAAATGCTTGGTGGCGACATCTCCGAGTACTTCGGCAGAACAGTGCTGTGTAATATGAGCGGTTCACAAATTAAGTCTGGGGAACAAATTCTTAATTTGTGCCCCAAATTCTTAATTTGTGGCTATGATATAGTCCTACCTATGCTATAAATAGCCTCACCTATGAGAAATATTAATTATGTTTCTGTGTGATGAACGTAAATAGAGGCCCTCCTTAATCTCAACAGGTGGGTTGCACGTTAACTGAAGTCAGATATTAATGCACTTTTCACTGTACACGAAGCAGACGGAGCAGTTTTAGCTGGGCGATGTTGATAAAAATGACCAACTGTTTGAGATTTAGCTGTTTTGTATAATGTATATTTATTATGTAGCCTATAGGCCTATTGTTTATTCTAGGATCGTGGATAAGCAAAAACTTAGGATATGGTGATAATTCATTGTAGTTCAGGAAGACATGGGATAAACCCGCAAATGTTTTTATTTTAAAGAACAACTGCGGTGATAAATAAGACAATAATAAATAGCCCATCAGCGTGAACTGAGGTATGTGTGGAAAATGGGATATTGTTTTTGCATATAGGCTTATTTGAAATGTTTTTGTTTACTGAAACAGCTGTTATTAAATATGACCTACAGCGAATATTATTATTAATGTGCTTTACTGTTTATTTAAGCAATACATGTTCATATATTTTCTCTACAAAATGTGTATTTATACTTTATATATAGGCTATATGCACAAATTAAATTACTGGTTTTGTGGCTCAATCCTTTAAAAAGAACCAGGAATCACTGTATTATATTAGGCCTACTGATTTTAGATTTGTATTATAGTCTTTCATAAATAAAAAAATATTAATCACAGATAGGGTCTTTTATTAAAAGTGCTCACGTACCTGTTGCTCAGATTTACAGCTCTGAGTGATTTTAATATTCGACATTGATCGAGTGTTAATAACTAAATCTAAATTCATCATGTACACAGATTAGAGCACTCACACAGATTGAGGGGGTGGATACATAAATCCACATAGATTTTTAATATTTGATGTCACGGACACTTATTTGCTATAAGATAGAAGCCTTTAAAAACTGTATATGTCAATATATGCTTAAATATTTTATTAAGATATAAACAAGGAAACATGGAGCTTCTCATGACAACATTTATTTGCACCTACAAGTTTGTGACACACTGAGAAACTTAACTCATCTCTTTAAACAACAACAAAAAACGGTTGTGCTTTAAATTGCTAAATCATCCACTTATGTTCGTGTTTGTCCCTTTCTAAAATACAGCAAATTATCATTATTTGCGTATAAAATCCCAATTTAGTGCTGATTCGCGGCCTGCCGATCCTCAAGGAAATATGAATGAAGAAACCTGGAGGTGCTGTCATCAAGAGTTTATTTGTAAACAATGACTTCATCTGACTGAAATTACCATTGTTACTAAACAGATTGTAATTAAGATAGGCGTATAATTCTAGAGTTAGCACATAATATTTCTGTAATATGGCCAAATCAATTTGACAAAATCGGACACAAAGGAATGCACATGCTCGGGTCTACACCAATAAGATTTGCCGTATAAACCAATAGAATTGGGGGTGGGTGAAGCGACACGTGTCGCCCCGCCCCATCGTCCAGACTGCAGTCTGGAGTACTTGGGTTCTGCAGCTCATTCTTTATTTTATTATATTGTATATAAATAATGGTCATTGAAAAAATTATTAATTTGTTTCTGTGAATTGGAACTATGAGTACAGTCAATTAAACATAAATGCATAAATGAAATCTGTGTCTGCCTATTATAATTCTGCCTCTGTACTTTGACTGTTAATTTTAGGCAGAATATTGCAATATTTGTTATAATGCATTATAATGTAAGGCAAAAGGCACTGGGGTTTGCTTCTTTTGAATCAGATATTGAAATGGTCACATAGTTTTCAGACGTCATAGATCACTTGCTTTCAGCAAAATGAATCAAGCTCAGCAAGACAAGCTCACACTGTGTAAACATTGCAGTCTTTGCTTATCATATTTACTATATAGACCTCTCTTTGTTATCATCTGTGGTTCAGGTGATTTCAATTTTATATACTGGGATGGGATATGCACACTGAGCATTATTGCTTGAGCTGTTATATTATTGTACATGTTTTTAAGGTCTGTGTGTAGCTTGTCATGCTTATGTAGTTATGTTGCCCCTTAGTGTTTTCAGTGCTCTCGAGGAGTTTGTTTCTGTCCCTTTCCAATGACACTCAAGAACCATCTTTGCTCTTAACCCAGGGTTTTCATTATAATGTTCATATTTTCGCCGCATTATATTTAAAAGGCTTGTACTTTAAAACACTTGTGAAAATTAAAGAGTCTTGCTTCTCAATGACTCAAATAATGATATTCAGACATCAGAATGATTGGTTGGCTTTATTTTATGCTATGTCTTTGCAAACAACCAATAGCATGGCTTTCATTCATAATTGCTTTTTTATGGTTTGCCAAGTCAAGCGAGAGGTCACAATTTAACTGACCATCTGAATGTCTTGTGAGATGGAAGAAACACAGGCCTTGTCTGAGCTAAACAGTCATGACAAATGAATAAATGGTGTAATTGATAACTGCACTGTGGATCAGAGTCTTCCCGCGAGAGGGAGAAATGTGTTTCTAGATGACTAATTTGAGCTGATTTCCTATCAAACTTTTCAAAATGTAAATAAATTGGTGTGAGGATGAATTTGGTCCCTGACAGTCAGGGACATCTCATTTACTATCATTTCTGTCTCTAAAGCCGCAAAAACTTCAGATGAAACTGGTACAACAAACATGACGTCATGCTGAAATCAGATTCTGAATTATAATCTGATCAGATTTCCCTGATTGACATTCCTTGTTGGGGATCATGCATATCAGATACTGAAACATGGTGTATTTTTCTCTCTCATCTGTTTTGGCAAGTAAGGAAGCTGGCGAAGAACTGTAGTTTCTCAGATGATTACCGGTATAAATGCATATGTGAGATTTGACATGCAGTTTCTTTCTGATGCACGTTACATATGTAACTATTCTGTCTGCTTGCCATAGATTATTCCCATTAAAATAGAATCAAAATGAATGTGCACCTCATTCCCTGTCTCTGTGTGTGTTTAATAGGTCAGTTAAACTATCAAAAACAAAGAAGCATGCTCGGACTAAACTGTTTCTGAAATATCGCCCCTTGGCTTCATTCCATCGCAGTCAGATAAAGATAAAGTGAACAGAGGTAAGCTGTCACGGTGCACCCACGAGGAGGATACAGTAACCTGCAGACGAGGAGTAAATTCAAATAACAGGCTTTAATGACATCAAGGCAGGACTCAGAGACAAGATACACCGGGAAGTAACGAGTAGACCAGACGACATCAAACTGAACAGGCATGAACTAATATACACCGGGTAATTAACACATAGCGAGACAAACACAGCTGGACGAGAATTAACTGATAATCACATTAAACAAGGACAGGAAACAAACCAAATATGGACACAAGAGGTGGGGACACATGACACACACGACAGAGGACTGACATCAGCAGGACTTCCACACTGAAAATCATCTTCTGTAGTCAGGTTATTTTTAAGTGTAGGCCTACATGAGAAGTATAGCACCTACACTAAAAAAATGACTGTGATTTTAATGGTAAAACACTGAAAATGTTACAGTAAAAACCTGTTAAATGGTTAACGGTAAGGTAAATTTCCATAATATATACGGTGAAAAACTGTTATAGACATTTCAGACAATTTTACAGTAAAATACCATTTTTGGAAGTAAAAAATAATGTAAAATTGACAGGAAAAAAATGTAAATTTACATTCCCAGAATTTCCTGTGTTGCATTTCAAATTTTATGTTCTTTCTTTGAAATAACTATGTTTCTTAGTTTTTTTCTTATCAGTTATGTTTATTAGGGTTGTATATTACATCTAATGTTGTTAAATTAATGTTTATTGCATATTTCAGTCTCACCATGACGGCGTTTAGTGTTTGTGTATACTGTATATCTACTGTATATGTATTGGCCTTCTCAGCTTGTAGAAAAGATGCTTGTGGTGAGCTTTGGTTCATCATGTGACTTTCTCATCACCACCTGATTTTGATGGTTATCTGAAATTCAATATGTTGGTATATTAACATTACATCAGTTAAAGAAGTTATTTAATTGTAAATGTAAGTTAAATCCGTAAACCCTAAAACGCTTCTACCATATTTTTTTACAGTAAAGTTCTGGCAACCACAGCTGCCGTTGTTTGTACCGTAATTTTTACGGGATTTTTTTACAGTGTAGATATTTAGTTTATTTTTCATATCCACATATTGAGATCAATAAATCGTTGATAAACCAACATTTAGGAATGTAATTATTTTGTGACAGAAAATCACATTTGTGTATTAAGTTCTCAAACTGTGGCACATCACACGACTGTGGATTTTTTTTATGTGCTTTTATTTTACCATGTTCAATATCTCATTCTACATCTACACTTTTATTATAGCTTTGTACGTCTAGTCATTAGAAGGCACTCTTACACTGACTGTAAGCAACATTTCAGTTTGATCACATGTGCTACTGGATCTGATAACCACCGGTGTAGATCAACCGTGTGCATCATGACAGGATATTTAAGATCATTTAAAAATCTAGCTAAAGGTTTGGTAAACCGGACTTTGAAACATCATTACTGTTTTCCTTTGTAAATATGTGCAAATAACAAATAAGGATGATCGAATTCCCGTTAACCAGCTCAATTGGCCAAGACCATGTTTACACTTTACAGTGTTCAAAGATCATGTTTGGTTCTCAATAAATACTCCAGTGCTACTGACGGACAACAGTGTAAAGTTTAAACTCGCTTTCATCAGGGTTTGTTAATTACCGTGCTGTTGATTACTCTAAAAGCCTTCAGGCAAAAGAAGAAAGAACAAAATATTAATTTTCCCAGAACAACAAGGTAAGAACTTTAAAACTTTACTCAGGAGGTGTAAGATACACAAGAAACGTGTCTTTAACACAGTTACAGGACTGGAAGTGTGTGAGTACTGTACAGAAGAAGTGCACAGCAGGGTTAATGTAACTAAGACATGTGCAAGTAATAACGGTAACACTTCAGAATATGGAACACTTATTCACCAACGACTTTTACCTCAATAAACTCATAATTTGCTGCTTATTAATTAGCAAGGTAGTTGTTAAGTTTAGGAATTGGGTAGGATTAGGGATGTGGAATAAGGCATTAATATGTGCTTAATTAGTACTAATAAATGGCTAATATTCTAGTAATAAGCATGCTATTAAGCACCTAGTTAAGTGACCCTAAAATAAAGTGTTACCGTAAAAACATATGAAGGGTTCAGTCATTTATTTGATGAAGTATGTTCTTAAGTAATTCCGTCTGAACTGCTTGAGTAAGTCAGATGTCAGCAGAAGGTGTTTTGATGTGTGTGTTGTTCAACAGGTGATGGAGATCCATCAGTCTACAGTGATTCTGCTGCTGCTCTTGAGTGTGTCGTCCTTCACTCATGGTCAATCAACGTATACAAGGCTTCGTTATCAAAAATTCCTCACTCAGCATCTGGCTCCTTATGTGAATAGGGAGATGTGTACCAGTGAAATCAGAAAAAGAAACATCGGCTCTGAAACTGGTGAATGCAAACCTGTCAACAGCTTCATACAAGCAGATGAAAATCAAATTAAAGCAGTTTGTGCCAGAAATAATCGACTGAACTCTAACCTGTTTCAGAACAACCAACCATTTCCTCTGGTCACGTGTAGATTGCAAAGGGGGCAGTGGCCAAACTGTGAATATTATACAGGGAGGTTGTCCACGCTTTACATTGTGTTAGCTTGTGATCAAGGCTTGCCTGTACATTATGAAAGAAGTACAGAACAGATGAATGTAGGCTGAATAGAGCCTCACAGATCTTTACAATACTTTGCTAATCACTTCTTCACTTCTCCTTTTCTGTCTTTCTTTGTATTTCAACAGCAAAAAAATAATAAAAAAAAGTAAATTGTGATGCCAAAAATAAATAATAATAAGTACTTTACTTCATTTAAAGGTTAATGTGCAGCCAGTGGTTTTTAACCAGTTCATCACATGTGCTGTCAACATGACAAACACTGTTTGAGAGTAAAACACTGTTTTAATTAAGAAAACATACTTCTCTGTCTTTATGAAACTCTGATATGAACTAGAGTATCTTCACTGTCTCTCATCATTTACCTTAATTGAGAATAATATAAAAAATAACTATTTCTTTAAGAGGTTAATGGTATATTCTGCACTTCTTCATTCATGTCTCTGTGTGTAATTGTAATGAAATTATAAGCAATCTGTTAACACTTTCTGAGCATTAATAAACGTTTTAATGGGAGTAGTGCATGAGCAAAAACAGATGCGGAAAGAAAGATGCAGATGTCTGTAATCCTCAGTAAAACATCTCTACTACCCTTAAACGTGTCTGCTTGATTGTCTCGCATCTCAACAACATCTCAATATTGTGCAACGCTGCTGTCGTAGCTGTCACTGAGCAACTTTTTTGAGTCTAACGATACCTTACCTGTCTTTAAACAGGTTCTGTCATTCTACTCACCAGCCATTTTTAATTGACTGGTAATGGTTTCTTCTCAACTTGTGAACTCTACATTTGTGTGGCAAGTTTCATCAGTATTTTCTGGAGTTTGTTCATTACCGTGTTGTTGATTATTGTTAAGCCTTCAGGCAAGAGAAATTAAATATCAATTTACCCAGAACAACAAGTTAAGAACTTTAGAACTTAATGTCTATGTCTACACAAATACAGAAAAAACATCAGGGAACGGAGGTTACAATAGTAACCAAGAAGGTCACTTTAAGTGAAAACAGACTAAATTAAAAAATATGTATTTCATTTGTCTCTGTTGTAACGGAGTATAAACATCTTTGTTTGCGTTTTTCTTTCTAATGATTTCTCCCAGTGCTGTGCTTTTCTTTGTGTATTCGTATGCAAGATGTGCTTTAGTGCCTTCAATTCCTAAAAATGCTGTACTAGCCTTTAATTTGCTCTTAACACATATTTATTGAACACAAATTTTCAGATGAAAATCTATTAACCATTAAATAATCATAAATTATGAATTATGCCGAGCTGTGATGTTCACGCCAATCACACAAAACCTCAAAAGATGAAACTATAATGTGATTTATGATTGGTTACCCATTGTGTGGAGTATGTTTTTATCTGGAAGGGAATGTAGACAGTTTAGTCTTTATTTATTATCTACTATTGAGACATTTCTACTTTTATTGTAGAATATAAAATAAATATATATTTTATTTTAATATAATTTTGGGCTTCTTTTTGCAAATTCAATGACATTTTCAGATATTTTAGTTTTAAGCTTTTTATTGGTATTTAATGCAACAATACACAATAATGCATTAAATGAAAAATAAGAAGTATCAACTCTGTAAAATATTTAATTACTGTAAGTCTTGAAGAAAAATCCTCATCTTTATTTATTTTGCCCCCCAAAAAACCAGCCATAATCTAAAAAAAAAAAAAATGTTCAGAATGTGATTTTTTTTTATTGCAGCATTAGAATATGAAAAGGAGGGAAGTGTGAAAAGAAATTAATCTCAAATGGAAAGGTTATTTTGTAGCGTTTTGTAGTTTGCAAGACAATAAGCATGCGTGAATTTATAATGTTACTAGTCAAACAAAAATATATTTCTTTTTGAACACCCAATAAATTATGTGAATTTAAAATGTGTCTTATGGAGCTTATAATAAAAAGGAGAAACTTAGAGATAAAATTTACTTGTTGAAAATATAGAAGTGTCTTGTTTAAAGGATTTAACAGTATTTTAAACATTATGAACATAATATGAATAACTTGACCATCAAACATTAAAATAAGCAAACAAAGCAGAACAATGTGTTAATGAAAGAAGTAAACAGCAATTAGTTGTCAGAAAACTTGTGATGTTGTGATGTGTAGGTAGGAGTTGGAGCCAGGGCTGGGTATCGAGTAGGGTTGGGTACCGAAACCCGGTACCAATATGGCAAAGGTACCTATGTAACCGGTATGTACCGAACCGAATCAGAACGCAGATTTTGGTGCCTCATTTCTGTGCCATGAGCGATCGGTTTAAATATTTGTCCTTTGTTTCTCCGAAACGGACGTAAGAAGCATCATCACCGGCACCACACGTGCAAAATAATTTCCCGACTGAGAAAATGCACATAAACTCAATTCGGAAAGCTCTAATAATACAAGTCCAACAAATCTTTGTAGTAACCCGAGTGTGCGGTTTTCACATTCAGACTTAAAAGCACAACTCAGGGAATGAGAGCATCCGAGGAGCGCGTGAATGCAGTAATTACACTTGCTCTGACGACCTTCCATTAACTAGCTAAGCTACTACTACCCCATGGGCTACTAATACATCGATTAGCAATGGATTATAAATATACTTAATTATTATGAAAATATCAGAGATGGCTTGAATAACAGATAAACTATGCATTGTCGTAGTCGAGTGTTTATTGTATTTATTTTATCATTCACAACGTTTATATCTTCTGCTTACTTATCCATATCACTGGAGCATCAAGAGTTCGCTACTTCTTTGACTGGAATATGTGGATGTTCTCGTGAGAGCACCCTCTGGTGCGAACGAAACCCCCCAAAAAACCCCGAACGATACCCAACCCTAGTATCGAGTTCGATACTTCTTAGGCACCGACCGAATTGTCTCAATACCACAGAGTATCGAAAGACGTCCTGTCGTTCGGTACCAAATTTAGATACCTAAGTGGTTAATCTCATCAGCGTCAGTGAGCAATAAGCCTGCAGCACTAGGTGTGTTCGGCTAAAAGTGATGCGGTGCAGATCGATCAGTGTTTGACATCCGCGAGTGCGATTCGAAAGCGTACGGAATAGTCTGCTCTCTATATCGCACCGTTTTGTGTACTACACATAGACTGTATCGAGCGTGACGCCCACGGTGATTTCAGCATCTGCCGTCTAACTAAATAAGGACATATACACATCAACAACCAGGGCTCTACAGTGCAACCATTTCAGTATGAGAATACTACTGGGTGCGACTATGAAAAAATATTTAGGGGCACCAGTGTGACTGACCCGATCAGCATATTTGTGTTTGTGCTGAGAGAGCTTCAAAGGTTTATAATGTACTTATGTGTTTTTGCAGTTTTGCGTTGAGCCGCTGCGCATCTCCATTCAAACACAGCATTTATTAGTTTATGAATGAACATTCATAAAGACAGCCAGATGCTTTGTACCAGAATGAATTGTCCGATTGAACGAATCAATTAAATTAATGATTTAGTGATCAAGTCAGTGACTTGCTGCCACCCGCTGGCAGTTCTAATTAAAATTTTAAAGTATCTTTTCTGTTATTTAAATCATTTACTATTTTGATATTCAAAATTGTATATTTAAAACATTAACTTCAGCATGGATTTATTAATTTAACTGCACTCATGCAACCTCTGAGCCTCATTAAATGTCTGAAAAAAACACCTACAATCCACTTTTAATTTGTATTAATTTTTAACATATCCTTATTCTACTTGTTTTTATTCAGTTGTTTTAATAAAAAAAATTAAAAAGCTAAAAAGCAAAATATTGATTTTTCTTAATTTGACAAAAGATGACACTTTTATTGAATTTAGAAAAATGACATTACAAAGGTAAAAAATAAGATTCCCTGTAAATCACTTTAAGGAGTCAAATATCACCTCGTAATAGGAAGGTCAATTTTTTTTTAATCAATTATTGATTAGAAGGTGCTCCTAAATTTGTTTCATTGGGAGCACAAGTGCTCCTAAACAAAAAAATAAGCGTAGAGCCCTGATAACACCCCCAGAACTGTCTGAGAGTCATTTCATGAGCATTTTACCATTTGATTTGAGTAAAACTAAAGTTAGCATCATATCATATACACACAGAATTGTAAAGGTAATCATGGCCTTTACAAAATAAAAGTTAGGTTTCACTTGAAGACATTGGGCAGAAATATATTAATATTATTCAGCAGAATGTACATACTGCTACTATTAAAATTATTAAAACTTTATTTTATTAAGTGATGATCACTCAACATTTCTTCCATGTTTTAATTTTAATAGTAAACCCCTTTGTTTGCCAAAATAAATAAAGTTTGATTTTCAATAATTTAAAGATAAATTTAATTAATGTGTTATGCCTTCATTTGAAAACCAGATACAGAACACAGAATTTCCGAGGAAAAATTTAAAATTTCTTTAGCCTACTTTAAGAATAAATTTGAATAAACTAAGTTGTTTTTATGCAATCAAATAATTAGACATAATACAATACAGAATTTAATGATAAAACATATGGTGAAAGAAAATAAAACACCCATGTATGAAAGTGTATACAATTTTCAATTTCTTGAAGTCTTTAACAACCTAGAAAACATGAATAGAAATAATGATTCTGTCTATGCGTTATAAAACGAACATGCACTAGTGTAAACGTAGCCTAACAGATGTGTCAACTGAAAACTATTTGTACTGATTTACTTTTGTTGGATATATTTTGTTCATTTGTGCAGTGGCTCAGGAGATGAGGCTTTGAGACTGTATAAATGTCAACAAGGCGAAAAAATAAAACCAAAGCTTTTTCGAGATTATGTAATCTTAATAAAACAGATTTCACAAAATTGGTATCGAAAAAAGTATCGTTCAGGATCCGGTATCGAACTCAAGGTATCGATATCGAACATTTTGAACGATACCCAACCCTTGTTGGAGCAGATGAGTTTGCAGGTGTTGCATCTTTGGGTGTGTTTTGTCAGGTGTTGAACAGGCAGCATAAGATGTTGTTTTTTCTGTTCAGGCTGGGATCTGAACTGCAGTGAAGGTTCTGGCAGATGTGCATGTTGAACAGTGGTGGGCAAAGTACACAGATCAAGTACTTGAGTAAAAGTACAGATACGTATGATAAAATATTACTCCAGTAAAAGTAAAAGTACTGCTTTTTCAATTTTACTCGAGTGAAAGTACAAAAGTACTCAATTTTTTATGTACTCAAGTAAAAAAGTACTGATAGACAGATTTATTTTGCAATTTTATATAGACTACTTTATTTAATTTTATATTAGCACATATTTTTATAATCCTACTGCCCCAAATACCTGGGTTTTTCCCAAAATAACCACTATATAGTCAAGATATATATTTTGTTGATATGGACTACATTGATGAGAGTGATGTAGTAATGTTGACTGTGAAGCTTACACTGCCATGTACCTGAGAGAAAACAGATTTCACCATCTAATTTTCACCAGGAAGAAAAAAGTGTTTTAGAACTTGTTTTGCAGAACGTCAGTTATACATGACATGAGAATTAGGCCTGAAATTACGAAGAACATTTTAAGGAAAATCTAATTATATTTTCATAATGATTTTTTTACTTCTCAAACCTTGTCTGTGGTGTAAAAACACCCCTGGCCAAACGCCCCCAGAGTGCATCACTTCCCACTCTGATAATTACTGTAGTTACTATGTCCTGAACATCACATCCTTTCTTTTTCCCTCAGATGGAATCTATCTAGGTGGCTGAATAAAGATATTTGGACTTTATATCTAAAAATGTCCTCAACTTAGCACCAGCAAGCTTGTTAGCTAGACAGCTAGCATCATTTACTTATTTTCAGTATGGTTATGAATAAACATTCATATCTGTCTACTCGGCTAGTTGATCTAAACAATATACAAATGTATACTGTTGATAAACGATATAAAAACAGACGTCACATAGGTCTAAATGCATAGCATTTTAATAAAACTGCTAACGTTACAGCAGCGGGGAATATGAACGTGCATGAGTTATTTTATTTAATCGGTGTTATTTTAATGTTTTGTTGTTTGACCTAAAACATAACGTTAGAGACACTGATGTTGATCTGTCTGCATTCAAGCATTTCAGTGGGCTTAAATAGATCACCCTTTACAGCAGATTTAGTTCACAAACAACTGACAGTTTTGACCTAAATATTATTTTCAGTTACAATAAATAATCCCAAAAATTCGACATTAGTAACTTACTTTTCACAGCATCAGTAGCGCGCGCTCACAAGATCTCCCGGTTCTTTACTCGTGAGTTCAGTTCACTGAAGGAGACTCGCTCTAAACGGATCATTTGAATCAGTGAGTTTTCGACTCGGGAACAGCTGCAATCAGATCATTGCAGTTCGTGAATGAATCGTTTGTTGCGATTTGCGAACCGAGGTTCATTGAAAAGAATCCGTTTGTTCATGAATCAGACACCGCTTCTGCGTCTCGGAGCACGTGATGTATTATAAGGAGTAACGATATGTTTTATGAAATGTAGTGAAGTAAAAAGTACGATCTTATGCTTTGGAATGTAGTGAAGTAAAAGTAAAAGTTACTCAAAATAAAACTACTCCAGTAAAGTACAGATACTTGAAAAATGTACTTAAGTACAGTAACGAAGTTGTTTTACTTCGTTACTGACCACCACTGATGTTGAATAAATGGATGTTTGTCTTGTGTCAGGCACGGTCTTTTGCATTGACTGTGTGTAGTTGTGTAGAAGGAGTAGGATGCTCGGGAAGATATTTCATATGAAAATTCGGGGAGAAGTTATATCCTAGTCATCAAAATGTGTCTGGAACGGTTTCATTGCTGCAGAAAACACAGTTTGAGTCAGAATTTAGTAGTTAAATAATGTAGAACATTTTGCAATTAGTAATATGAGTGTGACTAACTTTTAAATGGTCACTTTGAACTTTAAAATAACACTTTAAAATATTTCAAAAGGAGGGGAACAAAATGAGTATCTAGGTAAGTGCTGAATAGCCACTAACTGTCAAATAGTGTGGCTGTTATCCAAAAGCATATCTTCATTAGTTGGAGGTGGAGCAGATGCAGTTGCAGGTTCTGCATCTTTCTTTTTTTTTTGGTAGTTGTAGAACAGTGAAACGTGGTGAGTCGTGACAACAGAGTTGGGGATCCAAATGCAAGGCTTTATTCACAAACGTGGTCAATACAGGCAGGGTCGAAGAGCAGCAAACAGTATAATCCAAGGAAGAGGCAAAATAGTAATCCAAAAACAGGCAATGGTCAGGGCAGGCAGCAATCAATCAAAAAAAAACAAGGAAACAGTCCAAGGATCAAAACACAAGTAAACTAAGGAACACAGAAGGGGTAAATAGGATCAAGGAATGGCTATTCAATAATCAGCGATCTTGGGTGAGTGTGAGCATATTTTATACAAGGTGAGCACATGACAAAATCAACCAATGAGAACATGACACATGCAACCAGGGAACCAATAAGATCACATGAGGGGCAAGGAACACATGGGAAATGGAGTCCAGAAAACAATGGAAAGAGTCCGGGGTGGAGTTCCCTCTAATGGAGTTCATGGGCACTCCAGCTGGCCATCATAACAAACAGATAGCAGCAGGGTTTCTTTTTTGCTGCAAGGTGGATATTTTGACTTCAGGAAATCTGCTGGTAGATGTTGAAGCAGTGGCAGTTGTGGTCGTGTCACAGTGGTTGACTGCATGTAGCTCTGCAGAGGGTGCAGAATAGTGATGCGTGGGTGGCGGTTATATCCACTGGCCGGGTGGGTCGGGTAATAAAATAATGCATTCTGATTATTTGCGGGTAGATAAGATAAATCATTTAATGATGCAAATATTAACTACATTTTCTAAATAGGCAACAGAGATCGAATAAAGTATAAATGAACATATTAAAATTATTCAACAAAACATTAGGCTTTTTAGTCAAGAGCAGTGAGATTTTACCTGTCTTTTGTTGTTTGATTAACATTAATGGCAGACGGCACAGATTCATTGGGCTGCTGTCACAAGAACAATTTCACGGATCCAATTCTGATATTTACATTTACATTTAGTCATTTAGCAGACGCTTTTATCCAAAGCGACTTACAATTGGGGAGTACATAAAGCGATTAATCTTGAAGAGGCAAACATACAGAGGAAGTTCCAATAACACCAAGTCTCAGGCATTGTTCAAATAAGTACAAGCTAGCAAGGGAAGGAGAGAAAGATAAAGAGAAAGATGAAGATTTTGAAAAAGTGAAAGATTTTTTTTTTTTTTCATGTAGTCAAGTAGAGTTGAAAGAGATGAGTTTTCAGTTGTTGCTTGAAAATTGACAGGGATCCAGCATTCCGGATGGGGGTGGGAAGATCATTCCACCGGCCAGGAACGGTGAAAGAGAATGTTCTGGAGAGTGATTTTGAGCCTCTCTGTGATGGTACCACGAGGCGTCGCTCACTAGCAGATCTCAGGCTTCTGGAGGGGATGTAAGTTCGTAATAGTGAGTGGAAGTAGGTGGGTGCTGAGCCTGTGGTTGTTCTATATGCAAGCATCAGTGTCTTGAACTGGATGCGAGCTGCAACTTGTAGCCAGTGCAAGGAGACAAAGAGAGGTGTAACATGGGCTCGTTGAAGACCAGTCGTGCCGCTGCATTCTGAATCATTTGTAAAGGTTTGATTGTGTTTGATGGAAGTCCAGCTAGAAGAGCATTGCAGTAGTCCAGTCTAGAAATGACAAGGGCCTGGACAAGAAGTTGTGCAACATGCTCTGTCAGAAAGGGCCTGATCTTTCTGATGTTGTGTAGTGCAAACCTGCAAGATCGAGCAGTCTTTGCAATGTGCTCTTTGAAGGTCAGCTGGTCATCGAAGATTACACCAAGATTTCTGACCGAAGCTGATGGGGTAATTGTTGACGAACCTAACTGAATTGTGAAATCATGCTGTAGAGTTGGAGTTGCAGGGAAGACAAGAAGCTCAGTCTTTGCCAGGTTGAGCTGTAGATGGTTTTCTTTCATCCATGCCGCGATGTCCGCCAGGCAGCCTGAGATCCGTGCAGCTACTGTTTGATCATCTGGTCGAAATGAGAGATAGAGCTGTGTGTCATCAGCATAGAAATGGTAGGAGAAGCCATGTGCCTGTATGATGGGAGCCAGTGATGTAGTGTATGTGGAGAAGAGGAGGGGTCCAAGAACCGATCCCTGGGGAACCCCAGTGACCAATTTATGTGCTTTGGATACCTCCCCTCCCCAGGCCACCCTGAAAGACCGACCAGTGAGATAGGATTCAAACCAGCGAAGTGGAATCCCAGTGATATCCAGTGATGAGAGGGTGGACAGGAGGATCTGATGATTGACAGTGTCAAAATGCAAATTATATGCATTTTCATTCACTGTTTACATTAACTTAAGACAAAACCAAAATTGCTTTTGAGGATACTCGCCAGGACGACCATTTTGACATAATTTTGTGTGTATTTGGCCACTTAAACGCAACAAGCTTTACTCAAGGCAAAGCGCGCCTTGAATGTGACTGTGAGCACACAGAAAAGGAGAGCACGAGTACCGAACGGTTTAAAAAGATGTGAAAATAATAAAAAAAATTGACGATGCAACTATGACCGATTAGGAAATTGACAATTCTGTCAACTGCACCGAAACGTGAGCTTAACCCATTAGCCGCCAAGCTTGTGGCTTGAAAGGGGTTAAAGATAGAGATCTACAGTAAATTAGAAAAATGTTGGGCATGACCAAAAGTTTATGTGGGGTGTAAATATACTCATATAATTTACATATTATGACGTCATCAGTGGGCGGGCCTCTTAAATTTCATAATATTCAGGAAATAGTAGATATTGAATTGATGTTTGAACATATTTGCATGTATTTTATTTATTTATTATGTTTTATCCTCATTACAAATGATCAGAAAAGAGGAAACCAACAAAAAAACATGAGAAAGTACAAAATTATTACTACATTACTATACTATGTTGGGGGCAGTCGTGACCTAATGGATAGAGCGCTGAAATTGAAACCCGAGGTAACCCAAGGTTGTGGGTTCGAATCCTGGCTCCGGCAGGAAGTGTCCACGACTGAGGTGAGACCATTGAGCAAGGCACCGAACCCCCAACTGCTCCCCGGGCGCTGCACTGTCGACTGCCCACTGCTCCACTTGGATGGGTTAAATGCAGAGAACACATTTCACTCCTCATTATACTCCTGTATAATTGTGTATGTGACAAATAAAGCTAATCTGAGCTTAATTTGTTGTTTGTACTATATAGTAGTAAAACGCATGTGACCAGTAGCCTACTTTTTGATCAGTTCATCAGTAATATTCAGGAAATATTAGATATTGAATTGATGTTTGAACTTATTTGCATGTTTTTTCTTTGTCTTTTCATCCTCATTACAAATGATCAGGAAAAGAGGAAATAACAGTAAAACAGGAGAAAGTAGTAAATTATTACTATATTACTGTGCCATAGTAAAATACATGTGCCTATTTTTTTGATCAGTTGACAGCTATTTGCCCAATCAAGTATTTAGGTGACCGTTTATAGTTCTTGAGAGTATGCTACGTCTTATTGCATGGCACAGTGCACAGACCTAACGTTACCCAACACTGACTGCACCGGTACTGTCTGCAGGTGGCACTTTGAGTGCACACGATCAGAAAAAAAGACGCAATCTGGGGCGATCATCAGCAATGCAGAGCCTCTCCTATGGACAATAAGACCACGTCCACACCTGCCACCCCCATCCCCATTGGGCAAAGGGCCGAAATGATCACTTGTTTGTGCTTTGTGAACACTCTCGCCTTGCCCGGCGGCACCATTGCGCAGCAGAGAAGCGCGATCATTAGACGGCCGATCGTCATTTCCAAACCGCAAATAATCCCCTTCAGAGTCAGAATCGGCTAATAACATTTGCAACACATCCTCACAGTAAAACTTTTTACTAATCATTTGGCGATTTTCTCTCACAAATCTCACAATTTACTCACACGCTATAAACTGAATTGCTTCCGCATCAATGACATGATAGCTCACTTGCTCTGCTATTTACTCAAACACTTAGAGGGTTAAGTCTTGTAACGCAGCGTGCAGCAGCTCTAGATGCGCCGATGTGAAGAGAAAGTCAAAGAGAGAGGAATCTGTGCTGAATCACTCACTGTCACAGATCGGCCATGCTCCTTCACCAACCAATCACAGAGGTTAAAATCACCAGAGTACTAATCACCCGCACCTTATCATCATCACTTCACCATCACAAGCACTATTTAAGCACACACCTCACCACAGCACATTGTCTGGTCTCAACTTCGAGAAGGACTCACTTACTTGACCTATTTACCGCCATGCTACATTGTTCCCACGTCTCTCCCGATCCTCGTGTGCTCAGCTCCACGATCTCCTCCAACCATCTACAAAGACTAGAGCTGTCAGTATACCCATTCAATATTATCATCCTCCACATTCTACATTACTCACCAGCCTGTTTACCATCCCTGCTTCGATTAATAAATCTCATATTCACTTTGACCTTGTTGTGAGTCTGTGTTCCGTAACACGCTGTTTTCAGTGACTGATTTGATCTGATGGTTTGTGTGGATTTATTTACTCATCTAATCTATATATGATATATTGAATAAATGTTTTGCAGTAATTTACATCCATTTAAAATTGAAAGCTGTGGGAATGAGTAATGCGATATATGCTCAATACCGCACTGAAATTCAGGACATAATTAAACATAAATCTATTATACAGAGAATTGTGAAATTGATTTCTATGACTTTTCCAAAACGTTCTAGGTTTATTAATTTTTTTAAATCGATTGAGGCTTGAAAATAGCTGTTTTAAAATTACATGACATTTCCAGATTTTTCATGTCCGTATACGAACCATGAATGTGACAAATAGGTGCGGGTCATCTAAATCAGACAAAAATATAGGTGCAGGCGGTTGACAGGTGGATAATTTATTTGAAGCTGCGGATTCGGGTGATGTTTTAGATCATTCGCGCATTACTGGGAACTTTTCATTGGGAAAGTTAGTAGTTGAAATGTTTCAAGTATTTAAATTGTAGAAATTAAAGTTATAATTTTGTGAGAGTATAGCCAATATTGCGCATGCAAATGGCCTGGATTGGGAGCACCGGTAGAAGTGACCAGGCCACCAGATTGTATTTGAATATTGTTTCGTCCGAGCGGCTGCATCATTTTAATGGGATGAGCAAGGATGGGCAGTATTTCAAATAAGTATCTGAAATACGAAATTCTATATTGTATTTTGTATTTTAATACCTTTGAAAAAAATCTAATGTATTTTGTATTTAAATACATTTAATCTTAATATTTTTGTATTTTCAAAATACATAAAACACTTTTTGCTAGTCAAGCTCTTTATTAGACTGCTGATTTCCTGTATTAACTAATTCAAACATGCCACTTTCATGCTATTCCTGGCTAAATTTTATTAAAGTCAAAATTGTAGATATTTAAGATATTTAATTTAGAATAAAATGTAGCATCCCATTAGTTGACAACTATTTCAACATCCACAGTGCTATCTTTACAGTTAGCTTGTTGATGATTCTGGATTTTCAGTTAAATACATGATGTTTTGCTGTGTATAAACCATACAAAATGCTTGAAATGGCTATTGCACTACTATGTGCATGACTTTAAAACAAGGTGATCTTGCTTTTGTGTGAAAAAAGCATACCTGTCTCAGCAGGTAAAAAAAACATAGCAAGGGGAAAATAGCACTAGCACTAGTCAGTCTTGTTAGTTTTTTGTTTTATCAACTAGTCAAATTAAACTTTAATAACTACTGCTTGCTATGGCGATATGACAATGTAAAAGGGAAAGTGAAGTGACATACAACCAAGTATGGTTACCCATATACTCGAACTTGCAACCTTTGGATTACAAGTCCAACTCTCTGCCATTAGGCAACGACTTTCCTTAGTCCCCCTAATATAAATGGTGGCGATGATATAAAGTTTAAATCAATATAATATTTAAAAAATTGTTCTAAAGGCACACTCAAGCTAGGCACAGCTAATTGCACAAGCGCAATTGTCCTTTCGCTAAGAGACCGATATCACAGGATTATTACAGAGGCAGCTGAGGATAATGGTAGAATTTGATGCTTTACATGCAAACTGTTCAAAAAAATACCTGTTCATCAATAAGATGAGAACCAGACCCATTGTAAATCTAAATGTACTCGAATTAAATTAAATTAATTGAAAAGTGTGATATCCAAGTAGTTATAACGGAGTCTGCTGTCATAATGATAACAATAGTGCTTACAAAAATAGTACATTAATGGTGGGGTAAGCGATTTCTGTAAGCCAATGTTGATATTTGAAATTACCAAAGAAAACACGCCCCTACCCTTTTAGGGTCTCGCCCCTATTTTGATAGGTCCACCCCACACATACGTAGCCTACGCAACCCATGCAATGATTAGTTCAGTGAAACAAAGCAAAACCAATGTTACACCATGTGTCACGGAGTCACAACTTTCCCCAGAGTTCTGATTCACGGCACCTGCACCTCATCAGCAGAGTCACTATAAAGATCCACCTCTCCTGCAAACCCTTGTCTGGTCTCGTCCTTATGAACTACAGACTCCTCACCTGATATGCACCATCTGCTTCATATCCATTCCTCTACAAGAGAGACAATCCCATCACCTTCAGCTAAGTCTGCCATTGATCATTGTGCCATTCCGTGCCTCTGCTCAATAAACTCTGTGTTTCTTCTAATCACCTATTTGCCTCCTTCTGTGGTGTGACAGAAGACCAGACCATAATGCAGAGCTCCAAGGAGACTCCCGCTGATCGGCCATCCGATCCTTTTGCCGAACTGGTTCATGCTGTTCGTCTGTCTCTCCAGCCCTCCACGCCTGCCACACGATCGGACATTCCCGCCGATCTCGCTCACGCCACACGGCAATCACTCCTTCTAACCGAACCTATGACCTCCCCTGCTGTCTCTGCCAGTCCCATGGCTCGACCCACGACATTCACCGGTGAGGGAGAGGATTGCAGTGGGTTCATCTTGCAGGTGTCACTCTATTTTGAAATGCCGTCTCACCAGTTCACCACCGATCGCGCCCGAGTTGCGTTCATCACCTCTCTACTATATAGTCGTGCTCTGCAGTGGGCTCAATCCCTATGGTAAGCCAACGCTTCCATAACCACTTCACTCTCTGCCTTCCTCACCCACTTTAAGGAGGTTTTTGGCCAAACCGCAGAAGAGCTTTCATTACACGATCAGCTGTTCCATTAACGCCAAGGCAGTAATTCCGTCAGTGTCTACACTCTCTAGTTTCGCACCTTGGCGGCCGCTAGTGGCTGGAATGAAACCATTCTCTTTCCAGGTCCTGTCTGGTGGCTTATTCACGCTGCGCTTGGTGTCCAGAAGCTGTTAGGGCCTCCTGAAGACTGGTGATTTCCTTCTGTTGCGCCATCCTGTAAGGTTCTTTGCATGCGTTCTGTGCCTTCTCTCGCTGAACGGGTGTCAGTTCCCTGTAGAACTCTGTGACTTGCAGGTTCAGTTCATTTACCTCCTGTCTGAAGCCCTTGAGGGTTTGGGCTAGGGAAATGATGATGCTAATCAGCTCCTGGTGGTTCAGGCTGGGTATCGGGTGTCCACTTGTGTTGCAGTCTCGCTGTTCCTTTCTCTGCCATTGCAGGTCACTGGCTGCTTTGGGCTGAAGGATGTCTATCACCATGCTCTGCTGGTTTTCCAGGTCGTCCTGGTGAGCTGGTAGGACTGGATGTCTGTGGAAACACACTGGCACACTTGAGGAACACCAGAGAGAGAGAAGCAGAAGGCAAGTGCAAGTACGTACAGAGGCTTTAGGCTATCTGTATGGGGACCAGATCTGTAGGTTGTGTAAGGTGTGAATGGCTGGTCAGGGGCAGCTAGTGAGGTAGGGTGGTAAGAGGTAAGAACACAAATAGGGGCTGTAAACAGGGGTCAGCTAATAACCGCGCTATACTTGTGATCAAACTATTACTCAAAGCACTGATGGTTCACAGGTTTGGTCACTATGAAGGAATCAAATAAACAAATTTGAGATGCTAAACAAATCACTATTCAGTTAGGGGTAGGAGTATATAAGACTGTATGTCTGAGGGGAACTTGCTGTCTTTAGAAATGTTTAGATGGTATTTTTTATTTTCATCTTGCCTCTCTGTATAATGCATATTAAAGTTCATAAGGGCAGTGCTGCATGTCTGTTTCGCGAACGACTTGTTCGATTTAACTGGATCTTCTTAGTTAACCAAAATTGAACTTGTCACTATCCTACCTCCTGTAGTTTGTCTCCGTGCCTCTAGAGGTCCCCTTGTTTTTCCTCTGCCTTAGTTCTTCTTCGTGTGGCCTTGTTAGGGTTATCTAGCTCACCTGTGCCTTGTTCCCCCTGTGTATTTAAGTGGTGTATTTTTCCCTTTGTTCCTTACTCGGTTTTTGAGTCTTTGCCCTGTGTTTCCTGCCTGGTTTTGCTAAACCTCTCTAGCTACCCCAAGTAAGGTATTTCGAGTTACTTTCTTTAATTGTGATTGTTCTCTGGCTCTGTTTTCTCCCCTCGTGAAGTTTTTATTTTCTCTTTTGTTTTTTGATGTTGTTAATACCTCAATCTGATAATAACTTTTGTTGTATTATTCTTGCAAAGACCTTTTTTTCATTAAATCTTAATTTCCTGTTATACTGCATTAAGTGTTTAATTTGGGTCCAACATCATCGCTCCTGTGGCTCAGTGGTAGATCTCTTAACCACCACACCAGAAACCCAAGTTAGAGCCTTGCTCGTGACAGAAAAACCGAGTCAGTCATGGATTATAACTTCACTCACGTCCCAGGACCTGTTGGCAGTGATTGCCCAACACGAGTCATCTTTCCAGCACCATGAAGCTGTTCTCAGCCATCAAGAAAAGCTAATGACCAAACACTCTCAACTCCTGGCCGATGTAATGGGTTCCATCCGCCAGCTCTTTGAACGGCTCCCGGGCGCTTCACCTCCCTCTGTTTCACCCGCGAGTGGCAACAGGCCAACTTCAGTTGCAGAGCCTCGATTACCACCTCCCAAATCCTTTGTTGGGGATCCTAATTCCTGCCAGGGTTTTCTCACCCAATGCTCCCTGACCTTCGAGCTCCAGCCCTCAAGTTTTCCAACAGACCGCTCCAGGAATGCTTACATAATTACCCTTCACTCAGACAAGGTGCTCTCCTGGGCCTCTGCGGTGTGGCAATCCCAGGATGCCTGTTGTGAGTCCTACGTGGCCTTTGAAGAAGAGTTCAAGCGAGTGTTTGATCATCCAGTCAGTGGTTGGAAAGCTTCCAAGCGCCTGCTTACTCTTAATCAAGGCTCCCGGAGCGCCGCATATTTCACAATCGAGTTTCGGACCGAAGCGGATGGAACAATGAGGCATTGATGGTTTGCTTTCAGGGATATCTGTCTGAGCCTCTTCAAGATGAGGTAGCCACCCGAGAACCAGCTGCTGATCTTGAGTCCCTCATTGCGATGGCCATCTGCCTGGACAATCGCCTGAGAGAGCGGAGGGTGGCTCGCTGCAAGGCGTCTCAGTCCCAAGTTCTGGTGAGCAGGCCTGTTTCCCCAGTTCGTATTCCTGCATACAGGGCTTCCCCGGCCCTGAACAGCCCCATGATCCCCCGGAGGATAAACAGTTGGGCCGTTCCAGGCCTCTCTCCCAGAGAAAGGGAACGTTGCATGAGGGAGCGGCGTTGCCTCTACTGCGGTGCTTCCGACCACTTACGCTCCACTTGTTCCGAGCTCTCGGGAAATGGTTATCCCCGCCCAGCAACAGGAGGGCTGTGATGGGGAAAATTAGAGCTCCTCCTACTAATGCCTTTCTAGCTATTCCAGCCACTCTATCCTGGGAGGGCCACCAGCATCTGGTCCAGGCCATGATCGATTCCGGCGCCGCAGGCAACTTCCTGGATCTATCCTTTGCTAAGGAGCTTGGGATCCCTACCCAACTTCTTCCTCATCCTCAGGCTGTTACGGCATTGGATGGCAGACCTCTGGAACCGGGCAGAGTAACAGAAGCCACTCAGTCCCTGCGACTTACCATCCATCAACACCAGCAGGAGGAGACCTTTCATCTTATTGACTCTCCTGAGTATCCTGTTATCCTGGGCTATCCCTGGCTGTGCAGACATAATCTCTGGATCGACTGGTCCGCTGGCACCATTCTGAGATGGAGTTCCACTTGCCATCTCACCTGCCTAAGTCCCTCAGCTCCTAGTTCCGAGTTTCAAGAGTCTGTCAACCTGTCTCGAGTCCCCAGTTCCTATCATCAGTTCAAGGCAGTATTTAGCAAGTCCCTTGCTAACTCCTTACCACCTCACCACCCCTACGACTGTGCCATTGAGCTACTCCCTGGCTCTTGCCCTCCCAGGGGTCGGATTTTCTCATCTTTCCCCGAACACACAGCAATGGATACATACATTAAGGAATCCTTGGCAGCCGGCATCATCCCTGCCTCTACTTCCCCGGCTGGGGCAGGCTTCTTCTTTGTGGGGAAGAAAGACAGGGGTCTTAGGCCATGTATCGATTACCGGGGCCTCAACAAGATCATGGTTCGGAATTGATACCCCCTTCCTCTCATGGCCACTGCTTTCGAGCTATTACAAGAGGCTTCCATTTTTACTAAGCTGGATCTACGCAATGCTTACCATCTCGTGCGGATCCGACAGGGGGACGAATGGAAGACAGCCTTCAACACCCCCACGGGCCACTATGAGTACCTGGTGATGCTGTTCGGGCTCACCCCCGCTGTATTCCAAGCACTGATAAATGACGTTCTCCGGGACATCAAGTTCAAGTTCAAGTTGAGCTTTATTGTCATTCCACTACATGTGTGGACATATAGTGGGACGAGATGTCGTGCCTCACAGGACCACGGTGCTACATAAATACAGATATACAACACGAAGTAAAACAGTATAAACCTATACACAAACTAACCTACTGTCAGCTTTGACTATACATATGCTATATATAAAAGTGGTTACCTATACATAAACTAAAAAACAGGAAACAAAAAATACAAACTGTACAAAAAATACAAACTGTACAACTGTGCAGATGACTTCAAATACTGTACATGTGCAAAAGAGAGACATTCAAGCAGCTGGCTGGGGAACAGTGTAAGGTGATTTGTGGTGCATGAGCCAGTAAACATACATACATTACAGTCGTATATTACAGTCAGTCTTTTGTGGGATTATGGACACACAATGGTGTGTGAAAGTGTCTAGTGCATGTGTGTGTTGCTACAGGTGTTGCTACAGGTGGCTTGTGCAGGCCCGCTCACCTGAATTCCACAGAGAAAGAAGTTTAACAGTTTTTTCCTGAGATGTGGTAAGGTGGGGGGGGGGGGGGGGGGGGGTGTTGTTTGGGGTTTCAGAGAGGGGCGGTGTGATGTGAGTTCAGGGCTCTCACAGCCTGGGGGAAAAAGCTGTTGAGCAGTCTGGCGGAGCGGGCTCTGATACTCCGGTACCGTCTACCTGAGGGTAGGAGCTGGAAGAGACTGTGGGAGGGGTGGGTGGGGTCCTCCACGATACTTTTTGCTTTGCTGGAGCATCGTGTAAGGAAAATGTCCAGGATGGAGGGGAGAGGGGCACCAATGATTTTTGCAGCGGTGTTCACTGTCCGCTGGAGGGTCTTGCGGTCTGCTGCACAGCAGTTTCCGTACCAGACAGTGATGCAGCTGGTCAGCACGCTCTCAATGGTACCCCTGTAGAAGGTGGTGAGGATGGGTGGAGGGAGGCTTGCTCTTTTCAGCCGGCGGAAAAAGTGTAGGCGCTGTTGTGCCTTCTTGGAGATAGACTTGGTGTTGGTAGTCCAGGTGAGGTCCTCTGTGATGTGCACCCCCAGGAATTTAGTGCTGCTGACTCTCTCCACAGTCGAGGTGTCGATGGTCAGTGGGGGGTGGTCAACAGAGTTTCTCCTGAAGTCCATCACAACCTCCTTTGTCTTCTCCACATTGAGGGACAGGTTGTTAGCGCCACACCATTCAGCCAGCTGTGCCACTTCCTCTCTGTAGTGCGTTTCATCGTTGTTGCTGATGAGACCTACCACTGATGTGTCATCGGCGAACTTGATGATGTGGTTGGAGCTGAACTTGGCAGTGCAGTCGTGGGTCAGCAGCGTGAAGAGCAGCGGGCTGAGCACACAGCCCTGTGGGGCCCCTGTGCTCAGTGTGGTAGTGCTCGAGGTGTTGTGGCCGACCCGAACTGACTGAGGTCTTCCGGTTAAAAAGTCCAGGATCCAATTGCAGAGGGAGTTGTTGAGGCCCAGCAGGCTTAATTTATTGATGAGCTGTTGTGGGATTATTGTGTTGAATGCTGAGCTGAAGTCGATGAACAGCATTCTAACATATGAGTCTTTATTTTCTAGGTGGGTAAGAGCCAGGTGGAGGGTGGAGGAAATTGCATCATCCGTAGAGCGGTTTGGGCGGTATGCAAACTGGAGCGGATCGAGTGTGTTGGGGAGGCTGGTTTTGATGTTGTGCATGACTAGCCTCTCAAAGCACTTCATTATGATTGGAGTCAGTGCTATGGGACGGTAGTCATTTAGACAGGACACAGGTGATTTCTTTGGTACCGGTATGATTGTCGTGGATTTGAGACATGTGGGGATGACTGCCTGGCTCAGCGAGATGTTGAAGATATCTGTTAGGACATCTGTCAGCTGTTCAGCACAGTCTTTCAGTACGCGGCCAGGTATATTGTCAGGACCCGCAGCCTTGCGTGGGTTAATCCTAGATAGGGTCTTCCTTACGTCGGCTGGAGACAGACAGAGTGCCTGGTCGCTGGGAGGTGTGGGCAGTTTTTGTGCAGATGTGTTGTTCTGCATTTCAAACCGTGAATAAAAGTGGTTGAGTGCATCTGGGAGGGATGTGTCGTCGTCGTCACAGGCCTGTGGCGGGGGCTTGTAGTCAGTGATGGTCTGAATGCCTTGCCACAGGCTCCGTGTATCTCTGCTGTTTGTGAATTGATTATTGATTTTATTTCCATATAACCGTTTTGCATTTTTGATGCCACGGGACAGATTGGCTCTTGCTGTTTTGAGGGCCGCTTTATCTCCTGATCTGAACACTTCATCTCTGGTTTTTAGCAGCCCACGAACCTCTGCTGTCATCCATGGCTTCCGGTTTTCACGTGTGGTGATGGTCTTGGTGACTGTCACATCATCAATGCAGTTTTTGATGTAAGCAGTCACAGTTTCAGTGTACTCCTGCAGGTCTGTATGGTTATTATAGGTGGCCGCCTCTTTAAACATGTTCCAGTCTGTGTCCTGGAAGCAGTCCTGCAGTGCTGAGGTAGCATTGTCTGGCCATACCGTGATCTGCTTTTGAACCGGTTTGGCCAGTTTGAGAAGCGGTCTGTATGCTGGGATTAGCATAACAGAGATGTGGTCCGAGTATCCGAGGTGGGGGCGGGGTTCGGCTTTGTATGCGTGTTTCACTGTTGTGTAAACAAAGTCCAATGTGTTATTTCCCCTTGTTGCAAAGTTCACATGTTGGTAGAACTTTGGTAAAACTGTCTTTAAGTTAGCGTGGTTGAAGTCGCCAGCTATGATGAAAAAGCCGTCGGGGTTATTTGTTTGTTGTTCGCTGATGGCGCTGTACAGTTCACGAAGCGCGTCCTTAGCATTTGCACACGGGGGAATGTACACCGCGACAATAACAATGGCCGTGAACTCCCGCGGCAGATAGAACGGTCGGCATTTCACAACCATAAACTCCACCAGCGATGAACAGTGTTTTGATAATACCGCTGCATTGTTACACCATTCTTTGTTGATATACACACACAAGCCACCCCCGCGAGTCTTACCAGACAGTGATGAATCTCTGTCCGCTCGGCAGCAGGTTAGTCCGTGCAGCTGAATGGCGGAGTCCGGGATGTTGTCGTTTAGCCATGTTTCAGTGAAAACAAACACACAACAATCCCTTGTCTCATGCTGTGTAGACCGGCTGAGTTTAATTAAGTCCAGTTTGTTTTCCAGAGAGCGAACGTTTGAGAGCATTAGTGATGGAATTGCTGGACTAGTTGGATTAGCCCTTAGCCTAGCTCGAATACCTCCACGCTTGCCGCGCTTCTGTCCCCTCTCACACCGCCGGCGTCGCCGCTTTGTGCGGGTAGCATCAGTAGGCGAGGCCGCGGTCTCGGGGTCCGGCTTCAGCAGCAGACAGAGGCCTTGTAGCTTCTCAGTAGTCGCCGGTGAAAGCTGATGTTTGTACACATTGTCGATATCCAGGAGGCTCTGGCGATCATAGATGTGTTTCCGGGTGTTTGTCTTTTGATTTTTCAATAAAGTCAGACAGTTTGAAGACGAGGAGACAAGACTAACAGACATAAAAACACCGTTTTTAGGACCCGGAGTAGCCGCTGCGTCCGAACGCGCCGCCATCTTGGATAGGAAAATGCTTAATCAATTCGTCTTTGTATATCTTGATGATATCCTCATTTTCTCAGGGTCATTGGAGCAGCATGAGGGTCATGTCCGCAAGGTCCTCAAGAGACTCCTTGACAATAATCTCTACGTGAAGCCGGAGAAATGTGAGTTTCATGTTACCCAGTCTCAGTTTCTCGGGTTCATCACTCCGGGCCACGTGGAGATGGATCATAAGAAGGTTGAAGTTGTCCTCAACTGGCCTATTTCCGCCACAGTTAAGGAAGTTCAACATTTCATTGGCTTAGCAAACTTCAATAGGAGGTTTATTAAGTACTTCAGCTCTGTGGTCGCCCCCTTGACTAAGCTGACTAAGGGAGGAGGAATCAAGATTCACTGGGGTCCGGAGGCAGCGAGGGCCTTCGAGGAGCTCAAGCGCCGCTTCACTTCTGCTCCCATTCTCTCGATTCCTGACCAGAAAGACCTTCTCACGGTCCAGAAAGACATTCTCACGGTCCACAAGAACCTGGAATATCTCCAGCAGGCAAAGAGATATGTTCCCCCTGCGTATTTAATTGGTGTATTTTTCCCTTTGTTCCTTACTCGGTTTTTGAGTCTTTGCCCTGCATTTCCTACCTGGTTTTGCTAAACCTCTCTAGCTACCCCAAGTAAGGTATCTCGAGCTACTTTCTTTAATTGTGATTGTTCTCTGGCTCTGTTTTCTCCCCTCGTGGAATTTTATTTTCTCTTTTGTTTTTTGATGTTGTTAATATCTCAGTCCGAGAATAACTTTTGTTGTATTATTCATGCATAGACCTTTTTTTTCATTAAATCTTAATTTCCTGTATTAAGTGTTTAATTTGGGTCCAACATAACCACTCCTGTGGCTCAGTGGTAGATCTCTTAACCACCACACTAGAGACCTGAGTTTGAGCCTGGCTCGTGACAGAACTGAATCTAGAACTGGATCTGACAGAACTGAATCTGAATCAAACTGAACGTTTGAAACGTTTTGCATCAATTCAGTTTATATACGTGCCGAAATAAACCAATATCCTGAGTTATTAAGTTACTCCAGTAGTGCATTGACTGAACTGATTGAGCACAAGTACAAGCAGAACTGATGAGCACAAGCAGAGCAAGTGTGTTTACACCGGAAACCATGGAAGTGCTTGAAGCACCACCTGCTGGCATAGGGTGAATCTGCATCTCTAGTTTCACAAAACTGAAAACTTTCTTTAAACTTCGAAATTATACAATCTTATTTAGATTAAAAACTGCTGATGATGATTAAAATGCAGTGGTTGCCTCTAATTTTAAATGGAAGGAGCACAGACAAAGCCTTATTTTGTTTTTATGAAGAGATTTATTTTCTCACAAGAGAAAATAAAACAAGAGACTTGTTTTAAAATTTCTATTTAGTTTTGTTATTTACATTTACATTATATTTAAGTTTAGTTATTTTTCAGCGAATTTTATCCAAAGCGACTTACAAATGAGGAGAATAGAGGCAATCAAAACCAACAAAAGAGCAATAATATGCAATAAATTGCTGTTTTAGTATATTATTATAGTGCTAAATTTCAATCTCACAAAGAAACGTACAGCATTTTGTCCAAGCAATAATAAAAGGACACATTTAATTTATAATCTGTTTTATATATCCTTTATATCTATATTTTGTTCACATAAAGTTGTGAATCGAATCATGAAATCAAAATTGTGAATCAAAGCGTGAGTTGAGTGAATCGTTACATCCCTATCAGTGACTCCAGCCACCCATCCTACAGACTGCTCTCTCTACTGCCCTCAGGAATATGTCTCCACAGCATCTGATTCCGCACTAGCCAACTGAGGGATAGCTTTTTCCCTCAGGCTATCAGGCTAATGAACAGTCAGAACTAATACACCCTACGGCATACTCCCACTTTATGGTATGCCATATTATTTGTTGATTTCTTTCATCCTGAATGCATCTTTAAAAAATCCTAAATAAATCATATATATATATATATATATATATATATACATATACATGGGACTTTTATTTTGGACGGGGAATATGACATCATAAGGCTTTTGCCAGTTGATAACTTTTTGTAAAATGTTACTTTTACCATTTACATTTTTTGAGTCTGTGGCCCTATAAAAAAAGTGTAATTATATGGCAAAATGTTTGTTGAATTAAAGATTGATAAATCTCTTTCTAAAAAAATGATCAAATAAAACATACGTGTGTAGCCATTTACAAAATCTCAGATTATTTTCATTCAACAACAAAAATTTAAATATGTATTTCACCAATAATTTAACTCTGAACATCATTGATATGTTTTATTATTTGTATTTGAATATGTCTGCACATTTCAAATTTTAGCGTGTAAATGGGACTTTTATTTTAGAGGGGAGATATGACATCATAAGAATGTGCTCCTGCTCTGTTGTGATTTGGCTGAAGACAGGGTTGTTTTGAGCATTTGAAGTGTTCCAAACTGTTCAGGCAATTTTATGCTTTTAATGAGAACTCTTAAATGAATCTTTTATTACTGAATGCAACATTGTAATGTTTTATAAAACATTTTTGAACGTTTTTTTTTTAGAAAAGTGCATCCGCACATGAGTAACGCATTTAGTTTGGATTTATTTTCTTTCTGTTAATTATTCTCATATTTTCCAAACTCACAGAAAAATATCCACATGACACACTATTATAAATATGGCATTTATTAAAGTGGAGAGTGAAGACATAAGGATTGCAGAAGTATTCAGCATCAAAATTGAAGATACTGAGGAACAAACAGGTCGGTTTCGTTCTCAAAGTTGAACTCAGTCATTTTAGTCTTATTCACAGTACAGCTCTACAGAAATGTGAATAACATTTCTGATGAATGTCATATGATTTTCCTAATTATGGCTTTTATTTGACCTGGAGTGTAGACTAAAGGGGGATAATTCAGCCAAAAATGAATGAATGAATGAAGATGTGGGGTATTTTGGGGGCAATCGTGGCCTAATGGATAGAGAGTCGGACTTGTGACCCGAAGGTTGCGGGTTCGAGTCTCAGATCTGGTGGGACTTGTCGGTGGGAATAGTGAATAACCAGCGCTCTCTTTCACCCACAATACCACGACTGAGGTGAGACCCTTGAGTAAGGTACTGAATCCCCAACAGCTCCCCGGGCACCGCGGCAATAAGGCTGCCCACTGCTCCGGGTGTATGTTCACAGTGTGTGTGTTCACTAGGGTGTGTGTACTTAGGATGGGTTAAATGCAGAGCACAAACTGAGTGGGTCACCATACTTGACCACACTTCACTTCATTTTTTTTTTTTTTATAATTCTGATTGTGTTTGTCTGAAAGAAAAAAGTCCTATACACATAAGATGCTTGAGGGTTAGTAAATTATAGGGTGATTTTCATTTTGGGGTGAACTAACCTTTTAATTTGTATTTGTCTCTATTCACCTTAGACCTGAAGGTGATGAAAAAGGAGAGCCAAGAACTGAATGAAAATGAAAAGTACCTGGTTGCTGATTTCGTAACGGAAGAAAAATATTTGAGCTGCTCACAGGCTAAAAAGACTTCTACACGAAAAAGAGCTGTGAAGACAGGAACTAGAGGTTTCTCCTGCCAACGCTGTGGAGAAAGTTTTACTCAAAATGAAACCCTTAAAATACACAAGAGAATTCACTCTGAAGAGAAACCTTTCACCTGCAAACAATGTGGAAAGGTTTTTACTCAAAAAGGAAACCTTAACAAGCACATGCGAATTCACACTGGAGAGAAGCCTTATACATGCACTCAGTGTGGAAAGAGTTTCACACAAAATGAAAGGCTTAAAATCCACATGAGAGTTCACACTGGAGAGAAGCCATACACATGCCAACAGTGTGGAAAGAGTTTCACACAAAAAGAATATCTTAATATCCATATGAGAATTCACACTGGAGAGAAACCTTATGCATGCACTCAGTGTGGAAAGAGTTTCACACAAAATGAAAGGCTTAAAATCCACATGAGAATTCACACTGGAGAGAAGCCTTTCACCTGCCAAGAGTGTGGAAAAGGTTTCAGACAAAATGAAAGGCTTAAAGTCCACATAAGGACTCACACTGGAGAGAAGCCTTTCACCTGCAAACAGTGTGGGAAGAGTTTCACACAAAAAGAACATCTTAAAAGCCACATGAGAGTTCACACTGGAGAGAAACCTTACACATGCACTCAGTGTGGAAAGAGCTTCACTGAGAAAAGAAACGCAAAACTCCACATGAGCGTTCACACTGGAGAGAAGCCTTTCACCTGCCAACAGTGTGGAAAAGGTTTCAGACAAAACGAAAGGCTTAAAGTCCACTTACGAATTCACACTGGAGAGTAGCCATACACATGCCAACAGTATGGGAAGAGTTTCACACAAAAAGAACATCTTGAAGTCCACATGAGCGTTCACACTGGAGAGAAGCCTTTCACCTGCCAAGAGTGTGGAAGGAGCTTCACAACAGCAACAAACCTCAGGTATCACATGATAATTCACACTAGAGATCACATGTGATCAGTGTGGAAAGAGTAGGCTTGTTCGAATACATGCGGCGCCGCAAAGATCGGGTGCCGCCAGACAAAAGCAATGCATTCTGGTTAGAACATTTGTCCGACATTGATCTGTGCTGATCACGTGCCATCAAAGTACCCCGAGAGCAAAACGAGACCAGCCGCCTAGGTTGGGTGCTGCAGTTGCTTAAAATCGCCTGCGAGAGCCTTGATGATGACATACTTTACTCTCATTGGTCAGATTCTGTGATGACAAGCACGAGGTGTGTTGCGTGTATATTCTAGCCAATTCAGTTCCAATAATGCTCACGAGGCACAAATCTGTGTTTGTATAACAGTAAAAGCTTTTTTAGTGTAGTTGCAGTTATCTGGAATCATTTTTATTAAAAAAACACTGATAAAAACATATATACCCCCACTTTATTGGTATTTAGGTGCCTGTGTGTTTATACTGAACTTTATTCTTGCACAGTATATAATTAGTGTTTCTGTTGGTCATAAAAATGTTTCTGTGTGTTAGAAAAATACTGGATTTAATTCACATTATGCAATAAAAGTATGCAAACACCGTGAGAGCATCACTACCGGGAGCAGAAAGGGTCCAGCTTGATGTCTCCGCTTTTAATTCCACCCTGACTGCAAGCAACTACTCTAGCCAGCTCTCGGATGTATTTTAAAGATTCAATGCCGCGAACTTTAAATATTTCACACACTTTTGAAAATCCAGCGTTTATAAGCGTTCGCTGTCACATTTAAAAACACGACGGCTTTCTTCTTTCGTGAGGGGGTTTGGCGCCACGGCATCTTTGTTTTCAGGCAGAATGTTGAAGAACGCGACACACACGTCTCCCGGAATTCCTGTATAATTAAACCAATCCGACGACTTTGACACAACTGAAGTGCTTACAAATAACTTTACCATATGCATTAGACGTTTATCCAACGGTCCGTGGGCATGACGTCTGAGGCTGAGACTAGCCAGTGACAGGCTAGTGTTGTCCATCTCGAACAAGCTTATTTTCAAACAAACAAAAAATCCCTTAACTGTCACTTGAGTTCACCCAAGAAGTGTGTAAAAAGTGCCAGCCTAAACCAGGGGTCAGCAACATTTATGTCATACAGTGCATTTTTTTTTAACACTGTCTTTATTGATTTTAGAAACTTTAACGTGTTAAGAAAAATAATTTGAAAAAAAACCAAAACAAAAAAAAGAGCAGAGAGAAGGGGGGGTAAAAATTACAAATATATATAAATTAGGGCTGTCAATCGAATATTTAATTGTGATTAATCGCATGATTGTCATGAGTTAATACGCAATTAATCGCACATTTGTATTTGTTCTAAATGTATCTTAAATTAACACTTCAAGTTTGTAATACTCTAATCAACATGGGCTAGGACAAATTTTGATGCTTTATGCAAATGTATGTTTATTATTATTGAAACCATACTCAACAGAGCATGAAGACTGTTTCAAAGGTCATAGATGCTTTTCAAAGAACTTGTTCATGTCTATTAGACACATTAAAAAGAAACACCAGGTTCCCATTTCTTCTCTTTCTTTGCACTGAGCAATTTACTTACACAAACCTGCTTACATTTTTTTGCAGGACAGGGCAGCTCAGAACATGCAATATGTACATAGCCTATATTATTGCATTTTTTTCCTTCTCTGTGCCCATATACTGTATTTTGATTCACCTAAATTCTCAATAAAACTGTTTTCATTGATATATTTTACTGTTTCTTTTGTCAGACAACGGGATGCATATGAAAAAGTGATTGAAACGCGACCCATTAAGACTAGTCTACATAACTAGCTCTCCCTTCCAAGATGTTAATCTGAATAAAAATCCTGATAATCGAGACATCATCCGATTAAATCAAATATGCATAAGATAAAGACAATATCAGTGCTGTGATTTGGGCTATACTTGCATCATATAAAACTAGAGAAGCAATATAATATCTGTGTTTAACTGAAAGTGCTGCTCGATGAACTGAGCTGATGCACACAGAGAGAGAGAGAGAGAGTGCACGCGCTGGGTGTGGACAGCAAGACCTTGCGCTCATGCGGCAGTACCGGCAATTCTCAGAGACTGTTTTTTTGAAGGGAAAAAAGTTAGGTTTGGGTGCTTTTTTGAAGGGAAAAAAGTGACTAAGGGGTCAGCAATGTTGCTAAGTTGGTAACCCCGTGCATCTCCATTTCTCCAACTACGGGTTGGGCCACAGGTCAAACAGAAAATACGTTAATCGCGCGTTAATAAAAGCTCCTGGTGGTTCAGGCTGGGTATCGGGTGTCCACTTGTGTTGCAGTCTCGCTGTTCCTTTCTCTGCCATTGCAGGTCACTGGCTGCTTTGGGCTGAAGGATGTCTATCACCATGCTCTGCTGGTTTTCCAGGTCACCCTGGTGAGCTGGTAGGGCTGGATGTCTGTGAAAGCACACTGGCACACTTGGGGAACACCAGAGAGAGAGAAGCAGAAGGCAAGTGCAAGTACATACAGAGGCTTTAGGCTATCTGTATGGGGACCGGCTCTGTAGGCCGTGTAAGGTGTGAATAGCTGATGAGGGGCATCTTGTGAGGTAAGGTGGTAAGAGGTAAGAACACAAGTAGAAAGTTTGAGTAACTTGGTTGACGGGGCTGTTAGCAGGGGTCAGCTTATGACCGGGCTATACTTGTGGTCAAACTATTAGTCAAAGCACTGATGGTTCACAGGTTTGGTCACTATGAAGGAATCAAATAAACAAAACTGAAATAAAAATCAGGAAGAGACAGAGGGAGAAAGAAAGAAGGGCTTTCCTTATTTAGTTTAAGCTAGGAGATATGACTAAATCCTCAGAACATTCTACACCTGCACTGTGGAGAGCATCCTGACCGGCTGTATCACCGCCTGGTTTGGAAACAGCACCGTTGGCAACTGCAAAGGGTTGTGCGAGCTGCCCGCCACATTGTTGGAGGTGAGCTTCCCTCCCCCCAGAACATCTACACCAGGCAGTGTATAAGGAATGCCCGGAGGATCATCAATGACTAGATCGATGTAACGATCGATGTAACAATTAACAGCGAGGTGGCTGAGAATCGATTCAAATCGGTTGAGATGCTAAACAAATCGCTATCCAGTTAGGGGTAGGAGTATATATGAATGTATGTCTGAGGGGAAATAAACCAATATCCCAAGTAGGGCTGGGCGATATGGCCCAAAAAATTATCACGATAATTATTTTCATATCAGTCGACATCGATAATTATCACGATAAATGTCAAATCTTTATTTATTTCAAATTTAAAGCCAGATTTTTGCTCCAAAGTGAAAGTTATAGAAACCAGACCATTAATTTTCCTTAACACAATAAATATCTAAATAGAAAAATTTATTTCTTAGTTTCTGCATGTTCTAACGAGTAATATTGTTTCAAAATCAAGAAACCGGTTTGGGTTGCCTCATAATATTAATGATAATAATATCACTTTTTTGTCTCTTAGAAATACACATTTGATCGTAGCTTGAGATAGGGTGCAGAGTTAAAAAAAAATGTCATTATCAAAATCAGTAACATCTGTAACAACCTCAGTTTTATATGGTATAATGTATTCTGACCAAGTTTTTATTTTTTATTTTTATTAAGCATTGGTCCCCCATAGTAGCATACATTTAAATAATGATAAACAGTTAAAACCACACATATAGCACCTCAATAACATAGTAAAAATATAACTATATGGTTTTTAGGTAGTCTATTTGTATGAAAAACAGTAATCTAAAACCATTCAGAATAAATGCACACATACTATAGCTGACTTAACCACACATACTTATTATAATTATTTACCATTACTCCTGTAATAAAATTCAATGTGAATATCCCACATTTCTGCCACAATACCATAGTGCAGTGTGTGTTACTACAGTAAATCCATGGTAAATAATGGCGATGTGCAGATTGAAAAGCCGTCTGACTGTCTCGTTGCACACAGTTTTTCTCCTATTCTGCTTGTGTTCTCACATTAGGCGCGTTCGACTTAAAGCAGCTCTGCACAGAATGGTCAGTGTAATCAAAGTACCGTGAGAGCGATACGAGAGCAGATGAAACCTATGCTTCCGAATGGCTCTCGCGGTACTTTGATATCTTACACTGACCATTCTGTGCAGCGCCGCTTTAAGTCGAACACGCCTACTGACTGGATCTCACAGCACTGCTTAGTGTTCACGTGACCAAGTAAACGCATCTGCTCTAGTGAGCTCGTGCCGCGCGGCAGTTTGAACTGTGATCCGAGTGGATAAACGCTCCGTGTGGCGCGATTCAAATGAGTCGCGTGGTTTCGTTCCACTTTTGGCGCATAAACATTATATCGAACATTTATCGAACTCTTCATATCGTTTTAGAGGAACATTATATCGTGATAATTATTGTTATCGAATTATCGCCCAGCCCTAATCCCGAGTTATTAAATTACTCCAGCAGTACATTGACTGAACTGCAGTGAAAAGAGAACTGATGAGCACGAGCAGAGCAAGTGTGTTTACAGCGGAAACCATGGAAGTGGTTGAACCTACCTGCTGGCAGAGGGTGAATCTGCATCTCTAGTTTCACAAAACTGAAGTAAAACCATTCTGTTATTGCTTCAAAACTCCTGATGATGATTAAAATACAGTGGTAACCTCTTATTTTAAATGGAAGGAGCACAGACAAAGCCTTATTTTGTTTATATGAAGAGATTTATTTAATTTGTGTTACTTATTCATTTAATTTGGGGCTTGTTTTAAAATTTCTATTTAGTTTTGTTATTTACATTTACATTATATTTAAATCGAGTTATTTTGCAGAGACTTTTATCCAAAGCGACTTACAAATGAGGAGAATAGAGGCCATCAAAACCAACAAAAGAGCAATAATATGCAATAAAGTGCTATATTAGTATATTATTATAGTGTTATATTTCAATTTAACAAAGAAACGTGCAGCATTTTGTCCAAGTAATACTAAAAGGACACATTTTATTTATAATTGTCTTAAATCTCATTTTGTTCAAATAAAATTGTGAATCGAATCGTGAAATCAAAATCGTGAATTGAATCGAATCGTGAGTTGAGTGTATCGTTACATCCCTATCAATAACTCCAGCCACCCATCCTACAGACTGCTCTCTCTACTGCCCTCATGAAGACATCTCCACAGCATCTGATTCCGCACTAGCCAACTGAGGGATAGCTTTTTCCCTCAGGCTATCAGGCTAATGAACAGTCAGAACTAATACACCCTATGGCAGGGGTTCTCAAAGTCTGCATTCAAGGGTCCAAATCTGAATTTTCATCAGTGTCAAAGGTCCGGACCGGAACAATTGGTTATTACAAAACTTGTTTTTAATAAACAGTCAGTAGCCTACATATCATGCATAACAAATAAACACTAATTAAAAAACTAAAACAAAGTGCCCTTTGCATTCAAATTAAATTAATAACAAAAGCAAAAGTGGCAAAACAATTAATTTAAGTGTCTGCAATAGAAGTCAAAAGACAAGGGTTTTTCTCTGGCCGATGCCGAAATTTAGAAATCAAGGCAGCCAATGGCCGATATTAGATTACATTCATGTAAAACAACCGCTCTGCATTTCAATTTTGAAACGTGCAGTGCACAGTTTATTCAACCAAGTATAATAAATCTATTTGTGGTGGTCAGTTTTGATATTGTGACGGGCGCCACAAATAAATCAATGAATGGGAAACACTGGACACTGCTATAAGTCAAATGGCCATAATCTAAGTGATAATAAATAATAATAATAATAATAAAATACTCATATTTGCAGTGAAATGCCACCCAATTATCAAACATCAAACTCACTGGATGGAAAGGAAAAGTTTAATCGCCTGCACTTTCATTTCAGACCATCTCCAAACAGACATTTAAAAACTAAACAAATGATTTACATCTCGAAAGTGAAAAGTGATCATGCATTCGAAAGCAGTTTTAATGTCCAACATATTAAAAGGATAGTTCACCCAAAAATGAAAATTCTGTCATCATTTACTCACCTTCAAGTAGTTCCAGACCTGTATGAATGCCTTTGTTCTGCTGAACACAAAGGAAGATATTCTGAAGAATATGGGAAACAGAGCAGTTCTGGGGCACTATTGACTTCCATAGTATTTTTTTTCTTACTGTGGAAGTCAATGGTGCCCCAAAACAGCCTGGTTACAAACTTTCTTCAAAATATCTTCCTTTGTGTTCGGAAGAACAATAAATTAATACAGGTTTGGAACTACTTGAGGGTGAGCAAATGATGACAGAATTTTTAATTTTTGGGAGAACTATACCTTTAATGGTGACTCCCTGATGCCCGCATTTTATATCCAGTATAATTACCCAACAATATAACTGCACGAGAAAGTATTGAAATATACGTTTCCCCTGTGTTTCCTTCCTGATGTGTGAGCTACTGAAATGCTCCGCACTGTAAAACAGCCAATCAGAGCAGAGCTCAACTTTGAGCCGCACTGTGAAACAGCCAATCATAGCAGAGCTCAACATTATTATTCATGACCCTTCCAAATAAGGTAATAACATACCATTTCATTCTAGGGACAAATTCCAGGGTTGTAAATGGACATGTAAAACAGTTTCTGGAGATTTTCCCCGTTACCTAAACCACATACATTCTATGTAGATATCAGATAACAATTTAAAATGTTATATCAATGCATTCTATGGCACTTTTAAAATGTTCTTTTTGCATGAAGCTCTTCCCACTCAGTTTGCAGGTGTTAGGCTTTTCACCAGTGTGATTTGTCATGTGGGTATTAAGATTTATTTTCTGACTAAAACTCTTTCCACACTGAGAGCATATACAGTAAATGGCTTCTCTCCAGTGTGAACTCTCATGTGATCCTTAAGATTTTATTTTCGGCTGAAGCTCTTCCCACACCGTTTGCAGGAGTAAGGTTTTCTCCAGTGTGATTCGTCATGTGGGCATTAAGATCTCTTTTCTGACTAAAAGTCTTTCCACACCGAGAGCAGATGAACGGCTTCTCTCCAACATGGATTTTCATGTGTTCTTCAAAGCCTTGTTTTTGAGTGAAACTCTGGCCACACGGTTTGCAGTTGTAAGGTTTCGCTCTAGTATGAATTCTCATGTGGCCTGTAAGAATTTTGTTCCATGTAAAACTCTTTCCACACTGAGAGCATATGAATGGCTTCTCTCCAGTGTGAACTCACATGTGAGTCTTAAGATTTCCTTTTAGTAAGAAACTCTTTCCACATAGTTTGCAGAAGTAAGGCTTCACCCCAGTGTGGATTTTCAAGTGGACACTAAGGGTGTCTTTTCGACTGAAACTCTTTCCACAGTGTTCACAGGTGTAAAGTTTCTCTCCAGTGTGAATTCTCATGTGGGCATTACGGTTCATAGTTTCTGTTTTATCAGTCTGTGAGTAACTAAATGATTCTTCACCAGTGATGAAGTTTTTCTCTGACATTTCATTGAGTTCTTGACTCTCCTCTTTCAGTGCCATCAGGTCTAGGGTAAAAATAAACAAAAACAAGTTAACACCAGTTTAATGTCACAAAGCATCATACCGTGGGAAAAAAATATTTGATCCCCTGCTGATTTTGTACGTTTGCCTACTGACAAGAAATTATCAGTCTGTCATTTTAATGGTAGGTTTATTTGAACAGTGAAAGACAGATAAACGCATTTCAAAAAAGTTATGAATTGATTTGCATTTTAATGAGTGAAATAAGTATTTGACCCCTTCGCAAAACACGACTTAGTACTTGGTAACAAAACCCTTGTTGGCAATCACAGAGGACAGATGTTGCATGTAGTTGGCCAACAGGTTTGCACACATCTCAGGAGAGATTTTGTCCCACTCCTCTTTGCAGATCCTCTTCAAGTGATTAAGGTTTTAAGGCTGATTTTGGCAACTCAAACCTTCAGCTCCCTCCACATATTTTCTATGTGATTAAGGTCTGGAGACTGGCTAGACCACTCCAGGAGCTTAATGTGCTTCTTCTTGAGCCACTCCTTTGTTGCCGTGTGTTTTGGGTCATTGTCATGCTGGAATACCCATCCACGACCCATTTTCAATGCCCTGGTCTTGACGGTACATGGTCCCTTTGATGCGGAGCAGTTGTCCGTTCCCCTTAGCAGAAAAACACCCCCAAAACATAATGTTTCCAACTCCATGTTTGACGGTAAGGATGGTGTTCCTGGGTCATTGGCAGCATTCCTCCTCCTCCCATCACGGAAAGTTGAGTTGATGCCAAAGAGCTGGATTTTGGTCTCATCTGACACAACACTTTCAGCTAGTTCTCCTCTGAATCACTGGCAAACTTCAGACGGGCCTGTACATGTGCTTTCTTGAGCAGGGGGACCTTCCGGGCACTGCAGGATTTTAGACGCCATGGTGTAGTGTGTTACCAATTTTTTTCTTGGTGACTATAGTCCCACCTGCCATGAGATCATTTACAAGGTCCTCCCGTGCAGTTCTTGGCTGATTCCTCTCAGTTCTCATGATTATTAGTTGAGATCTTGCATGGAGGCCCAGACCGAGGTAGATTGTACAGTTATTTAGTCGGACAACATCTGCAGGACGCTACGCTCCATCTGTTACGGGGCGAACAAGACGTGAGACGTGCGGATCCATCTGCAAGGCTTTATTAGGAGGCATGGTCGGAAACAAGCATGGGTCACACATTGGCAAACAGGTATGTATATGGCAAGGCAAAGAGTAATCTTAGGGCAAGCATAGGTCTGCGATCTGCAAACAATATCCAAGAGGGCAGGGCAAAGGGTAAATCCAGGACACACGGGCAGGTATCAAAACACGGGAGAACAGGCAAGGCAAGACTATAACAATTTAGGGCTCTGTGGAGTAGCTATCGCTAGGACATACGCTTTACAATACTCGGCGATGACAGAGAGGAAGTCCAAGGCTTATGTAGAGTGTGATCCATGCAATCAGCTGTGTGATTAGTGATCAGTGCAATCAGCTGTGTGATTAGTGCGATCAGCTGTGTGACGTCAGTGCAATGGGTTATGGGAAATGTAGTCTTAGATGATGTGCAACCGTTAGTGTGGTGCAGGAGTCTATGTGGTGAACGAGTGACCCCTGGTGGTGAGTAACAGGGAGTGCATGGACAGGATTCGTGACATAGCCCCCCCCCCCAAGGAGCGGCTTCCAGATGCTCCAAACACAGAATAATCCTGGAGGGTGGTGGAGCGGAGGTGGAACCGGGGGAGGGACGGAGGGCCAGGTCCATGTGGAAGTGACGAGACCAGGAACCGAGGCAAAGCCAGCAGAGCAGGGTGCCAAGGCGGAGCAGACAGGACCGGGGCCCACCAGGGCTGAACAGACGAGACCGGAGCCCACCAGGGCGGAGCAGACGAGACCGGAGCCCACCAGGGCAGAGCAGACGAGACCGGGGCCCACCAGGGCGGAGCAGACGGTACCGAAGCCCACCAGGGCGGAGCAGACGAGACAGGGGCCCACAAAGGGCGGAGCAGACGAGACAGGGGCCCACCAGGGCGGAGCAGACAGAGCCAGGGGCCCACAAAGGGCGGAGCAGACGAGACAGGGGCCCACCAGGGTGGAGCAGACGGAGCCGGAGCCCACCAGGGTGGAGCAGACGAGACCGGAGCCCACCAGGGCAGAGCGAACGGGGCAGGAGACCTCCACGACGGAGCAGGAGCCCACCAGTGCAGAGCTGACGGAGCAGACGCCCTCCAGGGCAGGCAGAGACCCATGGCAGAAGACTGGGACCTAGGAGAAACTGAGACACAAGAGACAGAAAGAGCATATATGGTCTCAAGGACCGAGGCAGGGAATTCAAGCGGCCATGGTAGATCCGGGAACTCGGGCGGCCCTGGCGGATCTGGGGACTCCGTGGGCCGGTAGGCACGTGGCCCCCCCCTAAAAGAAATCCTTGGGGAGATCCACAACCTCGGGGGGGTGCTCTGAAGGCGCGGACGTCAGGGGTTGCTCTGGAAGCGCTGAGTCTCTGGGGCGCTCGGAAAGTGCTGAACTGGACGGAACCAGCGGAGATGAAGGCGAGCTGGACGGGGCCAACGGAGATGAAGGTGAGCTGGGCGGGACCAGCGGAGACGAAGGTGAGGTGGGCGGGACCAGCAGAGACGAAGGTGAGCTGGACGGGACCAACTCTAGGGGGCGCTCGGGTGGCGCTGACTCTCGGGGGCGCTCGGGTGGTGCTGACTCTCGGGGGCGCTCGGGTGGTGCTGACTCTCGGGGGCGCTCGGGTGGTGCTGACTCTCGGGGGCGCTCTGGAGCGCTGGACGGAACCAGCAGGGGCACTGGAGCGGACTCTGTGAGTTCCTGGGACAGAGCGGCCTCTGGAGCGGACTCTGTGAGCTCCGGGAACGGAACGGGCTCTGGAGCGGACTCTGTGAGCTCCGGGAACGGAGCGGGCTCTGGAGCAGACTCTGTGAGCTCCAGGAACGGAGCGGGCTCTGGAGCGGACTCAGTATGATCAGCTGAGACGTGAAGAGACTCTGAAGGGTCAGCAGAGACGTGAAGAGACTCTAGGAGGTCAGCAGTGACGTGAAGAGACTCTGGAAGATCCGCTAAAACGTTAAGAGACTCTGGAAGGTCAGCAGTGACGTGACTTGACTCGTGAAGATTAACCATGACTGGGCTTGAGTCTGGATGATTAGTTGTGACGTGGTGTGACTCTGAATGACCAGCTGAGACTTGGGGTGACTCTGGATGAGCAGCTGAGACTTGGGGTGACTCTGGATGACCAGCTGAGACATGGTGGGACTCTGGATGACCAGCTGAGACATGGTGTGACTCTAGATGACCAGCTGAGACCTGGTGTGACTCTAGATGACCAGCTGAGACCTGGTGTGACTCTAGATGACCAGCTCAAGGTTCAAGGTTTGTTTATTCGTCACATACTAAATTATACAGGGTATAATCAGAAGTGAAATGTAAATCAAGCCAGGTCCGCTCAGTGGACAGTGCAAAAAAAAATAAAAGTTAAATAAAAGTAACACAACACAAGAGCATATATATAAATATAAGTTAAAAAAAAAGAGAAATAAAGAGTAAAATGTGCAATAGAATAAAAAAGTGCAAAACAAATAAGATGTGCAAAACAAATATACTGGGACTTAATAAATAGTAAAATGAACAGGGATGTGCAAGAGGGATGTGCAAACAGGTTTTACCGGGTATATATGTACCCGAAGTGACTCTGGATGATCAGCGGAGACGTGAAGTGACTGGATGATCAGCGGAGACGTGAAGTGACTCTGGATGAACAGCTGAGACGTGAAGTGACTCTGGATGATCAGTTGTGACTTGAATTTGCTCATGACTGGCAGCTATGACATGATGGGGTGTTGTTGTGGCCGCCATTTTGCGATCAAGATCCGCTGTCGCCACCATTTTGTGAGCGTGCTCTGGTGCATCCGCCATTACACGAGTGAGTGCGGTGTTGCGTTCCCCCGCGACACCCACAGTGAACACTGAACCAACAGTCATCAGAGCATAATCCATAAAATCACTTAGCGACAAACGAGGACCCTCAAGGCTTAATCGTGATTTGAGCAGCTGGTTAATGCCCTCACAAAAGAAATCTATGAGCACACAGTCTGGCAGATCAGAATACTATGCGATCTCCAAATACTCTCGAATATAATCCTCGAGCGATCGCAAGCCCTGCTCGAGAGCTAATAATAGTCTTGAAGTGTCCTGTATCTGGTCAATATCCACATGAGAAGCCGCTGGATCCGTGTTTGGCCGAGTATTCTGTTACGGGGCAAACAAGACGTGAGACGTGCGGATCCATCTGCTTTATTAGGAGGCATAGTCGGAAACAAGCATGGGTCACACATTGGCAAACAGGTATGTATATGGCAAGGCAAAGAGTAATCTTAGGGCAAGCGTAGGTCTGTGATTTGCGAACAATATCCAAGAGGGCAAGGCAAAGGGTAAATCCAGGACACACGGGTAGGTATCAAAACACGGGAGAACAGGCAAGGCAAGACTATAACAATTTAGGGCTCTGTAGAGTAGCTATCGCTAGGACATACGCTTTACAATACTCAGCGATGACAGAGGAAGTCCAAGGCTTATGTAGAGTGTGATCAGTGCAATCAGCTGTGTGATTAGTGATCAGTGCAATCAGCTGTGTGATTAGTGCGATCAGCTGTGTGACGTCAGTGCAATGGGTTATGGGAAATGTAGTCTTCGGTGATTTGCAACCGTTAGTGTGGTGCAGGAGTCCATGTGGTGAGCGAGTGAGCTCTGGTGGTGAGTAACAGGGAGTGCATGGACAGGATTCGTGACACATTCGTGACATGTGACAATAAAAGTGATTTGATACCCATTCTCTCAAGAAAGAAACTCGTAATCTTGAGCGCAAATGGAGAAAAACTAACTTAGAACTCTTTAGAATTGGGTGGAAAAACAGTATGTCCAGCTATAGACAGGCCCTAAAAGCTGCCAGGACCGAGCATATCCGCAAACTCATAGATAATAACCAAAACAATCCAAGGTTTTTAATTTAGCACAGTGGCTAGATTAACAAATAAACAAGGTAGTTCCAACACTTTCTGTACAGAAGCGTTGATGTCTGAGCTGAAAGTGAAGGGAAGAAGGACTGATATACTCCTGAGAACAATGGGAGACGAAAAACAAGTCAAAACTCACATAATGTCTGGGTGACGTCTTCACACAGAGAACTATTCCAGTTCACAAGGGCAACATTCCACAGCAAAAGGATTTGGAGAGATGGCCGTATCTTAAGGACGCTTGTCTTCCTAGCATTGAAGCAGAAATTGGATTACTAATAGGAGCTAATGTGCCTGAAGTCATTGAGCCATGGCAAGTTATTAGTAGTAAAGATAATGGACCTTTTGCTGTAAGAACTAAGTTGGGCTGGATAGTCAATGAACCACTTAGGAACATTAATGTTGTCACAAGAAAAGGAAGGCGTGTCCCAGTGTCTGTGAATCGCATATCAGTAGCCAGATTAGAAGACTTGTAGCAATAGCAATTCAAGTAGGATTTCCCTGAAGCAGAAAAAGTGGATGTCAAATTGAAATGTCCAAAGAAAACCACCAGTTTATGAAAATGATGATAGTCAGCTAAACTAGTAGATGGTCATTACAGCTTGTGCCTGCCTCTGAAGAACAAGTCTATTCAGATGCCAAATAACCGTGTGGTGGCTGAACAACGGGCTCTGAATTTGAAAAGAAAATTCATCAGAAATCCAGAGCTCCATACTGAGTATACATCTTTCATGAACAATCTCTTACGAAATAACTATGCAGTTGAGCTGACAGAAGACAATCACAGACAAACAGATGGCAAAACATGGTACATACCTCACCATGGAGTGTACCATCCCGTCAAGCATAAACTGAGAGTCGTTTTTTGATTGCAGGGCATCTTATCAAGGGATTTCATTGAACCATCAACTTTTACAAGGCCCCAACCTTACAACCTCACTTGTTGGTGTCATTACAAGATTCAGACAAGAAGGAATCGCCTTTATGGGAGATGTGGAAGCTATGTTCCATCACGTTCGCGTCCATGAGGAGGATTCAGATCTTCTTAGGTTCCTGTGGTGGCCTCACAGAGATTATAATGGAGACTTGTTGGAACATATAATGGTTGTCCACGTATTTGGTGCTACTTATTTGCCCAGTTGCGCCAGCTATGCTTTGAGGAAGTATGCTGAGGATCACGGTACATAATTCAAACTTGACGTTGCTGATGCTGTTCTTCGAATTTTTTATGTAGATGACTGTTTGAAGTCAACAGTCACTGTGACACAACCCATAGAACTGTATCGTGGTCTACGAGTAATATGTTCCAAAGGAGGTTTTCACTTGGTCAAGGGGATTAGAAACAGTCGTGTTGTGCTAGCAGCTATCCCTGAGAACAAACGGGCTGAGGGAGTGAAAAACTTGGATCTTGATCACGAAATACTACCAATGGAAAGAGCATTGCATTGGTCATCTATTGGGATGATGAGTCAGACACATTTCAATTTAAGATAGTCATCAAAGATCGCCCACTTACTCGAAGAGGACTGCTCTAGATCCTTAGCTCTATCTATGACCCCATGGGGAATTATTGCACCTGTAGTTTTACCAGCAAAGATGATCCTACAAGATTTATGTAGACTGAAAATAGGATGGGATGATGATCTACCAGAGCAAGTAAAACAAAAGTGGACAGACTGGCTCAATGGACTTCATTAGCTTGACGAGTTCAAGGTGAGCAGATGCATTAAACCAGCATATTTCAGAGAAGCTGTAGTGGCACAGCAACATCACTTCGCAGATGCGAGTGAAGATGCGTATGGTAGAGCAAGCTATATTCATCTACGTAATCAACAGGATCAGGTGCATCACTGTGCATTGATTATGGGGAAGGCAAGGGTTGCCCCTCTAAAAAAGCCTACAATTCCATGAATGGAACTGACAGCTGCAACAGTGACCACAAAAATGGATCTAATGTTAAGAAGAGAGCTACAGCTGGAACTTAAACCTTAAATCTACTAGACGGACAGCACAGCTGTGCTTAAATACCTCAGAAACGAAAGCACAAGATTCAGTACATTCGTGGCAAACAGAGTCACAACAATTCTAAAGGGCTCAAGCATCGAACAGTGGAATCACGTTGATACCGCATCAAATCCAGCAGATTGTGCCTCAAGAGGGCAGAAAGTCTATACTTTCCTGCAAAATGAAAAATGGATCTCAGAACCAGAATTTATTTACCAATCCCCAAACAAGTGGCCAAGGATCATAGACCAAATGATGATATCTGCAGATGATCCAGAGATCAAGAGTTCAGTTTTGGTCAATTCAATACAGACCTAACACCGCAACAATTCAGTTAGACAGCTGATGAATAATTTCTCCTCTTGCTTCAGCGCACCATAGCGTGGATTCTAAAGTTTAAATCTATGCTGTTGGAACTTGTGCAAAAGATAAAGATCTTTACTGCAGAGACTCCAGTTAACTCAACTAGAGTGGACAAAAGGATGATGGACATCAAAGCTAAATGGAAAGGAAGTCACATTTCAGTTGATGATTTGAAGGAGGCTGAGCTTGAAATAGTGAAGTTCTTTCAAAGAGAGCAGTTTGCGGAGGAAATATCAGCTTTGCAAAGTGGACAAAGTTTGCTAAATGTATGAAAGCAGTACACATCAAACCATCCATAATAAAAAGAATTTTCTGATTTCTGATGAAATTTCTTTTCAAATTCAGAGCCCGTTGTTCAGCCACCACACGGTTATTTGGCATCTGAATAGCCTTGTTCTTCAGAGGCAGGCACAAGCTGTAATGACCATCTACTAGTTTAGCTGACTATCATCATTTTAATAAACTGGTGGTTTTCTTTGGACATTTCAATTTGACATCCACTTTTTCTGCTTCAGGGAAATCCTACTTGAATTGCTATTGCTACAAGTCTTCTAATCTGGCTACTGATATGCGATTCACAGACACTGGGACACACCTTCCTTTTCTTGTGACAACATTAATGTTCCTAAGTGGTTCATTGACTGTCCAGCCCAACTTAGTTCTTACAGCAAAAGGTCCATTATCTTTACTACTAATAACTTGCCATGGCTCAATGACTTCAGGCACATTAGCTCCTATTAGCAATCCAATTTCTGCTTCAATGCTAGGAAGACAAGCGTCCTTAAGATACGGCCATCTCTCCAAATCCTTTTGATGTGGAATGTTGCCCTTACATTCCAGCTTTGTGTAATATTGAGTCACAAATGCATCCACTGCTGTAAATCCCGGTTTAGTTAGAAAGGTAAGGGTCCATGGAACAACATCCTATCGAGCACTTTAGTCCAATGAAACAATAACGTTGTTATGTGGACTGATATTCCTTTGTTTACGTCTCCTTTCTTCAGGGATTGTTATTGTTTGTGTCCCTTTTGGAATAGCTCATGCTCAAAAAACTGCGTCTTAGTTGTAAAAAACCACATGGTTTTGTAGTATACAGTGTTACACATAGAATGAGACCATCCCAAAAAGAAAGTGGAAAATAAAAGCGGGAAATTGTTTATTTGAATTCTGGCGCTCTCTCAGCAAGGGCTGAGTCGTACCTGTCATCTGATGGGGGAGGAACTTAGAGATCGGCTTTTTGGACTATATAAACCTTTTTTTCAACATTTTTTATATATGTGTATGTGTGCTTTGTTGGGAATGTGGCTGTATCTGTATGATTAGCATCTGTGTGGCTGATAATCAGCTGTGATTACTCTGACTGAATGAGGGCAGTATGAATGCTGATTGGCCGTTATGACTATATGGCCCATATGTGTATGATTATCATCTGTATTACCCCGCACATCAGTGTGTGATTACTGACTATTAACATCAATCATTGTGAATGGCTGGCCATATCAGTGTATGTCTGGAAATCAGAGTATGTACGTGAGTATGTACTACATACAAAGTTTTTTTTCTTTCTTTTTATTACTCAAATTATTATTATTATATTTTTCAGTGGTCAAATAAATCACTTATATGATGTCTAAGATTCTGTCTATAATAATTTAATTTATATTAATAATTCATTTTCATCGTAGGTACACCTCAACTGTGAGAGACAGAATCTAAAAACTAAATCCAGAAAATCACATTGTATGATTTTTAAATAATACATTTTCATTTTATTGCATGAAATAAGTATTTGATCACCTACCAACCAGCAAGAATTCTGGCTCTCACAGACCTGTTAGTTTGTCTTTAAGAAGCCCTCCTTTCCTCCACTCATTATTAATTGCTCAAATTACTATTAATTGTATTAATTGCACCTGTTTGAACTCGTTACCTTTATAAAAGACACCTGTTCACACACTCAATCAATCAGACTCCAACCTCTCCACTATGGGCAAGACCAAAGAGCTGTCTAAGGACACTAGGGACAGAATTGTAGACCTGCACAAGGCTGGGATGGGCTACAGGACAATAGGCAAACAGCTCGGTGAGAAGGCAACAACTCTTGATGCAATTATTAGAAAATGGAAGAAATTCAAGCTGACAGTCAATCTCCCTCAGACTGGGGCTTCATGCAAGATCTCGCCTCGTGGAGTATCGTGGAGAAAGGTGAGGGATCAGCCTAGAACTACACAGGAGGACCTGGTCAATGACCTGAATAGAGCTGGGAACACAGTCTCAACGGTTACCATTAGTAACACACTACACCGTCATGGATTAAAATCTTGCAGTGCATGCAAGGTCCCCCTGCTCAAGCCAGCACATGTCCAGACCCGTCTGAAGTTGGCCAAAGACCATCTGAATGATTCAGAGGAGGCATGGGAGAAGGTCATCTGGTCAAATGAAACCAAAATATAACTTTTTGTTATAAACTCCACTCGCCGTGTTTGGAAGAAGAAGAAGGATGAGCACAATCCCAAGAACACCACCCCAACCGTGAAGCATGGGGGTGGAAACAACATACTTTGGGGGTGCTTTTCTGCAAAGGGGACAGGACGACTGCACCGTATTGAGGGGAGGATGGATGGGGCCATGTATCGCGAGATTTAGGCCATCAACCTCCTTCCCTCAGTAAGAGCATTGAAGATGGGTCGTGGCTGGGTCTTCAAGGTCAAGGTCTGTTTATTCGTCACATACTAAATTATACAGGGTATAATCAGAAGTGAAATGTAAATCAAGTCAGGTCCGCTCAGTAGACAGTGCAAAAAAAATAAAAGTTAAATAAAAGCAACAACACAAGAGCATATATGTAAAAAAAAAAGAAGAGAAATAAAGAGTAAAATGTGCAATAGAATAAAAAAAGTGCTAAACAAATAAGTTGTGCAAAACAAATAAGATGTGCAAAAACAGTATACTGGAACTTAATAAATAGTAATATGAACAGGGATGTGCAAGAGGGATGTGCAAACGGGTTGGACCGGGTATATACATGTAGCAGCAATACGGATGATTGGAATAGTGAATGCTATACAGTTAGTAAATGAGTCTTGTAAATGTTTATGAAACTGAGTTTGTGTTAAGGAGCCTGATGGCCTGGGGGAAGAAGCTCCTCCTCAGTCTCTCAGTTTTTGCCATCTTGCACTCGCGTCTCACAAAAGAGAGCCCAAACCATGTCAAATTAATGTAGGTTCAACTTAAAAAAAAAACATGTAATTACTAGATTAAGAAACTAGCTTGCTTGCGAACGTGCATATTAACAGCGTAAACATGAACCTTGCGATCATATTAAATGTTAATAAATTAGGTGTATCAGCAATGATGAATTTTTGAGTTTAAAGCGGCTCTGACAGAAAAGCTGCGTGTGCCCTGACAGAGACGCGCTGTTTTGAGCTATGTGCTCTTTTCCTAAATGCATAACTTACATTTCACAGGTATATTCTCCATCTGTAAATGTTAGAAAGCCATGGAAATATTTCCATCTTGTGATTCTCCGCTAATCTTCACAGACTTGGTTCTGAACGTGCGCATTGAAATAGGAGCGCAATAACTCTGACTAAAATATAAATTTAGCTGAAATGTTTGTAGTTGGACATTTTAAACCTACAAGTAAGTGTATTTGTATGATAGCACTAACTGTAAAGTGACTGTAATGGGGTAATCAAAATAGCCTTTTTACTCAATTAGCCTAGTCTGTGCTTTTTTGTTGTTAGTTTAGTAAATTTAACTCTGCTTTAAGAGCATTATTTTTGTTTTTGGATCACAATTTTACAATGTTAGAATGTAATGTGATGTTAACCCTTTTAGCACATTATATATGCCTACATGGTTACATTCACTTTATTTATTTGTTTAATCCAAATACAAAATGCCAAGATATGTATAACGCAAATCAGGACAAAAATACTGAGATATTAATTTTTGCTCATATTAATGCCTTTTTACTAATTTTAAATGCCTTTAAAATTAGAATTTTGATAATATTCTGGTAGAACATTTTAATATAATTTGACAGCCCTAGTCTGCTAAATGACTAAATAAATAGATTTAAAAAAAAAAGGGTTAAAATAATATGGCTGCTTCTGTTTAAAATTAAGTAATGGTTTCAAAGAGTTTGAGAACAATTAGGGGGCGGTAATGTAGGAGCCTATTTTGTTCAGATTCAGTAATCAATGTTATATTATGCAGTGCAGTTCAGTTTGGAATATTTTGGTTTGGATTGTTTGCATTTGTGAACTTACTTTATTCATATGTGCCATTTGGATAAATATTCTGTACTTTACATTGAAATTAGGTACTGTGTCAAAATTGCGGACTGGCTCTTTAAGAATCGGGTCAGTTAAGTCTGGAAGCTGTAGTTCTTTGGAAAACGGAAGAGTCACATAGTTTTCTTTACCATATTTGTGATTTAGGATTATATTTTGATTATTTTATTTTATTATTTTATCTCTGATTCATTTATTGAACCTGAAAATGGAATATGTGGATTGCGAGCGAGTAAAACTGAAACTAAGATTCGCACTCACAGTGGTTATGTCATTGATTTTGATGAGAGAATGCAAGGGCACTGAATTATAGTTTTTCCTTACTTCTAATATTTTTTTTGCACCACCACAGTCCCATAAAACAAAAGAAATGAAGGAACGAAGAAATAACGAGACAAATAACAGAGATTCAAGACACAGAATGACCGAAGAAAGACATAAACCGACCTGTTTGTTCCTCAGCATCTTCTTGTTCGATTCTGAAAGCTTCACGTCTTCTCTCTTCTCTTTAATAAACACCATCTTTATAACAGTGTGCTTCAGCAGGAGTTTCTCTGTGTTTAAGATGAGAATAATTAACAGACAGATCTTTGTGTGTGTCTCAATCAGCTCCCTAGTTCAGTAGTGTGCACACTAGTAAGAGAGTCAGTCTACATAAACATCATCTTTATAACAGTGTGCTTCAGCAGGAGTTTCTCTGTGTTTAAGATGAGAATAATTAACAGACAGATCTCTGTGTGTCTCAATCAGCTCCCTAGTTCAGTAGTGTGCACAATAGTAAGGGAGTCAGTCTGCATAAACATCATCTTTATAACAGTGTGCTTCAGCAGGAGTTTCTCTGTGTTTAAGATGACAATAATTAACAGATATTTATCTGTGTGTGTCTCAATCAGCTCCCTAGTTCAATAGTGTGCACACTAGTAAGAGAGTCAGTCTACATAAACATCATCTTTATAACAGTGTGCTTCAGCAGGAGTTTCTCTGTTTAAGATGAGAATAATTAACAGACAGATCTCTGTGTGTGTCTCAATCAGCTCCCTAGTTCAGTAGTGTGCACACTAGTAAGAGAGTCAGTCTACATAAACATCATCTTTATAACAGTGTGCTTCAGCAGGGGTTTCTCTGTATTTAAGATGAGAATAATTAACAGACAGATCTCTGTGTGCATTTCAATCAGCTCCCTAGTTCAGTAGTGTGCACACTAGTAAGGATGTCAGTCAGAGTGAGAGTTAATGACCTGATTAGGCAAAAACACTTAAAACTGACACTGCAAAATAATGAAAGAAAGCAAATTATGCAGAATCTTAACAACTTGAAATCAAGATGTTTTTGTTTTAAGCTCTATTTGTTTATCATAACTGGTCAGTGAGCAAACAGTGTGTTTGTGATGAACAGAGACTGAAATGTTTCTGTTCCTCATGTTTGCTCACAAAACCCGTTCATTATTGTTGTTAGAAGTATTACAGTGTTACATTCATTATTATATTTTTTTCCATACATAATGTATTTTCAAACCCAACCCAAACTTCATACCCAAACTTCTCTAAAATAAAGAATAAATAAATCCATTCAACCCTGTCAAATGCCTTCTCGGCATCTAAAGACAGAATTATTTTCAGAGAGTCAGATGGGGGGGGGAGAAAAGAATATTAAAAAGCCTCCTAGAATTAAAGAATGTATCTGTAAAGACTGGTCAAAGGCAGGGGATCCAAGTGCAGTAATATATATTTATTGGACAGAGGCAGAATCACACAGGCAATGGTCAGAGGGCATAACAGGAATATCGGAGGCAGAGCAGAGACGTAAACAATACCAGGCAGGGGTCGAGGTCACAGGCACAGGTTCAGAAGTCCAAGGTCAGGCAGTCCGGGGTCACACACAGAGATAACAGATACGGGGAAGAACGCTCAGAAATGTAGCCAGGGCAAAACAAGACTTCGCACTGGGTGAGTGTTTGTGTGCTGCTTTTATGTGAGTGAGTGAATGAGGTGCAGGTGTGGTGAGGCAATCAGAGTGATGAGTGAATGGTGACAGCTGTGTGATTGGTGTAATGGTGGACGGGAATGTGTGTGTGCAGTGCATGATGGGAGATGTAGTCCATGGGTGATGTGCAGTAGAGTGAGTGGTAACCAGATTCATGACAGTATCTCCCTGGTGTAAAACCCGTCTGATCTAGACAAATTAAAGATGGTAATACCAACTGAAGGCGACAAGTTAAGACTTTGGCCAAAATTTAAAAATCAACATTAAGGAGTGTCTGTAGCTACCACAAAAGGTGGGGTCCTTATCTTTCTAAAAGAAGCAGGGAGATTGAAGCCTCTCATCAAAACGTGGGGGAGGTGGTATTCCTTAAAATAATCATTGTATAATCTGGCCAAGGCAGGGGTTATTGAGGAGGAGAACAACTTATAGAACTCGGCTGTAAAGCCGTCTGGGCCAGAGGACTTACCAGATTGCATAGATTTAATTGCTTTTTGTATCTCTACCTCTACATGCATTATTAACTAATTTCACAGTTCTCTATTTAATTGTCAAAGAGTTCTGCTTTTAATGTCTAACGGCGGTTGGCACCCAGCGTAATTGGTGCCTTACCTCCAACATCTGATCCGGAGTGTGGATCCGATAATAGGTTTACAGACTAAAGCATCCAATTCCCACATCCTCGGCACCTGCGTCGGGCCGGGGTCGGCGGGGCAGGTGCGCGGTGGCGACTCTGGTCGTGCGCCGGGCCCTTCTCGTGGATCTACCCAACTACGGCCCACAGGGAGGCGGTGGGGGCCCGGGGCGGGCGGCCACCGTGGCACAGCGCCTCGGCCGGCGCCTAGCAGCCAGCTTTGAACTGGACCAGGGGAATCCGACTGTTTCATAAAAAAAAAGCATTGCGAAGGCCCGCGGCGGGTGTTGACGTGATGATATTTTTGCACAGTGCTCTGAATGTCAAAGTGAAGAAATTAAATGAAGCGCGGGTAAACAGTGGGAGTAACTATCACTCTCTTAGTTACACGGACCGGGCGCTTCCTCCGGCGACCGCTGGATAGGGTGGGAAGTTTTGGTGATTCCAACTCCCGGTGGAGGGTGTCATGTCTGCACACCCACGTGCAACCCACCTGAACTAAGATCCGGGCCATACCAGTCGGGCCAGCCACCCGGCTGGGATTACTGCTGGTTACAGAAACAAATGAAAGAAATAATGAAAGACATTTCAGCAGCGGTGAGGCTGTTAGGGAAGTTGTGATGACTTTGGAATCTGGCTCATGCCCCATAGCAAGTATTAATATCTGCAAAGACTGCGGCATGGTATCCTCAAGAAGTCTGGGTATGCACAGACATCATCGGCACCCAGTGGAAGTAAACCAAAAAAGGATCACGGAGGAAAGGATAGACAAGTGGAGAGGATGAAACATTGAGAGTTGAGGCCAACTCAATCTGGAGAGACGGTATTAAGAAAGATCACTTAACCCACCTGCACGTCACCTTCCCTCATCATATCATGGAAGCCTTAAAGAAAAGACTCCAGTTTTTGAAATGGACACCCCCTGAAACATCCATGGAACCACAACAACAAAGTCCAACAAGCGAGTATGTCACCCACCAAAGACACCGAATGACAACAAGGACAATAGGACCAACTCGGACAATGGAAGCGTAACATCTACCAACCCAAATTAACACCCAGCAGGATAATCTCCCAGTAACCAGGACCGCCAACAAAAGGGGGAAGTCATCAAAGGACTGGTCGGAGGCGGAAGTTAATCTGCTGACAAATGAAGCAACGAAAATATGGGTGGAGGGAATGACGAAACAAGAGTTGGCAGATAAGTTACGACCTGGCTTCCATTGTCGGACAGCGGAGGCAATACGGAAGAGATTGCAGAAATTAGATTGGACTCCACCAAATTAAACATTCCAAGGAGAACCATCAGTGGTAGCTATGACCCATAGACCAGAAGGATCTCCTACCCCTCGACATGAACCCCCAAATTTAGCTGTGTCAGCTCAGACCTCTATGCTGGACCAGTCACTACCCCTTTGGAAGAATATAGCAACACCAATATCAGCACAGCCAGTGAATGTGGAATCATGGAGGAAAGATATGCTAGAGAAGGCATGTCAATCCATGGAAGACTGTAGATTCCAGCCGGAAAAGCTGAAGAACTTGATTCTGGATATACAGGAAGGGCGGGAAACAAAAATAGAAGGTACCAGGATGTTTAAAGAGCATGCGACAAAGGTTTTTCCAACAAGTAGGCTACCAGCAGCCCCTAAAAGAACATCGGGGAAAAGCCAAGGTCAAATAAACATATAAGACAGGCCAGATACGCTAGCATTCAAAAGCTTTACAAACTGCAAAAGAAGGATGCTGCAAAAACAATCTTGGAGGAGCGGTGGAAGGAAACCTACAAAGGACAACAACAAGTGGAAGGAATGGAGGACAACTGCGCAAAGATCTATGCTTGAATTGGCCTTTCTGAAGATCCTGCCCCAATAACAGAAAGGGCTGAACCAAAATGGGAAATACTATCTTTCATAACTGCTGAGGAAATAACGGGAGCGCTGAAAGGAATGGGGAACATAGCAGTGGGGATGGACAGGATGTCGGCAAAAGAACTTCTGACGTGGCACCAGTCGTTCCTGGCCGGCTTCTGTAATATGATTCTGGCTCTGGAAACGATGCCTCCGTCCCTGGCTAATGCCAGAGTAATATTCATTCCCAAAGTAGAACTCTCCGAATTCCCTGGAGACTATAGACCCATCGCTGTCTCCTCAATTCTGACCCGAGCACTCCACAAAATACTAGCAAGGAGGATGCGGGATAACTTCATGTTTTCACCATTACAGTATGACTTTCTGAAGAGGGATGGATGTCTGGAAGCAAGCGCCTTGTTACAGGCCATGTTTCGAAGAACTCACGATGAGGTAAAACCAAATGCAATGCTGTTTCTGGACATTGCGAAAGCCTTCTACACAGTAGCACATAACACCATCTTGGAGGCAGCAAAAGGTAATTAATTACCTTGCAAACCTCTATGAAGAGACTGAAGTGAATCTTGGAACAAGGATGATCAAATGCGGAAGGGGTGTCAGGCAAGGCAACCCGTTGTCACCCCTCCTATTCATCTTGGTAATGGATAAAGCAGTGAAAGCAGCTTGCCCTGAGATGGGGGTGGAGATAGGGGGACAACACATCGACGCCATTGCCTATGCCTTGGTGTGATTGCACAAAACAATGAAGAGGTTCAACTTCAGTTAGAAGGACTCTGTAGAGCACTGAAATTAATGGGTATGGTGTTGAGCGAAAATAAATCCAAGGCTATTACAATCCTCAAGGACAGAAGGAAGAAATGCTTACTCCTGGTGCCTCATTCATATTTCACCAACGAGGGAGATATTCCTGTGATGGGGGTCTTGGATAAGAAGAAATACCTGGGCTTGGACTTTACCTGGAAAGGGAAAAAAAAACACCAAAACAGACTGGGCAATTAGAAAAGATGTTGTACGAACTTACCTTGGCCCCGTTGAAACCATATCAAAGGCTGGAAGTCCTGAAAACCTCTTTGGTCCCAAGGCTACTCCACAAACTGGTACTGGGGGAGGCCCATAGGAACACTCTGACAAAGATGGACAGGATGATAAGAGCGGTCGTGTGGAAGTGGATCAGACTACGAAAAGACACTTCTTTGGCATACCTGCATTCACCCTTCTGGGCGGGAGGTCTGAACATCCCCTCCCTAAGCACTACAATCCCAATCTGGCAAAGGTCTAGGTCAATGAAGTTCTTATCTAGCACCAGTCAGATTGACAGGGTGTTATCGGAACTGCCATCATTCCAAAAAGCCCTGATAAAAGTAAATAGGCCTTGCAGAATTGGAGAAGCAATCACCAGCATAAAGGAAACTAGAGAGGAGTGGGCAAAACAACTGGCCCTATCGGTGGATGGCAAAGACTTAACAATTAATGACGTGGACGCATCATTCATCTGATGTTGGAAAAACCAACAATAGTCTTCCCTCCACTCCATCTCCAGGAAATCCAACTCATGGGAGGGGTCCTGCCCACAAAAGCAAGAGGGGAAAGAGGAAGAAAGACTTGCCCAAATGACTTACAATGCAGAGGGGCCTGCCAAGTAAAGGAGACATTGAATCACATCTTACAAAGCTGGGAGATAACCCATGATGCCAGGTGTGCACGGCACAACCGAGTAATGAGGAGACTGGAAATCATGCTAAGGAAAGGAGCCTCTACAACGTGGGTGGAGCCCATTATTCCTACATCAACATCCTTCATAAAGCCGGACCTGCTCATAGACAAAATAATATATCAACGGTGATGGATGTGTCTATTGTGGCAGGGTCCAGGATGGAGGAAACTTGGAGGCTGAAAACTCTAAAATACAGCACGCCGGAGAACACGAGGGCGATTACTACCTGGCTGCAGTCTCATAACTCATTACAACACACACCAGTGATCATATCTTACAAGGGACTAATGTATGGCCCAACTGGGAGAGCACTAAGGGATCTGGGCCTGACAAAAAGGGATTTATTGGACCTTTGTCTTTTAACAGTGGCTGGTTCCTTAAAAAGCTACAACTTATACATGCGTGGGACATGAACCCGAAAGTCAACCAACAAGAATGACCCAGTGAAAAGAGCGATGAAAACCCCCCTAACAAACTCACCATTAGCGTCTCTTTAGACACCCAAAGGTAATAGTGGAATAACATCTCCACAGCTATTGCAAGTCAATATAACAAGTTGACAATAGCCAAATGCTTCGTCATCTAATTAGTGACACGCATGAATGGATGAACGAGATTCCCACTGTCCCTATCTGCTATCTAGCGAAACCACAGCCAAGGGAACGGGCTTGGCAGACTCAGCGGGGAAATAAGCTTTGAGCTTTACTCTAGTTTGGCACTATGAAGAGACATGAGGGGTGTAGAATAAGTGGAAGTTCCCATCCCGAACGGGCGCCGCCAGTGAAATACTACTACTACTACTCTTATCGTTTCCTCATTTGGGGGCCTGTATCTCCGGCCCCCGAGGGATGTTGGGCTTGGGTATGGTGTCGTTGGATAGGGGCCCTGGAGCTATAACATAACCCCGAGTTTGGTAAAGTTTGTCCATGCCTAGGCTGTTATACTCGGTCAAAGTTTCAACTTTGGGGGCCTCTATCTCCGGCCTCCAGGAGTCCATCGACTCTGGGAAGGTGGTGATAGATAGGGGGCCCAGAGATCTATCGTACAAGTCGTGTTTGGTGGAGTTTGCCCCTGCTCAAGCCGAGTTATACTTGGTCAAAGTTTCACATTTGGTGGCCTCTGTCTCCGGCCTCCAGGAGTCCATTGACTCGGGGATGGTGGCGTTGGATAGGGGCCCTGGAGCTCTAATATAACCCCGAGTTTGGTGAAGTTTGTCCGCGCCTAGGCCGAGTTATAGCCGGTCAAAGTTTCAACTTTGGGGGGCTGTAATTCCGCCCCCAGGGGGTATCGACTCAGGGGTGGTGTCGTCGGAGAGGGGCCGTCGAGGTCTACCCCCGTACCGAGTTTTGAGCCGTTGGAACTCTGCGTTTCTGTCCGGGCCCCGGTCGAACATCCATCCCCCTCCTGGCCGGCGGCCTTGCCCAGGAGAGAGCACCTATCTTGGCCACAGCTCCTTGTGCACCCGCGGCCTGGTGGTCTGTCCATTAGGGGAAGCCATTTTGAGGTGGGTGGATGAAATAGTTTTTTTTGCTTATAACTTGGCGAGGCGGAGGTCCCTGAAATCGGGGATCCTGGTAGGATTCTCCGGGCCTGTCTGAACGCGACCGGACCCGACTTCCGGGAAGGTCGGGTTCCGGAGTTACGGGGCTCCCTATTCGAAATTTTGGTAGCCAGTAGCTTGGTCTTCCGGCTGGCTATCAACTTGCGCCCTGGTGGTATTGGATAGAGGGCCCGGAGATCTATTGTAAAAGCCATGTTTGGTGGAGTTCGCCCCTGCCCAAGCTGAGTTATAGCTGGTCAAAATTTCAACTTTCTCTGGCCTGTCCCGGCAGGGCATAGACCCTGGAGGAATTGGTCTCGGGGTGACCAGCGGCGGGATCGAGGCTCCAGGGTCTCTTCGGCAAGAGGCGTGTCCGATGAGGACTGTTCCCCAACTGTTTTGGCGCAGACCGTGGAGGAATTTCGGCTTTTTCGGCCATAACTACCCTCTTTGACATGCCGAGCCGGGTAAGGCGCCTCGTCTCCGAGTCGGTTACGGACTCGACCGCGACCCTGGAGGTCGGTCCATTAGGAGAAGGCGTTTCTACGTGCCGTCGTGATTTCGGCGAACGTGTAATTTTGTGGACTTTGGATTTGAACACTTTAGCAAAAATCACGGACCTCCAAAGCAGAGGGGCGATGCTATCGCTCCCACCGGCCCTCGAAGGTGTGTGCCTCGGGTGCCAGGCAAACTCGCCCCCCTCTGATCGATTGGAACATGAAGCGCACCTGAGCTAGGGCCCCACCCAGTTGAAAAATGACAATCCCCTTTATATCTACAACAGACCACCCCCTAACGTCGGTATGCGCCACCCGACGGAGGAGTATGCGCCACACAACGTCGCCCTATGAGCGGCCGCACCGGCGTGGGCACGTTTGGATAGGGGGACGACCCCAGGCGCCCCACGTGGAGCGAGACCCATGTGTAGGACTCAAGCGTGCTGCGGTTGTTCCCCTTTCCCCCTCACCGAAGGGCCCATTACCTGGTGGATCCAGTCAGTAACATATGCTTGTCTCAAAGATTAAGCCATGTAGTTCTAAGTACACACGGCCAGTACAGTGAAACTGCGAATGTCTCATTAAATCAGTAATGGTCCCTTTGATCGCTCCACCCGGTACTTGGATAACCGTGGCAATTCCAGAGCTAATACATGCAAACGGGTGCTGACCTTCCCCTCTCGGGGGGCGGGAACACGTGCATTTATCAGATCCAAAACCCATCCGGAGTCGGGGCCCCGGCCTCACCCCGGTCCCTTTGGTGACTCTAGATAACCTCGGGCTGATTGTGCGCCCTCTGCAGTGGCGACGATTCTTTCAAATGTCTGCCCTATCAAGTTTCGATGGTACTTTAGCTGCCTACCATGGTGACCACAGGTAACGGGGAATCAGGGTTCGATTCCGGAGAGGGAGCCTGAGAAATGGCTACCATATCCAAGGAAGGCAGCAGGCGCGTAAATGACCCATTTCCGACTCAGAGAGGTAGTGACGAAAAATAACAATACAGGTATCTTTCGAGGCCCTGTAATTGGAATGAGCATATCCTAAACCCATGGGCAAGGACCCATTGGAGGGCAAGTCTGGTGCCAGCAGCCGCGGTAATTCCAGCTCCAATAGTGTATATTAAAGTTGCTGCAGTTAAAAAGCTCTTAGTTGGATCTCGGGAGTTGGCTGGCGGTCCGCCGCGAGGCGAGCCACCGCCTGTCCCGGTCCCTTCCTCCCGGCGCCCCCCGGATGCCCTTAAATGGGTGTCTTTGAAAAAATTTGAGTGTTCAAAGCAGGCCGCCCGTCGCTGCTGAATACCACAGCTAGGAATAATGGAGTAGGACTCCGGTTCTATTTTGTGGGTTTTTGGAACCCGGGGCCATGATTAAGAGGGACGACCGGGGGCACTCGTATTGCGCCGCTAGAGGTGAAATTCTTGAACCGGCGCAAGACGGAGGTTCGTAGATGATCAGATACATGGTAGTTCCGACAGTAAACGATGCCGACCCGCGATTTGGCGGCATTATTCCCATGACCCGCCAGGCAGCATACGGGAAACCATGAGTCTTTGGGTTCAGGGGGGAGTATGGTTGCAAAGCTGAAACTTAAAGAAATTGACAGAAGGGCACAACCAGGAGTAGAGCCTGCGGATTAATTTGACTCAACATGAGACATTTCACCCGGCCCGGACACGGAAAGGATTGACAGATTGATAGTTCTTTCTCGATTCTGTAGGTTGTGGTGCATGGGCGTTCTTAGTTGGTGGAGCAATTTGTCTGGTTCATTCCGATAACGAACGAGACTATGGCTTGTTAAATAGTTACATGGCCCCGTGCGGTCGGCGTTCAACTTCTTAGAGGGACAAGTAGTGTTCAGCCACGCGAGATGGAGCAATGACAGGTCTGTGATGCCCTTAGATGTCCACCACTGGCCCTTGTCAATCATGGCCTCCTAATAATCCCCATCCACTTGATAGGCTCTATGACTCTCTCTCCTCTCCACCTGTAGCTGGTGTGTGGTGAGCGTTTACACTTGATTGGCTCTATGACTCTCTCTCCTCTCCACCTGTAGCTGGTGTGTGGTGAGCGCATACATTTGATTGTCTCTATGACTCTCTCTCCTCTCCACCTGTAGCTGGTGTGTGGTGAGCGCATACACTTGATTGGCTCTATGACTCTCTCCTCTCACCTGTAGCTGGTGTGTGGTGAGCGCATCCACTTGATAGCCTCTATGACTCTCTCTCCTCTCCACCTGTAGCTGGTGTGTGGTGAGCGCATACACTTGATTGGCTCTATGACTCTCTCTCCTCTCCACCTGTAGTTGGTGTGTGGTGAGCGCATCCACTTGATAGACTCTATGACTCTCCTCTCCACCTGTAGCTGGTGTGTGGTGAGCGCATACACTTGATTGTCTCTATGTCTCTCTCTCCTCTCCACCTGTAGCTGGTGTGTGGTGAGAGCATACACTTGATTGTCTCTATGACTCTCTCTCCTCTCCACCTGTAGCTGGTGTGTGGTGAGAGCATACACTTGATTGTCTCTATGTCTCTCTCTCCACCTGTAGCTGGTTTGTGGTGAGCGCATACACTTGATTGGCTTTATGACTCTCTATCCTCTCCACCTGTAGCTGGTGTGTGGTGAGCGCATACACTTGATTGTTTCTGTGAGTCTCTCTCCTCTCCACATGTAGCTGGTGTGTGGTGAGCGCATACACTTGATTGTCTCTATGTCTCTCTCTCCACCTGTAGCTGGTGTGTGGTGAGCGCATACACTTGATTGGCTCTATGACTCTCTCTCCTCTCCACATGTAGCTGGTGTGTGGTGAGCGCATACACTTGATTGTCTCTATGTCTCTCTCTCCACCTGTAGCTGGTGTGTGGTGAGCGCATACACTTGATTGGCTCTATGACTCTCTCTCCTCTCCACCTGTAGCTGGTGTGTGGTGAGCGCATACCTTGATTGTCCTCTATGTCTCTCTCTCTTCTCCACCTGTAGCTGGTGTGTGGTGAGCGCATACACTTGATTGGCTCTATGACTCTCTCTCCTCTCCACCTGTAGCTGGTGTGTGGTGAGCGCATACACTTGATTGGCTCTATGACTCTCTCTCCTCTCCACCTGTAGCTGGTGTGTGGTGAGCGCATCCACTTGATAGACTCTATGACTCTCTCTTTCTCTCCACCTGTAGCTGGTGTGGGGTGAGCGCATACACTTGATTGTCTCTATGTCTCTCTCTCTTCTCCACCTGTAGCTGGTGTGTGGTGAGCGCATACACTTGATTGTCTCTATGTCTCTCTCTCCACCTGTAGCTGGTGTGTGGTGAGCGCATACACTTGATTGTCTCTATGTCTCTCTCTCCTCTCCACCTGTAGCTGGTGTGTGGTGAGAGCATACACTTGATTGTCTCTATGACTCTCTCCTCGCCACCTGTAGCTGGTGTGTGGTGAGAGCATACACTTGATTGTCTCTATGTCTCTCTCTCCACCTGTAGCTGGTGTGTGGTGAGCGCATACACTTGATTGTCTCTGTGACTCTCTCCTCTCCACCTGTAGCTGGTGTGTGGTGAGCGCATACACTTGATTGTCTCTATGTCTCTCTCTTCACCTGTAGCTGGTGTGTGGTGAGCGCATATACACTTGATTGGCCGTGGCTATGACTCTTCTCTCCTCTCACCTGTAGCTGGTGTGTGGGGAGCCGCACTACACTGGAATAGGCCTCTATGACTCTCTCTCCTCTCCACCTGTAAGCTGGTGTGTGGTGAGCGGCATACACGTGATTGGCTCTATGACTCTCCTCTCCTCCACCTGTAGTTGGGTGTGTGGTGAGGCGCATCCACTTGATAGACTCTATGACTCTCTCTCCCTCTCCTCCTCTCCACCTGTAGCTGGTGTGTGGTGAGGCGCATACACTTGATTGGCTCTATGACTCTCCTCCTCCTCTCCACCTGTAGCTGGTGTGTGGTGAGAGCATATCAGCTTGATTAGATCTCTATGACGCTCTCTCTCCTCTCCCTCTCCACCTGTAGCTGGTGTGTGGGTGGAGAGCATACACTTGTCCTCTACTGTCTCTCTCTCCCGAGCTTTGGTGAGCGTACACTTGGCTCTATGACTCTCTATCCTCTCCACCTTAGCTGGTGTGTGGTGAGAGCCATACAACTTGAATTGTTCTAGTGACCTCATCTCTCCTCTCCACCTGTAGCTGGTGTGTGGTGAGAGCATACACTTGATTGTCTCTATGTCTCTCTCTCCACCTGTAGCTGGTTTGTGGTGAGCGCATACACTTGATTGGCTTTATGACTCTCTATCCTCTCCACCTGTAGCTGGTGTGTGGTGAGCGCATACACTTGATTGTTTCTGTGACTCTCTCTCCTCTCCACATGTAGCTGGTGTGTGGTGAGCGCATACACTTGATTGTCTCTATGTCTCTCTCCTCTCCACCTGTAGCTGGTGTGTGGTGAGCGCATACACTTGATTGGCTCTATGACTCTCTCTCCTCTCCACCTGTAGCTGGTGTGTGGTGAGCGCATACACTTGATTGTCTCTATGTCTCTCTCTCTTCTCCACCTGTAGCTGGTGTGTGGTGAGCGCATACACTTGATTGGCTCTATGACTCTCTCTCCTCTCCACCTGTAGCTGGTGTGTGGTGAGCGCATACACTTGATTGGCTCTATGACTCTCTCTCCTCTCCACCTGTAGCTGGTGTGTGGTGAGCGCATCCACTTGATAGACTCTATGACTCTCTCTTCTCTCCACCTGTAGCTGGTGTGGGGTGAGCGCATACACTTGATTGTCTCTATGTCTCTCTCTCCTCTCCACCTGTAGCTGGTGTGTGGTGAGCGCATACACTTGATTGTCTCTATGTCTCTCTCTCCTCTCCACCTGTAGCTGGTGTGTGGTGAGAGCATACACTTGATTGTCTCTATGACTCTCTCTCCTCGCCACCTGTAGCTGGTGTGTGGTGAGAGCATACACTTGATTGTCTCTATGTCTCTCTCTCCACCTGTAGCTGGTGTGTGGTGAGCGCATACACTTGATTGGCTTTATGACTCTCTATCCTCTCCACCTGTAGCTGGTGTGTGGTGAGCGCATACACTTGATTGTCTCTGTGACTCTCTCCTCTCCACCTGTAGCTGGTGTGTGGTGAGCGCATACACTTGATTGTCTCTATGTCTCTCTCTCCACCTGTAGCTGGTGTGTGGTGAGCGCATACACTTGATTGGCTCTATGACTCTCTCTCCTCTCCACCTGTAGCTGGTGTGTGGTGAGCGCACTGGCGCCGTTGTCCTGTGGCAGCCGTCGCATCATCCAAGTGGATGCTGCACACTGATGGTGGTTGAGGAGACCCCCCCCCCCCACCACCACCATGATTGTAAAGCTCTTTGGGTGTACAGTAATACACAATAAAGAGCTATATAAATGCAGCATTCATTCATTCATTCACATTCCAGTATCATGCTTTTCTATAATCTTAAGTGTTTTATTTAATAAACAATGTCCCAATCTTAATCTAGATTTGACTGTTTTTTCTCTGAGATTTCCACTTCCAATCACTGAACATTTAACTTCCCTCTGGATTTGATATAAAGGTCTTCCTTTCCCCTCTCTTGCCACATTTGATTTATTCCCTCCATATCACACTTTTAACCTCTGCTCCACTAATACTTACTTGCATTTATATGTTTCCTTTTGTTAAGGCCACTTTAGCTAATTTATCTGCCATTTAATTTCCCCTTATCCCTACATATCCTGGTACCCATAAAAATGTTATGTGCCTTCCTTGATTAAATATTCTTGTCATGACTTCAAACAGTATATCTTGCCAACTTTTTTTTAATAGAATGACCTTATACTTGCTAAAACTGATGCTAAATCTGGACAAACCAAAACTTTATCCTGCCCTGTCTTTTCCACCCATCGTACAGGGATTAAAATTGCCAGCATTTACATTCTATAAACCCCTAACATATTAGATGTTCTTCTATTAATTTAAATTCCTTTGCTTGGAACCACCACACTCAGTCCTGTTACTTCCATCTCTGGTTTATTGGCACCATCCTTATAAACCTGTATGTAATCTTTATACTTTTCTACTATCCGATTATTATTATTTTTTTATATTTATGGGATTTCTGTGCCTTTTATTTAGATAGGACGGTGGATAGATGACAGGAAAGTATTGGATGTAGAGAGGGGAGTGGGATCAGCAAAGGACCTCGAGGCGGGAATCAAACTTGGGTCGCTGTGAGCGCAGTTGCGCTGTATGTTGACGCACTAACCACGAGGCTATCAGCGCAGACCCACTATCCAATTATTAAAGACAAGTTTTTAGATTTATACCTTGCTTTGTTCTCATTTTTCTTCCACAGCTCCCAGTCATCTGCAAACAAAGACATTCCTATATCTTCTGGAACTGTTCGAAATACATCATTAATCATAATAACGAAAAGTAATGGACTAATCACTACCACCTTGTGGTTTGCCATTATGTACTCATCTGATGAATCTGCCCCAATCCTTACTTGTATTTTCCTTCCAAACAGGAAATCTTTGATCCAGTTAAACATTTTTCCATTAACTCCTATCTTATTTAGTTTGATTAATAACCCCTCCTTCCACATCATGTTGTAAGCTTTTTCTATATCGAAAAATACTACAATTACAGACTCTCTAGTTGCTTTATTATATACCTCAATTAGCTTCAACAATGATTATTTCCCTAACTGTTTAAACATCAAATAACACACTTGATATTTCCCTGGGGATGAATGTTTTTTTTTTTTTCAGACGCTTTTATCCAAAGCGACTTACAGAGCATTCAGGTTATACATGTATTGTCAGTATGTGTGTTCCCTGGGAATTGAACCCACGACCTATGCGCTGCTAACACAATGCTCTACCACTGAGCCACAGGAACACAGGTTTTGCTCTCTTTATTGCTCTAACCATCTCAGCCAATGATTTTACATTTGTGTTCACACACACACACATCAAGCAGAAGTGATTTATTTTGAGATATTACGTGATATTCACCATTTGCTGACTTTCTAAAGCTATGATTTAGCATTGACTAAAATAATTGTCTTTTGTAGTTAAACTTAATTTCTATGAAAACAATTAACCTTCTACAAAGTGCACAATAAATTCCAGCTTAAAAAAAGTTCAAGCAAATTTTTCAAGTAATGATACTGAAACAATAGATCATCTTTCAATGTTCAGTTAATAAGCAGCAAATTGGGAATTTATTGAGGGAAAAGTCGTAGTTAATAGTGAATAAGTGTTCCCTGTTCTAAAGTGTTACCCTTTGATTGATGCTTTAAATGAATCTATTATTTGATTGTTTGGATTTGTTTTTAGCGTGTGAACAGGACTTTTATTTTGGTGTGGTGACGTCACAAGGCTGCGTCGTGCCCCTGCATACGTGATTCTCCTGGAGAAAGGTTTGTTTTTGATAATTTTAAGTGTTTAAGCCAAAATACCCCTCTCTGAAAATTAAATAGAGAACTGTGAAATCAGTTAATAGTGGACGTAACACTGTAATACTTATAACAACACTAATTAATGGTTTTTGTGTGTAAACATGAGGAACAGAAACAGTTCAGTCTCTGTTCATCACAAACACACTGTTTCCTCATGGACCAGTCATGAAAAAAAGCTTGAATTTAAGTTGTTAAGATTCTGCATAGTTTGCTTTCTTTTATTAATTTGCAGTGCTGGTTTTGAGTGTTTTGGTCTAATCGGGTCATTAACTGATTCCCTGACTAGTGTGCACACTACTGAACTAGGGAGCTGATTGAGACACACACACAGAGATCTGTCTGTTAATTATTCTCATCTTAAACACAGAGAAACTCCTGCTGAAGCACACTGTTATAAATATGATGTTTATGTAGACTGACTCTCTTACTAGTGTGCACACTACTGAACTAGGGAGCTGATTGAGACACACACAGAGATCTGTCTGTTAATTATTCTCATCTTAAACACAGAGAAACTCCTGCTGAAGCACACTGTTATAAAGATGATGTTTATGTAGACTGACTCTCTTACTAGTGTGCACACTACTGAACTAGGGAGCTGATTGAGAACACACAGATATCTGTCTGTTAATTATTCTCATCTTAAACACAGAGAAACTCCTGCTGAAGCACACTGTTATAAAGATGATGTTTATGTAGACTGACTCTCTTACTAGTGTGCACACTACTGAACTAGGGAGCTGATTGAGACACACACAGAGATCTGTCTGTTAATTATTCTCATCTTAAACACAGAGAAACTCCTGCTGAAGCACACTGTTATAAAGATGATGTTTATGTAGACTGACTCTTACTAGTGTGCACACTACTGAACTAGGGAGCTGATTGAGACACACACAGAGATCTGTCTGTTAATTATTCTCATCTTAAACACAGATAAACTCCTGCTGAAGCACACTGTTATAAAGATGATGTTTATGTAGACTGACTCTCTTACTAGTGTGCACACTACTGAACCAGGGAGCTGATTGAGACACACACACACAGAGATCTGTCTGTTAATTATTCTCATCTTAAACACACAGAAACTCCTGCTGAAGCACACTGTTATAAAGATGATGTTTATGTAGACTGACTCTCTTACTAGTGTGCACACTACTGAACTAGGGAGCTGATTGAGACACACACAGAGATCTGTCTGTTAATTATTCTCATCTTAAACACAGAGAAACTCCTGCTGAAGCACACTGTTATAAAGATGATGTTTATGTAGACTGACTCTCTTACTAGTGTGCACACTACTGAACTAGGGAGCTGATTGAGACACACACAGAGATCTGTCTGTTAATTATTCTCATCTTAAACACAGAGAAACTCCTGCTGAAGCACACTGTTATAAAGATGATGTTTATGTAGACTGACTCTCTTACTAGTGTGCACACTACTGAACTAGGGAGCTGATTGAGACACACACAGATATCTGTCTGTTAATTATTCTCATCTTAAACACAGAGAAACTCCTGCTGAAGCACACTGTTATAAAGATGATGTTTATGTAGACTGACTCTCTTACTAGTGTGCACACTACTGAACTAGGGAGCTGATTGAGACACACACAGAGATCTGTCTGTTAATTATTCTCATCTTAAACACAGAAACTCCTGCTGAAGCACACTGTTATAAAGATGATGTTTATGTAGACTGACTCTCTTACTAGTGTGCACACTACTGAACTAGGGAGCTGATTGAGACACACACAGAGATCTGTCTGTTAATTATTCTCATCTTAAACACAGAGAAACTCCTGCTGAAGCACACTGTTATAAAGATGATGTTTATGTAGACTGACTCTCTTACTAGTGTGCACACTACTGAACTAGGGAGCTGATTGAGACACACACAGAGATCTGTCTGTTAATTATTCTCATCTTAAACACAGAGAAACTCCTGCTGAAGCACACTGTTATAAAGATGATGTTTATGTAGACTGACTCTCTTACTAGTGTGCACACTACTGAACTAGGGAGCTGATTGAGACACACACAGAGATCTGTCTGTTAATTATTCTCATCTTAAACACAGAGAAACTCCTGCTGAAGCACACTGTTATAAAGATGATGTTTATGTAGACTGACTCTCTTACTAGTGTGCACACTACTGAACTAGGGAGCTGATTGAGACACACACAGAGATCTGTCTGTTAATTATTCTCATCTTAAACACAGAGAAACTCCTGCTGAAGCACACTGTTATAAAGATGATGTTTATGTAGACTGACTCTCTTACTAGTGTGCACACTACTGAACTAGGGAGCTGATTGAGACACACACAGAGATCTGTCTGTTAATTATTCTCATCTTAAACACAGAGAAACTCCTGCTGAAGCACACTGTTATAAAGATGATGTTTATGTAGACTGACTCTCTTACTAGTGTGCACACTACTGAACTAGGGAGCTGATTGAGACACACACAGAGATCTGTCTGTTAATTATTCTCATCTTAAACACAGAGAAACTCCTGCTGAAGCACACTGTTATAAAGATGATGTTTATGTAGACTGACTCTCTTACTAGTGTGCACACTACTGAACTAGGGAGCTGATTGAGACACACACAGAGATCTGTCTGTTAATTATTCTCATCTTAAACACAGAGAAACTCCTGCTGAAGCACACTGTTATAAAGATGATGTTTATGTAGACTGACTCTCTTACTAGTGTGCACACTACTGAACTAGGGAGCTGATTGAGACACACACAGAGATCTGTCTGTTAATTATTCTCATCTTAAACACAGAGAAACTCCTGCTGAAGCACACTGTTATAAAGATGATGTTTATGTAGACTGACTCTCTTACTAGTGTGCACACTACTGAACTAGGGAGCTGATTGAGACACACACAGAGATCTGTCTGTTAATTATTCTCATCTTAAACACAGAGAAACTCCTGCTGAAGCACACTGTTATAAAGATGATGTTTATGTAGACTGACTCTCTTACTAGTGTGCACACTACTGAACTAGGGAGCTGATTGAGACACACACAGAGATCTGTCTGTTAATTATTCTCATCTTAAACACAGAGAAACTCCTGCTGAAGCACACTGTTATAAAGATGATGTTTATGTAGACTGACTCTCTTACTAGTGTGCACACTACTGAACTAGGGAGCTGATTGAGACACACACAGAGATCTGTCTGTTAATTATTCTCATCTTAAACACAGAGAAACTCCTGCTGAAGCACACTGTTATAAAGATGATGTTTATGTAGACTGACTCTCTTACTAGTGTGCACACTACTGAACTAGGGAGCTGATTGAGACACACAGAGATCTGTCTGTTAATTATTCTCATCTTAAACACAGAGAAACTCCTGCTGAAGCACACTGTTATAAAGATGATGTTTATGTAGACTGACTCTCTTACTAGTGTGCACACTACTGAACTAGGGAGCTGATTGAGACACACACAGAGATCTGTCTGTTAATTATTCTCATCTTAAACACAGAGAAACTCCTGCTGAAGCACACTGTTATAAAGATGATGTTTATGTAGACTGACTCTCTTACTAGTGTGCACACTACTGAACTAGGGAGCTGATTGAGACACACACAGAGATCTGTCTGTTAATTATTCTCATCTTAAACACAGAGAAACTCCTGCTGAAGCACACTGTTATAAAGATGATGTTTATGTAGACTGACTCTCTTACTAGTGTGCACACTACTGAACTAGGGAGCTGATTGAGACACACACAGAGATCTGTCTGTTAATTATTCTCATCTTAAACACAGAGAAACTCCTGCTGAAGCACACTGTTATAAAGATGATGTTTATGTAGACTGACTCTCTTACTAGTGTGCACACTACTGAACTAGGGAGCTGATTGAGACACACACAGAGATCTGTCTGTTAATTATTCTCATCTTAAACACAGAGAAACTCCTGCTGAAGCACACTGTTATAAAGATGATGTTTATGTAGACTGACTCTCTTACTAGTGTGCACACTACTGAACTAGGGAGCTGATTGAGACACACACAGAGATCTGTCTGTTAATTATTCTCATCTTAAACACAGAGAAACTCCTGCTGAAGCACACTGTTATAAAGATGATGTTTATGTAGACTGACTCTCTTACTAGTGTGCACACTACTGAACTAGGGAGCTGATTGAGACACACACAGAGATCTGTCTGTTAATTATTCTCATCTTAAACACAGAGAAACTCCTGCTGAAGCACACTGTTATAAAGATGATGTTTATGTAGACTGACTCTCTTACTAGTGTGCACACTACTGAACTAGGGAGCTGATTGAGACACACACAGAGATCTGTCTGTTAATTATTCTCATCTTAAACACAGAGAAACTCCTGCTGAAGCACACTGTTATAAAGATGATGTTTATGTAGACTGACTCTCTTACTAGTGTGCACACTACTGAACTAGGGAGCTGATTGAGACACACAGAGATCTGTCTGTTAATTATTCTCATCTTAAACACAGAGAAACTCCTGCTGAAGCACACTGTTATAAAGATGATGTTTATGTAGACTGACTCTCTTACTAGTGTGCACACTACTGAACTAGGGAGCTGATTGAGACACACACAGAGATCTGTCTGTTAATTATTCTCATCTTAAACACAGAGAAACTCCTGCTGAAGCACACTGTTATAAAGATGATGTTTATGTAGACTGACTCTCTTACTAGTGTGCACACTACTGAACTAGGGAGCTGATTGAGACACACACAGAGATCTGTCTGTTAATTATTCTCATCTTAAACACAGAGAAACTCCTGCTGAAGCACACTGTTATAAAGATGATGTTTATGTAGACTGACTCTCTTACTAGTGTGCACACTACTGAACTAGGGAGCTGATTGAGACACACACAGAGATCTGTCTGTTAATTATTCTCATCTTAAACACAGAGAAACTCCTGCTGAAGCACACTGTTATAAAGATGATGTTTATGTAGACTGACTCTCTTACTAGTGTGCACACTACTGAACTAGGGAGCTGATTGAGACACACACAGAGATCTGTCTGTTAATTATTCTCATCTTAAACACAGAGAAACTCCTGCTGAAGCACACTGTTATAAAGATGATGTTTATGTAGACTGACTCTCTTACTAGTGTGCACACTACTGAACTAGGGAGCTGATTGAGACACACAGAGATCTGTCTGTTAATTATTCTCATCTTAAACACAGAGAAACTCCTGCTGAAGCACACTGTTATAAAGATGATGTTTATGTAGACTGACTCTCTTACTAGTGTGCACACTACTGAACTAGGGAGCTGATTGAGACACACACAGAGATCTGTCTGTTAATTATTCTCATCTTAAACACAGAGAAACTCCTGCTGAAGCACACTGTTATAAAGATGATGTTTATGTAGACTGACTCTCTTACTAGTGTGCACACTACTGAACTAGGGAGCTGATTGAGACACACACAGAGATCTGTCTGTTAATTATTCTCATCTTAAACACAGAGAAACTCCTGCTGAAGCACACTGTTATAAAGATGATGTTTATGTAGACTGACTCTCTTACTAGTGTGCACACTACTGAACTAGGGAGCTGATTGAGACACACACAGAGATCTGTCTGTTAATTATTCTCATCTTAAACACAGAGAAACTCCTGCTGAAGCACACTGTTATAAAGATGATGTTTATGTAGACTGACTCTCTTACTAGTGTGCACACTACTGAACTAGGGAGCTGATTGAGACACACACAGAGATCTGTCTGTTAATTATTCTCATCTTAAACACAGAGAAACTCCTGCTGAAGCACACTGTTATAAAGATGATGTTTATGTAGACTGACTCTCTTACTAGTGTGCACACTACTGAACTAGGGAGCTGATTGAGACACACACAGAGATCTGTCTGTTAATTATTCTCATCTTAAACACAGAGAAACTCCTGCTGAAGCACACTGTTATAAAGATGATGTTTATGTAGACTGACTCTCTTACTAGTGTGCACACTACTGAACTAGGGAGCTGATTGAGACACACACAGAGATCTGTCTGTTAATTATTCTCATCTTAAACACAGAGAAACTCCTGCTGAAGCACACTGTTATAAAGATGATGTTTATGTAGACTGACTCTCTTACTAGTGTGCACACTACTGAACTAGGGAGCTGATTGAGACACACACAGAGATCTGTCTGTTAATTATTCTCATCTTAAACACAGAGAAACTCCTGCTGAAGCACACTGTTATAAAGATGATGTTTATGTAGACTGACTCTCTTACTAGTGTGCACACTACTGAACTAGGGAGCTGATTGAGACACACACAGATATCTGTCTGTTAATTATTCTCATCTTAAACACAGAGAAACTCCTGCTGAAGCACACTGTTATAAAGATGATGTTTATGTAGACTGACTCTCTTACTAGTGTGCACACTACTGAACTAGGGAGCTGATTGAGACACACACAGAGATCTGTCTGTTAATTATTCTCATCTTAAACACAGAGAAACTCCTGCTGAAGCACACTGTTATAAAGATGATGTTTATGTAGACTGACTCTCTTACTAGTGTGCACACTACTGAACTAGGGAGCTGATTGAGACACACACAGAGATCTGTCTGTTAATTATTCTCATCTTAAACACAGAAACTCCTGCTGAAGCACACTGTTATAAAGATGATGTTTATGTAGACTGACTCTCTTACTAGTGTGCACACTACTGAACTAGGGAGCTGATTGAGACACACACAGAGATCTGTCTGTTAATTATTCTCATCTTAAACACAGAGAAACTCCTGCTGAAGCACACTGTTATAAAGATGATGTTTATGTAGACTGACTCTCTTACTAGTGTGCACACTACTGAACTAGGGAGCTGATTGAGACACACACAGAGATCTGTCTGTTAATTATTCTCATCTTAAACACAGAGAAACTCCTGCTGAAGCACACTGTTATAAAGATGATGTTTATGTAGACTGACTCTCTTACTAGTGTGCACACTACTGAACTAGGGAGCTGATTGAGACACACACAGAGATCTGTCTGTTAATTATTCTCATCTTAAACACAGAGAAACTCCTGCTGAAGCACACTGTTATAAAGATGATGTTTATGTAGACTGACTCTCTTACTAGTGTGCACACTACTGAACTAGGGAGCTGATTGAGACACACACAGAGATCTGTCTGTTAATTATTCTCATCTTAAACACAGAGAAACTCCTGCTGAAGCACACTGTTATAAAGATGATGTTTATGTAGACTGACTCTCTTACTAGTGTGCACACTACTGAACTAGGGAGCTGATTGAGACACACACAGAGATCTGTCTGTTAATTATTCTCATCTTAAACACAGAGAAACTCCTGCTGAAGCACACTGTTATAAAGATGATGTTTATGTAGACTGACTCTCTTACTAGTGTGCACACTACTGAACTAGGGAGCTGATTGAGACACACACAGAGATCTGTCTGTTAATTATTCTCATCTTAAACACAGAGAAACTCCTGCTGAAGCACACTGTTATAAAGATGATGTTTATGTAGACTGACTCTCTTACTAGTGTGCACACTACTGAACTAGGGAGCTGATTGAGACACACACAGAGATCTGTCTGTTAATTATTCTCATCTTAAACACAGAGAAACTCCTGCTGAAGCACACTGTTATAAAGATGATGTTTATGTAGACTGACTCTCTTACTAGTGTGCACACTACTGAACTAGGGAGCTGATTGAGACACACACAGAGATCTGTCTGTTAATTATTCTCATCTTAAACACAGAGAAACTCCTGCTGAAGCACACTGTTATAAAGATGATGTTTATGTAGACTGACTCTCTTACTAGTGTGCACACTACTGAACTAGGGAGCTGATTGAGACACACAGAGATCTGTCTGTTAATTATTCTCATCTTAAACACAGAGAAACTCCTGCTGAAGCACACTGTTATAAAGATGATGTTTATGTAGACTGACTCTCTTACTAGTGTGCACACTACTGAACTAGGGAGCTGATTGAGACACACAGAGATCTGTCTGTTAATTATTCTCATCTTAAACACAGAGAAACTCCTGCTGAAGCACACTGTTATAAAGATGATGTTTATGTAGACTGACTCTCTTACTAGTGTGCACACTACTGAACTAGGGAGCTGATTGAGACACACACAGAGATCTGTCTGTTAATTATTCTCATCTTAAACACAGAGAAACTCCTGCTGAAGCACACTGTTATAAAGATGATGTTTATGTAGACTGACTCTCTTACTAGTGTGCACACTACTGAACTAGGGAGCTGATTGAGACACACACAGAGATCTGTCTGTTAATTATTCTCATCTTAAACACAGAGAAACTCCTGCTGAAGCACACTGTTATAAAGATGATGTTTATGTAGACTGACTCTCTTACTAGTGTGCACACTACTGAACTAGGGAGCTGATTGAGACACACACAGAGATCTGTCTGTTAATTATTCTCATCTTAAACACAGAGAAACTCCTGCTGAAGCACACTGTTATAAAGATGATGTTTATGTAGACTGACTCTCTTACTAGTGTGCACACTACTGAACTAGGGAGCTGATTGAGACACACAGAGATCTGTCTGTTAATTATTCTCATCTTAAACACAGAGAAACTCCTGCTGAAGCACACTGTTATAAAGATGATGTTTATGTAGACTGACTCTCTTACTAGTGTGCACACTACTGAACTAGGGAGCTGATTGAGACACACACAGAGATCTGTCTGTTAATTATTCTCATCTTAAACACAGAGAAACTCCTGCTGAAGCACACTGTTATAAAGATGATGTTTATGTAGACTGACTCTCTTACTAGTGTGCACACTACTGAACTAGGGAGCTGATTGAGACACACACAGAGATCTGTCTGTTAATTATTCTCATCTTAAACACAGAGAAACTCCTGCTGAAGCACACTGTTATAAAGATGATGTTTATGTAGACTGACTCTCTTACTAGTGTGCACACTACTGAACTAGGGAGCTGATTGAGACACACACAGAGATCTGTCTGTTAATTATTCTCATCTTAAACACAGAGAAACTCCTGCTGAAGCACACTGTTATAAAGATGATGTTTATGTAGACTGACTCTCTTACTAGTGTGCACACTACTGAACTAGGGAGCTGATTGAGACACACACAGAGATCTGTCTGTTAATTATTCTCATCTTAAACACAGAGAAACTCCTGCTGAAGCACACTGTTATAAAGATGATGTTTATGTAGACTGACTCTCTTACTAGTGTGCACACTACTGAACTAGGGAGCTGATTGAGACACACACAGAGATCTGTCTGTTAATTATTCTCATCTTAAACACAGAGAAACTCCTGCTGAAGCACACTGTTATAAAGATGATGTTTATGTAGACTGACTCTCTTACTAGTGTGCACACTACTGAACTAGGGAGCTGATTGAGACACACAGAGATCTGTCTGTTAATTATTCTCATCTTAAACACAGAGAAACTCCTGCTGAAGCACACTGTTATAAAGATGATGTTTATGTAGACTGACTCTCTTACTAGTGTGCACACTACTGAACTAGGGAGCTGATTGAGACACACACAGAGATCTGTCTGTTAATTATTCTCATCTTAAACACAGAGAAACTCCTGCTGAAGCACACTGTTATAAAGATGATGTTTATGTAGACTGACTCTCTTACTAGTGTGCACACTACTGAACTAGGGAGCTGATTGAGACACACACAGAGATCTGTCTGTTAATTATTCTCATCTTAAACACAGAGAAACTCCTGCTGAAGCACACTGTTATAAAGATGATGTTTATGTAGACTGACTCTCTTACTAGTGTGCACACTACTGAACTAGGGAGCTGATTGAGACACACACAGAGATCTGTCTGTTAATTATTCTCATCTTAAACACAGAGAAACTCCTGCTGAAGCACACTGTTATAAAGATGATGTTTATGTAGACTGACTCTCTTACTAGTGTGCACACTACTGAACTAGGGAGCTGATTGAGACACACACAGAGAACTGTCTGTTAATTATTCTCATCTTAAACACAGAGAAACTCCTGCTGAAGCATACTGTTATAAATATGATGTTTATGTAGACTGACTCTCTTACTAGTGTGCACACTACTGAACTAGGGAGCTGATTGAGACGCACAGAGATCTGTCTGTTAATTATTCTCATCTTAAACACAGAGAAACTCCTGCTGAAGCACACTTTTATAAAGATGATGTTTATGTAGACTGACTGCCTTACTAGTGTGCACACTACTGAACTAGGAAGCTGATTGAGACACACACAGAGATCTGTCTGTTAATTATTCTCATCTTAAACACAGAGAAACTCCTGCTGAAGCACAGTTATAAAGATGTTTTATGTAGACTGACTCTCTTACTAGTGTGCACACTACTGAACTAGGGAGCTGATTGAGACACACACAGAGATCTGTCTGTTAATTATTCTCATCTTAAACACAGAGAAACTCCTGCTGAAGCACACTGTTATAAAGATGATGTTTATGTAGACTGACTCTCTTACTAGTGTGCACACTACTGAACTAGGGAGCTGATTGAGACACACAGAGATCTGTCTGTTAATTATTCTCATCTTAAACACAGAGAAACTCCTGCTGAAGCACACTGTTATAAAGATGATGTTTATGTAGACTGACTCTCTTACTAGTGTGCACACTACTGAACTAGGGAGCTGATTGAGACACACACAGAGATCTGTCTGTTAATTATTCTCATCTTAAACACAGAGAAACTCCTGCTGAAGCACACTGTTATAAAGATGATGTTTATGTAGACTGACTCTCTTACTAGTGTGCACACTACTGAACTAGGGAGCTGATTGAGACACACACAGAGATCTGTCTGTTAATTATTCTCATCTTAAACACAGAGAAACTCCTGCTGAAGCACACTGTTATAAAGATGATGTTTATGTAGACTGACTCTCTTACTAGTGTGCACACTACTGAACTAGGGAGCTGATTGAGACACACACAGAGATCTGTCTGTTAATTATTCTCATCTTAAACACAGAGAAACTCCTGCTGAAGCACACTGTTATAAAGATGATGTTTATGTAGACTGACTCTCTTACTAGTGTGCACACTACTGAACTAGGGAGCTGATTGAGACACACACAGAGATCTGTCTGTTAATTATTCTCATCTTAAACACAGAGAAACTCCTGCTGAAGCACACTGTTATAAAGATGATGTTTATGTAGACTGACTCTCTTACTAGTGTGCACACTACTGAACTAGGGAGCTGATTGAGACACACACAGAGATCTGTCTGTTAATTATTCTCATCTTAAACACAGAGAAACTCCTGCTGAAGCACACTGTTATAAAGATGATGTTTATGTAGACTGACTCTCTTACTAGTGTGCACACTACTGAACTAGGGAGCTGATTGAGACACACAGAGATCTGTCTGTTAATTATTCTCATCTTAAACACAGAGAAACTCCTGCTGAAGCACACTGTTATAAAGATGATGTTTATGTAGACTGACTCTCTTACTAGTGTGCACACTACTGAACTAGGGAGCTGATTGAGACACACACAGAGATCTGTCTGTTAATTATTCTCATCTTAAACACAGAGAAACTCCTGCTGAAGCACACTGTTATAAAGATGTTTATGTAGACTGACTCTCTTACTAGTGTGCACACTACTGAACTAGGGAGCTGATTGAGACACACACAGAGATCTGTCTGTTAATTATTCTCATCTTAAACACAGAGAAACTCCTGCTGAAGCACACTGTTATAAAGATGATGTTTATGTAGACTGACTCTCTTACTAGTGTGCACACTACTGAACTAGGGAGCTGATTGAGACACACAGAGATCTGTCTGTTAATTATTCTCATCTTAAACACAGAGAAACTCCTGCTGAAGCACACTGTTATAAAGATGATGTTTATGTAGACTGACTCTCTTACTAGTGTGCACACTACTGAACTAGGGAGCTGATTGAGACACACACAGAGATCTGTCTGTTAATTATTCTCATCTTAAACACAGAGAAACTCCTGCTGAAGCACACTGTTATAAAGATGATGTTTATGTAGACTGACTCTCTTACTAGTGTGCACACTACTGAACTAGGGAGCTGATTGAGACACACACAGAGATCTGTCTGTTAATTATTCTCATCTTAAACACAGAGAAACTCCTGCTGAAGCACACTGTTATAAAGATGATGTTTATGTAGACTGACTCTCTTACTAGTGTGCACACTACTGAACTAGGGAGCTGATTGAGACACACACAGAGATCTGTCTGTTAATTATTCTCATCTTAAACACAGAGAAACTCCTGCTGAAGCACACTGTTATAAAGATGATGTTTATGTAGACTGACTCTCTTACTAGTGTGCACACTACTGAACTAGGGAGCTGATTGAGACACACAGAGATCTGTCTGTTAATTATTCTCATCTTAAACACAGAGAAACTCCTGCTGAAGCACACTGTTTATAAGATGATGTTTATGTAGACTGACTCTCTTACTAGTGTGCACACTACTGAACTAGGGAGCTGATTGAGACACACACAGAGATCTGTCTGTTAATTATTCTCATCTTAAACACAGAGAAACTCCTGCTGAAGCACACTGTTATAAAGATGTTTATGTAGACTGACTCTCTTACTAGTGTGCACACTACTGAACTAGGGAGCTGATTGAGACACACACAGAGATCTGTCTGTTAATTATTCTCATCTTAAACACAGAGAAACTCCTGCTGAAGCACACTGTTATAAAGATGATGTTTATGTAGACTGACTCTCTTACTAGTGTGCACACTACTGAACTAGGGAGCTGATTGAGACACACACAGAGATCTGTCTGTTAATTATTCTCATCTTAAACACAGAGAAACTCCTGCTGAAGCACACTGTTATAAAGATGATGTTTATGTAGACTGACTCTCTTACTAGTTTGCACACTACTGAACTAGGGAGCTGATTGAGACACACACAGAGAACTGTCTGTTAATTATTCTCATCTTAAACACAGAGAAACTCCTGCTGAAGCACACTTTTATGAAGATGATGTTTATGTAGACTGACTGTCTTACTAGTGTGCACACTACTGAACTAGGGAGCTGATTGAGACACACACAGAGATCTGTCTGTTAATTATTCTCATCTTAAACACAGAGAAACTCCTGCTGAAGCACAGTTATAAAGATGATGTTTATGTAGACTGACTCTCTTACTAGTGTGCACACTACTGAACTAGGGAGCTGATTGAGACACACACAGATCTGTCTGTTAATTATTATCATCATCTTAAACACAGAAACTCCTGCTGAAGCACACTGTTTTAAAGATGATGTTTATGTAGACTGACTCTCTTACTAGTGTGCACACTACTGAACTAGGGAGCTGATTGAGACACAGAGATCTGTCTGTTAATTATTCTCATCTTAAACACAGAGAAACTCCTGCTGAAGCACACTGTTATAAAGATGATGTTTATGTAGACTGACTCTCTTACTAGTGTGCACACTACTGAACTAGGGAGCTGATTGAGACGCATACAGAGATCTGTCTGTTAATTATTCTCATCTTAAACACAGAGAAACTCCTGCTGAAGCACACTGTTATAAAGATGATGTTTATGTAGACTGACTCTCTTACTAGTGTGCACACTACTGAACTAGGGAGCTGATTGAGACACACACAGAGATCTGTCTGTTAATTATTCTCATCTTAAACACAGAGAAACTCCTGCTGAAGCACACTGTTATAAAGATGATGTTTATGTAGACTGACTCTCTTACTAGTGTGCACACTACTGAACTAGGGAGCTGATTGAGACACACACAGAGATCTGTCTGTTAATTATTCTCATCTTAAACACAGAGAAACTCCTGCTGAAGCACACTGTTATAAAGATGATGTTTATGTAGACTGACTCTCTTACTAGTGTGCACACTACTGAACTAGGGAGCTGATTGAGACACACACAGAGATCTGTCTGTTAATTATTCTCATCTTAAACACAGAGAAACTCCTGCTGAAGCACACTGTTATAAAGATGATGTTTATGTAGACTGACTCTCTTACTAGTGTGCACACTACTGAACTAGGGAGCTGATTGAGACACACACAGAGATCTGTCTGTTAATTATTCTCATCTTAAACACAGAGAAACTCCTGCTGAAGCATCACTGTTATAAATATGATGTTTATGTAGACTGACTCTCTTACTAGTGTGCACACTACTGAACTAGGGAGCTGATTGAGACACACACAGAGATCTGTCTGTTAATTATTCTCATCTTAAACACAGAGAAACTCCTGCTGAAGCACACTGTTATAAAGATGATGTTTATGTAGACTGACTCTCTTACTAGTGTGCACACTACTGAACTAGGGAGCTGATTGAGACACACACAGAGATCTGTCTGTTAATTATTCTCATCTTAAACACAGAGAAACTCCTGCTGAAGCACACTGTTATAAAGATGATGTTTATGTAGACTGACTCTCTTACTAGTGTGCACACTACTGAACTAGGGAGCTGATTGAGACACACACAGAGATCTGTCTGTTAATTATTCTCATTTTAAACACAGAGAAACTCCTGCTGAAGCACACTGTTATAAAGATGGCGTTTATTAAAGAGGAGAGTGAAGACGTGAAGATTGAAGATTTCAGAATCGAACATGAAGATACTGAGGAACAACAAACAGAGATAATGTTTAATAAAGAGGAGAGAGAAGACCTGAAGAATGGAGTCAAACATGAAGATACTGAGGAACAAAAAACAGAGATGATGTTTATTAAAGAGGAGACGATTGAAGTCAAACAAGAAGATACTGAGGAACAAACAGGGATGATGTTTATTAAAGAGGAGAGTGAACACATAACGAATGAAGTCAAACATGAAGATACTGAGGAACAACAAACAGAGATGATGTTTATTAAAGAGGAGAGTGAACACATAACGAATGAAATCAAACATGAAGATACCGAGGAACAAACAGGTCTGTTTCATCAGTTATTCTGTGGCATGAATCTCTTTACCTCTCTTTATCTCACACATTCAATTATGATAAACAGTTAATAGCCAAAACAAAACAAGCATTGTGTGTAACATTAAAACCAGTATCTACTTCTGAATTAAAAACAATGAAAACCATTAATTTCTACCACTTATTTTAGCAACAGTATCTGGGTCAATGACATGACGCAATTGTTTTTTGTGTCGATATGTTTTAATTACATTTAAAAGGGTTAAAATTTCTAAATAAATGTGCAAATTATTTGCATTCATTTTTTTTGTGGATCAAGTCTAAAATTTCTGGTTTTAATTCATTTTGAATTTCAAATTTTCAATAAAACATCAGATCAGCTAGTTTTGCTTAATCTTACATTAGTACTGTTTAATAGTAAATAGAAGTACATGGAGCATAATTGTTCTGAATATTAGGATTCATTTGGGGAATTATCCGATTCAAGTCAAATACCTTGAGTGTCAAGGTGGTGTAACCACCATTCAATGAGCTGTTTTGTTAATATTTTGCAAGAAGATCATGTGACAGGAAATTAAATCACAGAGAAGGACCTCTGGTGGTACTAACTGCTGCATACAAATGTTAGTAACTCTCTTTAAATGTGACATTTTTAGGATATGGTCAGGTATTCATGTCAAATGGTATGACCTCAGTAATACATTAATTCATCATTATTATAAAATGAGTAATAACTTTAAAAATTACATTTAAAATATTACCACCAAGGTCATGTACTTACATAGGTGGCCATGATAATGCCTGTCAAATTTGATTTTAAATTGAAATGTCATGTGGTGTAACCGGTTACACCATTTGACTCCTTTCTGTTAGGGGCCAATTTAGTCAAATATCACTAGTTTATGATGCTGATTAAAGATGCAATATTTCCCCTACCATTATCCCCCCCCCTGCGCGAAGGTCACGCTAATTTTGATATAATTTTATTTTCTCTATACCGCCAGATCACAAAAGTAGTAATTTAAATGTTACATTTCATATATAACAGGTATATACCTTGTTCTTTTATTAAACAAACTATATGTCCTCATGTTATTTATCTTATTTGCAGGATGACATCTCTGTCTCTACATTCCATGGTTGCGCTCTCTATATGGTGCACAGCGGAGCAGTTCAGCCCCGCTTCTCACACGCAGACACACAAACAAACGTACACACACGTGAGCACACTCCCACTCGTAAATATTAAGCCACAAAACAACTATTTAAATTACTTTTGCCTATCTCTGTTAATGTATGGCGCAGACGCGCGTGTTTGTTTACTACTCATACAGAAGCGTGCGTGAAACTTGCGGTGATGTTAATGTCTGCTGCCTCACTAAATGAGGACACAAATACATGAGCAATATCCCCAGAACTGATCTGAGTCACATCACCAGTAGGGTTGTGTCGGTGAGAAAATTTTCCCACCGGTTAACCGACCTGATGTCACACCGGTTATAAGTTTGAGTTTTCCCACTTTTCCTCATTTTCTTAGGTTTTAAATACCCTGTAAGCGCCGTGGGCGTTTTACTTTGACTTTAATATCAGCAGCAATTCTGCGTCAAGCAGTGTTTAAATAAAATAAAAATCAGCAAATACTGTGGAACCAAATAAATGAGAAACAAATGTTTTTTTTAAAACATCACATCAGGGATGCCTAATAGATCGCTCGCGAAGGCAATGCTGGAAGATGCTTGCTTTAGGTCAGTGTTTCTCAATCAGGGGGCGAGAGATAAAACTACAATATAATATATTCACTAATATTATGACTCACCTGTTAAGTCATGGAAAAAAAATATAGGCTATAAATAAATAACAGTACCACCTCTCTACATATTCTGTGTTTCGAAGCAGCAAAACGTCTCTCATCGCGCTGTGTGAATACAGACTGAACGGTGGCTCAAAAACTCTGTATGTGCAAACATCAGCTCTTGGCTGGATAAAAGAAGCCAGTGTCACACTAGTAGACACAAGTTTTGATGGGTGACTATTGTAATCAAAGTAAAGCTGATTACAGTGACATGATCGTGAATTAGGCGTGCGTTATGTCCGTTATAAATTATGTGCAAACGAACCGTGTATGTGTGCTCTCGATCACTATAACATCATATTTCTGCTATACTGAGCATACAGCTCAGTATATTCAATACAGCGAGTGTTTTTTAACGGATGCTCGCGTGTGTTGGAGAAGTGTGTGAGGATCAGTGGTGTTATGTGCATACGGGCATCAGACTATTTTATTTTTTATTATTAAATTAATGCAACAAAGATACATCCCAACAAGCCTTTTTAATTAATTAATTTAATATGTATTTGATAATTTATTTACTTTTCACTTGGTAGATCTCAGTGAGTTTCTCATTTGAAAAGATTAAAGATTTTGACTTGGATTAATGTCAGACTCAGAAGTCAACATTTGGTTTTGAAACTCTTCCGCCATCGTCTTGTCTGTCTCACCTCACTCTTCTTGTCAGTCATCTCTCTTCACGTGATAAATGAAATCTGATCTGTGACGGACTATTTTAGGTTTTATTCCGCACCCACCCGCTCCCGCGATATATTACTGTTTGTTCACATTTCTGATGAAAGACAGAGAGATAGGCTAACAAATAAAAGTCTAGTTTGCACAAAATTGTATTTATTTTATTTGTCTATTTTAAGAGTCTTGAATTTATTGACAGAAAAATGTCAATAACATTTTGCTGCCAACACGGAATAAAGTGTCTCAGAGAGAAAAAAAGTTATATAAAAATTGTAATCCTTATTTTTATTCGTTTTGTCAAGATATAATTCGTTTATGCTAACATTCAGCCTACAACACAATAGGAAAAAAATATAGGTTTAGCCTAATATCTATTTTATTAGTCTTGTCAAAATACTAAATTAATTTAACATCTTGCTGTTAACACAGTGAAAAGCGCAGCAGAGAAAAATATATAAATTCGACACAGTCTGTCATTTAAAATGATAGGATAAGCATAATACAAAAAAAAGGAAAGATGAGTTGAACGTCAGTCAAAGACATCTACAATTTGCTCGACCCTTATTCTGCTGTCACTCATCACAACCTGCCTGTTCTGTTTGAGAGTCGTATAGTATATCTGCTAGTCTGCTCTGAGCATCGTTGCACATGCTGTGCTCAGACGCCTCAAATAAAATGAAGCACTGGTTCATGCGTGCAGCGCGCGCATAACGGTCCAAGTGCAGGCTGAACTGATAAGAGTAAAGCGCAGATATGCTGTTCTGAAAGGACGTCTGGGAACGGGATATTGTTAGACTGCCCACTCCCGTTCAAATTGCACCAGAGTTACCGACCGTTACCGCGTTGTATTCGGAAATTAATCCCGTGGCGAAATCTGGTCGAGACAGCCAATGCAAACTTAGACTGCTGTGATGCAAGACTGTCATCCGTTCAGTGCGCTGCATTGAGCAGCCGCGTTCAGTTTTAATTTTAGTGTCCTAACTAAACAAAATTATTTGTATTATTATTAATAAAATCTGAACGACGGTGGAAGACGGTGCCACGGTGAGCAAGTGACGTAACGGTGTTGCGGCTTAACACCGGTATAACCGTCATCACCGTCTATCGCGGCAGGCTTAATCACCAGCATTTCATTTGAGTAAAACCCGCTTCATCATATCATATGCACACAAAAACTTAAAGGTATTCACACCAAACATTTTATTTTGATGGGTTGCTTTCACTTGAAGACATATTACTATTGTTCAGTAGAACGTACGTAATAGGCTACTACTGAGTCAGTACACTTTATATGGCCCCTGAATAGAACATTTTCAGGATAGCTGGTGAGACCCTGAATTTCCTCAGCTGTCGCAGATGGTACAGTCTTTGCCTGGCTTTCTTGACCTGTGTTTGAATGTATGCAGTCCAAGTCAGGTCCTCGGAGATGTTTACACCAAGGTACTTGAAGCTGCTCGCCCTCTCCACAGGCGCCCTCTTTTTGGCCAGGTTACGTTTCTCGGTGTTATAAACTACAGGGGAAAGCTTCTAAACATGTTCATTCGTTTGTTGCATATCCAAATAAAATCTAATCGGTTCAATTAATGAATCAGTCCGACCATTTAGCCTACTGCATTGGCAGTTTACAAATATATTCAGAGGAGATCTAGTAAGATACAAAATATATAAATAAAAATCTCCATACAATCCAACATAATATAATTGACAAACGTATGGGAAAAAAAATCTGAATACATTATAAAATATTTTAAAAAACGAGATAAATTGAATCTTTATTCAAATAATTTGGTTGTACTGTGTTAAGATAAAAAATTGAATCCAGTTTGTAATAAGTTGATCCAAATTCCCGAAGGAAGTACCATATCTATTCCACAAAATGACATTTCATTAACAATGATTTAACTCTGAAATGTCAGGCAACAGGTGATTTACTGTCGGCTCTATTTATGGCCCTTCTGTATTCATTAATACATAGTCTTAATTGTTGATTGGTCTTCCTCACATATGGAAGACCACAAGGACAGGAAAGTAAACATTACATTGGTGGGACAACAAAAAATAAAATGTCTAATTTCAAATTCTTTTCCTAGAATAACTCAATTTATAAGATTAAGACAAGCCAAAAAATGTCTACATTGAAAAAACCCCAATGGCCCTTTGATTGTTTTTGGATGCATTTCAGAGGTAGCTGCATCAAAATAAAAATTATTTTTAAACAATAGCTAGGGTATTTGTTATGTTCGTATATTCCTTGTGATGAAAATTCATTAGCCTAGCCTATTTGTTATTAAGTTAATTTAAAATTCTTCATGACACATTTCAAGAAGTTCAAAGTTAAGAATGGAATTAGCCTGTAGTCTAGATCTATAGGCTAATTATATTTCCTTAACCTTTATTTGACTGCAGATTGAAAAAATAAGAATTCTTGATAATCTTTAAATGTGAGAAATCACTGACATAATTTATGCTATGCTTCCTTCAACTGCAGAAAAAAAGAAACCATTTAATTTGCAGTGTTAACATGAATTAAATGAAAAACAAGAAATAAGTCACAACAAGAACAAAATAAAAAATATTAGACAAAATTACAAAATGAATGCTGAATGATGTTTGCCAGTGAATGCATCTCCACTTGCATAGGCATATACAATTGTTGGTCTCAGTTGCAAATATTAAACATGTTTAGGCTAAAATGTATGCGTGTTTCACTAGCTCAGTTCTCATGGACACCTTTTGTTTGATCTAATTCTGGATTTTTCCAGTTGATGACTCAGCTTAAGATCCGTATCTAAAGCCGTGTCTACACCAAGAGAACCCATTATAATCAGTCAATGCGGGGACTGTCCACACAGTAAGTGGCACGAGGCAACAAATCTTCTATAGTAGCTGATGCCTCCCTCTATTTCGAAACCAGCCTCAGTCAGGGAGCCAGTTCTCCTCTGGCCAGATGAAATCAGCATAGCATGTTTTATTCCAGAGTACAAGAAGTCAGAATTGAGAAGAGGACTCATTGGGTTCCCGTGGTCTGTGCCGATGGCCATCGAGTGGGCGAGGTCTTCGCAGGAGATCTGTGTTTAGGGCGTATATAGTTGACACTAGTTGGTTTCCATTGACATTCAGGGCTATAGAGGGCTGTTTCCGTGTTCACAGTCGGGACTCTGGTTGAAAATCTGTTGGTGTGTGTTGTGTTATCTTTGTCACATCGCAGCACACCACACACTATACACTCTAAAAACTGCTGGGTTGAAAACAACCCAATTTGGGTTATTTTGGTAACCCAGCGCTGGGTCAAAAAGGGACGAACCCAGCGCTGGGTTATTTTAACCCAACCATTTGGGTTATTATGTTTAACCCAGCAGGCTGGGTTGCTTTTTCATGGTTTAAAATTACTACATTGCTAGGCTAAAATGAACCCAAATCGAGCTAGATATTAAATCTACAAATCTTGTTCATTTTAAAATAACTTTTACACACAAAGAATGACTATCAAAAGGTAAATATTTATTAAAAACAACAAGAGAAAACAGTCAAAAAGTAACATGCATGTTAAGAAGAAATGCAGAAAAGTATGGCATTAACAGCTACAGAGTTTATAAATGAACATTTGTTGAATATAACTTAAAATCAAGACTTTTTTGGTAAATTGTATAAAAAAAAATATACAAAAAACACTATTATACAATACTTGTACAATTAATTTAGTGAAATTCTTTACAAACTATTCTGGCATGAGAGTACACAAATAAACCACAACATTAGCACTGATATTATTACATTTACCAGAAACATATGTGTGTGAAAGAATGTGAGCATGTGTGTGAAAGACTGAGTGTAAACTCCATTTCTACTAAACACAGGACAAGCATTTAACATTTGCTTTTTACAAATTATACACTTACAGTTTGTTTCATAGTCCATGAATACAGATCATGCATCACTGCCAATTTTCTTGATCTCTTTATCATAATTGATGTAGTCATGAAGAAGCCCCATCAGCACATCATGTGACATCTTTTACAGCATCCAGGGCAGGGTCCTCCTTTAAAACTACTGTTGTATCAGTTTGGGGGAAATTCTCCTCTTTGACCAGCATTCATCCCAGTCACCGCCTGTTCTTCATCAGTGGCCTAAAAAAGAGAAAAACATTTAATGAAACTATCCATTTTCAGAAAGAGGTGCATCCACATCATAAGGACAGGTAAATAGTCTGTTTAATGTCTGTAGGCACATTAACAGCGCTCTAGAATGCTATAATGGCAGCACCAGTGTGAGGGCATGTGATATTGTTTAAGTAAATATATTGCTTTCAGAAAGTTTCTTCTTTACTGAAACATTAAAACAGACACGCCATTCACATACCTCACAAATATCCATGTACGTGGAGGGCTGCTCTTTAATGGGTTAGTTCACCAAAATTGAAAATGGTCATAATTTACTCCCCATGTTGTTCCAGACCCATACAAACTCTGCTAATTTCTGGAACAAAAATAAATATATTTAATATTGTCTTAATTTTTGTCCTCCATTGCCAGTCTAGGAGACCAATATTTTCTTCTGAACAGACACGTTCGCTATCATGTAATTTAAGATTTATACATATATAAATATTGGAATGTATTACTTCTACAATAACTCTATTTATGAAGCTTGAAAATACTGATTATCTAGACTATCAATGGATTAAGAAAAAATTAAGAAAATGTAAAATATATTAATTTGTGTTCTAAAGAAAGACACAAGTCTTATAGGTTTGGAATGACATGAGGGCAAGTAAAATATTTTTTGTGTGAACTATACCTTTAAGAAAGGAAGACTACGAATGATGACTCTCAAAATCAGAAAAAGTTGGTTTGGGTTCTGCAATGAAAAACAGACATCAATGGTTTACATAAAATATGAACACGTAATCATACTGTTGTTACATTAAAATGTGAAGTAAACAAGAAGGAGACAACAGAAACATTTATTTTCTAATAATAACTCACATCAATCTCAAAAGAATGATGCTCTCCTATGTATCTGGCAATCAACATCTACAAAAAACAAAGAAACATTCTTTTACTTTTAGTAAAAAAAATTGATAACATGAAATTATGAAGTATACTTGCCTCAGAACGGTCTTTCCCTCTCTTCTGAAGAAGCTGAGAAAACCGCCTTCTCCTCACACAAGCAGGATTTTGTCCTTAACTCCAAAGTTGGTTTGGGTTCTGCAATGAAAAAAAGGGACACTTATGGTTTATATAAAATATGAACACGTAATCATACTGTTGTTACATTCAAATGTAAAGTAAAGAAGCAGGAGACAACAGAAACATTTATTTTCTAATAATAACTTACATCAATCTCAAAATAATGATGCTCTCCTATGTCTCTGGCTTTCAAAATCTACAAAAAACAAAGAAACATTATTTTACTCTTAGTAAAAAAAAAAAAGTGATGGAATTATGAAGTTTACTTGCCTCAAAACGGTCTTTCCCTCTCTTCTGAAGAAGCCGAGAAGCCTCCTCCTCACACACGCAGGCTGCTCTGTCCTTAACTCCTGGCGCGGGCACAATGAAGACACATGCTCAGCAAGTCTGAAATATTACATGCAAGACATTACTGTTAACAATTATCACTTAATTAGCCTCAAAATATATATGCTAGTCTTTATTACATAACACCGTATCCTTTAGGAAACTAACGTACATTCAGTTTAACCGCGAACAATAAGATAACGAATTAACATGTTAATAATCGTCTATTAACACCTCAAAAAGAGCAAATATTGTAAAATCGTATTTAAATATGACATAAGATACTCACGGACGTTATAAACGTACGTTAAGCTACCTCTTCTGTTCAGTAAAAGAGATCTCCGTTTCTGAGGCAAAAACCACGTCCGCGTATTTTTAAATATAAGCTATTTTCGGACTATTTCCGCCTTCCATAAAACCTCAAAATACTCCCAGACACAAACAATGAATGATAACTTTACATTTTTAATCTTTACTTACCATAACGTATTTCACTCGCTTCTCGCTTCTTTCAGGCTGAGAAAATGGCGGCTTCTCGCACTGGTGTCGTCGGGGTGCCGTCGGATGTTGACGTGGCGTGCGTGCTCTCCTTCACGTCCGCGTTCCCAACCCAGCGCCGCTGGGTTATGATCAAGACCAATTTTCAACCCAAAATTGGGTTAGAACAACCCAACGCCCTTACCCAGCTGCCTCAACCCAGCATTTGGGTTGAAAAAACAACTCAGCGTTTTTTAGAGTGTAGGAGCAAAACAGTTAAATCTAGGATTTTTTTGTCCTCATTTTTGTGGTCTCTCACATTTTGAAGATCTTATAAGATTAAAAAAATATTTTAGTGTGTACACCACATTAGTATTATCAAAAGGCTAGAGTTTTAAGATTGCAGGGAACGAGAAGAACTATTAGAGTTCTTCTGAAAGAGCTTGCTCATGTAATACTAAAAATAATTATTAAGCTCAGATGAGCTTTATTTGTCACATACACAATTATACAGAGTATAACCAGCAGTGAAATGTGTTCTCTGAATTTAACCCATCCAAGTGCACACACCTGGAGCAGTGGGGGTTCGCCCGGGGAGGTTTGGGGGGCCTTGCTCAAGGGTCTCACCTCAGTCGTGGACAATTCCTGCCGTGGAGAGATTCGAACCCACAACCTCGGGTTACAAGTCCAACACTCTATCCATTAGAGCCACAACTGCCCCTATGTACTGAGGAGCTAAACCAGGGTTCCTCAAATCTTTCTCTGGAGGTCCAATCTGCTGCAGAGTTTAGCTCCAACCCTGATCAAACTCAACTACCTGTAATTTTCTAATGATCTTGAAGACTCCGATTAGGATGCTCAGGTGTGTTTGATTAAAGTTTGAGCTAAACTCTGCAGGAATGTACCAGATTTGAAGATCCCTGAACTAAACCATTCAGGGCTTTTTGAAGAATTAGTTCACTTTCTTTTTTTTATGTCCTGATAATTTACTCACCCCATGTCTTCCAATATGTTTATGTATTTCTTTCTTCAGTCTAAAATAAACTAAAGTTTTTGATGAAAACATTCCAAGATTTTTCTCCATATAGTGAACTTCAATGGACTTCAAACGGTTGAAGGTCAAAATTATAGTTTCAGTGCAGCTTCAAAGGGCTATAAACGATACCAGACGATGAATAAGGGCCATATCTAGCGATCGACAGCCATCTTTTGTAGTGTTGACTAGCCCAATCCCACATTGGTGGGTGGAGTTAGTGTAAATATCCGAAGTGAAGTAAACTTCAACACATTTCCCCTGCTCACGGAGTAGGGAGCAATGAACACAGTGTAGGGATCATATCAATCGGAACACCTGTTCATGCACGTAGCTCTTGATAACCAGCTAACGAGCTGGTTATCTGAATCAGGTGTGTTATATATGCAGATATGCAGAGCAGGAGTGCGCAAGGACTGGGATTGGGAACCGCTGTAATAGCATATGTTGTTAAACTGAATGTACAAAGCAAACTAGCTGGAAATATCCACAAATAAAAAACAGCACTTAAATAAGAGTGTGGTTTATCTATCAAATCAAATCACTTTTATCACCACAGCACATGTGCCTTGGTGAGTGAAATTCTTGAGAGCGCGCTCCAGACAGTGCAGAAACAATTTACATATAGATAGTACAGACTTATACATATGGCAATATACACATACATATACACACAGTGAACTATTTAAGACATACTTACAGTTATCAATACACATTATACACTGTATGTACACATTCTACATTATGTACAAACAATAATAATATGTGAAAGTGCAGCAGATTATACATAAGCTGGATACGCAATGTCACGGATGTGCATTAGATGGTATCCAGTGGTAGCAGATAGGTTGTTGTATTGATCAGATCAATCAGATGCGCGTTAAAGTTGTGTTACTACAGCAACAGTGGAGTTCAATTTCAGAATCATCCTGGGTCCAATAAAGTGATGTGTGATTAAGACACCCAGTTTATGGATTATGAATATGTTGGCTACCGTAAGCTATTCATAAAGACGACATGATGACATGAAACTGTGGCGTAAGGTCTATCGTGTGGGGTGGGGGCTCTGCTTTTATGTCCCTACCAATGTGAAAAGCAAACCTACACCCTTGGCCTGTCCGCTTTGTATCTCCGATAGCCTCATGGGCAGCATGCCGACATGTTTAGTGTTGGGCGATATGCTAATTTGACATATTGTCCTATCATCAGCCTGCGAGATTGCCGATACACAATATCATGATGCTAATTTATTTGTATAACAATTTTATAGAAACATTGTAAGTTACTAATTAAAAAGCTTACAGTTTTTTTTCAAAAAGCAGCTACAGAAAATTAGCAAAGAACATCATAACATCATCAAGTCTAGCATGAGTATTATGCACATTAAAAACACTACCGTTATAATCAGTGAAACTATCGAAACTATGTATGATGAATAAATCTCTTACCCCTTATTTACACTGCACACGTCTGTGGTGCGTTATGGCTCCGATGCAGTCACCGGAGCTTTGGGCATGTTGCGCTTTGGGCATCCTAAGTTCATGTCTTGCCTTGTGGATCTTTCCCAATCCAGTTCCCTTCTTTCTTCCCCACATCTCTTCCTTTCCTTTTTAAACTTTCAATAAAAAAGTGAAAATGCCTCAAAAATCTAACATGCTGTTTTAAGAATAGAGGTTAAACGTTTTGGAGTTGGTTAGAGGATATAGGACCTAGCATGTATGTTGGATTTGATGATTTACACCTTTTTCATGCCTGTTGCTTTGTACAAATAAACTGGTGTTAACTTGTTTTTGTTTATTTCACGTTAGACCTGATGCCACTGAAAGAGGAGAGTCAAGAACTGAATGAAATGAAAGAGAACAATCAGGATGAGAAATGCCATGATTTCATGACTAGGGAAGAATCTTTGAGTGACTCACAGACTCATGAAACAGAACCTAGGAACCTTAAAGTCCAGATGAGAGGACATACTAAAGAGAAGCGTCATGCCTGCCAACAGTGTGGGAAGAGTTTTACAGTAAAAGGAAGTCTTAAATGTCACTTGAGAGTTCACACTGGAGAGAAGCCTTACTCATGTCAAGAGTGTGGAAAGAGCTTCACAATTAAAGGAAACCTTAGGATTCACATCAGAGTTCACACTGGAGAGAGGCCTTACAAGTGTCCTCAGTGTGAAAAGAGCTTCAAAAATAACAAAAGCCTGAAACGGCATTTGCAAACTCATTCTGTAAAAATAATTCTGCTTTCCATAGTATGACAGGAGGTTTAGAAAAAGGAGGCAATAGAAAATGTTTATCTTTTAGAAAACAATGTTACTTTCACACACCACAACTGAAAGTGAGCTTCATCTGATTTAACTTTTTGACTGCTTTTTTTTGTATTATATATTGTATATCCTTCACTTTTTTATTTTTCACCTGAACATCTTCTTTGCTATAGTTTCAAATATTTAGCCTTTAATTCAGACCAGAGGATGGCAACCAATAGAGAAAACCTGCATACCAATGTTCGTTTTGAGGTCCTCTGCACAATCTTACCTGTGTTGCAGCCTGGAATTGAACTGCTGGTTCATTTATTGTCCTTTTGCAACATTACACACTATTTTACCTATTTAATACTGTAAAGTTGCTTTGACACAATCTGTATTGTAACATTTGGACTAATCCGACACAATTGTTCATTAGATTAATAAATAATCACAGACCCCTCACCCACCATGGAAAACAGGGCACCTCAGCCAGATCAGATAAACTTTACAACCTAAAAGTATGTAGAGAGAATCTTCCCCTTACCTAATTCTCTCTAAAACTGACACATACTGCAATAGGAAATTACTTATTTCATTAATTCACAGAGTTTTCTATGACCTTCCTATCTTGCATGTCCCCTTGTCATTGTGTATGATTACTACCTTCTTGTATTTGGTTTGTTTTAATGCATGCTTACGATAGAACCACACTCATTCATGTAATCTTACCTATGCCATGTTGAGTATCCACGAATTCATCTTCTGGTGATCTAAATGGGAGTGAATATGTTGGTATATATGCAACATATTAGTGTTCTAAAAATCTTTAGTAGTTTTTGCATCGACACCAAGTTAAATTACATATGCAAATTACCATGTTCGGAGACAAAGAGTCTTAAACTGAGGTGATTCTCTTTGGTCCCTCTAAAACAAGAAATTCCATTGCTGGGAACTTCTTCCCTCTAAAACCTCACTCCTCATGTAAGTGTGAATCCCATTTCTCTGTCTTTCCCCTTCCCCTACCCCTTTGTCTTACCCCTAGCCCTTGTCCCTCGAAACCGAGTGGTAAGCGCTAGGGGTGAAAACATACCCCTATGAAATGAGACGACACTTGGTTACTGTTACGTCATCATACATCGTCGCTAGCTGGCTTCTATGTCACCAGGACAAGTGTTGATCACAAACTTGCCATCTGCAAGTGTGTTTTTGTTGATTGCGTGGGTTTTAGTGATGTTTTTCTCCAGTCAGAGAAATGCGGGACTGTTGTGCAAATCAGCAATGTAACGTCAGCGTGGAAACTAGCGATTTTTAAAAACATTTCAATTAAGAGCATGGTTGCAAATATTTATGTACAGGATTGTGTAAGCACTAAACAAGACTATCGTAATTTTTAAATAAAATATTTAAGCCGAAAATACTTGCCTTTATGGGACTCGTGATGATCTGGCCGCAGTGTGTTCTGGGTACCCCTTGGTTTCAAGTAAGCTCGCAAAAATTCTTGGTTTTAAGGGGTATCTACCTCTTCCCCTTAGCCCTACCCCTTGATCAAAACCAGAATTGGGACAGCCCTTACTCTCACGTGAACGCGCAAAACTAAGGGGAAGGGGTAAGACAGAGAATTGGGATTCACCCTAACTCAAAACCTCGAGTCTCATGTGAAAAATGTAGGTGTTATCTTTGACTCTGAGCTTTGTCTGGAAAAACAAATTAGCTCAGTTGTTAAGAACATTTATTATCAGCTGAGGAGAGGATCATCTCCAGACTTAAATTATTGCTTTATTTTCAAGATCTGGAAATAGTCATTCATGCTATTATCACATCACGCCTGGATTATTGTAACTCGTTGTATGTTGGTCTTCCACAATCTTCATTGTCACGGCTCCAGATGGATCAGAACATGGCGGCCAGACTGTTAACCGGCACCAAAAAATGTGATCATATTTCAAGTTTTTTTAACGTCCCTTCATTGGCTTCCTGTCTTTTTTAGAATTCAGTTTCAGAATTTACTTATTGTTTTTAAAGCTCTTAATGGACATGCCCCATCTTATATTTCTGATCTTATTAATTTGCATACAACACCCAAGTCCCTTAGGTCATCAAATAAGGCTCTATTAGATGTTCCTTGATCACGTCTTAAATTAAAAGGAGACAGAGCCTTTGCAGTCGCCGCTCCACGTTTGTGGAATCAGTTGCCACCTGCCATTAGGAGTGCTTCTCTTTTTATTTTCAAGTCCAGGCTTAAGACACATTTTTACTCTCTCGCATTTCCGGGCTATTAATTCAGTGTGTACGGTTGTTGTTGATATTGTTATTTTATTATTATTGTTGTTATTTTAATTGTATTCTATTTTTTGTATTTGCTGTATTGGTTATGTTCAGCACTTTGGTCAGTGTAATGCTGAATTTAAATGTGCTCTATAAATAAACTTACTACTTAAACTTTCTTTCCAGTAGTAAAAGTCACCATTGGCTCTTTGACCCCTGAGAGGTGTGACCTCCACAGAACATAAAAGGCCTCACTTCAGTGACCCGCCTAGCTTTTAGTCTCTTCACTTGTCTCTCATCACTTTCTCGTCTTCTAGTGACTAAGTCCTAGAGCTGGCACAACCACACCTGGCTAGCCATGACACATAGTTGTAGCTTCTTTTAGATGCTGAGAAGATGAGGAAGTGAGCTAGAACTCTCCTGGAACCCTTTAGTGTGCCAGGCTTTGGCCTTGACTTTCCATTCAACCAAAGATCCTCGGATCTCAGCAGATGCCTCTCTTAGCTCTTCTTCACTTTCTACCTGGGAAGAAACTCCCATTCACCATCGAGTCAGGACATCGTTGGAATTAATCACTCTTCAAACCCGACAGAACCTGATCGCAGGTCCAAACCCTTGAAACCATCAAGACTTTCATTCGAGACTGCATCCGGACACTTGTCAACGACCAAGACAATGCAAGTATTGTACATTTAACTAAACAAAACAGAGGTTTAGTATAAGCTGTAGAGACCCGTTATAAACAGCGCTGATGGTTTTACTCAGGCAGTTAACTGACTCTTTTTATAGCTTCATTCTCTGGTTTCATGATGGTTTCATCCATCATGTCTCATCTGCTCTTTCCCCAATGTATGAGTGATTGTATGTTTTTTGCTTAGATTAGTTATGAGTGTTAATACAAATTTTGTTCACAAATTACATGAATTTCTGGTCCTGCTTGTGAATAATGTCCTTTTACGATTTTGACCCTTGCTACATGCTCTAATGCATTAATAATGTCGGAAGGTATTTTCTGTGGCCACGAAAATATCAAATCAAAATCAAATCAAATCAAATCACTTTTATTGTCACATCACCACAGCACAAGTGCCTTGGTGAGTGAAATTCTTATGAGCGTGCTCCAGACAGTGCAGAAAAACAACAGACAATTTACCTATGGACAGACAGTGCAAAAAAAACAACAGACAATTTACATATGGACAGACAGTGCAAAAAAAAAAACAGCAAACAAACAGCAAACAATTTACATATGGACAGACAGTGCAAAAAAAACAAACAATTTACATATGGACAGACAGTGCAAAAAAAAAACAGCAAACAAACAGCAAACAATTTACATATGGACAGACAGTGCAAAAAAAACAACAAACAATTTACATATGGACAGACAGTGCAAAAAAACAGCAAACAATTTACATATGGACAGACAGTGCAAAAAAACTGCACTGGAGCATTTACAGTGCTCCAGACAGTGCAAAAAAAATAAAAAATAAAAACAACAGCAATTTACATATGGACAGACAGTGCAAAAAAACAACAGCAATTTACATATGGACAGTACATATTTACAGACTGTACAGAAGACAATGTGCAAAATACACATACATATACTCAGTACGCTTAGTGTACTATAAAGACATACTCAATTTTCAACGACACATTATACACCGTATGGGCACATCTACATTATGTACAGTATCTATACATAATGTGGTCTATACATAGTAATAATGTGAGGTGCAACAGATTATAAATTAACAGCAGATTGGTTGAGCAGCAGATAGATGTGCAAAGGTGCAACAGATTATTCATATACAGTGTCGTGGATGTGCATCGTATGGTGTCCAGTGATAGCAGATAGGTTGTGATTAGTGCAGTGTGTGCGTGTAGTCCAGTTGAACGGTGTTAAAGTGCAGTGCATGGCATGTTGTGTGAGTGGGAGTGTGATGTAGGTGAGTTATTTGTGACTGTTCATTAGCCTGATAGCCTGGGGGAAAAAGCTGTCCCTCAGTCGGCTAGTGCGGGATCGGATGCTGCGGAAACGTCGCCCTGAGGGCAGCAGAGAGAGCAGTCTGTGGGACGGGTGGCTGGAGTCTTTGATAATCCTCCGGGCTTTCCTTGTACACCGCCTGGTGTAGATATCCTGGAGGGAGGGAAGCTCACCTCCAACAATGTGGCGGGCAGTTCGCACGACCCTTTGCAGAGCCCTGCGGTTGCCAGCGGTGCTGTTTCCATACCAGGCGGTGATACAGCCGGTCAGGATGCTCTCCACAGTGCAGGTGTAGAAGGACCTGAGGATTCTGGGGCTCGTTCCAAACTTCCTCAGCCGTCTCAGGAAGAAGAGACGCTGATGTGCCTTCTTCAGCACTGCATCTGTGTGAGCAGACCATGTGAGATCCTCGGTGATGTGAACGCCGAGGAACTTAAAGCTGCTCACCCGCTCCACAGGTGTCTTGTCGATGGTGATGGGTGTGTGTTCTCTGCTCTGTCTCCTGTAATCCACCACCAGCTCCTTGGTCTTGTCGATGTTGAGTGAGAGGTGGTTCTCCTGACACCATTTAGTCAGGGTACTCACCTCCTCTCTGTAGGCCGTCTCATCGTTGTCGGTGATCAGGCCTATCACCGTTGTGTCATCAGCAAATTTGACGATGACATTGGAGCTGTGTGTAGCTGTACAGTCGTGTGTGTACAGGGAGTACAGGAGTGGGCTGAGGACGCAGCCCTGCGGTGCACCAGTGTTGAGGATCAGGGGAGATGATGTGTTGTTGCCCATTCTGACCACCTGACTTCTGCCTGTCAGGAAGTCCAGGATCCAGCTGCACAGAGATCTGTTCAGTCCTAGAGTCTGGAGCTTCGCAACCAGTGTGGCAGGCACTATAGTGTTAAATGCTGAACTATAATCCACGAACAGCATCCTCACATAGGTGTTCTTATTTTCCAGGTGGGAGAGAGCAGTGTGCAGGGTGAAGGCAATAGCATCGTCTGTGGAACGGTTACTGCGGTATGCAAATTGTAGTGGGTCCAGTGAAGCAGGCAGCACAGAGCAGATGTAGTCTCTGACAAGCTTCTCAAAACACTTGCTGAAGATGGGGGTCAGAGCAACGGGCCTCCAGTCATTCAAGCATGTGATTTTATTTTTCTTCGGTATGGGCACAATGATGGATTTTTTGAAGCATGAGGGAACCACAGACAGAGAGAGGGACAGATTGAAAATATCTGTAAAAACCCCGGCTAGCTGGAAAGCGCATGCTTTGAGCACACGGGCTGGTATACCATCAGGTCCCACGGCTTTACGGATGTTCACCCGTTTGAAGGATCGAGTTACATCCGCGACAGAAAGCGTGAGTGGACTGACCTCTTCTGCGGTAGCCGCGGCAGCGCTCTCTGTGTGGGCGGTGTTATCAGCCTCGAACCGAGCATAAAAGGTGTTGAGCTCGTCCGGTAGAGAGGCGGCGATGTTCACAGTAGCTGGTTTACTCCCTTTAAAGCCTGTGATGTTGTTAATGCCCTGCCACATGCTTCTTGGGTTATTGTTGTTGAAGTGTTCTTCAACTTTGTTTTTATATGTTCGTTTGGCTGCTTTGATGGATCTCCTGAGATCGTAACTGGCTTGTTTCCGATCGTCAGTGTTTCCGGATTTATAGGCAGATGTCCGCGCTGACAGGGCTGATCGAACATCGCTGTTAATCCACGGTTTTTGGTTGGGGTAGATGCGGATTGTTTTGGTCGGAACTACATCGTCTATACACTTTCTGATGAAACACGTGACCGTATCTGAATACGCCTCTATGTCGTCATCAGACGCTGCCCGGAACATGTCCCAGTCCACGTGATCAAAACAGTCCTGTAGTATAGCATCCGATTGGTCTGACCAACAATGAACTGTCCTGAGAGCGGGTGCTTCACGTTTCAGTTTCTGCCTATAAGCAGGCAGGAGCAGAACGGAAGAGTGATCCGATTTGCCGAAAGGTGGGCGGGGGAGGGATTTGTATGCGTCCCGGAAGGGGGAGTAACAGTGGTCGAGTGTGCGATCTCCACGCGTGTTGATGGTGACGTGTTGAAAGTATTTTGGAGCTATTGTTCTGAAGTTGGCTTTATTAAAGTCCCCTGTGACAACAAAAGCTGCATCTGGGTGCGCGGATTCTTGCTCACTTATAATCCTGTACAGTTCCTTGAGTGCCTGGTCTGTGTTGGCTTGGGGGGGGATATAAACAGCCGTGATTATGATCGCTGTAAATTCCCTCGGTAGCCAGAACGGTCGACACAGAAGCGTATGAAATTCCAGATCAGGGGAGCAGAAGGATTTAATAGAGTGTATGTTCCTTTCATCACACCACGAGTTGTTAATATAGAAACACACACCCCCGCCTCTGCTTTTCCCTGTGAGCTCTTCCGTTCTGTCCGAGCGGTGCACGGAGAAGCCCGTGAGCTCGATGGCTGAGTCTGGAACCATAGCAGACATCCAGGTTTCTGTGAGGCAAATAACACAGCAGTCCCTTGTTTCTCGTTGGTATGAGATCCGCGCCCGCAGTTCACAGAGTTTGTTATCCAGTGACTGAACGTTGGCCAGTAAAATGGTTGGAAGAGGAGGTCGGAAAGCACGGCGTCTCAGTCTGACGAGAACGCCAGCTCGTTTTCCTCGTTTTCGGCGTCGGCGGCGTCTCCTCGCTTTTGCAACCCACACAAAGGGTTCAGATGCCGTGTCCGTGAACAGTCCACCGGCATTCAGAAACTCAAAGTCCGGTTTGCGTTGCGCGACGGAGGAACCAATGTTCAAAAGCGTGTCTCTATCGTAGACAGTTATACTAACAACATCTAACACGTAAAACAACAAAAAAACAAATAAAACATACGAAAAACTGCAAAGTTTTCCCGGAGCTCGCAACACGGCTGCCATCCTCGGCGCCATCTTGACTCATCCTTTCTTAGAGATGATATGAATTTAAACTGAATGCTCGCTGGACAAACAAATTAGTTGATGGCAATTTAATTCCGCTACAGTTACTGCTGGCAGCTGATATAAATAATTGTAATGAATCATATTTAATTGTAATTATTATATACATTTCCCTATTTAGCTAGTTTGCTACAGTTTTGTTAAAAGCGCTATATAATTCAAGATTATTTGTATAGGGCTTTTTATGATACAATCGTTGCAAAGCAGTTTTACAGGAAATTAAGTCTCTACAATAGATTTATATATCGTAGAAACTTAATATATTTAATTCATGGCAAAATTTGGTTAATTCAGTATAATCGCTGATGGTTGGCATCATCTCTTCTCAGGTGTTTGGTCATCTCAGATCATTTTAGGGTGGGATCCAGACTGAAGCTTGTGTAATTCCTAGTTACCACGGGATGTTAATCCAGAAACAGAGAAACAAATAGAGACATAATTAGCGTAGCTGCTGTTTCATCCAAGCAAAAATAATTTGTTCAACCCAAGCTAAAGCATAATAATGTGCATTTGATCAGATATACCTGCAGTACAAGATTGTGAGATGCATTATATGAATGCTTGGCTAAAGAGATGTGTCTTTAATCTAGATTTAAATAGAGAGAGTGTGTCTGAACCCCGAACGTTATCAGGAAGGCTATTCCAGAGTTTGGGAGCCAAATATGAAAAAGTTCTACCTCCTTTAGTGGACTTTGCTATCCTAGGTACTACCAAGAGTCCAGAGTTTTGCGACCTTAGGGAGCGGGTTGGATTTTAGCGTGATAGAAGATTAGTTAGGTATGCTGGAGCTAAATCATTTAGGGCCTTATAGGCAAGTACTAATATTTAACTGATACGGAACTTAATAGGTAGCCAGTGCAGAGACTGTAAAATTGCAGTAATATGATCATGTTTTCTTGACCTGGTAAGGACTCTAGCCGCAGCATTTTGTACTATCTGTATCTTGTTTATTGAAGATGCAGAACAACCACCTAGCAGTGCATTACAATAGTCCAGTCTAGAGGTCATGAATGCATGAACTAACTTTTCTGCATCAGAAATACTTAACATGTTCCGTCGCTTGGCAATGTTTCTAAGATGGAATAATACTGTTTTTGTAACATGGGAAATATGATTTTCTAAATATAAGTTGCTGTCTAACATAACACCCAGATTTTTGACTGTAGAGGAAGTAACAGTACATCCGTCTAGTTGCAAATTGTGATCCATGATATTCTGTGTATTGTTTTTAGGTCCAATAAGTAATATCTCTGTCTTATCTGAATTTAATAGGAGAAAATTATTGGTCATCCAATCTTTTACATTTTAACACACTCCGTTAGCTTAGAATAGTTTAGACGTTTCATCTGGTCTTGTTGAAATATATAATGAACAAAATTATAAACACAACACCTTTGTTTTTGCCCCCATTTTTCATGAGCTGAACTCAAAGACCTAAGACTTTTTCTATGTACACAAAAGGCCTATTTCTCTCAAATATTGTTCACAAATCTGTCTAAATCTGTGTTAGTGAGTCAAGTCACCTTTATTTATATAGCGCTTTTAACAATACAAATTGTAACAAAGCAACTGCACAATATCAAAATATGAAAATTGTGTCAATAATGTAAAATGACAAGATTTAACACTCAATTTTCAGCTCAATGCATATCATTATTGAATTTAGTGATGGCATCATCCAGCTCAGTTCAGTTTAAATAATATCTGTGCAATCAAGTCGATGCTATTGCTGGAAATGAAGTGTCCCCAACTAAAGAAGCCAGAGGCGACAGCAGCAAGGAACCAAAACCTCATCAGTGACAGAATGGAGAAAAACCTTGGGAGAAACCAGGCTCAGTCGGGGGGGCAGTTCCTCTTTGGCCAGACGAACCAGTAGTTTGTTCCAACTGCATCAAAGTCAAATTTTAAGTGGTCCACTGGTTCCAGTGGTCTTTCCCCAATGGATGTCTAGGTGACGAGGTCCTCACTGGAGATCTGTCTCTGGGGCTCATCTATGTGTCCAAGACTCTGCTGACGTTCAGGGCTGTAGGGGCTGTAGAGGTTGTCTCTAGGTGCTGATCCACCATTTATGGCAAAATTTTGTTAATTCAGTATAATCGCTGATGGTTGGCTTCCTCTGAGGGATTGGCATCATCTCTTCTCAGGTGTTCGGTCATCTCAGATCATTTAAGGGTTGGATCCTGACTGAAGCTTGTGTAATTCCTAGTTACCACGGGATGTTAATCCCGTGGCAGAAACATATAAACAAATAAAGACAATTAGCATAGCAGTTGTTCCATACAGGAATAACCCTGGATGAAATTATCTGTTCAACCCAAGCTAAAGCATAATAATGTGCGTTTGATCAGATATACTGGCAGTACAAGATTCTGAGATGCATTATATGAATGGTTGGCTAAAGAGATGTGTCTTTAATCTAGATTTAAATAGTGTGTCTGAACCCCGAACGTTATCAGAAAGGCTATTCCAGAATTTGGGTGTCAAATATGAAAAAGTTCTACCTCCTTTTGTGGACTTTGCTATCCTAGGTACTACCAAGAGTCCAGAGTTTTGCGACCTTGGGGAGCAGGTTGGATTGTAGCGTGATAGAAGATTAGTTAGGTATGCTGGAGCTAAATCATTTAGGGCCTTATAGGCAAGTACTAATATTTTGTAACTGATATGGAACTTAATAGGTAGCCAGTGCAGAGACTGTAAAATTGCAGTAATATGATCATATTTTCTTGACCTGGTAAGGACTCTAGCCGCAGCATTTTGTACTATCTGTATCTTGTTTATTGAAGATGCAGGACAACCGCCTAGCAGTGCATTACAATAGTCCAGTCTAGAGGTCATGAATGGATGAACTAACTTTTCTGCATCAGACACACTTAACATCTTCCGTAGCTTGGCAATGTTTCTAAGATGGAAGAATGCTGTTTTTGTAACATGGGAAATATGATTTTCTAAATATAAGTTGCTGTCTAATATAACACCCATATTTTTGATTGTAGAGGAAGTAACAGTACATCCATCTAGTTTCAAATTGTGATCCAAGATATTCTGTGTACAGTTTTTAGGTCCAATAAGTAATATCTCTGTCTTATCTGAATTTAATAGGAGAAAATTATTGGTCATCCAATCTTTTAAATTTTTAACACACTCCGTTTGCTTAGATCGTTTAGAAGTTTCATCTGGTCTTGTTGAGATGTATAGTTGAGTGTCATCAGCATACCAATGGAAACTAATCCCATATTTTCTATTAATATTACCAAGGGGCAACATGTATAATGAAAATAGCAGAGGACCTAGGACAGATCCTTGTGGTACTCCATACTTTACTGGTGATAATTGAGATGCCTCCCCATTTAAATAAACAAAGTGGTAGCGATCAGACAGGTAGGATCTAAACCATCCTAAAGTTGAATACCTGTATAGTTTTGTAATCGATCTATGAGTATGTCATGATCTATAGTGTTGAATGCTGCACTAAGATCAAGTAAAACTAGCAATGAGATGCAGCCTTGGTCTGACGCAAAAAGCAAGTCATTTATAATTTTAACAAGTGCAGTTTCTGTGCTATGGCGGGGCCTAAAACCTGACTGAAATTCTTCATAGATCTCATATTGAGCACTTCTCCTTTGCCGAGATAATCCATCCACCTCAAAGGTGTCGCATATCAAGATGCTGATTAGACAGATCATGATTATTCTGGACACAATAAAAGCCCACTCTAAAATGTGCAGTTTTATTACAGCACAATGCCACAGATGTCTTAAGTTTTGAGGGAGTGTGCAATTTGCTTGCTGACTGCAGGAATGTCCACCAGAGCTGTTGCCCGTGAAATGAATGTTCATTTCTACCATAAGCCGTCTCCAAAGGTGTTTCAGAGAATTTGGCAGTACATCCAACCAGCCTCACAACCGCAGCCCACGTGTAACCACACCAGCCCAGGACCTCCACATCCAGCATCTTCACCTCCAAGATCGTCGGAGACCAGCATGTTTGGGATGCACTGGATCGGTGTATACGACAGCATGTTCCCATTCCTGGTCTGAAAACCAGTCAGTATCTGGTGTGACCACCATTTGCCTCATGCAGTGCAACACATCTCCTTCTCATAGAGTTGATCAGGTTGTTGATTGTGGCCTGTTGAATGTTGGTCCACTCCTCTTCAATGGCTGTGTGAAGTTGCTGGATATTGTCAGGAATGGGAACACGCTGTCGTATATTTTTGCTTTGTGTGCCACCAGAATAGACATAAATGAAACAATCAAGATTACAAAAATAACAAAATGCTAGGAATTACAACCATTGTTATACACAGGGCTCAAATGTAACTGGACAAATAAATAAAATGTTAATTTTAATATTTTTGTTGTATCAATATCTGAACATACAGTATATGAAAAGAAAGAACAGAGCCTCTGTTTTTAGGCTGTTTTAATTTATAAGCTGTTTAATGATTACATGTGAGTATGCAGTGCTTCTGCCGCTTGTCTCTGCTGCTTCTTCACTTGTGCAGACTAAAATTATAAGTCCTTATTTTAATACGTAAAGGAGCTTAATAAGTATATTTAAGTGTGATGTTTTTATTAGACTGATCACAATCAAATTGTCTTGCACCAGAGTGAATGTCACACTCTTGTCACACTGAGGACAATGGCAGTTTATTTGCAGAATGAGTTTGAAAATGTCGTTTCAGGCTTGTGTTATTTGTTAAACTCTTTTCACACTGAAGACACTTGTAAGGCTTCTCTCCAGTGTGAACTCTGATGTGAGTCTTAAGGTTTCCTTTAACTGTGAAGCTCTTTCCACACTGAGGGCAGGTGAAAGGCTTCTCTCCAGTGTGAACTCTCATGTGATTGTCAAAGTTTGCTCTATGTGAGAAACTCTTTCCACACTGATGACAAATAAAACAGTTCTCTCCTGTGTGAATCCTCATGTGTTTATTAAGGTGTGATTTATATCCGAAAATCTTTCCACACTGATCACAATCAAAAGGCTTCTCTCATGTGGCCATCAAGTTCTTTTTTCTGTTTGAAACTCTTTACACACTGAGAGCAGATGAACGGCTTCTCTCCAGAGTGAATTATCATGTGAATTTTAAGACTTGCTTTTACTGAGAAACTCTTCACACACAGTTTGCATGTATAAGGCTTCTCTCCAGTGTGAACTCTCATGTGGCCTGTAAGGGTTGATTTCTGTGTAAAACTCTTTCCACACTGAGGGCATATAAATGGCTTCTCTCCAGCATGGATATTCAAGTGGACTTTAAGGCTTTGTTTTCGATTAAAACCCTTTCCACACTGTTGGCAGTTGAAAGGACTCTCTCCAGTGTGAATCGTCATGTGAGGCCTAAAGCCTTCTCTTCGTCTGAAGCTCATCTCACAGTTTGCAGGAGTAAGGCTTCTCTCCAGTGTGAATTCTCATGTGGATATTAAGTGTTTTTTTCTGTGTAAAACTCTTTCCACACTGATGACACATGAACAAGGCAGGTGAGAGGGCTCTCTCCAGTGTGAACACTCATCTGGACTTTAAGGTTTGTACTTTCTGTTTTATAAGCCAGTGAGTAATGGAAATATTTTTCTTCAGCTATGAGATCATGATATTTCTCATCCTGATTTTTCTCTTCCATTTCGTCTAGTTCTTGACTCTCTTCTTTTAGTGCCATCAGGTCTAGAGTGAAAAGAAACAAATTAAAGTTAACACCAGTTTAATGTCACAAAGATAAGAATGTATTTAAACATAAAAAACACTTATTTGCCTTTGTTAATTGTATAATAAATAAAAAGAAAACAAATGTATAGAACACAAAATGATTAGAGAAGCTAGTGTTGTTTTTAAGAAAACAAGCAATGAGTAAATGAGTGCAAGTCTAAAAGTGGAAAGTTATTTTTAAAGAATAGAATTAGAATAGAGAGTGCTAGAGTTAGAGGTTCAAATACAGATGGAAGAGATGTGTTTCTGACCAATTCTTGAAGGGAACATTTGATTTAAAAGTCTGTGAAAGTGATTTTGTGCCTCTTTGGGATGAACAAAGCGATGTTCACTTGCAGAACGCAAGCTTCTTGAGGGTACATCAGTTTAAAGTAATTAATTTAGGTAAAGGGGTGCAGAGCCAGAGGTGGTTTTGTAGGCAAATATCAATGTCATGAATTTTATTCGTGCAGATATTGGTAGCCAGTGAAAATTGATAAACAGAGGTGTGATGTGCATTCTTTTTGGCACATTCAAAATTAATTGTTCTGGATTAATTGTAAAGGTTTGGTAGAACTGGCTTGAAGACCTGCCAAGAGAGCATTGCAATAGTCCAGTCTGGATATAACTTGAACAAGGACTTGTGAAGCATCTTCCGAAGGAAAGGGCCTGATTTCTTAATATTATATAATGCAAATCTACAGGACCGGGCAGTTTTAGCAATGTGGTCTTAGAAAGTCAGCAGATCATCAATCATAACTCCAAGGTTTCTGGCTGTTTTTGAAGGAGTAATAGTTGATGTGCCTAACTGGATGGTGAAATTGTGATGAAACCACAAGCAGTTCTGTCTCGGCAAGGTTGAGATGAAGGTGATGGTCCTTCATCCAGCAAGAAATGTCTGTTAGACAAGCTGAAATGTGAGCAGCTATCGTGGGATCATCAGGATGGAATGAGAGGTAGAGTTGAATTGATGAAGGAGGGAGAGGAGGAGGACAAAGCAGCATGGACATTCTTTAAAAAGCATGCGAGAGTTAGATGAATTGTTAATTTTGTTATGATAGTATGTCCTTTTAGCAGTGAAGACATTAGCAAAGAATGAAGAGAAGAGTGACTGATACACATTAGGGTCAGCAGGATATTTTGATTTGTGCCACACCCTTTCAGCAGCCCTGAGCTTAGAACGATGTTTGCAGAGATCAGATGTTCAAGGCGGCAGAAGGCGTCGTACGGACTTGGCCTGGAAAATAAGGGACAGAAAGTATCTAAACAAGATGTAAAAGTGGAGCAGAAAGTATCAGTAGCACTGTTAGCATCAAGAGATGATAACTGTTTATGAGGAGGAAGCCAAGATGAAACCGTAGCAGATATACAGGAGGGTGAGAGTGAGCGTAGGTTACATCTAAAGATGATGTGGAGGGGTATGTATTGTGTCAGGAATCATGTTGAGGTTAAGAGTGAGGAGGAAGTGATCCGAGGTGTGCAGTGGAGTAACCAGCACATGATCCGTGGAGCAGTGTCTTGCTAACCCTGTTAACACTCTCGAGACTGGTGACGTCATTCATTTTGTCACGAGTTGCATGTACTAAATACAATAAAGAGATTCATGACCGAAGAAAGACTTTGAGAATGAAACCAACCTGTTTGTTCCTCAGTATCTCCATGTTTAACTCTGAAATCTTCTTCAATCTTCACGTCTTCACTCTCCTCTTTAATAAACGCCATCTTTATAACAGTGTGTTTCACCAGGAGATTTTCTGTGTGTTTAAGATGAGAATAATTAACAGACAGATCTCTGTGTGTGTCTCAATCAGCTCCCTAGTTCAGTAGTGTGCACACTAGTAAGAGAGTCAGTCTACATAAACATTATCTTTATAACAGTGTGCTTCAGCAGGAGTTGTCATGTCTGGTGGCCCTGTAAGTGTGACATTTCCTAATCAGTTTCCACTAGGCAATCCGGAAAATGTACCCGGAAAATTAGAGATTCATTTTGATGATCTTCTTGTAGAAAGCACCAAAAAAAGGTCATTCCGGGAAATCCAAAAGAGACGGAAAGCGGAGCGACGCAGACGGGCGAAGAAGGGAGATGGATCATCAAAAGATAATCAACCAGATCAAGAAATTGGTTTCTTTGATGCGCAAACAAGAAGCTAATCATAAGAAAATGATGAAGTTGTTTAAGGGAATGATTAACATGCATGGACATGCTTTAGAATTGCAATGTGTAGACAATGAATTGAATAATTTACAACTTCATTCTTCTGATATACATCTCTAGAAAATGTTAGATTTATGATGATGTATTATGGTGTGTTTTAACTGTTATCTTTTGCTTTTGTAAGAAAAAGAGAGGTCAGCTGTTTTTATGAGTTTTAGCTGTTGCTTAAGAGGGCAGGATATGCTTAGCTGAGAGGGGTCAAATGGAGGACTGCATTTTGCACGTATGGTGCAGAATGGAATCTTTTACTGAAAAAACTTAGGTGTTGCTTACACTGAATATTAAGTGTTATATATGCGGTTTAAATGTGTGATTAGCTCAAGCTTGTTAGGAAAAACATGTTCCCTGTCTATATAGTAAAAAGGGAAGTAGAAGTGTTATACTGCTGAGTAAGTGATGTTTTTCCTGTGAAGATGTGAACGTGTGATAAGGTCATGTCTGGGTTTATAGCACAAAGGGTACACGTCTGCCTGTATAAACAAGAGGCAAGAAAAGATAGAGAAAGGAAGTAGGTATGACGTGTTTTTATGATGATGCAAATGAGTTGCAGTAGTATAAAAGCTTTGTTTATAGACTCAAACGGGGCCGTTCCCGCGTGGTGAAGAAATTCGCTGTTGTGTTTTGTATTTTGCTTTTGAGTTAATTTTATTTTTAATAAAACGAAAGCATTGCTATGGTGATTCGTAATCCTTTTATTAAAATAAAGCCTCTGAGTAATTACTTTACATCAACCTGTTATCTGAACCTGAATATCATTCTGATCGAGCCTCGAAGCACGGACCTGACTGAGCTGGTACGGACACCGGGGCCAGGGATCCTGAACCATCAAATCATCGCCATCCAGTCAACGGGTAATATAGCGGTTTCATTACTGTTTTATTGCTAGGGGATGACTGAGATGTGTTATGAAGATTTTTAGGGTTTCTGACCAGTATAAAAATACAACCTGGCGCCCAACGTGGGGCTCGAATTGAAGTAGGGATTAACGTTCAGGGATAACAGTTATGCGAATATGAGAAAGCCCCCACAGACTATTTCCACAAAGACGATCCTTAGGAGTTTTTTGTTTAGCCCGCACAGGCTTATGAAAGACCTGAAACATAACTCAATAGTCTAGATGGAAATAGGGGTCCACGCGCACCCCCCGGCTTTTTTTATGCCACCTGATTTTTTTTTATCCTTAAAGTGTCTATTTTCAGAATCTGCCAGGTACCAAGCTGAAATAATGTCCCAAAGGCTTTATTTTTAACCCTTTGCTGCACCCGACCGGAACCCGAAAAATCTAAAAGCTATATAGAAAGTGGCATAACATTTGAAGTAAACAACATACAGAGACAAATGAACACATTTTCCCATACAATTCTGACCCCAGGAATTTAATGGAATGGTTATTTTTGGCATTTGACAACATATTGACCATATTTCTGGACAAAAATAGCAAAAAAATGGCCAAAGATGTGTAGAGGATCAACTATTTTTTCGTTTTCTCAAGCGCATAGGGTGATTTTTTTTCACAACCTGTTATTTCTTAATCATTCAAGTGTCTATTTTAAGATTAAATTGGGTACCAAGCTGAAATAATGTCCAAATGCTTCATTTTTAACCCTTTGCTGCACCCGACCAGAACCCGAAAAATCTAAAAATTATATAGAAAGTGGCATAACATTTGAAGTAAAGAACACATAGAGACAAATGAACACATTTTCCCATACAAATCTGACCCCAGGAATTTAATGGAATGGTTATTTTTGGCATTTGACAACATATTGACCAAATTTCTGGACAAAAATAGCAAAAAAATGGCCAAAGATGTGTAGAGGATCAACAATTTTTTCCTTTTCTCAAGCGCATAGGGTGATTTTTTTTTTCACAACCTGTTATTTCTTAATCATTCAAGTGTCTATTTTAAGATTAAATTGGGTACCAAGCTGAAATAATGTCCAAAATGCTTTATTTCTAATCCTTTGCCCCAAACCCAAAAAATCTAAATATGATATAAAGTAGCATAACAGCAATTCTGAGCCCAGAAACTTAATGGAATGGTTTGATTTTTCTTGAGGCGGTCCAAGAACTCCTTCCTCTTGGAAACAAAGCGCTCTTGGATGAACTGCTCCTTGGCAGCCCTCCCTGCAGCCTCAGCCCGCAGCACGTCAACCTCAACCTCTGGATCGATTGGAGCCCCAGATGCTAGGGAGTACAGTCGGCTTTTGTCAGGGATTCTCCAGGGGTTTGTGAAGCCCTTGATGGCAGTGATGACTCTCTGCACCGCTTCCTCAGACTTTTTGATCTGGGCAGGCTCCAGCTCACGGTGCTTGCCAGCCTTCGGCATCTCAGGGTCGTCAATCAGGCCGCACATCTCCAGAGTAAGCTCATAGAGCTGAGCTCGGGCAGAGGTTGTGCGGCACCACTTCTGGTATGCGCCGCAGTTGTTGAAGAGACCGAGTAGACCACCTGCAATGTAGAGAGGGAGAAGTCTTAATTTTATCACAACAACCAACATGAGCCTGTAATTAAATATAGGTGATTATGTTTGTGTTCACACATTGACATACCTGAAGACTTCGCAAACTTCATGAATGTCTCCTCCATGGTCTTGTCCACTGCTGCAAGCGCCCCTGGGATCAGAGATCTTGCGACCGATATGGCTCCGTGTTTGATATAATCAAGTGCACCAGGATGAGAGAGGTCAATGTTTGTTAGAAAGGCCTCAAACCAGGTCAGGTACCTGTAGGAAATGAATAATAAATAAAGTTTATACTTCAAGTAAGCTCCCACTTATTTTTATATTGTGTATTAAGGGAATGATTGCATAGATTACCTGGAGTAGTTGTGGCCATCATATGCAAAGAAGAGATCTGCCATGGCACCATTGCAGTGGTGGAAGAGCTCAAAGTCGTTGGTTTTCACTGCAAAATCCATCATGAAGACCAGCCTTGCATGATCCATCATGGAGAGCCAGAACATGCCTGTTTTGCCCAGATGGCCCATGCGTACTTTGTCTTGGTATTGCTTGTACTGATTAATCAGGTTGAGGAGTGAGGGATTCTTCAGAGTGGAGTCAAGGTTTTCGCAAGTGCAGCAGTGGATGAGGTTGATGAGGGTCTCATTTGGGATGTCTGGTTTCTCCTCCTCCAGGAAAACATTGATGAGTAACCGTTCGAGTGCCTCTGTGACCGCTCTCAGACTGAATAGAGCCTTGGCATATGATTTGCCACTCAGAATGTTTTTCAGTCAACCACTGGTTGCGAGGCCAGCTTCTATGAGGATCTCCGCGTAGCCAGCTCCAAGACACTTGCGCCCAGTGAGCTCATCAAAAGTTATGCCAAATAACAGGTTGTGAAAAAAAAATCAACCTATGCGTTTGAGAAAACGAAAAAATAGTTGATCCTCTACACATCTTTGGCCATTTTTTTGCTATTTTTGTCCAGAAATATGGTCAATATGTTGTGAAATGTCAAAAAGAACCATTCCATTAAATTCCTGGGGTCAGATTTGTATGGGAAAATGTGTTGATTTGTCTCTATGTGTTGTTTACTTCAAATGTTATGCCACTTTCTATATAATTTTTTGATTTTTCGGGTTCTGGTCGGGTGCAGCAAAGGGTTAAAAATGAAGCATTTGGACATTATTTCAGCTTGGTACCCAATTTAATCTTAAAATAGACACTTGAATGATTAAGAAATAACAGGTTGTGAAAAAAAAAAATCACCCTATGCGCTTGAGAAAAGGAAAAAATTGTTGATCCTCTACACATCTTTGGCCATTTTTTTGCTATTTTTGTCCAGAAATTTGGTCAATATGTTGTCAAATGCCAAAAATAACCATTCCATTAAATTCCTGGGGTCAGATTTGTATGGGAAAATGTGTTCATTTGTCTCTATGTGTTGTTTACTTCAAATGTTATGCCACTTTCTATATAATTTTTTGATTTTTCGGGTTCTGGTCGGGTGCAGCAAAGGGATAAAAATTAACCATTTGGACATTATTTCAGCTTGGTACCCAATTTAATCTTAAAATAGACACTTGAATGATTAAGAAATAACAGGTTGTGAAAAAAAAAATCACCCTATGCGCTTGAGAAACGGAAAAAATTGTTGATCCTCTACACATCTTTGGCCATTTTTTTGCTATTTTTGTCCAGAAATTTGGTCAATATGTTGTCAAATGCCAAAAATAACCATTCCATTAAATTCCTGGGGTCAGATTTGTATGGGAAAATGTGTTCATTTGTCTCTATGTGTTGTTTACTTCAAATGTTATGCCACTTTCTATATAATTTTTTGATTTTTCGGGTTCTGGTCGGGTGCAGCAAAGGGTTAAAAATGAAGCATTTGGACATTATTTCAGCTTGGTACCCAATTAATCTTAAAATAGACACTTGAATAATTAAGAAATAACAGGTTGTGAAAAAAAAATCAACCTATGCGTTTGAGAAAAGGAAAAAATTGTTGATCCTCTACACATCTTTGGCCATTTTTTTGCTATTTTTGTCCAGAAATATGGTCAATATGTTGTGAAATGTCAAAAAGAACCATTCCATTAAATTCCTGGGGTCAGATTTGTATGGGAAAATGTGTTGATTTGTCTCTATGTGTTGTTTACTTCAAATGTTATGCCACTTTCTATATAATTTTTTGATTTTTCGGGTTCTGGTCGGGTGCAGCAAAGGGTTAAAAATGAAGCATTTGGACATTATTTCAGCTTGGTACCCAATTTAATCTTAAAATAGACACTTGAATGATTAAGAAATAACAGGTTGTGAAAAAAAAAAATCACCCTATGCGCTTGAGAAAAGGAAAAAATTGTTGATCCTCTACACATCTTTGGCCATTTTTTTGCTATTTTTGTCCAGAAATTTGGTCAATATGTTGTCAAATGCCAAAACTAACCATTCCATTAAATTCCTGGGGTCAGATTTGTATGGGAAAATGTGTTCATTTGTCTCTATGTGTTGTTTACTTCAAATGTTATGCCACTTTCTATATAATTTTTTGATTTTTCGGGTTCTGGTCGGGTGCAGCAAAGGGTTAAAAATTAACCATTTGGACATTATTTCAGCTTGGTACCCAATTTAATCTTAAAATAGACACTTGAATGATTAAGAAATAACAGGTTGTGAAAAAAAAATCACCCTATGCGCTTGAGAAACGGAAAAAATTGTTGATCCTCTACACATCTTTGGCCATTTTTTTGCTATTTTTGTCCAGAAATTTGGTCAATATGTTGTCAAATGCCAAAAATAACCATTCCATTAAATTCCTGGGGTCAGATTTGTATGGGAAAATGTGTTCATTTGTCTCTATGTGTTGTTTACTTCAAATGTTATGCCACTTTCTATATAATTTTTTGATTTTTCGGGTTCTGGTCGGGTGCAGCAAAGGGTTAAAAATGAAGCATTTGGACATTATTTCAGCTTGGTACCCAATTTAATCTTAAAATAGACACTTGAATAATTAAGAAATAACAGGTTGTGAAAAAAAAAAATCACCCTATGCGCTTGAGAAAAGGAAAAAATTGTTGATCCTCTACACATCTTTGGCCATTTCTTTGCTATTTTTGTCCAGAAATTTGGTCAATATGTTGTCAAATGCCAAAAATAACCATTCCATTAAATTCCTGGGGTCAGATTTGTATGGGAAAATGTGTTCATTTGTCTCTATGTGTTGTTTACTTCAAATGTTATGCCACTTTCTATATAATTTTTTGATTTTTCGGGTTCTGGTCGGGTGCAACAAAGGGTTAAAAATGAACCATTTGGACATTATTTCAGCTTGGTACCCAATTTAATCTTAAAATAGACACTTGAATGATTAAGAAATAACAGGTTGTGAAAAAAAATCACCCTATGCGCTTGAGAAAACGAAAAAATAGTTGATCCTCTACACATCTTTGGCCATTTTTTTGCTATTTTTGTCCAGAAATATGGTCAATATGTTGTCAAATGCCAAAAATAACCATTCCATTAAATTCCTGGGGTCAGAATTGTATGGGAAAATGTGTTCATTTGTCTCTGTATGTTGTTTACTTCAAATGTTATGCCACTTTCTATATAATTTTTTAGATTTTTTGGGTTCCGGTCGGGTGCAGCAAAGGGTTAAAAATAAAGCCTTTGGGACATTATTTCAGCTTGGTACCTGGCAGATTCTGAAAATAGACACACAAAAATCAGGTGGCATAAAAAAAGCCGGGGGGTGCGCGTGGACCCCTATTTCCATCTAGACTACAAGGATTGTGAATATTGTTGTTAGATCAGAAGAGAGCTAAGAAATAATTCAGGGTGAATTATGGCAATGATGGCAACAATATCCCTTATCCAGAGGGATTTGGGCGGTAACTTGGACTGGGTTAATCCCCCGCAATGTGAATGCGGATCCGGTCAGTTACAATGGGAGGAAATCAGGACGATTGCACCTGCAGTGAATGTAAGGGTGTTAGACAAAGGGAAATTCCATCTTTTATATACTCAAGTAGAGGAGGAAAAGATGAGTTTCCAAAAGTCTGAGTCTTTGATGAATCCGGTGGGGGAAATCAAATTTACATCCCCACAAAAAGTTCGAGCTCCATAGAGGAGTTTGAGTTGGGAGAGGGGTCCGAGAGAGGATCCCTAGCTCCTAGTTTCACACCCCAGGGAGGGGTAGGTGAATGTGCTTTAGATCCAAGTGCTCCACCGCTGTTCAACCCCGAAAGCCCGGAAGATGAGTTCATGACAGAAAACGAAGAAGCGTGTAGGGCATATTTCGGAAGAGAAAAATGTAATTATTTTCAGAAAAGGGCGATTAGAATGTGAAGAAGAGTCTTGCGTTTTAGTCAATTCGGCTAATAAAGGTTTATACCACGGAGGTGGGTAGCCGCAGCCCTTAGTGAAACAGCTGGACCGAGGTTCCAGGCTGAATCGTATAAAATATTACAGCGGAGGAAAAGTCCTATTAAACCCGGCGATGCGAGTCTGCAAAAATTAGATGGACCACCAAACGGAAAGCCGGTAATACATGTTATAGGGCATGAAAAAGGGCAGAGAGGCGATATTGTGGAAGAGATAATGGTGATCGTTACGTTAGATTATCTGATAGGCAATATGTGCCAGCTTGCAGGAGAAAATAAATACTGCGTAATAGCTATGCCTATAATATCAACAGGAATTTTCAGATTCGATGATATTAAAATGGAGGCAACGTTAGTAAATGCATTAGTTAGGAAAACTAATATAGTAGAATGGCCAAAAATGTGGAAGATCTGTCACCCAGACGTCCGAGTGTTAAAAGCTATAACTAATACAGTTTTAAGACCAGGCAGCAGGTGAAGGAAGATTCGGTCAGAGAAGAACCATGTCCAGAATGGCCGAGTTTAAAATGGACAGGGACTTCTAGGAAAAGGAAAAGACGAAGATTAGGGAGATTCAGAATGTGAATAATTAAATATGGAGCGAACAACGAGATAAGGGACGCCTGTTCTCGGTTGTGCCGCACCAAAAATCTAGGAGGCTTGGGTTCGCGAACCAGGTCCTCAAGCTAGAAAATAGATCGAATACAGAGACGGATAAATCATAAACGTTTACTGTATTAAATTGGCACTTAAAAGTATTAGGTTAACTGCATGTAGGAACACCTGGGCAAAAAGTTACAAACAACTATTTTCCTACATTTAACCACTTTTCTCACAACTAAACTCTCTTCTTCTTACAGCTGAGTTACAGAACCTGCACTAACCTGCTTAACCTGATCTTTCTGCTTGCAACTAACGCACATGTTTTAGGCAGATACATTGCCCAAGATAAGCTAGAGATGAAATTGTTGCGAGAAGTTAAATTAAAAAATACCACCGTAAAAGGGAAGGTTAGATAATTAGTTCGTTATGGAGAACAGATAAAAATTTCAGGGGAATCAATCGATTCTCATATATTAGCTGAATTCGGTCTTCAGGGGGGTATAAAATTAGCTAGAACCTTAGAAGGGTTAATACCGACTAATAAAGAGGATTTAGAGCAAGAGCATTTTGAGGTAAAATGGAGCTCAATAGGGGCTTTGACAGCTTGTCAAGACGTGGCAGAGAAAGGTGTTGAAGGAATCTTAAGACCTATTTTTCAAGGAGTGAAAAATAACGCTTTACAGGGCGCAATAGAATTCCTTTTATATGGCCCAGAGACATCCCCCGAAGAATTAGAAAAAGCATTGATTCGTTATGACAGAGAGTCAGAAATAATTAATGCAGATAAATAAAAATCAAATAATAGACCTCCTCGGTATAAAGATCAACCCCGTAAATCGGATCGCGAAAGAAAGCCGTATAATCGCTATGAAATGGAGCGCCGAAATTCCCCGCGCCGCGACCATAAAACGGACCATAGAACGAATAAAGGGCTAGAGAGGACACCGAGAGCTAGATCCAGACCTCCACCCCGAGGAGGAAAGGGGTTTAGAAACCAGTCACGGCCGCGAACCGAACGAACAGAAGGCGCAAGGGGTAACGGTAGTTATATTAGCCCCGAGAAGTGGGAAAAACTAAGCGCAGAAGAACGAGCGCGAATAGTGTCCGAGAGAGAACGAAATAGGTCAGAAACCAGGATAGGTAGCGTCAGACTGGATAACCATCCAGATCACGAGAGGGGAAGAATGGAGGAAATATATTAGTGTATTTTAAACAGGCAGAAAAACATGATGAATTATTAGATACAGTCACAGTAGAAGATTATGAAGGTAATACCAAAAATAAGAATGTGTGGAGAAAAAATGAAATAAAAGTGATAATTGGAAATGAGAATTTACTCTGTCCCAGTGATCTGGTAAAAATAGGAAAAATTGGTATTGTTGATAAGGACAAAGAAATAAATAGATTAGTAGAAGAATCAGAGTTGAGCAATAAAAAGGAGCTAGAGAGGATTTTGCGGAGATATTCTGATTGTTACGCACGTAAACAAGTAAAAATGACTGCGGAAAGGTAGATAAAAAATATGAACATGTAATTGAAGGGGGAATTCCTCCCCCACAGAGACAATACAGAATTAATAGTGCAGCCGAAGCAGAAATCGGAGAAACTATTAAAGAATTAACTGATCAAGGAGTGATCAGGAGATTAGGAAAGAATTAACAGGCTTTGGCGAATGCGTCAATACAGGCGGTTCCGAAACAGGATGGGACTTGGAGGCTAGTAACAAACTTTAAGGCTTTAAATAAGGTTACTGTACCCGACACAAGATATCTAATAAACTGTAGTGAAACAAGCGGCGATATAGGCAGAGACAAGGAATGGCTGTCGAAGCTCGACCTAGCTAATGGGTATTGGAGCATACCGTTAGCATTAGACAGCCAAAAGAAAACTGCATTTACATATAAAGGTGAACAGTTTATTCATAAAGTTCTTCCTCAAGGTTTTAAGAACTCAGGAAGTCATTTTCAGGCAGTTATTCTGGATATATTATCAGGAATACCGGTAACGGTGTATAACGATTCATTCACGAACTGCAAGATGGCGCCGTTGTGGGTGGCTTGCCGTCTGTCGCTCAGTGCAGTGCTTAGTTTGTCTGTGTTAACTTGTTTTATGTTATGTTTAATGCAGTGTGCTTCATCAGTCTTAACTTATGATCGACTCTCTCTTTTAAACTTGGAAGAAATCTCAAATAAGCTATTTTATCAAGCGATGAGCAGTCCCCATTATGCACCACCTCCCTTATTGTTGTCGATACCTGATTGTCTACGCCGTTGGCCGTGTTCCCTACCGGCAAGAAGGCGCAGGAGACGGCGTGGAAGAAGGGGCGGCCTAGCTATTAAGCTAAAGCGCTTCCTGCGACTTCATCGGGAGCCCCAGCTTCAACTGGGATTACATGCGGAAGGCTTGGCCGGGAAACGCTTTATCCGTTGGCGCTCGCTGGAACCAGTGCACGGATGGATTATTTCTGTGTTTCCCACCTCGGCGGCGCCGCTCCCTGTAATCCGCTCTCCTCGGTTTTGGCGTGGTGGAGTGTGCACGGACCATCTTCGTTCACTACCTCGGACAAATTCGTCTATGGATTGTTTGGAATACACGCCTCGGCTTAGGATGGCTTTGATCAACGCCAGATCGGTGGTAAATAAAACTTTTATTATCAATGATTTCTTCTCCGCTCGCCACTTGGATTTTCTCTTTCTGACTGAAACCTGGCTCACTACTGGGGATTTAAGCTCCTTCTCTGAACTGCTTCCATCAAACTGTTTGTTTTTTAACTCTCCACGTACAACGGGGCGAGGTGGCGGATTGGCCTCCATATATAAAGACATGTTTTCCTGTCGTCCCGTTGCTTCTAATAAATATAATAGTTTTGAACTGCAGTTGTTTGCACTGAAACTGTATGAGCCTCTTTTGGTTGCACTGATATATCGACCCCCAAAACACAATAAGGACTTTTTAATGGAGTTTGCAGACCTTCTGGGGGATGTCATACCGAAATATGAACAACTCCTAATTTTAGGAGATTTTAATGTGCATGTTTGCTGTGCTACTGATTGTTTAGCGAAGGAATTTATTAACCTCATAAATGCTTTTGATTTAACTCTTCAGGTCAATGTACCCACCCATCAGCAGGGGCATACACTTGATTTAGTATTAACATATGGTTTCTCTCTGTGTGACCTAGAGGTCTGTGAAAATGGTTTCTCTGATCATAAGACTGTTTTGTTTACGTTCCCATCATTGTTTAATGTATCTAAGCCATCTTCTTCTACTCGTCGGTCTCGGCTTATTACCCCAACTACCAAAGCAGCCTTTTCCTTGGCTTTTGGTGAAGTGTCTCGACATATGGATGATTTTAACTGTGATCTGAGTGCTGAAGAGCTTCTTTTCAGTTTTAATTCCACCTGTGCACACGTCTTGGACTCAGTGGCACCTTTAAAAACACTTCATCATAAACCAAGATCTGAGCCATGGTTAGATGACACTATTCGCTCTCTTAGGCAAATCTGTAGAAGATTTGAGCGAAAATGGAAAAAGGATAGACTCCAGGTCTCAATGCAAATGCTAAGAGACTCCTTATCTCAATATCAGAAAGCTGTAAAAACAGCGAAATCAAGGTATTTTACTGAAATTATAAATAAGAATTGCCATAAGCCAAAAATTATTTTTAACATTATTAATGCCACTATCAATCCTTCCATTTGCTCTTTTACAGAAGTGTCTCCACGATCATGTGATTTTCTTACGTTTTTTTGTAAATAGGATAAATGAGTTAAGAATGGGGATAAATCGTGTTCTGTCAGACCCTTCGACGACTCTTAGTTGCACTGCTGTGCTGAGTCATTTTACTCCAATTACTGAAAACTATTTTATAGATTTAGTGGATCATCTTAAACCATCTGGCTCTTCAACTGATGTAATTCCTCAATTTTTCCTTAAACAAATTCTGGACATGGTGGGTCCAGGTCTTTTGAGTCTAATAAATCGCTGTTTAGAAACTGGTACTATTCCAGATCTGCTAAAACATGCAACTGTTCGTCCTCTGCTTAAAAAACAGGGCATGGATCCCACCGTTCTAGCTAATTTTAGGCCCATTTCTAACCTGTCGTTCATTACAAAAATTCTAGAGAAAACTGTTCTTGACCAATTACAGACTTTTCTAGCTGACAATTTGATCTTTGAGGTTTTTCAGTCTGGTTTTAGAAAATATCACTCCACTGAGACTGCTTTGTTGAAGGTTTTTAATGATATACTACTAACGTGTGACTCGGGGAACTATGCGGTTCTTGTGCTTTTAGATCTTACTGCTGCATTTGATACTGTTGATCATGCTGTCCTTATTAATCGTTTAGAACGTTGCGCTGGTATTGCAGGTAGTGCATTGGAGTGGTTTAAATCTTATCTTACCAATAGGACTTTTTCGGTTAAGGTGGGAGATCGTACTTCTAGTAATACTGCATTAACCTGTGGGGTTCCCCAGGGATCCATTTTGGCTCCCATCCTTTTTTCTTTATATATGCTTCCACTTGGTTCCATTTTTAGAAAGTATGGGCTGTCGTTCCATTGTTATGCCGATGATACTCAAGTTTATCTGCCTATAAAGCAAAACTTGGATGGATTAGATGCTCTCTGGGCATGTTTGGCAGATGTAAAGGCATGGTTGTCGCTAAACTTTCTGAATTTTAATGAGGAAAAAACTGAAATTATTGTTTTTAAACCCTCAGATTCCATGACTGCTGCCGAACCAAATCTTGGTGGGTTATCCTCATGTGTTAAGCATTATGTAAAAAACTTGGGTGTGGTATTTGATGAACATTTGAAGTTTGATAGGCAGATCAATTCTGTGGTCAAATCATCTTTTTTTCAGTTGCGGCTCCTGTCTAAAGCTAAGTCTTTTCTTTCTTTTAAAAATCTCGAGAAAGTGATTCATGCTTTTATTACTTCTAAATTAGACTACTGTAACTCACTCTATACTGGGATTAGTCAAACAGCTTTATCCCGATTACAACTGGTTCAAAATGCGGCAGCTAGACTTTTGACCAGGAGTCATAAACGGGATCATATTACTCCGGTTCTACAGTCTTTACATTGGCTGCCTGTGCGGTACAGAGTAGATTTTAAAATTTTACTTATTGTCTACAAGTCACTACATGGTATGGCTCCTTCATATATCTCTGACTTATTGATCGAGCATAATGTAACCAGATCTCTTTGGTCCTCTAACCAGAGACTTTTATTTATTCCCAAGACGAGGCGGAAGTGCAGGGGTGATCGCGCTTTTGCTACAGCGGCACCAAGACTCTGGAATGATTTGCCCTTGTCTATTAGAATGGCATCATCTGTGGCTATTTTTAAGTCTAAATTAAAAACCTATCTGTTCGATAAGGCGTTTTATCCTGGTTGAAGCACTATGTTTTTTATGTTTTTGTTACATGTTTATGATGTTTTTGGTGCATGTTATAATGTATTTTAGTTTTTTTTTTATTCTTTTGTGTTACTGCTGTTTTTAGTTATTTTATTGTAAAGCACATTGGTCAACTCTGGTTGTAGTAAATAGTGCTATATAAATAAAATTGCCATTGCCATTGCCATATTGATGATATTTTAATTAGTTCTTCCACAGAGGAAGAACACCTAAGGGTGTTAGATCAGACACTAGACAGACTGGCTAAGGCAGGCTTGAAACCTAGTCTAAAGAAAATGGAAGTCGGAAAACATGAAGTAGATTTCCTAGGATTTAAATTAGGTAAAGATACAAGGTCTTTGACAACCAGCACCAGAGCAAAGTTAGAGGAGATGAAGAAGTCCAGCCCTCCTAAAACACGAAAGCAGCTTCAGTCACTGCTGGGAACACTGAACTATGTCAGAGAATTAATTCCTAAGTATTCTAGGGAAGCAAAGGTGTAGTACCAGGGTACTAAAGCAGGAAAATGTATATGGACTGATCAAATGGAAGAGGCTAGATTAAAATTACTTCGAATGGCACTTGAAAGTGGAGAATTGGAGCGTAGAGACGAAACATTACCACTGCATGTTTGTGTCACAGAGCAGGATGAGGAAGTGACTCTAACAGTCTCAAATGCAGGGGGACGCGCCCCAATTGCTTTTCTGACTCACCAGCAGGAAGCAGCGATGAGGCGCTATGATCAAAATAGTGCAGAGAGGATTTTGGCAGCTGTGTCAAAAAGACTGCTGCAGCTCAAAGCTATTGCAAAAGAGCAGCCAATAATAATATTTTCTATGGCAGGAGAACTCGCCAGAATTAAACGAAATTTGATTATGGACCAACCACGCATCCACGTACAGAGGTGGGACAGATGGGGTTTAATAATGGGAGATCTTCAGCTTGAATGGAGATTAATAAAAGTAAAAAGGACAGATAAAATGACTAAATACCATGATGAACATCAGAAACTCCCAAAGTATTTCACAGACGGAAGTGAGAGAGCAGGGAAAGTAAAATGGGGTTATTTAGTTAAACATGATGGACAGTTAATTACATCACAAAGCGGAGAACTCAAGGGTACCGCTCAGCTGGCAGAAATAACTGCTGTAGAACGAGCTCTACAAAAAGCAGTTGAATTAGGACATAAAGAAATTGTTCTAACCAATGATTCTGAGTATGTAACAGAAGGCATAAACAAAGAATTAGAGACGTGGAAAGCAAATGGTTTTCACACAGCTCGTAATAAACCGATGGCCCACAAAGAACAATGGGAGAATGTAGCAGGATTGTTACAGAAGGTGACCGCTCATTGTTATCACCAAATCTCGCATACTAAACAAGATAGCGAGGCAGCCAATGGAAATCGAGAAGTGGATACAATGATAGGTCAGGTAAAATTAGCAGAAATAACGGAGTTATTTCAGAAATTACATGATGATCTGAATCACCCGAGTGCAAACATGGTTCAGATGGAATTGAGGTTAAGAAATTTAACTATTCCTAATTGGCGCACCCGTTACAGAGAGACAAGAAAAGAATGCCGAATTTGCAGAAAATGTATGATGGCTAAGGGGTGCGAAGAGAGCGAACTTCCAAAACAGTACAAAGGACAACAAGTCAGTATTGATTTTGCAGGGCCTCTCAGACCCAAAACGAAGACAGGAAATTGTTATTTTCTGCTTGCCATAGATAACCACACTAAAATGAAAATGATTTGGCCTATGCGTTCCGCTTTAGATGAAAAAGTAGTGGAATGTTTACGTGAGTGGATAAAATGGCAAGGGAAATTCGATAGCTTAAGAGCCGATGGGGCTCACAATATTAGTGGCAAATTAGTTCAAGATTTTTGCAAGGAAAACAAAATAATACTAGTGAAAAGCATTCCTTATCGTCCTGAAACAAATGGAATTGCAGAACGAGCTATAAGAAGTATTAAAGAATGGTTTGGCAAAAATAAAGATTTAGGAGATTGGGATGAACTCATTGAAAAATGTTTATTCGATCTTAACAGGGTCAAAGTGAGATTCAACAGAGGCCTACCGAGACGCCAGTAAAGAGAAACTCGAGATTTCAAGTAGGAGATCAAGTTATTCTGACGAGAAGGCGAAAGGTAGGAAAGTTTTCTGAAGGTTTAGGAATAATTGATATGGTTATAGCAGTAACCGGATCCAACTCTGTCGAGTTAGAGAATAACGGTATACAGAGCAATAAAGATCTAGTAAAGAAATAGAAAGGGGATGGACAGTGTGAGTGAATTAATAAACCAAAGGGGTTTAATTCGTGTGGAGCACGGTAAGCATGGATCTAGAGCTTGGCTATGGACACAGCCAGAGACGGAACGGGTGCTAGGCTTCAAGGGACAGCCTATGAAAGCAGTAGCAGTTCCGATTAGACCGTATAGCTGTGTCCTGTGCAGTCAGCTGTGTGCTCTGCCCAGTATTTCATGTAACGAGAAGAGAGACCTGGGAGCAGAGTGGACGATATATAGGCAATCTCAGGTAGAAATATCAGGGATAATAATATGTGCAGATTGTCGTCCGAGCCACCCGAAGTTACGGATTGACTCGTACCGAGTGTCTGAAGGCTTCGGGGAAGGCTGCAGCTGTACGTGGGACGGCCTTGTACTGTGGAACTGTGTAGTCTGTGGGGCCAGAGATCGGAAATTGATGTCCTCCCGATTTCTGTGTGAGAGCCTGAGAGTGCTCAAACCAATAGGATTATTCTGCAATGGGATATTGTCCAGATTTTCCAGACATCCGTATTTAGGTATGAGAGAGCATGAGAGAGAAGCGTTTCTCGAGGCAAATGTACCTATGCTCCCTAGGGATGGGGAGGAAGTGAAGAACCAAACTCTCCGGAAGAGAGAAGAGCTAGTACGAGATATAAGGTGGAATGATCACGGAAAAGATTTAACCCTTACATATCTCGAATCTATGAAATGGAATTTTACGCTTTGGCAGGGACCAACTTCGAAGTGTTTTCCAGAAGTGGACCTAAGACAAGGTTCGAAGGGAAAAATCGCCTGGGTTTACGTGAAACGCGGCGAAGTCTGGCAGGTGCGGAGTTGGGTGAGTTTGGCTATGGAATTAGCACATGGTAGCGATTGGGTAGATAGTGCACCTTATAAAAAATATTATAGGGGCGCCCAACTCAGGAGTAACCTGACCAAGGAAAAAAGGCCCAGTACCAGGAAGGAAAAATTTGTGCAGTTAACCGTAGCGCCAGCGAGCGACTTAGACAAGCACAAAGCTTGGTGCCCGGTAGAAGAAAGATATGTAACCGGTATACTCTATACTAATGAGCAGATCACTGAAGAACCGAAGGAAACGTACATTGTAATAATGCATTTTAGGATTAATGTGTTAGCATGTGCGCATCCGGATTATGATTGGATCGGAGGAATAGAGGTTGGTTTGCATGAGAAACAACCCGAAGTCAAAGTGATACGAAAGGGTTTTCTGAGAAGATCCAGGTGGCTCGTAGTTGAGCCGCGGAAATAACCTCTTTTCACAGGCAAGAATGCAGAGATCACCGTCACTGGACAGTCTGGCAGGCGAGCTCGGAGAGGCCAGAAGTACCATCGAGAAGTTGAAGAAGCAACGACGGATCTGCAAATGGATTAGTATTGTGCTGTGGATAAATTTGATAATAGGAATTATAGCATTAATAACAATCAGAATGAGTTATCTCCTAGAATGGGAAATAATGACGGGAAATATTATTTTAGCCGAGATAAATGTGAACCGCGAAAACATAACGGGATTCGATTTATCTGTTTGGGGCACAGTTAAAGAAAAAAGAAAAGAGATAGAGAAAAATAATATACATTTCTGGAAATGGTTAAATAATGTTAGTACCGACAAAACATGGTATTATATGATAAGGCAACCAAAGGTTAAACTTAAAAGCACTGTAAAAATGAAACAGTGGTTTAGGAGTGAAACAGAAATATTTGAAGAAAATAGTTTTATCGAAGAAAGCGAAGGAAATAAAACGTTCAAATATTTTATCGGATCAACATATAGAATCAGTTTAAACGAAGAACTAGGTGGTTGTTGGATATTTAGATCAAAGAAAAATTTCAATCCGTGGAAAATAGGCCAGTGCAAGGAACAGGGCATTGTTAAGAGGATTAAAAGATCTAATAAAAGTAAAAATATAATACATGCGGAAAAAATAAGGAAAAATATAGAGGAATGGATAAAAACCAACAAAATGTTTAATCCAAATGGGGAATTTGTTTTACTTACTACAATTAGAGAATCAGTATGAAACAAAATTAGATTTAGAATTAAACCAAAGTGTGCCGTGGGTATGGAAAAAGAGAATAGCCATGCCACGGGTTAAATTTAATTTTAAAACAAGATATTGGGAAATAGATAATAACAAACGGGAAACCGATGTATATGTGATTAAAATGGAATTAAATAAAGAATTAAAGACGGAAAACGAAATAAAAAATTATTATGAGGACAAAGTTAAACAAATGGATAAATGCGTGAGAACAGAAATCAGCAAGAAAAGTCATGGGAGGAATTACGTATATACTAAAAAAGATTATGGTGATTCTTCCTATGCTAACTTCTGTGACAAAAATAAAGAGAAAATGGATTGTAGCGATTTTGAAAATGGCACAGATCCCTTTACGGGAAATCAAACAGAAGAAGTATTAAGCATAAGAAGAAGACTGTATTTAAAAAGAGTTAATTTATACAGGCGTAAAGACGAAGAAGGCGTATACAGAAGTAATTTAATTTTCTTAAAAGACGCAGCATACGGAATAACAGGACGTGAGTGCGGAAAAATATTAAAGATATGTTCCGAAGGTCACGACGCACTGACCATTAATCAGATGGCTTCGGTGTTATGTTATTGGTATAATGGAATTGTGCCACTGCCGTAGACATTCAAAAGAGATAAGATAGTTAACAGATACGAGATGAATTACGGTGCAGCTGGTGTGGTCAGAGTTGTAGACAGAGGCCAGAAGTGGAAAATGTTCCACGGACCTGCTCGAATTGCTATTAACAGTATGTTAAGATATCGAGTACCCAAGGGAGGAAAGAATGTACCGTTAACTAATATTGATGCGATAGCAATTGATGATTTGTCCCTTACGATCGAAAGGAAGAAATGGAAAGAGAACTGGTGTAAGGGGACTGATATAAACTATTATTTAGGTTTAGAATGGATGAGAACAGGTGTTTGTAATACCAGTGTTGAGATAAAAGGACAATGAATTAAAGGGGGGCCTAGATGGTTTGAAGCCCCAGGAGAATTCGTAAAAACAGGCATCCAGGGTGTGAAACAAGCTGCTAATGCAGTTTTCAAATTTGTCACACAAGACATGTGGACTAGTTTGATTAATAGTCTAATTAACGCAGGATGGTATGCGCTGTATGGAGGATTAATAATATTAGGAATATTCTTTATCTCAGTAATTATAAAATGCACATGTGCTGCAATGGGGGCGAGAATTTTTACAGGACAAAAAGAGGAAGCAAACGAGTTAGCTGTGTTAGGACGGTTGGTAAACTTTCACACGAAAAGACAAAGGTGTTCGAGAACACGACAAAATAGTGTTTCCGGAGAACCGTTGCTATGTGAGATCGTTAACTCAGCAGGAGGAAAAAGATAAGAGGTGTCAGTTGAGACGGAAGCAGGAGGGTTTAACGACCAAGAGAGGAAAGGTAAAAAGGAGAGTTAACAGATGGTAAGATCATTCACTATTTGAAAGATTTGCTCAACAACACAGAAATTTGAACGATAATAGGTAATTCAATTTGAACCAACTGAAAAAGAAAAAAGAGCTATTTTTAGCCGAAGAACCCCAACCAATTGATTCGGATAAGTCCAACAGAGAACAAAATTTAAGTGATAAAAATGGCATCAAACGGAACACAAAATTTTACTGCTATCAACAATATGACCAGGAGTGATGAAGGTGAACCTTCGAAAGGACTTTCTCCTGATTTAATCCAGGTTTGTCATTTTTTGATTTACGGAATTTGGGTGTGTTTGCAAGGGGTGAATACATTTCTCTGGTGGCACGTGACGATCACAGTATTACACATGGCTAGAATAATTTTAATGAAGAGTATTAGTAAAATTATGCTAGTGTGTCATTTACTCATAGTTTCAGAAGGCTGGAGTAAGCTACTTGGTTTACAAGGAGTGGTAGCTGTAACATTGACAAGTGTGTGTAAATTGTGCGTTGATGTAAGCACAATGATAACTGGAAAAGATGGATTTGTATTGTTTTGTGAAATAACAATGATTATGAGTAATGCAGTATATCTAATGGGAATACTGTTAATCACACATAAAAGGAAAGCAAATCTATGGGTAATTGTGGGAACAATTACGCTAAGTGTTTTTATTTTGGGATGTATATTGAGATGTGAGAATATCACACTTTTAGGGATAATTATTTTGCTTAATAGATGGGATAAAATGCAAAGTAAATTAAATCAATATATGAGATGCTGTAACCAAAGGGTGAATTTAAATTCAGTCAATACCCTTTCTATCTGAATTACAGATGGGAATTCCAGGATTAGAAGCCATGAAAGGAATGGCGTGTGAGACTGGAATAAAACCAGGCAAACGGGGTGACGGCGGTAAAAGATACAAAAGTAGACAAATATGTTTTGGATGTATGAAGTCCACACAGAAGGTATATTTCAAAGTAATTAACGGTTGTAGGTTCTGCAAATTGTGCGTGCATGAACCAGGAAGAACGATAAAAAATTGTTTTAATCAAGATGTGTCCATTTGGAGTCAAGTGTATAGTATGAGTACGCAAACCAGAGTGATGGGATATTGGGAGCTAAACATGAACGGCTTTGCCGGACTTAAACTAACAAAAAGTATTACAGGTTTATTCATAATGCCTTGGTGGTTGAAATTCTGCGTATTTGGACGACAGAATGAGCAGCATAGGGAACAATACGACCATGCAACGTTTGTATTTCAATTGGCTGAACTGCTAGAAAAAACTGAAGTTGAAGTAAAAAATAGCAGTGAGTTGGAAAAGGACGGAGATATTGTGAGTACGGGGAAATTCTGTTTAACATACATTCTTGGTTCATGGTTATTTTACAGACGGATCCAGTAGTGATGCTGAGGACTGACGGCCAAGTGGAGCCAGCGGCTCTTAGATGGTTTATAGAGTTGATTACCAATCAACCACAGACCATAGCAAGAGTTTGGTTCTCCGCTGAAGTGCTGAGACGTTATGTGAATAGAGATTGGATCAATGAATGTGTGTTGCATGATAACCTGAGGAAAGCAGACCCCTTTCCAACAGACAAATTTAAGGAATTTGTAGAAGTAACTTTAATTAAAAAAGATGAAATGATATTTGTTGTATACATTGAAAAATAAAATTTAAGTGATAGATATGGAATCATGCGCATTGAATGCAAAGAAAATAGGATACCGATAGAAGTGCATTATTCGAGAGAAATTGATTATGAAATGCCAAGAGAGGATGTCATGTCTGGTGGCCCTGTAAGTGTGACATTTCCTAATCAGTTTCCACTAGGCAATCCGGAAAATGTACCCGGAAAATTAGAGATTCATTTTGATGATCTTCTTGTAGAAAGCACCAAAAAAAGGTCATTCCGGGAAATCCAAAAGAGACGGAAAGCGGAGCGACGCAGACGGGCGAAGAAGGGAGATGGATCATCAAAAGATAATCAACCAGATCAAGAAATTGGTTTCTTTGATGCGCAAACAAGAAGTTAATCATAAGAAAATGATGAAGTTGTTTAAGGGAATGATTAACATGCATGGACATACTTTAGAATTGCAATGTGTAGACAATGAATTGAATAATTTACAACTTCATTCTTCTGATATACATCTCTAGAAAATGTTAGATTTATGATGATGTATTATGGTGTGTTTTAACTGTTATCTTTTGCTTTTGTAAGAAAAAGAGAGGTCAGCTGTTTTTATGAGTTTTAGCTGTTGCTTAAGAGGGCAGGATATGCTTAGCTGAGAGGGGTCAAATAGAGGACTGCATTTTGCACGTATGGTGCAGAATGGAATCTTTTACTGAAAAAACTTAGGTGTTGCTTACACTGAATATTAAGTGTTATATATGCGGTTTAAATGTGTGATTAGCTCAAGCTTGTTAGGAAAAACATGTTCCCTGTCTATATAGTAAAAAGGGAAGTAGAAGTGTTATACTGCTGAGTAAGTGATGTTTTTCCTGTGAAGATGTGAAGGTGTGATAAGGTCATGTCTGGGTTTATAGCACAAAGGGTACACGTCTGCCTGTATAAACAAGAGGCAAGAAAAGATAGAGAAAGGAAGTAGGTATGACGTGTTTTTATGATGATGCAAATGAGTTGCAGTAGTATAAAAGCTTTGTTTATAGACTCAAACGGGGCCGTTCCCGCGTGGTGAAGAAATTCGCTGTTGTGTTTTGTATTTTGCTTTTGAGTTAATTTTATTTTTAATAAAACGAAAGCATTGCTATGGTGATTCGTAATCCTTTTATTAAAATAAAGCCTCTGAGTAATTACTTTACATCAACCTGTTATCTGAACCTGAATATCATTCTGATCGAGCCTCGAAGCACGGACCTGACTGAGCTGGTACGGACACCGGGGCCAGGGATCCTGAACCATCAAATCATCGCCATCCAGTCAACGGGTAATATAGCGGTTTCATTACTGTTTTATTGCTAGGGGATGACTGAGATGTGTTATGAAGATTTTTAGGGTTTCTGACCGGTATAAAAATACAACAGAGTTTATCTGTGTTTAAGGTGAGAAGAATTAACAGACAGATCTCTGTGTGTGTCTCAATCAGCTCCCTAGTTCAGTAGTGTGCACACTAGTAAGAGAGTCGGTCTACATAAACATCATCTTTATAACAGTGTACTTCAGCAGGAGTTTCTCTGTGTTTAAGATGAGAATAATTAACAGACAGATCTCTGTGTGTGTCTCAATCAGCTCTCTAATTCAGTAGTCAGCACCAGAGCATGTGCGGGGATCGAGCGGAGCGTGCGAAATATAGTCGGAGCGCGGAGCGGGTTTTTATTCAAAGGCCAGAGTGATCGCTCTGTCTCGCTCCGATACCACTCACACCACGAGTCTAAGGCATGCACAAATCCACCCAGAATTCACCTGTCCCTTCAACAATTAACAAAACTGTCAGTCTACACTTCAAAAATGATTTGATGTGAAGGAGAGATGGAGTTCGTGAAATATTTCCAAAAGCAAATCGATAGGTCATACAGGTTCCTATCAACAACAAAAAAAGCAGTCACGCAACAAACCCGCTCCACGTCCGTCACGCAGGCAGTGTGTCCCAGGCGTAAGGCTTCGGTTGAAAAACGGCAGGTTTTAGGCATGCGGAGGAACTTTAAATTTGAGTGAGTGTGGAACGATTTCACCGGATCGGGATGAAATTGTAGGTGAGCGAGGAGCAGAATTGAGCGGAGCGGTCTGGTGCGACTTTGAGCGGTGGAGCGGGCGGAGCAAACACCCATGTGATCGGGGAGCGGAAATTCTCACCGCTCGGCTCCTCTCACATGTTCTGGTAAGCACACTACTAAGAGAGTCAGTCAGAGTGAGTCTTAAGGCCCGTAAACACCGGGACGAATATCGGCGCACGTTATTCGCCAGCGTTTTTCAACGTGTTTTTTTGTGTTCACACTCAAGCGATTTTTGCTGACGATGAGCCGAGTGAACATGCAAATTCATTCCCTGACATTAGATGGCGCTTAATGTAAAACAGAAATACCCCGGTACACAAGGTGGCGCTGCGCAACTTTACGCTTCTGACACTCGCTTGTCACTCAGAAGAAGAGAGCAAGTATTTACGCGCTTGTCAAAATCATACAAAGAAAACATGGATATTTCAAGCACCAGAAGCTCCAGCAGCTCCAGCGATGAAGAAATTATTGTTCTGTTGAATGAGGAAAGACGCCGGAAAAGACGCCGACACCGGCAGTGTAGACGCTACTTGGCGTATATCTTCGTCGTCGTTACGTATGTGTGCTCGGCAAGACTGTTTTGTGTTTGAGCGCCCCCAAGTTGTGTTTTACTGTAACTTCAGCAGCTCCAGACATGTGAGCAAAAGCGCCAATCTCATTGGTCGGATAGTTTTTGACGCGGCGCGTCAAACCAAAAAAACAAACCCGAGGGGTTTTAAAAAAAATGATGCTTTTACGGGTGGCGTTTTTAGCGTCGGTGTTCACACTCACATTGGCGCCCTTTGTTTAGTCACGTCGGCGAATATCGCGCGCGAAATTCGTCCCGGTGTGTGTACGGGCCTTTAATGACCTGATTAGACAGAAACACTCAAAACTAGCACTACAAATTAATAAAAGAACACAGCTATATTTAGATATTTATTGTGTGGTCTGTATTGGTTTTGATTGCTTACAGTGTGAGTGTATGTGTTGTGATTTCAGATGTTTATGTTGTTGTTGAATTTACACCGCTGTACTGCAGCTGGCTTCAGTCCACTGTGCTTAAGATGATTAAAACTCCAATAAACTTCAAGAAAAAACAACATTTGACCAAAGAGACAAAGTCACTCTTCCAGATCCCCATATATTACTACATAAACAGATAACATGCAATATAAATAAGCTTTATAATCAATAGATAAAGCATCAAACATACATGATGAGTCTCTAAATATAGTTTATTATCACTCATATAAATTAACTTGCACTGATATGACAAGATATGTTGTGCTCTAGTCATGGACAGCTCTTTTCTGCATCTTTCTGTGTAAATGTGTTTAAATCCTTTTATACGTTTCAATCCAAATGATTCATAGCTTTCAATCACATGAGCGGCTCGAAGACCTGGTCGGCAAAACATTCATAGAACTGCAGCACAATCCTGTCAATTTTCCATTAGTTTCCCAGCCACAAATATTTAGATCATCCCGCAAAAGAATAAAACAAATGTGTGTACAAAATACAAGTTTTGGCCATTTGCAATCCATATTAAACACCTGCAGCAATATTTCAATCATTAAACAGTGCGACAAAATGTTGTAAAAACACTTAAAAGTGCCGTAATATATTTAAAACAGTAATATTAAAAGATCAAATTCAGTAATCACCATATTAATGATGCATACTTTACATAGACAAAACAGATTAGGCCAGAATATGAACGCAATCCGCTTAACGGTTCAGTGTTTTCCTTATAATGGTTTTCTATGGGAAACCACTTCACGTGAAACTTTGAACATTCCATTTATATGCTGGGATCATCTGCTTGCCTGTACAAAATATACATCATCAATAAGGTGTTTACTGAATTTTGCCTTTTAATATCTGCCTTTTACTACATTACTACTCAATGCAATCTGCGTTAAAAAATAACTGGTGTTTAGAATTTAGTAAACTATAAGGGTGTGACGTCACGTGGAAACTATCAATTGCCTTGTCCAAATACTTGCAGGCTTGGCAACTTGAGAGCATGTGCATGCAAAAGAAAGTAAATGTGCAAGATTGTCCCAGGTCTTCAAAAAACATGCAATTACATACAGACACGTGATGCCAATTTCACAATTCACATAATTAATAGTTCAGAAATTACATAGATTTATAGGATATAAAATCCTGCCTTCAACAGATATTTCTAACTACCCAAAGTTATCTTCACACACATATAATGATCATTCCTCCAGTTCAAAAAAAAATAATAAAAGTTGACCACAGTTCCAAAAACAACCTAATATTCTTCCTAGATACGGCAGCCATCCGTTCCATTAACATCTGCTCTAATGATGCATTTAACCAATGGTTAATATTTAATGATTGCTTAGTTTTCCAATTTTGGAGAATAGCTTTCTTTGCCAGAATCAGGGCAATGTAAACCAATTTTACCTAATGTGATGCATCATCTATCTCCAAACCTAATCCTTACAAACAAAGCGATAGCGAAACTGGTGTTTCTATATCAAGTAACTTGCAATTTCTCTATAACCCCTAACCAAAAATTCTGAACAGGGGTGCAATACCATACGGAGTGGAGGTGAGTGTCTTCTAGACTACCAAGATTACATTGAATGCATATGGGTGAATGAGTAAAAACCCATTTTATACTTTCTGTGTTGTGGAATAATGCACTCTATGCAGAATCTTATATTGAATAAGTTGTAAATTAGAATTATCAATCAAAGAAGCATTTTTTTTACAAATATGTGCCCATGTATTGAAATCCTGGGATAAAGACATAGCCAAGTCCCAATAGGTAGATGCATCAAATTATCTATACATCACAATAATTTATATAATTTAGATAACATTATTTTTGATGGTGCTAGTGTTCTTAACTGAGTAACAAATGCAGAAGGTTGAAGCATATTATCCTTAGTATTTACTTTGCTTCTGACTTCCTTTATATGTAGATATTGAATAAATTCTCCTTTAGAAATATAATTATTGGCTGTTAAATCTTCAAAGTAAATAAATGTGTTGTCACTAAATAAATAATTGAAGAATTTGTTATATTTTACATTTTCCACCAAGTTTTAAGAGTTGAAGAAATTTATTTTTGAATCAATAATATTTTTTAATTGATGTTCCAATAAAAGGTATATCACTTAATTTAATACCCTTACTATCAAATTGTTCTAAATCCATCCATGCCTTATTATCGGAATCATTTTGTATCCACTTAAGAAATTGTAACTGATTTGCCAAGCAATAAATAAGAAATATTGGAGCATCCAAGCAGGGACGATTCTGTTTTTTTATAAAATGTTTTTACAAAATAAGACAGTCAAAAAAAAACAACTTAATCATCAATATTACACAAATAGTATATTTAACAGCCATATTATCATCTAATTAAAGACAAAATAATTTAATGGGAAGCTGTTCTTGGACATTGCAAACAGAAAAAAAGTAAGATTACACGCAAAAACGTTTGTTTATTCGATACAAACAGGTGTTTACTATTCTACATCTTAAAATTCCAAACGTCAGAACGTCAACATTATTAAAACCCCACATTGTAATGTTTACCATGATACTGCAGACTAGCTGGAAAAGTGGTTGTGTCTTTAATCTTTGAAACAACGGGAAGAAACTGTTTTAAGCAGTGCTGGTGCATCACGGTAACACAAATAAACACAAACTCTAAGGAACTTTCAACATACAGTTTTCAGCTTTTCAACAGGTCTATAATTATGATTTAATACTCACAATGAACAGAGACGTGGTCTTCAGCCTGCGAAATTGCTCTTCTACTTTTTGAGCTGTGTAAACGACAGCACTCTAATCCAATGGCATCGTATTCGGGAACTGATTGGCAGTGAACCACGTTAAACAGTGAGTAGGTGTGTTCTGCTCATAGGTTTTACTTCAAGCGGCTTCAATGTATGACATCAGCGGCAGCGCGTAAGATTTTAAATGCACCCAGACTGCTCCCGCAACACAGATGCTATACTATGACCATCATTATACTATTTTGATCATTTTGCTATTCGCCCTATTAAGGAAAGAGGCAAAGTTTTTCAAGATTTTAAGTCATTACTAATTTTCATTCATAGCAATTTCTAAAAGATTTGAAGAAATAATTACACCCAAATATTTAATATTATCTGTAATAGTCAATTGCAAAATTCCTCAAATTTACTGGAACTGGAAGAATTGTTGATTTTGTTCAATTTATAGTGTAATCAGGAATCTGTGAAAAAGAAGATATAGTCTTAAAATGTCCCGTTAAGGAGTTAAATGGATCTTGAATCTACTAAAAATTTGAATATGATAAAAAAGTAAATTTTTTCTTCTAACTTATTTCAAAAAGTGCAAATTTAATAAATTTTAAATTCATTACATGTAAAGTAAAACACGTCAAAAGTGTTTTTGTTTTAATTTTCATGATTAGAGCTTACAGCTCATGAAAGTCAAAAATCAGTATCTCAAAATATTAGAATATTTAGTGTTGAGTTTCAATAAATGACCATCCATACAGTGTAAATTATGGGTATCTCTTGTTCATTGAAATCACAATGGGAACACTGCTGACTTGGCAATGGCCCAGAAGACGATCATTGACACCCTCCACAAAGAGGGTAAGTCACTTACTGCTGTCAATGGCTCAATAAGGATAGGGAACAGCAAAGAGATAAAGGACATCCTTGTCTAGTACCTCTTCGTAATAAAAACATTAAATGTGTTATTACTGATGGTTACCATAGGTTCATTATAAATAGCTTTATCCACTGTATAAACGAATCTCCAAAACCAAATTTACCAAAACCGCAAAAAAAAAATCCAATTAACTTTGTTTTAAAGCTTCAATTACATAAAAAAATATTTTTTAATTACCCAAGGAATGATGACTTTTAATAAATCCAGTTTGATCTTTATGAATGATTGAAGAAATTACTTAATCCAGACAAAACACAAGAGCTTTATAAATGATCTTAATATCAGTATTAATCAAGGATAACTAGTCAAGTCAAGTCACCTTTATTTATATAGCGCTTTTAACAATACAAATTGTAACAAAGCACTGCACAGTATCAAAATAGGCAAATTGTGTCAATAATGTAAAATGACAGGATTTAACACTCAATTTTCAGCTGAATGCATTTCATTATTGAATTTAGTAATGGCATTGTCCAGCTCAGTTCATTTTAAATAATATCTGTGCAATCAAGTCGATGCTATTGCTGGAAATGAAGATTCCCGAAATAAGCAAGCCAGAGGCGACAGCGGCAAGGAACGAAAACTCCCTCGGTGACAGAATGGAGAAAAAAAACCTTGGGAGAAACCAGGCTCAGTCGGGGGGCCAGTTCCCCTCCGGCCAGACAAACCAATAGTTTGTGCCAACTGCAGCAAAGTCAGAGTGTAAGTGGTCCACTGGTTCCAGTGGTCTTTCCCCGATGGATACTAGAAGGCAAAGTTGGATCTTTATCAGGTTTCAATAACAATCTTATTAAATGCCCGTTTTGAGAGGGAGAACAAGGACACTTTGTTGCTACACCTGCCCTCCAACGACAGCACTGCACCTGTCCTGAGCCTTCATGAAGTGAGACTCAGCCTTAACAACACCAACCCCTGGAAGGCATCTGGTCCAGATGGAGTGCTGGGCCGGGTGCTAAAGGACTGTGCGGCCGAGCTGGCAGAGGTCTTCACAACCATCTTTAACCTGTCGCTGTCCAAGTTATGGCTCCCAGCATGTTTTAAAGCAGCCACAATCATTCCTGTCCCCAAACAAGCCAATGTCACATGCCTGAATGACTACAGGCCTGTGGCACTCACACCTATCCCTGCCAAGTGCCTGGAACGGCTGGTCATGAAAAAGGCCTTACCACCTGCTCTCGACCAGTACCAGTTTGCATACCGGGAGAACAGATCAGCGGAGGATGCCATTTCTATTGTGCTTCATATACTTCTGAAACATCTGGAGCACAAAAAGACCTACTTTTCATTGACTTTAGTTCGGCTTTTAATACAATCCGGCCAAACACACTTCTACTGAAACTGAGCAACCTTGGATTGAACAACGTATTATGTAACTGGATACTGGACTTTTTAACCAACCGCTCTCAATGTGTGAAAACAGGCGAGCACATTTCAAACACCATATATACATCAACACTGGTATCCCTCAGGGTTGTGTGCTCAGTCCACTACTCTACACACATAACTGTTCTGCCTCCTTCCCCACTAATCACATCGTTAAATTTGCAGACAATACAACTGTGCTTGGCCTCATAACAAACAACGAGATGGCATACAGGGAGGAGACTGAGCTACTGGCAGGGTGGTGTAAAAATCATAACCTGGCTCTTAACATTAAAAAGACAAAAGAAATTATAGTGGACTTTCGTAAATTAAATCATCCTGGATATTCACCTCTCCACATCAACGGAGAGGCTGTAGAAAGGGTGAACAGTTTTAAATTCCTTGTTTTCACTGTGTTGGAGGATCTTTCCTGGGGCAATAACATCACCTTAGCTGTAGGGAAGGCCCAACAGCGTCTCTTTTACCTGAGGAAGCTTAAAGAAGCCAATTTGCCCCAGAAACACATGTTAAATTAATTTCTACACTTGTGCAAATTACAGTGTGCTGACCTATGGGCTGCTAGTGTGGTTTTCCAGCTGCACTGCAGATGATTCAGAAGGTGGTGAAAACTGCTGGTAAAATCATCGGGACCGTCCTCCCTGAGGTTTCTACTGTGTACACCTCCCACTGCCTATGCAGAACACACAACATCTTAAGAGACCGGTTTCACCCAGCACCCTTTTTGTTCCACCTTTTAACCTCTGGTAGGAGGTATGGGTCCCTTCAGGCCAGGACTACCAGAATGGCCAGCAGCCTTTATCCCCAGGCAGTTAGACTGCTGAACAAACACTGTTCCCCTCTCCACCCAATTAAATTTGGATTCATTATGTACCACTCTTCAACAATGGCATTAACTATGAACTTGAACACAACAATACACATCACATACCTGCCAACTTTTCACAAAACCTTGGAGTGAGATTTTGTCAGGGGTGATCAAAATTATGCCGCACATGCAGCCTCACAAGTTGGTGGCTCAGATATCAGAGAATTGGAATTAATTTGATGTTGTACCCTGCATTCTGGTGGTTTGTGAGAAGGCCCAAAGCCGTTGATAGGGGCAGCCTACTGGAGATGGACAATATTGGTTACATTCTGTCAGGGGCGCGGGAAGGTGTTTTATGTGAGTTTAGTCAATTTCTGCGTATAAATATTATGCCAAATAGAAACAGAAAATTGTGCTATAGCCTACGCACTTTCCTGAGATCGTGTTAGACAACAATTAGCTATTTTACAAATGGGAATAGGCTACAATGAATTCGTAACAATGTTTTACATTCAAGCTTAAAAACCCTTAAAATGTATATTGAAAAGTTCTTTTAAAAGCATCTGGAATGCAATAAAGTAATTTTAAAGCTGTTTTTAAAGCATTTGCTGCATGGATTAAAAAGATAGGCCAATAAATAATTCACATAGACCTATCAGTCAATCAAATTGCATTGCAGCAAATCCTTTAAATTTCAAGGACAAAGATTTACATACTTTTTTTTTATTATTGAATACAATTATAAAATAAAACGCAAATTATAATCGGGCCTGTTTTAGGCTTTCCCTTATTTTTATATTTTAGATGGTGAGGTGACGGGGAAAAATAAACTCGCCATCTCCTCATTGGACGCGCAGAGAGAAATATATGCATCTTAACGGATTACATAGGCTAATGAAGAGTTGTTGCTTTGCTTTGAATTATTTCGTTTTAAAGTAGTATTTTAAAGCTTTCTATAGATATATTTATCATATCTCTGAGCCAGTTTCGAGTTGCAGAGTTTCGGTTCATCATTGAAGCGCTCTTGTTCAAAACCGGCAGAAAGTGCATTCTTTGTTTTCCTATTTTATAAAAGCACAATGTTGATATTGTGAATGCACACAAATAAAAGTAGACCCTTTACAGTTCCAAATGATATATTACTCTTACCTTTATGAGAAAAAAAATCACACGGCGTATTTTAAGTTGTTTTTACTGTAAGAAAAAAATCCAAGTGACCACGCTGGAGCCTCCATGTCCTGTAAAGCACGCTTCAGCTTCCACTCTCCACACAAACTGTTGGATATTGCACATTTATATAGGTTAAACATTTAAACTAACACTGTGATATGCTTGAACTGTTTATAGGCCTATCTATCGATTTTATTTTCGTCAAGTCGTGATGATTTGATAAGGCTAAATTGATCAAACATAGGCGATCAACTCTGATGCTGGCTGCTTGGTCGTTGCTTAAAAGAAAAAAAAACATTTAACGAACAAAAAATGCTCCCAAGGTTTTTTTTTATTAACTTTATGAAGAAAAAAAAAACTAAACATAGTCTAATCACTTTTCCATTACATAGAAAACTGAGCTATTTTAATAGGTAGCTATAAGCTGTTTTGGGAGAAGGGAAAGACTCATATCGCTGAGAGCAAAAAAGAAAAGTTGTTTTTTCTTCCAGTACATCCATGATATTTCCATGTTCCGCTTTTAAACCACAACCTACAGATCCCACAACACAAACATCACATTCACAAACATAAAAGCAAGCATTGGCAGTGCTGCGTGCGTGATTTGGCAGGATGTGCGCAACGCACGCATCAAATAGCCCTGCATCAGTTTAATAACTTTGATAACTTTAATTCTTACAACTGTTAAATTAATGGGCAAATGGTAAATATGTCGAAGATCACATAGAAATAGATAGCAAAATAGCCAATGTAAACTAAATGTTATAAACATCGGAGCAACCATAGAAATGTTTAAATGAATCTTTATTATAAAAAATTTAGCCTAAATTTTTTTTTTATTCACAACAGTTTACAGTTGCCCACAGAAAAAAACAGGGGGTGCTGAGGGTTCCCGCGCCCCTGCATTCTGTGAAGCAGACATAGCTGAAGGTCCACCCCCAGGAAATTTTGGATTAAGTAGATGTGACTTCCTGCATTCTAGTGGATTTTTGGGTGGTCTGATAAAGATGTGTATAATGTTCGGCATAATGACTTGTAGGGCCTTCTAGACTTGAGCTGAACATTCAACCAGAAAACTATTGTTGTGCCTAAATGACTGCCTATGTACCACAATAAAGCCTTATTCATAGACCAGTGTTTAAGATTTGACCTAGGTAGATTGATTGATATTTTGATTAGAATGGTGTTAAACTAATTCTTAACTGAAACCTAGCCTATGTTGTGAATAATTGTATTCTTAAGAGCACTTGATGATTAATGTTCAGCCAAAAACGACACAAGATTAGTTGGGGAGGGACATTATTCTTCATTCAAAGCCTCCCACCACATGGTCCATCAGAAACAAATAAAGTGCAACAAATAAAGTGCTTAAACAGTATACCTTTTTCAAGCAATAAAATAGATGAATGCATTACAAAAATAACTAAAAATGAGGCATAATCAGTACCAGATGCAGATCAAAAGCTGGGTAAAGTCCTTGTCTGGTTATACTGGCCTGTGGCCTTCTTGGAGGCCTTGATGATATCTGAGGGGGCTCCCATTTGAAGCAGGGCTCCAGATTGGCCATCTTTATGGTCATTATTGATGACAAGGTGCCATCCAATGCTAGGCTGTTTCTTCTCTTGGTTTTGTTCAGTCCCACAACTGAAAACACCCTCTCAGCATCTGCGTTTGCATGGGGCAACACCAGGACCAGGTTGGTGACGGCAGCAAGCCTCTCGAATTCTTTGGCTCCTGTCACCTATGGAAAATGCACCAAGAACACAATGGAAAAACATACCTTGATTTTTAATAGATTAATACTGTAAGTATACTGTATGTTGATCCATCTGTCTTTTCTCACTTGGCTGGTTGTTTAAATAAAATAAAAGGTTTCGCTTTTGTCCTGGCAAAGGTCTCTTACGGGACATCTTTGAAACCTTAAATAATTTATGGTCATGTTGGTTTAATAACTCTACTCTCAGTTACAAAAACATGCCTACTTCTATTGCACAAATTTCCTGTATTTATGTTAAATTCTTGGGAATACATCTTACCTGTTCGAAGTGCTGTTTTAGTCCTACAGAAAAAAGTCTTCATCCACAGTGAGTCCTTTTCTTTGGCCTGTTAATACAAAGATAAATGCCATGTGAGTAAATAAAAAAATGCTATGAACTGATGTTTTGAGCATGCTGTATACCACGAAGGTAAAAGGAGGCTCTCCTGCTGCCTGTTATGACAGTTTACATTCACCACACTAAATCATGTTCACAGACACACGCACAAACACAAACAAATAATTTCTTTCAAGATTTAAAGTTTAAGAGAGTGAGTACACAATTGGACGAGATTTCATTGTTACACACCTAGTCTCAGCTCAGATTCATCATCAGACTTCTCGAGGTGGTAGTTTCTCTCGTTGTATCTCTTCTTCTGTTGCTAACTTCGGGGTGCAGCCAGCCATAGACGCCATCAGCGCCATCTAGTACCATCGGGGAGTTTGAAAACGAACGAACGAGTCTCGGCCCCTCAGATCGTGTTTTTTTTTTTTTTTTTTGCGTGAGTAATTGGATGTGTGGCGTGAGTGCGTGTGAAAACAGTCAAAATCGTGTGTCACACGGCGAAAGCGTGAGAGTTGGCAGCTCTGCATCATTACTGGTTATTACTGTTTCAACACCTCATACACTTATTCCTTGTTAATGTCGTATTGTCCTGTTTACATACTGGGCTATTGCTGATCATGTTGGACCTTATAATGCTTACATTCTATGTATTTGCACTTTAACTGCACTGTCGATTGAGGCTCTTACGTAATCTTGTTGTTTTGTAACAATGACAATAAATTATTTATTATTATTATTAAATTATTTATTATTATATTATTTAAGCCAAGTTCATATCAGATGGAATCTTATCTTTTGTCTATACTTCTCCAATCATTCTGTTAAACAATGGAGAAAGTATATCTAAAACATTTTTTTAACTCCGCGGGAAACCCGTCTGGCCCTGGAGCTTTGTTATTGGGAATTTTCAACAGTGCCCTATGCAACTCCCACAAAGTCAATGGCATTTCTATATAATCAGCTTGCTCTTTTGTAAGACTTGCAAGATTTCATTTATGTAAAAATTATTGGAGATCAGTTAATTTTGGATCATTTACACATAATTTTTTTTTTTAAATCTCATTTATTTCTCCTGGGGATTGTTTACCCTTGCCCACCGAATCATTAATAGTAGTTATGATTGACTTTCCTCTATTATGTCGGAGTTGACTTGCTTAAAATTTACCCGATTTATTACTATATTCATATTCATAATACCCAAGTTGTTGCATCATAAATTTTACTCTCTTTAGTGTAATATTCTCAATCTGAAATTATATTCTTTTTTATTTGTTCTCACAAGCTTTGATACGATTTTTAAAGTTAGTAAATCTATTAATATTTTATATATTTTCTCCAAATCATATTCTTAAATACTTTCTTATTTGTTCTTATGGGACGAATAGGAGATAATTTTCCCCCTAATTACCGCTTTCCAAGTTTCCCATAACACGGATGATGAAATATCAGGGGTATCATTGTCTTTAAGAAAAAAAGTCCCATACTTTCCTAATATAGGTATCAAATGTAGGATCCTCCAATAAAGAAATATTAAAACACCACAAAGAGGGACCTAATGAAATAGGTGCATGATCATTAATTATTTTAGGATGATTTTTTTATGCTAATAATATTTAGAATACTGAGTTATTAAACAAACAAAAGAAATTGTGTAAATGACTTAAGAAAGAATATTAATTTGCAGTCTTGTTTTTAATTCTCCCACAGTCTCCAAGTCCCAAATTTTCCATATATTGTTTAAATGTAACCACTGATTGTGCATTGCTCTATCAATCAAAATCGCCTTGTTGGAACGATCTAAAGTTGGATTTAACACTACATTAAAATCACCACCAAATAATACGATTTAATTACTCGGAAAACTAGAAATCTGAGAAACAATTAGTGAAAAAAATTCAGGATCATCTTTATTGGGATCTAATTAACTTATTAACTTCTTATGCATTAAGATAGTGAGCCCACTGTCTTGAATTAAAGAAGATGAAAAGACATTTGTAAACTGACCATAATTAATCAACTGATCATCTGAATGCGAGTGATGAGTTTCTTGCAACAAACAAAAATTCGAACCTAAATTCAAAAAATTATTCAAAATTGTAAATCTCTTCTCCTGTGTGCGAAGACCCCGAACATTCCATGAGACAAAATTAAGTGTATACATATAACATAATTAACTTTAAATCACCATACATTTAATAATCATATCTAAATAAATACAATAATTTTATATCTAAATAAATATGCTATCTATTAATACCACGTCGGAGCGATATTTGAGGCTAAGCGTATCCCATCATGCATCATGTTCTGGAAATAAATCGGGAGACTTTTTGCCGAGAGGTCACGGAAAACTTTCCAATGCAAGTTATATTTGTAATAATATCTAATTATTATATTAATATGATTTGGTAGAAAAACTGTGTTTTTACGTTTTATTGGATTAGATACATTTGAAAGTTCTGTTTTAATGCTACTCTGTGCGGTCGTCACCTGTCTAATAAAGCGCATAAAATATTAAAGTGTCTTTGGTGTTTCCATGTTCCCTATCAGTCGGTCACTCTTGACGTCACGTCGGAGGACCGACGAATTGGGATCTCGCTTAGAGAGACCTATCCACTTCGAGTGTAAACTAAACGAGCCAATGCACATTGGCATGCGATTATTGCATCCAGCTGCCGCTGATCACAGCATGAGCATAAATAGGCAGCAGGTGCAGCGCATATTCAGCTTTTCGCTTCGGAGCCGAGCGGTGCTTATCGTTCTGCTCCAGACCTATCCAAAGAGAAACAGTGCCTGAAGACTCTGGTGTTGGTGGACACTTCTCTGAAAGAGTTTTACGGGCGGAACGTCTTTTTTAAGACGCGTCTTTTCAAAGATGCCCTTCTGCCCATGCGTTTCTGGATGCGGTCGTTACCTGGCGCCGGGTGATGGTCACGATCGCTGCCTCTCGTGTCTGGGCATTGAACACGCTGAGGCGGCTTTTGTGGACGAGTCATGCCCCCATTGCGGGGGGATGACCGTCGCGGGGCTGCGGACCAGGCTTCGCTTCCTGCAAAGGGGCGGGGTACCTGAGCTTCTGCCGAGATCTAGGGTTCCCCCTGGTGGCCACCAGGGGGGCGCTACTTCCGGCAGTAGCCGGGCTGGTCTTACGGTGACAGTGAGGAATTCCCCTTCAAAAACAGCGAGGGCTCCTCCTGTTACCGGCACTTCGCTACCGATGGAGCTGCCCAGGGAACGGGCCGGCCCCTCCCATGGAGGGGGGGTACCGCTTGTATCCTTTGGCGCTCCCCCCGACGATCGGATGTTGATCGCTACATCGGAGGGTGAGTCAGACCAATCCGGAGATGATGGTTCAGTACTGTTGCCACCCTCCGGGTGGTCAGCGGTGCCGGATTCGGATCCGGAAATGGTGGTTACGGCGCGGTCTCTGGGCCGTGCGATGTCCACCATGATGGTCCAGGAACGCCACCTCTGGCTGTGTCTGGCCGACATGAAGGAGGCAGACAAGGCACGGTTCCTGAATGCCCCCGTGTCCCAGACCGGCCTCTTCGGCGACGCGGTGGAGAACTTCGCCCAGCAGTTCTCCGCTGCACAGAAGCAGACTGAGGCAATCCGGCACATCCTGCCCCGGCGTGCAGCTGCTGCCTCCACCCGGCCGCCGGCGGCAGTGCCTCAGTCTACTCGTCGCCGAGGGCGGCCCCCCCACCGCCGCCCCCGCGCAGCAGACGCAGCAGCCTCCAGACAAGCAGCGCAGTGGAGCCGGCCGCAGGGCAGCCGCCCCCGCCAAACCAGGCGGCAAGCGTAGAGGTAAGCGGCCCTGAGACGGACGACCAAGGGATGGAGATGTTTGCTCTTCGGGAGATGGTGAACGCTCCACTCCCTCCCCCGGAAGAGGGCTGGGTGGCGAACCCTTTGTTTCTTTTTCCGCCACTGGCCTCACGGTCAGTGGTACCAAAAACCTCAACAAAAGAGCAGTTTCCTCTATCTCTGGGTCCCCAGAGGGGACGGGGGGTTGTGAACGAGTCAAACTTGAGTTGCACTCACCCTCCTCTCTCGCCAGTGGGCAGCTGTGGGCGGTTCGAGAGGGCGGTCAATCGCACTACTCACGCACCCTCTGCCGGAACGCAGGTACGTCGGTGGGTTCGTTAGTGCCACTAGTACGGTTCTGGGGGGCCTGGCTAGCGCTCCCCAACCCGTCTCGTTGGCTCCTCCATACCATCAGACTCGGCTATGCGATTCAGTTCGCCCGGCGACCTCCCAAGTATCGCGGCACCCACCTCACCACAGTGAGGGCAGCGGATGCCCCCATCTTGCGAGCAGAGATCGCAGTCCTACTGGCGAAGGACGTGATAGAGCCGGTCCCTCCAGCCGATATGAGGTCGGGGTTTTACAGCTCTTACTTCATTGTACCCAAGAAAGGCGGTGGGTTAAGACCAATCTTGGATCTGCGCCTCTTGAACCGGGCCCTTCACAGGCTCCCGTTCAGAATGCTCACACCGAAACGCATCTTGGGTGCGTCCGTCCCCAAGATTGGTTTGCAGCGATCGACCTGAAGGACGCGTACTTCCACGTGTCGATCCTTCCGCGCCACAGGCCATTCCTGCGGTTTGCGTTCGAAGGACGGGCATATCAGTACAAAGTCCTGCCCTTTGGGCTGTCCCTGTCGCCCCGTGTCTTCACGAAAGTAGCGGAGGCGGCCCTTGTTCCCCTGAGAGAACCGGGCGTGCGCATTCTCAACTACCTCGGCGACTGGCTTATACTAGCTCAGTCGCGGGACCAGTTATGCGAACACAGGGACTTGGTGCTCTCGCACCTCAGCCAGTTGGGCCTTCAGGTCAACTGGGAAAAGAGCAAACTCTCCCCGGTGCAGAGGATCTCTTTTCTCGGTATGGAGTTAGACTCGGTCAGCCAGACAGCGCGCCTCATGCAGGAATGCGCTCAGTCGGTGTTGAACTGCTTGAATACGTTCAAGAACAGGACGGCGGCACCACTGAAACAGTTTCAGAGGCTCCTGGGGCATATGGCGGCTGCGGCCACGCCGCTGGGGCTGCTCCATATGAGACCGCTTCAACACTGGCTCCATGGGCGAGTCCCGAGGTGGGCGTGGCAGAGCGGCACGCTGAGGGTCCAAGTCACTCCAGCCTGCCGCCAAACCTTCACCCCGTGGTCAGACCTTTCATTCCTTCGGGCAGGAGTGCCCCTGGAACAGGTCTCCAGGCACGCTGTGGTTTACACAGATGCCTCCGCCAAGGGCTGGGGGGCCACGTTCAACGGGCATGCAGTGTCGGGGGTTTGGACGGGCCCCCAACTGCACTGGCACATCAACTGCCTAGAGTTGCTGGCAGTACACCTGGCCTTGAACCGTCTCAAGAGACGCTTACGAGGCAAGCATGTACTGGTCCGTTCGGACAGCACTGCGACCGTTGCGTACATCAACCGACAAGGTGGTCTACGCTCCCGTCGCATGTCACAACTCGCCCGCCACCTCCTCCTCTGGAGTCGGAAGCATCTGAGGTCGCTTCGCGCCATTCATATCCCGGGCTTGCTCAACCGGACAGCCGATGAGCTGTCACGAGCTGCGCTCCCCGGAGAATGGAGTCTCCATCCCCAGACGGTCCAGCTGATTTGGCGACGTTTTGGACTCGCACAGGTAGACCTGTTCGCGTCCCTAGAGACGTCGCATTGCCAGTTGTTCTACTCCCTGACCGAAGGAACACTCGGCACGGACGCACTAGCACACAGCTGGCCGCGGGGCCTTCGCAAATATGCATTTCCCTCAGTGAGCCTTCTCGCACAGACACTGTGCAAGGTCAGGGAGGAAGAGGAGCAGATCCTGCTCGTGGCACCATACTGGCCTACCAGGACTTGGTTCCCAGAGCTGATGCTCCTCGTGACAGCCCCTCCCTGGCAGATTCCTCTGAGGAAGGATCTACTGACTCAGAGATGGGGCACCTTATGGCACCCGCGTCCAGACCTCTGGAAACTTCATGTCTGGTCCCTAGACGGGACGCGGAGGTTCTAGGTGACCTACCCCAAGAGGTAGTTGACACCATCACGTCGGCGAGAGCACCGTCTACGAGACACGCTTACGCCTTGAAGTGGAACCTGTTCGTCGAATGGTGCTCTTCTCACAGAGAAGACACCCGGAGATGCCCGATCAGAGTCGTGCTATCCTTCTTGCAGCAAGGGTTGGAGCGAAGGCTGTCTCCCTCCACCCTCAAGGTCTACGTGGCTGCGATTGCTGCCAACCACAACCCTGTGGAAGGGAAGTCGGTGGGGAAGCATGACTGGGTCGTCAGGTTCCTGAGGGGGGCTAGAAGGCTGAATCCTCCACGCCCCCCCTCTATACCCTCTTGGGACCTGTCCTTAGTGCTTAGAGCACTACAACAGGGCCCGTTTGAGCCCTTGCAGACAGTCGAGCCCAAGTTTCTCTCCATGAAAACTCTGCTCCTGCTTGCACTGGCCTCCATTAAGAGGGTTGGGGACCTGCACGCATTTTCGGTCGACGATTCGTGCCTACAGTTTGGACCGGCGGATTCCCAGATAATCCTGAGGCCCCGGCCCGGCTATGTGCCCAAGGTTCCCACTACTCCATTTAGAGACCAAGTGGTGAGCCTGCAAGCGCTGCCCCCGGAGGAGGCAGACCCAGCCCTGGCTTTGCTTTGTCCCGTCCGAGCATTGAGACACTACGTTGACAGGACGCAAAGCTTCAGGACCTCAGACCAGCTCTTTGTCTGTCATGGAGGCCGGCAGAAAGGGAATGCCGTCTCCAAGCAGAGGATGGCCCACTGGAGAGGGGATGCCATCACCCTGGCTTATCAGGCACAGGGTGTGCCTTGCTCGTTCAGGTTGAGAGCTCACTCTACGAGAAGTGTAGCGTCCTTCTGGGCGGTGGCTCGTGGCGCCTCACTGACAGATATTTGTAGGGCTGCGGGCTGGGCGACCCCTAACACATTCGCTAGATTCTATAGCCTTCGTGTGGAACCGGTTTCCTCCTGTGTTCTCACCTCAAACGGGTAGAAGCACTGAGGGGCCCCGGTTTCGGGTCGGCTTGCTAAAAACTGCTGTAGACCCTGTCGAGCTCCTCCATCCCCTCGGCAGCTGGACGTGGCGGAGCGTCCGGCGCCAGGCCCTCACTCGATGAATCCCTGAGAACCGGTAGAGGGCTGGGTTCCATATGTAGAGACCATTTGGATCCCATATGTGTATTTCCATGGTTAGCCTTAGAGCCCGTGTTTTCCCGGCAGACTTCCTGCCATTCCAAGAGGTTACAATCACCTCCAATCTTCCATATGCATCTGACTATTGTCCATATGTGTAACTGCCTCTGAACCTCCCTCGGGAAGGTAAGGGCTTCCGCAGCGTTCCTGTTCTGAACTGAACGGTGTAACATATATATCGGCAGGAATTCGACTGTCTCTACAGTCACCAAGGGGGCCAGCTAGAGAATCAGCGTCTCTCCCTAGAACCCCTCCCCCTTCGCATCAGCGCAAAAGCGCGCGATTTCGTTCGCTCACAGAACAAAGAGAAGTGACCACGGGAAGATTTCCAAGAGACACATTCATTTCATGATAATAATAATTCATCTACACAAGAAACATATGAATATTGATGTTGTACTCTTTCTCTCATATGCTTGGGTGAATATGAATTACGTAAGAAATGTGGGATGACTTTTCTTTGTGCCTTCAACTGCATAAACTGTAATGTGTAGGTTGTGCCAAATGCAATGTTTAGTCTCTAAAAGAAGCTAGTGTCGTAAGTCAGAAATGTGTGGATGACCGTTAAGCTTTGGCATCCTAATGTATGTTTACAACAGACATAAAAGATCTGTACGTTATCTTTCACGTTGAATTAAATATCAGATGACGAGTGGGCATGGCCCCAGAAAACCATGGACATGGGTGGGGCTCCGCCCCATACGGACAATCTGATTCGATCAGCCGCCGGTGGGCGGTGTCCAAACCGGACAGTTTAAAAGACGAGGCGCATCCGCGTTCTCGTTCTCTCTTGTGCTCCTGAACTCGCTTCCTGCTCTCGCAACTGCACCCTCCAACGCGCGCAAGGCTGACCTGGAGGCCGGTCCGCTGGACTCTCGCTTTGAAACCAACCATCTGAAGAAGTCCAAGACCGTTCCAAAGCCGTAACATCGAAGAACCAGCATCAAACAGCCTCCAACACAGCTTTCCCCGTGACGTCACGCAACAGCGACGCAGCCAGCAGAGTTTCCCAGAGCAACGCGTGGAAACCACGTGGAAACCGTAACAAAGAACCGAGGGAGCACGTTGAACTCACGCGGGAAACCAAAGATCCAACCTGCTTAAACCAACAGAGAGCAAGTATTCACAGCATTATTCATATTTCTGACTGAACTAGCAAATCTGATCTGAACGCAGAAAAGGGGACATTTCTTTCGTGATCTTTGCTGGTTAGTTAAGCGATGAAATAGGAAAGAATGTTATTTTTTTTAAACCTTAACCTCAACATTCCCGTATGCATGTGTGTGTCTGTTTGTGCTTTTATTAGATAATCCATTTATGTTAGAATAGCAATATTACGAATAAACCGTGTCTCATTTTATAAAGAATTTGTCTCTGGAATGTGATTTTCAAGATTGTATCCCTTTTTGCCATAAAAGACAAAGCTACCTAAGCTTGACTGAGAGATTTAATAAACTCGTTTTACTGTTATCATGGCCACGAAGCAATATAAACGAGATTTAATAGAGCTATACTGATGTAGTGATCGCTGGACGAGCACTTAAAGTATAAATCATAAGTTAAATATTAATATTACTTTAACCCAAGCAATATTGAATATTTAATAAATAATTCCCGGAGCTGAAACAATAGCTTCATAGCAAATTGCATTACAACGGGTACGTTTTCCCAGTGTTATCCAGTCCTACTGAGTGGGTAGTGCCATAGCAACAGTAACGGATCTTCCTATGGGGGCCCGAACCTGCGCCAAAAAATAACGGCACAGGAGGCCTCCACGGGACACTGGAAGGGGCAGTATCCGTGGCCTTTTGGATCCCAATTTGTCGGTCCTCCGACGTGACGTCGAGAGTGACCGACTGATAGGGAACGTCTCGGTTACGTATGTAACCCTCGTTCCCTGAAGGAGGGAACGGAGATGTCACGTCCCGTCGCCACGGCTCCTGTACCACCGCTGACCGGCTCGGCTCCTCAGCGAAAACCTGAATATGCGCTGCACCTGCTGCCTATTTATGCTCACGCTGTGATCAGCGGCAGCTGGATGCAATAATCGCATGCCAATGTGCATTGGCTCGTATAGTTTACACTCGAAGTGGATAGGTCTCTCTAAGCGAGATCCCAATTCGTCGGTCCTCCGACGTGACGTCTCCGTTCCCTCCTTCAGGGAACGAGGGTTACATACGTAACCGAGACGTTTTCTACAATAAAAAGACGGAAATCGAGGGTGTATGACGTCATTGGCAGGCGACGCAAGGACACTATTGACACGGTCCATTTCACTAGTTAAAATTGCTTATTTCTCTGGATTTAAATAATCTTCGAAACATTTGAGATAAAGTACATAAGTCAGCTAAATATATAACACTGTTCTAGTGGTTTTGGGATTTTGTATAAAATAAATCGTACATATTGTCCCTTTAATTAGAAGCACCACAAATTAAAGTGTGTCATCTGTTATAGGGACTACTGAACAGACATTTAGAAGTTGATTTTAAAATGCAAAGTATTTAAAATAAATATAGAGGTATGTAAACACTTTTGACAACACTATATAAGTGTGTCCCATCTGGTAATGAAAAGTACGACACACACTTATGGTCTTCATCCTCACTTGAACACTTGAGGCCAAATACTGGACATACATATAAGTTGTCAAGTGCAGAGACCGCAAGAAAGGGCATTTGGACAAGGCATGTGTTTATGATGAACTACTTCACTAAAAAAGGGAGCAAATGAGACGCAGCGTTTCTGTGCTTTACTCATAACAGCTATGTTCATTAACGCCAGTAAATACATCACAATATTGCATTCGAACATAGCTGATTCATTAAAAAGTTCACTAACACAAACGGGCAGCACCGACTTAAACACTTTATGCTACATGATTAAAAAAACTAACTTTTCATCAGCAGAATCACAGGTGCAAGAGTGCAGTGCAACATTATGACATCATGTCACCACATCAAAATAAAAGTCCCGCTCTTACAAAACAAATACTGTAGGAATTCCAGCTGCAAAAGCTGCGCTCTGTGCAAGGATACACAGTATAGGTTGTAGAATTACTTGCACTTTATTTCACAATGGATTTCATATATTTCACTGAATTTTTATATTCTATATTTCATATAGAATTGTTCATTCATTAATTGCATCACATATGAACTGTAAATATGTCAATATTACAGAACATATTATATACATAGTACATCATATATAAAAATAATATTATTTGTTAATATTTAATAAAAATGCATATTGAAAAAATTAATAACCTACTGTTGTACAATACATTCATGCCAAGAATTAAATCCACAGTGCACTTTAAACTTTTGCAAACAATACACTAAATAGACTGTCTAATCAAGGTTCAAGGTTTGTTTATTCGTCACATACTAAATTATACAGGGTATAATCAGAAGTGAAATGTAAATGAAGTCAGGTCCGCTCAATTGACAGTGCAAAAAAATAAAATAAAAGTAACACAACACAAGAGCATATATATAAATATAGGTAAAAAATAAAAAGAAGAGAAATAAAGAGTAAAATGTGCAATAGAATAAAAAGTGCAAAACATATAAGATGAGCAAAACATCCATTAGAGCCACGACTGCCCCTCTTTTATTTTTAATCTTTTGGATTAAGAATTGGTTCAAAGAATAAATTGCAGATTTACAGACATGATTCTACTCCTCATAATGATTCTCTATTAAATAACTAATGCATTGTGAAATGTAAAAAAAATATCCTCTATAAAGAACGTCTGTATTTGATCTTACTGATTTCAGCCAAAATGCTCTTTTATATAAGCTATTTTTTTTAATAATAGAATGTAATATATTGCACTGATTAAAGCCATAGCTGTTGATATTCTTTAATTGATAAAATTATTATAGCATATTCAGTTATTATTCCTCATCTATACTTATTAAGAGTGAGTGTGTTCGGTTTCTAGATGCAAGATACAATAACCAGTTTAACTTAAGAGAAAGTAAAAAACTACATGTGTGTAAAAAAAAATACATAATGACACCAATAAAAGTTGAAGTTTTGGGTAGAAATTACCCTGAATATCCAGTAGAACCTGTAGAAACTCAGATCAGGATCATCGTTTTTAGAACGTTCCACTAACAACACAATTATAACGTTTTTCATGATAATGTTTTTTAGAACATTCCACTAACAACACAATTATAACGTTTTTCATGATAACGTTTTTTAGAACGTTCCACTAACAACACAATTATAACGTTTTTCATGATAACGTTTTTAGAACGTTCCACTAACAACACAATTATATCGTTTTTCATGATAACGTTTTTAGAACGTTCCACTAACAACACAATTATAACGTTTTTCATGATAGCGTTTTTTAGAACGTTTCACTAACAACACAATTATACAATTTTCATGATAACGTTTTTAGAACGTTCCACTAACAACACAATTATAACGTTTTTCATGATAACGTTTTTTAGAACGTTCCACTAACAACACAATTATAACGTTTTTCATGATAACGTTTTTAGAACGTTCCACTAACAACACAATTATAACGTTTTTCATGATAACGTTTTTAGAACGTTCCACTAACAACACAATTATAATGTTTTTCATGATAACATTTTTAGAACGTTCCACTAACAACACAATTATAAAGTTTTTCATGATAACGTTTTTTAGAACGTTCCACTAACACAATTATAACATTTTTCATGATAACGTTTTTAGAACGTTCCACTAACAACACAATTATAATGTTTTTCATGATAACATTTTTAGAACGTTCCACTAACAACACAATTATAACGTTTTTCATGATAACGTTTTTTAGAACGTTCCACTAACACAATTATAACATTTTTCATGATAACGTTTTTAGAACGTTCCACTAACAACACAATTATAACGTTTTTCATGATAACGTTTTTAGAACGTTCTACTAACAATGCAATTATAAAGTTTTTAATGATAACGTTTTTAGAACATTCCAATAACAACACAAAGATAATGTTTTTATGCTAACGTTTTTAGAACGTTTATAAATGGCGGATAATGTTAAGAAAACGTTCTACTAACGTTACCGCAAGAAAATTTTGTATAACTTTGAGAGAACCTTTATAGAACATTAGCCAAATTTACGAGAACGTTCCCTGTTAGCTGGGTAGAACCTCAGATCAGGAGACTCTGTGCACTATTAATCTACAACAATACATCGATTTCACTTTAAATACTTTTCAGATACTATAACTTAATGTATGATGCTTCCTAATTATACTGTGTTTCTCAACACAGCACAAAAAGAGCACATAAAAATAGCTTGTATTTTGCAGCTGGTATCACTGCTAAATTCACTTTTGGGGGAAGTCGTGGCCTAATGGTTAGAGAGTCAGACTCGTAACTCAAAGGTTGTGAGTTCAAGTCATCGGCCGGCAGGGATTGTCGGTGGGGGGAGTGAATGTACAGTGCTCTCTCCACCTTCAATACCACGACTGAGGTGCCCTTGAGCAAGGCACCGAACCCCAAACTGCTCCCCGGGCGCCGCAGCATAAATGGCTGCCCACTGCTCCGAGTGTGTGTGTGCGTGTGCACTTTGGATGGGTTAATTGCAGAGCACAAATTCAGAGTATGGGTCACCATACTTGGTAGTAAGTCATGTCACACTTTTTTAAACCCGAAACAGGTCATGTTTTGTAATGCAACCATAGTCTGAACAGTCATATCGAAATCCATGTGACTGTTACGTCAAATATTTCACAAATCCAGTGTTATCAAAACAGGGACTCTCGGCGTCACCGCTCCAGGGAGCTCCCTCGATCCTCGAGTCAGATATCACCTCATCTGCACCAATACTTGAGACCATTTGGAGGACTTTTAGCTCTGTTTGCTCTGGCTTTGCTGGAAGACCAAACAAGGGAGATATAGGCCCTTACATGAGACAGATGTGTTACTTTTCCCTATGCATCTGTTATTCCATAGAGGCCTATTTACAATTATGTTTGATTTCATTTGTAAATTGATTTCATGTTTGTGAATCTGGGAGCTTAAGAGATCAGTAATTATCAACATGGGCGTAAATCCCGGGGGGGACGGAGGGGACATGTCCCCCCCCATCCGAGGGTTGTCCCCCCCAAGAAAAATATTTAAAAAAATCGCACTCTCTATTGTGAAAAATATATGTATGTATACCTAAAATAATTGTGTAAGTAGAAAAACCCCCCCGCAAAAAATGCTTTTAGAAACAGTTGAGTTCCCCCTCCCCTTCCTCACAGTGGTTTCCCATTTCATCTCACCTACTCCACACATGAGTCAGGTGTGTGGCTGCTGCTCAGTTAATGTTGAACTCCAGTAAGTAGGATACTTTATTCACTTTAAATAAAGCGATTCTCTTTAATGTAGTTGATGCAGCGGACTCATTCATAAATTAGTTGCGGCAAAAATGCTGATTAACGTTATCGATGTAATTTTCCAAGAATCTGCTATATTAGCGATTAAAATATTACTTATCTAGTTAACGTTAGCTTGTTTACAATAGCTTGTTGCATAGTGCACTGCAGCTTATGGGGGTTTTCCACTGACTGGTATCAGCTCGGTTCAGGTCGGTGCTGCTCTGTTTCGGACCTACAGTTTTCCACTACAACTGGTTGCTATAGCGACCAAACATTCTGAGAAGCAGCACGAGCAGAGCGCTCTAAGCTGAGGTAAACAACCTGGCATCATTACAATCGTCAGCATGGATGAAATAAAAGGGATTTTATTTCTTATCCTTGGTTTGTGGCTGTTTTAAATGTGCTAATCTGCTTTGTCATTGAACCTGAGAAAAACTTTGAAAATAACCATAATGACGCAGTCTCCGTGCTACAATAATAATGATAGAAGCAAAGTTTTTCACTGTGGGGACATATCTTTATAAGTACAATTTGACTGTATTATTTGTGTCCCCTTCAAAAATTGCTCATGAGAAATTTTATATTTATTGTCCCCCCCTACTGTTAAATGAAATTTACGCCCATGATTATCAATAATGTTATTACCATTATTTCCCCACTGAGACAGTAAAAAAAAAAAAAAAAATTATAAACCAATATAATCCTTTACACTCACAGTCATTTAAGTTAATGCACTTTAACAAAACAAAGTTGAAATTTTATGTAAATTATTGCTCTCGAGATAAAACAAGATTTATCTTGATGGGGGTACAATTTTAGTAAGATCTTTCTGCAACCCCAAACTTAAGTTTTAACTACATATTCTTAACGAATTTTAAATATTATACAGTTCTTTCTAGTCATGTGTAATATGAAGAACTAGATACCTTATTCACGATTGAGAATCTCACAAATGCTCAGTAATCATATTTATATTGTAATTATATTTAACTTATAAAATTATATGCAACTTTTTGAAAAACAAATCTCAGTGGTACCGATATTTTTGGAATATTGGTTTGGTTGAGACAAATCTGATCATTTGAATGTGTTTTCTATGAATTTCTATTTCGTGTGAACAGGACTTTTATTTTGGTGTGTCGGTGTGACGTCATAAGAATGAGCTGCGCGATTCTGTTAAGGTTTGTGTTCTTAATCCGTTGAAGTGTTTAAATCAATACAACCCGTTCATACAATTTGATAGAGTACTTAGAAATGAAATAATTATCTTTGAGTGTAACGTTATTATGTGTCTAATCACATTACTGGACAGTTTTTAATAAGTTAAGCTCCTCAAAACACGTCACAGAAAAGATGCGTCTATTGTTGATTAGCACTATTGTTGATTGGGACGCACACAGAGATCTGTCTGTTAATTATTCACAGAGAAACTCCTGCTGAAGCACACTGTTATAAAGATGGCGTTTATTAAAGAGGAGAGTGAAGACGTGAAGATTGAAGAAGATTTCAGAGTCAAACATGAAGATACAGAGGAACAAACAGGTTGGTTTCATCGGTCATTAATTTCGTTATCTCTGTTTTACGGAGCCATTAAAGGTGGTGGAAAAATTAGTCAATGCTTTTGTGTTCTCACAAGACACTTTGACCTCGATCGCAAACCATTTCAGTTCTTCTCAAACTTGTACACAACTTTCTTTAAAGGCATACTAACCAACACGCCTTTGCTCCTGAAAAATAATGACATTTAAAATGAAATAAGATTTGACAAAATGTTCTCCTTTTGAGAAAGAAATGCAGTTTTTATGCGTGTCACCTTTTTGTGTGATTCCTTCAGTTTATTTGTATAGCACATTTAAAAACAACTTGAGTGTTGGCCAAATCAACACCGCAGCATAAACCACCCCCTTACAAAAAAGCAGCAGGAATATTATGCAGTTTTCCTACAGGGTTTTCAGCTCATTTTCCTGAAGGAATTTATGCAGGAATTTTATGAAGGAAAAAATTATATGAGGAATTATGTCCTACAGGAATTACAATCAGGTCAATTTAAAACACAGTTCCTGCAGGATAGATATCAAGTTATGTAGGAGTTGCAAATTGTTATATATATTGTTTTTACAGGCCGGAAGCTTTTATCTCTAGCAAGATTTTAATATGATGATGATGATGATAATAATAATAAATGTTAAGTATTTGGCCCAGTCGGCGACTGATTTCGAGATGGGCAGACCGACCCAATCAGAGGTTACGCGGACGTAATCAAAATCAAGCATGTCATAAGTGCAACACGAGCTAATTGTCAGATGATGGACCGTGAAAAAAGAGAAAGCAAAAAAAGGGCTCTTAAATCCGACACTGCCAAATGCATACAATTAACCAAAATCTTCTCAAAAGGTTTTTAAAGCTGTTGTTCGAGTCATCACAATGTAGGCTACATAATGCAGTTTTCATCAGACATGAGATACGAGTTAATGTAAATCTGCTTTCTTCCGTGATTTCATGTGTCTAAGAAAATGTTTAATAATCTATAAAAAATATTCTCAATCTTACTCTAAAATAGTTTAAATCTGAAGACTTTTGCTTTCGAGTGTTGTGCATAGGAAAGGGATTTATATTAGGTCATATGTCTAATAAAAATATATTAATTAACATGCATTAGCCTATTTTATATACACACACTGGTGCTTAAACGTTTGAAATAATTAAGGCGTTTTATTTATTTATTTATTTGAAAGAAGATTTAAGTTATTTGATCAAAAATACAGCAAAACAATAGCCTAATGTTATGAAATATTCACTTAAAATAGTGGTTTTCTATTTAGGATGTTTTCAAATGTAATGTTCAAAAAATTATCTTCTCTCCTGAATTTAATGCTGCCATAATTGTGGGCATGCACCGGCAGAAACACAAATTGGTGCATATGCCAACGAATGTAAATCAGTATTTACACAGCATAACAGTATAAATATACCTATCTGTCTCGCACATTGTCCGGTAAAATCACATCTACTGTCATGAAACAGATCTATAGCCAAGTAGTCATCCTACCGCAGACTAGTAAAATAATTTAAATCAGTAAATTTTAACAAAAAACTTTATAAAAATGGAAAAAAAAGCCGTTTTTTGCGATCAGCTGATAAACTGGAATGTCTAAGATCCAGAAAGTGAATACATTCAAACAGTTAGTTTAAAACGGCTCTAATGCAGAGAAAACAGACGGTTTCATCGGAGATTACGTACAGATGTCAGTAAAAATAAATCATCATTTGGCTTGAAAGCACGAGTGGTTTAAACTGGATGCTGGCTGAAGGTGTTTTAGAATACGTAGTAGTTTAGTATTGAAACAGTCAGGTCAAGGTAGCTCATTTAGTGGTCTTATAGCGCCCCCTGTGTTCATGTTTGGTATCGCAGATTGACTTTAGGCTTTAAATTACTAAATGTATTGTAGAAATGTTCATTTTCTGTGAAGCTGCTTTGCAACAGTGCATCATGAAAAGTGCTATACAAATAAATGTGAATTGAATTGCAAACAATTATTCATTAATTAATTTTATTGTGGCACTAGTATATACATTCATTGCGAATTATGAAAATGAAAAAGTACTTTTTTAGTACTTTAGTTTGTATTTATTTATGGGTGGGTGAGTGGGGTTGAGTAGCGCCACTTCTTTTTTTCTACTTTAAGCATTGATTGCGTATCATATGTACGCCAAATACGTGCGTATCATATGCATGGCAAAGTACATTTCTGCGTATAAATCGCACGCCAAATTGAAACAGAAAATCGTGCTATTGATAAGCATTTTTCATGAGACCGGGCTCATTTTTTAAATGCCATATCTGTCACACGTTTTCAGCAGCGCACAATTATTTATTGTAGCAAAAATGTAACAAAAACGTTTTTAACAAACTTTATGTAATGACTTGTGTTTTATGATATTTTTCTTTATTTACTTTGATTTATGGAGTAATGTGGATTTCTTAACCTGATAAATGAAAAGTATTTTTAGAGTATATAAGAGTAATAACATATATTGTTGCATCTATGCAAATGCATATTTAATATTTGTAACTTAAATAAGTAGCTAATAATAAAATAAAGAGGCAGTTATTTAACAATACGTTAAGGAGTGGTAACGTTTGTACAGTCTTACAGTTAAAACCGGCCCTTTGAGGGCAGCCGTAATGTTGAAGTGGCCCTCAGTGAACATGAGTTTGACACCCCTGGTTTAGAGTAAGGTTTATATACTGTATATATAATTGCCTATCATCTATTCATAAGTAAACTTTTAATGTATTTATTTTTTGTTTGTTTGTTGTAGTGATAGTTTGTTAGGACTATTTTTTTTATTGCTGCCAACAGCCAGTGCCTGTTATATCAAAAATAGTTTCATGAAATGTACATAACTTGAATCTAAATAAAAATACAGTATAAAATGCAGCAACTATCAGAGTTTTATTCTCTATATATAGCCTAATCCTGTAGATATTTAGATCCTGCAGGTATTTAGGTAGGTATGCATTTCTTTCTTCTTTTCTTTCTTTCCAATTACAATAAATAACTCCTGCAAGAAAACTACTTTTTTGATGTTTTCTTATATATATATATGTGCATGAGGTACACATCAGTCCTGCAGGATTTTTCAATTGTGTTTGCTGGATGTTTCTGGGTCCATTCTAAAACCTGTAGGAATTTCCTGGTCATACTGTCAATGTGTCCTGCAGTTTATTTTTTGTAAGGGCCAAACCAATCTACACAATTAAACCAGAAGACAAACAATCATCTGTTAGCCCAGTTATATATGAGAACAGAGATAACAGAGAAAGCACGATCCTCTTTAGATTAGATTCGACGACCTTTAAAATGCATTTAATGTTTGCGTTGACCTTGTCTGACAAACCTGAAGAAAATCTGAAACATATTTAGAAGCAAGGCCTTAAAAATAAACATTAAAAGCTTAAACTGCAGATTAACTGGGAGCCAATGCACTGGGAAAACACCGGCCTGCTACTGGGTTCCTGTTAAAAGACTAGTTGCTGAAGGCAGTTCATCAGCACAAGAGGAAGACACAAACAATATCAAACCATCTGAATGAATACTACAGCTCTTAATGCATCTACACTGAGCAACAGTCATGTTTCACACTAGTATTGGCTGCTCTTCATGCATCCAGGCAACAGAGCAAGTGCAATAAAAGATGTGTAACAGAAATGAATAAGAATGCCTCCAACATTCAAGATATGGGGCAAAAATGCAGCTGTATGTGTTCCTGATTTACTTGTTTATTATATATGAAATAAAAATCAATGTCATGTGAGCAAGACTCCTGTCTCCCTGAATAGCCTATTAGCACTGTTGCAAATCTGATATTTGTCTTGTACAGCAGTTAAACAAACTTTAAGTTACTAACATTTCAGGAACAATACGGTCTATTGTTTTTTTTTTTCACCAACGGAAATAGTTTCAAACAAAGCCAAAGCTGAACTTTCAAGCAACGGTGTATTTTTTTTTACTAAAGAATCTCCATTTAAAAGACTGAATAAAGGAATCTCTCAAATATTAACAGTGACTTACCTCCACCTACTGGTGGTTTTATTTTCAAAAATTATTTCATAAAATTATATTGTTTTTACATTTCATATTTCTACATTCAAATTTTTATTTAAAACAACATTATCTACTTTTGAGCTGCATTAAACTATGCAAATATTATGCTGTCACTTGAATAAATCACTTGAATAAATCAATAAAACACATACAAACAATTTTATATTTGAACAAGATTAAATATTTAGACTAAATATATTTTTTCATCTATAGAAAATGCATCTTAACTTAAGAATTTTTTTTAAATATTTGTACTTGAAATCTTACTTGGTATGAAAAGCAATTTTGCAGTGTGAATGAAATATTGAGGTATTTAAACATCACTTACACATTAAAACGGAGGTGGAGTCTGGGTTTAGCAAAGAAAACCTTCTCCTGACTAGGTTAGATTCACAGAGTAAGTTACCACAGTAACTGACTCGGAATATAAATTACCTCTCTTTCAGAACGGGCTTAACTTGCCCTGCTTTCCTGGGTTTGACAAACCTCCCATTTTAATATGGAAAACCCAGAGTTTCCCTCATTTCAGGGTTAACATACTCAGAGTTTTCACTTAACCTCCTTTCTGAAATGGGCTCCAGGACATAGTGGAACTATTGAAAATTAACAAGCTGACATAACTGCTAAACAAACCATTACAGAAAATGTAAATTAATGCCAAATCCCGCCTTCTGATGTGAAGCCAGTAATCAACAGATACATATTGGAGAAATAGTAAGCTCAATGGGAAGAATGTCAAAGTAACAAACTTTTTGAAATAAATTATGTTGTAGGAACAAGATATATTTATTCTTTTAAATCTAGGCATGACCAAGTTGTGTATACAAGGTGTCGTATTGGACATACTAAATAAATTCATGGACATTTATTTATTGGTGAAGAAGCAGCAAAATGTCAATATTGTGGGGCTCACTTGACGGTGAAGCATGTGCTTTTGGTCTGCCCAATATTTAATGTCATGAGACAAAGGTTCTCATTAGGAAAAACTTGTTTTATAAGATGGACACAGAAAGACTTTTACAATTTCTTTCAAAAGTAAATTTAAAGAATCTTTTATAGAATTTTATGCACACTTTGTTTTATAATTGCTGTATTCATTTTTTTGTATTGTGTACTACTATATATTTTTTATGTATAATCTTTGTTTTCCATGAAATAGCCTGTGAAGCTGATGTGGTAGTAAATTTAAATAAAGTCAAAAGTCCCAACCTAAATGTGTGCAGTGCTCTTCTGTGGGTTTTTATGAGGGCAGTATTTATGATGTGTCCTAAAGAAAGCTAATTGGGATGTCTAATGCTGTTTCATGCATTCAGACTTATTTACACTGCTAAAGAGTCGGATTATTATGCTAAACATGACCAAAGTTTCAAAAAACGATTGCCCTGTATTACGTCACAAAGATGGTGCCGGGCTCACACTACAGGATTTTTGGCTGGATTTTGCTGTCGCGGACAGATTTCCAAAGTCTGCGACAAAACCCCCGGATCATGACCCAAATCGGTGCTCGTTGTAGTCACCGAAGCTCATTAAGTATGAGCATTTCAGCAACGTGATCCGAACCTGTCTCGAGCTATCACATTTTCAAATCTGTTTGATATTATCGCCACTGATCTCGTAATGTGAGTGACACAATGACAAGGTGGAACTAATCCAGCCAATCACATTGCAGATGGTATAATCACTCTTATCATGCATCTTTATGAACAGAAATGAAAAGCCATAAATTAAGCAAATCAACTAACTTGAAATAAATTTAACAAATGCATAATTGCGTATATAATACCATATTTCATTGTGCTGTTTAATTACCTCCAACTCTCTCTGCATTACTGACAGTCCTTGTTGTCCATGTCTTCCAAGCCATTGTTTCTGCCATATTCTCTTTTATCATAGTTAATACTTTCTTTCGGATAAAATAACTGCACAGACCAATTGAAGGGCCAGTCGATTGTCAATGCTTGAAGAAATTGCATATAATCACTGTATTTCTCGGGAGAATTTATGTGAGTGTCTTTTCGTTGATGGTTAGGAACACCTCATCACTGAATGTTTTGTAGTGTTTGCACCTCGTTAGTGTTGTGTTGTGTAGTATGCGCGCAGCTATGGTGATGACAGAGGAGAAGAAATCTTGTTGCGCAGTGTGAGCAAACCCAGTGATTCGGCTAGTCTTTCAATCACCTAGTGCAACGGTTCTCAATTCCAGTCCTCGCCCCCCCTTGCATATTTTGCATGTCTCTCTTTGTTAACACACCTGATTCAGATAATCAGCTCGTTAGAAGTGTGCTCCGTGTATGAACTGTGTTTCCGATTGACATGCTCCCCAGACAGTGTCCATTGCTCCCTACTCCCTGAGCAGGGGAAATCTGTTGAAGTTTACTTTACTTCGGAAAATTCATTCATGGATTTGCGCTGCGCAACGTCATTCACACACGGACAAGTGTGACATCATATACCTCTGTAAATACATACAATTTAAATTTACGTCTCGCACACTTCAATGAACTTTGAATGGAATATATACGTTCACTTCGAACTGAAATCATGGCGGAATATCCTGAGATGTCCACTTCGCAGGGCGCTTATGTTCGAATAGAACAAACGTCTGAAGCAATAAGAGTAACATACGAAATGTGTGGGGAGTGCGCGCGAGGACTGGAATTGAGAAATGCTGATCTAGTGTGAGCTTGCCATTAGCTCAGGGGTGCCAAACCCTGTTCCTGGAGATCTACTTTCCTGCAGAATTCAGCTCCAACCCTGATCAAACACACCTGAACCAACTAATTAGGATATGAAGGATCCCTTGATAATTACAGACAGGTGTGCTTTGTCAGGGCTGGAATTGACCTCTGCAGGAAAGTAGATCTCCAGGAACAGGATTTGGCACCCCTGCTTTAGCTCCACCCATGGCACGCCTCCAGGAGCTCGACTGTTTTTGAAAACAAGCGGTGCAGCTGTATGATAAACCTGATACAACTAAATACTCTTCGGAGATATGAAAGGTGCAATTCTACTCTTTAAGTCCACAAGATTATACTTTGAGATTGGCAGAAACGTATGTGTTATGTCCCCTTTAAAAGTAAAGAGTATTTAGAAGAGGTTATGAGATTACATTTACATTTAGCAGATGCTTTTATACAAAGCGACTTACAAAGCATTCAGGCTATACGTTTTTTTGTCAGTATGTGTGTTCCCTGGGAATTGAACCCACAACCTTTTGCGCTGCTAACGCAATGCTCTACCACTGAGCCACAAATGTTTTTATGTCTGTTCCTTTGTGCCATTAAACTGGTGTTAACATGTTTTTGTTTTCTTTTTACTTTAGACCTGATGGCACTGAAAGAAGAGAGTCAAGAACTGAATGAAATGGAAGATAAAAAATCTATGGTTGGTGAACAATCTTTTCGTAACTCACAGACCGATAAAACAGAAACTAGAAACATTAATGCCCACATGAGTGTTCACACTGGAGAGATCCCTTTCACCTGTCAACACTGTGGAAAGAGTTTCAGTCGAAAAGACAGCCTTAGAGTCCACTTGAAAATCCACACTGGAGAGAAGCCTTACTCCTGCAAACTGTGTGGAAAGAGTTTCTTACTAAAAGGAAATCTTAAGACTCACATGCGAGTTCACACTGGAGAGAAGCCATTCATATGCTCTCAGTGTGGAAAGAGTTTTAAACAGAAAAGAGACCTTAATGCCCACATGACAAATCACACTGGAGAGAAACCTTTCTCCTGCGAACTGTGTGGAAAGAGCTTCATGCAAAAACAAAATCTTAAGACTCACATGAGAGTTCACACTGGAGAGGATCCATTTGTTTGTGATCAGTGTGGAAAGAGCTTCAGATGTAGAGAATACCTTAATCATCACATGAGAATTCACTCAGAAGAGGACTGTTTTATATGTCATCAATGTGAAAGGAGTTTCACAGACAGGAGTCACCTTGAGAATCACGTAAAAATTCACATTGGGGAGAAGCCTTACATGTGCCATCAATGTGGAATGAGTTTCACAAACAGAGCAATGCTGGAGGATCACATGATAGTTCACACTGGAGAGAAGCCTTTCACCTGCAAACTGTGTGGAAAGAGCTTCACAGTTAAAAGAGATCTTCATATTCACATGCGACTTCACACTGGAGAGCAGCCTTATAAGTGTCATCAGTGTGAACAGAGTTTCTCAGAGAGGAATCACCTTGAGAATCATGTAAAAGTTCACATCGGTGAGAAGCCTTTATTGTGTCCTCACTGTGGAAAGGGTTTCGCATACAGAGCAAACCTTGAGTATCACATAAGAATTCACTCAGGAGAGAAGCCCTTCACCTGCCCTCAGTGTAGAAGAAGCTTCACGGTTAAAGGAAACCTTAAGCTGCACATGAGAGTTCACACAGAAGAGAAGCCTTACAAGTGTCTTCAGTGTGAAAAGAGTTTCACAATTCAAGGAAACCTTAAGATTCACATGAGAGTTCACACTGGAGAGAAGCCTTACAAGTGTGTTCAGTGTGACATGAGTTTCCCATATCACATAAGCCTGAAACATCATTTGCAAACTCATTCTGGAAAGAATTCCTCATTTTGCTTAAAGTGACAAGTTTTAGATAAAGGAGTAGTTTCAGCAATCATCTGTGCATTCACTGGAGAAAGTCAGTTTAATTTTGATCAATAAAAGCATTGGTTATACATGCATATGCAAAGTCATGTAAACGTGAAAGCTTGTTTATGTTTTTTGCTAGAGTATGACAATAGAAAGTGCATATCTGTTTGAAGCCAAGACACATTGCTGCTGAATGTGAGCTTCATCGGATTGTCCACCTCATGAACACTTTTATTTGTTTTATAGTTTTAGTTCTATGCTACATCTCTTTATACTTGAGTCTTTTTTTTCTTTTGAGCATGTTTACTGAAGTGAGATCACCCGACCATTTGTTTTGCTATACTTTCACATTTTAATCGGCTGAGGTAGACACCCTTTTATTTAGATTATATATAGAGGTATTGCTCATTGTCATATATGTTGGTCAGCTTTTCTGCTATGTCTACCCCAAAATGATTTTTTTTTTTATGAATCTCTTACCCCCATGTCGTTCCAAACCCGTAAAAGCTTTGTTCGTCTTTGGAACACAATGTAAGATATTTGGATGAAAAGGTTTGTGACTAGGGTTGGGTACCGTTCACATTTTAATGGGCTTAACCACATTTTAACATTTTTTTTCGGTACTTTACTCTCTGTGTAATAACAAAAACATTTATTTCAGTGCAAATTTCAGTGCAAAAACAAAACATTTTGAACAATAGGGCCCTACAAATTTTTTTTCTTCCAGAAATTATTGTTTTATTTCTTCTGATAATCAAATTAGGTTTACTGTTAAAATTAATACATGGTAGAAACATTTTGTGAATATTCCTTTATCAAATTTTTAATAATAATTGTATTTTACAACAATTAAGTGGTTAATACGGTTGTAATAATTATTTTTACAATTTAATTGTTTTATTTAAATTTGACAGTAAATGGAATATATAAAGATGTACGTTATACTGTACAAAAGTAATAAAAGAGTGAAATATTTTTGTTACATGTAAAACCACACTTTTATTTTTTACAAGTTGCCGTGATTTATGTGTATACAGTATGATGCGATGCTAGTTTTCTCAAATTAAATGGTAAAATTCTCATGAAGGGACTCTCACAGCCAGTAAATTCATGTCGTCATGTAGAGAGATGCAGAGGCTGAGAATCACCGCAAATTCAAGTATGCTTCAGTATTTGTGTAGTAAATTAAACCGCGTTTCCGCCATTCATACATACAGAGTCTAACAAAATTATTATTATTAATGCAGGATTCATATTTAAACCGTATTTTTTTAATTGTAATATTTACATACACTAGTTCATATCGCAATTCCAATGAAGTGACGAACCTTCTTTTATTCATCCCAAAATGTATGAATTCCGTGGCATTCCGTGCTATAGAGTAAATTCAATTTTTATGAATGGACTTCGCCATCCTTCGCATAAACCATATGACCCTAGAAATGTAAGCACACTTCAGAATATTTCGGTTTGCCCTGTGTGTTGTGTTTTAAAGAGTTGCAGGGGTGACATCATGTCACAGGGTCTGTATCTCTCTCTCTCGTATATGCCCAAATGCGTTTTTAGGTACTGAAAGATTTAATGTGAATTGGTACTCTCTAGTACAGACGTGATTCGGTCAGTACCCTTAAAAGTACTGAGTTTGGTACCCAACCCTATTTGTTACTGTCTCATTGACTGCTATGGCCCAGAAAATTATGAAAGACATCGTCAGAATAGTCCATCTGCCATCAGTGGTTCAATCTGAACTTTATGAAGCGACGAGAATACTTTTTCTGCGCAAAGAAAACAAAACAACTATTTTATTCAACAATTAATCTCCTCTGGTTCAGTATAGCACCATTTGGGAGAGTATCCACTGGACGCAAGCAGCGTAAGCTGTTCTGTGTCAACCGCACCACACGGATACGTATTCTACGCTTGTTTACACATTGATTTGAATGAAAACCATACATCCGGTATGCAACTGACACAGAACAGCGTAGGCTGCTTGCGTCCAAGTTATTATTGCGTTAGAGAATTACAAAATTGTAATTTTGGGGTATTAACCCTTTAATGACATTTGTTTAATAAAGACATTACATTCACAAAACTGTGGAGAAAGTTACTACTTTGTTGACCTGGATTGCCCACAACTGATTTCTGATGTGCATAAGTCCCTTCTCTTGTTTGTCCTGGGGAGTTAAACCGTCCACTGTTTTTCAGAAAAAAATCCTCCTGGCCCTGCAGATTCTTTGGTTTTCCAGCTTCTGCATATATGAATCCTTTACAACACTGACTGTATGGTTGTGAGATTCATCTTTTCATGCAGAGGAAAATCAACAGATTCACACACAACCATTGAAAGGGGATATAAACTTTTTGATCAGAATAAGAAAAAATATCCTGTTTAGAAAGTTTCAATTATTGTAGTAACAGAACATATTAAACAAATGTCTTTGTTTAACAAATAATCCAGCCTTACGAAGATCTGAGATGACCAAATACCCGAGAAGAGGTGATGCTGACCCCCTAGATGATGCTAACCCTCAGACAACATACAGAACTACCCAATATTGCTATAATTTTGAATGCAACATATATAATCATAGCTGTTAATAGTGTTCACTCTTTGATTATATGTAATTAACTAAAGGGGGCATATGATGTTGCTAAAAAGAACACTATTTGGTGTAATCTCGTCAGTAAGATTTGTCTTAAGGTTTAAAAAATATCATATGCCCCCTTTAGTTAATTACATATAATCAAAGAGTGAACACTATTAACAGCTATGATTATATATGTTGCATTCAAAATTATAGCAATATTGGGTAGTTCTGTATGTTGTCTGAGGGTTAGCATCATCTAGGGGGTCAGCATCACCTCTTCTCGGGTATTTGGTCATCTCAGATCTTCGTAAGGCTGGATTATTTGTTAAACAAAGACATTTGTTTAATATGTTCTGTTGCTACAATAATTGAAACTTTCTAAACAGGATATTTTTTCTTATTCTGATCAAAAAGTTTATATCCCCTTTCAATGGTTGTGTGTGAATCTGTTGATTTTCCTCTGCATGAAAAGATGAATCTCACAACCATACAGTCAGTGTTGTAAAGGATTCATATATGCAGAAGCTGGAAAACCAAAGAATCTGCAGGGCCAGGAGGATTTTTTTCTGAAAAAATTATTGCGATAGTCATGCACATCTCATCAGTAAAGATGGTTCTGTGATTAGCCGTAAATCTCCATCAGCTGTTTTCAAATGCAGCGGCGTTTAATACACAGAGCCGTAGTTCACTAACAAGCTACGCAACTCACGCTCAGAATCGCAGATGAATTAAATGTGATAGTGAACGTGGGATTGCGCAGCTTGTCAGCGATTTACAGCTCTGTGTATTAAACGCCGCTCCATTTGAAAACAGCTGACGGAGATTTACGGCTAATCACAGAACCATCTTTACTGACGAGATGCGCATGACTATCACATGCAATATATTGTGCATCCCTAGTGAAAAGAGCTTTACAAATAAACTTGTTTGAATATTTCTAGTATTTGGCCCAAGTGTGTGTAGAACTTTTCATTATCTGATAGGACACATGTATAGTGTTGTAAAAATGCAAGTGCATTTTTTAAATTAGCTTCTAAATGTCTGTTCAGTAGTACCTATAACAGATGACACAATTTAATTTGTGGTGCTTCTAATTGATTGATAAAAGAAGTTACAAATGTTGTACAAAATAAATATCACCATTGTTCATCTTTGCACCAATAAAATGTGCAACACTTTGTTTTCCTACCAAATCATATTTAATATTTAATTATTTTTTTATATTTAAACTCTCCATCAAATCAAAATGTTCAACCTTTATATTGTTAGCACACATTGTTATTCTAAAAGTTAAAACTTAATCTGTGCAAGTTAATCCACTGAGAATTATTTTTTTTGTCTTGGTAATCTTTAATCAAAATGTTATAATTTGCTTTCATTCTGGAATGGCTTTCCTTCTGTGATGACGTCAGTCTTATGGTTTGGGCTGAATATGCTTAACCACGCCCCTCATACTGTTAGTTTGCAGCGAGTGAGAGATGAGAGGAGGAATGCAAGAATAAAACCCTTCTCTCTGTTCAGTATGCCATTTCAGTTGGAAATATGTCACCATACTGGAATTGAAACAATTTACAGTTCAAGCGGACTTAAACTTACACTAGAAAGGTTTCCGTGACTTCCTGCAAGATCTTGGCAAAAAGTCTCACGATTTATTTCCAGAACATAATGCAATGATGGGATACACTAAGCCTTGAAAACCGCTCTGTAGTGTGGTTTTAGTGTGGCACTGCCATTTGGCATTTATAAGACCTGGGACAGTCTTGTACTTGCACTCTCGAGTCATCAATTATTAATATTAGGATTTTTCCAAATTTGGCTCTCAAGGAATTAGTTTTTTCATCCCCAAGTGATTGGTATGATAATGTGGTATTTGTTCCAATTCAGAAACTGCTATGTATCGTTGCTGCATTAATATTGTAGATAGCAGTTTTTTCTCTTAAGAGCAAATGTATCTCATTTGTGTTTTCTGATAACTTTGAGAGAATGCAAGAGGTTTCATAATAGATTGCTTTAATCAATGCTAAATTTCCAACACCTCCAGGACCAGATATGAACACTTGAAATGGATCTAGGTTTTCAGTTTGTGCACATTCCTCAAACCAGTTTTCTTTCTGAAGAGCTTTGGCTTCTCCAAGCAAATTCTCAGCTTTGGCATTACATTCTTCCACCTTGCTCACTGCAATCACAGTGTTCCTCTGCATTTTGAAAGCACTCAAGCTGGTTTCAATCAAGTGTTCCTCAAGATTCTGTCACTCGGATAGCAGCTCAAGCATGCCCTCTTCCTCCAAATGATGCTTCAAGTGTCCTTCAACTCCTCTTCACCAAACTCACCTGACGGGGTATCATTGTCATTTACAGAGGGTTGAAATCTACTGCTCCTCTGCAACAGCCTACACCTTTCGCACCGATGGAAGATGCGCTTTCCATCAAAATGCTTCTGCAGGCACAGCCCTTCACACAAAAGCTTAGTGTTGAGTCCTTACTTTCATCCAATACAAATGGCTCATCTGTAGACTTCCCAGACAGACCTGCCACCTCTTTGATCTCTAAAACATGAGGTACAGTTCTCCACCAAACATTCGTCCATCTTAGAAACATTGCAGGGCTACGGAACATGTTAAATGTTTCTGATGCAGAAAAGCTAGTTAATGCTTTCATGACCTCTAGACTGGACAATTGTAATACACTGCTAGGTGGTTGTCCTGCATCTTCAATAAACAGCCTACAGATTTGCTGCAGCTAGTCCTTACCAGGTCAAGAAAATATGATCATATTACTCCAATTTTACAGTCTATGCACTGGTTACCTATTAAGTTACATATCAGTTACAAAATATTATTACTTGCTTATAAGGCCCTAAATGGGTTAGCTCATGCGTACCTAACTAATCTACTATCACGCTACAATCCAACCCGCTCCCTAAGGTCGCAAAACTCTAGACTCTTGTTAGAACCTAGGATAGCAAAGTCCACTAAAGGAGGTAGAACTTTTTTCCTATTTGGCTCCCAAACTCTGGAATAGTCTTCCTGATAATGTTCGGGGTTCAGACACACTCTCTCTATTTAAATCTAGATTAAAGACACATCTCTTTAGCCAAGCATTCATATAATGCATTTCATAATCATGTACTGCTGGTATATCGGATCAAATATACATTATTATGCTTTAGCTTGGGTTGAACAAATAATTTTTGCTTGAATGGAACAACAGCTACATTAATTATGTCTCTCTTTGTTTCTCTGTTTCTGCCACGGGAACTAGGAATTACACAAGCTTCAGTCTGGATCCAACCCTTAAATGACCTGAGATGTCCGAACACCTGAGAAGAGATGATGCCAACCCCTCAGAGGAAGCCAACCCTCATGTTACGGGGCATACAAGACGTGAGACGTGCGGATCCATTCGCAAGCTTTATTCATAGGTGTGGTTACAAAACAAGCAAGGTACGTTCAGTGGCAAACAGGAACAACACGGGTAAGACAAAGAGTAATCCTAGGGCAAGTGTGGGTTGACGATCGGCGAACAATATCCAACAGGGCAAGGCAAAGGGTAAATCCAGGAAACACGGGCAGGTATCAAAACACGGGAGAACAGCCAAGGCAAGACTATAACAATTTAGAGGGCTCTGTAGAGTAGCTATCGTTAGGACATACGCTATACAATACTTGGCAGAGGGGAAGAGGAAGTCCATGGTTTATGTAGGCTGTGTGATGTGTGATCAACTGCGTGTCGTCAGTGCAATGGATTATGGGAAATGTAGTCTTAGGTGACGTGCGCAGGAGTCCATGTGGTGAGCGAGTGACCTCTGGTGGTGAGTAACCAGGAGTGCATGGACAAGATTCGTGGCATAGCCCTCCCCCAAGGAGCGGCTTCCAGACGCTCCAAACACAGAACAATCCAGGAAGGCGGTGAAGCGGGGAGGGACGGAGGGCCAGGTCCATGTGGAAGTGACTAGACCAGGAACCGAGGCAAAGCCGGCAGAGCGGGGTACCAAGGCGGAGCAGACAGGACCGGAGCCCACCAGGGCTGAGCAGACGAGACAGGAGCCCACCAGGGCGGAGCAGATGAGACAGGAGCCCACTAGGGCAGAGCGGACGAGACAGGAGCCCACTAGGGCGGAGTGGACGGGACAGGAGCCCACCAGGGCGGAGCGGACGGGACCGGAGCCCACCAGGGCGGAGCAGACGAGACCGGGGCCCACCAGGGCGGAGCAACAAATCTCCATGGCGGAGCAGGAAACGACCAGACCGGAGCAGAAGACCACCACGGCAGAGCGGATGACCAACAGACCTCAGCAGAAGACCACCAGAGCGGGGCAGAGAACGACCAGAGCGAGACAGCCAACCTCCACGGTGGAGCAGACAGAGCAGGAGCCCACCAGTGCGGACCAGACAGGGCAGGAGACCTCCACGGTGGAGCTGAAGACCACCAGACTGGAACAGACGGAGCGGAAGACCACCAGACCTGAGTAGAAGACCACCTCAGCGGAGCAGAAGACCAACACAGGGAAGCAGACTGAGCAGGAAATCCTGGCAGAGACCGAGATTTAGGGAGAGCAGAGACAGACAACACAGGCAGTGCATTCACGGTCTCCGGGACCATGGCAGGGAACACAAAAAATTAATCAATAGGCTCGCTGACTGAAACTGGACAGAATGACAGTTCATAAATAGTCTCTATGGCAGTGACGGAGTTAACACGACAGACATATTCTGATCATCTCTGGGCTCATGACAGGCAGGTTTAAGGGTTCAAAAGCGGGTTTCTGGGTTGTGACAGATGAGGCAACGAACTCCGTATTGGCCTCTTTGGCCAGAACAGACAGTTCAGGGAAATTGTCTCTGGGCGCCACCTGAAGAGACTGCAGCGGACACCATGGCCTCTGGGAGCCCAGCAGCGGGCACTGCTACCTCGGAAGGTTCCGCAGCATAAGCCGCCACCTCTGGAGAGGTTGTAGCCGGCGCCGACACCTCTAGACAATCGGCGGTGGTGTATGCAGCCCAGATACACCATAAAGCAACCCCCTACACGGGAAGTGCAGCAGACCGGGGAATAAGTTCAGGAGCAAGAGGGTTAGTGTGAGTGGGTTTGGGGATGCCAGCTGCGTGTGCAGACACCAGTGGTGCCTCCCTCACACTGGACACCAGACTGGGAACTCTAAGCACTGACCTTGAATATCTGGGTGTGACGGACAGTACGCAACAAGACTCTGGATGATCAGCGGAGACGTGAATTGACCCTGGAAGGTCAACGGAGACGTGAAGAGACTCTGGAAGGTCAGCGGAGACGTGAAGAGACTCTGGAAGGTCAGCGGAGACGTGAAGAGGCTCTGGAAGGTCAGCGGAGACGTGAAGAGGCTCTGGAAGGTCAGCGGAAACGTGAAGAGGCTCTGGAGGGTCAGCGGAGACGTGAAGAGGCTCTGGAGGGTCAGCGGAGACGTGAAGAGGCTCTGGAGGGTCAGCGGAGACGTGAAGAGGCTCTGGAGGGTCAGCGGAGACGTGAAGAGGCTCTGGAGGGTCAGCGGAGACGTGAAGAGGCTCTGGAGGGTCAGCGGAGACGTGAAGAGGCTCTGGAGGGTCAGCGGAGACGTGAAGAGACTCTGGAGGGTCAGCGGAGACGTGACTTGCCTCGTTACGATCAGTTGAGACATGACTTGACTCGAAGATTACCCGTGACTGGGCTTGAGTCTGGATGATTAGTTGTGACGTGGTGTGAGTGTGGATGACCAACTGTGATGTGGTGTGACTCTGGATGACCAGCTGAGACGAGCAGAGATTCTGGAGGATCTGTGGAGACGTGACTTGACTCATGACGATCAGCTGTGATGTGACGAGGCTCTGGCAGATCAGCTGTGACGTGTCGAGACTCTGGCAGAACAGCTGTGACGTGACGAGACTCTAGGTGAACAGCTGAGATGTGACGAGACTCCGGAAGATCAGCTGAGACGTGAAGAGACTCCTGATGATCAGCGGTGACTTGACTTTGCTCATGACTGGCAGCAAACACATGATGGGGTGTTGTTGTGGCCGCCATTTTGCGATCAAGATCTGCTGTTGCCACCATTTTGTGAGCGTGCTCTGGTGCGTCCGCGGACTAGCCCCGCGACACCCACAGTGAACGCTGAACCAACAGTCATAAGAGCATAATCCATAAAATCACTTAGCGGCGAACGAGGACCGTCAAGTGTTAATCGCGATTTGAGTGGCTGGTCAATGCCCTCACAAAACAAATCTATGAGTACACAGTCTGGCAGATCAGAATAATAAGCGATCTCCAAATACTCTCGAATATAATCCTCGGGCGATCGCAAGCCCTGCTTGAGGGCTAATAACAGTATTGAAGTGTCCATACCTGGCCAATATCCACATGAGACGCTGCTGGATCCTTGTCTGGCCGAGTATTCTGTTACGGGGCGAACAAGACGTGAGACGTGCGGATCCATTCGCAAGCTTTATTCATAGGCGTGGTTACAAAACAAGCAAGGTACGTTCAGGGGCAAACAGGAACAACACGGGTAAGACAAAGAGTAATCCTAGGGCAAGCATGGGTCGACGATCGGCAAACAATATCAAACAGGGCAAGTCAAAAGGTAAATCCAGTAAACACGGGCAGGTATCAAAACACGGGAGAACAGCCAAGGCAAGACTATAACAATTTAGAGGGCTCTGTAGAGTAGCTATCGCTAGGACATACGCTATACAATACTCGGCAGAGGGGAAGAGGAAGTCCATGGTTTATGTAGGCTGTGTGATGTGTGATCAAGTGCGTGATTCGTGTGATCAGCTGTGTGTCGTCAGTGCAATGGATTATGGGATTGTAGTCTTAGGTGACGTGCAACCGTTAGTGTGGTGCAGGAGTCCATGTGGTGAGCGAGTGACCTCTGGTGGTGAGTACCCAGGAGTGCATGGACAGGATTTGTGACACCTCAGACATTATACAGAATTAACCACATTTTGCCATAAGTTAAATATATTAAGTTTCTATAAATCTATTGTAGAAACTTAATTTCCTGTAAAGCTGCTTTGCGACGATGTTTTTGTTCTGTCACTGTCATTCTGTTGCACTGCGGTAGCTTCTGTCACGAAAACAAATTCCTCATATGAGTAAACATACCTGGCAATAAAGCTCATTCTGATTCTGATAAAATTGAATATAAAGGAATGCAGTAAGTTAAATTCATTTTATAGCAGTTCTGTCCTTAAAAACATCTATAGTTCAAACACAGTGTTTTAAAATTTTATTAATTAAATAGTTCACACTAGAGACAACAGATAAAAAGTATATAAATCAAAACAAAGTACTAAATAACATTATTTTAAAAAGTCTAATGGTTCACAAGACAAAAAAAATAAAAATACAACTTTAAAAATATATATTTAACAGTAAAAATGATTACCAGCAGAAAGCCTAGTGAACCAAACTGAGAGACCATTTTGGAAGCTCAGGAAACCTTTGCAGTTGATTAGCTGATTGGCATGTCACCATATTCTAATTTGTTGAGATAGTGAATTTGTGGGTTTTTGTTAAATGCGAGCCAAAATCATCACAATTAAAAGAACCAAAGACTTAAACTACTTCAGTCTGTGTGCATTGAATTTATTTAATACACGAGTTTCACAATTTGAGTTGAATTACTAAAATAAATTAACTTTTCCACGATATTCTAATTTATTGAGATGCACCTGTATATGTAATATAGTTGAATTTTGAAGAAGAGTTGGATTATTTCAATCATGATATTTCTATTTTTTATAAAAACAGAACATTACAGTTTTTTTTATTTTTGTCTATTTAAATTATGTATACAAACAATTTATGTTTCCCCCCCGCGGCATGGAAGTTGCAACTGTCCGCGGCTCACCCATCCTGCCCTTCGCGGGAGATCGACGCTGCCGTCCGCGGCTCACCGAAGCCCGCCATTCGCGGGAAATCTGCCACCGTCCTTGGCTTACCCAAGCCCGCCGTTCGCAGGAGATTGATGCCGGCCACTACTAACTCCAGCCCAGAGTGCCCTCCAGTTCCAGCTCCTCGACAGTGCCCTCCAGTGCCAGCTCCTCGAAAGCGCTTTGCCATGCATGTGCCTCCAGAGCACGCTCCAGTGCCAGGCCCTCGTAAGCTCTTTGCCGTGTCTGTGCCTCCAGAGCATGCTCCAGTGCCAACCCCTCGAAAGCGCTTTGCAGTGTCCACGCTTCCAGACCCCCCCAAAGAGTCCGCGCTTACAGAGCCCGCTACTCGGCAGCGCACGTCAGAGCCCGTATTTCCAGAGCGCCCCCAAGTGCCCAATAGAGCTCCTACTTCCTAAACCAATTGTTGCAGTAGCTGTCCGGGTGGCTGGTCTCAGATGATCTTGGAGGTCACGATGCTGGATGTGGAGGTCCAGCCTCTTGTACACTCCTGTACTCCTTGTACACACACAACTGTACAGCCACACACAGCTCTAACGGCATCATCAAATTTGCTGACGACACAACGGTGACAGGCCTGATCACAGACAGCGATGAGACGGCCTACAGAGAGGAGGTGAGTACCCTGACTAAATGGTGTCAGGAGAACCACCTCTCACTCAACATCGACAAGACCAAGGAGCTGGTGGTGGATTTCAGGAGACAGAGCAGAGTACACACACCCATCACCATCAACAAGACACATGTGGAGCGGGTAAACAGCTTTAAGTTCCTCGGCGTTCACATCACTGAGGATCTCACATGGTCTGCTCACACAGACGCAGTGCTGAAGAAGGCACATATCCGAAGATATGTGTTCCTGTGTGGCTCAGTGGTAGAGCATTGCGTCAGCAGCGCAAAAGGTTGTGGGTTCGATTCCCAGGGAACACACATACTAATGAAAAATGTATAACCTGAATGCATTTGCAAGTCGCTTTGGATAAAAGCGTCTGATAAATGTAAATGTAGATATAGTTTGATAAGAGCAATGGCTACAAAATGTAGGCGTATATTTTCTCTAAATGGTTTTGACAAATTATTTTGATAACTCTGTGTTATTAATGTCTATAGATGATACATACAAAATTGTGTGTCAATTAGTCACGCGGTTTAAGAGGAGATCAACTCAAAATGGCTGACGGTCTACGTGTTGTACTACAGTTGACCACTAGAGGGAAGCACAGGATAAGAAATCTGTTTTCTCTCAGGTTCCATCACCCTGAATAACAAATATATTATTCTTACAGGGGTAAATGTTTATTTAGGTGAAAGCTGTGCGCTTCATATACTTCGGTGTATTTTTGTCGTCCTTTATATTTAAATGTACCAATTGATGTCTGTAGTTTACACTGATAATACTCAGAAGGTATCAGCTAACTGACATTGTGTACGCAGATTTATTACTAGGTGAGATTAGATAGATAATCCAACAATGAAATTGGTTTAATGTTTAATTCCGGCAATTTGTTTGACGTTAAATTTATATAAAATTAATGTCGTTTCGAGTTTTTGTCATCAGGTGGATTTGCATATCTTACCTGTTTTTTGTCTTTTCAACATCAATTGCCCAATGGGTTGGACCCCGATGATCAGCGCTTGTATGAATGAATGACATTTATTTAGAACCATTAAAAAAAATAAAACATAAAAATAAATAACAAATTAACGCTATTAAATTCAATGAAATAAAATGTTAACATCATAGTTAACCCTTGGCTTATCAGATCCTACCCTCAGTATTTACCAATACCAAATCACAATCAGACAAGATACATCAGACATACCATTTTGAATAGTATACTACTCCAATTTACATCCTACTTTATTAAGATAAAGGAGAACAAATGGAAACAAAATCAAGCAGCATTAACAGCAATGGTGAATTAAATCAATCTCACCCCCCACTTCTGTACTTACCAAAAATAAATATTTTGTACTTTTTTTTATTGCAACATACTTACAATTTCTGTGATATTTGTTTAAACTAAACTGTAGCTATTTATACTACAGTAAAAACAGCCTCAACAATGTAGCAACAAAATGTAATTATTTTAAAGGGAGGCAATTACTATTCTTAATTTGTTATAGAAAAGGAGTACACTAATAGCAGTCTTGAACAAACTTTTTGTAAGGGTACTTTAAAAAAATAAAGAACACAAATACAATTTAAATGACTTTTCATATATTTGTAAGTCTGCTCTTATTAAACCAATCGTAATTGAACTGTCTTTCTCCAGAGTGAATGCATTATTTCTAAACCTTTTGTCACATGGGAAACGAGGAATTCTTTCTAGAATGAGTTTTCAAGTGGCGTTTCAGGCTTATGTGATATGTGAAACTCATGTCACACTGAAGACACTCGTAAGGCTTCTCTCCAGTGTGAACTCTGATGTGAGCCTTAAGGCTTCCTTTAACCGTGAAGCTCTTTCCACACTGAGGGCAGGTGAAAGGCTTTTCTCCAGTGTGAACATTCATGTGAGTCATCAGATGACCATTTGATTTGAAACTCTTTCCACAGTGATGGCACATGTAAGGCCTCTCCCCAATGTGATTTTGTACATGAGTCTTAAGTTGATTCCTGTCAGCAAAACTTGTCTCACAAACCTGACATGTAAAGCATTTCTCTCTTGAGTGAACGCTCATGTGATACTTAAGGCTTCTTTTCTGTTTGAAACTCTTCTCACACAGTTCGCAGGTGTGAGGATTGCCTCTGGTGTGAATTTTCAAGTGGGCTGTAAGTTTCTTTTTCAGTGTAAAACTCTTACCACACTGAAAGCATATGAACAGCTTTTCACCAGAGTGAATAATTCTCATGTGAGTCTTAAAACTTCCTTTTAGTTTGAAACACTTCCCACACTGTTTGCATAGATAAGGTTTACGTTTGTGGACTTTCAAGTGGCATGCAAGGTATTGTTTTCCACTGAAACGCTTTCCACAGTGTTGGCAGGTGAAAGATCTCTCTTCAGTGTGAACTCCCATCTGGACTTCAGGCTTTCTAGTTTCTGTTCTATGAGTCTGAGAGTAACTAAAATATGTTTCCCCATCCATGACATCATGACATATCTCAGTCTGAAATTTTTCTTCCGTTTCACTCAGTTCCCGACACTTCTCTTTCAGTGCCATCAGATCTAGGGTGAAAAGAAACAAAAACAAGACGTTTATTGGCACAAAGCGAGAAATGAAAACATTTAGACATTTAAAACATCAAATCCAACAACATGTATGCTTGATCCCATACCCACTGAAAAAAGTGTAACCTGTAATCTCAGAACCTCGTGTCCTTATCTCTTTACTTTCTCTAGGACACGTCCCAAATACCAACAAAAACCAAATAAAGCAATTTGTCAGTGGACACGACAAGAGCAAGTATTTTGCTTAATACCAGTTTTCTGTTTCTGTAATTTAGAATAACTATCTGCTAGTTAGGAGGATTAATACATTTAACTTATTTTATTTAAGAGTGTACGCTGATTGTGCATGTTGTTTGCCATTCGTTGTAATTAGAATTTACAAAACTACTTTTTGCTAACTGAAAATTTGTGCTTAAGTAGCAAACTGTACCACATTTAGTTTCGATTTTGAGACAACTGCACACTAAGCGTTGCTGTTCTAATTAGAAAGGTGTGGACCGCTGTTTTCACTCAAGTGAGTTAGCTCTGTATTTAGGTGGAGTTTGTTCACTGGCGCAGAAGCGTCAGCATCAGGCCTTCTTGTGTGAAGACCAACGAGTTTAAAGACAACTTATCCCCCCCCCCAACAGTTTGGGAGAGGTGGGGGTACTGGTCTCCTCATTTCTAAAAGCTGGAAATACCTCCCATGCTCTTATAACTTCAACAAAACTTGCATCTGCCAAACGAATAAATGTTAAAGTAAAATACTACCCATTATAAAAACCTGCAGTAGAGCACTGCACTGAACAGATTTGAGTTGGGATCCTGTGGGTGGTTACAAATATATAGCTGGCCCCTGGATTTAACAAGAAGAATGAAATCTACAAATGAAGTCCAGGAAATAACCAAATAGGTTTTTAGTAGGATCTTGGTGTTTTGTTTTAACAAAGAAAACAAGGCCTGATATTCAGACAGATTTCCTGTTTGTTAATGAAAAAAAAGGAAAGACCTAGACTTTGTAAGCTGCAACAAATATTAAAAATGATCTCCTCTACATCTCAGGTAGGTCCTTCAGGGTGTCTTGGAGGGGTGAGGTTTCTAAGTCACAACTTCATGCTACTGGGGGTCCTCACGGGTCAGTGCTTGGACCACTTCACTTCTCCATCTACATGTCATCATTAGGATCTGTTATTCAGAAGCATGGCTTTTCTTATCACTGCTATGCTGAAAACTCTCAACTCCACTTCTCATTCCAACCGGATAATCCAACAGTAGCTGTTCACATTGCAGCCTTTCTCACAGACTTTTCTGACTGGATGCAGGAACATCACCTTCAATTCAACCTTACGAAGACAGAACTGCTTGTGGTCTCATCAAACCCCGCACTTCATTACAACTACTCTATACAGATAGGTTCGTCCACCATAGCTCTTTCCAGGACAGCCAGGAACCATGGAGTTGTGATTGATGATCAGTTAAGCTTCACATACCATATTGCTACTATGGCCTGGTCTTGCAGATTTGCCTTTTACAACATTAGAAATATAAGACTCTTCCTATCAGAGAAGGCCTCCATGTCCAAGCTCTTGTTCTCTCCAGACTGGACTAATGTTATGCTCTCTTGGTGGTTCTTCCAGCATGTACTATCAAGCCTCTGTAACTGATCCAGAATGCGGCAGCTAGAGTTGTCTTCAACGAGCCGATGAAAGCTCACGTTACACCTCTCTTCATCAATTTGCACTGACTGCCAATAGCCACTCGCATCAAATTCAAGCTACTGATATTTGCCTACAGGATAACCACTGGCTCTGCACCAATATACCAAAACTCGCTAGTTCAGACTTATGCGCCCTTCAGAAGATTGCGTTCTGCAAATGAATGACGTCTCGTGGTGCCATCTCAAAGAGGCACAAAATCTCTCTCACAGACCTTTTTCTGGACTGATCCCAGCTGGTGGAATGACCTGCATTTCTCAAATCAAGCAGCTGAGTCTTTAGCCATTTAAAAAAAAAAACGTCTAAAGACACCTCTTTTTAGTTATTATTATTTGTAATTTATGAGTATGTGTTATATCACGTACATGTTAGTGTAATGTTTTTCTAGTCTCCGCTGCAGCAAAACAGTTGTGATTTTTTTGTAGCCCATTAAAATCTGAGAGTTTTATTGTGCCAATAAAATAGACCCAAGTTATTTGTTATGTGTGGTGCTTTAGCTTTGTATGAACTTGGACTATTTCACTGAATGCAATGTTGGGCGGTATGAGGAACAATTCTGGAGCACCGTATATTTTAAGATTCTGGTGGATTCACAGTACATACGTGTTTTTTTTCTTGACTGGACCTTTTTGTGGCTTATTTTATGGTCAGGAGTTCATAGACATTTAGGCAAGGTTAATGTTTGAATTAGAATGCATAAACACTTTATGAGTGATAATCCTTAATTATATTTAAACAATTATTATTATCAGAACTATAATTACTGTAAGAAGTACATTTTACTTTGCCATTAAAATATGAATTAAGAATTTAATTGAGCGTAGTTTTGCCCTGGTATAGGACCAGGTCATGAATACAGCCATCCTCAGAGGCTCTGGCAAACAACTTAAATCCCCATTTGTCCGGCTTGTTCTCGATGTATTGCCTCAGGTTGCCAGCTGTCTTGCCTTTTGTAGGGTCTGTGGCTCACTCCTGAAGACAGTAGCCAGGAGGTTGAATAGGGGCCAGACTTTGAAGAATCTGTCGATGGTGCCAGGGATCTGGGTGTTGTCATTAAACTGGACACGTCTTCTCATCAGCCTAAACCTCTTAGATGACATGAGGTTTGCACCTTAAAGGATCCTGGTCTCCATTACCCAGTAGTCATCAATGGAGGACTGCTCAGAAATCCCCATGTAGAGCAGGATGGCCACAAAGTTCCTCAACTCTTCTTCAGTGGTGGTGTTGATGTCCTTCTGGGTTGCATACAAGTTGGTTTGGTATGCTACATGCTTGATGACACGGGGGTTTGAAGTACTTGCTGAAGTAAGTATATGGAGTCTCAATGAAGTCAGGGGGAACGTGCTGATACTCAGGCAGGGCTTGGTTGTCCAGGTCATCCTTCTTCCAGGTGGTTAGCCAAGATTCTGGAGTCCCCTTCTTTGTGGGGCCCTTGGATTGTGGTGCTGGCTGGTCTTCATTCTCCTCTTCATCCTCAAGCTCCTGCACTGCAGCCCACACACACTGAGTTGCTATGATTAGGAATATCCACGCCAGTCTTACTAGTATCTCATTTTGAAGAATATTACTGAATATAAACATACAGTAGCCAGTAATATTAACTTCTTTATTGTTGTAGAAGTAGGATGATTGGTGGATGTAGTATTTGTCCCGCCCCTCCATTGATTGGACAGCTGGGTAAAAAGTGACCGTGACAAGCGCTGTGTTCTACCCAAAGCTAAACCAGAGCTAAACAGTTTATCAACTCACAGCTACAAAAAAAAAAAAAAGTGAGCAAACGAGCTTGTAGAATATTATAATGGCAGTGCATCAATATTCAGTACCATCAGTTTGCCAAAAAGAACACAGAACCTTTTACGCACCATTTACACATGGTAGGGAGCAGGTGCACATTTCTTTCATACCAACTAACATTTTGAAAATACGAAAATGTGTATGAATCCGAAAATTTACATCAGAATGGCTTTACGAACGATTTACACAAAAATTAGTTCTGCTCGTGTTTCATGAATGAGGCCCATTGACTGGAGAAAGACTGAGAATGAAACCGACCTGTTTGTTCCCCAGTATCTTCATGTTTAACTCTGAAAGCTTCTTCAATCTTCATGTCTTCTCTCTCCTCTTTAATAAACACCATCTTTATAACAGTGTCTCGTGGATCTCAGCCGCTTCAGCAGGAGTTCTTCTGTGTGTTTGAGATGAGAATAATTAACAGACAGAATAATACATATGTGTGTGTCTCAATCAGCTCCCTAGTTCAGTAGTCAGCACACTAGTAAGAGAGTCAGTCTACATAAACATCATCTTTATAACAGTGCTTCAGCAGGAGTTTCTGTGTGTTTAAGATGAGAATAGTTAACAGACAGATATCTATGTTAACTCTTAACCCAGCTGTTTTAGGGAACTATAGACCGGTTTCCCTTCTACCTTTCATTGCAAAAACACTTGAACGAGTTGAGTTCAACCAAGTCACTGCCTTTCTCACACAGAACAACCTCCTGGACAGTAACCAATCTGGCTTCAGAAGTGGACATTCCACCGAAACTGCCTTGCTCTCAGTTGTTGAAGCCCTAAGACTGGCAAGAACGGCTTCCAAGTCTTCATTACTTATATTGCTGGATCTGTCTGCTGCTTTTGATACGGTCAACCACCAGATCCTCCTGTCAACCCTATTGAGAAAGGGCATCTCAGGAACTGCACTCCAGTAGTTTGACTCTTACCTCTCAGATAGGTCCTTCAAAGTATCTTGGAGAGGTGAGGTATCCAAGTCGCAACATCTAGCTACAGGGGTGCCACAGGGCTCAGTTCTTGGACCACTTATCTTCTCTGTCTACATGGCTTCACTAGGTTTTGTCATTCAGAACATGGCTTTTCATATCACTGCTATGCTGATAACACTCAACTCTACCTCTCATTCCATCCTGATGATCTGACGATAGCTGCTCGCATCTCAGCATGTATAACAGACATTTCTTGCTGGATGAAGGACCATCAGCTTCAACTCAACCTAGCTAAGACAGAACTGCTTGTGGTTTCAGCAAACCCATCGCTTCATCACAATTTCACCTTCCAATTAGGCTCATTAACCATAACTCCTTCAAAAACAGCCAGAAACCTTGGAGTTGTGATTGATGATAAGCTGAATTTCACAGACCACATTACTAAAACTGCCCGGTCCTGTAGATTTGCATTATATAATATCAAGAAGATGAGGCTCTTTCTCTCGGAACATGCAACACAACTCCTTGTTCTGTCCAGACTTTACTATTGCAATGCTCTCTTGGCAGGTCTTCCAGCCAGTTCCATCAAACCTCTAAATTCTCCAAGTTCCAACTTTCATCTGGGGCCTTAGCATGGATCTCCTCATATTTATTAAACAGACAGCAATGTGTAAAAATAAAAGGAGTTCATTAGAATACTATAAACTCTACAATTGTCATACCTCACGGATCAATACTAGGCCCTTTACTATTTAATTTATACATCAACGATCTCCAACAGATGTTACTGTTATTTTTACACAAGCAAGAACCGCAGAGTTAGCTGCTGAAAAATTAAATGTTGCTATGGAAAGGATTACACAGTGGTTTGAGCAATCGTGTCTTACCTTGAACACTGGTAAAACAAAAGGGATGTTTTTTTCTAAAATGAAGGCGTGTTCTAATGCAGATATTTTTATAAATGGTGAGAAGATAGAAATTGTCACTGAGTTTAATTATCTAGGTTTAACGTTGGACTCAAACCTTAGTTTTCAAAAACATGTCAAGAAATTGGTGAGGACTATAAAATATAGTTTGATACATTTCAGACAAATTAGACAATGTCTACCTACTGATATAGCTAAGATCTTTATGCATGCTACAATTTTTTCTCATCTGTCATATTGTCTTACATGTTGGGGTCAAGCAGGAGAAGCTGTTATTAAACCTTTAAAATCTCTTTACAAACAGACTCTAAAAACTTTGGACAAAAAGTCTAACCAATACCATCACTGTAGGGTTTTGGAGAAATACAGTTTTTTAGAGCTTTGACAATTTTAGACTTTTTTCGAATTTATGTATGTTTACAAAATTTTAAATGGCTTAGCCCCTTCCATACTTTGTGGTTTTGTGCACTTTCGTTCTACGGTCTCTGTAAGATTTACTAGATCATCATCCACTATTGACTGTGTTATTCCCTTTTGTCACTCTGCTTTTGGATTATGGTCTTTCTCAGTGAAAGCTATCACATGTTGGGACACTCTATCGGAAGACATAAGGATGTGCACATCTAATGACATTTTTAAATTTAAATCTTATTTAAAATCAACTCAACTCTGTAAACACTGACATGGTTATGGAGTGGCTCTGATATAATGTGTATAAGTGTCATTGTATTGTATGTTTTTGTGTTTTACTGTGATTGCGATTACCTGCCAAGGGACTGCGGATGGAAACTAGCCATTGGCTAAATTCGGTACAATGCATGAAATGGAAACATTTATGTTAAAATTGTGCTTGGTCCCTTTTCAAATAAACTGTAATTAAAAATAAATAAAATGTAACAATATTTTCATTACTAAAAACCTAAAATAGAAATTAAGAACAAATATGACAATAGAACAATTACAAAATAACACATTTATTTCTCAGAAACTGGGGACATCTGTTAACATGCAAGCAGCCTTTGATTACAAATCATTGGAAATCTAAGGATTTATTATTAAATTAAAGCTAAGCCTTCCCCAGCCTCACAAAAAAGAAACATTTCTGATTATTATCAGTGTTTCCTTGATAAATGGAAAAATATTTATAATTTCTTTACCTGAAGTAGAAAATGACTCACCTTTTCTGTTTACTCACAAAAACAGTCCATTACTTTTATACATTCACTTCACACATAAAAACTATGTTCATTGTGTGAATAAATAATTCATTTTTAAGTTATCTGTAAAACTGTCTGATCAGGTTTTTACTGATTTAAAGGATTAAAAACCCACCTTTCTTCAGCAGAATCTCAGATGCAGGAGCGCGGCGCAGACTTATGATGTCACGTCACCACACCAAAATAAAAGTCAAATCAGATGGTAAAACAATAAAAGAAATTCACAAGCAAAAATAAAACCTTCGAAGGATAAGATAAAGGATTGATTCAAAGGATAATTCACAGATTGCCAGACCTATTAATACAACTGATATAAGAGCGTTTCGTCAACTAGGTGCACTTTTAGCCTTGTGAAGTTGAATATAAAAAACTTGTTCAATAGCCACATAACACAGTCTCGTACATTTAAATAATTTGTCTAGTTTTAAGGTCTGTAAGAGGACAAACTTAGATTACAAGAGAAATCGTTAATATTTTAAATTTTTTCCAACCTGCAATAAACAAATGTCATTTCCACCACATCTCAATATACATTATTAAAATAGAATATTTTTAATATTTAAAAATAGAATAACTTATGCCACTCAAGAATTGTCTAAGATCATTTTTGTAACTAGATTTACCAGTTCTTCCACAATGTACAATAATTACACATATGTCAATTAGATAAATGAACTGCCCTGAGGACCAAATGCTGAACTTTACACCTGTCAAACTCTAAATATATATATAGAAAATAAATATAAATTAAACAACTTGAATTTTTATATTAAGTAGAGCATGATCTCATAAATTGTGGATACATTTTTAATGTGTGATGAGAACTTTTTAAATATTATAAATATAAAAGAATGTGTGTGTTGTAGGTGTTGCACAGACTAGTGGACTTTAAGCTTGAAGTCGACTAGTCGCTGGTCCAATAGAGGGCGCAATAGGATAATAAATCCACATTTACGCTCCGTTTCCAAACAGTTAAAATTACAAACTAATTCATACTCTGAATGCGCTCCACAACACATGTGATATTACTGGATGCTGGAAATTTAATGGCAGAATGCTAATCAGGTTCTAATCTAATGCGCTGCTGCACTGTAACGCACACACATAGCTACAGACAGTAGTGAGTCCAATCCCAGATAGCAAAATGACTTCGGAGCGGATCCGCCCCAGAGGTACCACAAGATCCGGAACGGATCCTTCATCCTTTTAGCCAGTCACAATAGAACTATAAAAATATTTAATTACAGACTGTAAATATATTCACAGTAATTACCTATTTTCATAGTTTTATTATGTATACATTGAATAGGTATTACAGAAAAATAAAATGCCACAAAAAATTGTACCAAGAACATTGTTTTATTTAATAAAAACATTTTACTTAATGAAAAAGAATAAAAACAAATACAGAAATATTAAGATTCTTTGCTGAATAGAATTATACTTTTAAACGAACATCTCATAGAGGCTACTGTTGGGTCAAGGTGCTGACAGTGGGGCGACTCCTTGAGCTTCCCCAATCTGCTGCCAGGTTGAACCACCATATCACGTGTTTAACAATGTCGTCCTCAGTGGCGGCACGGGAGACTTGGTTATTTCTCACAGCACCTGTAATACAAAAGCAGATTTACAATTAAAGATTTCATGAAATATCATTGAAGCTACCATTTTATAAAAAGGACACACATAACCACTGCCTTTAAAACAAAAGTGTACAATCTGATGTTTATACGGGTAGGTACACTATGTAACTTTTGGTACCCTAGCGGCAGAGGTGGAAAGAGTACAAAAATATTGTACTCAAGTAAAAGTACCATTACATTACTGAAATTTTACTTAAGTACAAGTAAAAGTACCAGTCTAAAAATATACTCAAGTAAAAGTAAAAAGTAGCTCATTTAAAATTTACTCTGAGTAAAAAGTACTTAGTTACATTTTAACAATGGGAGGGAGGAAAAAATGGGATAGACCAAAGGTGTCAAACTCAGTACCTGGAGGGCCACAGCCCTACACAGTGTAGATATAACAATAATTAAACACATCTGATCCAGCTAAACTAATCATTTATGCTTATTTGAAAACTAGATGGTATGTGTTGGAGCAGGATTGGAAATAAACTCTTTAGGGCTGCGGCCCTCCAGGAACTGAGTTTGACACACCTGGGATAGGCCTATAAATCTCAAACTAGGTGTTTTTAATTAAAGGAATCAGTTATTTAGAATAATAACACATTTAGGCTGTTACCAGGGAAATTAAATCAGTATCAACAAAATTCATCTTTGCAATGCAGAGGAAACGCAGAAGCTTCATCTGAAGTGGCATAGATGTATTACACACTGACATGAATGCATTTAGCCTGCAGTTACAAATGCAGAAATAATGTTTTGATAAATAAGACATAAAATGTGACCCTGAACCACAAAACCATAAGGGTCCATTTTCCTAAATTGCGATTTATACATCATCTGAAAGCTGAATAAATAATATGTCCATTGATGTGTGGTTTGTTATGATCGGACAATATTTGAAAATCTGGAATCTGAGGGAGCAAACAATCCAAATATTGAGAAAATCTCCTTTAAAGTTGTTCAAATTAAGCTCTTAGTTTTGATATATTTACAGTAGGAAATGTACAAAATATATTAATGGAATATGATCTTTACTTAATATGCTAATGATTTTTGGCATAAAAGAAAAATGTATAATTTTGACCCATACAATGTATTGTTGGCTATTGCTACAAATATACCCCAGCGACTTAAGACTGGTTTTGTGCTCCAGGCCAGGGTCACAAATGTTAAATAGTCATTTGAAATTAAAAAATTAAAAGATACTTTAAATGTTAAATTAGAACCACCAGTAGGTGTCAGCAAGTCACTGATAAGAGAGTCATTGCGATTGAACAGAATCATTTAAACGGTTAATACATTCAGGAACAAAACACGTCATTGCTCAGAGTCAGAGACGCAAAACGGTGTATGGTGGCTGTGTTTGGTATTATTTTTGTTGTCGAAATAGAGCAAAAACAGGCAATATGGTGACTAAAACGCAAGTCTCTTAATTAACTTATGTTTTTTGAACTGTTGTAAAAAGAAAAACTACAGGCATTCTTCATGTGATGTTGACTTACTATATTAAATTATATAAATATATACATTTCTGCTTCTATATCTTCAATGTTGTGATCATTCTAAACGCATTTTAACAGACTGAATCACGCAGTGAAAGAAAGCACTTCAAATGCACGCGGATTAGTCTAATCTAACGTTACTAGATTTCACGGCACACTGTTTAGAGTGTTTTGTTTGGTTTTGAGCAAAATACTGATAATGTCAAATCGCACATCGTTAAAACAACAATTACTATATTATCTCAGATGATATTGCACACCCTGCACCACTGTCTTTTTGGCTCATTTGTGCAAAACCGTCAAAGCTTCATTTTAACCACCAATGCAATGATGCAAGTATTTACCTCACCTCTAACTTACATGCTTGCGAAGGGCGATGTCGAGATGTTATAAGCTGCTAGTTCGGTCTCCCGAGGCAAACACAGCTAACACTGCATAATAGAGCATGAATATGGCCAGGGGTTCACTTAATTCCTTCGAGTTCAACTTCAGTAGAGTACGACGGGGTCTGGTTTTCAGCTGGGTCTGCACCATTAACGCCTGTCTTGTCCGTCTGCATCTTTCTTGTGATTTTAGCGCCAGTTTCTTCTTCTGCCCATTATTTACTGCAGTTGTTTCCACGGAGCGATTTTTTTTTTTACTCAGTAACGAATGTGTTTTAAAATGTAGCGAAGTACAATACTTCACACAAAATATACTTAAGTAAAAGTAAAATTACAGATAAAAAAAATTACTTAAAAAAGTACAAGTACACAAAAAAGCTACTCAATTACAGTAACGCGAGTAAATGTAATTCGTTACTTTCCACCTCTGCCTAGCGGTTAATAAACAAAAGTGCATGAATCTTGTGGAAGAACATTGGAGCCGGAGCTATTTCTCTCTGTTTATTTGTAAGATGAGTCACGCAGAGGTTATTATTAGCTCTTTTCCACTTCCTTTTACAGTTATTTCCACATTTATTGCTTTTGGATTTATTATAAAATGACTATTATTAACATTTTAGCAGTTTTTTTGTTCTTAATTATAAAGTATAGCGAGTGTAGGAAAAAATGGGCGAATTCCAAATGGAGGTGAGCATCCCTATGCCCTACTCCCAACAGCATAGAAGGTTAATTATTTGACTATTTTTAACTAGCTTACTCCTTGAAAATACAAAGCATTTAAATAAGTTAATTATTAACACATTAGTAACAATTAATTAATACATATTATACGTAAACATTGCAATAAAAAACATCTACACATTTTTTTTTTTTATAAAAAAAATCAAATTTAATAAAAAAAATCAAATAAACATTGCTTTTAAGAGGACACAAAAAAACCACATGACGAAGCTGCTAAACATATTCAGTCAACACAGACTTGATTTTGGCAAAGAATGAATTAGCATTTTCATTCAGACCAATGTGAAAATCAAGTTTTCCCAGGTCTGTGCAAGTGGGCGGACAATATGAAATCCTAGGGATTCGTTTTAAAAGCAACTTGTTTCAATGATTCAGAGTCTACTTTTTTTGAGAGACAATAACTTTATACACAGTGCACTTTCAGATTTAAAACTTAGTACCGTTTTTTCATTATAAATATACTTGAGTTAAAGTACAAGTTACATTACATTTACTTACACAGGAGAAATTTCCTGGACTCCATCTGTTTGAAGGACTTTTTCCCATTCATGCCCTTCCAGTTGATTCTCCTCCCAACATCATCATGGAACATGCGGGAAAGAATGTTCCATGTGACAAGTTTTGTCTCATGGCCCCCAATAGTTGCCAGGGAGGAAAACTAAAATGTAACAAAAATGTTGTCAATTTCTAATAATTAACAGAAGGAAATAAACGTCCAGTGTTCTTTTTTTTCTTCTAAATACCTTGATGACCAAGTAACCCTGTGCTATATATTTAATAGATCTTGACATTTTTAGGAAAACTACACTCCAAAATATATCTGGTATGATTTGCCCAAATTATCTAGTAGTGTAAGGGCTTTGTGCCATAATTAGGGTTAGGTCTCTATGTCACTACACCTTTAAATCCAGACCCATATGTAGGGGAATGTAATTTGCACTACACTACTGTGTTGTGCTAAGTGAGAGGTGATAACCTCTCACTGAAAACTTACTTTACTCTGGCAGCTGAAATAGGAAGAGGAAATAGCAAGATGACTCCAACAATGACTGAATGAATGAGCTGTAAGCTGCACACACACACACATGCGCACGCATACATACACACACGCACGCTTGCACACACACACGGTATCTTAATATGATTTAGTATGATATGAAATAATTATCTGAAACAACATCACATGGGAAGGAGTAGAATACATGTCAAAATGTAGGCCTAAACAAAAATAAACTAAAACAAGTAGCCTATACCAGAACCAAAGATTACTGATACAAGTGGGGTTTTAAACTAAAATATTGGTATGAATCCTCGTAAACAGCACATTTATTACATGTTAAGAGCTGTAGTATGGACCATTGTCATTATTTATCAAAACAGCTGGATTTAAGTTTAAAATAGTTTTTAATCTTACTTTACTCAGACGGCTGAAAAAGGTGAAATGGACCCGCAGCACTTGAATGAGCTGTAAACTGCAAAAGAACACACACGCACGCACACATACACGCACACAGTATCTTAATATGATTTAGTATGATATGAAATAATTATCTGAAAAAAACATCACATGGGAAGGAGCAGAATACATGTCAAAATGTAGGCGTAAACAAAAATAAACTCAAACAAGTAGCCTATATCAGAACCAAAGATTACTATTTAAACTTACTTTACTCTGGCAGCTGAAATAGCAAGATGACTCCAACAACGACTGAATGAATGAGATGTAAACTGCACACACACACACACACACACACACACACACACGGTATCTTAATATGATTTGGTATGATATGAAATAATTATCTGAAACATCACATGGGAAGAAGCAGAACATATGTCAAAAAATAAACGAAAACAGACTCGAACTAGTACGAGAACAAGATGTGTAAAAAGTATGTAACGTTAGGCCTAACTTTATTTCTCGCCTGCTATTTTACTGGAAAATGCACGAAAAAAATTTAAAATAGGCGCTCGGGACTGGATTAAAATCTGGATAGCTAATGTTATCACCCCACCACCCAGAAAGAAAGAAGTCCTGTCCAAATAGCTTTTTACTCAAAAAGTTATCTACCAAATCTATTTTTAACGTTTCAAATCTACACTAATGACAACTGAAGAGCGAATGTTGACTTAATGATCATTTTAGAATAAAAAATACCAAACAAAAGCACTGAACGGTTATATTACTGGCTCATAACTGTATAAATAAAACATTTTAACTCCGGCTTCTGCACTCTAAGGACGATCATTCAGCAACGGCGACAGCTGAAAAAGGCGCGTCAGTTCAGCGAATCCGCCCAGCGTCTGTAGCGAGTCCGCTGTCCGGAGGCGGGGCATATTCTGTGCGCCTGGCCGAATTGAGTTTCAGAGTACCCCTGGCAACTGTACAAATAAAGCATATTTTAACAGTATTCTTGCCGTGTTCAGTCCTCTTCAGCCTGACAGGCCGCAGCTCTGAGGAGGATGATTTCTGATTTGATTTCTGAGATGCGACTGGTAGAAAAAAAAGCGCGTTCGGATTGCAAATCCGCCCAGCATCCGTAATGAGTCCGCTAGTTTATTTCATGTAAGTTACTAAAATTACGAGGAGAGGTGGGGAATATATTTGTCGAAATATAAGCAAAAATAGACTTGAAATACTCTAGAACATCCCTGAAGAGGGGTGAAAAAAATACCTACATCTAACCTAGCTACAATCAGGACTGGATTAAAATTAGAGCTGCAACAACGAATCGATAAAATCGATTATTATCGATTACGAAAATCATCGACAACTATTCTCATTATCGATTAGTCGGGTCTGCCCATAGTGCACGTCCAGCTTCAGCCGGTTGCTCAAATTACAGCACTGAATAACGCATTTCTATCACAAAATGCATCTAAAAATAGTGGAGGAAACCGAATGAGATGCCGCGGGAGAAGTAGCTGCCCACAGCATGATAATTCTTTATTTTGAGCTTTAAGTTAATACATTAGTGTAAAGCATTAGGAGACGTCCGCTCTCTTATAGCAGCACTCGCAGTACTTTGATGACACACACACCGATCGGTCGAGCTGCGCTGCTTCAAGTCAAACACATCTAAGCGGTCTTCAGAGAAAGCATCATGTTGGCACGCTGCTATGTTGCCGAGTCCGCAGTTTGCCGCGGGTTGTTTTCGTGTCCGCGGGTCATTCATAACATGCAGAATTGACGCGCTACATGTAAACGATATCCGGGTTGCCGGGTTCTCCTGTAGTGGGCGGAGCTAATGCGCAAACGGCAATCTCATTGGCCGGTGCTCACCTATCATTGCCCCTGTTTTGATTTCAGCGAATCAGTTCGAGCGAATACAGACGACCTGATTAATATTCATGAACCCAGCAGCTCAATAATCCTTAGTGCGTTTTATATGGTTATTAATAGTAGAATTCGCGGTATGTTATCAGTATTATTTCTAGGTTTTTTCCCCCTTTTTTATAGAAACACTAAATGACAAACAATATGTTAAGCACCCCCACCAGTCCTTAGTTCAGACAACATGACAAATATGCATTCATACATGGTTATACTAAAGTTCTATCATCATATAATGCTAAATTATCATACTATCATATTATACTGTTTGACTGAAATAATCAATTGAATTTGATAGGTGTCTCTCACATTGTCCCACAGAAACATTAAAATAGTGTAGATTAGTGTAATGTTTTATAATAATAATTTATTATATTTGGTGACCATTTAATTTAATTTAACATATGTAATATTGGAGCATCCAAGTTATTTGACATATTTTAACCTTTTTTTTCTTTTTAAGTAACAATAGTTACTTTCCCTGTAATTAGTTTCTTTTATAACGATGTAACTCGGTTAGTGTTTGTGAGAAGTAACTAGTAATATAACTAATTACCTTTTTAAAGTAACGTGCCCAACACTGCATACTATACAATGATTTATTGTATGTCTTTGATTAATAATGAATATGAAGAGCTTTAAAAAAAAATATTGCATATTAAATCGTAAGATTGGTAAATTAGATTATTTTCTAAAATAGTTCAGTCCTAATTTAAACTATATTCACATACTTAACAAATGTATTAAAACACATTTATGTAAGGTTTTTAACAAATTATGTAATGTTTGTGCCACTGCTGCTCTAACAGAATTGGTGATTACCAAAATCATGTTGAGCTTTCTGTATTGGTTAGTCCTCCAAAATGCATAAGCTCTTTAATAACAGTAGTAGGCTATTTCTAATACTATAAAATAATTATTGCTGTTATCTATGAAAGAAAGGCAGAACACTTAATAGTGTTTTTTTTTCAGATACGCAATTACAGTCAAAAAGTACATAAACAATGCAAGCAACAATGCAAGCTGTTATGAGGCCTTTTTTGTTATTATAAATACTAATTAGTTGTTTCTGTTTGTAATTTGCCCAATAAATGACAATAACATTTTAAGATAAATTTTTTTTTGACAGATTCCTAAAATATTTGTTTTCTCTTTATGACAGGTGGTCTAATAAATTAAGCACTGTATGTTTTCATAGCATTCAGTTTGTTTGAAGGACATTGAGCTGAATGTGGAATAGTTTGTTTTTGTCAATAAAATAATTTAATTTAATCCGATTAATCGATTAATCGAAATAATAATTGACCAACTAATCGATTATCAAAATAATCATTAGTTGCAGCCCTAATTAAAATCCAGATAGCCAACTAAACTACCCCTCTCACAGAAAGGAGGAGATCCCGTCCAAATAAGCCTGTTATTACTCACATCTACGATAATGCAATTTATGCCAAAGAGCCTTAACTGGACATTCCACAATGCAATTTCAAAAATTAAAAACACTAACAAGGAAATTCACTAATTTATTAACGTTAATGTTACTGACAACTGTACAAATAAAGCATATTTTAACAGTATTAATACGAATTCTTACCGTGTTCAGTCCTCTTCAACCTGGCCGGCTGCAGCTTCTCCACTCTGAGGATTTCTGAGACTTCAGCACCATAAAATGTTTTTATTTTTTTTATTTTAAAAGCGCGTTCGGATGGAGAATCTGGCAGTGACTGTAATGAGTCCGCTAACTGACAGTGCGCGGTCCGGAGGCGGGGCATATTCTGGGCGAATGACCGAACAGAGTCTGACTGTACAGCGGAGCTGCTGACTTGAGCGCGGATCCGCCCCGGAGTCTGTTGCTATCAGGGATACATCACACACAGATCACACACACATAGCTACAGACAGTAGTGAGTACAATACATCGCTCGCACAGAATCATTCAGCGCGGAAATGTATTGTCAACACGGTTCTGTGATTTCGCAGTAAAATAGCTTAGAAACTGAAAAGTTCAAGCATATATTTCTTAATAACTGAATCCAACAGCTTCACTACTAGTAGAGAGACGCTGCCAGGTAGAATTAATTCACACGCAGCCGCTCTCACTAATGCATGCATTCATATGAATGTAATCTTTACTGTACTAATAATCTGTATCTGATTTAGATTGAGCAGGAATCTGTAAGAAACATAACGACACAAAGACTAAAGAACTGATCAAAATAAGCTGTTATAGGTGCAATAGTCATGTGTCATATTTCATAGCCGTGCACAAGGTGTTTGTCACACCCTTAAAACACCCTTGAAGGTACAGCATGTTTGGAAATGACGTAGAATAAGTATTAGGGATGAGCGAGTACAGCATTATCTGTATCTGTATCTGTTAACCATATGAATTATCTGTATCCGTATCTGTACTCGGACTGGGCGGGGCCTAACCCGGAAGTGGTCGGGATTTAACCTGGAAGTGTTCCTGTGGCTCAGTGGTTAGAGCATTGCGTTAGCAGCGCAAAGGTTGTGGGTTCGATTCCCAGGGAACACACATACTGACAAAAAAATGTATAGCTTGAATGCACTGTAAGTCGCTTTGGATAAAAACGTCTGCTAAATGCATAAATGTAAATGTAAGTGGGTCGGGTTGTCTTGAAATGGGCGGGGCTTTAACCGGTATGTTATTTTAAGCATGCAATTGATATGGGTTGATCAGAAATTGTTATATTTATTGCTGATTAGAAAACTATTTACATGGCAGCATCAGCATTGAGCTTCAGATCAATGGTTTTGATCACGATAACAAACGAACTATATACAGAACAAGTTTTGCAACAATGAATGCGGTTGCAATTATGAAGTAAAATGTAATGAACAAGAATTTTCATCTCAACATAACTTTCTTTTTTTAACTTTTAATTTTTTATGATCAGTGTGATTATTTTTTTTTGGTTATTTTTTTATTTCCACACCAGGTATGTGTGTGTGTGTGTGTAGCTAATTAATTTGTAATATAGTTTTATACCACAACTACCTTTATTTTTTTTATGAAATACAGCAAGAAGGTGTCAGACACTCAGTGCGTGAAGTAAAAAAAACTGGTTAGAGCCAGCTGACGGTTTACGGAACGTTAACGGAAAAAACCCGCGAACCTGAGTGACTGAGGGAGAGACAGAGAGCGAGCGCGCGCTGTTCTCTTCTCAGTGTTCTGTGTGTGAGTGAGCAGAGCGGGACACAGCAACACAATACATCTGTGTGTGTAGGGGAGGGGCGCTGTGACTAGCCTATCACAGAACGCAGACACAGTCAGCTACCCAATGAGAATTTTTATTCAATCCGAGCACAATCCGAGCACAGATATTGACTCGTATTACTTGTATGATACTCGTACTCGGCAAAAGTGCTTTATCCGTACCGGATACTCGTTTCAGCCGAGTATCCGGCTCAACTCTAATAAATATATTAACTGATCAAGCAATATTTACCTTGATTTTTCTTCGTATGTTGTTTAAATTAAAATTCCTTCCATGTCCAACATGTGCTCTGATGTCACTGAACATTTCCATAGAAACCACCTAAACAATCTTTCACACAAACTTTTTAAAGGGACATTACAGTGTTGTGGTGGAGATTTACATTTAGTCATTTTGCAGATGCTTTTATCCAAAGCGACCTACAAATGGGAAATACATAAAGCGATTAATCTTGAAGAGGCAAACAGACAGAGGAATTGCCCATAACACCAAGTCTCAGGCATTGTACAAATAAGTACAAGCTAGCAAGGGAAGGAGAGAAAGAGAAAAATTAAGATTAGTTTTTTTTCAGATGAAGTCAAGTAGTGTTGAAAGAGATGAGTTTTCAAGTAGTGTTGAAAGAGATGAGTTTTCAGTTGTTCCTTGAAGATTGACAGGGATCCAGCGTTCCGGATGGGGGGGGGGGAGATCATTCCACCTGCCAGGAACGGTGAACGAGAATGTTCTGGAGAGTGATTTTGAGCCTCTCTGTGATGATACCACGAGGCGTCACTCACTAGCAGATCTCAGACTTCTGGAGGGATGTAGATTCGTAATGGTGAGTGGAAGTAGGCGGGGCTTCTGGAGGGGATGTAGATTCGTAATAGTGAGTGGAAGTAGGCGGGGCTTCTGGAGGGGATGTAGATTTGTAATAGTGAGTGGAAGTAGGCGGGGCTTCTGGAGGGGATGTAGATTCGTAATAGTGAGTGGAAGTAGGCGGGGCTTCTGGAGGGGATGTAGATTTGTAATAGTGAGTGGAAGTAGGCGGGGCTTCTGGAGGGGATGTAGATTCGTAATAGTGAGTGGAAGTAGGCGGGGCTTCTGGAGGGGATGTAGATTCGTAATAGTGAGTGGAAGTAGGCGGGGCTTCTGGAGGGGATGTAGATTCGTAATAGTGAGTGGAAGTAGGCGGGGCTTCTGGAGGGGATGTAGATTCGTAATAGTGAGTGGAAGTAGGCGGGGCTTCTGGAGGGGATGTAGATTCGTAAATAGTGAGTGGAAGTAGGCGGGGCTTCTGGAGGGGATGTAGATTTGTAATAGTGAGTGGAAGTAGGCGGGGCTTCTGGAGGGGATGTAGATTCGTAATAGTGAGTGGAAGTAGGCGGGGCTTCTGGAGGGGATGTAGATTCGTAATAGTGAGTGGAAGTAGGCGGGGCTTCTGGAGGGGATGTAGATTCGTAAATAGTGAGTGGAAGTAGGCGGGGCTTCTGGAGGGGATGTAGATTTGTAATAGTGAGTGGAAGTAGGCGGGGCTTCTGGAGGGGATGTAGATTCGTAATAGTGAGTGGAAGTAGGCGGGGCTTCTGGAGGGGATGTAGATTCGTAATAGTGAGTGGAAGTAGGTGGGGCTTCTGGAGGGATGTAGATTCGTAATAGTGAGTGGAAGTAGGTGGGGCTTCTGGAGGGGATGTAGATTCGTAATAATGAGTGGAAGTAGGTGGGGCTTCTGGAGGGGATGTAAATTCGTAATAGTGAGTGGAAGTAGGCGGGTGCTGAGCCTGTGGTTGTTCTATATGCAATCATTAGTGTCTTGAACTTGATGCGAGCTGCAACTTGTAGCCAGTGCAAGGAGACAAAGAGAGGTGTAACATGTGCTCTTTTGGGCTCATTGAAGACCAGTCGTGTCAGTTAAACATCATAATTTTGTCATGTGTTCCTGTGGCTCAGTGGTAGAGCATTGCGTTAGCAACACAAAAGGTTGTGGGTTCAATTCCCAGGGAACACACTTACTGAAAGAAAAATGTATAGCCTGAATGCACTCTAAGTCGCTTTGAATAGAAGTGTCTTCAAAATGTAAATCACGCCGAGCAGTTTATCAATTTACAGTATTTTCTATTCGTAGTGTATAATTTATAGTACAATTAATTGTCAAATAACCACTTAATAGTTTACCTCACTTTATATTCTTGTTCGACAATGTTTATTTTTGCTTTCCCCCGAAATGCAACATGTCTTTGGGATGAAAGATGCTCGTTTTATCGCTCTGACACTTTCTTACTGATGAAGAGACTCTGGGCTCGCACCATAAGGTAAACTCATATTACGATCATACACCACATTTACCGGCTTTGTCATGGTGAAAGTGACACTTTAATGATGCATAGTGTTTAAAGCCACGTTAAAATGAAATGTTTACGGCCACATGAAGCAGTTAGAAAGCATATAGATTGAGGATTTCCTAGAAGCAAGGATAAAATAATATTTTGTGTATCCACCCTAACAAAATGAGAGCAGAAATGTAATACTTTATTCACTAAAATAAATGTAATCTTACCACATCCAAAAACTCGCTCATTCTGCTGTTATTTATTAGATCAAATGCACTAGAATATCATTAAATAGTACGTGGTGACACGTTTTTAATTAAAATATTCATATTAATCAAGTTTTATTGACTTTTAATACACCTTATTTCGAAATGTACAGAAAACTTGCTTACATATGTCCTTTAGTTTTTAATTTTTTTATTTACTCACTATCCTATTTATTACTAATGTCTCATTTCAGTTTGGATCTAGTTTTGTATTTATTCCAGTTTATATGAAAATGTTCATGTAGTGTGGATTAAAATTCATATACAGAGTAAGTCCTTTTCATTGAACAGTCAAAAATAAGTTTGAGAAAGTTAGAAGTGTGGTGGTGATGACATGCAAGGCGAGCGACCGTGGTGCTGTATCCACACGGATACGTCTTCTACGTTCTTTACGCTTTGATTTAAATGAAAACTGCGTATCTGTGTGGCACGTTTGACAGAACAACATACGCAGTTTACGTGCAGTGGATACTCCAAAATGGCACTATGCTGACGCAGATGAGACGAATTGTTGAATAAAGTTGTTATTTTTATTTTCTTTGCGTACAAAAAGTGTTCTTGTCACCTCATAATGTTCAGATTGAACCACTGATGGCAGATGGACTATTCAGTATGTCTTTCATACTTTTCTGGACCATGACAGTGTTCATTACTTGGCAGTCAATGGGACAGTCAAGCTTCCCAGTTTTCATCCAAAATATCTTAAAATTGTTTTCCGAAGACGTGCAAAGCTTTTACGGGTTTGAAACGACATGGGGGTGTGATTAATGACAACATTTTCATTTTGGGGTGGAGTAACCCTTTAATTGTCTTTCTCCAGAGTGAATGCAGCAATGACAACAATGTTGAAATTGATTGTTTTCCTAAACCTCTGTCACACTGAGGAAATCAGCAATTTCTCTCCAGAATGAGTTTGCAAATGCCGTTTCAGTTCTGTGTGATATGTGAAACTATTTTCACACTGAGGACACTTGTAAGGCTTCTCTCCAGTGTGAACTCTCATGTGAGTATTAAGGTTTCCTTTATTTGTGAAGCACTTTCCACACTGAGGGCAGGTGAAAGGCTTCTCTCCAGTGTGAACTCTCATGTGATACTCAAGGTGTCCTTTACCCGTGAAGCTCCTTCCACACTGAGTGCAGGAGAAAGGTTTCTCTCCAGTGTGAATTCTCATGTGATCCACAAAGTTCATTCTTTGTTTGAAACCCTTTCCACAGTGATGGCACATGAAAAGCTTCACTCCAGCATGAATTTTTACATGATTCTCAAAGTGATTCCTGTCTGGGAAATGCATTCCACACAGATGACAAATAAAACCTTCCTCTCCTGAGTGAATCCTCATGTGATGATTAAGGCTTTCTTTATATCGGAAACTCTTTCCACAGTGATCACAAACAAATGGCTTTTCACCAGTGTGAACTCTCATGTGAATATTAAGGACTGCTTTGATTTTGTAGCTCTTCCCACACAGTTCGCAGGAGTAAGGCTTCTCTCTGGTGTGAATTCTCATGTGGGCATCAAGTTCTTTTTTCTGCTTAAAACTCTTCGCACACTGAGAGCAGATGAACGACCTCTCCCCGGTGTGATCTTGCATGTGAACTTCAAGATGTCTGTTTAGTGAGAAACTCTTTCCGCACTGAGCGCATATAAACGGCTTCTCTCCAGTGTGAATTCTCATGTGAATTTTAAGATTTCCTTTTACTGAGAAGCTCTTCCCACACTGCTGGCAGGGGTAAGGCTTCTCTCCAGTGTGAATTCTCATGTGAACTTTAAGACTTTCTTTTCGAGGGAAAACCTTCCCACACAGTTCACAGGAGTAAGGTTTCTCTCCTGTGTGAATCCTCAAGTGGGCACTAAGTGTTTTATTCAGTGTAAATCCTTTTCCACACCGAGGGCATATGAACAGCTTCTCTCCACTGTGGATTTTTAAGTGCATTTTAAGGCTTTGTTTTTGACTGAAACTCTTTCCACACTGTTGGCATCTAATAGCATTCTCTTCGGTGTGGACTTCAAGGCTCCTAGTTTCTGTTTTTTGAGTCATGATAAACAAAGATTTGTCCCCAGTCATAAAGTCATGACTTTTCTCATACTGATTTTTCTTTTCCATTTTATTCAGTTCTTGGCTCTCCTCTTTCAGTGGCATCAGGTCTATGGTGAACGGAAACAAAAACAAGTTAACACCAGTTTTGTGGTACAAAGACATGAAAACCTTTAGAAAACAAAACATCAAATCCAACAAATCTTGTACCCAGCAACAACTGAAAAGGTGTAACGTGATCTCAGAACCTCATCAATATGGTTAATTCTTGGCTTTCTTTAGGACACATCCCAAATACTTTCAAGCAGGCAGCTATCGGACCCTTTATAAAAACCTACAGTGTGGCAGTGCTATGGATATACGGTGTTTCTTTAATCAAAAACCACCAAAGTTGGCAGGAGAGGGCAGCAGCATCAATTGTGATGGTATTCAGCACACTTGTGATTACAGTGAATCGTGTGATTACAGTGGTCGTGTAATGTTGTTTAACTGTATCATGTTATAAAAACAACAAATTTCTACATTTTACCACAGTATGTTAACGGAGTTTAACTCACTTTGTTAACTCACTTTGTGTTTGCTGCGCTCATTTGTTTCTATTTCTCCTCGAGAGAGGCAGCGCAGCCTTGTTAGGGTCATTACATTATGCACTATCGATCGCCATTTAAACTAAATGATGAAGAATCATTATCGCGTTTTGGTGATTGTTATTGGTGTTTTAATCAGGCTTGGCTACTTGTCCGGTCGGGCAAGTAAAATTCTCTTTCAGTTGGCCTTTTAATAAATCCACTTGTCCCGGATAAGCGGATAAGTGTTGATGTCGAGCCCTGCGATGTGTGTTTGGACTGCTTCAGTAGGCTAGGTCCCATCTTTACGACTCCTCTGTTGTATTGCGTCAGTGGAGTGGTACGTCAATTCTTCCTCGTTTTTTTTGTCCATTTAATTCACAATTAATGATATTATGCATTGCAATGAGGTTGATCTCATTCGTGCCCCCCTGAAAAAATTAAATGCCCGTCCGTGAATTTGTGTCTGACGCCGGGTCTGTCATCCAGGCAGAACTATTGTTCCAACCACTAAAGACAGATTCACAAATAACCTGCCTGATTTATATCAACCGCTCTGTGTACCCAAAAATACAGATGAACTAAGCAGAATTACATTTACATATAGTCACTTTTATCCAAAGTGACTTGCAATTGGGGAAACATAAAGCGATTCATCTTGTAGAGGCAAACAGAAAGAGGAAGTGCTCGTAAGACCAAGCCTCAGGTATTGTTCAAATAAGTACAAGCTAGCAAGGTAATGAGAGAAAGATTAAGTTTTTTTTTTTTAGTTTAGGATGAAGTCAAGTAGTCTTGAAAGAAATGAGTTCCAGATAGGGGTGGGAAGATCATTCCACCAGCCAGGAACGGTGAACGAGAATGTTCTGGAGAGTGATTTTGAGCCTCTCTGTGATGGTACCACGAGACGTCGCTCACTAGCAGATCTCAGACTTCTGGAGGGATGTAGATTCGTAATAGTGAGTGGAAGTAGGCGGGGCTTCTGGAGGGGATGTAGATTCGTAATAGTGAGTGGAAGTAGGCGGGGCTTCTGGAGGGATGTAAATTCGTAATAGTGAGTGGAAGTAGGCGGGGCTTCTGGAGGGGATGTAGATTCGTAATAGTGAGTGGAAGTAGGCGGGGCTTCTGGAGGGGATGTAAATTCGTAATAGTGAGTGGAAGTAGTTGGGTGCTGAACCTGTGGTTGTTCTATATGCAAGCATCAGTGTAAAGAAACTCATAATCTTGAGCGCAAATGGAGAAAAACTAACTTGGAAGTCTTTAGAATTGCGTGGAAAAACAGTATGTCCAGCTATAGACAGACTCTAAAAGCTGCCAGGACCGAGCATATCCACAAACTCGTAGATAATAACCAAAACAATCCAAGGTTTTTATTTAGCACAGTGGCTAGATTAACAAATAAACAGATGTCACCCGATCTAAATATTCCCTCAGTTTAATACTAATGACTTTATGAATTCCTTCACTGATGAAATAGATAACATAAGAAATACAATAACAAAATGTAGATTCTACAGCATCTAGTACTTCAACTTAATTTATCGCACCCAAAGAAAAACTTAATTGCTTTACAACTATAGGACAGAATGAGCTAAAATAAACCTAATTTGCAACTAGGTGGATGTACTGTTACTTCCTCTACAGTCAAAAATCTGGGTGTTATATTAGACAACAATTTATCTTTTGAAAATCATATTTCCCATGTTACAAAAACAGCATTCTTCCATCTTAGAAACATTGCCAAGCTACGGAACATGTTAACTGTTTCTGATGCAGAAAAGTTAGTTCATGCATTCATGACTGGACTATTGTAATGCACTGCTAGGTGCTTGTCCTGCATCTTCAATAAACAAGCTACAGATAGTACAAAATGCTGCGGCTAGAGTCCTTAACAGCTCAAGAAAATATGACCAAATTACTCCAATTTTACAGTCTCTGCACTGGCTACCTATTAAGTTCCATATCAGTTACAAAATATTATTACTTGCCTATTAGGCCCTAAACGATTTAGCTCCTGCGTACCTAACTAATCTTCTGTCGTCTTTACAATCCAACCCGCTCCCTAAGGTCACAAAACTCTGGACTCTTGGTAGTACCTAGGATAGCAAAGTCCACTAAAGGAGGTAGAACTTTTTCATATCTGGCTCCTAAACTCTGGAATAGCCTTCCTGATAACGTTCGGGGTTCAGACACACTCTCTCTATTTAAATCTAGATTAAAGACACATCGCTTTAGCCAAGCATTCATATAATGCATCTCACAATCTTGTACTACCGGTATATCTGATCAAACGCACATTATTATGCTTTAGCTTGGGTTGAACAAATAATTTTTGCTTGGATGGAACAACAGCTACGCTAATTTTGTCTCTATTTGTTTCTCTGTTTCTGATTAACTTCCCATGGTAACTAGGAATTACACAAGCTTCAGTCTGGATCCAACCCTTAAATGATCTGAGATGACCGAACACCTGAGAAGAGATGATGACAACCCCTCGAAGGGGACCTCAGAGGAAGCCAACCATCAGCGATTATACGGAATTAACCAAATTGTGCCATAAGTTAAATATATTAAGTTTCTGAAATATATAAATCTATTGTAGAAACTTATATTCCGGTAAAGCTGCTTTGCAACGATTGTATCATGAAAAGCGCTTTACAAATAATCTTGAATTGAATATATAAAAAAAATTGGTTGGTTTTTAATTTACATTGGATTTGTTATCTTGTAAGGAATATATAAAAATATAAAGATACAGATGAAATATAATAACAATATACTGGAACGTTGTATATGGGGTGGGAAAAATAAGCTTTTGCGTCATCCCGCTCATTTTTGGACATTTTATAATCTATATCTTATGGACATGGTTTTTCTTTGACGTTGCAACACATTTGATGTGTTTTAATATTGTTTTTATATTGTGCTTTTTTCAACAACAAAAAATAAATTAATGAAATGTAATAAAACATACTGGCAAGTAATCCATAAGCGTGTAGAGAGTATATTTAAGATGCCCACCAAATTCAGTTTTCAACTAGAAAAATAGAAAAACCTGACAAATATTTGATGAGGATTTTGCTGATAGCTTGCAAAAAAAAAGCTATGAGCTGAAAATTAGACATTAATTACCGCCGGACATTAATGATTGACTTGGAATATTGTACTGCTGAAATAAATTTAATGAAAACCTAAATAATAAAAAAAAACACCTATAGAGAGTCAGTCTTGTCTTTAGGAATGATATAAGAACTACAATCTTTAAAAATCAAAATCTCAGGTCACTGATTCTGGAGACAAAACATGTCCAGCAAATATAACTGCTATTAGGTTTAAAATTTTTAATTCTAAATGTTATGAGAGATTAATCGTTGAATGTATTTAACACAATTATCCCCTTCAATTAAATGTTATCATTATTATGTGAAATCTATGACACTTATTGTCTTCTCACTACATCTAAAACAGTGTGTCCACAGAGAAGGGTTCATCAGGGGTTGGCAACCTTTTCGGCATGACGTGCCATTTTTCAGGTTAAGCACTGCTCCCCCCCCCCAACATTCAAACATTTCTTGAACAACATCTATACAGTGTGACCATACTGAACACCACTGTGTGTGTGAGAGACAAGGCGAGGTAAAAATGCTGTATTGTAAGTAATTAAACTAAGCTTCATTATTTGTAGAGAGAGACGGATGCTTACAATTCTCACATCTCTCTCTATCTCTCTCTCTCAAAATGGCCATATTTGAGAAAAACAATCAAGTAGTTTGCATCACTGGATATAGCTGTCGGTCATTTAACATTTCAATCGTAAAACAGTTGACTAATAAACTATTTGCAGATTCATCTTACCTCACTCTCTTTCAACGTTAAACTGACGCTTCGCGCTCAGCATCTGTGAATGGTAAACCCCGCCTACTTTGATTTGATTGGCCATCTCAGTCATTTTGACATTGAGGAGTACTGTTAGACCGCTGAGGCTTTGATCTGAAGCACCTATGTGCAGCGATCACGCATGCATCCGTAGACTAGCGCAAGTTAATTCTCACACTTTAATAGCATTTATAGCTCCTAACAGGCTGTGTGACTATGAGAAGTTATTAAATCTAAATGTACGTCAGCATGCAGTTTTCCCTATTGCTCACGTGCCAGCGCTTATCCCTCTGCGTGCCACTGTTGGCACGTGTGCCGTAGGTTGCCAACCCCTGTGCTATAACATGGACAAAAATGTTTTTTAATGATGAAAAATAGCTTGTTTTATCAAAAGTAACAATTATATCCATATCAAAGCAAGGTTGTGTCCCCACTTTTTGTCAACACTGTCAGACATTCATTAATATAATCAGGAAATATCAGGGGCAGCTTTCACTCTAAAGGACCCATCGCCACAGTCCTCCTCTGCACATCACTGTCAGACAGACTCTGGTCAGTTTTATAGTTTCAGAATATTTTAAATCTTAATGTTAAAATGTATTGTGTCACAACCATGATATGTCAACACCACCTTCCAGTTTGAAATATTTGGATAATTTTATTTTCCTGAAGCAGGTTCTATTAGCATCAACAGAGAAAACAAAATGGCTACTACATGAACTCCATTTGTTTTGTGAAATGGCAAATTTGTCAACAGCGTCAGATGTCACCAACAGAAGATTTTATGTCTGATGGGCCAATGACAGAGCTGGCATTCAACGTGAAGTCACCATATTTCTATGCAAGATTGTCGGCTCTGTGCCAAGGGAGAGCCAATCTAACAGTGCTTTGACAACTGGCCCATTGTTTCGGACCCTGGCTCGTTTCCCCCCTTAGCTCGGTTCGTTAGGACATATGTGAAGATGGCAATCGCGCTCGGATCCCTGCCAAAACAATCGGTCCGAGATCGCCTGAACGAGATGGTCTTGGCTCGATTAGAAACGAACTCTGGATCGGTTCGGTTGTAGTGAGAAAGCAATACGATCCAACGAACCAGGCTGCACCACACTGTATAATGAGTAATTACTTAAGTTCCGTGAAAAGCGGATGTGCACGTCTTCACCATTCAAAATCAAAACGCGCCTTTTCATTTTAAAATACCGTCTTATTGCTCTTCGTTGTATGTTCATTTTAATATTTTTTTTCCAACGAATCCTGGATAACAGCTCAAAATTACAAATTAATAAATATATCAACAACAACAATAAGCCCTCAAAGCGGTTGACGTTCCATCCTGACGTGTCTGTGTGTGTGAGAAAGAGTTTGTTTGCATCTCTTTCCAAAATAATCATGTTTATTGTCATTCCAGCTCCGTGGAACTTTGACCAATAAGAGGACAGTTTACTCGCATGTGACTTGTATTAACAACTTAATAACATTTAATCTACATCTACTTCATAACGTTTAACCTACATCTTGCTACCTTCGAGCCACAAACACCTCTAACAGTTACCTTTAGGCGAAATCTTCGTTCCCTTTCACCCTCACATCTTACCTCGGTAGTGTCCTCCTCTCTTCCATCACCTACACATTTCTCAGCTCTGGATGTGAACACTGCAACTGTCACTCTGTGCACTACTTTAACTTCTTTTCTAGACAATATATGTCCTCTCTCCTCCAGGCCAGCACGTGCTGCCCCTTCTATCTCCTGGCTATCCAATGTTTTTCGTGAGCATCAGTCCGAAATCAGAGAGAAAATGGCGCAAATCAAAAGATCCCTCAGACCTGAGTATATATCAGTCTTTGCTTTCATCTTTCTTTGCTGAAGTCCACACTGCTAAGGCTTCATACTTTCACAACAAGATCAACAGCGCATCTGAAACACGCAATCTCTTCAAAATATTCAACTCTCTCCTCTGTCTCTCCACCCTCTCATCACTGGACATCACTGGATTCTAGGGATGAGCGAGTACAACATTATCTGTATCTGTTAACCATATGAATTATCTGTATCCGTATCTGTACTCGGACTGGGCGGGGCCTAACCCGGAAGTGGGCGGGATTTACCCTGGAAGTGGGTCGGGTTGTCTTGAAATGGGCGGGGCTTTAACCGGTATGTTATTTTAAGCATGCAATTGATATGGGTTGATCAGAAATTGTTATATTTATTGCTGATTAGAAAACTATTTACATGACAGCATCAGCATTGAGCTTCAGATCAATGGTTTTGATCACGATAACAAACGAACTATATACAGAACAAGTTTTGCAACAATGAATGCGGTTGCAATTATGAAGTAAAATGTAATGAACAAGAGTTTTCATCTCAACATAACTTTCTTGTTTTAACTTTTAATTTTTTTATGATCAGTGTGATTTTTTTTTTGGTTCTTGTTATTTTTTTATTTCCACACCAGGTATGTGTGTGTGTGTAGCTAATTAATTTGTGATATAGTTTTATACCACAACTACCTTTATTTTTTTTATAAAATACAGCAAGAAAGTGTCAGACACTCAGTGCGTGAAGTAAAAAAAACTGGTTAGAGCCAGCTGACGGTTTAAAAAAGAAATAAAAATCTCAGACAGGCAGAGACGCGAGTCGCATTCTACCAAGCACCACGTCTGAACAAACCCCACGTTTACCAAAACTCTACTGGTTAATAAGTAAGTACTACAAACCAAAGTAAAAAAACAAACCTGAAGCTGAAGAAACCCTAAACGTTAACGGAAAAAACCCGCAAACCTGAGTGACTGAGGGAGAGACAGAGAGCGAGCGCGTGCTGTTCTCTTCTCAGTGTTCTGTGTGTGAGTGAGCAGAGCGGGACACAGCAACACAATACATCTGTGTGTGTAGGGGAGGGGGGCTGTGACTAGCCTATCACAGAACGCAGACACAGTCAGCTACCCAATGAGAATTTTTATTCAATCCGAGCACAGATATTGACTCGTATTACTCGTATGATACTCGTACTCGGCAAAAGTGCTTTATCCGTATCGGATACTCGTTTCAGCCGAGTATCCGGCTCAACTCTACTGGATTCTACTTCGCTGGTTTGAATCCTATCTCACTGGTCGGTCTTTCAGGGTGGCCTGGGGAGGGGAGGTATCCACAGAACATCAACTGGTCACTGGGGTTCCCCAGGGCTCGGTTCTTGGACCCTCCTCTTCTCCACATACACTGCATCACTGGGTCCCATCATACAGGCACATGGCTTCTCATACCATTTCTACGCTGATGACACACAGCTCTATCTCTCATTTCGACCAGATGATCCAACGGTAGCTGCACGGATCTCAGGCTGCCTGGCAGACATCTCGGCGTGGATGAAAGAACATCACCTACAGCTCAACCTGGCAAAGACTGAGCTTCTTGTCTTCCCTGCCACTCCAACTCTACAGCATGATTTCTCCATCCAGCTAGGTTCTTCTACAATTACCTCATCAAGCTCAGTCAGAAATCTTGGTGTAATTTTCGATGACCAGCTGACTTTCAAAGGCCACATTGCAAAAACTGCTCGATCTTGCCGGTTCGCATTGCACAACATCAGAAAGACCCAGTTGCAGCTCGCTTCAAGTTCAAGACACTGATGCTTGCATATAGAGCAGCCACAGGCTCCGCACCCTCCTACTTCCACTCACTTATAACAATCTACATCCCCTCCAGAAGTCTGAGATCTGCTAGTGAGTGACGCCTCGTGGTGCCATCACAGAGAGGCTCAAAATCACTCTCCAGAATGTTTTCATTCACCGTTCCTGGCTGGTGGAATGAACTTTCCACCCCCATCCGAAATGCTGAATCCCTGACAATTTTCAAGCGACACCTGAAAACTCATCTCTTCCGTCATCACTTGACTTCATCTTAAAAAAAAAAAAAAACCTTCACTCTCTCTCCTTACCTTTGCTCTCTTTCCCTTAACCTCTCCCTGTCTGGCTGGAATTTGCTCTGATCAATGCCTAGAAATTTGTATTACAAGCACTTTCTGTGTCTGTTTGCCTCTTTATAATGTATTGTTTATTGTATTCCTCAATTGTAAGTCGCTTTGGATAAAAGTATCTGCTAAATGAATAAATGTAAACAATTTTGGTCCGTTTAGAAACTTTGCCATGTGAAAGCGAACCGCACCAAGAATACAAAGCAACATTTAATCATTTTAATCCCTGTTTCGGAACAAACCAATCGATCTACAGGTGTGAAAACACCTTAAGACTAACTTTACCATTTTCTTTTGCTTATTCCTCCAAAAGCTGGTTTTCATTCTGCCATTGTGTCTCGAGTACACAGGATTTGCATACTGGTCGACTTTTTAAATGTTAATAGTTTTTAATTCAGAAGTAAATAGTGCATTTAAAGTTAAACAAAATAACCGTTTGGAAATTTCTTTATTATTTTTCCTCATTGGTGACGTCATTCATTTTCTCACGAGTGGCATGTAGTAAATACAATAAAGAGATTCATGACTGAAGACTTTGAGAATGAAACAGACCTGTTTGTTCCTCAGTATCTTCTTGTTTGACTCCATTATTCAGGTCTTCTCTCACCTCTTTAATAAACATCATCTCTGTTTGTTGTTCCTCAGTATCTACATGTTTGACTCCATTCTTCACGTCTTCACTCTCCTCTTTAATAAGCGCTATCTCTGTTCGTTGTTGCTCAGTATCTTCATGTTTGACTCCATTCTTCAGGTCTTCTCTCTCCTCTTTATTAAACATCATCTCTGTTTGTTGTTCCTCAGTATCTTCATGTTTGACTCCATTCTTCAGGTCTTCACTATCCTCTTTAATAAACATCATCTCTGTTTGTTGTTCCTCAGTATCTTCATGTTTGACTCCATTCCTCACGTCTTTACTCTCCTCTTTAATAAGCGCTATCTCTGTTCGTTGTTGCTCAGTATCTTCTTGTTCGATTCTGAAATCTACAATCTTCACGTCTTCACTCTCCTCTTTAATAAACACCATCTTTATAAACAGTGTGCTTCAGCAGGAGTTTCTCTGTGTTTAAGATGAGAATAATTAACAGACAGATCTCTGTATGTGTCTCAATCAGTATACATCACAATATTACAGTTGAAAATAACTAATTAAAAAGTTCACTATAAAACAAATGGGCTGCATTGATTTAAACGCTTTACACGATTAAAGACAAACCTTTCTTCAGCCGAATCACAGATGCAGGAGCGTGGCGCAGACATATGACGTCATGACACCACATCAAAATAAAAGTCCCGATCAAAATAACTAGTTTACATATCGAAAACATGTTCAAGTTAGGCCTGCACGATATATCGCAAAGCCGGTCCTGTAATCAGTGGTAATTTCCATCACGCGCGTGATTTCACATGTAGCAGCATTTACCACACAGAGCCGTTGTTCACTGACAAGCTGTGCAAATCCAGGTTGATAATGAACTTAACGCATGCGCATTAAATATCGCATGCGACATATCATGCAGCCCTAGTTCAAGTGATAAGATTAATAATTGATTCAAATAATAAATTGCAGATTTACAAACATAATTTTACTCTTCATAATATCCCTCTATGGAATAACAGATACATTGTGGAAAAGAACAAATTCATCTTCTATGAGGAACGTGATGGTTCTTTGATCTTACTGATTTCAGGTCTTTTACGTTAACTATTTTATTTATAATAAGAAGGAATATAGTTAACTGATTAAAGCCATCCCTATTGATTTTCTTTCTAAAATATGATGTGATATTCAGCCATTATTCATTATCGACTTTTATTAAGAGTGAGTGTTTATGATGTTACTATTTGTATTTTATATTATTTAGATTTTTAGTTATTTGATACATATGTAACGGAGTTTATATAATGTTCTTGCTTAAATTGGGATAACTCTCCATTGGTTGTTGCACTGCATACAATCGCGTTCAGTACACTAGGGGGCGGTGCCATGTAATTCCTGATGACCACTCTGTCTTATATGCATACTATCCACTCTATCTGCCCTAAATAGTATGGAAAATGACTAATATCACATAGAATTTAGGATGGATAGTATGCACATTGGGACGCAGGCTAAGTTTGGATTGTTTTCGAGTAAAAAGCTGAATGTTTATGCTACACAAAAGATTATAATTTTTTGTCTGTCAGTTCTTAGTTCTGTTAAAAGAGTCAAATCTGTGTTATTTGTGACTATAAATCGAGGAGTGTGTATTAGCCTGCTTGTAAACACTGAAACTATTTATTTCATTTTAAGCCTGACATGCATCATCATCGAGCTGCAATTTAACCAACCTATGGTGCAGTTTGTCCCAGATATGTGCTTTATTCAGTTTTTGTCATGTTCTGTGTGTAAATTGTTAGCCACTAGCATTAGCACATGTGCTGCACACTCATACGCACATGCTGAGCTGTGTGTTGCATCATTTGAGAGTTGTGTTTTTCCGTTCTGTTTTTCTTTTATACTCCAATATGTAAAATATTGGTCACTTGAGTTTACAGTTTCACTGTTACGTACTTGATTAACTGGGGCCCAGGTCAGGAAGCAGACAGACTGGCTAAACCAACCGTCTGCTAGCCGCCTCAAGTCAGTTATTTCTCAGCACAAAGAGACCCTTTCACCTAGATATCACACTATAGAGACTGTGTCTGTTCCCTGAACTAGAAAATACAAAAAAACGAGTTTTTTTCCAAACCAGTTTATGAGTAACAACTTAATTTTTGTTATCCAACAGGGCAGAAAAACTTGATTTTGAAACAGAAACTATGGACTCTCTCTTTTCTAGCACTTTAGATACGGTTGCTCCTTTACGCTTAAAGGTGCCATAGAATGCATTGATACAGTATTTTAAATTGTTCTCTTATGTCTACATAGAAGGTATGTGGCTTAGGTAAGGGCAAAAGATCTCCAGAAACGATTTTACATGTCCATTTACAACCCTATGATTTCTCCCTAAAATGAAACGGTCTGTTATTGGCTTATTTGGCAGGCTCATGAATAATAATGAGCTCTGCACTGATTGGCTGTTTCACAGTGCTGCTTAATGTTGAGCTCTGTTCTGATTGGCTGTTTCACAGTGCTGCTCATCAGCAAGAAGGAAACACAGGGAGGAAAATGTATATTTAAATACTTTTTCTTGCAGTTATATCATCAAGTAATTATACTGTATATAAAACGCTGGCATCAGGGAGCCGTTATTAATATGCGAGGCATTGAAACTGCTTTTGAATGATCAGGCGATCATTCAAAAGAAAGTTTCACTTTCGCGATGCACGATCGCGAAGAGACGCGGATGCACAAACTCTGTTTATATTATGGAGCAACAGTACTTACCACGCATTTCACAAGATCAGATGCTTGTCAGTGGTGCTCAGGATCTGTAAATCATTCGCCATCATCCTCATCACTCCTTACTCTGTTTATGTGGTAAGTGAAATCTTATGTACTGTAACAGGCTACAGCTAGCAAAGGAGCTAAACATGTCCCTTTAGTGGCTCATGTTAATTTATTAGAACACGTTATTTGCTTTCCGTGCCTTTCTGAATAAAGACACCAACCCATCCCTGCACAGCCTGGAACATTACATTTATTTCCATGATCTGCCATTTTTGCTGTTTTCCGTGCTTGTGTATTTACAACACCTGCAGAACTTCTGATGGTTCAGCTGGCGCTTGCCTAGAACATGGGTGGGTTTATGGAATGTTGGGGCATAGTGATCCCGACTGTTGCGTCACAGTCAGTGTTATTGTCATGAATCCGGATCATGGGCTTCCCTTAACTCACCACCAGAGGTCACTCGCTCACCACATGGACTCTTGCACTACACTCACTGTTGCGCTCCACCTCAGACTACAATTCCCATCACCCATTGCACTGACGATACACGCACTAAACACACAGCTGATTGCACTGATCACACAACCTATTTAAACCATGGACTTACTCTTCCTCTCGGCCGAGTATTGTTTAGCATTTAGCATTCTCCTAATGTTAGCTACGTACCAAGCCTGTCCGTGTTTGTTTTTGTGTTCAGTCTCCTTTATTGTTCTGTGTTTTTCACTCTCCCAGTGTTAGCTGCTTTACGGAGCCTTTTCTAGTTTTCCGTGTCTCATTTTAGTTTAGTCTAGTCTTTTTGTGTTGCCTTGTTGTCTGGTTCCTGATCTCCTGCCTCGTACCTGGATTACCCCTCTTGTCAAGCCCTCTGGATACTGTTCGCCAAACGAAGACCACGCCCGTTTACTGGAGTACTCATCTGCCTTGCCCTCAATATACCTGTTTGCCAGTTGTTGACCTTGCCTGTGTTTTTGACCATGCCTATGTAAGCCTGGTGCCAGTGTGTCTGGGCCCCCCCCCCTCTAGAGGACAAAAGGCCCGCCTGGAATCCACAAAAAACTATCTCTTGCATATGCAACAGCAGCGTCCAGGGCGCAACACACTGGGTGGTCCACACCCTGTACTGACGGTCTCATCATTTCCCCCTCTTCGCATCACCTAGAGCCCACTGAAAAATCCATGCAATGTAATGTGTACAAAAAAGTAACCATACATGTTTGATATCTTTTGAAATGTCTCAGTGCGCCTGGTAAAATGGTCTCATTCTCCCAATCATAAGGAAAAGCTAAAAGAAGTTCTAAAGTATGAGAAAATATAGTGCACAACTTAAAGGTGTGCCTTCCCCCTGATCTTCTATTCAAAACACCTCCTGTATGTAAATAAGCATTCTCTGCCACAGGATCTCAAGAAGCCATTTGGTTGCAAATTCTAAAGTCTAATCATAATAACAAAGATGCCACCATTTGGTGGGTTATTGAATTATCTGGGTATATAAGGAAAGGGGACACAAAGTTCTGGGAGTCTGTAGGTTTGACTGCCCACACAAGTCACTTGTGTGTAGTTTTTCATTGCCAGGTATGGTTAACTGATGATTCTATTCTTGTAACATTGGAACTTTGAATTATTGCTTCGATTACCTGGTCAATAAATTGTAACGTTTGATTCTATTCTAACTGCCTCTAAAGATTGCTTTCTTCCTATTAGATTAGTGGATTCGTATATTTCCGCAAGCCTGCGTCAGTTTTAGCGATGGCTAATATCCGGCATCTTTTAAGTGTACTTGGATGCAGGGGCGGGTTAATTCCATTTAGGGACGGCGAACGCCGTCTGATCAGACTAAACTCGGGTACGCCCATACCTCTGACTTTTGATTTAATGTTACTTTAAACAAGGATTTGACCAACCCAAAGCTATTACGAGTGTAGTACATTTGATCTGCTAACATATCTGATAGTGGCCAAAACCCTTTACTGAAGTAAACGATTGAACTAAAGTTCTGAGGGGGCTCCAAGAGGGTTATTCGATGTCTCTGATTGTGTACGTGTGAATTTACGGCAAATCTTAGATACATAACCATAATTTACCTCTGACTGATGACCGGGCCTGACGAGATTGTGTCCGTGAGACCTGTGGAAAACAGGGCCTCTGAGCGATATAGCTTCCCTACATCTGAGCGGGTAAAGTATTAAAAAAGAGCTGATAAGAATAATCAATCATTCGTTCATATTTTAATGATGCACAGATATCATTAAAACCTTTTCATTTATGGAGTCAGATGAAATAACGAGACAAAATATATAAGAAAAAGTGTTCCATTTTAATGTTCTTGTTGTGTCGTGAAAAGCAAAGACTGTAATACGCAAAGCCCTTCACCCGCTGAACGACTGCCGTCATTGGGTCGAATCGAGCCGGGCCTTACACCTAATAATAAAAGCTTGCACATGGATCCGCACGCCTCTCGTCTTGTCGGCCCCGTTACAGTTATGTTCTGATTCGTCTGTTTTTCAATGGTATTTTTTAAGCACGAGAATTACATAAGAAGGAGGAAACTATGGTGTCTGAGGCTCACTGTATGTCATTTCCATGTACAGAACTGTTATTATTTAACTATGCCAAGGGTAAAGACAGTTTTTCATTCTATGGCACCTTTAAGGAAGATTAAGGAAAAGAGTTGAATACCGTGGTATAATGAGCACACGCGCACCCTAAAGAGAGTAGCCCGGAAAATGGAGCGGAGCTGGAGGAAAACAAAATTAGAGGTATTTCGAATTGCTTGGCGGAAAAGTACCCTATCCTACAGAAAAGCAATAAAAACTGCTAGATGGTTACTTTTCGTTTCTTTTAGAAGAAAACAAACATAACCCCAGGTATTATTCAATAAAGTGGCAAAATTTACGAACAATAAAGCATCAACAGGTGTTGGCATTTCGTAAGAGCACAGCAGTAATGACTTTATAAACTATTTTACTTCCAAAATCGATACTATTAGAGATCAAATTGTAACTATGGAGCCGTCAGCTACAGTATCACATCAAATAGTGCACTATAGATCCCCTGAGGAACAATTCCACTCATTCTCTACTATAGGAGAGGAAGAATTGTATAAACTTGTTAAATCAGGTAAAACAACAACTTATATATTAGACCCTATTCCATCTAAACTACTAAAAGAAGTGTTTCCAGAAGTCATAGATGCTCTTTTGGCTAATGTTAATTCGTCATTTTCACTAGGATATGTGCCCAAAACCTTTAAATTGCCTGTTATTAAGCATCTCGTAAAAAAATCACTTGACCCCAAAGATCTAGTTAACTACATACCGATCTCAAATCTCCCTTTTCTGTCAATGATACTATAAAAGGTAGTGTTCTCACAATTATATTCCTACTTAGAGAAAAAATATATCTGTGAGGATTTCCAGTCAGGATTTAGACCATCTCATAGTACTGAGACTGCTCTCATTAGAGTGATAAATGACCTGCTCTTATCATCCGATCGTGGTTGTATCTCTCTATTAGTGCTACTGGATCTTAGCGCTGCTTTCGACACTATCGATCACAACATTATTTTGAATAGACTAGAAAACTTTGTTGGCATTAGTGGAAGTCCACTAGCATGGTTCAAATCGTACTTATCTGACCGCCATCAATTCGTAGCAGTGAATGAAGAGGTATCATATCGATCACAAAAGCAGTATGGAGTACCTCAAGGCTCAGTACTAGGGCCATTACTTTTCACGCTTTACATTTTACCCTTTGAAATATCATCAAGAAACACGGGGTTAGCTTTCACTGTTATGCTGATGATACTCAGCTCTATATTTATTCACGGCCTGGTGAAACACACCAAATTGAGAAACTTATGGAAGGCATAGTTGATTTTAAAAAGTGGATGACAAGTAATTTCTTACTGTTAGATTCTGAAAAAACAGGTGTTAATTATTGGACCTAGAACCCTGTCTAACACTTGATTCTTCGTCATCAGTCAGGAACCTAGGTGTGCTATTTGATAGTAACATCATATAGATTTTAAAATCTTGTTAATTACATATAAAGCCCTGAATGGTTTAGCTCCTCAGTACTTGAGCGAGCTCTTATCCAATTATAGGCCTCCATGTCCATTGCGTTCTCAAACCTCTGGTCATTTGATAATTCCTAGAATATCAACTGCGGGCGGCAGATAATTTTTCTATTTAGCGCCCAAAATCTGGAACAATCTACCCAACAATGTTCGGGAGGCAGACACACTCTGACAGTTTAAATCTAGATTAAAGACCCATCTCTTTAACCTGGCGTACACTTAACACACTAATACACTTCTAATATTCAAATCCATTAAAGTATTGTTAGGCTGCATTAATTAGGTCAACCGGAACCGGGAACAATTTCCATAAAACATGATGTACTTGTTACATCATAAGAAAATTAATATCTACGCTAATATTAGTCTGTTTCTTTCTTATTCCGAGATCACCATAGCCACCCGATCCGGTCCTTATCCAGCCCAGATGGTCACTGCAGTCAACAGATCCAGTCCGTATCCAGATCAGATGATCACTGCAGTCACCAGATCCAGTCCGTATCCAGATCAGATGATCACTGCAGTCAACAGATCCAGTCCGTATCCAGATCAGATGATCACTGCAGTCACCAGATCCAGTCCGTATCCAGATCAGATGATCACCGCAGTCACCAGATCCAGTCCGTATCCAGATCAGATGATCACCGCAGTCACCAGATCCAGTCCGTATCCAGATCAGATGATCACCGCAGTCACCAGATCCAGTCCGTATCCAGATCAGATGATCACCGCAGTCACCAGATCCGTATCCAGATCAGATGATCACCGCAGTCACCAGATCCAGTCCGTATCCAGATCAGATGATCACCGCAGTCACCAGATCCAGTCCGTATCCAGATCAGATGATCACTGCAGTCAACAGATCCAGTCCGTATCCAGATCAGATGATCACTGCAGTCACCTGATCCAGTCCTTATCCAGCCCAGATGGTCACTGCAGACACCAGATCCAGTCCGTATCCAGATCAGATGATCACTGCAGTCAACAGATCCAGTCCGTATCTAGATCAGATGATCACTGCAGTCACTAGATCCAGTCCATATCCAGATCAGATGATCACTGCAGTCAACAGATCCAGTCCGTATCCAGATCAGATGATCATCTTTTTTAAAGTCTGAATCTAGTAATACACATATTTAACTATTCAAAATCTATATTGGTCCATGATGGACCGTCTATCTCAGGTAACTTTATTTAATTTTTTACACAATTTCTAAGTGGAATATGGATGCCTTTTTCTCAGTCCTGTTACCAAAACTCTGTCTTTTAAAAAAGAATGTTTCAAATTGTCAACAAATTCCTTCATTTCCCCCTCGCGCAGGTGTTCATTTTAAAGAAATTGTTAGTTTCATGATCAAATTTTTTTTTTTTATCATAAAAAATATCACAATTTATCTACACAAGGTGTATTTTTCTAAAGTACACAAATCATTTTGTTTTCATTTTAAAGGCGACACAAACCTTATCAATTTTCTATGATGCAATTTATTAAACAATGGGATAAATTATGTACCAAACTTAATTTAAAAATAGTGGTTTAACTTTATTTTTTTTAAGAAAAAACTATTTAGTAACAGGAATGAACCTAGTAACAGGAAGGAGTGTCGATTATATTAGTGTTGCAGAGAACATCCCTCTGGCTCCCTCTTCGGGCCATCAGAGGGAACCTTCTCCCGAATATTAGCTTGCACCACCTGTTACTGATTACTCATCCCACCTGCAGCTCATTACCTGGGCTATTTAGCCAGCTTGCTCGTGTGGCTTCATTGCGAAGTCTTGTTTTGCCTAGGTGAACATTTCTGAGCGTTTCTCATTGTGTTGTCTACCCTGTGATCGACTGGTTCCATTTTACTCCTTCTGATTGATTGCCGCCTGCCTTCTGACCTCAGCCTTGGACTCTGACCACTCTCTCCCGTATCGCTGCCCGCCCTGACTCTCCGCCTGGTTATGTTCATGTATGTACGCTGCCTGCCCCGATCTTGGAACTGTTTGACCATTCTGATTCTGTCTGTGCCCCTTTACAGCTCGGGCTTTGCCGTGTATTGTGATTGGAACATTTTCTGTTTAATAAACAAGCTGCAAATGGATCCCAGTGCCAGTAGTGATTCGTTACAGAAGACTTCGCCACAACATGATCCAGCAGCGATCTACCAGCTCACAACCGAACTATCTGCTCAGGCTCAACAGCTGACCACTCACCATCATCAGTTACAGAAACTCACATTGCTCGCCGAGGATCTAGTAAGGACTCTTCAGAGCCTGCAGCTGCCCTCCGCTGCTTCCCCCGCTTCACCAACTCCCGTTGTCATGGCAGCCACTCGCTCACCACCCACGAGCGTTAACCCACGATTGGCGTTCCCAGAACGGTTTGATGGGAGTTCTAGTCAATGCCGGGGGTTCCTTCTGCAGTGTACCGTGTTTGTTAACCAGCAGCCAGCCCTGTACTGCATGGAGGAGGGGAAAATCTCGTTTGTGTGTTCACTCCTCACCGGAAGAGTGCTAGAGTGGATAACGGCGGTTTGGAGCGGTGACAGATCTCCCTTTCGTTCTTTCGAGGAATTCTTACAGCGGTTCCGTGAGGTGTTCGACCACCCTAAGGATGGAAGGGGCGCGGATGAGCTTTTGCTTACCCTGTCTCAAGGCAAGAGAACGGCAGCCGATTATGCCCTCGCGTTTCGCACTCTCGCCGCCCAGACTACTTGGACGGAGGATCCGCTCAAGGTGCACTTTCGACGGGGCTTGAATCACGAATTACAGGCTGAACTCGCATGCCGCGATGAAGGAAGGACCCTCAATCAATTCATTGAACTCGCCATACAGATCGACAATCTTCTCAGAGCTCGACGACCCACCACTCGTATTACGACCAGAGCCTTACACGAGAGTCACGAACCCATGCAGGTTGATGCCTACCACATCTCGGCCGAAGAACGAGACCGCCGCATTGTGCAACGTCTGTGCTTATATTGTGGTGAGCCCGGCCATCTACGTAATACCTGCCCCTCTCGTCCACCAGTCAACGCAACTACCCGGGTGAGTGTGACTCTCGACTCCTTAAATCAGGATTATTGTTTCACTGTCCCGGTTACCTTGAGGACTGAGGCGGAAACGCTCAATATCGCAGCCATGATCGATTCGGGTGCAGCAGGGAACTTCATGTCTGTAGAATTTGCCCATAAGAACAGCATACCACTCATCCGTTGTCTCTCTCCCTTGGCAGTCGAGGCGGTAGACGGACGCCCTTTGGGCTCAGGGAGGATAACTCATCTAACCTCCCGCCTCACTCTCGTCACCGGAGCTTTGCATCAAGAAATCATTCAATTCTACATCATATCTACCCTTCATGCACCCGTCATCCTGGGTCTGCCGTGGCTTCGCAAGCATGACCCAAATATATCCTGGCGGGACTCACAGATCACAGGCTGGGGATCCACTTGTTTTATGCACTGCTTGCCGCAAATCCACCCTCTTCCTCTCTAGGCCGTCGAGGTGACAGACCCAACCCCGGATATCCAGGGACTGCCAGACGTTTATCACAGCCTCAAAGAGGCTTTCAGCAAAACCAGAGCCTCCCAGCTGCCCCCTCACAGACCTTCCGACTGCGCCATAGAATTAATGCCCGGCACTAGTCCTCCTAAGGGCCGTATTTTCCCCCTCTCTCAGCCCGAATCTGAAGCCATGGAACACTACATACAGGAGGAGCTAGCGAAGGGATTCATTCAACCCTCCACATCACCAGCTTCTGCCGGATTCTTTTTTGTGAAGAAGAAGGGAGGAGATCTCCGGCTGTGTATCGACTACCGAGGCCTTAACGAAATAACAATCAAATTTCGCTACCCCCTTCCACTAGTGCCTTCAGCCCTGGAACAACTCAGAAAGGCCCGATTCTTCACCAAATTAGATCTACGGAGTGCCTACAATCTCATCAGGATTAGAGCAGGTGATGAATGGAAAACCGCTTTCTCAACGACCACGGGGCACTATGAATACCGGGTTATGCCGTTCGGCCTGGCCAATAGTCCATCTACTTTTCAATCCTTTATCAACGACGTCTTCAGGGATATGCTCAACAGATTCGTCATAGTTTACATCGATGATATCCTCATTTACTCCAAGACTCTTGAGGAGCACATTCACCAGGTCCGATCCGTGCTCCACCGTCTCATCAAACACCAACTGTACGCCAAACTGGAGAAATGCGAATTCCACACCACTTCAGTTGCTTTCCTGGGTTACATTATCAGTCCTGAGGGCATTGCGATGGATGACAACAAGGTGAATGCAGTAATAAACTGGCCCTGTCCCAAGAACCTCAAAGAACTGCAGCGCTTCCTGGGCTTCGCCAACTTCTACCGTCGCTTCATCAGGGGTTTCAGCTCAGTCGCAGCCCCTCTCACTAGTATAACAAAGAGGATCTCCCATCGGCTTCACTGGACGCCTGCCGCTGTGGAGGCTTTCGACCAGCTCAAGCATCGCTTCACCACTGCGCCCATCCTGCATCACCCAGACCCCGATCTGCCCTTCATCGTCGAAGTAGATGCTTCTAACATTGGCATTGGTGCCATCCTCTCACAACGTCAGGGGTCCCCCGCTAAGATGTACCCGTGTGCTTTCTATTCACGCAAACTAACCACTTCGGAACGGAATTACGATGTCGGTGATCGAGAGCTACTGGCCATGAAATCGGCACTGGAGGAATGGCGGCACTGGTTGGAGGGAGCCAATCATCCTTTTACTGTCCTTACGGACCATCGCAACCTAGAATACCTAAAGACTGCTCGCAGACTCAATCCCAGACAGGCCAGATGGTCATTATTCTTCACTCGATTTGATTTTAAGGTCACGTATCGACCCGGCACAAAGAATGTCAAGGCGGATGCACTATCTCGGCAATTCGCTGAGAACTCAGAACCCAACCCGCCTGAGAATATTATTTCCCCAACTGTTGTCGTCGCACCTATTCAGTGGGACATCATTACGGAAATCGAACAAGCTAATTCTGACCAAGACGTTCCCCCAGACTGCCCAGAAAATAAGTTATTCGTCCCGGAGAATCTCCGTCACAGAACCATAACACTGGTTCACACAGCCCTCAGTTCAGGTCACCCAGGCATCAACGCGACAATACAATTGCTTCAGAATCGATTCTGGTGGCCTACCCTAAGGAAAGACACCATCGTTCACGTCAATCGTTGTCAGATCTGCAACACACAGAAACCCTCACGACACCTACCCGCCGGCCTTCTTCATCCTCTCCCCATACCCGAACGCCCCTGGTCCCACATAGCCATCGACTTCATTACTGATCTCCCCAATTCTGATGGCCATAACACCATTCTCACCGTGGTGGATCGCTTTTTGAAGGCCTGTCCCACTGCCTGAGTTGCCTACGGCTCTAGAGACCGCAGAACTCATGTGTAACCAGGTATTTCGTTACTATGGCCTGCCCGAAGACATCCTGTCGGATCGGGGTCCTCAATTCACCTCCCGCCTGTGTTCCACCTTCTTCAAGGCTCTCAAAATCAACGTGAGTCTCACGTCAGGGCACCACCCTCAATCTAATGGGCAAGCTGAGAGGCTGAATCAAGAGTTGGTGAGGTTTCTACGTTCATACTGCAATAAAAATCAATTAGACTGGAGCCGATATATGATGTGGGCTGAATACGCCCAGAACTCCCTTCAGAAACCAGCTACCGGGTTAACTCCCTTCCAGTGCATTCTAGGCTTTCAACCCCCGCTATTTCCCTGGTCAGGCGAACCCACCAACGTTCCCTCAGTCAACGACTGGATTCAACGCAGTGAAGAGACCTGGGACCAGGCCCACCAACATCTGCGTCAAGCCGTAAGACGTCAACAGACTCAGGCTGATAGACATCGGCGGCAGAACCCCGAGTATCAAGCCGGTCAATGGGTCTGGTTATCCACACGTGATCTTCGCCTGCGCCTTCCCTGTCGCAAACTCAGTCCCAGGTATGTGGGTCCTTATCAAATCAGGCGTCAAATTACACCAGTGTCTTTTGAATTGGCTCTCCCTAATCATTTCCGTGTTTCTCCTACCTTCCATGTGTCCCTCCTGAAACCTGCTGATGGTCCGGAGGAGGAGTCGGAGGAACCGCCGGAGGAGGGCCCCCTACCCGTCTCAATGGAGGGTGAGGAGATATACCAGGTCCGAGAACTTCTCGATTCCAGGCGCTGGGGGCGCGCTCTCCAGTACTTGGTCGACTGGGAGGGTTACGGTCCGGAGGAGAGGTCTTGGGTCAACGCAGATGATATTCTGGACCCCAGCTTGGTGGAGGACTTCCACCGAGACCACCCGGAGAGACCGGGCCCCAGACCACACGGTAGACCCCGGCGCCGACCACCTCCTCGCTTCCGGAGCCGCTCGCAGGGGGGGGGCTCTGTTGCAGAGAACATCCCTCTGGCTCCCTCTTCGGGCCATCAGAGGGAACCTTCTCCCGAATATTAGCTTGCACCACCTGTTACTGATTACTCATCCCACCTGCAGCTCATTACCTGGGCTATTTAGCCAGCTTGCTCGTGTGGCTTCATTGCGAAGTCTTGTTTTGCCTAGGTGAACATTTCCGAGCGTTTCTCATTTTGTTGTCTACCCTGTGATCGACTGGTTCCATTTTACTCCTTCTGATTGATTGCTGCCTGCCTTCTGACCTCAGCCTTGGACTCTGACCACTCTCTCCCGTATCGCTGCCCGCCCTGACTCTCCGCCTGGTTATGTTCACGTATGTACGCCGCCTGCCCCGATCTTGGAACTGTTTGACAATTCTGATTCTGTCTGTGCCCCTTTACAGCTCGGGCTTTGCCCTGTATTGTGATTGGAACGTTTTCTGTTTAATAAACAAGCTGCAAATGGATCCCAGTGCCAGTAGTGATTCGTTACAATTAGTATACAGGTTTGACTACACATGTGAGGTGTTAATGCCCGCACCGATATAGTGAAAGCGTTGAACATTGACTAGTGAGCTGACCTCACTGCTAAAAAAAGGCCAAATCATATTTCTATTTACAGGGTGTCCGTGGGTCCTTAAAAAGTCTTAAATAATGTTTTCCTAATAAAAGGCCTTAAAAAGTCTTCAAATGTCTTCAGATTCAGATTCAATAGGTCTTAAACATTTTTTTAGTCTGAAGGACCTAATGACTGTTTACAATTGTTGAATAGACCAATTACAGAATTGTTATTTTACTCAGTTAATATATATAAGTATAGGATATATAAAAACAATAATTCTGACCAATGTATATGCTCCTGTTATTGCAAGAGAAAGAATGCTTTTTTTTGGAAAAAGTGGCTAGTACATTAGTAGGATGTAATTCAGGGGAGTTCCTTTTTTTTGTTGGAGATTTTAATTAATTTCAATTTAGATCGAAAATCACGTTGAACCACATATGGCTTCAAGAAATACATTTTCAAGTATTGTGGAAACTTTTGACTTAGCAGATGTATGGCGAGAGAAGGATGGAGAATTTAGACCATATCCGTGGGCCCATTATAGAGAAAACTATATCTCTATGGCTAGGATTGATAGAACATATTGTTATAAACATAATTTAAAGACTTTTAAATCAAGTGCTATCACTCCAGTTAGCTTCTCAGATCATGGGCTGGTATCTGGAGTGTTTTTTAGTAATTATCTAAGAGTAAAGAGTGCTTACTGGCATGTTTCTGTGTTAAATTATAATAATTTAAAAAACGTTTTATGTATTTTTGGCAACAATGGAAAACGAATGTAGATCATTTTGAATCAATTAAACTGTGGTGGGATGTGGGGAAAGTTAACATTCAACAATTTTGTAAACAGTACACTCTTAATACCTCCAGAAATATCGTTAAATTAATTAAAGATGTTGGGTCTGATATAACATAACTTCAATTGTTAAAGGATTAGTTCACTTTCAAAATAAAATTCTTATAATTTACTCACACCCATGTCATCCAAGATGTTTAGCTATTATTTGTCGCCTGGTATCGTTTATAGCCCTTTGAAGCTGCACTGAAACTGTAATTTTGACCTTCAACCGTTTGGAGTCCATTGAAGTACACTATATGGAGATAATGCGTGGAATGTTTTCATCAAAAACCTTATTTTCTTTTCGACTGAAGAAAGAAAAACATGAACATTTTGTGTGACATGGGGGTGAGTAAATTAAAAGGACATTTTAATTTGAAAGTGAACTAATGCTTTAAGTGATTCAACTCCACATAAAAGCATTGTACAATCTATTAAAAATAAAAAATATATTTTAACAGAACTGCTTGGAATTAAGGGACAAGGATCACTAGTTAGATCACGTTTTAAGAATTGTAATGATGGATACACCAACCAGTTTCTTCTTTGGTCTTGAGAAATAAAATGGACAAAGTAGATTAATTCATTCATTGTGAGATAATAATGGAAATGATTTGAGAGACTCTGTGTCACGAACGGTTGAGGGGGATCACCGTTAAGCAGAGTCTGGGTCCAAATGCAGGGAAAAAAGCTTTAATAAATAACAAAAAGGCCCAACACAAAAAACAAAACAAGTAGGAAACTGGGATACATAAAACGGCAGCACAGTGCATGTATCCCCAGCGTACTGATCACAGAGACAAACAAATTCACATCTGCAATTTAGAAGGCAGAGGGACAGGAGTGAGGTGTATAAATAGTCCAAGATGATGGAGAACAGCTGAGGAGTGTGATGAGAGGCAGGTGTGTGTGTGGTTAAGGGAAATTAGTCCAGGAGAAATGGAAATGGCGACCTCTGGTGGTGAGAGGGAGGAGCGCCAGGCCTGGACTCATGACAGGACCCCCCCCCCCCATCAAGGAACGGCTTCCAGACGTTTCCCCAAAACAGGAATCCAAAAGTTCGGGAGGGAGTTGGAAAGGGGGGAGGGATGGCGGGCCAGGCCCGTGTAGCGGCAGAGGGCCTGGAGATGGAGGTAGATAGGAGTGCCAGGCTGGTTGCAGCAGAGCAGGAGGCCAGGGCGGGGCCGGCAGAGCAGGTGGTCAGGGCGGGGCCGACAGAGCAGGTGGTCAGGGCGGGGCCGACAGAGCAGGTGGCCAGGGCGGGCCGGCAGAGCAGGTGGCCAGGGCGGGGCCGGCAGAGCAGAAGGCCAGGGCGGGGCCGGCAGAGCAGAAGGCCAGGGCGGGGCCGCTGGAGCGGACTCTGCGAGCTCCCGGAACGGAACGGGCTCAGGAGCGGACTCTGCGAGCTCCCGGAACGGAGCGGCCTCAGGAGCGGACTCTGCGAGCTCCCGGAACGGAGCGGCCTCAGGAGCGGACTCTTCGAGCTCCTGGATCGGAGCGGCCCCAGGAGCGGACTCTTCGAGCTCCCGGATCGGAGCGGGCTCGGGAATGGAGTTAGTATTCCTCTTCCTTCTCAACCTTCGCTTCTCAGTGGGGGTCAGAGGGCCAGGGCTGGTGGGAAAATCCCTGCGGAAGGGTTCTGAATGATCTGGTGTTGCCCATTGACTCCGATGATGAAGATACCTGACAAAGCCCCAAAAGTCCAGGATCCTAAGTCCCTCCATCTCCCACTGGGGCAGTGGATCATCCAGGCACACATTAAAAAAGTCCTTGAGTACCGACTCATTATAATTTAGCCCTACTGCCAAAGTCCAGAATGTCTGGGCAAAACCTCCTGCCTCTGTCCCCTGCTGGCGCAGAGCCATTAACTTCTGATGGCGTGCCGTCCGCTCCTTTAGAGTGGCTGGAGGAAAAATCTCACGGTCCATCTTCAGAAAGCCGGTAGTCATTCCATAATGCACTGTTCTCCCTGCTGGATCCATGCTTGCTGGCTAAATTCTGTCACGAACGGTTGAGGGGGATCACCGTTAATCAGAGTCTGGGTCCAAATGCAGGGAAAAAGGCTTTAATAAATAACAAAAAGGCCAACACGGCCAAAAAACAAAACAAGTAGGAAACTGGGATACATAAAACGGCAGCACAGTGCATGTATCCCCAGCGTACTGATCACAGAAACAAACAAATTCACATCTGCAATTTAGCCAGGCAAAGGGACAGGAGTGAGGTGTATAAATAGTCCAAGATGATGGAGAACAGCTGAGTAGTGTGATGAGAGGCAGGTGTGTGATTAAGGGAAATTAGTCCAGGAGAAAGGGAAATGGCGACCTCTGGTGGTGAGAGGGAGGAGCGCCAGGCCTGGACTCATGACACCCTGCTGAAATACAGAAGAGGACTGCTGAATTTTATTCAGCTTTATATGCTTCTGATTATCAAGATCTTCCAAAAGTGACAGCTGAAATAAATGCTGTACTTTGCAATAAACCACTGTCATTGCCTGAATTATACTCAGCTGTGATGAACATGGCCAATGGTAAAGCTCCGGGAATTGATGGAATCCACATCGAGTTTTATAAAACTTTCTGGAGCATTATGGGGTCAGATCTGTTAGCAGTTTTTAATGTGAGTTTAACTGAAGAGTGACTCCTGTTAAGCTGCAGAAGAGTGCTGATGTTGCTATCAAAAAAATGGGACTTGAGAGATATTGCTAATTGGAGACCTTTTGCTTTATGTGCAGACTATAAGGCTCTATCTAAAACCTTAGCAAATAGGTTGAATAATGCAATGCATTATGTGATGCATAGTGATCAGTTCTATGTCAGCATGCTTACTAAATATGCACACAGTGATTGGCTGATAGGGGTCTCTGTCAGAGATTTATTCATAGAAATATTGTAGTGCACAATATTATGTTGCCATATCCAAATAAAGGTTAAAAAATGTTAATTGCCACATTCAAATAAAGATTTTAACATGCAGGCTAAATGTATCTAATTAAACAAATATATGTTCAGCTAATTTGCAGGGGTGGATCTAGGAGACCTTTAGATTCAACAATACAAATTACCTAAATATACAGTATTTTACTGTGCTTATGAAAACTGTATTACAATTACCTACTAAATTTACAGAAGTTACTTAGTGAGTGATTCTCATGTTTTTCTTTTGTTGTTTGTTTAACATTATTAGCCTAATATAAGAAATGCATACGGACACACATCCAATATTTTCTTAACGGTTTATGTTTAAGACATAACCGACTGCGTTTACTTGGATACTCGTCAAGACAGCCATTGTGACATAATATTTTGTGTATTTGCTTATTTGCCCGAGAGGACATGAAAGTGAATGACAGTCTCATGCAAGTGCTTTTCAATGGCACGATTTGGTGTGCTATTTCTATGCAAAAACTGAATTTGTGTATTTGCGTGCATATTGTGAATTTGCGTGCATATGAGACACAATGATTAAGTATAGGGGTGTGGGGAAGGTGCGTATCATAAGTGCACCAAATAGAAACAGAAATTCGTGCCATTGAAACACACTTTCATGAGACCGTGCTGTCCGTGCAGTGCCTCTCGGTGCGTGCACGCTTCATTCAAATGTGTGAGTGCACATTAAAGATCAATCACAATGCGTGATTACCACATTGAGATCGATAAACGAGTGAGAATGATAAACTTTCTTGAGGAAGCAGCACTGGCCTGATCATTCAGATTGCTGATTATAGTTTTAGGGGGGATGAGACGACAAATAAGGGGGCTGAATCCCACCTAAAAAGGGTCTAGAACCGCCCTTGGCTAATTGTCGGTCTCTTACATGTATGCTTCTCGTAGCGGATGCATATAAACCGCCTTTTAATTAACAGGGTAGAATAATTATGACTGATAGTAAGACATACAAACGAAAAAGAAAACCAAACTGTAACTTCTTGCCCAACTGGTTTATGAAAAGGATATGATCAAAGGAAAATGTGGAGTTGGGATAACCCCCAAACTCTAAAGGCGATACCTTTTTAAAAGCTCATTATCGTCAAATGTTCTAAAATTAATATATTCCGAAGCAGATTGCTGGAAACAGCCGTTTTAGGATAGTTATGAGTAGGTCTTTGTGATTTAGGAGTCCTCTTCACTACTCCTAACGTTTCACAGATTTAGGAGCTAATTTTAGAGCTAAAATGCTTTGTGAAATACTCTTAGAGCAAAAATGTTGGAGTCCTAAATTTAGGACTGACATGCCCACTATTTTTACGATTTTCTCCTAAATCGATTAGTTAGGAGCTACTTTTAGCCTTAGGATGTTTTGTTAATATGGGCCCAGGTTTGTTAGTAGGAGATTGGAGGGATGAAAAACCTCAACTACCAGGTGGTTTAAGTTGGATTAATAGAGGAATTAAATATTTAGGTGTTTATTTAGGCATTGATTTTATAGAAGAGGTAAATTGGAATGGATTTTTAGAAATGGTTGAAGGAAGATAAAAATATGGAAATGGCTCCACTCATGTATGTCTTATAGGGGTAGAGTACTAATTATTAACAATTTAATATCCTCTGCATTGTGGCATAAATTAGCAGTTTTAGAACCTCCAGCTGATTTGTTAATATATTGTTTGGGATCAAATGCACTGGATATCACTGTTAACTGGACATATTTTAAAACAAGTTGGTAATTTAGGTTTAAAACAAACAATTTTTCTTCTGGATACCAATATTTTTTATGTGTGAGATTATTATTATTATTATTATTGTAGTGTGTTTAAAGTATTGCATGGAGTATTGTAGAAAGCAAAAAAGATGTTAACATAAATTGGTTATTAGAATAACCAAGTGTATGGATCACAAATAGTTTTAAACAAAGATGAGTTTCCAGGTATGAACGATGTTTTTATTAAAGCTGGAGTTGAAAAGTTTTTTATTAAAGCTGGAGTTGTTACCTGAATGTACTGATTTTCTTTCCAAGTATGTGTGCCAGACCAAAAATGTATGAAGAGGATTTTCAATTTTTATCTTGGATTTTTTTAAATGATGTTCATTTTACTTATTTATCATTCCGTGGGAGGAAAAACTGTTTATTCTTTTTGTGTTAAGGTGTTGAATAAATACTTTTTTAAAAATAGAATTGATACAGCATGGAGGAAATATTTGGAAGTAAAAGATGAAATAATGCCAGAATGGGAAGTAATTTATAAGCCACCATTGACAAAAAGGGTTGGAGATATTCAGTGGAGAATATTGCATGGTATTATTTCAATAAATGCTTTTGTCTATTTTAAACTCTGAAGTTATTGATACCTGTCCTGTATGTAATTGTAGAGAAAATGTTTCAATGTTTTCTTAGATGTGAATGATTGATTTCATTATATATATTTTTTAATAATTGTTTGATTTGCTGGGAGAAATGTTCTCTGATGTTTGTTTCAATTTTGGAGTGAAAATTGGGGAAAAATAAGAATATTTGTAAAAAAAAAATATTATTTGTTGGGACAAGCTAAAATAATTTATGCAACAAGAAAAAGGAAAATGAAACAAAATCCTGATGCTCTTATGTTTTTTAAATGTATAATAAGAGCTAAAATATGTTTAGAATTTAATTAAGGATTTAGAGATTTGGAGTCTAAATGGAAAATTATGTACTCTTATTGGAGAAAAATGGTCTTTCTCTGAAAATGTTCTATAATGTGTTTTTATTATATGTATTTATTATTTTAATGTGTATACTTTTGTATTTGAATTAGTTGCCTTCTAAAAAAACGCAAAATAAAGTTTTGTTAAATTCAATATTCTCTCTCTCTCGCTCAATTCTATTAAATTCAATAAGTGCTTTATTGGCATGACAATTGTTACAATGTATTGCCAAAGCATAGTTTTTACATTAAATATAGAACAAATATGTATTTAAAGAAAAAATAATAATAAAAAATAAATAAATAAAATAAAAAATAAATACATGCATGCACGTGGGCTCACCACCTGCAGGAGGGACTGTAAGGGGCCAGTGCTTAGAGGATCGGGCGGCAGTCGAAGGAGGGGGCCTAGACAACCCGACACGGAAACTAGCTCTAGGGACGTGGAACGTCACCTCGCTGGTGGGGAAGGAGCCTGAGATTGTGCGTGAGGTTGAGAGGTTCCGACTAGAGATAGTCGGGATCACCTCCACGCACGGCCGGGGTTCTGGAACCACACTCCTTGAGAGAGGATGGACTCTCCACCACTCTGGAGTTGCCCATGGTGAGAGGCGGCGGGCTGGTGTGGGTTTACTTATAGCCCCCCAGCTCAGCCGCCATGTGTTGGAGTTTACCCCGGTGAGCGAGAGGGTCGTTTCCCTGCGCCTACGGGTCGGGGATAGGTCTCTCACTGTCGTGTGTGCCTACGACCCAAACGGCAGTGTTGAGTACCCGGCCTTCTTGGTGTCTCTGGGAGGGGTGCTTGAAAGTGCTCCAACTGGGGACTCCATCGTTCTACTGGGGGACTTCAACGCCCACGTGGGCAGCGACAGTGACACCTTGAGGGGCGTGATTGGGAGGAAAGGCCCCCCTGATCTGAACCTGAGCGGTGTTCAGTTATTGGACTTTTGTGCTAGTTACAGTTTCAGTTACAGTCCATAATAAACACCATGTTTAAGCATAAGGGTGTCCACCAGTGCACGTGGCATCAGGACACCCTAGGCCGTAGGTCGATGATCGACTTTGTGGTCGTTTCATCTGACCTTCGGCCATATGTCTTGGACACTCGGGTGAAGAGAGGGGCGGAGCTGTCAACTGATCACCACCTGGTGGTGAGTTGGATCCGATGGCGGGGGAGGAAGCTGGACAGACTCGGCAGACCCAAGCGTACTGTAAGGGTCTGCTGGGAACTTTTGGCTGAATCCCCTGTCAGAGAGATCTTCAACTCCCTCCTCCGGCGGAGCTTCGACCGGATCCCGAGGGAGGTTGGAGATATTGAGTCAGAGTGGACCATGTTCTCCACCTCCATTGTCGACGCGGCCTCTCGGAGCTGTGGCCGTAAAATCTCCGGTGCCTGTCGAGGCGGCAATCCCCGAACCCGGTGGTGGACACCGGAAGTAAGGGACGCCGTCAAGCTGAAGAAGGAGTCCTATCGGGCCTGGTTGGCTTGTGGGACTCCTGAGGCAGCTGACGGGTACCGGCAGGCTAAGCGGAGTGCAGCCCGGGTGGTTGTGGAGGCAAAAACTCGGGCCTGGGAGGAGTTCGGTGAGGCCATGGAGAAGGACTACCGGCTGGCCTCGAAGAGATTCTGGCAAACCGTCCGGGGCCTCAGGAGGGGGAAGCAGTGCCCCACCAACGCTGTTTACAGTGGAGGTGGGCGGCTGTTGACCTCAACTGGGGATGTCGTCGGACGGTGGAAGGAATACTTCGAGGATCTCCTCAATCCCGCCATCACGTCTTCCATTGAGGAAGCAGAGGCTGGGGGCTCGGAGGTGGCCTCGTCCATCACCCGGGCTGAAGTCACCGAGGTAGTCAAGAAACTCCTCGGTGGCAAGGCACCGGGAGTGGATGAGATCCGCCCTTGAGTACCTCAAGTCTCTGGATGTTGTGGGGCTGTCTTGGCTGACACGTCTCTGCAACATCGCGTGGCGGTCGGGGACAGTACCTCTGGGATGGCAGATCGGGGTGGTGGTCCCTCTCTTCAAGAAGGGGGACCGGAGGGTGTGTTCCAACTACAGGGGGATCACACTTCTCAGCCTCCCCGGGAAGCTCTATGCCAGGGTACTGGAAAGGAGAATACGGCCGAGAGTAGAACCTCGGATTCAGGAGGAACAGTGTGGTTTTCGTCCCGGGCGTGGAACACTGGACCAGCTCTATACCCTCTCTAGGGTGCTGGAGGGTTCATGGGAGTTTGCCCAACCAATCCACATGTGTTTCGTGGATTTGGAGAAGGCATTCGACTGTGTCCCTCGGGGCATCCTGTGGAGGGTACTCCGGGAGTATGGGGTCCGGGGTCCTTTGCTAAGGGCTATCCGGTCCCTGTACGACAGGGGCAGAAGTTTGATTTGCATTGCCGGCAGTAAGTCAGACTCCGGCAAGGCTGCCCTTTGTCGCCGGTTCTGTTCATAATTTTTATGGACAGAATTTCTAGGCGCAGCCAGGGGCCGGAGGGTGTTGGGTTTGGGGACCACGCGATTTCGTCTCTGCTCTTTGCGGATGATGTTGTCGTGTTGGCCACCTCAGACCAGGACCTTCAGCATGCACTGGGACGGTTTGCAGCCGAGTGTGAAGCGGTTGGGATGAGAATCAGCGCCTCCAAATCCGAGGCCATGGTCCTCAGTCGGAAAAGGGTGGCTTGTCCACTACAGGTTGGTGGAGTGTTGCTACCTCAAGTGGAGGAGTTCAAGTATCTGGTGGTCTTGTTCATGAGTGAGGGAAGGATGGAACGGAGATTGACAGACGGATCGGTGCAGCTTCTGCAGTAATGCGGTCGATGTACCGGTCTGTCATGGTGAAGAAAGAGCTGAGCCGCAAGGCGAAGCTCTCGATTTACCGGTCAATCTACGTTCCTACTCTCACCTATGGTCATGAGCTTTGGGTCATGACCGAAAGGACAAGATCCCGGATACAGGCGGCCGAAATGAGCTTTCTCCGTAGGGTGGCTGGGCGCTCCCTTAGAGATAGGGTGAGAAGCTCAGTCACTCGGGAGGAGCTCAGAGTAGAGCCGCTGCTTCTCCACATCGAGAGGGGTCAGCTGAGGTGGCTCGGGCATCTGTTCCGGATGCCTCCTGGACGCCTTTCCGGGAAGGTGTTTCGGGCGCGTCCCACCGGGAGGAGGCCCCGGGGAAGACCTAGGACACGCTGGAGAGACTATGTCTCCCGGCTGGCCTGGGAACGCCTCGGTGTCCCCCCGGAAGAGCTGGAGGAAGTGACTAGGGAGAGGGAAGTCTGGGCATCTCTGCTTAGACTGCTGCCCCCGCGACCCGGCCCCGGATAAGCGTAAGAAGATGGATGGATGCATGTGTACATATAATTAAACAAAATAGAACAAATCAATTCTAGAATTCTATGAACAATTTAAAATTTAGTGGTGTGTTTATGTGTGTGTGTGTGTGTTTGTGGGCGCATCACTGATTTGTTGACTCCTCCCTCTGTTTGTGACAGGTGTCAATGTATCTTGCTGATAGTAAGATACAATCTTGTTTTTCACCTAATAAATATTGAAGTTGTGTTTTCTTGTAGAACATTTTGAAGTCAGGGCAAAGTGTTTCATATTTGGGATAAAATGTCTTTCTAATGTTTTGGTAGGGCAGCTGTTGAGGAAGTGTTGCTCGGTCTCCACTTCTCCATGGGTACAGTATGGGCAGATACGGCTCTCTCTCTCTCTCTTTCTCTTCTCCATGGGTACAGTATGGGCAGATACGGCTCTCTCTCTCTCTGTTCTCCATGGGTACAGTACGGGCAGATATGGCTCTCTCTCTCTCTCTCTCTCTCTCTCTGTTCTCCATGGGTACAGAGCGGGCAGATATGGCTCTCTCTCTCTCTCTTCTCCATGGGTACAGTACGGGCAGATACGGCTCTCTCTCTCTCTCAAATTTCAATTCAATTTTCAATTCAAATGAGCTTTATTAGCACGACTGCGTAACACAATGTTGCCAAAGCATTAATATATATATATATATATATATATATATATATACAACAACAACATAGGTAAATAAATAACAACATAAATAATAATAAATAAAATCAAAATCATTCTACATAAATGAAAAGATCAAGTTGGTCAGTATCAAGTGAATCATGTTGAACATCTAACATTATGAATGGTTAACACATATTTAGCAGCTAGTGCAGCTGTGTTATCATCTTCTCCAAGTAAGAAGGGCATTTTCTCAGAATCACTGAGCTCTGTAAATGATGGGATCAGGGCTTCAAATTTGGGGAGAAATGTTTCCCTCACATTGAGATATTTGGGACAAATCATCAGAAAGTGTTTCTCGTCCTCTATTTGCTGTAGATCACAGTGTCTACAGATCCTCTGCTCTCGCTCGGTCCATGTTTGTCTATGTCTTCCTCTCTCTATTTCTAGATCATGGTCACTTAATCTGTATTTGGAGAGGATTTGTCTTTCTTTAAATGGTTTAATCAATAAATAATTGGCAAATTTAGTGGTTCTGTTTAGGGTTGAGTAGCATTGGAGCTTATTTTGAAGGTCAAATTGTATTTTTAGAAATTCATCATGAGTGTCTTTTAGATTTGTGTCAATGTCTTTAATAATGGTTTTGGGGTTGAGGCTGTAGTCGGTGAGGAGCTGGATTTTGTGGACGAGCTGATGAGCGAGTGTGTTTAGAGGATGAGATTCTGCTGAGGTTTCATTGGCGAGGAGGGCTTTATATTGGACTGAATCAGGATCAGATTGATGGAGGTGATGCCAGAACTGAACACATCTCTTCTGGATCTCAATCTTCAGTGGGTAAAAGCCTAATTCAGCTCTGCAGGCATCACTGGATGTAGATTTATGGACCCCTAAAATGTTTTTGATAATTTCTAGTTGTAGTTTTTCTATTGAAGTTTAATCCCAATTTGTAAAATGTATTACTGGTCCCCAAATTTCACTCCCGTACAGTAGAATTTGTTTAATGATTGCGTGATATAATTTAACCCATGTTTTAATTGGTCATTTTAATTGGCCAAACCGTGATTTGATGGCATAAAATGACCTCCGGGCCTTCTCATACAAGGCCTTCACAGCCAGACTGAAGCCCCCCGATGCAGAGATCTGGATGCCCAGGTAAGAGTAGCTGGTGCTGTGCTCCAGAAATTCTCCTCCGCAACTGAACTGGTATCTGCTTCCCTGAGACCTGGCCTTCTTCTGGAACACCATGACGGTTGACCGTCAGAGCCCATTCCTCACAGTACTGTTCCAGCAGGGCCAGGCTGTGCTGGAGACCCTCGGCTGTGGGGGACATCAGAACCAGGTCGTCCGCATACAGCAGACATTTGACTTCAGAGTCATGCAGAGCGATGCCCGGGATGTTGCCGGAGCGGTCCAGAGCTTCTGCCAGCTCATTGATGTAGATGTTAAACAGGGTTGGGCTCAGACTGCATCCCTGCCTCACTCCACGACCCTGCTGGAAGAACGCAGTCCTGAGATTACTAATTTTGACCGCACATCTACTGTTTCTATACATGGACTGTATAACATCAAATGTTTTTCCACCAATGCCAATTTGTAATAATTTGTATAGTAACCCATCATGCCAAACAGAGTCGAAAGCTTTTTTTAAATCAACAAAACATGTAAATATTTTTCTTTGTTTGCCCTTTAGGTTTTTGTTAATTAGAGTGTGGAGAGAATAGATGTGGTCGGATGTGCGTTGTTTCGGTAAAAAGCCAATTTGTGATTTATGTAGGATGCTGCGTTTTGTAAGGAATGTCACTATGCGGTTGTTCAATATATTGCAAAAAAGCTTTGTTAGGTTACTGCCCACACAAATACCACTGTAATTACTGGGATCAAATTTATCTCCTTTTTTATAAATAGGAGTGATGAGTCCTTCAGCCCAGGTCTCAGGGAATTCCCCCGAGGATAAGATCAGGTTGAATACGTTTGCCAGAGCTTGAATTATGTAAGGACTGCTGAGTTTGAGCATTTCATTACTGATGTTGTCTTGTCCACATGCCTTCTTTAATTTGAGTTTTTTAATGTGCTCTGTTATTTCTGATGTTGTTATAATCATGTCCAATGGGTTTTGGTAATTTTTGATAGTTTTCTGTAACTCTTCTATAGTTTTCTCTTTGTGTTAGTTTGGGGCTGGTTGAGGTCTGGTTGTTGGTAAAGAGTTTTAAAGTAAGACCTCCAGATTGTGCCACACTGGAGAAATGGGGTTGATTTGGGGCTTTCAATTTTTTTAAAGAGATTCCAGAAATTGTTTTGGTCTATTGATTCATCTATTTCATAAATTTTAGCTTCATAATATTGATTTATTTTGTTGCAGATGAGCTTTTTATAATTTTTCAGACAGTTGGAGTAGGCGAGCCGTAGCGTCTGATTGACCGGTTCTTTATGCTTTTTGTTAGAAAGTTGTCAAAGGTCTTTTCTGAGACAGGTGCATTCATTATCAAACCACATATTCTTTTAGATTTTTTGTTTCTTTGTTCTATGTTTGTTTGGAGGTTTAGAGTTAGATATAGTGGCTAAAGTTTGAAATATATGATTAAGATTGGATGTAGCTGCGTTTATTCCATTAGTATCTGGAGTGAAATCTGTGGACATAAAGTGGTCCAGCATGTTTAGTATAACAGAGCTCCTCATGTTTTCTTTGAATTGCTCGACATTAGACTGGTTCCATCTGAGTTTGGGTTTTAAAGGGAACAGTTTTTCATGTTTGAGGGGAGTGGTACTGACCCGGTCAATTGACTGATTCAGGTAAAGGACTGTTTGGCAGTGGTCAGAAATCGGGAGTTGAGGTCTAACTATAAAGGCATTAATAAAGTTTGGGTCTATGTCTGTAATTGAGTAATCGACTACACTGGCTCCTAATCTGGAGCAATAGGTGAATCTACCTAAACTATCTCCTCTGGTTCTGCCATTAATGATGTACAGCCCTAAACCTTTACACAGTTTTAACACTTGTTTTCCATTGGTGTTGACTAAACTATCATAGCTGTTTCTTGGTGAGATAACTAATGAAGAATGAAACGTGGTGTTGTTGGATATGTGATTATTATCTACAATATTTACATAATCAATTTCTCTTCCGGTCCTGGCATTTAAGTCTCCACATATGAGAATATGTCCTCTTGACTGAAAGTGCAAGATGTCAGTCTGTAGCTGTAGAAAGCTTTGCTCGTTGTAATAGGGAGAGTCGTGAGGTGGAATATAGAGTGCACAGAGGTAAAGATTATGTTGTGATATGACTGATTTCACTTCAAGCCAAATAGATGCATTTTCAATTTTAACAATTTTTATCAAGTGCTTCAAATTGTCTTTGTGCCAAATAAGTATTCCACCTGAGTCACGGCCATATTTAATTTGAGATTTTTTCAATGAAGGAACAATAATATCTTTGTATCCTATTGGACAATGTAAAGCCTCATTGCTGCGACACCACGTTTCATGAAAGATACAAATGTCCATATCTGTTACACTGCTGAGTATGTCTTGTTCTGCAGACTTGTTACCGAAAGTAGAAGAGTGCAGACCCTGTATATTCCAACAACTGATTTTAAAAGACTTCATGAATAGGTTTGTCTGTAAAGTGTGTGCATGTATATGTACATGTATGTAAATGTGTGTGACTTATATCATGAGTCTGGAGCAGACGGTGTTCAGCAGACGTCTAATCTGGTTGAGTTCTGCAGCTGCAGGGTTTTGTGGTCGTTGAACTGCCACCGCGTAGCTCTTGTGTTGTGATGGCGGTCTGGACTCTGTTGGAGGATGAGGGCTTCTTGTTGGATGAGGGCTTCTCTTGTTGTTGGAGTTTCTGCTGTTTCCCGGTGCGTTTCCAAGGGCTGTGCTTTTTATCACTCTGGCGAAGACTTTCACTCCTTGCTTCTTGAGATGTACATGGTCATACATATGATGTGGCCGTATATCTTTGTGATGGATGAGATTAATATTAGGAATAAGCGCACAGCTTCTTGAGAGTTCCACATTATTTCCATGAATCACGTGGAATGGTACATCAGTGCGTGGTAGTAATGCAGACAGAGTTATTCTTGCCTCTGGGAAACATTGAGTGGCTCTGATTGCCAGCTCTCTCATCACAGGAGCCACATGGCCCTTAAATCATTTGTCCCTGTGTGAATTATGATGTGTTTATAGTTTTCATTCAGGTTTCTATCAGACAGGACCTGAAAAGCACTTTTTGTGTTTGGGCACCAGATTTTCTGGGCCATCATATTTGGGAATAGTAGTTTCTCATTGACATATTTCCCATTCCCATTCCCATATTCCCCTCTCTCTCGCTCTCTCTTCTCCATGGGTACAGTACGGGCAGATACGGCTCTCTCTCTCTCTCTCTTTCTTCTCCATGGGTACAGTACGGGCAGATACAGCTCTCTCTCTCTCTCTCTCTTCTCCGTGGGTACAGTATGGGCAGATACAGCTCTCTCTCTCTCTCTCTCTCTCTCTTCTCCATGGGTACAGTACGGGTAGATATGGCTCTCTCTCTCTCTCTTCTCCATGGGTACAGTGCGGGCAGATACGGCTCTCTCTCTCTCTCTCTCCTCCATGGGTACAGTACGGGCAGATACGGCTCTCTTTGGGCAGCCAGTGCTGGTGATATCTGCCCGTCTCTATACTCAGAGTATGGTTGCTCAGTCTCTCTCTCTCTCTCTCTTCTCCATGGGTACAGTGCGGGCAGATACGGATCTCTCTCTCTCTCTCTCTCTTCTCCATGGGTACAGTGCGGGCAGATACGGCTCTCTCTCTCTCTCTTCTCCATGGGTACAGTGCGGGCAGATACGGCTCTCTCTCTCTCTCTCTCTGTTTTGTCGCAGTGCATGCTGGGAGTGAACGGAGCGTGGTGGGGGTGAGTGTGTTTGTAGCTGTGTGCTAAACTTTTCTATCTTCTATCTTTTTTTTATGTGTGTTTGTCTTTTATGTGTAGTTTTGTCTGAGGGTTTTTAACGGTTAGGGGTGGTTGCGTTTGCAACCAGCGTTGTGCTTGGAGGCATGACGAACCAAACCACAATGAGTTTTAATGATTTAACCCGCCGTCATGGAGTGAAGGTGGAATCAAAAATCAATGTTGAACAGTGTTGTTTAGCAGTGGGAGAGATTGTGGGACATGATAATATCGTTTCAGCATCACGGATGAACAGTGCAATTGTACTTTTCTTTAGATCGGTTGAAAAAGCAAATGACGCTGTACAAAGCGGTGTAGTGTTGAATGGTTCACTCGTGCCTGTTTTGCCGTTGAGTAGCCCGTCTAGAAAGGTTGTGCTGTCCAACGTACCTCCGTTTATTAAGGACGACGTTTTGGTGCAAGAGTTATCTCGTTATGGAAAACTGGTTTCCTCTATCAAAAAAATCCCTCTCGGGTGTAAGTCGCCGTTGGTGAAACATCTAGTCTCGTTTAGAAGACAAGTTTTCATGGTGCTGAAAAATGGAATTGATGAGATTGATCTGGTGTTCAAGTTCAAAATCGATGGTTTCGATTACACAGTGTATGCAACATCTGATACAACAATTAAATGTTTTAGTTGTAGCAAAATCGGACATCTTGTTCGTGATTGTCCTAATAAAAAGGACAGTGCAGGAATGAACGTAAACTCGGAACGAGTAGGTTCTGCTCTTTCTCCGGCGGAGATCGCGGGTGATGCGGAGACTGCTGGTACGTCTGCAGTAGAAGCTGATGAACACGAGCCGATTGCTGTTTTAGCTGCTGAGATTGAATCTGACAATACAGAGATTGTTAATAAACCTAGCAAAAAGGATACTCTCCTGATGATCGATGAGCAGGTTGAACAGTTTGAAAACGTTTGTGTGGCAGACGCTGAAGAAATGGATGTCGAAGACATTGTTGATGATTTTGAGAAAGAAGCAGAATCTTTCTTTAAAATCCCAGTTAAAAGAAAGAAAAAAAGCTGTGGAAAGGCTGTTAAACAAGTTAAGAAAGATGATGGTGGTGGTGAGACTGTGGGATCAGACAGTGATAGAGATTCCTCTGATTCAAATATATCCCAGTGTTCAAATCTGTCTTGTTCCCAAAACGAAAGCCTGATTTGTTTGTACAGAGCTGAAGACATTAGCAGATTTCTGCAAGAAACAAAGGGAATAAAAGGAGTGCAAGTTGAAGATTTTTTCCCTGATTGTAAACAATTCATAAATGATGTGAGGTTTCTAATGAAAGAGGGAGCTTTTCAAGATGTCGAAGTTTACCGTCTTAGAAAAATTGTTAACAAACTGAAAAAAGTTATCAAGGCTGATGAATGTCAACTCCTAAAATTATGCCAAAAAAAGCTCATTCGGCAGCTTTTCTCGTTTTCTCCTTTTTTTCTTTTTGTCTCTAAATTAAACATGACGAATTTTAAAATTGGAACTCTAAATTTAAACGGTGCCAGAGATGGCCATAAAAGAATGATGTTATTTGAGTTTGTTAGACAAAAGCAAATTGATATTGTATTGCTGCAAGAAACGCATAGTGATTTTAAAAATGAGATCGACTGGAGAAGAGAATGGGATGGACAGATTGTCCTAAGCCATAAATCATCTATTAGTGGAGGTGTTGCTGTTTTGTTTTCAAAGCATTTTTTACCCTTATCATGTGAAGTTGATGAAATTATTTGTGGTCGGTTTTTAAAAATTAAACTTAAATTTGAGAAAACCACAATAGTTCTTATAAATGTATATGCACCTAATAAAGGATTAGAAAGAGTTATTTTCTTTCAAAAGGTAGATGCTGTTTTGAAAGGATTAAATCCAGAAGAGTTGTTATTTGTAGGTGGAGATTTCAATTGTACTGCAAATGATAAGTTGGATAGAAATCATATAGAACCACATGCTGCTTCTCAGAAAATACTAGTACAACTGATCGAAACCCATGATTTATGTGATATATGGAGAAGTATGAATCAAGATGTTAGACAGTATACTTGGGCTCATAGTACTGAACATTCTATTTCTTTGGCACGACTTGATAGAATTTACAGTGTTCAGTATCAACGTAACATTTTTAAAGTTTCTAAAATTATTCCAGTGGGGTTTTCTGATCACAGTTTAGTTTTTTGCAGTGTGTTTATTAAGAATGTTAAGTGCTAGAGTGCATATTGGATTTTTAATACTTCACTATTAAGCGATAAAAAATTTATAGATAATTTTAGTTTTTTTGGGGAAACTTTTAAGCAGCAAAAAAAAATTTATGCTTCTTTACAACAATGGTGGGATTGTGGTAAAATTCTCATAAAGGATTTTTGTCAAAAGTACACTCTGAATGTTACTAGAGATATGGCCCAGTCAATGAATAATCTAGAAAAGGAAATTGTTGCCTTACAGGATGTAATAACATCCAAAAGAAATAAAAAGCATATTGATGACTTGAAGAAAAAAAAGGCAAGGTTGTTAGACCTGTTGGGAGTTAGAGCACAAGGAGCTTTAGTTCGCTCACGTTTTCAAACTGTGGCCCAAATGGATGCTCCATCAAAATTCTTTTTTAATTTGGAGATGAAAAAAGGTCAAAGTAAAATCATTCATTCTTTACAGTCAACTACAGGACAAGAGTTCACTGAGCCTGCTGATATACGTAGCTGTGCTGTAGGGTTTTATTCTGACCTTTATAAATCTGAACTGATTGAGTGGGGTGCAGATGCTGATCATTTCTTGGAAGGACTGCCAAAGGTGGATGAAGAGTCTAATAATGAACTACAGCAGACTTTGTCATTGCATGAGCTTCATGCTGCCATGATGAGCATGGAGAATGGAAAATCTCCTGGAATTGATGGGTTAACGGTTGAGTCTTATAAAACGCTATGGCCTGTCATAGGAGAGGAATTACTGGCCGTTTTTAATGACAGTCTGAAAAGAGGACTTTTGCCACTGAGCTGCAGAAGAGCAGTCATCACACTTATTACCTAAAAAAGGTGATCTTCAGTATATCAGCAATTGGCGCCCTGTTTCTTTGTTATGTGCAGAATATAAAATTTTGTCTAAAACTTTGGCCATAAGACTTAGTAAAGTTTTACGCCACTTGATTAATTCTGATCAGTCTTATTGTATTCCTAACAGGTCTATTTTTGACAACATTGCTTTAATTAGAGATGTTTTGGATGCTTCTAAACTTTTGGGAATTAACTCTGGTTTGATTTCTCTCGATCAAGAGAAAGCTTTCGACAGGGTTGAGCATCTGTTTTTATGGAATACTTTAGAAGCTTTCGGTTTTAGTCCTTCTTTTATATCAATGATTAAGGCTATGTACTGTAACATTGAGAGTGTTCTTAAGATTAATGGTGGTTTGAGTGCTCCGTTTATAGTTCAGAGGGGCGTCAGGCAAGGATGTGCCATGTCTGGTATGCTGTATTCCCTAGCCATAGAACCTTTACTTCAGAAGTTAAGAGATCATTTAAAAGGTCTGGTTTTTCCTGGTTGTAATACTCCGGTACATCTTTCCGCATATGCTGACGATGTTATTGTTTTTGTAAATGGAAAGGATGATGTTGATAAGTTAGGAAAAATTATTAATGATTTTAAATGTATTTCCTCTGCTAAAGTTAATTGGGGGAAAAGCGAAGCTCTATTAGTGGGGAATTGGAGTGGAGATCTTCCCACTTTACCTGGAGGATTGCTTTGGAAAAGAGGAGGTCTAAAATATCTTGGTGTCTATCTGGGAAATGAGAGTTTCATTAAAAGAAATTGGGAAGGCTTATTTGAGAAAATAAAAGGTCGATTGGAAAAATGGAAATGGTTACTCCCTCAGATGTCCTATAGGGGGCGTATTCTTGTTATTAACAATCTTGTGGCATCTACATTGTGGCATAAACTTGCTTGCGTAGATCCTCCAAATGAACTCCTTGCAAATATTCAAAGAGAACTGGTGAACTTTTTTTGGGACAATTATCATTGGACTCCTTAAAGCATTTTGTTTCTACCCAAGGAGGAAGGAGGTCAAGGATTAGTCAATCTCGCAAGCAGAAGAGCCACCTACCGTCTCCAATACATACAGAAACTTTTAGTGGGACCTTACTCACTTGTGTGGAGACCTTTTGCATTAAGTATCTTGAGGAGAGTGGGTAATATGGAAATGGATTTGACATTATTTTTAATGGATCATAAAAGATTGGATTTTACTGGAATTCCTGCTTTCTATCAAAGCTTATTTAAAGTGTGGGGTCTTTTTAAAAATCGGTGGATGGAACCAGCAACTTCTCTTTACTGGTTGTTGGAAGAACCACTTATTTTTGGAGCTCGGTTTGATGTTTCTGGAGAACATTTTCCTGGTTTAACAGATTTATTATGGCATAAAAAGGGTTTTAAGCTAAAAAACATAATAGAATCAGGTTTTGATTTACAGAGACCTGAACAAATTGCTACCCTTTAAGGGGTTCGATCAATACGGGTTGCGAGGAAGTATCTTGATAAACTGAATATGATTTTAACTGATGAAGAGAAGACCCTTTTAGAAGAGTTTGGTGCAGGAACTTTAATCCCTGACAGTAAAGATCTTTTCCCGGATATTGAAATTTTCCCCATTATAGATGGGACTTGTTTTATTAGTCCTCTGTTAAATTTAGGATTTGATGAACATATTGATTTTTGTACAGTAGGAGGAAAAATATTGTATAAATGCATGGTGAAAATTATTCATCAATGCAACTTAAGGTTTAAAACAGATACAGTATGGAGAGAAAAATTAGGGATTAATGATGAAATAAAGCCTGTTTGGAGAGCAATTTACAAACCACCATTAACAAAAAAACTTGGTGATTTACAGTGGCGAATTTTACATGGTTCTATTGCTGTGAATGCCTTTGTATCCCATTTAAACCCCACTGTAAGTGACAAATGTCCTTTTTGTTCGGAACGAGAGACTATATTTCATTGTTTTATGGACTGTAATCGACTTAACCGTATTTTTGACTTGTTAAAGGTATTTTTTAGTTATTTTAACATTCGTTTTACAAAGCAAGATTTTATTCTTGGCTTTTTTTACAGTTCAAAACAAAAGTTAAAATGTCATGTTATTAATTTTATTGTGGGACAAGCTAAATATGCTATCTATGTTACAAGAAGAAATAAGATAGAAAAGAAGTCAGGACAAAATGTTGTTCTTATTTTTAAAAATATGGTAAAAGCAAGAATCCTTATCGATTTTAACTTTCATAGATTAATGAGTATGATGAATGTTTTTGAAATTCAGTGGTGCTGTAGTAATCTATGTTCAGTTGTTAATGGAAAAATTGTGTTTATAAGAGAGTTGGTGTAAATGTGTAATTTACTGTCATTTTTCGGCTGTAAAGTGATGTAAATGTTGTAAGAACAATTGTTATATTAAAGTGATTGTGAAAATCAAAAATCTCTCTCTTCTCCATGGGTACAGTGCGGGCAGATACGGCTCTCTCTCTCTCTTCTCCATGGGTACAGTGCGGGCAGATACGGCTCGCTCTCTCTCTCTCTCTTCTCCATGGGTACAGTGCGGGCAGATACGGCTCTCTCTCTCTCTCTCTCTCTCTCTCTGAGTGCATGCTGGGAGTGAGTGGGCGGAGATAGATGTGTGTGGAGTGAGAGCGTTTGCTCGCGAGTTGAGTGAGTTTTTCTATCTTTTCTATTCTTTTATTATTTTTGTGTAGAGCTGTTGGTGATTATCTTAGAGTTTTTTGCTACAATTAAGGAAAGTAAGGCGCTGTCGATCAGCGTGTGCTGATTGAAATGGCAGCGCCTGGAAGTGTGACGCTTGATCAGCTAACACAGTGGCATGACATTAAAGTTGTCACCGCGGAACGCTGTTCTGTGGAAGATTGTAGTTTAGCTGTCGCGCAAGTTGTTGGTCATAGAAGTGTTTTGTCAGCATCAAGAATGAACAGCGCAATTGTTTTGTTCTTAGATGATGTGAATAAAGTTAATGAGATCGTAGCGAGTGGAATTGTCATAAATGAGGCTATTACAGCGGTAATGCCTTTGTTGCAACCAGGAAAAAAGATCTTAGTGTCAAATGTTCCACCATATATCAAGGATGAAGTGATTGAAAGAGAACTAGCAAGGCATGGGAAAGTTGTATCGAAGATTAAAAAGATTGCCTTAAACTGTAAATCTGTGCAACTTAAGCATGTTGTTACTTTCCGAAGACAAGTGTATATGATTCTAAATAATGGACAGGAGTTGAATCTTGCACTAAAATTTAGGATTGACGACTTTGACTATGTTATTTATGTAACATCAGAAACAATGAAATGTTTTAAATGTGGTCAGGAAGGACATCATGTTTGTGCTTGTCCAGAGAATGAAGAACGTGAAACAATTCATAATAATGACGGAGAGGGACAAGAAGAAAATAATGTGAGTGAAAATCAACAAGAAAAGGACAGGGATAGAAATGAGAATAAAAGATGTGAGGATGGTGAAAAAAGTGAACAAGGAGCTAATTATGAGGAAAGTGTGAATAAGGGCAGTGAGGAAAAACTAGTACAGGACACAACTGAAATAGAAAATGATGTTGTTGGTAGTCTTGTAGAAGTAGAATCATCTAGAGATATTGATATGACGGATGATGATAGTCTTTTTAAAACACCAACACTGAAAAGAAAAACTTCTGGGAAGAGAGGGGGAAAAAAAGCAAGGAAAGAACAGGTTCAGGAAAAACAGATGAAGGAGAAGATGGATCATGGAGTTATATCTGACCTTAGTAATTCTGATGAGTCATTGGCGGAGAGTGATAGTGAATCTGTGAGCTCAGTTGATTCAGTTTCTCTTAGGAGATCTGAAAGGAATGCCTATACCCTTGAAAAGATTAAAGCTTTTCTGCAAAGTACAAAAGGAATGAAGGGAGTTCAAGTGGAAGATTTCTTTCCTGATCGGGAATTGATATAGAGTCAGCAAGAGTGTCAATGAAAGAAAAGGGGTTTGGGGGTCTTACAGAACAAGAAATATACAGGCTGAAGAAAATTGTTCAGAAGTTGAGATCAACTATGTTGAATGATGAAAAAGCAATGTCTTAATCTTTCTTTTTTCTTTGTTAATTCTTTGTTTCTGTTATGCTCAGTCTCTTTTTTTATTCATTTATTCATGAGTAATTTAAGGCTGGGCAGTTTGAACATAAATGGTGCAAGGGATCACAGGAAAAGAGCAATGTTATTTGATTTGATAAAGCAAAAAAATATTGATGTCATGTTTGTTCAGGAGACCCATACTGATGTGCAGAATGAAAATGCATGGAAAATGGAGTGGGAAGGAGAGGTGATTATGAGTCATAAGACTAATATTAGTGGAGGTGTAGCCATTTTATTAAGGAAAAATATAATTCCAGTTTCTTTTGAAGTGGAAAATGTAGTTGAGGGACAGTTGTTGAAATTAAGGGCTGAGTTTGAAAAATGTATTGTGGTATTTATAAATATGTATGCACCAGTTCTGGGAGGTGAAAGAGTTTTACTTTTAAATAAAGTTAGAGATGCAGTAGAAAATTGTAAACCTGAGGAGTATCTGTTTATTGGGGGTGATTTTAACTGTACAGAAAACGATAGCGATTGCGACAAATTATAAAAGAACATGATTTGTATGATATTTGGAGAGTGTTGAATAAAACACAGAGGCAGTATACATGGACACAAGTGAGAGAATATCATGTAACAATGGCTAGACTAGACAGGTGGTATTGTTTTAAACATCATTTTAATACTATTAAGTGTTGTGCAATTTCACCTGTAGGTTTTTCTGATCATTGTTTGGTCTGCTGTAATGTTTTTATTAATAATGTTGAGCCAAGAAGTGCTTATTGGCACTTTAATGCTGGTGTATTGCAAGATAATTATTTTTGTGAGATGTTTAATTTGTTTTGGAAAATTTAAAGAATACAAAGTCATCTTTTGATTCTCTGCAGCAATGGTGGGATAATGGAAAAATACAGATACAGCAACTGTGCCGTATGTATACTCTCAATACTTCTAGAAACATTTCCCGATCGTTGGAAGATCTAGAGAGAGAAATATTAGAAATACAAAATTCCTTGGAATCCGTAAGGGACCGAGAACGTATTAAGGTTCTCAAAAATAAAAAGAAAGTTTTAGATGATTTGTTGGGTATTAGCGCACAGGGTGCTCTGGTACGATCAAGGTTTCAAAGTGCAGCACAAATGGATGGTCCAACCAAGTTTTTCTTTGGACTTGAAAAAAAAATGTCTAAATAAAATTATGCATTTTCTTTTGCTATTAGAATCTGGCACAGAAATTACAGAGCCTAAGAAAATTAGGAAAAGAGTAGTGGCTTTTTATTCAGAGCTGTACAGGAGGTGAATACACAGAGGTGGAAGAGGTAGCCAGTTGCTTTTATGAGGGTCTACCTAAGGTTCCAGAAGGAGCAATACTGAACTGGAAAAACCTTTCACAAAAGGTGAATTATATGACGCCCTAAAGAGTATGGAGTCTGGGAAAGCTCCGGGGATCGATGGTATCCCTGTCGAGTTTTATAAGTCACTCTGGGCTGTGTTAGGTGATGATCTGCTAGAAATGCTCAATGACAGCTTGACCAGAGGGTTGCTGCCTATGAGCTGTAGAAGAGCAGTAATTACCCTTTTACCGAAGAAAAGTGACCTCAGAAATATAAAGAACTGGCGACCTGTGTCACTCCTCTGATTTTAAGATTTTATCCAAAGCCCTAGCGATTAGATTAAAAGAGGCGATTGGTTGGGTCATCCATGTGGACCAGACATACTGTGTACCTAATAGATCTATTTTTGATAATATTTATTTAATTAGAGACATTTTAGATATCTCTAGATCATTGGGTTTAAACGTTGGTCTCATTTCCTTGGACCAAGAAAAATCTTTTGACCGGGTTGAGCATAACTACCTCTGGCAGATGCTAAGAGAGTTTGGTTTCAGTCTGAGTTTTATTAAAATGATTGTGGTGTTGTATAGGAACATTGAGAGTGTACTTAAAATTAATGGTGGCCTGAGTGCTCCTTTTAAGATCACAAGGGGCATAAGGCAAGGACGTGCTTTGTCAGGCATGTTGTATGCTTTAGCAATCGAACCATTGTTAGTAAGAATAAGAGCAAAGATTGATGGCTGGAGTATACCACAATGTGATTTAAAAATTAAGTTGTCGGCTTATGCTGATTGTGTTATTTTTGTGAATAATCAAGAGGAGGTAGATATTTTAAGAACAACAATTGATGACTTTGGTAAGCTGTCTTCAGCTAAGGTAAACTGGACTAAGAGTGAAGCTATTGTATGTGGAAAGTGGGAAAGTAAATGTCTTCCTAATTTACCTGCTGGACTTGAATGGAAGAAAAATGGTTTTAAATATTTAGGTGTATACCTTGGGCATGATTCAATATTGCAAAAAAACTGGGAGGGTGTTTTAGAAAAAACAAAAAGGACGACTGGAAAAATGGAAATGGCTGTGGTCCAAATTGTCATTTAGAGGACGTATTATAGTCATCAATAATTTGGTGGCTTCAACATTTTGGCATCGCTTATACAACAACAACAAATTAAGCTCAGATGAGCTTTATTTGTCACATACACAATTATACAGAGTATAATGAGGAGTGAAATGTGTTCTCTGCATTTAACCCATCCAAGTGCACACACACCTGGAGCAGTGGGCAGCCGACTGTGCAGCGCCCGGGGAGCAGTCGTGGACCTCCTGCCGGAGCCGGGATTCGAACCCACAACCTTGGGTTACCTCGGGTTTCAAGTCCAACGCTCTATCCTCTAGGCCACGACTGCCCACGACTGCCTTCGCTTGGCATGTACTGAGCCACCAAGTGGACTACTTGTAAAACTACAAGCTCTCATTGTGGATTTTTTTTGGACTAAGTTTCACTGGGTGCCGCAGAGTGTACTTTATCTCCCTAAGGAGGAAGGGGGACAAGGACTAGTACTGTAATGAAGAGGCAGTGTAGTTAGATCCAATTGCAGCTTTTTTTGATAGACAAGAGGAGGTCAGACAGGCAAGGTTCATAGACAGCAACAGGTGTAATGAAGGCAAGGCAGAATCAACAACAGGGGCAATGCAAAGGTCGGGGCAGGTGGCAGACAGAGAGGATATCGAAAGGCAGGCAGGGTCAAACGGTCAGCGTAAATAGGCAGTCCAGGTAAACACAGGGAAACAGAAAACAGGGGAACCGCTCAGAATGTCAGACGGGGCAAAACAAGACTTCGCAGAGAGTGCAAGGAAGTGTGCTGCTTATATGTGTGTGTGTGAATGAGGTGCAGGTGTGGTGAAACAATCAGGGTAATTGAGTGATTGGTGACAGCTGTGTGATTGGTGCCATGGTGGATGGGAATGTGTGTGTCGTAGTGCAGTGAATGATGGGAGTTGTAGTCCATGGGTGATGTGCAGCTGTAGTGTGGTGAGTGGTAACCAGATTCGTGACAAGTACATCTGGCCAGCAGAGGAGCAACTTTTCGTTTACAATTTATTCAAAGATTTTTAACTGGACCAGAAGATCTTGTTTGGAGGAATGTTGCTAACTTTATTTTGAGTCAAGTTGGAGGCCTGGGACTTGGGCTTTGTTTTTAATGGACTCTAGCAAAATTCAGCTGAATGGACTGACTCCATTCTATAAAGGGGTCTTTAGAATATGGAGCTTATTCAAGAAAAAAAGAGGGGGTTTTGATATGTCTTTATATTGGTTATTAGAAGAACCGACTGTGTTTGGAGCTAAATTTGATGTTTCAAGTGAAGTTGCATGGGGTTTTGAAAATGCAATGTGCAGAGCAAGAAAAGTTAAATTGTGTCACATAATAGCTGCTGGGGGTCCTGAGTTAAATAACTCACAAAAAGTTGCTTCTTGCATTGGAGTTAGATCAACAAGATTAGCAGGGAAATTACTGGATCTTTTAAAACAGAAGAAAAGTCTCTCCTTATAAACTATGTTGAAGGAAAGGTGGTTCCAGATAACAAGGATCCTTTTCCAGAAGTTTATATTATTCCTGATTTTAAAGGTGCAAATGGGGAATTGTTGAAGAGCTTAGAGGAACTAACGATTAATTGAGGCTAACAGTAAAAAAATTTACAGAAGTTGTGTTAAAATTTTAAACTCGAAAGTTTTAAACGGAGATAAATTAGGTTTGGGTCAGAGTATAAAACCTGTGTGGAGGTTTTTATATTCTCCTTTGGGAAAAAAGGTGGGGGATCTCCAATGGATAATTTTACACAGTGCTGTTGCTGTTAATTATTTTGTGCATGTTACCAGCTCAAATGTTTGTAATTTGTGTCCTTTTTGTGGAACAAAAGAAACAAGTTTTCATTGTTTTATGGAGTGTACACGATTGTGCTATATATTTGATTTTCTCACATTGTTGTTTGGTAAGTTAGATTAAATGTTTACTGTTCAGAGTTTTATTCTTGGATATCGATATGTGGTGAAAAACAGGATAAAATGTCAACTTTTAAATTTCATTGTGGGAGAAGCAAAAATGGCAGCATATATAAGCAGGAGGAATAAAATTTAAGGGTCAGAAGGTTGTGAAGTTGTATCTATTTGTAAAAATCGGATTAAAGCAAGAGTGTGGGTTGATTTTAAGTTCTATAAGATGATGAAAGACTTAATTTTCTTTTCGGTTCAGTGGTGTCACAATGATGCAATTTGCTCTGTTGTAGATGAACTTTTACTTTTTTCTTGTTTATTACAATGATTGATGTTAATGTAAATTTTGTTTGAGTTATAATTGTATTAGAATTGTTTTAAGAAGTGTAAAAGTTGTGAAATAAAGGTTTGGTTAAAATTCAAAATTCTCTCTCTCTCTCTTCTCCATGGGTACAGTACGGGCAGATACGGCTCTCTTTGGGCAGCCAGTGCTGGTGATATTTGCCCGTCTCTATACTCAGAGTATGGTTGCTCATGGGTACAGTGCGGGCAGATACGTCTCTCTCTCCTCCATGGGTACAGTGCGGGCAGATACGGCTCTCTCTCTCTCTTCTCCATGGGTACAGTATGGGCAGATACGGCTCTCTTTGGGCAGCCAATGCTGGTGATATCTCCCTGTCTCTATAGTCAGAGTATGGTTGCTCAGTCTGTACCTTGTCATTTGTCTTAATTTACAGTCTCTCACTGTACTCAGATATTCTGCGATTGTGTAATTTATCAAAATTGGCTCGTTTCTCAATGTGCTTTATTAGAGGGTATTGGCCTAATTCTGCCCTGCAAGCGTTGTTCTGTGTGTTCCTCTGTACTCGGAGGATGCTCTTACAGAACTCAGCATGCAGGGCTTCTATCGGATTCAAGTCTCATTTTTCAAATTCATGATTTAGGAGAGGACCCCACACTTCACTGTCATACAATGCAATAGGTGCTATGACTGATTGGAATATTTTGAGCCAGATTCTAACGGGTATTTCAATTTGGATTGATTTTTGATGGCATAAAAGGCCCTTCTTGCTTTCTCTTTCAGTTCATTCACAGCCAAATTTAGCTTAGCATTTGCATTTATCTTTAGCCTGAGGTATGTGTAGTTTGTGGCATATTCAATTTTGGTCATACCAAGGGTGAAATTGTGTCTCTTTCCCTGAAGTCTGGGTCTTTTCTGAAATGTTAGTACTTTAGTACCCAGGTCTGACAGAACTTGTGTAAGATGTCTAGGTTCTGCTGTAGACCCTCTTCTGTTGGAGACAGCAGAACCAGATCATCTGCAATTAGCAAGAACTTAATGTTGGGGTCATGTAGTGTGAGGCCAGGTGCTGATGATTGTTCCAGGACATTTGCCTATTCATTAATGTAAATATTGAAGAGGGTCGGTCATAGTGGACAGCCCTGCCACACACCCCACCTAGGGCTGGGCGATATAGACCAAAATTCATATATCTGTATTTTTGGGATGAATGGCGATATACGATATATATATATATTGGTATTTTCTACAAAGTGGAAGAAATGTTTACTTGTAAGTCAAAGCATCATGTGAAATGTCACAATTACCTTTATTATAACAGCTTGTGAAAAAAATAGAGTTTTCTTCCCTAATTGAAAATATGCAACTGCACAACATATAATGTAAATTGTCAAACTAATAATAATAAAACAAATGAAAAAAAATACGATATACATTTATCTCTGAGAATGTGCAAAAACAACTGATACAATTAAATGGCGTACAATTCCTCCTGCTTAACTAAATAAACAGCTCTGATGTGCAAATAACAATGTAAACAGAACAATAGAAAACCTAGCTCATTTGTCAGAACAAGTAGGTTGTTTTTGAGGTAGAACTGCATTACTACACAAAATATCGCATAGTATATATCTCTTGCAGATTTTGTGCAATGATAACTAGTCTATCAACAGCTTCAGGGATGCGCTGTGGCTGGTTACAATGTTACCACTGCAACTGAAAACTCTTTCGGAACTTGTTGCTGGTACCAACAGCTACCTCCTTGCCAAGTGGCTCAGTGCTGGAAAGAGAGTTTCGTGTTCCTTCCACTATTTGAGAGGATCGGTGTCACTCTCTAAATTAACTGACTGCAAGTAGCTTTACATTTCAGTTTCAATTGCCTCCTTCCTTGTCAGTGCTGTGCTGATTGTGGTTGTTGTGCTCTGCTTGCCAGTGACGACGACGACAACTTTGCTGTTGGTGGCATTATTGCTACTTGGTCTGTAGGCGTAGGCACACTGGGTACTCCTGGATCAGGCTGACAGCTGCCCTGATCGGCCATCAGAGATTCTGCCTTCATAACAGCTTGGTTTTTCACTGCATTGATATTTTCACTTGGTATGTATTTGTCCCTGAACCGTGGATCCACAAGTGAGGCCATGTCCAACAGATTACTAGTTGCTGGGTCAGTGTACTTGTAATTAAGATAATCAACAGTGCAGGTCTTTATTGATTTGCAGAGCTCACTGTCACCCTGTGACAGGAGACTTGTTGAAAAGGTGTAGTACAGGTCTGACATATGAAATGGTGACACACTCCTCACCTGACAGAGCATCAGTGAAGTCCTGCAGGGGTTTCAGAGCCTTCTGGATTGACTCCAGGACCTCGATGTCCTGCCAGGTAGAAACAAGATGCCTGGACTTTTGTCAGCAGACAGTACTTTTGTGATTGCTGCCTCCTGCTCCAGGAACCTCTCGATCATTTGTTGCTGTGATCCCCAGCGTGTGGCTGACACGGTGATAAACTGGCAGACCCAGCTGAATATGGACCTCAGCGAGCTCTCTTCTCTTCTTCCAGCTATAGGAGAAGCTGCTGACAACTTTCTTACACAGAGAAGTGGCCCGGATGATGCGGTTGTCATCCATGGCGTGCCCTATCAGAATGAACTTGGCACTCACCAATGGTCAGATAAAGTCAATGACCAAAGCACTGCATTGTCTGACACTTATTCAATTCAACCGCTTTGATCATGTTGCTGCCATTGTCAGTCGTTATAGCAACCAGCGCCTTCTCATCATATTTTTATATCGTGTTCTATGTAGATTTCTGTGCATTAGACAGCAGCGCGCGAACAGGACTTTTATTTTTATATCGTGTTCTATGTAGATTTCTTCGCATTAGACAGCAGCGCGTGAACAGGACTTTTATTTTTATAGCGTGTTCTATGTAGATTTCTGTGCATTAGACAGCAGCGCGCGAGCAGGACTTTTATTTTTATATCGTGTTCTATGTAGATTTCTGCGCATTAGACAGCAGCACGCGAGCGGGACTTTTATTTTTATATCGTGTTCTATGTAGATTTCTTCGCATTAGACAGCAGCGCGCGAACAGGACTTTTATTTTTATATCGTTTTCTATGTAGATTTCTGCGCATTAGACAGCAGCGCGTGAGCAGGACTTTTATTTTATATCATGTTCTATGTAGATTTCTGCGCATTAGACAGCAGCGCGCGAGCGGGACTTTTATTTTTATATCGTGTTCTATGTAGATTTCTGTGCATTAGACAGCAGCGCGCGAGCGGGACTTTTATTTTTATATCGTGTTCTATGTAGATTTCTGTGCATTAGACAGCAGCGTGTGAGCAGGATTTTTATATCATGTTCTATGTAGATTTCTGTGCATTAGACAGCAGCGCGAGAACAGGACTTTTATTTTTATATCGTGTTCTATGTAGATTTCTGTGCATTAGACAGCAGCGTGTGAACAGGACTTTTATTTTGGTGTGGTGATGTGACATCATGAGCATCTGTTGTGATTCGACTGAAGAAAGGTTTGTGTTTAAAGCATTTAACATGTAGAAACTGTTCAACTTTAAAGTTGTATGAGCGATACAGAATTACCTGTTTAGTATTTACTTTAACATATCAATGCTTTATTTAAAAGTTAAGGTTATTTGTGTATCCTCCACACATGAGAAACACAAAAGGCGAGTCTCATTTCACTCCGAATATCGTGAATGAGTTTATCATAAACATGTGTTCAATCCAATGATCTATATCTATTATAGATCAGTGATTCAGTCACTGAAGAAACCAAGCTTTTTAGACTTAGTCAATTGAATCAAATGATTCACAAAATGACTTGCTGACGTCAAATGCTGGTCAAAACCGTTTAATTCGACACAAATGTGTTTAAACTTAAATCAAGAGAAAAAGTTTTCATTGAAGTGCAGTCTATTAAATGTGATCAGCAAATAATTAGATAACTAATATACATCATAACTACCTAAATGTGAACTTTCATTATAAGGCGTGTTATTTTATTCATGTTTTGATTGTTTTGTAATGAGGTGATTTAAGTCTCACTCCCTCACTAGTGTGCTGACTACTAGAGCTGATTGAGACGCACCCAGATATTTAGTTTGGGTTTATTTATCTCATCTTAAACAGAACTGAGTGTCCAAAAAACTCCTGCTGAAGCGACTGAGATCCACGTGACACACGTATAAAGATGGCGTTTATTAAAAAGGAGAGTGAAGACTTCAGGATTGAAGAAGTATTCAGTCTGAAACATAAAGAGACTGAGGAACAGACAGGTCAGTTTTCATTCTCAAAGCTCAAATCACTCATTTGATCTTTATTCAGATGTCCAGCTCTACAGAAATGAAAGATATTTCTGAAGAATGTCATAATTAAAGTGGTTTTAATTGACATGGTGCAGGTCGACGCATGTGGACAGACATGTTGAGATCACATTAATGCTGGCTTCATGTGAACCTGAGACGATCCTTCGCTCATGTTGGTCATTCGCTTATAATGTGTTGGCACACATTAAATTAAGAAAAAGTAATAAATAATGCAGTTGTCTAAACAATTTTATGTCTAACATTAATCCGTGTATAATTCGTTTTTTTTTTATTTAATATTGAAAGTAGAAAAATTTGAAAACGAATTCGTATTTTCACTTTTTACCCCCAAAAAACAAAACATTAGACTTTATTAGTTTTTTGTTCAGGGGTAGAAAAATGAATAAACAGCTTGAATATTCCATTTCTGGGTGGGAATTAAAGGCCTCTTTCTGCTGATTGGTCAGCCGAAGATCAAACCGTGCCATCATCAGTTCTTCCGTAGTATAATGCAGCAGAATAATAGTCCTCTGCTGCTGCAGTTGTACGGATTCTTAACGATTTTTAAAGGCTTATTACTTAACACAAAAAAATGTCCTGCCAATTTAATGGCAGAGAATGGATTTTTTATTTTGACCGGATGCATGTCTGTAGTAAAATAACCCTATGCATATTGTGGCGTACAGGCTATTCCAAGCATTCTGAAGGTATACTGTGGGTTTGGTGAGAAACAAACCGAAATGGCAAGTTATAATGTTTTATGAAAATCTTGTGTTGCAGTCCTGTGCGAATGCACAGCAGCTCACAGCCACGCACAAGAGCATATCCTTTTGGGATATCAATTATAATCAGCTTTAATAAAACAAGGCTACATTATAGAACTCTAAAGGTGCGTTCACACCAGACGCGAATGAAGCGTTATGTGCAAATGATTTACATGTTAAGTCAATGCAAAGACGTGATAGACAATCCTGCGGCACTACTGAGCGTTTGGGGCATTTGACGCAAGTTGAAAAATCTGAACTTTGGCGGATATTCGCGCCGCGGTAACCAATCAGGAGCTTGCTCTAGCAGTGACGTGATTACAAGCGGAGGCAGAAAATCCGAAACAATAACGGAGGACAAATCAATCTTGGTTGTATGTGGGCACCCGGAGCTGTACGATACTACTTCATACTTTTATAGAAACAGGAATAAATTTTGCAACGAGACTGGAGCTGCCTGCAGAAGCCTCCTCCCCCATGATGTGAATTCGCGTCTGTTGTGTAGTGAATTTCACGCGCGAATGAAGCGAGTAAACTCAAAATGTTCAAGCGTCCATCTACGCGCAATTAGCGCGATTTATTCGCTTCATTCGTGTCTGGTGTGAACGCACTTTAAGAGTAGGCTACTTAATATCTGTTGTTCTCCGGTTGTCAGTCAGAATGACAGTTCTTGCGTGAACCTTATAGGCCTATATATATATTCAGCCAATTTATTATTCTTTCCTTTTTGTCTTGGTGCTTAAATTTTTTCAACAAATTAATTAATTAATTATTGTTACTTATTAATTACTTAACAGACTTATTGGGTGAACAGGGTAGGCTATGACAGCCATCATATCATACCCTGCCATGATGCCCAGCTGATGCAAAGAATAGCATTTATATCAACACAGAAGAAAGCCCGGTATGAGTTGTGTCGAGCAATTCATTAGCCTGTTTGTTGAAAAAATATGAAATGTAGTTGCAATAAATGCGTTAAAGATCCATACAACTGCAGCAGTGGAGGACTATTATTCTGCTGCATGATACTGTGGAAGAACTGATGACCAATCAGCAGAAAGGGGCGTTTAATTCACGCCCACATGTAGAAACTGAATATTCAAGATGTTTATTTATTTTTGTGCCCCTGAACGAACATTTTAAGGGGTCATCGGATGCCCATTTTGTTGATTTTATTCTTTAGGGTCTTAATGAAACGTCCATACAAATCATACTGAAGTCTTCAGTTTAATCAGGTTTATAAAAGAAAGATACAGCTTTACGATTCTCGCTGAAAATAGCAGAGCTCCTGGAGGCAAGCCGTTTCTGGAGCTGAAGAGTGGCGAGTACTTTTGAGCCAATTGGCAGCAAATACAGATATCTGATGCAGTTTACAGCAGCTCCTAGTCAAGACGGGGATCTTCTATCGCTGGGACTGCTCCGTCTTTCAGTATCAAACGATGTGCAAATCCAGTGTCTGAATGTACCTTTTTATGAAACATTCGTCATCGAAATGACTGGAACAAACAAACATATAGAGCTTGTGAAACTCCGTTGCTGCCCCGGAAAAACTAATTGCATCCACTGTTCATATAACACTGAATAAGTTATCTCTTCCTCACATCCAAAACACATCTTTAGAGACATTCTTCGAGATCAAGTACTGAAGCGCTGCCGATGACTTCTGAACCATGAAGAAAGGGTCGCTGAGTGCGGGCACGCGCGCATAACAATCCAACTCTTAACAGTTTAAACAACTCAGAATGCATGAAAGGGCATTATATCCCCCTTTAATATTGCAACGACAAGCGTGTTGCCAGCAACACAGATAGTACTGCACATTTTGCAAGTCTGAGACAATGAAAGTTTCTCCCACTAAAAATTCATGCCTCTTATTGGCCACTCCACCCAAAAAGGGGGTGCGGCTACAAACTATCAAAAGTTCAGAACTCAGACTAATCGGTGCTCAAAACTCTTCTTCTTGAGACGGACACTCTCCAAACTCTCCGCTTGAGTTTAACCTTCTGGCAGTTTTAGCTTCAAGTGACTTTGTGGACTTGCTGTTGGCTTTCCTATCTTCAGAGGAAAATCTTCAGCTCTCTCCTAAATAAATCCCCAAGAACCTCTTGTCTACCGCATCAAGAATCTCATTCAGCTACAAAACCAATGCAAGTAACCGTTTACAAATGTTTAGATGCGTGTTTAAGTTTAAACTCCTTTTTTAAGGTGAATTGTGATTCTCTGATGATTCTCATTTGGGTTGTGGTTAACTAATCCGAATTACTGCCATTATTTTGCTCTTCTCTCTCTTTTCCTTACTTTTCTTCATTCTGTATATATATATATATATATATATATATGTTTTGTTTAGTTTAGTTGTATGTTAGCTATAGTTTAATTTATTAAATCCCTTATATTCACAATTCACAATAACCAGTTATAATTAATGACAAATAGTCCCCTTTTAAGCTAATTTGCTAAAAGCCTTGACTGGCACATGACTGTTCACACTGGAGAAAAGCTTTACACATGCCCTCGGTGTGGAAAGTTTCCGTCAGCATGGACACCTAAATGTGGCAAAACGCTGAGGGATTAAATATTTAGCACAACTACGCCACCCAATAAATATAATTTCCTTTCTTTTTAGGCAACACAGGTCAGCTCACGATAAATTGGCAGGAGACGTAGATACAAATAAATCATTTATTACATTTAAAAAAGGGTTTTGTTACCAACAAAAGAAAACGAAGAGGAATCGCTGAGCACAACAGTTCACATTTAACAACTCAATTCCACACGTCACGCAATACAACAATGGGTGTCCTGGTTCATCAAGGACCTCTAAAGATCAAGGTACAGGAACCGAGGCTTGGCAGCAGGGCATAAGGGCAAAATCGGCAAAACACCCTTCACTTATGGCGCTTTTCCACTGCATGGTACGGCATGGTACGGTTTGGTATGGTTCACTTTTGGGGGGTTTTCCACTGGGTACTGTACCTGGTACCTGGTACTTTTTTAGTACCACCTCAGCCGAGGTTCCAAGCGAGCCGTACCGTTACCAAAACGTGACGTGTAAACTCTGCTGTTCACTGATTGGCCGGAGAGAATCGTCATTACTGCGTCACTGAACTTGCGACACGAGACCCTCCTCTACAGCCCAACCCGCTAGATTTAAATCAGCACAGCCAGCGACGGATCGGATGCAGCTTTTGTTTCAACAAACGCACCTTTTTGCATCAGCCACAAATGATCTGTTTCGTTGTCTGTTGAGGAGGTACAGACGTTCCTCTCGTTGATAGCCGAGGACCGGATCCAGCGAGAGCTTGATGGCGCGACGCCGAAGGAAAAAGCCTTATGTATATACTTTTGAACTTGCTATATTTTTCAGAGTATGTCTTCTGTTTATATTTTTAACTTTGTATCTGTGTTTTGCTTCAATTAAAAACAATCTGATCGAATAAGTGTACCTCCAGACTATATTAAATATGTATTATTGTATGAGCACGTAATGAACCTCTTGAAAAAGAAAAATGATTAATGCCACGATTTTAAAAACCATCACATACATAAAAAAACGAGTACATTGTACATTTTTAAATATTTAAAAGTTTATTGATAATTCACTTTACAGAACACGCTGCATGAAGTTAACTAACTTAACGAAGTAACGCAGCACACCTGCACTCCTCATCTAACGTTACAGCCCGTGTCACTGTCACCGCAGTCTCTGCTGCTGGGGGTAAATCACAAGCATTCTCATAGACCTCTCCATTGCTGTTAAAAACATCCACATGCCGAGAGTGAAGAACACTATTCCATCTCCTTTCTTTGTTTTGAGTTTGTTTGTGGCGCGTTTACGATGATGTCACGGCAGTAGAGGCGGCGCAATTATAACGACGCGTGAATAATCCCGCCCACTCTATAGTGGTACTAAACTGCGGTGGAAATGCAAACCGACCCGAACTGAGCCGTACCGAGCCGTGCCGAACCGTACCGTACCATGCAGTGAAAAAGCGCCATTATACCTGTGACACACACACACACCAAGGCTTTAGCAACCACAACAGAAATGAAATTACAAAACGAATTTTAACCAAAACAAAGCAACAGCGTCTCCAGATGATAGTTCCCACGTAGCATCAACAACAGGGAAGCTAAATCACACGTAGCGCCGCCACTAATCTGTCTGCAATGAATTTACAATTTAGACAGACCCTCAGTGAATACCAAATAATAATAAAAAAGAATATAGACTATAATAAATTTAAAATACACATACCGTACGAGTTAAATCCAATCAGTCAGGCAGACAAACAATGTGCTGGGAAGCTGAGAGCTCGTTCAGTCTATTTAGGAGACAATGGGTTTGACGGAGGGACAGAACGCGTAATGTTAGGTGAACACCCGTACCAGTTGTGCTTAAACGGTCTCGCTCAAAACTCTGACTATAAATGAATACAGCAAAAAAACACAGCTAAAACAAACGCATTTGTTAAATAAAGGACGCATCGCGACCGACTCCCTCTGCAGCGGGGCAACCTCAGCCAAATACCAGCCACGGGTTTTCCTTCAACATGCCATTCTATAAGAAAGTGCACCAATAAGAGCTTCAGTGTACAACTAACAACACAGCCAATGTTATCCAACATACCATGACTCTTGACTCCATACTACCTCACCCACGAATATATATATTTGCTCACTGCCCGATGGTAGGACAATCAATGAGTAACCAGCCAATCAAATGTAAACAGGACGAGCTTCACTAGTCTTGCCGCATTAACACCCACATCAGAATTCACACTGGAGAGAAGCCTTACACCTGCCAACACTGTGGAAAAAGTTTCACTTTTAAAGTAAGTCTTGACAGGCATATAAAAATTCACACTGGAGAAAAGCTTTAGACCTGCCAGTAGTGTGGTGAGAGTTTTGCTCAACGTGTAAACCTAAACGTCCACATGATAATACACACTGGAGAGAGTCCCTTCACCTGCCAACAGTGTGGAAAAAGTTTCAGTCATCAAGAAAGCCTTAGCCACCACATGAAAATTCACAATGGAGAGAAGTCTTATACCTACAGTGTGGACAAAGTTGCACTCCTTAACTGGCACATGAATGTTCACACTGGAGAAAAGTCTTACTCATGCCAACAAAGTCTAGTCTGTATGAATCATGTCATGTGCGCTTGTTTAAGTTTCCTTCTTGAGTGAAAATACTTCTAGAAGCCTTACACCTGCCAACAGAATTTAGAGAGCTCTACTCAACATGGAAACCTTAGAGTCCTCATGAAAATTCACACCGCAATAAAACCCTTACACCTGCCCCCTGCAAAGCTAGTATGATGTCAAAGATGTATCAATGCCAACTGTTTTTCCAACTTCCTATTCAGAACATGTAAGTACAGCACATTATATTTTGTTAATGTGCTTGTTAGCACACTGTACGGTCAATGTGGCTTAAGTTACCACTGTCTCTGATTGTATTCATGAAGTTCAGAGCTATGTCGTTAGTTTTATTTTTAAGAAGTAATAAAATTGCGCTTCTGAATTTTAAAGGCAGTGAGCATTTTGGAGTTGAAAATCACAAGCTCTTGTCTCCGTGAATACAGTAAGAGACAATGGCAACTTTAGCCCGCATATTCAGAAAGGCTTTTGCAAGCACACTTTATAAAGTGCGATACTTGAGTGTTGTGGATATGAAGGTGGACCATGAAGAGTTGGTATTGATCCATCTTTGAGAAGCAACTTTTCTGCAAATCCTGCATTGTACTTGTAGTGGCAAGTGTAATATTGTTACACTAGTTTATTGAATGCATTATTATTATTAACTAATGGCACTAATGCCAGAGGCTTTATTTTTTTTATTTGTTTAAGGAATAACCGTGATGAATGGTCATAAAGAAAATTGTCTTTATAAAGAAATTAATGCTCCAAGTATAAACGTTGTAAGAGTATGTTTAATCGAAACATGAATTTGTGTAACGGCCACTATTACACATGCTGGATGCTGATGCATATCGTTATATGAAGATGCATACTTGGATAAAACTTTTACCTTGTTTTACCGGTGTTATGAGTTACCCGTTTATGATTGTGTGACGTTTGATCTGTTTACTTTTAATGATCCATAAGAGGTTTGAATGTATTTCCTGTTATATGAACATACATTGTAACAATATTCAATGATTGACAGGTGTTATACTTTGATACAGGTATGTAAATGGATCATTATAGTATTTGTTTTCTTTTCCCACAGTATTATTATATTTGTTTCTATAATCGTTATTGTATGCTATAACGCTCTCTTGCGCAGGATGTCAGCACGGCTAGACCAAATATTCTCCTGTTACTATCTGATGGTGTCTGTTATACTTTAACACAGAAACTGAGAAGCCGAAAGTAAACCACATGACAACTGCATCATGGTGTAATGTCTCTTTTATTATCGACACGCACAATGCAGAAGATAACCCACTACAATTGCAAAGCAGTCCCGTGTATAATGGTTCACACAAACATACAAATTTATCTAATTTCCCGGCACACAATTGAAAAGAATCCACTGCATCCTCAGTGGCTGAGATTCTGGGAGTTTATTATTGCAGCCAATAACGAGAGTTACAATGTTTAAATATAGCTGTGAGCAGCAATAAATGGGGTTCTTGCATTTGACAGCATCAGTGGTATGCTTGTAGTGTCTAGGCCAACCTTGATGTATAGCTGACAGAGAAACACATCGAAAATGGACAACAGGCTCACAGAAACACACACACACACACACACACACACACACACACACACACACACGTTCAACTGTTTCTTGATCATTATTGACCTAGAGAGTCTAGAGAATAGTACTGCATTGATTTGACTGATTTTGAGTTAAAAACACAGCTAGTTCACAAAAGTAGTTTATTTTTTTTAAATAATCTCAAATTTGATTGACAGCTGCGATCCTGGAGGCAAAGTTGTTCAGAATGATGAAATCTATCATATGATATGAAGATATAGTGTATAAGTGAATATTATGAACATTTTATTGCAATTTGAGGTCATTTAATATAGAAATACTGTGTTTTGAGGCCTTTTTCACTGTTATAGCGCCACCTATGGTCCGATCTCTATGAAACTTTGCATGCTTGTTAAGAGTCATTTGAAACAAGTTTTCACCCAGTTTTGTAAAGTTTTGGATTTTCGTTCAGGTTTTATAGGCTTTGGGGCATATTTGGCCACACCTCTTTACTAAATGACCTTGTTATAGCTAACCAAAGGACAAAATTTATTCGATAATTATTGATCTAGAGAGTCCAGAGATTATTACTGCAGTGGTCTGACTAGTTCGCAAAAGTAGGTTTTTAACATATTTGTGAATATTTAATGAACGATTTGATTGACAGCATTAGTCCAAGAGGCAAAGTTGCTCAGAATGAGGAGATATATCATATGTTATGAAGATGTAGTGTTTTATGTAAATTATGAACTTGCTCTACAATTTGAATTCATTTTCTATACAAATATTGTTTTTGAAAGCTATTTTTACTGTTATAGCGCCACCTATGGTCTGATCTCCATGAAACTTTGCTTGGCTGTTAAGGGTCATCTCACACATGTTTTTACCAACTTTTGTAAAGTTTCAAGTTTTTGTTTAGGTTTTATAGGCTTTTGGTTATATGTGACCAGGCCCCCTTTTTAAATGAGCTAATTCTAGCTAACCAAAGGACAAAATTCAAAATTCTTTCGATAATTATTTATCTAGAGAGTCCAGAGAATATTGCTGCAGTGGTTTGATCAAGGTTGAGCGAAAATCCTAGGACTAGTTTTCAAAAGTAGGTTTTTAACATATTTGTGAATATTTAATGAACAATTTGATTGACAACAATGTTTCTAGAGGCAAAGTTGCTCAATATGAGGAGAGCTATCAAATGATATGCATATTGTGTGGATAAGTTAAACGACACGTGATTACAGAGCCATAAAACTCGTTAGCGCCAACTAGTGGCCGATTTCTTTCAAAATTCTTACAGACCTTTAGGACCATGAGTTGAACATGCCCACCGAGATTCGTTCGGATTGACCTCTATTAACCTTGTCTAATAGGTGTTTAAATTTGTTTGGCCAATGGTGGCCATGTTTTTTGAGATATGCAAATTTTCTTATAGTCTTTTGTTCCCCTTTGGACAGAGATACTGTATACCAAATTTCAAGTCAATCTGCACTACGTGCAAAAACCCCTAATTATAAAATGTGTTATGAATGTTGAATGCAAAAGGTTTTAAATAAGGGTATATTAACAATTTAAGTATATCAATAAGCACACATGATGTAGTAATTGAATTGTTCATTCAAAACACTTACAGAATATATGATTGCAAAAATGTTAACAAACTTACTTTTAAACTTAGTGAGATAAAGTCTTTATATGAAGAGCTCTTTTCCAAAAGGCTATAAATCCATTTTAATAGTTTTAGAGAAAATGACATTTTTTTACCTAGACCTATACATTTTGTTAATATTCAATTTATCCTGTTAAAATGGTCTGTTGGCTCAGTCTGAACATGTTAAACAATGATTGTTAAATTAAACAACAATATTGTTGATTATAAATTCCAAGTTTTATTTTTATTTTTTCAAAACGCTACAAATCCATCCTTTTTTTTATGTTGGTTTATGTCTTTAAAAAAAAAAGAGAACATGCAACATAAGGGACTCATACTATAAGCCGGTCGCACCAGCCTTGTGTTGATGTAACCCCCCCGGGTCCGCACCATCACACCGAGCGGGTCGCGAACCCGGGTTTCCGTTGCGGGAGGCGGGCGCTCTAACAAGGTACGCCAAAGGCTACAGCCTCTAGCCGTCAGTCGCTAGAGCGCCTCTTTTTGAGGTCAAGGGGAGTGAGGTTTACACACAGCCCTTACTGGCATACACATCTGTTACATTGACATCCCACAGTGGGTATTAACGCGCCACCTGAGTGACGAACCTTCTTTTTTTGTTGTTTTTTTGTGATTTTCTTTGTCCAGTCATATGAGGATATATCGCGTTTAGGCTAAAAACAGGTTCGGCGCTTATAGCGGTTTGGAAAAGAACTGCATCTTGCAGTACATTTTAAACAAGGAAATATAGCGATTTGGCATGAAACATTGATGGAGCAGTGAATAGGTTCAGTACACAGCAAAATGGCGTTAAAATTTGGCGTTTATCGCGTTTTGGAAAAGAGCTCTTCATATAAACTTTCTTTCCGCATCATCAGTAAATTGTGTTATGCATGTTGGATGTAAAAGGTTTGTATTTGTAATGAAGAACATTTATATAAACATAAGAATATTTTAACAATTTAGGTTTAGCAATAAGTACACATGATGTAGTAATTGAAATGTGTTTAGATTCATTTTAACAGAACAAGTGATTGGAAAAATGTTTACAAACTTTTTTTTTTGTTTACAAAATTTTTAACCAAATTTAGGAAAAGGTGAAGACAGAAGTGTGAATTAAATTGAAGTGTGGATCTCTGGTTCGTTGTTCTCTTCAATCTGGAAAACATGACAACAATTGTTAGGCTTAATCACATAATTAATATTAAAGAGATAGTTTACTGGAAAATTCTTGGAATTATTTAGTTGGTGTGATTTTTAACAATTGTGTAAGAAATGTGTTAATTGTTGGAATGGAATAGATGGCATTTTAATTTATATGTAATAGGTATTATCTGTTTAGGTTAGGCTTTTACATTGAATTGAGATGTTTTTAAATGTGTTTTGAGGATGTACAAAACTGTTGGGAGATGAAAATATTCAAGTTCACTCAGTGGCGTGCACAGGCCTCCGGGGGGGCAGGGGCGAAATGGCGTTAGGAGGGCACAATCGTGGGGGGGGTGTTATCTAATGTTGTTCCCCCTCAGCAAGGGGTATCACGATTCACGATTTTATCACGATTCTTTATCATGTTGGATTTTCTATTTTGCAAGTTGTTTGAGTATCACAGCCAATTTAAGCCAAACTAATTTCCCTATCATAAATACAAAGCATTTCAAGGTAACAAAATATAAAAAAGTATGGCAGATATTTGGCCAAAGTGGGTGAAGATAAAAAGCTTTGTCGTTATTTTATGAATGAATGATGCATTTATATAGTGCTTTATTGTGTATTGTTGTGCACCCAAAGAGCTTTATAATGTGGGGGGGGGGGTCTCTCCTCAACCACCACCAGTGTGCAGCATCCACTTGGATGATGCGACGGCTGCCACAGGACAACGTTGCCAGTGGGTTCACCACACACCAGCTACAGGTGGAGAGGAGAGAGAGTCATTGAGCCAATCAAGTGGATGGGGATTATTAGGAGGCCATGATTGACAAGGGCCAGTGGTGGGATTTTGGCCAGGTTACACCCCAACTCTTTACGAGAATTGCCATGGGATTTTTAATGCCCACAGAGTCAGAACCTCAGTTTAAAGTCTCATCTGAAAGACAGTACAGTGTCCCCGTCACTAAACTGAGGCATTAGGACCCACACAGACTGCAGGGTGAGCACTCCCTGCTGGCCTCAATAACACCTCTTCCAGCAGCAACCTAGTTTTCCCAGGAGTCTCCCATCCATGTACTGACCAGGCTCAACCCTGCTTAGCTTCAGTGGGCAACCAGTCTTAGGCTGCAGGGTGATATGGCTGTGGCTTTGTTATTAAAAAAATGAGAACAAAGATACACATTACAAATACACATAATATACAAATAACATAAACAGTGTTTTATTTTTAGGTAGGCTATAGGCATATTTAGCAGGAGAATTCAAGAAACTGAATTAAAAAAATATACAAATAAAACACTATATAGATTGATTCCTATTAAATAAACCGTATGTTTTTTTTAAATGTTACATTTGAGATTTTTCTCTTTGTGTTTGGAGTTTTATTAAAATTAAAGGAATAATTCACCCAATAATTAAAATAGGCTGTGTTTTATTTTTATACCTTCATTTACTCAAAAGTTATTTTAAACCTGAGTTTTCTTCTTCTGCTAAACATAAACGCTATTTTAAAGGTGCAAAACCAAACAGTTGCTGGTCCACAGTGTTCCCTATACAGTCAAAGTCAATCTGGACCAGCAGCTGTTTGGTTTTCCACATTCTTCTAAATATCTTCTTACTGATGTGAATGTATGTGGTGCTGTACAGAGTATATTGATACGGCGGGACCCGAACTGCAGCTGATAGAACGATATTTCTTTATCAGGGCCGCTGCTGGCCAAATGGGTGCCTAAGCAGAACTTTATTGTTGTGCCCCCTCCCTCAAATATTATGGAAGTAAAAAATAAAACACCTACCATAGGGGTCAAAATAGAACTTTGATCAAATATAAAAGTAAATTAATTAATTAATTGTAATTATATTGTATTATTTACACAATTGTAGCTTTAGACAGACCTATGGCAGTAATACAGTTGTCTGGTTAATTTTATGGTCTCAACCATTCAGAAATCACACAAAAGAAAACTAAGCAGGTTTACTATGAAAACCATGGATCATTTCTGCAAGGGTTGTGATGTCCAGATGTTTTTTGTTAAAGAAATTATAGAGGCTGTGTCATCTATAGCAAAAAGATGGCCAAAAATAAAAGATTAAGTGCATATTTGAATTAAATGTTTGGTCAATAGCGTATAAACAAGGATATGATGGTCCTGTAAGGGTAACAGCAGAAATGACCAGGCCTATGGCTCCCTTTACATGCATTTATAACATGTAATGTTAAAAAAAAACAATAGACATCATCACAAAATGTGTAATGGTTTTACTGGTTATAATGGGACTTGTATTGTTTTTACTGGAAACTGTAATGGACCCTGTGGATATCTACTGGTAATTGGTCACCTTCTATTAGTGGCTTGTTAAAACCAATAAATCCTAATGGAATATGTCCCAAAACACACTAATGTTACAGAAAACCAGGTTTGTATGTTTTTTTTTATTGTTAAAATTGTATGTTTTTTAATGGCATTTGTAAGGTATTTGTGATTGCGTTGCCCTTTAAAGAATTTAACTTTTAAATATTCCCTTTAAATATTTTTTGATAGATATTCTCAAGTGATATTGTGAAGTTCATAATTACTTTTCCTTTATCTACCTCGTTTGTAAAAATATATATATATATCATTTGTTTCCTGTGATGACATCACTTCCTGTTAGTGCGCCCGGTTCTGCATGAAAACAATGACAGACAGAGTGAGCTCTCTCTGATAATCCATTGCATCTACTAAAAAGCATCATAGAGGCAATGCTGTAAGTTCATCGACATGACATTAGACATGTAAAAGATCGTATATTAGTGATGATTTTGTTAAAAATATGATGTTTGATAAGTTGCTAAAAACAGTTGTTTACCATTGTGTACAAGCTTTCAGTGATGCTAATGGCCATTTTAATCGCTACTACAAGGAAAACAGTAGTTTGTTTATGTTATAGTCATTAATAATGCAATGTTAGTCAAGACATGGACACTAAATATTGCTGTATTGTTTTATTACAGTTTTCACCTCAAATGTTAATGAGGAAGAGTGACAATAAATGATCAACCTTACTACGACTCTGTCTTCATTGGCTACGGTTTAACTTGGTGTTTAGTCAGAGTTTCAACACACTGCACGAGAACACTACAGTGATGGTGTTAGAATTTTCTGTTACGGTTCTATCGTTTTTTTCAGCAGGATTGCCACATTGTTTTTATATAATGCATTTTAAGCCATTTTAAAGGCTGTTGTTTGCTTAGGTCTGTGTTTATCACCACAAAAAAAATTATACATATATTTTCCTAATACTTATTTGATTATGAATGTAGCCTACCTGAAAGTGACGTGCGGGCTTCGTTTTCATCTTTTTTTTCTTTTTATTTTTCGGCGCAAGATTGCTGATGTCTTTTCACGGGCATAGTTGTCCATCAATTATGATCATCTGCGTTCAGCCGCAAGCATGAGGTGTGAGCGCCGGTTACAGGCGCGGTCGCGGGAATGATGTGTCACTTTTTTTTTTTTTTTTTGGAGCAACTGGGACGGTGCCCTCCCGGGACTTGGTGCCCTACACAAACAGCATACTCTGCATATTAGTATCGTTCATATTACACAGACCGGACCGCAAGGGCACTTTAGCGTCGGACCTCAAAGGGGCAGGGGCTCGAGCCCCCCTTGTGCACGCCACTGAGTTCACTCATAAATCATATAATTTCATTAGGGTGAAGTATGTCTAGACCATTTAAATTATAGGGTCAAACATTATATAATGTAATATATTAATGTCTAACAAGAATGTAGCTGTTCAAAGCTTTAAAGGTATAAGTGATATGTTTATATATAAAAGTAAATTGTGTTTGTTTATTGTTATTATTAAGCCTGGAAAACATGAGAAAAGTTAAGCATAAGAATAGAAATAACATTAAAAGGATAGTTTATTTAAAAATGAACATTTAGGAATTAATTATTTATAATGTTATATAAATGCATTTAGAATGTTGTTCATTCTTGTAACAGAGATGAATGTATTTTAAATGAAATTTGAAAGGCTCTGTTTATTGTCAGTTTAAGTACGTTTTTCATAGAATGCATAGACAAAAACAAAACAAAATATTATTGTAGTAATGTTTAAAAAAAAAATTATTTGTGTTTTCACACAGAGCATGTTTTCATGAGCTAAAAATAAAGTCTAATTATTATAGTTAAAATATGTTGTGTGTTAAGTAAATCATTATTACAAAAAGTTTATTTTGGTTTTGTGGGTTTTTAGTAGTGAGGAGTAATGAATGTGTGTATGTGTGTGTTAATGTGAAGGTGGAGCATATTTGTTTGTTTCTTCAGTTTAACTTGCAGTTGAATTTTAATATTGAACAGCTTAACTTTGGAAATCTGATGCATCAATCTATTGTGAAAAACATGAGAAAGGTTTACAGATATAATTACATAGACAATATTAAAACAGTAGGTCAGTCAATAATGTAAACCATTTAATTAATTATTTGTGTGTTGCATCAATTTAGAAAGAATTGTGTTAATGTTTTGAATATAATTGGACATTATAGATCAAATAAGATGTCATTAATGAATTCATATAAATTTGTATTTTGTGTTTGTGGGTTGCAAATTTTTAGTAATGAATGTTTGTGAATGTGGAATATACCTGTGAAAAGTTATTTGAGAAGGGTATAGTGTATTTATGTTTCACAGAAAGTCATTCGTTTTTTTGTCTTCAAAGCCTGATTTCTTCTTAGTTGTCATTTTTGCTTGTTTTGTGTTCTCTGGAGGCAGGGAAGGCACTGGAAGTGTTTGAGTATTTTGGATGTTTTCTGTGGGTTTGGTTTGGGTAGAACGTGGAGTTTTCAGAGCGTTTGACAATGTGTTCAGTTTATTTGGCAGTTCAGACATTGTGGTATCTAGCTCTTCTTGTGCCAAGTGTTTCAGTGTTAATGGTTTGCTTTGTTCCACAGCTGTTGAGGACACGAGTATGTGTTCAGTTGTTGCTATACATAATTCTTCATCACTGTTGTGATCTTCTGAGTGTGGGTTACTGTTTTTGGAAAGGCTGATAATTTGGTTTTCCTCTGTGTACTCTATTGACATATTGGCTGTGATTAAGAATTAATCAATGCCTTGAGCATCCATTTTGGTCATATCATGGTGCTGTTTCATGAATTTTGTAAGGATGGAAGTACTGATTGAATTTATTCTTCCTGCATATGGATTGTCAGAGTGCCATTGTACTTACTGAGATAGCTGGGTGTTTTTCTGGGAATTTTGCAATTGTGACATCTGTGGAAGTCATTGAATTTTTTTTTGTGGAGTATGGCATTTTGGGCACAGTTTCATGATGTTTATGACAGCACCTTCAATTTCTGAGGTACAATGGTGTACTGTTGTTTGATGAGTTTCTATGTCAGGTGTGGAAAATGTAATTGGGTGATCCGAAAGAGATATGGTTGTTTGGCGAGTTGTTGTGAGGGTTGTGGTTCCTTTGAAATGTCTTGTTGCTAAGTTGGTGAATATGTAGGACAGTCCTTTTTTGACCATGTCAATGTGGTTCTCCCAAAGGGAGATCTCAATAGAAGATGTTTCATCAGCAACAACAGATTTTTTGAGTTCACACTCTTTGTCTCTGATTGTGACTGTGGTGCTGGATGGATCAATCTGGTATACAAGCAGCTTGCAGTTTGGAAATCTGCAGGGGAAAAGAGATTTATTAATTAGTTGAATGTGTTATGCTATTATGATTAAGGTATAACACAAGAAATACAAATGGTTGGTGTAAGTATTAATGCAGTATTGTTGTCAATGTAATTATGGCGGGGTGAACTTTCACAGTAAAATATAATTCTTGTTATTCTTGTGTTTTTTTCTACAATCTTTTATTTAAAAATGAAAAACAAATGTACAAAGAAAGAAATAATGTAGAGTTCAGTTTGTGTTTTTAATTACTGACTGGTTTGATGAATTAGTTAAATATATTTTTGACTCAGTAAAAAAAAGATTTGTAAGAATAAATTTAGTTTTAGGATAATTTAAATAAGTGTAAAGAACTATAAGAATTTAGATATTTATTTGTATTGGAAAGGTTAGAAGGTTGTTTGCAAAAGTAATTTGTTTGTATGTTTGCATTCGTTTATATCGTCAACTAATTAGTGGCTGTTCTATTACTTTCTTTTTATGTTTGACAAAAATAATTATTTAGTTTGATGTTAATTATATAGTTAGTTATTTGTGGTATTTATTTATAATAAGTCTTATGAGATTTGTGTGTTTTATTATAGGAAGTTATATAGGTTCATATTCTTAATTAGAGATATGATAATAGTATTTAAAAAGTGTAGGCCTATATAATAAAATAAAAATGATGCTGTTAAAATAGTGCTTTATATTATACACAGATGTGTGTAATGTACACAGTAATATATATATATATATATATATATATATATATACATACATACACACAATAATTAGACATATGCATAAAAAAGCTTTATTTTGGATATGATTATTTGTCATTAATTTAAGATATATATATATATACACACACACATCCTACAGTTGTCTTTGGTTGTTTAATTTTATTGACTGAAAGGAGTGTGATTATTAAGGTGCGTTCGCGCTATTTGCGTGTAGTTGGACGCTTGAACATTTTGAGTTTACTCTCTTCATTCGCGCGTGAAATTCACTACACAGACGTGAATTCGTGTCATGGGAGGGGCTTCTGCTATTGTAAATATTCCCATCCTTTTGTCTTTTATTTCGATTTCCACCCTTTATGTATTGTCAATAATTACAACTTTTTTACTTCTATTGTAAATATTGCTATCTATTTTCATCCTTAACTCTTGTAAATCTTTCATTTTTCAAAAAAAAAAAATGTATTCAAGTTTAGATTGTTATAATTTTCTTGTTTTAAAAATGATAAATGGAGACAGCCTCCAAAAGGAATCCCTATCTCGTTGCTTCATTCTAATTACACTATACCACAACATTGGTTCTGTAAGGCCCGCCTCGATTCGACCCAATGACGGCAGTCGTTCCGCGGGTGAAGGGCTTTGCGTGTTACAGTCTTTCCTTTTCACGACACAACAAGAACATTAAAATGGAACACTTTTTCTTATTATATATTTTGTCTCGTTATTTCATCTGACTCCATAAAATGAAAAGGGTTTTAATGATATCTGTGCATCATTAAAACAGGAACGAAAGATCGGTTATTCTTATCAGCTCTTTTTAATACTTTACCCGTCCAGACATAGGGAAACTATATCGCTCAGAGGTCCTGTTTTCCACAGGTCTCACGGACACAATCTCGTCAGGCCCGGTCATCAGTCAGAGGTAAATTATGATTACGTATCTAAGATTTGCCGTAAATTCACACGTACACAATCAGAGACATCAATAACCCTCATGGGGCACCCTCAGAACTCGAATTCAATCGTTTACTTCAGTAAAGGGTTTTGGCCACTATCAGATATGTTAGCAGATCAATATACTACACTCGTAATAGCTTTGGATTGGCCAAATCTTTGTTTAAAGTAACATTAAATCAAAGTCAGAGGTGTGGACGTACCCGAATTCAGTCTGATCAGACGGCGTTCACCGTCACTGAACGGAAATTAGCCCGTCCCTACACCCAAGCACACTTAAAAGATGCCGGATATTAGCCGTCGCTAAAACTGACGCAGGCTTGCGGAAATATACGAATCCACTAATCTAGTAGAGAGAAAGCACTCTTCAGAGGCAGTTAGAATAGAATCAAACGTTACAATTTATTGACCAGGTAATCAAAACAATAATTCAAAGCTCCAATGTTACAAGAATAGAATCAACGGTTAACCATAACATAACAATAACTCAGGAATTGAAGAATTTGTAGAAATTACTACCTGGCAATGAAAAACTACACACAAGTGACATGTGCGGGCAATCAGCTTACTGACTCCTAACCATAGCTGGAAATGAAAACTACACACAAGTGATCTTGTGCGGGCAATCAGCTTACAGACGCCCAGAACTTTGTGTCCCTTTCCCTTATATACCCAGATAATTCAATAGACCCACCCAGGTGGGTACCCAGGTGGGTACCCAGGTGGTATCTTGTCATTATAATTAGTCTTTAGAATTTTGCAACCAAATGGCTTCTGGAGATCCTGTGGCCGGGAATACTTATTTACATACAGGAGATGTTTTGAGTAGGGGATCAGGGGGAGGGTACGTTCCCAGGCTGTACACTATACTTCTCAGATTTTAGAACTTCTTTTAGCTTTTCATTATGATTGGGAGAATGAGACCATTTTACCAGGCGCACTGAGACATTTCAAAAGATATCAAACATGTATGGTTACTTATTTGTACATATTACATTGCATGGATTTTTCAGTGAATTTGAGGTGATGAGGGGAGGGGGAAATGATGTCTGTACCAGGCCCATCGTGTAGACCGTCAGTACAGGGTGTGAACCCCCCAGTGTGCTGCGTCCTGGATGACGTATGCAAGGGACAGTTTTGTGGATTCCCAAGGGGGCCTTTTGTCCTCTAGAAGGGGGGGCCCAGACACATTGGCACCAGTCTTACAGTTCAATCACAAATAACTGTTTTTTACTATACTATTGTGAGTGTATTTGCAATAGGATATAATTAGAATGAATGTACACATGTTTGCCATAAGTATTCTAGTCAAATAATTTTGTCTGAGGCGGCAACCTCTGCAGGGAAGGGACCAGACTCAAGAGGAAAAGCTCATCCTCTGATCGTTGAGGCGGCGCTGGAGATACAGGACTGGTCCGTAGTGTTTCTAGGAGCTGCCGCTCCACCTCCGATGGCTGCTCCCTAGGCCTTCTCTGAGCTCTTCTTCTTGGTGGCGCTGTATAAAATAACACATTTTGTAAAATGAGAAGCAGAAAAGGATTAAACTCATTCACAAACCGAGTGCTTACTGTAAATATAATATGTAAGCATGGTCATTATTGCCTGTACACACCTGTGGGTACAGCAATAGATGTTGAAGGGCCGGTAGGGGAAGCAGAAGCAGCAGCAGGTTCTGGCAGAGAGGACCATCACTGCATCAAAAGAACCAGTCGGCTCTGTCATGACAATATTAAATATTAATACATCATTACACACATTACACCAGTCAGAGACATTAATTTAGACTTTTCATCATAAAAAAACCAACATATATGCCCTGTTGTGTTGCTTCACTTGTCAACACACCTGTCTCTGACTGCCCTGCTGCTGCTGTCTCGCCCTGGTTCTCGGGGTGGTCGTACCCTGCGGCCTGATTATCACTCCATATTCCTGCTTGTCTCCCGTGGGGAGACGAAGGGGTCGAGGAAAGGCAGGACCGCAGAGTACTTCCGCTTTTTCCCTGACCCTGCTGCTGACCCACTCCTCTTCTCCGTCTCCTTTCTCCTCTCCTTCAAATATGTCTCTCAAACTCTTCCACTTCTTTCTGCACACTTCCTCTGAATAAACACAATACCTCGTCAATGAGAAAGTAATTGTAAAATACGGCGAATAAGCTAAATTAGCCGGCTTTAACTAGCTTGTCGTCTCAATATGTATATATATATATATATATATATATATAGCTCAAATTGAGTAAAGAGCGTTTTTTACAACAACCAGATTGTCCGACCTCCTCACTCACTTTCTTCCAAGCAAGATCCTTTTTATTCCTGTTTTTGTAAAAGTTCGAAGTAGTATCGTACAGCTCCAGGTACCCACATACAACCACGATTAATTTGTCCTCCATTGTTGTTTTGGATTTTCTGCCTCCGCTCGTAATCACGTCACTGTTAGAGCAAGCTCCTGATTGGTCAACGCGGCGCGAATATCCGTCAAAGTTCAGATTTTTCAACTCGCGTGATTTGTGCGAATAGCATCGCAGGATTGTCTATCGCGTCTTTGCATTGACTTAACATGTAAATCATTCAAGCGTAACGCTTCATTCGCGTCTGGTGTGCAACAGAAGTATTTGACTTCTTCGTGTGTATCAACTGTTTACTGAAGTTGGCATATTTTTAATAATGTGTGTCATGGTGGTAGTGTTAGACAGCATGATCATAAATTTATATTATGTTATTTTTTACAACTATATTAGTTCTACAATATATGACAGTATTTTTCTTCATGTATGATTGTGTGTTGAACATAATTTGTACTGATTTGGAGAAGAAATACTAATTGAGAGAGCAAATAATGCAGTAGGTAAAATTAGAATGCTCCATATTATTGTCATTATGAGTTAATATAGTGAGTTTTTTGGATAACATTTAGTTGTGCTTTAGTTGGAAGATGTCCTGCGAGTGCAAGGTCTGAGTATTTTGGCGCAGTGTTGTCTCTGTTGGTATGTGTTGTGTGCAGTGAGTCTGCAGAGAAGTAGTGCATTCAGTTTGTTATTTTGCAGCAGAATTGTTAGTAAATGAGTGCAAAATTGTGTTTTGAATGAATTAATCGGTTGAATGAAAGAACAAATGAGTTGCTCATTAAAACAGGCATTTGCTGCTGCCTAGTGGTGGTTTAGTCATTTAAAATGATCATTGCATTTTTTCAACATTACTTTCCATTAAAAGTTACTAAGTAACGTAATTAGTTACTTTTTTAGGGAGTAACGCAATATTGTAACGCATTACTTTTATAAGTAACTTTGCCCAACACTGCTCGTAATCATGACTTTATAAGTTGGAAACAGGCCGTTCTGATAGCCTTGCTTGAGCAAGGTTCAAAACACCCAATGTGGAGACACCTTTAGAAAATAATCACACAACCTAATCGATATTCCATAATTAAACCGACTAATTCAATATTCGAAAATCATGACCTTTCTCTAATTGAAACATAAATATTATAAGCATAATTGAGTGATGGTGCTTATTATCATTACAGACAATGTTGATTAAAGTTGAATTCACATTGTACTGATAAATGCCAACAAAGTAGTCTGTTGTAGTTTGTTGGATCAGTGTGTTATAGGGGTGTGCGATATATATTGTCCGCGATAATATCGTAATTGTTGTTTTAATGATGTGCAATTTGACAATATTGAGTATTTTGCTAAAACTGAACGAACACGTACATAGTGCACACATTAGACGCATACATTAGTCTCAGTGGTAATGAAGGGGTTAAACAGTGCATTTAGACTGCATTATTTGACTGCATGATTCAGTTTATTAAAATAGCATTAAGAATGATCGCAAAATTCAAGATATGGGGGCAGAAAATGTATACATTTATATAGTTAAATCACATGAAGGGTGCTGTTTTTTTCTTTAAAAATAAGCATGATTACAAATGTGACAGGGCTCTAGACTAACTTTTTGCACTGGTTGCACTGGTGCGCCTAACTTTTTTTCTTAGGTGCAGCAGCACAAAAGTTAGGTGCACCCAAATTTTAATATAGGCAATATTGACTAGTAAACGATTAACGAACAATCTGGTCAACATAAAGTTATTTATTTGAAGCACAATTCTACAAGAAAGGTAACTTACTGAAAAAGTGTTGGTGCTGAAAGTGCTTCACTGAGCTAATTAATACTTAAACTTAAAAAACATCTCAAGATAAATTAAACAAAAATAAAATCTAAATTAAGTGTTTTAAGGGCTTCAAACTGAACATCTCATGGCTCAATGTCTTATGGACTATCCTCCATTGCAGTCACATACCCCTCGGATGACCAACTCCTGTAGTTTGTCCTTCTTGATCTTTGGCCTTGGCTAAACCCGCTGACCACACGCTCTCTAGCATCAACATCTTCCAGACTTGACCCTCTACACTGACTCTGATCAGATCTTCCACTGTGTCTGAATGAAGGGATGCTCTAGTGCAGTGCTTCTCAACCCCCCCACCCCCCCACTGATTCTGATCAGATCTTCCACTGTGTCTGAATGAAGGGATGCTCTAGTCCAGTGCTTCTCAAACCCCCCCGCCCTCTACACTGATTCTTATCAGATCTTCCACTGTGTCTGAAAGAAGGGATGCTCTTGTGCAGTGCTTCTCAAACCCTCCCCTTAAACCTATAAAAAAATCCAGTGCCACCATCCCACCTCAGACTACCAATTAATTTCACTAAACATTATGAAAAAAAAAGGATTTACAGAAAAACAATCCTGTTCTGTTCTGTCTAATGGTCTCTCTGTGCTCATACTGTATTTTAATGCAGCCAAATTCTCAATTAAACTGTTTTACTTTATATATTTTACTGTTTCTTTTGTCAGTCAATGGGATAAATATGAAATAGTGACTGAAACACATCCCTTCAAGAATACATAACCAGCTCTCCCTTCCAAGAAGCTAGTCTGCACAAAAATCCTAATTTATAAATTGCATTGAGCCGTTGTCTGATGAAATCAAATAATACACAATATAAGACAAGACAAAGACAATTCCTGTGCTGTGATTTCGGCTATACTTGCATGTAAACTTAGAGAAGCAATAATATCTGTTTTAATTGAACATGCTGCTCCTCTCAGACCAGTCTCTCGAGGATTTCACAGGACTTTTTTCAGATTTGTGCGGCCTAAAATGACTGATATTGCTGTGGCTTTTCTCAAAATGTGCGTTTCTTATTGTTTTGCAGTGAAAATATACCACAGAAAACATTCTTCTAATATTGTTATGACTTTTCTGACTTCGAGACCCATTGTAGGGCTCCAGACTAGCATTTAAGGACACCAGCACCAGTGCCTTTAAGTTCTACGGAACCAGCACCTGACAGTAAAGCACTCACCCTAATCACACATGTACATCTCAGAGATGTCTATTTGATGTCTGCATTTACATATTCAAGAGGTATTTTTAAGAGTGTTTGCTCATCTGCAATAAGTCTCTAATATGTTTCCAGTCAGATGTCAAATAGAGATTTATTAAATGCATGTAAAACTGCTTCTGAGACGTTTATCAGATTACACAGCAGATGTTTCCCAGATCTTTAGCAGACGTCTTACAGATATACTTGTGCTGTCTGGGTAGTTGAGATGCAGTTCAAAATTAACTTTTATCAATGTCATTCATAATGTCTAAATATAATTTAATAAATACAAAATATATACATGTATATTAGGGAGTGGAAATGGCTGATAAGCCTATACGTACTTCTCTGCAGCCATCTAATAGTGGTAATTTAATGTATTTTTTATTTTTAAATAAGTGTTTGCTTTCCTACATTATGAAACTTTTAGTTTTATAAATGGGGCAACCTATGAAGGATGAACAAATAATGTCATCACATTAAAAATAACTTAAAAATTCGGTAATACTTAAAGCTTTGAAGTGCTGGGAAAAGTTGTGTGAAGCATTTAAAAACACTTTAAGATATTAACGTTAGACCATTTCTGCCACAAGTTGTTCCTGTAGTCTTACGGTGTCGCGTGATCGAGAGCAGCCCGCGGCTCCGGTCCGAGCAGATGCCGTGTAGCCCAAACGAGTAGCGCGGATTTGTTTCCGCTTTCGGTTCGTTTGGCCGATGTAGCTCTTGTAAATCGGGCATGAAGAGAACACAAAGCTGTTCATTCCATTTTTGGAACTGAGAAACAACCTTTCTTTGACTGAATGCGCATTGCGATGACGTCACAAGACGCATCTAAGCGCAACATCTGTGGAAAATCTGCGGCAATTTGGAAAATTTGCGAAGTTTGCTTGATTTTGCGATAAATTCAACGATCGCAGAATCCTGGAGGGACTGTCAGACACTCACTGAACAGAGCAGAATCAGAGAAAGAGCTGCGCGCATCTCTACTACTCACCTCTATCTCTCTCTGTCTGTCTGACTGCAGCAGCACACGCATCTTCAAACGTACACACACGTACAGGAATATCTGGACCACGGCCAATCAGAGGTGGGGTCCACCCTTCACTATCTCTGATTGGTTTAGACCACAATATGAGCCTAATGTGTCTGTTGTTGAACAGCAGAGAGACTTTGAGTCGCGGAGACTTCTGTTTTTTTTCTCGAATGGCTGGACGCACCAGTGCGACCTCAGATTTTTTTTAGTCGCACCCTTGAAAAATTAGGGCCCGTATTCATGAAAAATCTTAGTGCTAAGAGTTGCTCCTAGTAACACAATTCTAAGAAAATTCTTAGAAATGTGGGTGTTTCCTCTTAAATTTAAAGAAAAGATCCTAGTAAAGAAAAAAGTAATTCAGAAAGCATCTTAACCCTTAAAAGAGGTCTTAAGGTCCGAAATTGTTAGGAGTACGGACGAGGACTTTTAAGAGGCTTAAGAGTTTCTTTAGCAGCGGAGAACATGGATGAAACATGAAGAGGGAGAAGAAATGTGTTACACACAATGCATGACAGTGAGTTAATAAGACGCTGCACATTAGATCGTGCAGGATCATGTTTGTGACAGATCTTATTAAAGACATGTATCCCTGTGACCGATCTGATTAGAGACACACTAACATCCCTGACACTACGCAGAAATGCCATAGCACCAGAAATGGACGTAATCACTACATTAACTACATTAACATATTTGGCAACTGGAAAAATGCAACTATGCAGAAGCGATGATTTGGGTCTGTTACAGCACTTTCAGAACCTTATTGTGTCGCTGTTCATTTCTTATAAAATACGTTAAGTATGACAGCATGGTAAATAAAAAATAAAGAATATAATGTGTGTGTGTGCGCGCGCGCGCGCGCGAGAGAGAGAGAGAGAGAGAGAGAGAGAGAGTACGGTAAAACAGGAAAAATTACGCTTGTAATTTCAAAGTGAAGGCTTATAATAAACCCTACTCTTAAAAGCGCTCTTACTTCCTTCTTGGACAACCAACCAATCACAGTCTTCAAAAGACTGTGTCATAGCTAGCAACGGGGTCAGCCCCGCCTCCTCACTAAGATAAAAGTTTTTGTCTTTTCCTCGCTCAGAGTTGCTCTCAGATTGGTTCTGAATCACTTTTAAGCTAAGACTCCTAGCTAGAAATTTTTAAGCTAAATTAGGAGCTCTCTGAGAGGATTCTTAGAATCTTTATGAATACGGGCCCTGTTCAATAAACAATAAGTTAATATTAAAAGACTTACATTTTAGACACCATATTGCCTGTTTTTGCTGCATTTCGCCGACACGAAATAATTCCAAACAGCTACAGCGATGTTTTGAGTCTCAGTGATTCGTTCATGAATGATTCATTCGTTTAAATGACTCAGTTCAGTCGCAGTGACTCACTTGTTAAATGAATCACTCGTTTAAATGATTCGGTTCAGTCGCAACAACTCACTTATTAACAGTGACGTGCTGGCACTTGCTGGAGGTTTTAATTTCATATTTAAAGTCTATTTACATTTTTTAAATAATTGTTAAAATCAGTATTCAATGTTTTAAGTTTAAAATGTCAAAAAAATTATGCATTTGTAACTGGTTAAAGCACTCTATGTCCCTCGGAGCTGCATTAAACTGTGTGAATACAATACTAAACACCTTCAGATGCTACTTCTGCAGAGATTTATTTTGATGATACTGGTTTCATTTGTTTAGTAACAGCCTAAATGTGTGTTATCTTAATTGATTGGTTAAATGTAATAATTTGACTCAAAATATGTACACTTTTAGAAACAAAATGGTTTTATTAAAAGGTAGAAATCTAATTTAATCTTAAATGAAAGATTAATTAATCACTGATGTGAACTGAGCACACAGAATATGAAGAATATCATAAACTGCAGCTGTGCACGGTATTCAGATATCAGCACAATAACACACTCGCCACAATATCGTCTAATTATCGTTATCGAAAAAATAAAAAAAAATAGAGATATCAATTTTTTTCAATGTTGCACACCCCTAGTGTTTTATCACTGTTGGTGTTTGTTGGCATTAGTTGGAGTTGGTTTTAATTTGAATATGGTTGTTTGGTATTTGTTGGATTGTGGAATGTCTTAGTAGTTTAAATGATTTGCTAAAAAACTCTGATGTAATCTGACATGGTTGTGATTCATTGTCATAACGATGTTTATGATTAATTTCAAAGCAAGCTTCAGTCACTGTCTTTTGTTTTAATTGTGTTTTTTTAGATGAAGGATAACATGCAAAGATATTAATAACAGTAAAATCTTGATTGTGGTTACAGGACCATACATTTTGTTTCGAGTTAGAGTTACACCCTCTTTCACGGTTGGATCAGTGGGATCCGATGCAATAAAATACAATTGAAGTTTTATTGATTATAATTAGTTACCGGTCTTAATTGACTTTCTGTGTCTCTAAGGTTGTTGGTGTTTGTTGGGGATTTGACATTAGTTTTTCATAAAATTGTAAAGTTGTTTATTGTGAATTGCCCTTAATATAAATCCATTGTTTATAAGGTTAGGCTATTTTTGTTTTAAAAATGTAATTTTCAAATGAAATGGGAGGAAAAATATACTTCAATATATTCTGTCGTAATTATATCATTGGATAATTATACTTTGTACAAATTGTGGGTATAAGGGAGTTGTTATTAATATGTGGGGCATTGAAAACGCTTTGAACGTGTGTTTGTTTTGTACTTTTAGCTTTATGATCACAATTATAGAACAGCAGTTGACAGTAGTTACCACACATTTTAGAAGATTAGATGTTTATATGTGGTGATCAGGATTAGCAAATCATTTGATATTGTCCAATTAGTCATAACTACTTATACTGTTTATGTGGTAAGTAAATTCTATGTAGTGTAATATATTAGTTCATTTTACCAAGTGGTTAAATATGTGTTGTTATGTTTCTGTAGAATTTGTTATTTGTTTTCTGTACTTTTCAGAATAAGGTTTCAGGAATACCTGTAATCTACTGGGATGTTTTTGTTTTGGACAGACTTTTTATCTGACATTGTCACAAGTTAATATTACTGTTATGCAAGTTTACAGTGTGTGTGAAAATGTTGTTTGGTGTTTTTGATAGCCTTAGATGTGTTACTATAATAGTTATGTTGGATTTGGAATTTAATAATACCTTTGTAGTGTTTGTTGTGAATAGATACAATTAATATTATTATTCAGGTATTATTCATATTCGTTTTTTTATTGTTATGTGAAAGTTTTTATTAATTGGCAAGAAGTATATATTTTTTTCTGAGAACAAAATTAAGAATATGTAAATTCACTTGTTGGCGAGCAGGCAGTTTTGATATCTGCAATCTTGATGGGGGCAGCTTCTTCGGGAGGTTTATGTGGGAAATTGAATTGTGTTACATCAATTGTGGTGGCTCGATTATGTTTTATGTCGAATTTGTTTGGGTCAGTCATGCCTGTAAGTAAAAGGAAGGGATTAGTGTATTTCAGTTATCTTATATAAATGCTTAAATAATGGGTATTTGCACAAATGTGTTTGTAGTTTTATAAGATCAAAAATTTTAGAAATTTAAATAGGTTTAAAGTAGTTTTAACACTAATGTAAAGTATAGATTATGTAATTAGGATGAGGTTGGTGATTGAAGTTTGGCAAAGTTTGAAAGGCTTATTTTAGGTTATTAGTAGTAAAACATTTTTAATGTAGCGTTACATGTTAATATAGACCTGAGCAAGTATAATGTAATGATGGCGTTGTATACTTACTGATTTTTCTTCGAGCGTTTTGTAGTTTTATGGGGTTTTGTTTCTGTCAGCAAGCATCAAAGTGTGATGCTTTTCTGTTGCATATACTACTGTGTGATAGTAGTCATGTCGAGTAGCTCCAGACTGCAGTCTGGACGATGGGGCGGGGTGACATTAAGGTGGGGCGACACGTGTCGCTCCGCCCACCCCCAATTTCATTGGTTTATATTATAATACAGCAGAGCTTATTGGTGTAGGCGTTTGCGCATAAGCATTCTTTTATAAACGTTTTTATGAGTGATCTATGCTGTTTTGCTGTACTACAGAAATATGAAGTGCTAACAATAGCGATTTTATTTAGAATCAATTAGCAAATGTTTGTTTTTTAAACTTATGACAAACTAGTTAGATTAAGTTCCTATCAAACGCTTGGTGGCGACATCTCCGAGTACTTCGGGCAGAACAGAGCAGTGTAATAGGAGCGGTTCACGAATTAAGTCTGGGGAACAAATTCTTAATTTGTGGCTATGATATAGTCCTACCTATGCTATAAATAGCCTCATCTATGAGAAATATTAATTATGTTTCTGTGTGATGAACGTAAATAGAGGTCCTCCTTAATCTCAACAGGTGAGTTGCACGTTAAATTAAGTCAGATATTAATGCACTTTTCACTGTACACGAAGCAGACTGAGCAGTTTTAGCTGGGCGATGTTGATAAAAATGACCAACTGTTTGAGATTTAGCTGTTTTGTATAATGTATATTTATTATGTAGCCTATAGGCCTATTGTTTATTTTAGGATCGTGGATAAGCAAAAACTTAGGATATGGTGATAATTCATTGTAGTTCAGGAAGACATGGGATAAACCCGCAAATGTTTTTATTTTAAAGAACAACTGCAGTGACAAATAAGAGATAATAAATAGCCCATCAGCGTGAACTGAGGTATTATGTGTGGATAATGGGATATTGTTTTTGCATATAGGCTTATTTTAAATGTTTTTGTTTACTTAAACAGCTGTTATTAAATCTGACCTACAGCGAATATTATTATTAATGTGCTTTACTGTTTATTTAAGCAATACATGTTCATATATTTTCTCTGCACAATTTGTATTTATACTTTATATTTAGGCTATATGCACAAATTAAATTACTGGTTTTGTGGCTCAATCCTTTAAAAAGAACCAGGAATCACTGTCTTATATTAGGCCTACTGATTTTAGATTTGTATTATAGTCTTTAATAAATAAAAAAATATTAATCACAGAGAGGGTCTTTTATTAAAAGTGCTCACGTACCTGTTGCTCAGATTTACAGCTCCGAGTGATTTTAATATTCGACATTGATCGAGTATTAATAACTAAATCTAAATTCATCCCGTACACAGATTAGAGCACGCACACACAATGAGGGGGTGGATACATAAATCCACATAGATTTTTAATATTTGATGTCACGGACACAAAAACTGTATGTGTCAATATATGCTCAAATATTAAGATATAAACAAGGAAACATGGAGCTTCTCATGAAAACATTTATTTGCGACTCATCTCTTTAAACAACAACAAAAACAGTTGTGTTTTAAAATGCAAAATCATCCACTTATGTTCGTGTTTGTCCCTTTCTAAAATACAGCAAATTATCATTATTTGCGTATAAAATCCCAATTTAGTGCTGATTCGCGGCCTGCCGATCCTCAAGGAAATATGAATGAAGAAACCTGGAGGTGCTGTCATCAAGAGTTTATTTGTAAACAATGACTTCATCTGACTAAAATTACCATTGTTACTAAACAGATTGTAATTAAGATAGGCGTATAATTCTAGAGTTAGCACATAATATTTCTGTAATATGGCCAAATCAATTTGACAAAATTGTACACAAAGGAATGCACATGCTCGGGTCTACACCAATAAGATTTGCTGTATAAACCAATGGAATTGGGGGTGGGTGGAGCGACACGTGTCGCCCCGCCCCAAGTGTCGCCCCGCCCCATCGTCCAGACTGCAGTCTGGAGTACTTGGTCATGTCTGGTCACTTGCATTACTGCATTGAAATATTTGTTGTTGTTCTGGGACATCTTTACGGGAGATACGCAATGTACGTACCCGATATCGTTGGTAATATTTCGCCATTGGCTTGATTGTTGGACATTTTCGTTTTTTTTTTTTTTTTCAGGAAATTACAGTACGATTGAAGAGAAACACGGAGAATCGGATAAACACGTGAAGAAGGTGTAAAGGAAAGTGGAAAATGACGTACAGATAGATGTCTACTTCTTGTGTGATTTGAGGCAGGTTAGACGCTTCAAATGCGTATTACTGCCCTCCTAAGTTCATCTGAAGTACTTCATATCAGTGGTGTGCACAGGCCTCCAGGGGGGCAAGGGCGAAATGGCGCTAAGAGGGCACAATCGTGGACTGGGGGGTGATGTTGTTCCCCCTCGGCTAGGAGTATCACGATTCGCGATTTTATCACAATTCTTTGTCATGTTGTCATGGTTTTTCTATTTTGCAAGTTGTTTGAGCATTACAGCCAAACTAATTTTCCCATTATAAAGACAAAGCCTTTCAAGGTAACAAATAAAAAAAGGATGGCAGATATTTAGGCCACCACACACCAGCTACAGGTGGAGAGGAGAGAGAGTCATAGAGCCGATCAAGTGTATGCGCTCACCACACACCAGCTACAGGTGGAGAGGAGAGAGAGTCATAGAGCCAATCAAGTGTATCCGCTCACCACACACCAGCTACAGGTGGAGAGAGAGACATAGAGCCAATCAAGTGTATGCGCTCACCACACACCAGCTACAGGTGGAGAGGAGAGAGAGTCATAGAGCCAATCAAGTGTATGCGCTCACCACACACCAGCTACAGGTGGAGAGGAGAGAGAGACAGAGCCAATCAAGTGTATGTGCTCACCACACACCAGCTACAGGTGGAGAGGAGAGAGAGTCATAGAGCCAATCAAGTGTATGCGCCCACCACACACCAGCTACAGGTGTAGAGGAGAGAGAGACAGAGTCAATCAAGTGTATGCGCTCACCACACACCAGCTACAGGTGGAGAGGAGAGAGAGACATAGAGCCAATCAAGTGCATGCGCTCACCACACACCAGCTACAGGTGGAGAGGAGAGAGAGTCATAGAGCCAATCAAGTGTATGCGCTCACCACACACCAGCTATGGGTGGAGAGTAGAGAGATATAGAGCCAATCAAGTGTATGCGCTCACCACCCACCAGCTACAGGTGGAGAGGAGAGAGAGTCATAGAGCCGATCAAGTGTATGCGCTCACCACACACCAGCTACAGGTGGAGAGAGAGACATAGAGACAATCAAGTGTATGCTCTCACCACACACCAGCTACAGGTGGCGAGGAGAGAGAGTCATAGAGACAATCAAGTGTATGCTCTCACCACACACCAGCTACAGGTGGAGAGGAGAGAGAGACATAGAGACAATCAAGTGTATGCGCTCACCACACACCAGCTACAGGTGGAGAGAGAGACATAGAGACAATCAAGTGTATGCGCTCACCACACACCAGCTACAGGTGGAGAAGAGAGAGAGACATAGAGACAATCAAGTGTATGCGCTCACCCCACACCAGCTACAGGTGGAGAGAAGAGAGAGTCATAGAGTCTATCAAGTGTATGCGCTCACCACACACCAGCTACAGGTGGAGAGGAGAGAGAGACAGAGCCAATCAAGTGTATGTGCTCACCACACACCAGCTACAGGTGGAGAGGAGAGAGAGTCATAGAGCCAATCAAGTGTATGCGCCCACCACACACCAGCAACAGGTGTAGAGGAGAGAGAGACAGAGTCAATCAAGTGCATGCGCTCACCACACACCAGCTACAGGTGGAGAGGAGAGAGAGACATAGAGCCAATCAAGTGCATGCGCTCACCACACACCAGCTACAGGTGGAGAGGAGAGAGAGTCATAGAGCCAATCAAGTGTATGCGCTCACCACACACCAGCTATGGGTGGAGAGTAGAGAGATATAGAGCCAATCAAGTGTATGTGCTCACCACACACCAGCTACAGGTGGAGAGGAGAGAGAGTCATAGTAACGATCAAGTGTATGCTCTCACCACACACCAGCTACAGGTGGAGAGGAGAGAGAGTCATAGAGCCGATCAAGTGCATGCGCTCACCACACACCGGCTACAGGTGGAGAGGAGAGAGAGTCATAGAGCCGATCAAGTGCATGCGCTCACCACACACCGGCTACAGGTGGAGAGGAGAGAGAGTCATAGAGATGATCAAGTGTATGCGCTCACCACACACCAGCTACAGGTGGAGAGGAGAGAGAGTCACAGAGACAATCAAGTGTATGCGCTCACCAGGGGCGCCGCTAAGGGGGGGAAGTTAAGACGATTCTAAGGGCCCACACACTTTGGGGGCCCCCCACAGATCTGCTTTATTAGTAATAACAGTACTAGCAGTAATGTAATAGAAATTATAAATGTATCTACGAAAGAGTTACAAATAAAACAAAATTACGGCTTATTTCTGCATCTCCGGTCAAATTACTCACCCCCCCCCCCCCCCCCTCCAATTCACTGAATGGTTCTGTCCTGTCCTACGTAGCCTAGCCCTAGAGAGTCGTTGCTGAGTGAGATTAGATGGTAAACTGTCAAAGCAGAGATGTCCTCGAGTTCAACAAAGAAGTATAAGTCCGGTCATCAAAAACTAAAAGAGAGGTTACAGAGAGCAGAGAGAGAGAAAACGGGCTGATAATTACTAACCCAGTTTTTCGAAAAGAAAGGTATATGTTTATACGGAGCTTCCTTTGCTGTAATGTTAGCGCTACTTGCATAGCCAACCACTATCTGATAGTCAATTCAATAGGTTACGTTTTTCACCACTGAAAATGAAAAGAATGTAATTTTTGTCCAGATATAGATCTTGAATTTGTAGCCACTTGCCAGCATTCTCCTGTTGGCTAACTATACTAGCGTACTAACTAACTACCACTGTGTATGCTAGCGGATAACTAGTTAGTTAATTAAAGATGAGGTCTATGTCTACCTCATACACAGATTCAGCCTCGCCCTCACCCACTCCTCCCCACGAAGTTCCCCCAACTCTTCTCCCAGTTGAAGAAGGAGGTAATCAGTATGTCAAGATCCTGCCTGTAAACACCAGGCTAAAAGGCATCACAGTTTGATTTCAAGCATTGATTTCACTATAATTTCAATCTCTGACATGGCCTTACTCATTCAATATTAAAGAGAATGTTATATTTTCACATAATGTTTTTACATTATGTAGAATGATTTTATGTAGAAAACAGTAAATCACAAAAAAAATAATAATACTTTAGCTGGGTTTTTACAGGCAGGGTCACAATTATCTATAGTTTATGAAGCTAAATGTTTTTGGATTAAGGTTCCTTATGTAGAGCATTTTTAACATTGTATGCTGTATGCACATAGATAGCTAGCAAGCATGGCATACAGCTCTTAAGCTAATAGTCACATTTAGCTGAATCTAGTTTTCCTAGTAAGATCACGATTGAGAAATGTTGGATACTGCTGAAAATGCTAGTGTTACGGGGTATTCTATATACCATTTTAAGATTTTTGTTAATTTTTTTTTTTTTACCAGTGAACCATTTCTATGAATTTAACTGATTAAGTAGTCAAACTCATTCCATATCAGCAGAATAGTGTGGTACAGAAACTCTATGTCCATGTAGAACAGGTTCTGAATGAATTATGTATCTTTTGGATATGCTAGAGCCAGGATGCTCCTCAAGCCAGTCTGTCAGGGAGGACACAGAAAGAGATTTTAAAACAGCAGATGAGGCTCAGGAGAGTATCAGTAGCAGCAGCAGCACAGATGAGGAGGAGGAGGAGGAGGAAGTGAGGAGCTTACAGTTCAAGGGACAGAGTGAAGTTAAGATGGAAACTTTAGATACTATGCCACATGACCTGCTGTCAGTTGACCCAGGTTTGTGGCCTACAAAATTAAGTGACAAAGACAGAGCAACTATCGTTACTAAATTGGCACAAAGAGAAGAAAGAGAAATGCCTCATGATTCAGAGGGAAAGCCATTTCCAGACTATTTGAAACACAGTAAGGCAGCAAATGGTAGAGAAAAGATGAAAAGGGATTGGTTAATTTATTGTGAGAGTACAGATGCACTGTTTTGCATCCCATGTGTTCTTTTCTCTCATGGGCAGAAAAGACCTTCTCATAGTCCTTTGAATAGCGACCAGGGGTACAAGATGTGTTATGTTAAGTGGCGTCGTATGTATGATAAACTCCCAAACCATGAAAATAACAGGGTTCACAGGGACTGCTATTTTAAATGGAAAAACCTGCAGTGTTCTGAAAGAGCTGCAAGTGGCATCAACATTCAGATGCAGAGAGTTACATTCTGAAATCGAGAGAAATAAAGCTCTCTTGCAGAGTCTCCTTGATGTAACTCTGCACTTGGCTTCAAGAAATTTACCTTTCAGGGGTAAAACAAAAGACTTAGGTGATGTCCATAATGGAAATTTCTTAGGCACTCTAGAGCTTTTGTCCCGTTATGATCCACTGTTGAAAGACCACTTAGAGAAGTGAAGGCATCCAAAAAGAAGCAGGTTAACTCATTATTTGAGCCCAGACATCCAAAATGAGTTCATTGAATTGTGTGGCAAAATAGTACAGAAAACAATCTTGAAGGAAAGGAAGGATGCCATATATTATGGGATAATTTGTGACGCTACACCTGACATTTCCCACACTGAGCAGACTGTTGTGCTCATACGATATGTGCCTTACAATAAAAATGTGGATGATTGGGAGATTACAGAAAGATTCCTTGAATTCAAGGATTTCTACAAGAAAACAGGAAGTGAAATAGCAGGGATGATAGAGAGTGTGCTTATGGATCGAGGGATAGACATCAGTGATTACAGGGGGCAAGGGTATGATAATGGGGCAAATATGTCGGGG